>JAOTQM010000040.1:5158333-6447916 GCA_026939265.1 Oreonectes daqikongensis | reverse complement strand
ATTGCGCTACATGAATGTGTGATCCTGCGATCACGTCTGGTCTGGAGTGTTACTGCTGTCAAACTCACATCAAGAGTGTTTTCTACTCTGCCACTCACTTAATTGAGCAGCTCCAGGTAGGTAATTGGCACTTTGCCTTTCTGATTGCCCCGTTGGCCCATCAGCCAATCAAAGTCCATGCCTGGCACACTGGTCACGGTGATCACCTGTCGAGGAAGCACATGCACTCGCATGAAAAAACAACCAGTCAACTGTTTGCATTGAGTGAATGTAAAAACATTTTCGCTCACCTCATCGGCGAGTAGAGAAAGTTCACTGCTGCTGTCGGCATCGTAGTCATACAGAACCCGGGCCTTGCGTGTGCCAGAGGTGCTGCGGAGTTCATTTAGTGCAGGTGAGGCCTGGCTGGGCGGAGGCGCTGGCAGAGAGGCGGCCGCCGGTACGGTCGGAACTGAGATACTGGCGGAGGAGTTCCCACCCGGCTGATTGTTATTAGAGGTGAATGTAGAAGGAAAGCTGGAAGAAAACAAGACATGGTTACCATTGGCATTCCACACCGGTGGGTTAAATATAACACTAACCACATTGATATCCTACAGTACTTAAAAAGTTAAAAGCTTACATCATGATTTGACTGTTTGGGAGTACAGGTTTCCATTGTGGATGCATTTAGTATAAAACGTCAAAGCATTAGTGTAAATATTACAAATGAAGTCATACAAATACACAAATGTAATAAGCCCAACCTTCCCAGCTGTTTCTGCAGATTAACCATGTACTGGTAACACTGTGCATAATAAGCAGTTTGGGCATCCACAAAGTCGTTCATACAACGCAAATGATGAGCCTGATTTGAAAGAAGGTGACAGTCAGGACACATACTTCATATATATGATGTATATATAGCCTAGTATATGGTAGCATACATGAGTGCTGCTGATGCCCTCCAATAAGAGTTTGGTGATCTCAGCCTGCCGGTCAAACTCACTCTGTGCTATCCTCAGTTCTGTCTCTGCCTGAGGGAAACACACAAAACCAAAAACAAGTCTGACTGAGATGCATATCTCTTAGCATCATTACATTGACATGCCGCCTGCGCTGCCTTTTGTGTGATGAGTAAATGTGACATTGAGTCAAGTGGGATTAAAAACAACCACACTCCCTCTGGTGGACAAAAAAAAGTGCAGATTCCCACTGAAGCACCAACATTAGCTCTCTTTGCTTCCCTGGTAAAGGTGTTTTTTCTTCTACAGGTGTACACACTGAGGACTGTGAATGCATCTCCCACGTACCTGCTGCACCTCCTCAGTCCACAGCTGGCCAGCATTCAGACAAACAGTGACAAATTCATCAGGTAAAGGAATAAGACACCAAACCACAAACTGATCACAACTCACAGACATTTAACTTTCATAACTGTCTGGTTTAGTTATGAAAGAGGAAGCTAATGATGTCACCACTCGTGCACAAACACATTCTGTGGGTGTAGCATATTACAAGGAAGCCGTTTACTGTTAAGATATTATCAAAGAAGAAAACAAAGGGAAGAAGACTTGATTTGTACAGTGTGTGTGCGCATTACATGAAAATGAACATTGACATGCAGTCATGCACAAGACACATTTAAACTTATGTACATATGAAATAAACCTTATTTTCTAAAGCGTTCCATATGTTTTCTATATGTATTCAAATGAACAGATGTTTTAAGTATTAATAATAATTTGTTTCATCATATAAAACCATAAAATCATAACATAAAAGGAAGCCTGTACCCTTTGTTTCCTCTGTGCTGTGAATATTGTCTCATACTTCTGACAGTGTAATTTGTTCTTGAGATAAGGAACACTTCCTAGAACAGAACCAAGATTCCAAATTTGTTGCAGCAAAATTGCAAATATAACGATGGTTTGCAAACGATTTCTAGAGATCATGATTACGTCTTAACATTATATAGATGGTTTCAAAGCAACAACGCTTTTGTGGCCCAAACTTAACTTCCAGTACACATCCGCAAAGAATAGAGTCCCTGCAGATTATTTCTGATAACAAACAAAAGAAATAACAAGTAAATGACATAGCTAGCAAAAGTATGTCTAGTCAGTATTATTTTGGGTTACCAGTAGAAGAACCGTTACTTGACTAAACGTTAATGCGACAAAGTTACACGACCCATTTAACAAATTGTTTATTTAATCAAATGAATATATAATTAAATTCAACAAATTATTTTTAATACAATTATTATACAATAAAATATTAATATGAATTAAATAAATATAAATAGTTATATTATTAGCCTCAGAACACAGATAAGAAGTTAACTTCGGGCCAGGCATGTGTGTCCAATGAAACCGTCTATAGTCTCAATGCAAGTAATCTTGATAAACCAGATTATCCAGTTTTTTCCTTTTGCTATCCAAAGAACAAGAACCAAAATGAGATTAAACACATCGCCTGTACCTGTATACAAATCATGCTGTCGATAGTCATTCACAGACAGTGAGTCGTATGCTGGCAAAAAAAAAAAGAAGCGCAGACAAAGAGAGAGACAACACACAAGAACTGCAATCTGTTGCCCTTATAAAGATGATGCTGATATTTTTTGATTGTAGGAATGATCACAAAAAACTTTTTATAAGACAGAACCAAAAGCATGAATTCAAATGAACTTTGGCATCCCCAAACATAAACATTTTGAGAAGGGCAAAAGAGGGCAGATGTTTTATTAGGCACCGCAGACAAACCTTTAGCCACCTGGCATGCAAGAAGCTTAGCATGTAAGAAAAGTGAGCCACATACTCCTCTCCCAGCGGAGGGGTTGAGTTCAGCTCCTGCAGACGGAGGCAGGCAAGCAAACAGACGAGAGACAAAATGAGAAAGAACTGGGAAAACAACACAGGTTAAAGATCCAAAGACACTAAGCGAACACGCATGAGAAAAGGACAATCATTAATACAGACCGGTATCAATGCCATTAAATGTGGCAGGCAGCCATCACGCGAAAACAAAATTCATTTTTTACTACTAAGTTTCTCTTCTCTACAATCTTAAACAGACGAGTACGTATGGTTGAGTTGGAAAATCCACAAAGGAAAATAGCTGAGCATTAAATTCGGTGTGTGTGTGTGTGATACTAACTGCGGAGCGAGCATCAGCCACTCTGGCCTTCTTCAGTCTGCTTTTGGCCGCATCCAGATCCAGACGCTTATTCTGAAGCAATTTCCTCTCTTTCTGTGAAGAAAAACACATCAACTGAGAAACTGACAAAATTTCCATTATGCTCACAAGTGTGTATGCACATAAATGTGTTCTTGCTCTATTTACGTAAATCTGAATCATTCTAAATAAGGGGGACCATGCTCACATTGACTTAGAAACAAACACACCCAAACCATCTCCACATAAGGACTTCCTGTACTTTTCTGTACATGCTCTTTGTGGTATCCTTACGCTCTCGGAATATGCCCTCCCTCCAGAATGTAATGTAATGGTTTGACTGTTCTAAATGTGATGTCCACACAGGTAGTAAATAAGACCCATAAGCACTTTTTTTCTTACCAGTAAGGTTTTAAAATCTCCCTCAATGAAGTTCCTTAAAGGAGTCAGAAAATTGATAGCAGAGCTCTGGATTAATTCTTTCTCCGCGCTGCCTAACAGCTTTTCAGTTTCCCCACATTTAATGAGAGCACTTCCTGTTCACATAACAGAAAGAGAGGTCGTCTTTACATTTAACACAAATACAACACTGACAATTAGATCGGTCTAAAAAAATGAAGAACAAGAGTTTTCAGTTAAAATGTCTTAGTCTCTATATGCATACATAGTTGAATTAAAGGCACTGGGTCCAGAGTAAATGTATTGAGAACACTAATTTACAGCCTTCATCCAATCAACAAATTGATGTGAATTAGCATTAATAAATATACCGTATGCTGTTCCAGGTCCGAACTCGTGCCCCGAGTCGATCATGCACTCCCCCAGCAACTCGTGGTTGTTGGCACGTGTTGGGACTTTCTTGTCCAGCATCTCGTAAAGAAATTCCTCCATCCTGACATCTATCCACATCAGACACATTCAATTAAGACCAGTGGGAGTCAGATGAGACCACATGCATCCTGTTAAGCAAAGCCTACCAACCACAGGCATAATATAAATGATGCTGGAAAATCTTATAGAGTCACTGGATGTTTGTTTTGTCAAAGGATAATAAAGACCTCTGTTGTTGGAGTGTGGTGAAGCACTTAGCAAAGAGAGAAAACTGACTAAACTCTAACCCTGACTTGCTAGTTCACTTCCTCTGATTGGACAGTATGATAAGTATGTATTTTACAGTGACCTGTATACGTGTATTTTCATTTCTTACTGGGGTTGGGCTGAAGCACAACTTCTGTCTGTTTCATGATCTTCTCTGTCCAGTGTTTAGTGGATTCAGCCCGGTTCAAAAGGATCTCCAGATGGGCATCTAATTCAGTTTTTTCAGCTTGGCCGAACTTCTCCTCTGTGAACTTAACACCACATAATTCATTAATCTCAGCACATATTTACAACATTTAGTTTTCAAATGAACACTTTATACATTACATCATGTGACCTTTTACAGTTTACTTAATACAGTAGACCACTCTAGCCATCTAAAGAAACCGATTATTTAACAAAATTTCTAATATTTGGTCATAATTTAAGGCATTTTTTAATGTTTTTAGACACTACATTTGACGCCTACACTTCATTTTAGACGTTTTTAGCCATAACCTTCTACCTACAAATGAGGGAGCAACTAAATCTTTAATATATTACTACAGTCATCAGAAACACATCATATTTAACTGACAAATGTGCTCTAAACAGACAGTAATACATATTTACTACACAACAGTCTTATATCAGTGCTATAACATGCAATACACAACCAGCCCACGTATAAGGAAAAACAAACAAACACGAACACTTTGTGTTTTAAAGTTGTTACCTGTACAGCACGGCTTAGGAAAGTGCCAGCATCAGCTGCCAGCCGTCTTACGTTGAACTCCATGTTTGTGTTTATGTGTGAAGGCTTTAGTCCGTTAGCATAGACAGATTAGCCTGCTACAGCCCTTCTTCGTCCACTTAATAATTCAGCTCGCTTTATCGTAATAAACTTGTAGTCCATGAAAAAACTGCGATAGGGAGTAAAAACTAACAAAACCTGAACGTGTGAATCGGTGGTTTTAGCTGTCCGTTGTGTAGCTGTCAGTTGTATAGTTGCTAACATGGAGCAGCAGCTGTTGGGAGTGAGTGAGTGAGTGTTAAAGAGGAAGAAGCGAAAGTCAGCGGCCGTGTTTCAAATCACGAGATGCTTATTTTTTGAGAAACACTAGTTTAAAAACGAAGTTATGGTCAGGACATGATGTAACAACGTATTAATAATATAATAAAAATGTGTAGGAAAATAGAGAGCATATGCGGTGTAAATAAATGACAGAAAATGTATGTAATACAAAAATGTTTTAAAAATAAAAAACATGGCATTAATAAAACATAAAATATTTAGTTTAATAATAATGATAAATACCATCAGTCCACAATATACATCATAGTTTGGACAAAGAGTATAGAATTCTATTCTTTGGTTTGGATACAGTAGCCTATATAGAAATGTAAATATGCCTTCTTGGCCTATATTTGTGTATTTTCTCATATTACAGCATTTTCTGTGTTTGAGTTTCTCAAAGTTTATAATATAGACAACAATCGTAATAATACAGTATCCAAATAATTAACGCAATGTCCACTAGATGGCATTATTAGCTTTAAGGCTCTTTAGGTCTTCACAGAAACAGGCATTCTGTGAAAAACAGTGAAGCTTACATGCATTCTCAGTACACAATTTAGCGACTTACATGTGACCCTGGATCACAAAACCTTAAGTCTTAAGTAACGTTAGCACAAGAACATTTGTAAGAATAGCACAAAATACAGTCTGTGGGTCTTGATCGATTTTTCTTTTATGCCAAAAATCATTAGGATTTAAGTATCATGTTCCATATAATTTTGTACATTTCCTACCGTAAAGACAATATCATTGACAAAGACAATGTCATTGACCATTATTAAGCGAAAACTCCACCCAAGCCATGACTATTATATCTCTGCCTCGATTTCATTGGTCAACTACATCAGAGCGCTGGCAACACCTCATTGAAACCTCATTTCTTTACAAATTTCTATCGGTGCAGTTGTGAGCGATTCCTCAAATCTTGTGTGGTTCAGTTTAAATTCGCTTTGTGTAGTGCATAAACGACATGTGCAGATATGATATCTAACCAGTTCTGTAAATGTTAAAAGAAATTGTGTGTTACCTGTACATAAACATATGTGTTTCCTTATGGATTGTATCGTGATGTGAAAAAGTTCATGAATTCAGTTTTTTGGTATTCGTATTAGTTGATATTAAAGGGACAACACGATCGTAACGTTTTTTCATTGTATTTAATGAATATATATTACAGGTTCTATATGTGTGTATATTAGACGTATACACATAATTGCAGTACATTATAAGTAAACAAACAATAAAAGAGTGAAAGAATGGAAAGGAATATATTTGTTCACTAATTTGTTAAACTCATTATGCTAAACACATTTTTTTTGCATATAGCTTTTAAAGTTGAATCTCATTAGAAAAGAACATCTCACCAATAGCAAAGTAATATGAACTGATTTAATGTATGTAGCTATGAAAATGTCACTTTGTAATCTCAACTTCTATTGGCTAAAGAACCCCCGAAAATACAAGCTGCTTAAAAATGAAATCATAAAAACAGTACACAATATAGTGAACATATGCTTTAGTATAACTTTATTATATTGAACATTTTATTTTAATATATAAAATAATTAAATACGTATGACATATAGACTTTATAGACTATATTACAACTTTGACCAACTATTCCTTGTTCTTCTAACGTCAGTTTTCCTAATGTCCAATAGATGGCATCATTAGCATCGAATTATTATGGCATCTTTATTGGCTCTTTAGCGTTCCTATTTAGATTTGACACAGCATGAATGCGTAAAAAACTAAGTGCTCTGAGTTAAACATTTGTTTAATATATGCCACTTTTTAGCATGCCCTACTGCGATTTAATAGAACAAAGATATCAAGTTCCAGCCTTACACAGTTTAAAGCTAAAACTTTCATTAATTGTCTCATTAAGTCACAACTGCAATAGAAGATGAGCTAAAGGCAGCTGAAATATTTATATTTGACTTTCATATTCACCCACTTGATGCTTATAAAAGACTAACAACTTTCTTTGCTAGATCTAGCAAGACGTTGCATTGCAAAGTCTTGCTCCTCCATGTAGATGGTATTCCTTCAAGCCCGACCTAAAGGGACAAAAGTAGTAAATATTGAAAATCACAGAAAGAGTTACTTCATCATGTATGACATAATCACCTGATAAATTATTTCAATGCCATACCTGAGCTCCAATGCAGGCTCCAATGAAGGAGCTTCTACTACAGGTGCATCCCCCACAGCTCATGGTGTCCCTGATAGCCTGCTCATAGCCTTTGGCTGTCAGAACTCCATGCAGTGCTGCCTGGAACGCACCAGGCAAACCTGATGGGCCATGACACGGGCACTGAAATATCATGTGTCTGTATCTTATGTTCATCATTAATAGATAAAATAACTAAATATACATGCTAAAAAGTTTAATGACAGGTAACTAACCTCAAGTGTTAGGGAACACAGTGGGAATGAGCTCTTTGGGTTTCTTGCCCAGATTCTCTTTCACTTGATGAATGTGTCCTAAATGAGAACATTCATAAGTTTGGATATTGTCACAGTTCTAGTGTCCAATAAAAAAATAAATCTATGATGATTATAAGAGGGAGTCTTTGGCTAAGGATCGAGCTCACAATGTTAATAACAATATCAAGCGGTTTATACCAATTATAGCTTTGTCCAACTCCTGAGGGTTTCTTCTGTTTGGGTCACAAAGCTGTTCTAGTACAGCATCCATTGCCTTTGGATCAGGACCATTCAGGATGAAATGCTCCAAGAATCTGAAAGAGTTGGAAACGTTTAGCACCTGTTGCTCTATTTTATTACAAAGTAACACATTTTTGAACAGGTCTTGATCTGTTTTTCTACCAATCAAGCTGGTGTTACAACATCTTAGAAAACGACTGAAATGGTCTAGATATTAAAGCAAACAAAATGCAAAGTTGCTGGTAACATAAATGTCATCAATCATGTAAAATACCAACCTTGCAGCAGCAAGAGTTGCAGCCACACACATGTCATTGTTTTGAGTGACACGGATGGCTTCCTCAACCCTCTCCAACATCTCCGGCATTCCAGCATAGCAGGCTACAATGGGAGCAAGCTTTGCCACTCCATCAATTTGGTTATCCGTTTCACAACCTAAAGTGTCACAATACAGTTTTCTTAGAGACTCTTTTCCATGTTTTGAAAACACAGAAAGATATTCATTATATAAAAAACAAAAAAAGTTTACAATTCTGGCTACTTAACCCAGACAAATAAATAAGAAAGAGTATTCTCATAGTCTTGTGGTGCAATAGGAGCGAACACATCCCAGTACCTGTCTCTGCTTTGCCAGCATCCACATTTTTAATAAAGCTCTTAAGGCTCGCCTGTCTCCAGGGTCCCTCAATAGGTAGTTGAGGCCTGGGAGCTAGGAAAAATAAATGTCATGAATAATTTAGAAAAACAAACTCTACTGTATTGACACAGTTAAAATGACAAACAGACATGCAGGTTGTCACAATGCCTAAAAACCCAATTAAATATGAAATGCACATTTTGGAATGCAGAGAAATATTAAAGCCTTTTAAATTTCATCTACCTCCTTTGTCTCTGTATGGATCATTGAGTGGTGTGTCATATTCAGATCCAGGTCCAAAAAACCTGTAGGTGCGTGCCTTCAAATCGTCCACATTCAGACCTGTTTAAATTATCAATCAAACAAATTACAAATTAAATAGTGAGACAACAACATTAATATCTACAACAAAGTGAAATACATATGACCAGATTCAGTGTGTTACAAGTACACACTAGGCCTAGTAACTAATATTAAGTACCTCCACACTCAGAGAGGGACTCCAGGAGCACAAAAGCTTGATCTCCATAGCAGCTCTGCAGCCCAGTGTCTCTCCTGTAGAATGGATTGGCTGAATTTGACCGGAATTCTGGCTGAGGTGTTTCAGAGAGTAACACACTTAGTTTCTGCAGGTCATAGACCCAATGGAGTGGTTGTGCTGCAAATACACACAGATTAATCACAACAATACATGGCGGCCGTGTCCATGACATATATTTTGCGTGTACTAAAAAGCTACTATGACAAGTAATGACAAGGTCAAGCAAACTCAAAACATATGCCTATGCAAACACACAATCGCATGCAATATGAGATTTATGTTGTGGCTTGAACACTTCTTTTGCACTTTAACATATATGCGTTTGTAACAAATGCAAACCTGCAGCATCGGCAACAGCTGCACCAATTATTGCTCCAACAGCCCTGTCAACTTGTGCAAGAGCCATCTGCGACAGTAAGATAAAACACGGAGGAGAAATGTTATACTGTACCAACAACTGTACATGCAAACCTTAGCACAGCAACGCAATACAATTTGTCACCACTTACACGTCACATGCGTAAAATTGTACAAATAGTTTACCAGCATTTCGAACAAAAATGATTTCTCACCTTGGTAGGTAATATTTCAAATCGAGTCTGAAGTTCGCAGGTTGCACAAGGACAATTTATGTGGAAGCGTTTGTTGTGAAACCTAATCCTCCTCCGTGCTGCTGATTGGACACAAAAAGCACGTGACATCAATACGTACACTGCGCGTGCGCTGTTGTACGTTTGCCAAACAATATAATTCAATATTATAGTATAATTTAAAAGGTATTTGTTTAAAATGTCATTTGCTAAAAAATATATAATTTAGCATCAAAATCTGAGAGAACAGAGTGAATACTAATTTAAGAACTACTTTTATATTACGTATTACTAATATTATTGACTTTTTATTATTATAATCTTACTAATATATTGTTGAGCCGTATTTTAGTTCCTCATCAGCTAATATTAGATATGATAGTGAAATATGTAATATAATATTTATGTAATAAATATGTAAAATATACCGAGAGATTCTCTTTTCCTAGACACTAAAATGACTGCTGTCACTTTTAACACTACAACACTGTCTTTTATTTAAAAGCAACAATAACAACAACAACAAATAATAATAATTATTATTATTATTAATATGAATATGTTATTCTTCTTACAGTCATTGAACTAATAATGGTTATTTAATTGTTGACAAAATATTTAACCTACACAAAAAACATTTTGTTTGCAAATACTGGAGCAACTTTAAAGTCTAAATAATATATTTAGTCTATTAAAGAATACCAAATCCACACGCGTTGATACGGTAGGCTTGATTCTTAATATTCATGAGTAGTCTTCGCTATTGGATGTTCACGACGTGACGTCTGGTTAATATTCATGAGGCAAGACTTCGCCATTGGAAGATCAAACAACACTGGGTGACTTCATTAATATACATAAGCTGAACCTTTTCCATAGCGGATTAACCAAAGTCTCAATTTTGGTGTCAAGGAACACAAGCCCGAAAGAAAACACATGCTCAAGTAAAGTTCTGCATATTGTTTAGGATATTCCTGGTTATTTTTAACAGCGTTAGAATAATTGATCAGTTTGTAGAGTTTAAGCGTGTACTATGGAGTACTGGAGGCAGTGCAGTTTATGGTTGATAAGTTGTAAAGTTTTGCCTCGGAATCACCGGGTCACGGCGGAATCGGCGCAGGTTTTTGATTTAGCTCAAACGCTACGCGATGGAGTCCTTTTGTGCCAGCTGCTGAATAATCTCAGACCCGACACCATCAACCTGAAAGAGATCAATCTCAGACCACAGATGTCACAGGTAAGCGCCAACCATAGACGGTCTACTGTGTGTTGCATTACTTATTATAAGACTTCAGTAAAATCTAGCTATTCTATAGGCAGGTATCTCAGTATAATTACGACATTGCCCACAACAAGTATAAAATAGTACTGTTAGTGTAAGGTCTTATAGTACTAGTCAGTGCTCTACTAGTGCCAGTGCCAGTATAGACTCCGCTTTACAAAGGGCCCAGTGGCAGAACTACACAGAACCCTTTGTATACACTATAGCATCATTCATTCAATCAAGCTAAACTCTAAACAATTTGGGTAAACAGAGCTAATAAAACACCAATTTATAAATGAACATGTTATTTTGGTAGTCGTCCAGATGAATGCCCTGTCTGATTTGTCTTCGTGTTTAGCGCTGAGAAGTTTCAGGCATTCTGCCCAGCCTTTAACAACTCTTCCCAGATGCCCCTGTTTTACTCCAGTGACCTGATAAAATCACAACTTTGATCTAACTGACAAATCTAGCCACCACCCTACATTGACCAGTGAGTCTCCATCGGACAGCGGAAAAGAGCATTTATGAACAATATTATAGCTGACATTCCTGACAGTTTGCCCCTTATCTGACTCATGAAAAGGGTGTATTTTCATAATTGTGGATAAGTGCCTTTATCTCCACAACACAGATTTTGTGGTCTGGAAACGTAGCTCTGGAGTTTGTTAACATTACTTTAAATAATTGAGAACCGTTTATATTAATTTAATACAGTTGGGTCATTTCGTGTCGATTCAACCAATTTTGAATATTTCCGCAGCTCAAATGTTTTATTTTTGGAATCCCCATATCTCTAGGACTCAAACATATAGGGCCTTAAAAATGTAGTTCCCAAAATAAAAGTTAGTCAAGCACAAGAATCTAAACGTTCATTAACGTGTCTCTAACACTTCTTGAGTTACACGCATGCAGGTTTTGTTAAAATAACACAAAAGGTGCTCATTTTGAACTGTCACTGTTGGCATAAAATGCTTCAAGGAGGGGTCACTACTAGAAAATCTTTTTTTTTTTTACTGTGTAGGGGCAAATTACAGTAAGGTTTCTCTAATTTGTTAGCTTTAATAATTCAATTAATTTGTCTAGGATTTTCCCATAATAACCTCAAGTTAGTAGTTATTCTACTTTCAAATATTACAATACCTGTATTATTATGTACAGTATTATATGTATTTTAAAGCTGTATACCTTGTAATCATGCTACGTGTAAACCACTTTTTTATGTAACTTTATCAGAAATGGTTTGATGATTTGTTTTGGTGATTCTTTGTTCTTTCAGTTCCTCTGCCTGAAGAACATTCGAACATTCCTGTCAACATGTTGTGAAGCATTTGGGATAAAGAGAAGTGAATTGTTTGATGCCTTCGATCTCTTTGATGTCCGTGACTTTGGAAAGGTAATAAAAATGTTGAATTAAGTAATATGCGTGCACATACTATAACTTAAATAAAAAGTATGCATTTGTTTGTAATCATTAAATGTACACGAATTTGCAGTAAAATTATTTAGACAAAATTTTCTTAGACAAAAATGAAACTAAAACTTTAAAAATGTGTAATCTCCTCTCACACACTGTCTGACCCATATTCAGTAACTTCTTAATTCGAACTGCAACTTTAAGAATTGTATTATAATGTTAAACAGTTAAACCAGCATAACAATAACTTAAGCAATTTTTAGAATATGCATCTATACTTTTTAGTTATCAACAGATCGCATTTGAAAAAAGCTATGCAGCGAACATAATCTGGGTCCTCTTGTACTCTCAGTGTGTACTCTCTGGTGTTGTTGTGGCTTACCCTCTGAAGGTCACCTGTAATAAATAGCTTATTTAATTTCCCAACCTTCCCAAATAGCTCATTTATTTTCCCAACCTTCCCATGTACAAGCTCTTCTTGAATGTTTGGGCTGTCTTTATCTGGTAATACAATGACTCCCTAAGCCACAGAAGTTACTTACTCCAGAAGGTTCTTTCCAGCTTTTTTCTTCCAGCATGGTGGCTTACAGTCTTTATGTGAGGTTAAATGTATATAAAATAAAGCATCCTAGTGCAGAGGTGAGTATTTCAATAATGTAGGGCTTCAATACAGACAGGAGAATAGACAAATGCACTAAAACTGTTTAAATCACACAATCAAAACTGTTCTCAAATCAGTTTAGCACTGATTTGAGAAGCAATCAGTTTCCAATAACTTTAAGCTTTTTCCAGCCAGTGATGGTGTAATAAAATACTACACTGTCACCCTGGTGGGAAGCTGTGACTGCTTAAATAAAATCTATCATCAGGTAGCTATCCGATAAAAAATGATCACCCCTATTTAATTTTTATTTGAAACAAATAAGTCCTATTTCGTCCTATTAAGCAAACTTAGTTTAACATCACAAAATAATGTTGACAAATCACTGTGTTTTGCCCTGTTTATAATTCTCAGCGTGTTTTCAAGGGTTAAATTAATCCCACTCTATAATCTTTGGCTGGCAGCAATCTACTAAAATGTATGTTTGAGTTTGTAAATACACCTGCTACATCTCTATCCATTAAATCTACTTTAAAGAAAATGACGAAGTAATGACAACATGACATCTCAGATTTGGCACTGCAGATTTAGAGGTCAGAATTGAAATGGGAAAAAAGTTGTACAGTCTATGAACATCATCTTCTGTTGCATTCAGACAGATTGAGCCTGGTTTAATCTTGCCATGACAAACCCAACCCAACCTTAGCATGTTTAGTCATTGCATATAGTACAGTGTCATATTTATACTGTAAATATTATTTTATACATATTTATACTGTAAATATTTGAATATAATAATGGTGCTTAAAAGATTCACAGCGATGCCATAGAACTAGGGGTCGACAACCTTTGTGACCAAGAGAGCCATTTTGGCCCCTCTCCCACCAAAAATATTTGCCTGGAGCCGCAAAACATATGTAACCTTTAAATAAATTACATAACATATTAATATAAACCGTTATCATGCGTGTAAGGTATTAGTTACGCAGTTGCACTATAGTGTGATTTCGACTGTATTTAGGTGTTCGCATCTTTTTGTCCCTGGCAAAAAGTGAAAGTGTTGCCTGTCAACGGGAGAGTGGCGTCGCGGTGTTGCACGGCTTTTTTCTCTGAAACCTTGTTTTGACTTTTCTTTGATTTTAAATGAATGATTACTATGTAAAGTTTTGTGTCAACACTAAATCTCGGTTCATGTTTATTTCACAATAAAGAACCCAGAGTTTGAAGAACACAACCACAAGAGACCGTCTACTCACCGCATACGGATAATGCGTAAACATTATGAGAAGTGCGCTAGCCAGACTAGCTAGGTTTTAAAGATCCACTGAAATCAAAATGAAAGTTTTTTCCTTTTATTAAAAATATGTTAGCCCTAAGGACCTCAATAAACTGATATGCTGCTAAGCACTGACAAAATTCGGATTTAGAGGATATACGCATTCTTGCACGTGCACTCAAAAAAAATATAGAAATTCCATGACATCATGCTACACTTCAGCCTCTCGTCAAAGTTCTTGTCCAATCAAATCCGCTTTAGAATCGGAACAGTCCCGCCCCCTTCACTATGAGCGCTGCAGAAGCGGCGCCTCAAATCAGCCACTTGTTCGCACATTTATTATGTAAATGACACATAATGCACTAGATGGGACATAGGGGATGATACAGACAGTGTAAACATTAACATTAAAGTCTTAATTTTGCGTCTGTGTCTTGCGGTTCAGAGACATGATTAAGCTGATCATATGCGCCGATCATACGCACAAATCCACTGAGAAAACAAAACATATCTGACCTGTTTCAAGTCGACACAGTATATTGAATGATAAGGCTCAATGGAAGAGATGAGACATCGCAGCCTTGATGAATAAAGAAGACAAACGGCAGTGTCACTCACCAATGTAAATAATAAGCTGCGGCGTAAACTAAACGCTATTGGTTATTTTTTAAAGGGGGCGGGGCCCCTCGATATGTCTCGCGCTCTCTGCATTTTTCAGTTGAAATTACGTCATCACATCAAATAATGCTCCAAAGCCGTTTCAGTGGCCCTTTAAACTATGGTGGCTGAAGACCATAAAGTTTGGTTAAAGACGAAAAACGCATCAAGCACAATGTTTTAACAAAACGCTTCTTAATAACAGGTATAAACAGGGCATTATAAAGGCTGCAGGTAGCCACAGCAGGGGGACACAGCCACATGCGGCTCGAGAGCCACGGGTTGCCGACCCCTGCCATAGAAGAACCATTTTTGGGTCCACAAAGAACCATTCAGTCAAAGGTTCTTTAAAGAACCATCTCTTTCGTACCTTTTTATAATTTGAAGAGCCTTTATTCACTGCAAAGAACCTTTTGTGAGACGGAAAGGTTCTTCGGATGTTAAAAAGCAGGTATTTTGATATCATTAAAAATACATTCCATGCAGGGTGCAATGTTGCTGTGTGTATATGTAAGAAATCATCCAAGTTGTAAAGCCAAAAGTGCACAAATAACAAAGTTATTGGCTTGAAAAAAATTAGTCGACTCTGATTCACTCGAACGAGTTGTCGGATGTTTTAATTTCATTTCCGTGACTGATTTGCATCACTCTGTGCAAAGCCCGCCTACGTTTTGCTTGGACCGCCCCCGAAAACTTTTTAGTCCCCCACTGTCAATATTCAACAATATTTAAAGTCCCCCCTTCCGCTAACAAAACTACATTTCTACCTATAAAATATTTTAGAGTTTGACATTAACTGGAAAAGTGTTTATTCAATATAAAATTGGACAAATAATAAGAAATATCTTGGTTTTTCGTTGTTTTAAAATGTATTTCAATGCTCATTTTGTCTCATTTTAAGTTATTAGTCATCCTGAGGCCCCCAAGTCATCTTTGTATGTCACCAATTATTGTTATTAGTTGGATTTTCATGTGTAGGTTCAGGGACTTATATGCTTTAAACTGCAGAACATATTTGTTTGAGCTGCTAAATTACTGTATTTCTCATAGCAACGCCTCAAAGGCTGAACATCAGCTGTTACACGTTTGTTTATGTCTTCATCATGATAACACATTCTCACCTTTCATCTACATGTGCAGTTTCCGTAAAAGCCGCACAGCATGTGCTGTAATAACGTGTATTTTGTTTCAGTCATCCCTGTTTTAAAAATTTAGATATGGATTTACTACATGGCTTCCAGGCAGTCTCTGGTTATTAGGTTACTGGGGTAGTAGACAGTCAGATACCACTATCATATAAATCAATGATTGTAAGTTTTATCTTTACCCACCCAAACAGCGGAGATTTATTAACCTTTAAATTGTATGTTAAATCTTTACTTTCTTTTTTATATTTTGTATTTTGGCGGGGCTTATTTCTGGGTAAGAAACGACATTCAAATGTCACGAACAGGCAATTTGGTTTAATTATTTGTAAAAATAATGTCCAATATATTATTATAATACATATTTATATTTATTTTGAATGTAATATCAAACTGTTTGCAGCACCCAGGTTACCGTGTGTTATTAGTTTTGAGCGGTTGTTATTTGGGAATAACGCACCTGCAAATGTCGCGACTGGCCAATAAGAATCAAGCATTCCAACGAGTTGTGTAATAAGTGCAATTAATGCATTATTTAGTACACAACCACATTATTTGGCTAATGGCTGATAGTTCTGCTCCTGATTTTCAAATTCCCCACGCAGACTGAAAGTGAAGACCTCTCTCAGTATCAACAGGGCAATATTTTTAAATTCTTTCTGAATGTGTTAAGCCACAGAGGTGCAGGAAACTCTGATAAATATTTGCAAGTTAAAAATACAGGATGTAAGATAGATATCTAAGACACATCCATTTCATCACATTTCTCAGCTTGAAGATTTTGTAGATCTGACAGGCAGTCAAATAAAAGCTTAGTTTCACAACGGAGTTGCAATTGTGCATAAACATTTGTATTACTTTATTATTATTAGTATTATTAGTGGTGCTTGCGAAGCACCACTTGCCAGCTGCCAAGCCACGCCCATAGCAACCAAACAGAATTGTGAAGTGTTTTTTTTTCTCGAATTCTTACCTTATTCGTGATATTTAAAATAGGTTTTACTAAGTGTAACAATAGTAGCTAAACAATTATGTATTTTATAATGCAGACTAAACTGGTCAGCGAGTCATTTAAATGTATTTTAAGCATTAATCAAACGCAAAAATTGAGTTGCAGTTATGCACAAATGAAGAAATGAAACTGGAGGAATAGGAAGACACTATATATGAAAACATCTTCACTAAAAATAACTTGTGAGGTTACAGGTGTTCTGAGACGAAGGCTGAAAACCCAGATGACATGTTATCATCTAGATCTGTGTCTTTGTATGTGTGTTTATGTGATCATGCCTGCAAGTGTGTGACCAATATATCTGTGTGTATGTCTGTGTTAGTGCATTGGTATAAATGAGAGAAAGCAAACCCACATGTGTGAAAAAAGACTAGCTTGACATTGCAAGACCACTTCCTCTGCAGGGAGTTCAGTGTCTCACTAATGGTTTTGTCTTTTCATAAGTAAACATTCAGACTGCAGCGATAACTTTATTTAATGTACGCTTTCAGTTTACCCCACTTGCATAATTTGAATGTACTTACTTGTTTAGCACCAGATATTTTTCTTTTTTGATCCTTTGATCTTTATGACTTAAACGAATTTAACCTGTGCAACTTTTACAGTGCAGTATAGGACGAACTGTTTCAGAAACTCAATGTCAATAAATACTCATCATGTTATCATATCTTTTTCATTATGGTGAATTTATACGTGTGGTATGATCGAATCAAATCAGGATGCTTTTCTTCCAGGTCATCGGCACCTTATCCAAACTCTCTTATACCCATTTTGCACAACGGGCAGGGATTAGGTGAGTCTGTGTTTTGTAAAAATGTATTATTAATAATGAAATAGAAATCTCTTTTGCTCTTAATCATGTTCTCTTCCAAATTCATAGGGCATTTCCCACAGAGGAAAGCAGTGAAAATGAAGACATATATATGCATTTAGCAGATCTCATTGAGTAAGTCTAATGCTTAATAAACCTCAATGGGCACTTGTTACGATTTGTGTGATCTAGAATGTGATACTGAATTCAGATAAATCTCATTAGCACTTGTGGTTGTACTTACCTCTATAAACCCTATAGATAAATAATTCATATTTCCAGTATTATTTAAGTGGTGTATGGGTTGAAAGTAAATCACTGATGGTGCATCCACTCCATTCAATTCCCCATCTTGCATGAGACTGTGATGGGACTGTATAGCATTGCTTCACCCCATCAAGTTAAGTTTATTTACATAGCGCTTTTTACAATTTTGTCTTATTGCAAAGCAGCTGTACAGAAAACTTGTCCTGTTGTAAAACAAGCACACAAAATATCTATAGATATAGTAAAAATCGTAATTAAAATTGAAATGGGAAGAAAAGGAAAAAGCATGAAAACTGATGTTACTCTGTGTCAAATTGTATGTAATGAAGATTAGTGACAGTAAGTGTAAAATGAATTTTCTGTGGGATTGAAGTTATGTCCGTTCACGATCTGGTGTAATAAAGACTGAATAAATCGGAAATCATCGGAAAGCTGAATAAATAAGCTTTCTATTGATATATGGTTTGTTAGGATAGGACAATATTTGGCCGAGATATAACTATTTAAAAATCTGCAATCTAAGGGGGGGGTTAAAAAATCGAAACATTGAGAAAAATGGCTAACTTTAACCTATACAATGTATTTTTGGCTATTACTACAAATGTTCTTGAGCTACTTAAGACTGGTTTTGTGATCCAGGGTCACACATGAGGTGGCCCCTAAATTACTCTGTGACTTCAGTAACTAAAGCTGTTCAAGAGGTTTGTCTATTTGATGTTACAATATGTTTATTGCAAATCTAAAATTGTAATCTATTTGTGTGCATTTGCGTTCCCAGTGAAGAGCTGGTGGAGGATATTTATGATGCTGTGTATGGAGAGGTGGAAGGAGGAGAAGTCTATGAAGATCTTATGATGACAAATGCTACTGCATCTCAGATGGTATTTAAATGACTACATACTGCTCACACACAAACTCTAAAACTTAGCATTTTAATAGGTTGTGTTTTTAAGCCTTTTCTGGAAATCAAATTCTTCTTCTAGCTGTAGCTAGCTCTCTTAGTTCTGTGAGTTGTGTTGACAGAAGCAGGCCGAGGTGGACATCAGAAGCTGCTGTCTCTCAGAGATCAAACAGACAGAAGCCAAATACACAGAGACTCTGGAGACCATTGAGAAGGTGAGATTCACATCATTTCATCATACCGCACTTCACTTTGACTGATAGACAGATATTCGGCAGTTGCTAAGCAATATGCTGTATAACTCTTCCACGCTGAGCTTCAAAAATGTTTTTTTTTGTTCTGTTGTAACAGTACTTTATGATCCCGCTGATGAAATTTATCCCAGCAACAGAAATGGATCAAGTTTTCATCAACATACCAGTAAGTGGAGCACTATCCAGTGTGATGGATTAATCACTACTACTTATCTTCAAAGCGGCTTATGAAAATCTTTACAGGCCTGTTCATTTTACTTTTCTCTTTCTTGCCCAAAATACTTGTTTTTGGATCATTTATGCTCTTGCTTTACAGGACCTGGTTAAAGTTCACAAATGCTTGATGACCGAAATTCAAGACTCAGTTGAAAATAAGAATGCAGAAAACCTCCACCAAATCTTCACTGTTTACAAAGACAAGTATGAAACTTGAATTTGCATGCACACTGTGTCTTTGCATGTTTTTAATATTCTGTGCTAGTTGTATGGAAAAATGTTTAGAATTTTACAGAATGCACCTAAAATGTGTTAAATTAGGTTACAAGTAGTAGAAACCTGATATTAGAAAAGTGTGTTTTCAAAAGTGTGTTTTAAAAAAATCATTTATCTAAAACTCTGTATTGTGAAAAGACTTATTAAATATGCAAGGAGTAAAGGATGTATAGAATTTGTGTAGAATCATTTTTTTTGCTAACATAGGCTATATGCTGTTTATCCTAGGCTTCTTCTGTATGGAAAATACTGCAGTCATGTAGAAACAGCCATTTCACACTTAGACTTCATCTGTAAGGAGCAAGATGGTGTTCGGCTAAAATTAGAGGTGGACAAAAATACTCAACTAGTCATGTCTAGAATATTAAACATTTTCATTTTGTCATCTTTATTTTTCATTTTTGTTTACTTTGAAATCATTCTACATACTTTGTTTTGCAGGAATGTTCAAAGAGAGCTAACAATGGGAAATTCACTTTGAGAGACTTGTTAGTGGTTCCCATGCAGAGAGTGCTGAAATACCCACTACTACTTCAGGTGCAGTAACGCACGTATGCGCACGCACTCATGCACACCCACCCACACACACACACACACACACACACACACACACACACACACACACACACACACACACACACACACACACACACACAATATTAAAAAGGACTCCTCAGAGTCTTGTTTTTGTGCTATGTTAATTATATTTTAAACAAACAGCTTAAACAAACCTGCAAACAGTATTATATCTAAACTTCTATATAAATGTGTATATAATTGTCTTTCTATATAATTGTAAGAATCTTTTTTTTATGATTTTGCCCTCATAAGTATCCAGAACTGTATAACACACACATGCTTCTCACTTGTCCTATTTAAAAGTACCACATGGGGGAGACATCTGGTTATTTTTTTAGTCATTCTCCAAACACTACAAAGGCCTTTTGGTGCAAAACTTAAAGTTCTGGTCATCAATGCTTTGGAAAATGTTCTCCTTGTTAAAGAGAATAATAATAATATTATTTTATTTGTATCTTACATTTCATACTTTGCCAGTACAAAACGCAAAAAGAGTTTTTCAATAATTGCATTTATATGCAAAATTATGATGATTACACAGGTCTGTACAAGGGCTGTTAAAGTAAAAGGCACCATATTAAAGTCATAGTTCACCCCAAATTTAACATGTTGCGTCATTTCAAACCTGTATGACTTTCTTTCCTCTGCAAAACACAAAAGAAGATATTTTGATGAATTTTGGTACAGTGGTCCCCATTCACCTCTATTGAATAGACATAAAACCAATGCAAGCCGATGGGTACCGCCATTGTTCAGTTACCAACATCTTGAGTTAAATTATGACAGAATTTTCATTTTTGGGTAAACTATCCCTTTAACATCGTGAAATGACTTATTTCTCTTTGTCTCTATAAATGTATATGAATCTATTACTCCATAAAAATGCTGTAGTTTGTTTCTTAAGTGAAGTCACTGATGTAAATGTGGGGTGTTATAATCCATTCAACATAGTTACTATGCAAAACTCATACCAAGGGTTGAGAAGGGTAAAATGCCCTTCACCACAGGACAGATATGAAGAGAAGTGCCTGGACAAATGTTTGAGACGTATGTCGCAACACACCTGCCGGCCTGACACACACACATGCGAACAAAAGCAGCGACAGGTGGCAGCAGCACTCACTGTTTATAGAGATGCCATAATACGTTCAACTCACTGCCACATCAGTACTGACTATAATGCATCTATTGTCTGTTAAAAATGCCAGCACTGAACCCAGCGGTTCGCTAGCTGGTCTAGAAAAACTCATGATGTGTGCAGAGGTGAAGGTCACCTTTGCCATGCAGGATTTAAGACAGAAATACAGTTAGGATTTATTTGTTTGTCTACAGGGACAACACAATCGTGTTCATCTTTAATGTGGGTAATTAGGTGACTTGTAATCCCCATAAAGTCATGCTTTGCAAAAGTACACATTTAGAAATATGCACCTACACTACGTGGCCAGAAGTAGGGAAGGACGGCCATTAGACAAGTCTACCCAGATGACGGGACACCTTTTCTACATAGAGGCGAGACTTCACATACTAAAACTAGCAGCAACACATTTTCTTTAATCAGCAAACATTAAATGCTTCTGGGTAATAAAAAAACAATAAGTCTTCCATTTGGGACAACACTACCCTTCTAAAACTCATACACTAGATGGCTGAATGCATAGTCTATAAAATAAGTTCATAGTGAGTAATTCATATTTGCCCCAGAGGAAAGGTTGTGACAATGGAGGTTCAAAATGCTCGATCGTGACGTGATTCATGTAGACTTCAGAGAGTTAAAAGAATATTGTAAAAATTAAACATCAAACTGTAGTTCAAAAATTGCCTTAAATTTAAAGGGGCATAAAAATTCTCTCATCATTTACTCACCCTCATGTAGTAAAAATTACAGTGGTAGTCAAAAGTGCCCCAGAACGGTTTTCTTTCATGCATTCTTCTAAATATCATCTTTTTTTCAACAAAGAAATGTGTAAAGTAAATCTTCCTAATATGGTAGTCAAATTTACAAAGAAAATGTATTATATATACTTATATCCTGGAATTTTACAGGAAAAAAAAAATATTTTACGGTATTTTTATGTCGCTTCAGCTGACAGTTTTTTTTTTGTTTTGTTTTTACGGAATTTGTTTATCCAGCAACCTATCCTATAGCAAGATCTGTTATACGATAACCTCTACAAATTTCATGGGGAATGATACAGTAGAATGTTTGGATGAACAGGATAGTTTGATTCAGGTACTTATAATATAAAAGCGTAAGTTCATCCCAATCGGTTAGTTCTTCTGCAGCTCTACTGTGTTGCAATATATCGTTGCTGAAGAACTGGTCCATTGATGCAACTCTCTCTTTCAACACCTCTGGTTTGCCTTTAAGGTTGCATGGGTCTGTTAGTAATGGGTGTTTCTCAAATAATGAAACCTGATTATTAGAAGGGGGATGTCCACATTCTTTGGTCCAAATTGTATATGTGAACACACACAATTTCCCATCAAAGTCCCATCATTGAACAGGGTCGGAATGTAAATCTAAAGCGTGTTGAACTATCTGAGCACATTGTTTACTCGCTCTGATTGGGCTGTTTGTCTCTCTTCAGCAGCATTTGATAGAAGTCAAAACAAATGCATGTTTCTGATGAGCTGCACAGATTTCACACTTGGAACGGCCCCATTTCTTTCCCAGCGTGGTTCAGTGCTTTGTTTGCACACAAATCCAAAGACCAGATTTGTTTATCATGTTAATTAGCTATTTTATAGCATGGATTCCTAAAGATTCTGTTCAGTTCTTCTTCATCTCAGAGAACAAATCTGTTTCCAATCAGAATTCCTCCTAAAACTGACTGTTCCCTGAACCTGGAATGCTTATTGGAAACTTGGCGTCTTGTCATTGTGTTCTGTCACTTGGTCTTTCAGAAAGATTTGACAGCTTTCAGAGTCCTTAGGTGGTGTTGTAATAACTCTTCAGGGGTTTCATGTTGTGTTCTCATTCCATGATATAAAACAGACACCTGAACACAATTCTGAACACACATTTTTGTCAATTTTCGTATAGGAATTGGTCAAATATACCAACGACGGCACTGAAAAAAGCAACCTCCGTTTAGCCCTTGATGCCATGAGAGTAAGTATAGATTTCAAATATGAGTGTCTTCTGTATTTCATCTTATAAACTTACATAAAGTAACAATTTTCACTTTTATGAGGTTGTTATGAAATGTTTAAGAGCCTGTGCTGTGCGCCGAGCTTGATTTCTCTTTTATGTGGAATCTTTCCCTATAAGTCAATCCCTGCATGTTTTTTATGTTGATGAGGTCATAGTTTCAGCATGAAGCGATGTCAAAGACTCATTTCAGTCTCGCTGGCAGAGTAGTTAGAAAGTAGATTAATGGCTATGCGAGAAGTTGTAATGGAACAGAGGCCTGCGATGATTCAATTTGTTGGAATTATCATCTCAGTGTTGATTGGTTTAGCTGGATGGGAGCTGTGAGAGTTGCTCAGACAGAAACTGTCTACCTGCCTGCCTGCCTGGAAAATGGTGCGTTTAATCATAAGTGAGTGTTTTCATCAGAAGCTTCCTTTTAAAATGGAAATCAGATGAGATTCACCTCATCCCAGTGGGGTCTTTGAAAGGGCTCTTTCAGAATGTGGAGGTGTTTGTACTCGCTGATTAAATGAAACAATGGTCTTTGGAGAGAGAAATAGTGGATATATTTCATTTCATTGGTTTGGGTATTTATGCATATTTGATGTCCTGTTTTTGCTTCTCTGATAGCATGCACTCAAGCTGGCATGGACACCTCAACTTTGTTCAAAAACTATAGATCCATTATCTCAGCATGATTTAAAAATATTTGTATTAATGGATGCTTTGGATATAAAGGACTTGCAGGGTTTCTCCAGGTGCAAGAATAGTGATGGTAGTTTACGACATACTTGATCAGTCACAAGTGCAAAGCTGGTTTATGACATTATTAGAATTAATGTAATCATTTACACAAGATATATGAGTTAATTTTAGTGCAAACAAGAGCTAATATTAATCATTATTAGAACAACATATTTTACAGAGGAAAGCTCACTTGCTCTTGATTTATGGAAGTCCAGACATTAGCTTGTGATTTTATTCTTTACTAGCTCACTGCATGGTTTAGTTGGGAAGAAAATGTGCTTCTCTTATACAGAATGCAAGATAAAAATGTTTTTTTGGTGAAATTTCACTTGGCTGGCCAAAATATTACAGAATCCTGAATAGTTCTGCTTTCTTAATCTTTGTTTCAGATTTTTCTTTGTTTCCTTATTTAATAAGTGAACAAAATGTTCAATGTGCTTTTTCAATGTCCTCACTGTACACAGACACACTTATGTCTAGCTTGTATTGGTATTGAAGGATACAGATGTGCATGACCATTATGTTTTGTTTTCTTGCTCAGGACTTAGCCCAGTATGTAAATGAGGTAAAAAGAGATGTTGAGACTCTAAGGGAGATCGATCAGTATCAAAGATCAATTGAGAATTTGGTAAGTTCTTGATAAAAAATAAACATGTTCACTGTTTTCAAACACAATCCCTATGTTTACTTCATCATTTTTTACCCTCTTGTCATTTCAACCCTGTATGACTTTCTTTTCTTTGCAGAACACAAAAGAAGATATTTTGAAGAATGTTGGCATCAGAAAACCGTTTATCCCCATTGACATTGGTTTTGTGTCCATACAATTATAGTCAAAGGGGACCAACGTTTTATGGTTACCAACATTCTTCAAAATATCATCTTTTGTCAGACAAATTTGAAATGACATGAGGATGAGTAAATGATGAAAGAATTAAACATTTTGGGTGAATCATCCCTTTAAGTGCACACATCCAGCAACCTGTCCCTACCTACAGTATCTGTCCATGAACCTCTCTTTACAGAATATGTCTTTGCTTTCTTATGGAAGACCGAAGGGTGATGGTGAAATTCGTTTGGTGTCAAATGTGGACCAGCGGAGACAGGACAGGTGAATCTTGATACAATAAAATTCACTGGAGTTCACTCAGGTTTTAATGTCATGTCATGATATGTGTCAATGCCACAGGCATATTTTTTTGTTCGATGTTGCTGTAATTGTCTGCAAGCGACGTGGGGACATCTATGAGATGAAGGAAGTGGTCGACCTCAACCATTTCAAGATTACAGATAACCCCACGAACGATAAGGAATGCAGAAAGGTCAGTGAGAAAAATATGATAGCAAAACAGGTTCTTGGACAGTAATACAACGTGACTCAAGTGTACTAGACAATGAAAATGTTGTCAGTACTAATACTAAGGGCTTTTCTGTGGTATGGGGTTTGGGTAGCAACTGTGAATACTGTCCAGAATGAGCATACACCTAGATTTGCATTTACATTAACGCTTTTGGCAGGCGCTTACATTGCGACTTCTGAGTATATGCAATACCTGGTATTGAACTCGTGACCCTGGTGTTGCTAGCGCCATGCTCTAACCTACTGAAAGCAGATAGGTTCTCTATGGAATGAGATATCTTAATCATTGGACCCAGACCTGGATTCCAAACAGGCCCCAAGCAGTATTTTAATTTATTAACCAATTTTTGTTACAGTTTTGTTTAGTCACATGGTACTTCTACCTGTTCCTACAGTAATTTCTTATTCCACAACAGTCTCACAGAGCTTCTTTGAACTAGTCTTTGTTGAAATTGTAAGTTATGCAAATTATTCAATTTACCACATACATTATAACTATACTATATATACATAGATTACATATACATATATATATACACTATATGTATACCGTATGTGGAACATGTAGTAGGTTGCAAAACTTGGTATAGGCAGAGAGCGCAACCTCAGATTACCTTTTGGATTTCTGGATGTTCTTTTTGAGCTTAGCAATGATGATATAGATGTAAAAATAATGTGGATGTGTCTTTAAACTTTTGATATTTTTTTCTCTTTTATGCCTTTCACCAAAAGGAAGGCTTCTTCTGAACAGATGGTCTGGTGAAATCTGTCTCAAGGAGACCTTGGCCAGGCAAAGCCCTGCTGGCTTTTCTGTTTGAAGTGCCTTTCTGCCCCTTTCCGGGACATATACACACATTTACAACACTGATGGATCTTATTCCTTAACCTCTTTGACAAGCCCTGTACACTACTAAGCCCCCCCCCCACACACACACATACATATAAAAGATACATAAACATCATAAAAAGATGATAACATTTTATACGATTTTTTTACGCAATATAATGTATAACAGATCATTTGTTGAAGGTCTTTATTGAGGATATAGAAATATTTGAAACTTTTTTAGCTTTGTCAAATATATATTCATATGTGAATATTTGCTATTAAAAGTGCTTTTGATGCATTAAATACTTTCCTTAATCTGATGGTGTAGCATCTTGCAGCCCTTAGTAACATGTGCAAATGCCTTCCACATACAGGACTGATTTTCACACTGAATGGTATTAGTTGGTTATGAATGTATCCACTCCCTCAAGGTTGCCCCTGGCTGACTATTACTGGGTAATAGAAAATGAGCCTCCAATTCCCAAACCCACCACCCTCACAGCTGTCTCCCATCACTTCAGAGCTTTATACCTAACACCACAACCTGCAGCATGCTTATTATTCAGTACAACATGCCTTACATATGCATATCTTGAACATATCTAAAAGTTAGATCTTTATATAAAATTTATCTTGTTTGTATTTTTAAGACATTTTGTTTCTTTTTGTGTTGTTGTTGTTTTGTAGTGGTGCTACGGGTTCTTTCTCACCCACCAGCAGGGACAGATTGGCTTTGAGTTCCTGTTTAAAACCAGTGAGCTGAAGAAGAAATGGCTGGACCAGTTTGAGATGGCCATGTGAGTTTAGACTTCAGTCTGTTTATTGACTGTGTGATGCTAATGCCCACAAAACTGACTGATCTGACAAGCTGTTTTTATTGGCTGGCTTTATGCAACTCCAAGGGATAATGTGTTAACAAGACAACTTGTTGATACTTTGGATTAAATAATCCACCGAAAAGTTTCAAGGCTATACTAATCAAACGTAGATGTTTTATCATAGGGCATCAGACACGATGTCATCAGATGTAAAGCAGCTTAGTTTTCTAGTACATGATGTTATTCTGTTTGAGGGATCCTGTTGAGATTTTATGGTGCAATGTACTTGCAAGGGAAATGTGCGTTGGTAGAATAGAACGTAATGGAAGTCGTGAATTGGAGATTAAAAGGAAGGTTCTATGTCTCAAGATGAGATGAAGTAATCATATGTTTCCTCACCTGCTTGATTTTAATGTCACTCTTTAAAAATGTGCACGTATACGTGTGGCCGACCGTGATGATCTGTAGGGTGCGTTCAAACAACAAATGACACCTGCCGCATGCACGCGGCTCTCTTGATGCAGGAATCAATCTTAGAGTCATTCGGGTAAAGAGCTTCCCCACTGCTCCGATTCGTGCCTTGAATCTGAAGGTCTGATACGGTCCTCACGGGCCACAGCATTGAGCTACCGTTCACTGTGTTCTCTTAAACTGTTTAACTCACACCTTCTGTATGTCTGTGCTCATGCCATTATTTCTTTTATAGATCCAATATTCGTCCCGAGAATGCCACCTTTAATTCACACCGGTTTAGAATGCACACCTTCGAGAGGGCGACCACCTGCAGCTCTTGTCATATGCTTCTCAGGTGAGCTGTCATCGTGCTTCTGAGACCTGTGTTGATTGTGATTGTATGTTGGAAAATTGCAGTGGGAATACAGTACACAAGACAGCTATATCAACAAGTAAATCCAATATTTGAGGTGTTAAAAGACCCCCTTACATCATTTGTCTAGTGCAGTTTTATTTCATGTGTTGACATTTTGTTTTAAAACAGATAGTTGTGGCTGTACAGTACACAGTAAAGGGCACATTCCTCTTTTTAAAATAGCCAGTGACATCTCAGACATTTACCATGATTTGCTATCATGGTAAGCAGATATGGACTAAAAGCCACAAAAGTCTCATTTTAATATTCATTTCTATTACCTCTAACCTCTATCACACATCCTCTACTTCTGCACTTTAGGGGAATTTTTAACCAGGGATACTTGTGTCCAAAGTGTGGTATAGGGGCTCATAAAGGTTGCCTGGGAAGACTGGGAGTCTGTGGAAGGGCAGGTAAAAGATTGACACTTTTTATTTGACTTTGTTTTCAAATACAATTTAACTTTATATCTTGCCTCTGTGTTAACTTAGTCAGATGTTAAAGCAGTTTAAATATTTCATATTTGCACTATCCCATAAGAATGAAGCGAACTGGGTTTGGTTCTTTTAAAAAGAATTATATGTGATAACACCCTTAACTGTACTTTATTGGCTAGAGAGGTGAGAATGAAAGGAGTGGTCAAATGTATATGTACAGTCTTTATTTTCTTCTTACCTTTTTAATTTTCTTTTACTCTCATTATAATTTAGGTGCTGGTGTTCCAAAGCCTCTGGTAAGGTGGAAAACAAAACCTGTACATGTATCAAAATCTACAAAATTAAACCATAGTGCCATGTGCTACAAAAATGTACCAGTTTTGTTTGTCTTCATTCAGTTGTCATTTTAAACAAATGTCTACTATGACTATGAATTTGGACTTCCAACTATAAAACAAAGTTAAAGAGTTTTGTTATATAGGAATTATTGTTGAGTTCTTTGTGCCAACGTATTAATTAACATGGAAAAATTGATCGAATTTAATGATATTCTCTCTCCTATCTTATTTCATAGAGACACATTATACCTAGGCAACAGGAAGACCAGGGTAAGCATCTTTGTATTTGTTCAGTGCCGTATGATTGTCTTTGTAAATATGCTAGATTTTTTTACACATTTATTGTATCCAAACACAATCATTTGTTTCCCAATGTTGACCTTGTTACTGCTTGTATGATAAGCTTAATCTGGTTGCTAAATGCTGTGAACTGTGTATGTGTGTGATTCTGTGAATGACTGTGAATGACACAGAGATTTATGTGGCCACCCCAGGTGATAATGCACGGTGCCTATGCTTTCAGAATAATGATGAGGAAATGTTCTCTCCTGCACCATTCTATAATGTTTAGTATTCTCACCTATTGATATGACTTTTTATAAGAGTTACTAAATGTTTTAAATCTACTGAGTGATAAGCTTTGGTTAAAGACATTTAAATGGTAGAAAACAACAGTTAATGTTTACCAGAGAAGCTTTGAGTAAAAGTGTTAAAAAATGGTGCTGTGCCTTGGTTATAGTGTGAATGCTCACAATATGTTAAAGCAGGGATGCAGGTTTAGCTTGGCTTTCTTATGTCAAAAAATTCTTTGTTGTATCAGCTTTCACTGTCATGTTTTTCCGTAATGCCCTGTTAAGACACAAATAAGTAATACTAGTAATTAGTAATAGGTAAAATTATTACAGAAAGTATATTATATTAAGATATTGAATATTTATTACAAGTTTCTTGTTTGTTTCTGGTATAAAAGAGAAAGTTTACCACTTAATTTACTCATTATTCTCAGATGTATATGACTAAGTTTGTTTGAATACAAACAAGCTCCAAAAAGCACATAAATCCATCATTAAAGTAATCTGAATAACTCCAGTGGGTTCGCTAGTACGCCACATATTTATAAATACGCTTTTTGCTAAATAAGCCTAAAATGTTAATTGTTTTCTCTCACAAATGAATCACTTTGCTTCAGAAGACATTTATGGATTGAATAAATGTACATTTTGAAAGAATTTTATTGTTTGTTGAATTTTAGCACATTATCAATCAGAGAGACATGCACATTCAGAAACCTCAAAGATGCACCCCAAATTGCAGGCTTATGCAGTGTTCTACACCATGTTGTAGTATGCGAGTAGTGTGTTAACATTGACCATTCCAATAAGAAGATATGCACTTACCTGGATGATGTACTTATTTAATCGAAAAACGAAGTGGAGATTGCTAGACACTTCATGCACTCAATGGTTACCGTTTTTCTTACATAGTGTAAGAGAGGCGGGCTATCAGGTGCAAAGTTCACATGCAGACATGATTAAGCTTAAAGTGATAGTTCACCCAAAAATAAAACTTCTGTCATCATTTACTCACCATCTTGTCATTTCAAATTTGTATGACTTTCGTTCTTCTGCAGAACACAAAAGAAGATATTTTGAAGAATGTTGGTAACTGGCACTTATTCACTTGCATTAGTTTTGTGTCCATAAAGTAGGTAACAATAGACCAACTTTCTTCAAAATATCTTCTTTTTGTGTTTTGCGTAAGAAAGTGGGTCACACAAACTCTTAATTTGTTGCTTATTAATAGTTAGTAAGGTAGCTGTTAGGTTTAGGTATTGGGTAGGATTAGGGATGTAGAGTATGGGCATTCAGAATATGTGCTTTATAAGTACTAATAAACAGCCAATATGCCAATAACAGTTAATAGTGAGAATTGCCCCCTATACTGAAGTGTTACCAGAAAGTCATACAGGTTTAAAATGACAAGAGGGTTAGTAAATGATGACAGATTTTTTATTTTTGGGTGAACTATGACTAAGTCTGACAGTGACTGAGGTCATACTGAGCAAAAGAAGTAACAATGCCATCAATGTACAAACTGATTTTCATTGACTTGTGTGGAAAACCACTTATACTTCCGGTTAGTAAAAGTTTTCCATTTAAAATGATCCTTGACCCTTCTAAAATTCATACACTGGATGGTAGACTTGTCAAGTCAACTATATTTTTATAGCACTTTTTACAATTTGATTTGTATCAATGCAGCAGTCCAAGTAAAAACACACAAAAGAAACACTTGAGATTTGTCATTCTAAAAGCTATTACATGTAAACAGTCAGGGGGAGCTTCTCATTTTCGTGGAAAATCATTGCCACATCATTTTATTTGCAGAATGTGGAAAGTTCGTGCTCAGCTTAAACAGGTGCTGATTTTCAAAATTGTTCCAGTTTGGTTGTGCTCTTCTGGGAGTAAATAAAAAACCTGATGTGCTGTAGAGACATTCCCTTGCAGCGGAGGCTGGAAGCGGTATTTGATAAAAAATCTTGGAAAAAGAAATGTGTTCTTGTAGTTCAGTTGGTAGAGTGTTGCATCAGCAGCTCAATGGTCATGGGTTTGATCCCTGGAGAACAGACAAAAATTTATATTTTGAATATATTTTGTAAGTTGCTTTGGACATGAAGTGTCAGTTAAAAATGCAGCACAAAATATCTTATTAAATTGCTGTAAATGAGTAATATAAATTTAGAAATTTAGTAAAACAGAATAACAGAAAATGACATTTTTTTGTAACTGTAGATTACATTTAAGTCATCTTAACTGGGCCAGTTGCAGAATTGTTTAAGGCTTATTTGAAAGCTGGCAGGTTTAACAGACTCTTGAGTCCTCTTCTCTATTCGAGGCACAATTGACTGTAATTGCATGGAGCAGCTCTAACATGTTGCCTGTGTTCACTGAAGTATGCATTTTTCTTTAACTACAACATTGTACCTCTGTTAAACCACAGTCATCCAAATGTCATCATACTCATACAACATTTCAAAACGGTCTGAGCACATCGCTATGCAGTTAAAATCTGCAGTTCCCATTCTTGCAGTTCGGACTGTTATAGAGAATACGGGAGGCTAGTACATCGGTACACTGCATTGTGATTGGTTAATGAATAAGATTTAGGTTTAGCGCTAGAACATCACACACAAAAGTGGTTCTACTGTAACTTTGCTGTATAATACAAACAGTTAAAGGGATAGTTCACCCAAAAATGAAAATTTGGTCATTATTTACTTACCATCTTGTCATTTCAAACCTCTATGACTTTCTTTCTTCTGCAGAACACAAAAGAAGATACTTTAAAGAATTTTGGTAACCGAACAATGGCGGTACCCATCTAATATATGGACACCAATGCAAGTCAGTTGAGAGCGTCATTGTTCAGTTTACAACATTTTTCAAAATATCTACATCTAAATATAAACACATTTGTACTTTTTTGCATTAGCATTTACTAGAACAATGTAGTATTTGTTACTCAAAACTACTATCAAGCATTATTATTGGCAAAATGTATTCTAGATTTATTAGCCCTTATAATTAATTTGTAGTATTTTCCATGTTATTGTCTACATCAGACGAAGGCGATAAACGCTAAATTTTAAAAAAAACATTTCGCATGGTATCTGGTATAGACACATGGTCTAATGTTACTGTCACTTTGATGTACAGATGCGCTCTGATGCGGTGAGCAGTCAGTGGGCACAGAGCTCGGATTCATCCGCGCAGTGCCAAAGCACAACCCACGTAAAGACAATAACTCCGCATATAACTGACATGGTATGTTTCAAACTGAGAAGGCGACAAAGAGGCCATTTATATGGACTGCAGCTTTAACTGTAATTATGTGAATAAACCTAATGATAATAACATTTGTCTAATGTGCATGTAAATTCAAGCAGTACTGATAAATATAAACTTATAACTAAAATCCTTCCTTTAGTATCTGAGGAACTCGTCTGTTCAGGCCAACAGACCTCCATAAACCTCTCCAACACATATAAAACAACTGATTTTATGGTCCACTTTAAGTTCTGGGCACCTGGCCGTATAAAAAAACAACAAGTTTATGAACTAGATCCTAAGAAGTCGTTTTATGCTAGAAGAAACCCCCAACATTAGTCTGTGGCTTCAGGGTAAATTTATTCTGTTCTCAAGCCTTATCAAGAGTCATAAACTGAGGCTTTAGAGTATGAAACCGCTTCACAAGATCTGACGTCTCATTCATTGGTTGACTGGTGTGACTGTCTGTGATTTAGTGGATGGGCTCCCATAAATCACTTTATTTTGTCCAGAAAACTCTACACATGCTTTGATTTGAAGGGTTGGATTCATAAATAAAAACCAAAGCTTAAAGCCACCCACAGAGTTTCAGCACAGTGCAGTGCCGGAGGAGAGTCAGAGCGTGTGTTATTTTGATGGGAAATTAATTTTCATAAGCTGTTAATAAAGGGGCGCTATGAGAATATTTCCTTACTAAGTGTATCAGAAGCATATGGGTAAACAATTTTCAGTGTAGCTTGAGACCAGCAGTTTAATTGCTGGAGTTATTTGCATCGGGTCATTTGCTGGTTTAGGAGCTTTTTTCTGTTGTTGTGTGTTTCTTTGGGCAGAGATGTGTAGGAAGGCAGTTTTTGCCTAATCGCTCTCTGTATTGTCAGTTTTGGCAGATGCACAACTTAAGGACATACATCTGCATTTCTTTTCTTTTTTTGTGGTACTTTATTGTACTTGGTTGTATTTAGAAGCATGTTTTAACTCATTTTACACTGTACTTGATGTATTTCTAAGTGTAATAGAATATTTAGAACAAAAAAGGCAGTACTAGAATTATCAACCTGGAATTGGTTGGATTGTGAAAAAATACAAAGACAAACCTTTTTATTTCAGTAATACATTTAGAGACGTCCCCAAAGTTAGCTTACGGTCTGTGTTTGTTGATGGGTCTGGCTAGTGACTAATAATGTAACTCTGTATATTTTATTTCATTTTATATTAATATTAATTTATATTAATATTTCATTGTGTTATACTTGTATTGAATAAACAATTTGTTGAATAATTTATTCATTTTATTAAATAAATAATTTGTTAAATGGGTCGTGTAACTTTGTCGCACAAGTCGACTAGACATACTTTTATCTTGCTAGCTAATGTCATTTACTTGTTATTTATTTTGCTTGTTGTCAGAAATAATCTGCAGGGACTTTATTCTTTGTGCATGTGTACCGGAAGTTAAGTTTGGGCCACAAAAGCGTGCATAGGCTGTAATGTTGGTTTATGTTGTTGCTTTGAAATTGTCTATATTGTTTGATGGACAATTAACCAGTGTAGACACTTGCTTAATGCTCTGTTCTTGTTTATTTTGTGCATATTTTATGTTTTTACAGGGTTGCCAAAAATGCTGGTCATGAGAGACTATTTCGGCATCCCTGGTCCTCAGTGTGGTCCTCCTCTGAGTGTTCAGATGGGTGATGTCATAGAGGTCATCTGTGCTAATCCACACAGTTCCTGGTGGCAGGTCAGATTAAATACACAAGCATGTTCCTAATAACTTAATGACCAGTTTGGACAGTATTACTGTGGCAAATGGGCTGTTGCTGTGTTAGACATTATGAAAATTACATTCAATTAATATTATCTCATTCCATGTTGCCAGCTATTTTAACACTGACAGGCATATTAATATGCTGTTCATTAATTTTACTGGTATTTTTATGTTCATGTTTTAATACTTAATTATGTACTAGACATCGAACTTAAAGTGATGAAAAATGAACATCTCTCATCATTTACTCACCCTCATGATAAATATTTTGGAGAATGTTGGTAACCGAACAGCAGCGATACGCATTGACTTCTATTGTATGGGCACAAAACCAATGCCAAACCAGTTTTTCAAATGAGTACACACTCTCCTCTGGAATCAAATGAGCTGTCAGATATCGGGACTGGAGGGCATAGTCGAACGTTTGGGCGTAGCCGTTTTGTCTCAAGCTTATTGTCACAGATTGTTCCTGTTTTATTTATTTCTGGCCCGTGCCGGGCCGTTGCAGTCTTTTTCTCCGTGGTTTATGGTGGCACTAAAACCTCATCTTCCTCCCAGTGTCGCTCCAATCTGCCCGACGTGCCTCAAACAGCTCGGCAGGGAATAGACACTTAGCGAGATTTCCCATGCTTTATGCTGGGCCGTTTCTGCCTGATAGCACACACAGAGGTAGCAAAAAAATGTACAGCTCAGAAATGGATGCCAAGAGATTCACTAAGCCAACAGACTGCGACAGGCAGCGGCTAGACGTGCGTGTCAGCCGTGGTTCTTTGCGCGGCGGGCAGGTCATGGAGGGGAGCGAGGAGCACTGCTGTTGAATGATAATGCACATCACTGCTTTATTTTATCTTGTGTGAAACGACACTTAACTGTTAATAAGGCTACTAAATCTTCAGGGTCCCATGACACCGAAGAATGGAATTACAGAACACTGAGCATCCATCTCCCATGTTACTGGAAGACAATTATCTCTGTCCTGTTGCCAGAACAGTGCAATCGATCACTGTAATTTCATTTGATCCTTTAGGCTGCCAACTGTTTACTCTAATGGGGTAATAAGTTTAATCTTTATCATACGCGTAACAAATATGAAGGGCTTTCAAAAGCGATGCGAAACATTATTAAGGCAAATAAATCATGAATACAGTTCAACTTTGGGCTTCCAATCTAATTTGTGGCAGAGATGCATTTTTCTGACATTTATTTCATACTTGTCACAAAATGATCTTAAAAGCAAAGACTTTCATTTGAGGAGAGGCAGATTCAAACTCATTACACACCCTCAGTCAAACCTTCAGCCGATCGATCACAGGCCGCTCAAATTTGGCATCTGGTTCCACCACATTCACACTGTATTATGACCTCCCAGCTGTTGTTTCGCACCGAGTCAGGTGGGGGAAATTGTCTGCTTTTTTCCGAAAATATCCAAGTAATTGGGGCTGAAGCCATGCAGGAAATGAAAACTGGCATGTGGTCTGTGATTGCTCAATACAGTGTTTTGCATTACACAGAATTCAGGTCTAATGTAATTCATAAATCCAAATGTGCTCAGAGCAGCAATATCCAACAATGGCTTATTTTTCAATGAGTGCCATGATTCACAAGGTCTGAATGCTGTGTGATTATACAGCGTTAGATGATGCTTTTATTCTGGTGCGTAACCGTGGGCAGGGTCTGAACAGTAATTAAGTGTGGCTTTAAATGAGATTCACTGCTTGTTGTGAGCTAATTGTCTTAGATTTATTAAAGGGAAGGGGAGGGGATGGGAGGGGAGCGTCACCCCGAGGCAAATATAATGCGATTAACAACCATGCGTCCTGGCAGGGCAAGAATCTGACGACACAAGAGATCGGCTTCTTTCCCAGTGATGCGGTTAAGCCCTGCCCATGTGTAAGTATGTGAATTTGAATGGTTTTAGGATTGTTTTAATACAGCTAAATTTGAGTTATAGGCACACTGCGATTTGTCATAAATGTCTAAAGTCTCAAAATCAAAATATGAGGTAACAAGCATCAAAGTTTGATTTCAACCATTAATTTCATTATCATTTCAATCTTTGTCATGGCCTTACTCAGTCAATATTTAAGATATCATGGTTAGTTTTTTACAGCATATTGTTTATAATATGTAGGATGATTTTCTCTAGAAAATGGTAAATCCTCCAAATTGTACTTGTTTTTAGGTGTTTTTTACAGGCAGGATCATAAATACAGGCGCAGAAAAAAATTAAGAGACCATTGCAGACCATATTTTTTTTTTTAGAATTTACTATTTATAGTATGTATGCGTTTAGCTAAAATGATCATTTTGGTTTTATTCTGTGAACTACTAACATTATTCCTCCCAAATTTCAAATAAAAACTGGAGAAATGATGCTCTGTATTTTTTCAGAAGTTTATATTCACAGTAATATTTGTACATGTATTTAGGAAAAGCTCAAAAAATTTTTTTGTGATAACCTCAATTTTTCAGTCTTTCACATTCCTGTTGGATGACTTTGTCACTTCTGAGGTTTGATTTTGTTGAAATTCAACAGACACTGGACTGGAATGAATTTGAAATGGTCTCTTAATTTTTTCAATGGCTGAATGTATAATGTGTGTGTGTGCTGAAGAGACCATCATTTAAGACTTTCCTCATTTTTAGGTACCTAGGACAGTCGACTATTCAGCCCAACCTTGGTAAGTCACATCTATCCATGTGTTCGCATGCCACCACATGCACCGTATTGTTAGTTTTATAACAGCATTGTTAGTTTTAACTTCAAACACATTGGCCTGGTGCAAGCAGGTTTGCCGGACCCATGGAGAGGCACCACGCTGAAGCCGAGCTCATGGGGAGAGAAAACAGCACCTACCTGGTGAGATACAGGAGCCGGGAGAGCAGAGAATACGCTGTCAGCATCAAGTACGTCTGGCTATTATCCGGCTTCATGAATGTGCGAACAAGACTGTGTTTATTGCGCATAAAATTGCCGTGACGGATGGCTTCGGGGTCCTCGCATGCCAAGAGCATCCTTTTGCATGCAAAACTTGGCTTTCTCCATGTATCACCCACCGTGCATCTCAATGCAAAGCATCATGGAATTTCCATACAGTTCAGTTTATAGCATGCACATGGTCAGTGAGTTATCTTCCTGTTACATGATATGTGTGGTTTAGGCTTCATTTCCATACAACTCTACATTTTATAGATGCATGTTTTACACCTGAATCAATCTGAAGGTGCGTGTTGAACGGTTTAATCTTTGTGGTATATTTGGGTCCTCTGAGCAGGAAGGTTAAATTTTTTATTCTCAATCTGCAGGTACAACAACAATGTGAAACACATTAAGATCCTCACCAAGAACGGCTGTTTCTACATTGCTGAGAGCAGGACGTTCAAGACTCTGTTAGTAAGTAGGTTTTAGTTACACTGCAGCAGTGGGTTTCGTCTTCATTTGTTTCATTTGTCCTAACTGTATGAATACTTATGCCGGGTGCCATAATTCAGTGTCTGTAACTGTGCTGCAGAGACCTGCTTTTTACAGCGAACCAGAACCTTTGCTGTTTTGCATATTTCTGTATATCATTTGCATACTTAATAATATGTTGATCAGAAGGGCCTGACAAGGTGGTTCCAGCTATTAATCCATCAGAGTCATCAATACCCATACAACCTTCATTTTATTCCCACTTACAATGTGAAAGTTATGGTAATACCACGGTACTTTTCATGTATGTCATGGTACTAAAGGATTCCCATACGCATATACTATCAAAAAGTAGGATTAAGTGATTAAATATGTAATGTGTTCATCTGAGCACTTTCATTGGTCCGCAAAAATGTTACAGGTAATACCATGGTACAATATTCCCATGTGCATATCATTAGTGTCACCAATGGCGATATTGTGGTACCTGTGCAAGTGTCAGTGTGTTGTGATTCTGTGCAGGGATTGGTGGAATATTACAAACAGAACTCGCTGAAAGAGGGTTTCCGTACTCTGGATACTACTCTTCAGGTGCCCTATAAAGAGCTGGCTAGAGGACTCATATGCAGAGCTCCTGGTAAGTGCCATACACGCATCCTTTCATGTTTCTGGCTGTTGTGGAGACCGCTTCTCTCTCAACACCTTTGACTCTTCTGATGAAATATACAGCACATTTTGGCCATTGGCAATTCTATCACTTTACGAATAGCTTGCGATCTAAAGATAAAGAAAACATATTCTTAGACAGTTTTCAAAGAACTTTATTTAATCATTTAAAATGTACAGTGGTTTTTTTTCTTTCTTAAAAAATAGTAAGAACATCCAAGGTTTCGGAACGACAGCAAGAATGTTTGGTTTAGTAATATATATTTTATTTGATAAATCTTAGGGTGGATTAGAATCAACAATTGCCAATCATAAAATTGCAATCATAATGTAATTGCTTATTTCAATGCTTCCCCTGGTGGGCCGTTGTGATATTACACATGGGCATGAGGGGGCGTGAAAAATATTCATTTAAAAGTTATTTTTTTCTAGGATTTTATTATAGTTGACCCCTGAACTGACTGAGCTGATATGGCTTTTGTTTCCACATTTTGATTGCATATGTTATATATGCAGGATGGGTTTATAATGTTTTCATTACTAGGAGTGGTTTATTGTGAAAGTGACCTATTTGTCAGATATGGTGACCCATACCTGAAATGTGACCTCTGCATTTAACCCATCCAGTGAATAGTGAACAAACATACACCAGGAGCAGTGGGCAGCTATCACTGCAGCGCCCGGGCAGCAAACGGGGTTAAGGGTGTACAGGGTGTAAGACTAGTCCTAGACTAAAATAAACTGTTTGTAAAAACTACTCTAATAATTTTAATTTAACCAAGGCCTAGTCCTTAATCTAATCCATGTCTGGAAAACCACTCCATGTTTGCACCAGAAAGAAAATTAGCAAAATTGTATTTTACAGTACAGTACTATCCATTTTTTGCTACTAATGTAATATAGTTATTTCAGACTTATTCTTTCAAAAACTGTTCATGCTACAGATCAATACATCACATAAGCTAATAGTTTATTCAACAGTAAAACATAAATGCCTATGAGCTCAGTATTTGCCACCATGGCAATACAACCAGCAAAACGACTTATTAAGAGAAAGTGACACCCATGCACACTTCTAAGTGTTGTTGCTTTCATGGCATATAAACGTACACCCCTGCTTCAGTTCTCATTGGCCAAGATGGTTCCTCAAAGAGACAAACACATGCTGCAGGCCGGGCGTTGCACTTTCAGGACCTGGCAGCAGTAAAATGGCTGTTTGTGCTTGGCTCCGCCGCCACTGCAGGCGACACGAGAAAGGACTCGGCTAAACAAGACACCGGCGCTGCGCTCAAGCAGCAGCAATCTCTCTGACAGTTTGCTTTGAGTTACAGGAAAAAGCAGTGATGGATGCTAAGCTCCTACTCACCTGTAGGGACCTGTGATAGCATTCCAGAGCACTTGACTGTTTTTCTACCTCACAGAAAAAACACTGTCTGTAGCGAGGAATGAAAGGACAACCAGGGGAAATGTAGAAAAAGTCAGCTTTATTGAACAGAGAGATGTGTCGGGTTCCGAGAAAGAGCACGGTTCCATTGTCGGAGGGAGCGGGATTCTGGGGATTGAGACAGGATGCGAATTGGGGATTTCGCTTTTCTGTTTCTCCTTTCTTTTGCCTCTGTCGCTTGGTATCTTCGGCTTGTTGGAGATGTTTACGCTCGACTGCCACTCACGGTGAAGCAGCCTTTCACAAACCTCAGGCCCGCAATGCATCCTGGGACATTTCTCTTACTGATGTGCCCCTAACCAAAACACACGAATACAACAACAGATGTGTCGACGTGTGGGCGATGTGACACATCTGCAAGCATTCTTGTCTGGTAAACACGGCGGGCACAAAGAGAGATATTAGAATTGTGTTTGATAAGCTAATGTGAGGGGAAAAGTTATTTACAAAGCAGCCATCATGTCGATTCAATTCCACATGTGATCCGAATGAGCTTAAGATTAGCTGCATGATTTCTGCGGGCGGTTTCTTTTCCATTACATTCAAGATGTGAGTGACAGTTTCAGGGGAAAAAGTAGTTGGCTCATTGTCTAACGCTTGGTTCCCCCAGAGGAGATGCAAAGCAGGCAGGCAAACATATTGTGGATTTGACGTTTGCTAGTTTACATATACTAAAGTCCTGGATGCTCAGATGGGCGTTCAGATGGTAACAGGACTCCTACTCTGTATAAGTGCTATCACAGCTGGGTTAGTGACAGGGCCAAGTACAATACACATTTGTGTGTTCTTGGCAAATGCTGCCGGATCATCTAGGGCAAAAGGTGTTTTAAAAAAAAAATCTAATTTAAAGGAATAGTTAACCCCAAAACAAAATTTCTGTCATTACTTTCTTCCCCTCATGTCATGTCACACCTGTTTGACTTTCTTTCTTTTAGCAGAACACAAAAGAGGATATTTTGAAAAATGTTGGTAACAATAAAACGTTCCCCATTCACTTCTATTGTATGGACAAAAAAAAAAAAAAAATGCAAACTACAGGTGACAAAAGAGGGAGAAAATGATGACAGAATTTTGGGGTGAACTACCACTTTAAGCAAAGAAAGTATATTTTCCTATATGAACTGTCAATATATTAAAGAAATGTAATATATATTGGAAAAATATAGAATAATATATTGTTAATGTTATTTTATAATATACTGATACTGAATAATACATGAGGAGGAATTGCCGCTTTTCATATATTGAAAAATATAAGCACTTGGTTCCAATATATGGAAATGTATTATTTAATATATTGCATTATATTTTCTAGTGTGTTTCGAAAGTGTTCTCTCAAGATGTGCTCGATTTTCTGCTCTATATTTGTTAGTTGTGTGTAAAACAAGCATTGTGATGAGTTGTTTTAGGTTTGATGTCAAGAAAATCTAAAACCATCATATTGGGTTTGAGATTAAACATCAGATTTGGCATGAGATTTCCAGTGACTCAGACAGAAGACCAAAATGGTCTTAACAGCACATACCCATTTTGACTTGAATATGAAAAACGTGTCCAGGATGTTTAAATATTCACATTGTGTGCAAAAAAAAATACTAATTTATGAGTAAATTATGACTTGTTTTTGTATGTGTAATTTATGCAGTTTTCTTTATTTAATCTATGCCCTCACAATACTTTAAGTATACTATCTTTCAGGATGCTTTGTATCTTTTATGATTTGTCTTATTCTCAGCTTTTCTGTTTTGTTTTGTGGACATTTTCTCTGTTAAGCTCTCTGGGTTTTTGTGTTCCTTGTTTTTTCACTCTGCCACTGCTTGGATCCTAAGCTCCAGAGCTGTGTGGGCTTTCCATTTTGAGTCCCACCAGCTACAGTTTTGTTCCTCCCTCCCCCTCACCCTTCTGGTCAGGTATAGCCATCAGCCACCTGTCTTATTCATTTCCCCTTCCAGACATTCTAGAATCTTCTCCTTGTGTTTTCTTCACTGTCTTTATAGTGTATGTTTGTTTTCTGAGTGAAGCATGTAGAATTATGGAGTGAGTGGATGTGTGGTGACGTTTTTTTTTTTAGCAAATGTTTGTGAATGTGTGTCTGAGTATGATGCAGTACCCTGATGTGTCCTGTTGTTTGCTCCTAATCTTGTGGCACATTCATCTGTTTTGTTTTACATGGCATGAGGTGAAAACATAGGTATGTTTCTAACAGCATTTTTCTCTGACATCTCTTCCTCAGTATTGACCCCGAGAGTGGTTGGCATGGCGCTGGCACGGTATGATTTCAGCTCCAGAGACACACGGGAACTCTCTCTTCAGGTTGGCGACCTGGTGAAGATTTATATCAAGTGTGCTAATGGTTGGTGGAAAGGCGAGGTCAATGGCCGGGTGAGGACAAAAATAACCTCCACTTAAAACCCCAGTATCTGTTATTCTAATGCAGTTTCTGCTCAAATGGTTTTGATTTTGGTATAGGTTGGATTGAGCATTAGTTTGTTTGAGGTAAGCTTTTAGTGGGACAAGTACAGTAGTTCATCTATAAATAAAATACAATTTCTGAGTCCCAATTTAAAAGATTAAGCTTTTATGTAACTTTTCATACTGTATTATTTGTATGATAATATACACAGTCTACTTAAAGGGATAGTTCATCCAAAAATGCTGTCATTGTTTACTCACCCATTGACTTGCATTGGTTTTGTGTCCATACAATAGAAGTCAATGGGTACGGCTGTTGTTTGGCTGCCAATATTCTTCAAAATATCTTCTTTTGTGTTCTGCAGAAGAAATAAAGTCACACAGGTTTAAAATTACAAGAGGGTGAGTAAAGGATGACAGAATTTTCATTTTTGGGTGAACTGTCCATTTAAGAAAGGCCAAAAAATCACTAAAACAGTACTTTTTAAAATATTAACCACTAAATTGAACAAGTTGCAATGACTTTGATACCCTAGTTTAATGTACAATTCTTTGCACAAAATCTAATAAAACGTTTGCCCAATTTGTTAAACAATCAAGTATCTAAGCCCAGTCAACAAAATAATCTTTGTTAACAACATGTTGAGGACAAATCTTATCCACTATATGCAAAATGGTTTTCCTTCTAAAGAAATTATTTGTTCATCTTACTTTATTTACTTTCTTGGAAGAAAATAGTGAAGTTGGATTCACTTTTTAAAGGATAACAATAGGGAATTCTTTATTGTCAATTATTTTCATTCATATTATAAATCCGTTTTAAATCATCTGTAAGTGCCGGTTTCATCGGATGCACGTGCGTGACCCTAAGTTAACTTCTGTTCTGTGTTTGGTTATAAGATAACAATTATTTTATATTTAATATATAATAATGTTTAATTGTATATTAATTGTATGAAATTAAATTAAAACTACTCAACAGTTATTGTTTTCGTTTTTTTGCGGAGGTCTACCAGAAGTTACGTGCAGAAATGGAAACCACTTCTAAAATAGAAACAGCCGTTGCTCGTCGCGCAGCACTGTCGCGGCCGGTTAGGACAAAACCTCTTATTAACATGCAAAAGATATATTTTATTGCGTGTCGCAGCGCGTTTGGTTAGGTCGCGGTGTTAGACCTGCCATTCAATTAGCATTGATGCTTTCACATTAGTACTAAAAGAGATTGAGATCGTCTTTTTTTTTTATGGACTCTTAGTCATACTCTAATTGTTTTATGTCTATCATTACAGATTTTATCAAAATGTGTGGAACCCATCCTTTTACAATACATTTAGACAGCAGTCATCTCTATTGAACTAGTGCTGCTTATGACTCAAGACACATGAATCTGTCTTCGGGCGTTATTAGATTTCATTTTCTTCAATCATTTCATGTGCTTGAGTGTATTTAGATTGATGATTAACTGGAGGTGATGACAGAAGATGACAGTAGTGCTCTTAATGACTCTTCTGCATATGTCATTATTAAATATAACCCTGTGATGATAACACTTTATTAACCACTGCTGTTTAAATTACAGGTGGGATGGTTCCCGTCGACCTATGTGGAGGAAGAGGAATGAAGCAGGTGGAAGTTTTCCAACATTCATTTCTATGGGAAATTCCTCACTATGCAGTGTTAGTGATGAGCCACCTGTTTGATCGAGGAGTACAATAGTGAACTATACGCTAGTTTTAAGGGAAAGAAGCAATTATCAAGGTCTTGTAATGGGACTGCAGTCGAGACCTGCAGCGTGATGCATCTGAGGCCTCGTCGGCTTTGACTGTTTAATTAGTTATGAATCTCCCTCGCTGCTCCATATTCGCTCTTCGCCGGATCCAGACATCCCCCTCTCTTTCTTGTCTCCCCTACTTTCTCTCCCTCTCGCTCACCCTGTCACCTCCTGAAATCTTCACACAGGGCCTGAGGTCCCCCTCTCTCCGGCTGTTTAAAATTTAAACTCCATTTCTGTGCTATGCCGGACCTTCCATAAACTCAGGAGTGGCACACAGAGAGAAAAGCCCTGAGCCGGCCGTTTTTTCTACGCTCGGCGACCTTTATGCAGTGCTTTCTGCTCACCTTGTGCTATAATTGATGATTTCATTCGCCGGTCTGACTCGGCGAAGTTCGGCCGTGGCGAGATGCGACGCGCGCTGTCACGAAGCCTTCCTTCCTGTCTCCTCCTCCTCAGCTCTGATAACACTTAGCATCGGGCCGCTCGGCGCGGTGACAGGAGACCTGCCGTTCAGCGCAATATCCATCTCAGCTGGGCTAACACACTGCGCTGTGATCAGTCACCCGCTCTGTCTGTTTTTAAACCTCAGGTGCTCCCAAACACTGGCAGAATGTTGTTGGCACTGGTTTTAAAACTCGGTTTTGTCTCTTGTCATGCGGCTGAAGGAATAAAGAAGTTAATGTTGCAGTGTTTGCTATAGGGCCACTGGGCACAGCCTGTAGGACTGCAAAAAGCGGCCAGTAGGAAAATGACAAATTAAAGTCTTTGCTTATGACTATTGACAATCTGTACAATACATAAAATTCTTTACATGTATTCAAGATACTTTCTCTGCAAAGACTTCTTGATACAGTTTTGCTGTTCAGGCATCATACAGAATTTTGAGACAGTGAAGTTCCAAGTGGCAGACACACAGTTTTATACAAATGATATTATCAGTATATCAATTTGAGGTATACTAGGTTTTATGATAAGATTTTATAACAAAACAAAACATTTACATGAATGTCAGCATTGTTTAGTATTTGGCATGTCCCTTTTTTGGTTTAATGACAGCATGCACTCAAGCTGGCATGGACTGATATTTCATGTTATCCCAGCGTGATCTGACAATGATCCAGAAGCATTCGGTGTGTTTCAACAGAAGAAAGAGAATATGACCTTGTGTAGAAGGTCTTTGCTTTTTGATCAGTGACCTAGAACAGTGAAGAATCTCTAATACATTTTATATCATATTATATCATGTGTTTTAAATCGTTTAATGTTTTGTTTATATCGGGGTACCATTTAGTTCCCACATAACATGCCGTATTTTACTGAAAAACAAGATAATGATACCCGTTTCTTATTGAAGGTACTTATTTCTTCAGTTTTTCATTGAAATCAATCCATTTTTACTCGTGTGCATATTGTCTATTTAATCAAACATTACTTCAGAAGAAAAACAAATATAGACATTATATGGGCATGTATTATAAACATTACATTCTACTTTCCTAACACGTTTGGTGCTGCCATGTTTACGATTTGGCATTGTGAAGGCTCCGACCCATTTGGAAGCAGTAAAATAATTGTAATGATTAAGGATTTTTGGGCTATGCCTGGGATTTTTGGCAAGACTCTGTTTAGTTTGTCTGTCTTTTGTTTATGGTCACAGTAATTTTGCATTAAGTCAATAGTCAAAGTGTCAATAGTCTGTAATATCAATTATTAAATGGAAATATTTTAAGTACTGACTAATAGCCTTTTCATTGCCTACATATGTCACTATTCATTATTTCGTTACATATTATTTTAAGGGTATCCAACGTGCCTGTCACAAATTGCCAGTAAAACTCTTAAATCATCTTAGGACAGTAGAAGCTGAGCAGGAGCAGTAGTTGAGATTTAACCTGAGGCATGTTCAGAAAGAGCTGTGAGGGCCTTAGCGCAGCACATTGATTGATGGCCAGTCTCATTTGGCAGAGGATGGAAGCAGCTCTATCTCTCTCCACTTCTGAAAGGTGTGAACTGACAGCGGGAGGCTTCAGAGAAAGACAAGAAAGAGATCCAGAGCATCCCTCAATTCTATGACCTGAAAGTGTCACCTCTTGGTGTTGAATAAGAGACAGGAAGGGGTGAAGAGTTATGTGTTATATGGGTGTGATTTACCTCACCACACTGCCTTTACGAATTCAGCAACTGGAGATGGAGAGAAACTCAATAAAGCTCCTCTACTGTAGTTCTGATAGGACTGCGATTGAGCGCCTCAAGGACTTCATCAGCACTATTGAGTAATTAAACACCAGAAGATCAAAGCTGTTAAGGGGAACAAATCCTGAGTGAGCCATAGTGAATTTCATCAATCCGAGCTTGGAGCGGTTAGTTCGGATGCCCTCATAAACTCACTGCCCCTTTGGGGTGTCCACTTTGTATTACATCTGCTAATAAATGCCCAGAGAAATCACTTGACAAGGACATTTGTCTTCCTCTGTTGACGTATTGCGTTCAAGTGCTTCTAGGGAATGCACGTATTCTTAAAATTTATAGCCTGAATGCACTGAAAGTCCAAAAAATTTCAATACATAAGGAAATATTAAAAATGGTATCCATTTTTTATTTTCATCACTATATTATAAGTGTAAACACAGAGCCTCAGCCCTTCCGATGCTCTAGCGCACTTCCATCACACATTCTTAGTCAATCCTGACAGGATGTCCCTCCATCAAAAAAGTGTCATTTCACGCCATCTGGTTTTATTGATTCTGCTTTCGTGCTCTTTTTTTACACCCTGATATTTTCTTCAGGATGTCATCCTCTCTCTCCAAACAAGTTTTTTTGCATGTGTGCGTTTCACCACATTATCCGTCCATCGTTGCACTTGCAGTAAGTTTACCTTGCCCTCTGATACCCACTACATGTTTTGAAAAGGGATAAATGTTTTTATTCTAGACTCAGGGATCTGGGGCAAAATATATTATTTATAGTCTCTGTTGGTGTGATACATAAATAATTTGCTCCAGAGGGCTAGCGGGGGTGGGATCGGGGGTGGTGATTTGCAGTTTAACTCCAGAGATGATGCTTGTGCTATTGAGTACTGTTTAAAATATATCGTTTTGCTATGATATTCCATGTGGATATCATAAACCATGGCTGCTTACCACGGCTAGAAATGCCAAAGGCTTTAGAATAATCAAGTAATATTACATATGCTTAGTTAAGCTGTTTGGCAGGTTTACATTTATAAATTTAGCTAACACCCTCACTGTCTTCATCTTTAACAATGCTAATGTAAAAGCATCTTCACTGCAGATTTAAAGTAACGCTGGACAAAAAATGAGCATGAAAGCCGTACTAAACTGTGCCAGCTATAACGCAACTCAGCCTTAACAGAGAAAAAACATGGCAAGAGAAATCCCACGTTTGTACAATCACACTGATGAAAACAACTTATTTTTGTTCAGTGTACTTTTGGCTTTTTAGTTGAAGTAACATTTATATTGTAGTGTATAAACAACATAACAAATGCATTCTAAATAATGTTGTGTAGCTTCATTTTTAAAGGCATTTCAGAACCTGATAAGTAACCCTGATGTCCCTCGAAGACTTGAGTCAATGTTCTGCACAGCAGTTTGTAAGTTGCTGCTTTCAACACATGTTCAATTAGAAAATTTATGTTTTAACACTCAGCAAAGTGATGGTTTTATTAATATTTGATAACTGAGTGACCTATACTGCATTATACATTAATGGTGATGTGTCAATCAAACTGATCTTGTTGTGCCTATGAGTCATCAGTTAATCAACTTAAATGTCCCTTTAAACTGGTGAGGGGTTAAAGCTTTCAGTGCTCAGCTGTGTGAAATGAAACATACATTTTTTCATTTATGATACTCTCATTACTTCCATTTTTTCTCCTGATAGCATCGAATGGCTCACATGATCAAAATAACATTTTCCAACACGTTTTATCAGATGTTTTGCACAGTTGAATATTCTTTCATTTCCTTCCAATTACAGTTTGTTTGTTATATAGACATAAGCCAACAAAGGGTTAAAACAACCCAGTATTTTGTGGTAAAAACATTTTCCATGCAATGTCTGGGTTCATCCCTTTTGACCCAACACTTTTAAAAATAAAGGTGGTTCACTATCAACATGCTACAAAGGTTATATGTAAATGTACTCATTATATGTTAATGGTGAATCTGGTCTCATCCCCATTTAACAAACTAAACTTTGTGAATCCTTTCATCCTACAGATTTCCAATCATACTGCTTTAATTCAGCAGTGTTGTTATATTTAATAGTGCTTATCTGTGGCTGTTTAGGTACAGAGATCATTGCATTGCAGTCTTTTAAACTTGCATCTTGCTTTTGTCTGTGGTCCATTCTCCGTTGCAATGTTTGAGGATTTTAAAAATTAAATTAATTAAAAAATAGTGTGACTTTAAAGGTTTGAAACGTATCTTAAACAATATTTATTTTTGCAATTACGGTTAATACTGCTAGTGGCACACCTTCTTTTTCAAACTGAAGATGGTGGAATACTGTTCTGAATTATTCTAAACTAATTCAACCCCTGGCTGTGAGCTATTCGGTTATTGCCCGGTTATTATTATAATTTAGTATTTTAGATGGTGACAGAATAACCTCCAGAAAACATACCGTGCACTTTCCTCTGAACCATGTCCTTAACAAGCACCGGGCTGAGCCAGAAAAAACATAATAGCTCCTATCACAACAACATCTGCATGCCTCCAGCAATCTGATTATATTTCCCTTATTACAGATGAGAGGGTGCCAACAACTGAAATGTACAGTGCAAGAGAGGTGAAAAAAAGATCTGAGACGCGCACTAATGGCTTTGACTCTCGAAAAGTGGTTTTAAAACCCTTAAACTGCTAAATGGAAAATGTATAAGGGTGTCACATCTCCTTCACCCAATTTACAACTACAACATTTAGAGTTAATCCTTTTAGATTTACACTGTATTGATTCACCAGGATGGAAAGTAACCTGATTAAAGGAAATCTAATCCAGATTAAACCGAAGCAGGAAGAATGTGTGCATTGTTAAAGCTGCTATTTAAAGAATCAAAACCACAATGTGGCCATTTTCTGAATCAATTTTTGCTGTAATACAAGCAGTTATCATTGCTCACCGGAGTAATGCCCGGTGATGTAGTCTGCCTTTCTGACAAGCAGAGCACAACTCATATTTTTGCTTGTCTAAAGAAGACCTGGGGCAATTGTAACACACAAAAACAAATCTCTCTGCCTTAGAAAAGAGTATCAACATTTTCAGATATTAAAGGTGGTTTTTAGATGTTCATTATTTAAAGAAATAGTTCACCCAAATATGAAAATTCTGTCATCATCTACTCATCCTTCTGTCATTTCAAATCTGTGGGACTTTCTTTCTTTTGCAGAACACAAAAGAAGATATTTTGAAAAATGTTGGTAGCTGAACATTGCCGGTACTCATTCACTTCTATTGTACAGACACAACAGCAGTGCAAGTCAATGGGTATCGCCAATGTTCGGTTACCAATATCTTCAAAATATTTTCTTCTGCAGAAGAACGAAAGGTTTGAAATGACAAGAGAATGAGTAAATGATGACAGAATTTTCATTTTTGGTATACTATCCCTTTTATCTTAAGTTTACAGTCCTTTGATTTAAGACTACTATGTGTTTTTAGATTGTTGGTGAAATTTAAGTGGAGATGTTGCGAATTGCAACCAACGGCTCACTCCATTCAACCCCTCTTTCTAGGCACTACGGTATAACTGACACATGCAGGACAAAAATGTCGTCACGTTATCACTCATTTGCCGAAGGAGATAACATATTTACGAAATGCTCTCTGTAGAGCAGTTTGTCTGTTTAGGGATACCGTAGAAACAACATGGCGAATTCCATGTAAGGGTTGTATGTAGATAGAAATCGCTCATTCTAAGGTAATAGAAACATAACTCTTCATTATGTAAGGTCTTTATACAACTCTGAAGGCATAGTTATGTTTATTATATTGCATTTCTGTCAATAGATCCTGCAAAATATTACACACAGCACCTTTAATATACTGTAAATGACATGCTTATACTGTTTATTATACCTTCCAGAGACAGTACAAGCAGGTCATATGTTGTGTGTAAGACTATTGCTGTGAGATCAGGAGCAATTATAAGAAACTTTACATTATTGAAAAATGTGTAGTAAACCCCTCGCACATTTCCTCTTTGTATATAGTGAAAGACTGTTTCACTTTAATGCTCTGACTTTTGTATTACATTTAATTTTATGACTTCGTCTTTCTCATTACAGTTTTTGCACTGTTGGCATATTCGGGTGTTTCTTATACCAAACACTTGAAGGTAGATTTTTTTGTAGTCTGTGAGTTAGGATAACAATGTTAAGTTGCTCCCGGTCTGTCTTACCATTTATTGACGGGTTACCATTGACTAAATTACCTCCTGGGGACATTAATAAAATGTATTGTATGATGCTGACTGGCAGAAACCAAAGAATGCATTGACTGCAGATTTCCCATTCTCCCACTAGACCTTGAAGATATATGAAAGACACGACACTGGGTCAGACAACCGGAGTGAATCTGAAGCACGGGGTGCAGAGTAAGACTACTTCAAAAAACTTCTTCTTACTAAATTTAAAAAAAAGAGAATATTGTTTCTTCCTACAGTGCTCTCAGCCTTTTGGATGTGTCTGTATATGCTAAATATGTTTTCTTATACGTGTACCTCAAAAGCATGTTAACTCTTATTTTTATTTTAGAAAGTGTAAGTGAGCAGTTGCATTCACAAATAGTCACACCTTGCCACGAATAGAGAAACAGTCTTGTTCCGCAGAGATGAATGTTGCCTGAATGAGAGAAGCATCATTCTTGGTAAGCAGGCCACATTGTGAAGAAAAATTGTTATGTTTTACAGCAGCAGTGTTACGGTATTTCCTGTATTTTTAAAAACACTCCGCTTCAATATCAATCAACTGGATGAGCTATCCACACATCCTTGATACTTTAACCTTTAAAAGTTTTTAGAAATGTCTCAGGAAGTTGAAGCAAAAGCAAGAAGGCGTATAAAGATGTTTTACAGCCTAGCCATAATGCACCCCGTGTTCTTTCTCATCTCAGGTGTGGGACATCTTGGCCTAGTAACATTGTCATGGACGATCTCAAGTGAGTAGCTCCTTATGCTGCGCTGCCTCTTTGAAAAATGGGACCTTGAGAATGAGCCATTACTTCAGTAAGCCATTGATAATCCCACAATGATATCATAGGGGCTGTACTGAAAGAGTTTTTATGGTCTCAGAGGACAGAGGACGGGCAATGGCACAGCAAATAGAGACAAAATGTGTCTTGCGTTTGGGGGAACCTGTACTGTATATACTCATGTCGAGATCATTCTCTACAGTCACAAAAAAGTGTTACAATTCTTTGCGAAATTGAGAATTAAAGGGTTCTTGAAATCATGTGGGTATTGTGTGATGATAATATCTGCTAAGATGTACAACAATAGTTTTCGAAAAAGGTCTATAATCTAAACCTCTACTTGTAAAATATGAGAAAGAAAAACAACTCTTATTGACCCTCGATGTCCGTCAGAAAAACAGAGACGGCAGTTTGCTGGGGGGAGTTTGTATCCAGACTCATTACACATCATTAGCATTCTGACAGCATTTGCATTCAATAATGAGATGCAGTATAACTTGTTTCTCGGTTGCAGCGTTTACACTCATTTATCTGCCCAATCTTAAATTCCATCTGGAAGTGCAAAGTGTTTCTAATTATTTCACCACATTTATAATAGTGAGCAAAATGGGGCGGACGATAAAAGGGCAACCTGAGCCTAATCACCAATTTTACAGTGAACTGAAAAGGACGTTGCAGTTATTCTTCAAAATAAAATGACATCTTCACTTGTCTTTTGGGAGGAAAGTTATTAAGATGAAGGGCGATAGAGGATTTCATTTGATTGAAATGAAGAGGCTTAATCTCGCTAATGTAATCTATCCAGACTTAGACTCGGTTTGGCTCTGTGTCACAGGCTCAGAATGGCTTCATTTTCATTCAAGTGCCCAGTGTGGACTTGAAAATGATTGCTGTATCACGACTGCATGTTATGCCTCACAGTAAGTGACATTCTCCAATCGGTAGTTCGTCAACACACCTCTTTTACTCATTCATTTTATGATTTACATTTGATTTTGGTCTCCACAGGAAAATTTTATTACATTGCTGTTAAATTCACCACCTATAGCTGGAGCAAGTTTTCAAACCTTCAGACCTTTTTACAACAACATCTCACTGGAAATTTTAAGGTGTGGTGGAAAATATGCCTATATTAAATGTTGATTAAAAGTATTATATTAACCATCAATTGCTATAAATGATATTGCATGATATTGAATAAAAATATAACAACTATAATATGCAATAAATTGTGCAAGATACTATATGCAATACTGTTTTAAAGGGATAGTTCACCCAAAAATGACATTTCTGTCATCATTTACTCACACACTTGTCATTTTAAACCTGTATGGCTTCCTTTTTTTGCAGAACACAAAATTAAGCAATAATCTCCAAGAAGCAGAAGCAGTGGGTTACAGTGCATTTTATAACAGCTAAGGGGTCACACAGGTTTGAAATAACAAAGAGAGCGAGTGATGGCAGAATTTTCATTTTTGGGTGAAAACTCAATTTAATATTAACTATTGCAATATGCACGTTGTGTTATTTCGTTGATTTAAAAATATTGTACTTTTAGAATGTTAATATTATGAGATAATATCACAAGCTATTATGAGCATTTTGACCGTGCCTGATGCTTTAAAGTAATGACTTAACCAAGAGTCATTTTTCACTTTTAATTCACAAACATTGGCTTCAAGCAACAAGGATTTCTCACCAAAGCCCTTTGGCGAAACCTCCTGTACAGTTCAGTTGGTGAAAATGTAAACGTATGTTTTAAGCAAAAGGATTAGCAAATGAACAGGGATACTCCATTAGGGCAATATTTAAACACACAGAGAGCCGCCCATATTGTACAGGTTACAGAAATGCATAAAGTCACATTGTTGGCCATGGACTTAATCCAATTGTTTTTGTCATGAAAACATCCCAATACATAATTTCACTACAGTTGTCTCTTTTCTGTTACTGTATATTTAACAATACCAGATGACCATCGATCATTCTGGCTGATCAGCTCTTGACAATTGGACCGATACGTGTGAAATACATCAATCCCACCAATAGTGCATTGGTCAAAATATACGATGAGGCTTTTGCATGATTTCACGGAATTACAGGAAGGTGCGAGAGGGCCGGTGTGCGAACTCTGAAAACCAGTTTCGTAGGGTGTGTTTAAATGTAAGTGCCAGACAAAAGAGTACATCTTGATTCATCTTCACATCGATAATTTGTCTCCAAAATTGTATTGCAGGCCCCCAGACTTGCGATAATGTTTTGATCTGACGAATGGCTTCGAAGTAGTGTAACAGAGTATTGATTTGACGTTTTCTAACATTTGTAGGACAAAGATTGATAGTCATTAGTATCTTGTACATTTCCCTTTTCAGTTTTTCTATAGTTTTTAGTGGGTTTATCCATCATATCTGGCGAACTTTAATTGACGTGTAGTATCGAGTAGAAAACTTTGTGGTTTCCCAAAAAGAAGTTTCATTTTATATTTCTTTTGTATCAAGAGAGCATTTTCTTTCACCCATGATGCCTGTGTCCTCTAACAGGAAGTCAGATGAGTGCACCATGGAGAATGTCTCTGGGGTCTGAGTGTTTCTCTCAGAGAGACGTTAGGCCCTGGGTGACCAGCAGGGTGGAGAGGAGATACTGAACGACCAGCGGGAGACCCTGCGCAGCGGGTGGGATGTGGAGAGACGGTTGGTTGGACTGCAGCTGGTCGCAGGACTCGCCCTGGCATTGGGATTTCTCGCACAGTACGCCGGTGAAACCCGCCGGACACTGGCACCGCTGGTGGTGGTGGCACACGCCTCCATTCTGACAGCGGAGAAGCATGTTGTCGCACACCCGAGCTGTGGAGAGCAGAGAAAAATAGGTGAACACGCATTGCTTTCCTCTTGCGACAATCTCCGCCCATCAGGAAAATTGTCCAGGGGAAAAATGTGCATCATCAAATTGATCATCAGGTTTCTGTGTGTTTGATTGCTTATGATGAGGGCTGGAGAGACGCTCTGGGGTTTCGCCATGCAGGACGACAGTCCCGCTGTAATATTGCTGCAGTAGTGATATGATTAATCAGCGAGTATGAGGTGGAATTCGGAGCAGGAAATATATCTTTGTGTGACATTTTTCGGCATGGGAAAAAAATTGAAAACACGGTTGATTTTTTGGTGAGTTTTTCTTATAAATCTACCAATAAAGGTTCAAAGCAAATATTGCACTGCTGGTTATGTACTACTGGAAAATTGTGGGACTTTTAAATATGTAAACAGGAACAGAAATGCTCACCATGCATAACAGTACAATCAACACCTATTGTTTATGAACCTTTCAACATTTCCTGTTGATTTTCTTACCTGAATGAAAGACAGAGACAACTTTTAATCATTCGGTAATGAAAAACAAACATACAGCATAATTACATTGTGCTTGAGCTTTTTCCTTTCACATTTCTAGTTAAAATTTCAGACGTACAGGACAGGGGTGTGCAGTGAACGATATGACATGATGCCAGTCTACCAAGAGTCACTTTAATCATCATTCCCTTGACCTGTAAACACGCTCTTTAGTGGAAAAGAGATGATTGCTATTGCATTGTACTCCCTTCCATTATTGAGGAAAATATTTGCTTTGGGAGCAGAGACAGGACTATTTGCTCAGAAACTGAGTGTAATTGCATGGTGCTTTTCTTCATTGAGATGGATTACATCCAGGTCCTCTGAGAAGCAGGGACAGAATAAAACTGAAATAAACCAGACACAGATATCCACGTTATTGATCCAAGTAATATATAACTGCAGTGATTTGGCCAACAACTAATTTCATTATTTTCACTGTAACAGTCAATAGAATTAAAATGGAGTGTTTTGTGTGCGTGCGTGTGTGTGTGTGTGGGGGGGGGAGGACTACTTTATTGGCACTTTTCAGGAACATTCAAGTTCCAAATAGGGTCTGAAACTCATAAAATATATTTTTTTCAAATGTTTAGTTAAAGGAGGCGCTTAACCTAATATTTGAGGGCTGTCAAATGATTAATCGCATCCAGAATAAAAGTTTGTGTTTACATAATATATATCTGTTTTCTGTGCATATTAATTTTGTATTTATAAAAACAAACCCATACATGTATATATTTAAGAAAAATATAAAAATTAATAAACATTTAAATATAATTTCAATTATTGGTAAATATAAATAAATACATCTAAATATTTACTAAATATATATAGGCCTAAATGTATGTGTTTGTGTTCATAAATACAAAATGAATATGCACAGTAAACAGACATCTATTATGTAAACACAAACATTTATTATGAATGCGATTAATCGCGATTAATCTTTTGACAGCCCTAAAATATTTACATTATTGTAAATAAAATGCTACGTATGTAATTGCTAAACATGTTTTAATACAATGGACTAAATCAATTTGGCAGGATTTTAAAATAAAAAGATAATGGATAAACTTATTGTCTTAGGTCAATTAATAATTCCCAAACAGTTTTCAGCCAACGCCTTTAATGACGCAAATAAATGGAACTTTTAATTTGGTACTAATTATCGCTTGTTTGGCGGGTCACAGTCTAACATCAAATTTGCTTACCGTGTCTGTCTCTTTATTTTCTAAACCAAAAATTAATGAAAACCTGTCTGAGAAGTACAACGAATTATGTTTCACGAACATATTCTTAGCTTTGAAAGTCAGCGCGCGCGCGACAGATGGAAATAAGATGATATTGTGAAGGACTTCGTGCAGAAAATGCTAAGAGTAAGCTACAGTACATGTTAAAAGGTAAGGTGGTTTATTGCGTTTCTTTACTGTAATGAATCAATTAACTTTTATGGGTAACGTTAGCTTGCATGTAAAACTTCATGAACTCTTCATGAATATACTTCTTTATATTGCCGAAAATAGTTTTGACCCAAAATACTAATTTGAAAATGACACGGAACTGGTACGCGATTTTAGCAAAGGAAAAGTTTAAGAATGTGTATGAATCTCAAGTTTGGAGTGTCTCGACCGATCGGCCAACATGACGCTCTCGCGGTAACGTTACTGTGATATCGTAAACAAAATGAAGTCCTGCGGATGTGGTTGATGGCCATAACACTAAAATATATTTTTTATTAATAAATCGTTTTAATAAATCCAGTCCAAACCATTGAATTATTTTCGTCCTTCCGGTTTTCTTCCCACCTCTGCCTCGCTTTCAATTTCAACATGGCAGCCGAGTGAAATCAGTCTATAGAGCCATTGTCTTTGCAACAACATCTGTACTCACATGTGTACTCAGGACAGTACTCCGTGCTTCTCTTTAGACAATTTCTTTGTTTAGATATGTACGTACCCACCAAGGAGCAACCGAAAGTACATGCTCACTTTTCCAGTTGGGATTGTGAGGGTGTGTGAGGTCGCCTGTCACATGCAGCATATAGTGGCATGGATTGCATTTGCACTTGCGTTTCGCTTTACCTTCTGACCTAAGAAAAGACTTGAGGTGTGAACCCTGTCCGAGGTCTGTGTCCCTTGGAGACATATGTGCTGTATCGCACCTACGTCGAGCACACTGACTTTTTCACACTTGAACAGAACAGAACAGGCAGCTCTTGACTAGATCGGTAGTGGCACACGCTTAGAACAGATCTATCTGTTCACTGACAGATTGAGGAAGAGGAGACACATCGGTATCAAAGACAGAGTGATAGTAATTCAGTAACTGAATTGAAGTTATTCAGTGTTAAATGTAGGAATGGCCAGTTGTGTATTTCATCTTATTACCAATATTGTCTGGATTATAATGGAGAGGATCTTTGTAATACACTGTTGTTCCTGTTACGTAATCTCATGTTATTTCCAGGTCCTATACATCTGAAACTCTGTCTTTTGTTCTATTGATTATTCGCGCTTACTATCTATGGCCTTCTTGAACTCATAAGCGAATCTCATATGCTCAATGCTCAGGAGTGTTTCCTTTGACAGCCTTTCTACTGTTATTTTGTATTCCCCTGTGGATGTCTTTCAATCTTTCTTTTGACTTGACTGATGGTTTCTCCACTATGTGGTTTATCTGCTCAGGGGATTATTTCAAGTCTCTGAAACCAGTGTACATAAATGTACTGCTGTCACATTTTTTCCTTGCTTGTAGTTTTTATTATCCCTCTCTCTTAAAGGCATATCCCTTACAGAAAAGACACGAATTTCACATGTTTTTCCACACGTGATTGCATGTTTTTCACATGTGTTTTCATGTGCAAAAACGCATGTGAAATGTGTGTTTTTGAAACACTTTTGTGTGAATCCCATGTGAAACCCTTAGGATCACATAAAACATGTAAAAACCCATATTGCACATGTTATCACATGGGAATTCACACAAAAGTGTTCCAAAAACACACATTTCACATGTGATCACATGTGGTTTTTTACATATAATAATTACTCTCATAATTTGCTCATGTTTTACAAATGCACGTCTACATTTTAAGGCATGATTTCACAGGCAGGGATTAGTTTAAGTCAGGACTAGGTTTTAGTTAAATCTAAGTACCTTTTTTAAAAGTGCCAGTGAAAAAAACAGGGGCACAGATATATTTTAATATTAATATTAATATTTATTAAAATATATTAATTTTATTGCAAGTTGTTTTTAGTTTAGACAAACATGCATTTTAGTCTGGGACTATGATAAGTCTTGTCTGTGAAACCGGTTTGATGTCTTCTAAAATAAAAATTGCTTTGGGTGGTTATCATTTTTTTGACCAACTTTTTCTATGCCTTTCTATGCCTTGCTACATATAGTTTAACTATTGTTTCTGTATTGAGAGACCATGGTAAATGTCAGGTTACTATAGTTTTACCTCAAATACCTCAGTTAAACCATGGCTGCTCAAGTTAGATGTTGCCCCATGCGTTAAACTATAGAGTGCTACATGCCAAGCTTATTTCATAATTCCCTTTATACAATTCATAGTAGGGCTGTAGCTATCGATTATTTTAGTAATCAAGTATTCTACTGATAATTCTATCGATTAGTCAATATTTTTATTATTATTTTTTTATTATTAAAGAGCAATACTAAATATACAAGAGAAAATAAGACGGGTATCTTAAAATGAGCAATCAATTTGTTTCCTTTTTTAGAAAAATTCACATTTTTATTGCTGGAATTGCACAATAATAATATATTATTATTATTATTATATATCTGGGAAAACTAAACCCATTTAGTGCATTTAATTGCCATTACATTAAAAATGCAAATACAATAATATAAATACAATTAACAATCTATTATTATTATGAAATATGAAAATCAATTTTAAATGAAAAAGGCAAACTAACTTCAGCCTTTACTGTCTAAAGTCTATACACATGACATTTCTTAACACATTTTCCTGAATAAACTCCCTTATGTTTCTCTACATACTCTCTCTACTGTGTGCAGGGCTGTGCAGAGACATGTGGAGGGGCAGGTGCTTAAAGTTTGACGGAGCGAGTTTCAACAATCGCGAATGCGTTTTGCTCGATCGCGAACGCTATACGCTAACGAAAACGCTAGTAACTTCCGGGGGGTTGTGCTTGTGTGTCTATGTGTGCACGTGCCTGACTGTGTGTGTGTGTGTGTGTGTGTGTGTGTGTGTGTGTGCGTGCGTGCCTGTCTGTGTGTCAGACAGAGCGAATGAGACAATCGACATGATACATGAATGACACTTACAAAACGTAGCTAACATACGGACATCATAACTAGCCTCCAAATTCATCTACAGTCTTAGATAGTCGTACAACATACGTTTTTACGTGCATTCATGTCAACTAGCAATCATATTGATTTAGGCTAAATGTAAAAGCTAACATTTAACGTTATAGGCTACCTGGTATTAGATGCGGTTTGGTCGATCGGGTCATTACTGGATGACGCCAAAGTACAAGTGCAAACGGGGTGTGAAATGTTTTGAGCTTGTCCACTTTTGACAACTTCCAGAGGTGATCGAAAACGCATTCGTCCGGATTGCTTTCAGGCGCTCGTGGTTAATCGAGCAATCGTTTCAGCCCTACGTTTACATTTGCATTTTGCAGACGCTTTTATCCAAAGCGACTTACATTACATTGTACTATACATTTGTACATTTTGTATAGTAAGCAAGTGGGGGTAAGGTGCCTTGCTCAAGGGCACCTCAGTCATTACCCGCCAGCAATCGAACCAGCAACCTTCTGGTCATGAGTCCAACTATCTAACCACTGGGCCACGACTACCCTAATTCATATTTACTTTGTTTTATTTGTTTTTAATACCTCCTTATCATTTGTTTGCTGTCATTGATCTTTGTTTAATACGACTTCGTTCCGAGCTAGTTTCCGAAAGCATTTTGACTGGTTAATATGTATTGCCCCTACTGTGATGCTATCACTTTTCATGCGGCAGTCAAAGCGACGTACTGTATGACATTGGCATTAAGCTGTGCGTTGAAGAGGTTATAACAGTACATGGAGAGGTTATCAAATGACCACGATATCCATGAGGTTATCATTAAACGCAGCTGCCCACTGGCTGCTCACGAACAGTAGGCTTGGATCTGAAAGCTGTGGGTGTGCTACAACCCAGCGGAAGCTCACAATCCTCTGTTTTGTTCTGCATCTGCTCCTGACTAAAAAAGAGTGTGCTCTGTCAGTCACAATCAGCAGGGGTTTGCCCAATCCTTCAGCATTTCAATCCGCTTTTCTTAAATATGACAACATTAACGTCCATAAAAGCAGCCGTATCTAAGCTGTTCTGCTATCAGGCTTTGTTTTCTGATTCTACATCTCGTTGTCATCAATTTAAATGTTGTCTGCAGACAGCGATTCACATTCTTGGACAGTTTGTTGAGTGTTGGTTAAGACTGCAATCATAGACAAGATCAAAGACGTAAACAAACAAAGCGGTTGTGTTTGTTTAAGGGCACTTACAGTATAGTATAATGAAAAAAGGCTGTGATTGGTTGGTTGTTAGGCATTTTTTGTTTGCTGGAGATCTTACCTTGATTTCGGTTTGCTGCTCCAAGCGAGGAAGCATTTGGTCGAACTTTATTCAAGCAAAAAATATAGAGTTATTGTTGCAATTTGTTTATTCACTGTACTCTTGTCATTAATACAGTTAAAATAGGTGTTTGGATAGGTGTCAGTTTTTACATTTCCGTCTCACAGTACAACAGATGATGTTTGCTATGGTAATAAATATGGATTGTCATCATTAGCAGAACGTAAGTTTCAATGGCTGTAAATGTGTCATAATTTTGTTTTCGCTGTTTTACATGCTGAAGTTGCATATCTTTCGTTTTATAATTTGTTTGAAATGTTTTCTACTCACCTGAGGTGCCAAGATTACTTGAGATACCTGGAGAAAAGAGAGAACTCAGGTTAGCATGTGATTTACATTTTTGATACTTGGCTCGTAGCTTCAGCGGGAATATTATGTGTTAAGGAAAAACAAAATCGAACACTTGGTATGGTTTTGGCCAGTATTTCTTTGTTTATAAAAAGCAGTTCTGGATGCTAGCAATGACAAAGCTTCATTTTTTTTTTGTCAAAAAAACAACAACCCGCACTTGAAAAGTACTTTTTATTACCATCCAGCTTGTAAGAATAATATGCCTTCTCTTGTGGCCGTGCAATATCCCAGCATGCAACTGCTGAAAAATGTATAGATCGCTGTAATGGTTGATGTTATAGTTAAAGTTCAGTATGTTTGCTGTATAATGTGTGACCCCGGCAGCTGCAACTAATCCAGCAGATATTTAATTGCCGCATTATTTTATTGCCTTCAAAAGAATTTGACTCTGGAGTTTTGTGTTGAGAAAACACTCACAGTTCATCATAGGTCTTTTTACAGAGTTAGCAACTCATTTAAAATAGGCTAATTTAAAATTCTTCTCACCTGAGCAGTGAATGACAAGTCTGAAAAACAGGCAGAAGAGGACAGCTGGTAGATGAGCTCAATGTGCATTGATTAAACCAACACGCTTCTTATTCATCGCATCAAAAGTACCAAACACACATAATTCTTTACTCCTCGAGCACCTGTTCTGCCCACATGGGACACAACATGCAAACAAGAGCAGAGGTTCAAAAATCCTCCTCTGCACGCACGATTAGAATCTTAAAAATGTGTTCAAGGCGGGCACACTTGCATCAGTATGCTGCATGAATTTATACTGTACCATTTTTTTCAAATTTGATAAATTGTGCTAAACTAAAGTGGCCCCAAAAAGTGTCCAGTAGACACGGAAGTCACTGAAAAATGAGTTAATGCCATTTGTATTAGATAACAAAACATTAATTGGTGTTTGACCTCAGAGCTAACTTCATTTGAGTTTTTTGCTAAATGATTTAGTCAAATGGTTCAACATTCTCCCTTAAGTACACGGGTGTCATATTCGAATAATCACAGCTATATATTTTGAAATTAAGTATAGACATTTCTATAACATTTTACATATACATTCTTTTTTTAATAAGCCATTTTATGAAATAATTTGTTTGTAAAGTTTGCTTATACTATTTGCCATATTTTGTTATTTAATGCAATAACATTAGATATAGACTGCTTCATCTGAAGCGCATGCTTGGCCCCACATTCCAGTCGTTTTGTTGATCGGTCTGGCTAGTGGCTAATAATATAACATATTTTATTTAATTTAAATTAATGTCATTTATATTAATGTTTTATTATATAATAATTTTTATTAAATAAACAATTTGTTAAATGGGTCTTGTAACTTTGGCGCATTTAAGTTTAGTTAAGTAACGGTTCTTCTACTGGTACCCCAAAATAATACTGGCTAGCCATACTTTTAACTAGCTAGCTAATGTCATTTACTTGTCATTTCTTTTACTTTTTCTCAGTAGTAATCTGCAGAGACTCTATTCTACCGGAAGTTAAGTATGGGCCACAGCATGTGCCGTAACGTTTGCTTATGTTGTTGCTTCGAAACCGTCTATTCCTGTGAGACTACTACTATTACCACATTTTGGTTAACAACTGCAGTGTACCAATATGCCATGTCCACTCTAGCTCTGTTTTACAGTTTGGCAAGAGATTTCTCCTCAATTTTTATCTGGCAGCACGAGAGCTGGCGTAAAGGCACAGCAGGAAGTTTTCACACAAATATATTCCTCTTCTCATCCCACCAGGCATAGACATGGATTTCATTTCCTGCTGAATTATTAGACACAGGGTCACATCCAGCGCTATATCTACATTCAGCTCTATACCTGCCCATCTCTAGCGTAGATATAAATTGCCCTTATGATTAAAGCAGAGGACTTGATGACAGATGAAAGCTATTACAGCTTAATTAAATTGTGCACACTCAGCATATTTGTCTTTATGCGAGAGCCATATGTTTAATAACCTCTCGTGTAATACGAGCTGCGTAGGAGATGTGGCGTGACACAGGATTCACATGCGTTCGTGGGGAAGGGGACAATACAGGAGGAGAGGTATTGATTTCACAAACCTGCAGGGGCAATAACGTTATGTTGATTTCATATGCAAGCCTGTTGCATTGTGAATTTCTTGCCAAAACAGGTGCTAATAATGACTTTGATATAGCCGGTCCTTGCTTCCCTCTGTTTGGCACAGATGTGTCCCGTTATTGGGTTTTTAATAACTGGCTGTCAGTCTGAGCTTTGGCCCTGCATTATGAGGGCCTTCATAACAGGGAGGGGAAAGGCTATAGCTATATTAAAGCCTTTCAAGAGCATGTATACACATACATAACATTTTCTGTACCACCACATACACACACGTACTGGTGGTGCGCCAAATCCAATATCATCACGAAAGAGCATGCATGCATGCGTCGTTGTGTTCAGAATAGAGGAGAATATTCATAAACTAAAATATCAAAGTTGTCGCATTCCACCAAGCCGTAAAATGTATTTTTGGTGTGACTGCAAAGTTGATGGCTTATATAGTAGTGACTTAGTTTTGAGTGGCCCTGCACTAAGGGGGCGAGAGGCTTCTACCTGCACCATCTGGACAGTGCTAAATCTCTTTCTGTCCCTGAGCTACAGTTACTGCCTTCATTAGATTTATTAGTGCAATGAGCCCCCTGCTTTGGGCCGAGAACTTGACAGATGTTCCACTACTCAATGGCAACATGGAAGTGTAGAAAAGGATGGCATCTCCTCTCAGAGATTGGGAGGAGCACCAAACTAATATCTCAAAATATGATTTCACATTAGCAGTGTCTCTTTTTGAGACATGGTGGCTGAAAGTTGTGTGAGAAGAGGTAGTTTGCATATACAAGTCTGTTTACTGATGTCATGCCACTCGTGGCCATGTTTGCAATGCCTCCGGGCAGCTATTTCAGCCATAGCAAGATGGCTACTTAAGATTCTACTTGAATGAGGAAAGGCAGATATTTCTAAAATCTCTGGCAACAATTACAATTACGTTGCATTCACTCCCCATTTACTGTAATATCAGTGGAGCATCTTGTTACTATCTATTATCATTGGCCCACATCCAAGTCAAAATGACATTGGAATGAAATGATGGTCTGTGATTGACAACACATCTCAGTTGCTTTATACTTCTGTGTGAATGACCTTCATAACACCGGTGGTGTTCACCAAAGATTTGTAATAATACTGTTGACAATCGCTAATATAACAACAGCCAAGAGTAAAACATTACTAAACATAAAATTTACTTGTTACTTATTCTAGTAGTCGTGCAGAGAGAAATTACACAGGAGTCATTCCATCGCCCCGGTTTAGCTCAAGATTGAAGCCTACAGTAAATCTTTGTAATACGTGCTGCCTACAGGCTTATTTTTTTATAGTAAAATGTCATTCACAACATGCAACTGAAAAGGTCACATTTCTGCACATGATGGAGGATTGTGCTTTTTCATAATCATCTGGTGAAATGTGAGATGAAATGATGTACTCACATATATTGGCAGTGCCTTTGGGGATGGGCAGGTAGGAGCCCATGCTCCAGGCTCGGCCCTGGTAGTGTCTCTTGCACCTGGCGCAATCGGGACCCGTGGTGTTGTGTTCACACTCGCAACCCAACTTCCCTTTGTCGAACACACAGCTGTTGGCATGGAGATTGCACTTGCACCTAACATGGCGAAGAAAACAAAACATCAAAACAAATGGTAAATGTCAACCCAGGCTAATGTTTCGACGCCGACGCCGCGAACAAAGAAGCGGCCACGTTTGACGTCTTATCCGGATCATATTATTAATTTTCCTGCGATGGGGTTTCGAGTCTCATTGTGGCATATCCATTACAAACTCCAACCTTTAACGTAGACTTCCCATGACGCTACGGAAGAGAGCTTCATTATGCCGTTAAAAACAGAGCTCATTTGAGCGTGCCCCTGTGGAGATGCTGAACAGAAGCGCGGGTCACATCTGTGACACGAAAGCCGAATGAAAGGCTCTCAGTGGTTGGGCTTGAACGTGAAAAAAGTCAAGAACGAAAGAAGCGGAAAGTCTGTCGACACCAACAGCACCTCTTCAAAGTTTCTCTGATGTCTGCTGAGGGTAAAAACTCACTGTTGTTTTAGGCTGTTTGGAGAGCATTACGTGTATATAAAGGACTTCTTTGAAATTTAGAGTTTGTCATGTCAAACACATATTTTCGTTTTCATCTCCATGATTTTTTGCACATTTTTAGGAATACGCGTGTAGTTTTTAATCATAATTTGCTAGTTAAAAGGGCAATGAAGAGCACTTGAGAGGCATAGCGGCGTTTGTGGATGATTATCTCGGCTGCCACTTGAGACGAGTGGTCTCACTTTCCATATCTACTCTAAATATAATTTGCAGTCATTGATTTTGCCAGGAGACAAAAGGTTACAACCGTGTTGTGTGCCTCTGACCTCCGTTTCCCAGTGTGATGGGCAGCGGTTAATGAGATCATTGAGCATTCTGGATATGCTACACCTCTCCGGGGAGTTTGTGTTCGGTATGATATCAAGTCGGTATTTGTTTTTCTGCAGCGTGTTCACGGGAGGACTTTTGCTCTTTGGAGAACCACAGTGGTGAGGACATGTGGCTGTGCCTCCCACTGTAAACCTGAGACAGACGTATTACAGAAACAGTCAGAAATACATCCATTCCAATTGACTTTCTACTTCTGGTGACATTGCACATTAATGATTAATAACTGCGGGAAAACGGCACCAAAATATTCTCATTTCCGTTTTAATGACGGCTAGCTGTAGACATGCTTCTGTACTGCGTTCGGCCAATGAACCCATTTACGGTAACATGAAATAAATCCAAGGGCTTTGATCTGTTCAGAGTTTACAGCATTGACTGAGGAGGATGGCTGTATGGTTGTTTCCCAAGTCAATTTTAGTGTGCCGTATGTTGAACTTTGCCATATTATGTTTGTGCATGTGTTGAAATGAATAGTCTGGTTGTGAATTTCATCATTATGGAGGGATATATACTCATCGCTTCGACTGCCTCTCTAGAGCATCATAAGGGTAGTCAATTAAATCTCTCCAGTATCTCTAATCTGTGGATGTATCTAAGTGCCCTTCATCCAGATAGTAAAATTCCCTAAAGTGGTGTGCTTTGAGATCTGACCCTCGGGTTAATTAAAAACCAGCCGAAACTGGATCATCAAGCTTATGTCATGAAGTTCAGCGTATCCGTGGCACAGCGGCGAGGGACGTGATGCTTTTGCCGTCGGCATTGTCATATTGAAATTGGAGGGACCGCTGCATATCATTTTGCATGTACCTCTGGGAGAAGCCTGGCACCGCAACCATTTGTGCTGGCAGAAAGATGAAAATCCATTTAATAATTCTTTATTGGCCTTTTTTCGGCTTGCACTCCCACAGTGGGCTTTGGCCATTATCTAAGAATGGCACCACTCAGTGACTCATTTAGCTCCACACTCCACCCGCCTGTTATGAATCGCAGATGTAAGTGTTTCGCTTCACGCGCTCGCTCTCTAAAGACATGGCTCGGGGCGTTGTGCGGAGCGTCATTGTCTATGAGGTGTAGTTCATAACTCATATTCATGAATTTTTGCCACAATGGGATTTCTTCACGCTCTGTTCGGATGAAGCCTCTTTGAATACAAAATAAACTAACCTTCTTCTTGTGGATGTTTTAACATAAGGCATGCATGGCTTAGATTATGAAATCACATGATGCAAGGAATTCTAAATGCCAGCCAAATTACCATTCCCCTCACATGGCGGCGTCTGCGTGCCCATGCAGCTTTACTGAGAAACATAAACAATGTTTGAAATTGATTGTCTGTGTTCACAGGAAGTAGAAAGCAGACTTTTATGTTGGTTCTTCTTTCTATGCATCAGCCTGACCTTGGTTTCTCCTGGAATGTTGACAGTGTTAACAGTGTTTTCTAGAATGACAGTCTATTCCATTCCCTGTTCTCTGAATGTACGAATTCCCTACAGTATCTCAATACATAGTGTTTACAATTGAGGCTACGCAACTGCTTAATGTTTCCTTTATTCTCTACAGACACTACTGTATGTATCAAGTTATTGAATTATATTAATGGATTTAAGAGTTTTAGATCCAGAATAATCCGCTTTATATTATTAATTAGCCGTTTATGTTTTTATGCTCTATAGGTGAACTCTTAATAAAATAATAATTGCAGTTTTATATACCATTATTTTATTTTTATTGAGCTTGAACTCTATTTATTGTTAAAAAAGAGGTGTTGTAGAGTTATTACTTAATAGCCATGGTAAATGAGACTAAATATCAAGCGGATGTTTATCACAGCCTCATCACGGTCCTGCTGTTTGCTATTCATTGTCTGTCTTATTTTGTATTGTTTGTAAGTGGCCTGAGGCTACAGTGGCTGTAATATGAGGCTTATCAGACTAAACTAATTGGTAATAGATGAGACCAAATTACCATTAGAAGCAGCCAGTTAATAAACGTTGCAAAATATGATACTATTAGGAATGTTCCTAGGTAATAAAATACTCGTCATGATTTGGAATTGAGATCGTCCAAGTTGAAGTTGGCCCCCCATCCAGCACAAAACCTCTTAAAAGTAGGATCAATAATTTCTGTTGTGTTTGTGCTGTAAAAAGTATTGTTTGTGCTGCTTCAGTTTTTTAAATATTAAGCTACGAGTTGGCAATATATTTTGGTGCTGGTCATCTCATTGCCTACAAATCAATTTCTAATATTTTAAACACCAAAGCAGCACAAATGAAACTTTTACTAGCACAAATGAAGCACAAACAAACAATATTATTTCATGGTGAATTTGGACCATGTGGGGGGATGGGTGTATTGAGAATGATTGGCAACTTTTTGTTTAACATAAAAAAACTGAAGCAGCACAAACAAAACAGAAATTATTGAGCCTATTTTTTTTGTGCTGGGTGGGGGGCCAACTTCATGCAGGTGACCCAACAGAATGTAGAAGTGTGAATTGAACTTGATTGCTTAAAGTTGCAAACCAAATCTTTTTTAAATGAGCAACAGCAACAACAACAACAAACCAACAAAAAACGGTTATTGGCATGTACATAAAAAAATCTAAACTCTCTTTTCACCTTACCTTGAATTGCACCGATAAGCATATTATAGCAGTTTATAACTGAAGTTGTGAAAAGTTAGTTTAGACACCATTTTTTTCAACACGTAAAGTTGTGTATGTGAAGTATTCATTTTATGCTTCAAACAGATATGGTTACATCGAAGCATGTAACCACTGAGTCTAGTGGTGGAAATGGATTTACTGAAAAGGAGACATATTGTTTACTTTTAAAGCATAGATGCATAAAATTACACTACATTTATCATCTTTTCTTTTCAATTGAAACAAAAAAGAAAGAAATAATACTTTCCTATTAAAATATTGCCCTGACATTGTGATTGTCTTTTTCCAATTTCATTTTAGATGTGAAATGTATTAGTAATCTGTGTAAAATTTCAGAAATGCCCAAGACACCACGATCCTCCACTTACATGTTTAAAGTGAAGTTAATTTAATGTATAATTGTTTATACACACGATTGTTTATAAATCATTATAATTATCTCTTTATCAAGATACTAGCAGGCATTTTCTTTTGTTAACTCAGTATTTGGATGGAGAGGGAGTAGATAAGCGATTGTTTTTTTTTATATTATATTTCTTTAGGGGTGAGATTAGTGGGTTTGTGTTTTTTTGTTTGTTTGTTTTTTCCTCAATAAATAATTGCTTCCTTTAATCTTTAAAATGTAATTAATATTTCAACATTTTATAATTTTAAAAGCATCCTTGGTTCAGTCCTGGATTGTGCACAGCCCTGCCACATCTTTCACTGTTGTTCACTGCTGCTGAAACTTTACAAGCTGCAAACTTGAACAGAAATGTATGACAGAAGTGCTGAAGAATTTTAAGTAAACTTTACAGGTATAAAGGAAAAGTCACAATAGTTCTGCTCTTGCTGTTTGACCGCAGAAAAAAAACATCTCTCACATTCAGGCCTTGAGGATTAGAAGAGTCTCAGATGTCTTTGTAGTTCGAAGCAGACGAATGTAAAGCTCAGAAGGTAAACCATAGTGGAGCCGCCGAAATGTCTGACAGCCATCTCATCACAAAGGCAAAAGAACCCCTAACCTATCCATCTTCCCCAACTTCACAACTGCAGCTCAAGGTATATCTGCTTTTCTTTGTCAACCAAGGTAGTTACTGAGGAATCTGCTTGGTTCATCTGCCCAACACTTTTTGTTCAAGAACTATAATCAGTGAGCAGGGTTGCCAGGTTTTTGTCACAAAACTCGCCCAATGGCTAGTTAAAACTGCCCCCCCCCCCAAAAAAACCCACCACAATTCAAAATGTACCACTTTCAAACATAAAAAACGTATTTTACATCTCTGTTATGCATTAGACACTTTAATCAATAAAATTCTGCAGAAGAAAGAATGTCATACAGGTTTTAAATGACATGAGGGTGAGTAAATGATGAAATAATATTTGGGTGAAATACCACTTTAACAACTGTGTCATTTGTTTCTCTGTTTATTTCTTAAAAAACATATTACAGAAAGATTCTTCAATGAGCTCAGCAATCATTTTTTTCTAAAGGAGAGTAGGCAAGTGAGGATTGTTGCAAAAATAAAATTGTGTACATAAGGAATAGAGCAAATTTAAAACAAACGCTGACCTTGTTTTTCTGATATATGACCAAGCACATTAGACTCTTTGTGAGGTTAGTGTACTAGATCGCCTGCTACGCCTCGCTGTCACCCACCATAAGAGCAGCTTGGGCGAAATACTTCAGGCCTAGTCAATGTTACTCCTTTATTCCTATTTGCATGATATTATAAGCAGCAATGCGGAAGCATCACATTTGCCTTTTGACATGCCCTGTGCCTTGGGTATTTTAAAACTTCAATAATGACCCCCTCAAGTGACGGCCACATTATTCACTATTGTGATTCTGTCGAAATAAGGAAACGTATTAGGACTGACTGACTCTGCGCGGTGGCCAATTTCCTCTTTCGTCCGGGTGGAATATAATACATCTCAGGCAAATTGTTTGTGTCTCATCTCAAAATGCAGTTGACCCTGGAGGGGCTCTCCAGATTTCCGGGGAAATATTAGAAATTCATCAAAACGTAATTCGCCTGCTCCGATTATTCCACTGCAACCAAATCCGATTTGAATTTGTGGCACTCTAGTTGGCTTTGCTGGGAGCTACGCCTGCAATTTGTTTCAACGACAGAGTCTATTATGGAGCGTTTACACTGATCTGCATGACTATTATGCTAATAAGGGACTCTGCCCCATCCGTGCTTTGATCAAACATAACCTCTTCCCTTATCTTCAAAGCTGCTCGGATAAACAGTGAAGTAGGAATGCGGCGTATATGGAAGTACGTAAAGAAGGGATTATTGATATGTATAGCATTGAAACAAATTTGTATGAATTGTTTAGTAAACGGCCGAAATATAACCGAAAGGACATTTCAAAACAACAGCATTTTTGTCACAGCTGATGTGTCTGAATTTATGTTCACTTAGATTCCGTTATTAAAGAAAACTCTGTGGCATAATGTTGGCTCCAAAGCAGCTGGGATCAATGAATAATGCAGTGTTATTTTTCAGAGTGCTGTATGTGTTGATATTCAAGTTTACTGCAGTACCTCAAGGGAGAGTTTATATTGAGTTTTTTTCTTGTTTATTATTGATGACTGCAGCAAAGCTTCTCATTAGGCCTAATTAAACATCTTAGTTGCGAATCACGAATGACTGGCAAGAAACATGGTCAGATGTGACAAACTGACAGATCTGTGTTCAAAAGCTCAGCCTGTGACTTGCTAAATCAAATCTCATGTGAGCACAGTACAATATGAAGTTTGACAAATCTCAGAATGTATTTATACAAGATATACTTATTTTTCAGATATAATTTAGCCAAGTCAGATATTTTCTTTCTTTTGTATTTTTTATGTTTTTATTGTTTCTTTTCCTCAGGCACAATCACACAACTTCGCGGCCACAGACAGTGGAGTGATGCCAACGGTAAAATTGTGGTACTTAAACAGCATCAGCATTCGTGGGAACATCTAATGTAGATCATTCCTTTCCAATTAAATCAGATGACCGGAACCATTCAATAAACTTGGACTTGGATTAGAAATAATGTTTTATTAAATTAAATTGTAAGACTCTGTTAGTATATGCGGCATCTCAGCTTGTCTGTCATGGTCATGTACATAACTCACGTGAGTGAAAAATGAGAATAAACAGAAGGTTTCAACTGCTAGTCATCTAACTGCAAGATGCTTTAAAATCATCAGCAAATTTGGCACTCTTTGACGTGCGAAGCACTAATTTTAGGAATACAACGTGAGAGTCAGATGGGACTAAAAACAGCCAAAGTGGTGCAGCTTTTTCTCTGAGAATTTTCTTTTGGAGCATTTCATCTGAATAACCTTTCCTCAGATCATGCATATTTAAGTTGAGCTGAAAAAAATGCAATGGGCTGAAAAATGTGAGAAGGTCTTAAAAGTGAGAGCTGTGTTGGGAGATTTTGAAGGCAGTTCTTGAATCATAAATCTTCATGTTTTCTATTTGACCGCACAATAGTGGTAACTGACAAAATTATACATTTACATGTTCAGAAAACGTGACTGTCTGCTGTTTTATTTTCCCGTTTAAATGCAAATGATGAAGATCTGTTTGCAACATTTTGTAACACTAGTAATGCGTGGAAATGTTATGCAGATCCGGTTATGCAACAAGAATCATAACCGCTCAAGATATATTTAATTTCTCTGCAGAAGTATCTGTATCTGCCGAAGGTCCAGTGTTATTCATCCCACTATTATAGGAAAGCATAAAAAAGGAAAAGGCATTTTTTCGTGAAGCCTCTCTCATCTGTGTGCTGCCAGGGAGCTTCTCAGACTGAAAAGATCCCTCAAAACTACTAACACCATCCTAGTGAATAACTACATAACCTCTGTCAAAAGAGCCTCTGTGTAATATTCTTGCCTTTGTCAGAGATTTCAGGGCGTAAATTGAATGGAAAACCCACAGGCAGCATAAGATTTAGAGTAGAGAGGTTAGAAATCTGAGATTGAAAACTTCTTAAATCCTAAACAAAAGTTTTGTTTACTTTTTATCAAAAGAAGTTATTCTGAATTATTTACTTTTAACAATGCAAAGAGGAAACGCAGCTAGTCTACATTTTGCGTATTCATAGGAGTCTGCCAGTAAATCTTAATTAATGCAACATATTTATGGTCTTATTTTTTGGAAATGAAGACACATATTTTACAGTTATGACGTCTCAATTGCAGCTCATAATGAACCCACGATTCCTGTGAGGATCATTCAGACTAGTACTTTAGTAGGTGGAGAACTTTGCCAACATCAATTGCTCCACCCTCCACACCTCCCTCTTCTGCCAGCCTCTCAACACATCAAAGCTAAACAACAGCAGCCCGCATGCCTTCATTAAAGACATTAAGTGCAGCCACTTAGTTCCTCTTTGCTTTTATTTTGCGTTCCAAAACTGAGGGAAAGGTGCTCTGACAAACTCACTTTAGATCTACAGGCTCAATCAATTTTCCACTGTCTTTACACAAACGTATTTATAATTCATCACCTGCTCGAAACTGATTGATCGTACATTCATAGTAAAAAAGCACCTTCAGCTGTCACATACTTTCATTTGTGATTTATAAAAATAGTTCAAAGTTGGCATATTAAATTTAGAGTCCCAAAATGCTCTCTAGGAATTTTTGTGATATTGTTTTGTTGATGCTATCTTCTGTCTGCATCATGCAACTGTTGGCATTAAGGAATACCAGCTGGCAAATAGAAAGCATTTTCTTATTTTGTTTCTATGCCTTAGTGATAGTCTAGGTACATAATTTTCAGAATTTAATTCCGCTAAAGTAATGACCTCATACATTGTGTGTGATGCTATGTGTGAATTGTTTGTTTACACGTACACTACCAGTCAAGTTTTACTACACTTACTCACTTACTTATTCATTTCTTTGCACATTGTTAGAAAAATAGCAAACCGTCGAACTCAAAGGGAACTACAAGAATTATGTTGTTATCTATGTTATAGCCTTTTCAGCATATCCGTCTTTTGTTTAGAATTTGCAGAAATGTTTTCTTAGCATTTTATCGAGCCGCTTCTAGAGTTTCACCCTGAAATGTTTTCAAACAATATTGAAATCCCATCTATTCTGTGCTTTTTTTGGCAGCTTATTTTTCATTATTCAAAGTCAATCATTTCAGAGACATTTTTATTAAATTAAATTTTAGTTTGTAGTTTAAATAAAGTTTATATTTGCACAGTTACGTATTTTTGTCTGTGAAACATTTACCCATTCTCCTTCAGATAAAAACTTTAAGATAATGGAAAACATTTCACTCAAGTGTTGTAAAACTTTTGACCTAATAGTGTAGCATTATACCAGTAACAGTTACAGTAATGTTACAAATGTTCATACTGTAAACATGCCGGTTCTGATTTACTGGTATTTTTGGAAAGGTCCTGTTCACTCATGATCTCAAAGGTTTTTTTTACAGGTATGTAATTTGCTAGTATATACACCATAGCTGGGTTTTACATCTAAATGTGAAGTGAGTTTTTTTTTTTTAAAGTTTGCAAAACATGAAATAGGTGCATTTTCAGTAAGTTGTTTGAGTGGATGACAGTGCTATTAGTAATCTTGTAACCAACAGTAAATAAAAGAGGACCTGTAAACCGGAAAGACATAATTTGTGGAAACAGACGATAAGTCACGTGGTTGTAAAGTTTGCTACCTCAGACTTTTTTCGGCAAATGAGTTTCCATCACCCATATTTTGCATGAACTCTTTTTCTTTTTAAGCAAGCCTAAAAACTAATAACTAAAACAAAACTTGTTTCAATTCTAATGTTATTCTTCAAAATGTGCATTAAAAAAACAGGGTGATGGAAACATAGCTGTGTGTGAATAAAAAGCTAATGACTTAATGACATGTGAGGAAGAACAATGTTTTCATGTATGTTAAACTCGAGCTGTATACGACATAAAGAATTGAACCCACGTGCTGCCATCTACATGAAATATCCTCGGCATTCATTACAGATGCAAAGTCATATTAATGTCACCCAACAGGCACACTTGCATGGTGATGTGTCCCCAGTGGTTATTATTTAATCAGCAGTAAATGGTCTTAATTAGTAGATTAGTCTCTTTCCAATTAGCTAACTGTCTAATTGCCCTAATCTAGCACTGCAGTCTTGTGAATCCTCATTTTAAAGCCGTACATTTAGATTCACAGGGGACCTATCAAACGCATCATTATGAACCAAGTTATTCTCACATAAACCAACTGCTTATGAGCCATTCCGGCCCAATTTGGAGAACAGCTGCTGTGTTTTTGTTTCTATTGTGCCGTCATTTCGACTTGCGAAGATATTCGAAGTCATGCTTTCCCTTTTCCCTTTATTTGCGAAGCTGAATGGGACCTTGGGGGTTCATTTTATTCTTTATTGCCATCACTGTGTCCCTCTATCCAGCTTGACTTCTAATTTTGAAGTAGAAAATGGGTGGTCACTTATTATGCATGTTCCATCTTTGACACCATGTGGAGCCGGTTTTTAGAGGGGACGATTGGCATTGGTCTTCTTTCACAAGTTTTGACATTTTATTGTTTTCCTTTGTACAATGCCCTAGGCGTGTTCTGTTAGTTATGACTCGGGGAGGGGGGGGGGGATTTGTGAGGAACGTATTGGGCCGGCCTGTAATGCTGTTTATTTGTGTTGTTTGAGCCTCTGATTCACTAAGCGAATTATGCAAATCATGTTTTAGGGGCATGCACGGCCAAATGTTATGTTATGGTAAACGCAATTTATTTGGTTTTCCCTGTAAAGAATGACACTGTGCTGTTTCAGTGCATTTGTTGCTCTGTTAAATTCAGTTTTAATTATGTTTTAAAACTGTGAACTCGCACCTCAGAGCTGAAGAAGCAGTAGCTTACCTGCCCTGCACTTTGATGTCAGAGATGGCGTAGAAGTATCTAGAAAGATTGTTCTCATCCACCATCGTGGCTCCAGTGGCAGGCCGAAGAAGTCTGATGCGAAGGTCAGTGAGGGTGAAGAAATCCCGAAGCTTCTTGGTGGTGTCCAGCTGCCCGTACAGAGAAGCCATGTTGTGCAGCCTCGGGCCAGCGAGAAGGGCGAAGCGATCTTTGATCTCAAAGCGTACAGTTTTGTCGTACTTCCACACGTAGCCTGTAGAATAGGTCTCGGTACAGATGATTTCCAGCATGGAGCTTGGGGTGAGCTGGTGCACTGCCTTTGACTCCATCGTAAAAGCATCCAAACAATCAGCAGCGTAAAACTGATAGGGTTGCCACGTACGACCGTAATCCAGCGACTTCTCCAAGACCATTTGCTCGGGTCGACCGGACTCGAAGGTGAGGACAATGTCATCTGTGAGCTCTATTGTTTTGTTCCAGGACAGTGTGATGTTGACCTGAAGGGGCTTTGGGTATTTCTTCCAGGAGGTCGACTGCCAGAACGTTGAGGGGTTTCGTCCCTCTGAGTCAAACATAAGCTCAGGGGGGTGGGCCAGCTCCTCAGTATCGGCGTCGCATTCGTTATTACACATATATGGGTTTTCCTGCAACATACAGATGGGAAGAAAATCTGTTAATTTTGTTTAAAGTGTTTTCAGGGCTGATTTGGGGTTATTCCAGCTTTATGGGTATGATATTTCGCGTTATGGATGTGACATATAAACGCTCAGAGAATGTATTTGTTTCCAATATTTTAAACCGTCTGTTTGTATTTTGTATTTAAACCCCTGTGAGTCTAAACATCAGAAAAATATCAGTCCATATGCACAACAAGTTTTCTATTTTAAAAAGGGAAATGAACATGTGTTATGGATGTGACATCGTTTTTAAAATGCTCAAATCATAAGCCTAACAAATGGAGAAAGAATGGCTCTTCATAGAACATAAAATGGTTACTTTATTGTGTCCAAAATGCACTAAAAATCAAACAAATGCTTTAAAAACTTTAAGAGAGACTTCAAATGAGTATTTGAACCACCAAATGTTGATTTGCATGGAATTGCCCTTTTAGTTTTTCTATCAGAAATTGCATATTAGCTACATAATAAACAACTCTTATCCTTGAGAGCAGACAGCTTGAGGTCAATACAGATGTGCTAAACCCATAACTAGTTATTTTAGCTCTAGAATAGAATATTAGTCATATTTATCGCTTCCACATTTTTTATATTTCCCCAAACCGTGTTTAATTTCTGACCTTGGCTAATGGTGGCAGAGACACGAGTCATTGGTTTTCATTTGAAGATGTTCGCTGCTCCACAAGAATCTTGATAATGAACACATTCTTTGTTAGCTTCAGTCTCCATTAAACACAATAAGCTGGACGTCGTCCTCATTTCTAAACTGCCCGCTGAGAATTGCGCTCAGAATGGTCATTGTGTGCATTTAGAGCTGTTTGTCTCGTGAGAGTTATCGTGTGAAGCTCAGTGGTTACCCACTTACTCACTACCACCCAAATTGCAAATGTAATTGATATTCTTGCTTGTTGGCCAGTTGGAATGGGATTGGAATTCCGATGAGTGAAGTTGGAGGTACACACGGAGCTCCATGCATTTTTCATGGACCCGTGTCTGGCCTGCACCGCCGAGCCTCTGTGTCTCAGATCAACTCTCTCATTAACATTCAGCGCACCTCTGAGCCGTAGCGCAAATGACAATCAGCCATGAACTTTGAGGAGACGGCCATTCATTTCCAGCTTTCCGTCTTGTATGCATGTTTGATCGCCTGCAATTGTCATAAATCATGTTTTGTTTAAGGTAGAAACAGGCCAGGAATACAATTACAATAGATGCGTAACATCTAAAGACTCCAGGGAGGAAATATTCAGCTTTGTTTGTGAAATAATTTCATCTCATCACCGCTGTCAGGGGAGGAGCTGACAGATTGTGATGCTTCCTCCCATCACATTAATTGTCTGCTCTGTGTTGTTGGATCCAAATTTGTTTCCCACGTTTGTTTAATCTGGGAATATCCAGAGGGAGATTGGAGCATGGATGCTGTGCTATGCAAAGAACGTTTTGACTATATAATTGCAAATGGGCAGAATGTTCACATACACTGTACCCACATAAAAGGGAGAGATCATTTAAAAAAATACAATTCTGTCATCGTTTTCTCACCTTCATGTTGTTTTTCTATGCAAAATATGCTTTTTTTTAGATAGCCTACTGACTTTTGGCAGCATAGAAGTATCAAAGTAGTTGTGAGATCACGCCAAGTTACACAATGGCTTTGTGTGGAACAAACTGAACATTGAACAAATGTTTCCTTTTTGGAGATGACAGTTCCTGGTCATTAAGACCTGTCATTGTTTGGCAAGAGATTTATAAGTTTTCAAACTGCTTTCATGTTCCACTGAAAAATAACAGCATATGTGTTTCGAACAGCATGAGGAGTTTTCATTTTTGGCCGAATTTCCGTTAAGGGACAGTTCACCCAAAAATGGAAATTGTAATAATTGTTGTTCCAAACCTATGTAAATTTCATTGTTTTGCAAAACATTATGAAAGATATTTGTGACCAAACAGTTCTGGGGCACTATTAACTACCATAGTAAAAAAAATTAATACAGAGAATTTGATACAGTTTTCGAAACAATGGTGATGACAAAATTTTCTTTGCTTATTTTGTTGAATCACACTTTTCTTGATGTGTAGTAAACCAGAGCAGAGGATTGCCACCTGCAAACCATACTATTGATCATCTCTTCCTCCACAAAATCACAAACCACAACACAAACCACTTAATGCCACTAACACTCAGTGGCTTAATGGTGACAGGAGTGTCAGACCTTTTACCGGATTGTTCTGCAGTTCTCTAACCAAAAGCATCACAATCAATACTCTCTCTCTCTCTCTCTCTCTCTCTCTCTCTCTCTCTCTCTCTCTCTCTCTCTCTCTCTCTCTTCTTTACACTTAGGTTTAACGTGGTCAGTGTTGAAGGGGGCTATCGAACAATCAATGTAGATCGTATTCCATACCGTGCACAGTCTCTGTTAGAGGAGGAGAAGCAGACAGAGACAGCAGCGGTGCTCATTAGAATAGTTGACATCTCCATCAGCAGGACTGGACCACAGGAGTAATTTCCAAAGCCGCTTTCTATTAATCCCTGTTGATTAGAGTACCACCACAGTAGTGCACATCACAGACACTTCAACGTAAAGGTCACGTCAGACCGGTCGCTAATGAGGTCCTGCCTCGAAAAGCTACAGGGGCAATCCAATATTGTGTCTGACCGAGAGAGGGAGAGCGGGACGATGGTTTGAACCGGGATGTTAGGGCATTCATCATACAAGCCTGTGCTAATTGAGAATTTGTGAAAGTGTTCAATGTTATTACCCTAACTTACCCACAGAGCATCAAAACTGGCTGTAAATTTCAAACAGTTATGGTACAGAATTGTACAGTTTCAAACATATGAATTTCTCCAATGACAAAGCCAATCGGTATATTAGTAAGTCATTTATATATTATGTAGTGCAGTATATCTAAATCATTTAATGGGCCAGTGCGTAATTTTTTTGAGACTATTGACAGAAATGCAATATAATATACATAACTATGTGTTCAGATGTGTATAAAGACCTTACATAATGAAGCGTTATGTTTTTTTTTTTTTACCTTAGAATGAGCTTTTTTTATCTACATACACTGCAGGTCACCTTACATAAAATGTGACGACATCTTAATTCTCTCACAGCCTCCGTAGCACTTCGAACAGGAGGGGGAGGGGTGGAGTAACCGGTTGGTTGCAATTCGCAACCACATTTTATATGTTATGCAGAAGATTTTTTTTTAAGTGTGCTCCAATTGATCGGTCGCCGATCGCTATGGACCGATAATTGCTTTAAAGTGATCGACGATCACTATAACGGCTGATAAAAAGAGTCGTTCAAGACACAAAACGCGCGAGTCTGTGGGTGTGTTTGACTGCCGTGCTGCGCAGACCGAGAGGCGTATGATGTCTGGATCATTTAGCTCAGTCACACACTTAGCTGTGGGTTGCCTGTGGTTCCTTTTCAAACTCAACAACTAGTAGTTAATGATGTATTTAAACAGCCATCAGAGATTTGGTCTGTGAGGTGCATTTACATTACATTTTACATTTAGCAGACGCTTTTATCCAAAGCGACATCCAATGACCATTTTCGTGCCTTTATCCAAAGGCACAAGAAAATAACAGTGAAAGAAGTATTTCCTCACAGGGCTTCATATAGATCCTGTGATCGGTATCGGCCCCAAAAATCCTGATCGGAGCACCATTGGGGGAACTGTCCCTTTAATAAAGCATAACATTCTTTGTGTGCCCACAAATGTGTGACACAAAAGAAACACCATGAGAGTTAAGCTCAATGGCACTATACAAAACAGACAATACTCATCTTCTTGACCTTCTTATATCCTTCTTCCGGGTGGATCAAACTAAGTTTCTCTGCAAAGGTGCCCATTAACTGCCCTACTCATTTACAATACACTGTTACTGAGAATACATCTCTTTAACCACAACTAACCCTTCTGTAATACCTTGACTTTAAAATATAAAGTCACATTTTTTAACATAAACAGAAGCACTCACATGAGTTTAAAATATGATAAAACTGCAACTAATGTTCAAGTTGTTTAATGATCAACATATATTCGAATATGGTCAAAACAGGTGTTAAGGGCAAATAAAAAACTCATGTTAAGTTATATCAACTCACACACATCAGCAGATGTGCTAGACACGAAGGTTTTGAGACGGACAGGCCGAGTGTCTGTTGATGTGCTTCGGGACAGAGGATGTGGGTAAGGAACATAAATTCATTGCCCAGTGACAACAGGGTCTGATGAATGGGTCCAAGCTGCCCCACAAATCAGCTGAGGTGACAAATGTTTGAGAATCGCTCCCCAGATTACAGACTAAAGCCCTTACATTCCCATTCCTTACATGCGCAGAGTGCCTGCGTTAGACATCATTTAAAGGGATAGTTCAACCCAAAATGAAGATTCTGTCATTATTTACTCACCCTCTTGTCATTTTAAACTTGTATGACTTTGTCTACTGCAAGACACAAAATATGATATGATATTTGAAAGAATATTGGTAACAAAACCCATTGGTTCCCATTCAGAACTATTGTATGGACACAAAACCAATGCAAGTCAATGGGGACCAACGGTTCTGTTACCAACATTCTGTTACCATGTTCTTCAAAATATCTTATTTTGTTTTCTGCAGAAAAAAGAATGTTTGAAATGACAAGAGGGTGAATAAATGATGACAGAATTTTTATTTCAGGGTGAACTATGCCTTTAATGCACGAGGAATATTGTACATTCTTTGAACAAAAGCGAAACCTTTGAATGCTTTAAATTAAACAGCACAACAGGATTGGTCTCTTATACATTTACACTACAATAGGGTTTTATGTAAATGTGCTTTCATACTGCGCATTGTAAAAATTGCTATATAAATGAAAGTACTTGAATTTTTGTTGCAACATAATCTAATGACAACAACCAATTTAGACTAATAAAATATGTTCCCAAACAAATTCATAAAACATTGTCAGCTAAAGAAAAGCAAGTTGCAAAACTGGAGTGGTTCAGATTAAATATGGTGTGCCGAAATGCAGATTCACCATTTAGACTCTTGATCAAGGGAGAGCCTGAGGAGGTCTGGCTTCAGTGTCATGTCTGATTAATCTGCCATATTAATCTCTCTCCTCCTGCCTAGACAAATACAGGATGTGCTGCTTGTTGAATTTATGAAGGAAGGGTGGTAATATTTCCCTTGCAATTCAGTTTCTGTTAACATGAATAAGTTTTTGTGTTGTGTTTGCGTTGAGTCCTGAAATACAGTAAATACAGTAAAATATGCTTTTTGTCAGAATAGTTTACACCCCAGCTGCTTAATCATGATGGAAATATCTGGTTGACTGTGGGGGTAGTTTCGTTGAGGCTGGTTGACAGAGGCTTGCTGGTTAAGTGAGATAAGAAGCCACGTAGGGTCACCAGTTCAGCATCTCATGCTGGGGAGTAGAAATGCAGGTGTTTTTAAAAGGTAGGCCTGTTATTTATGACCGTGTTTCCGTGACCCCACCAGGTCAACACGCTCTTTGAAACCCATGAAGATTTCTCTTTCGCCTTGCTCTCTGAAAACAGCCTTTCCCTATCCACTATAGGAAAAATTCAATCTGTCTGCTTGATACTCTGATTCGAAGAGTCTTTTTTCAATTACTACAAGGGTTTTCACAAGGTACTGTATGAGATTGGGTCGCCAATCTCTTCCAGAAGAACAAAATTGCTAAAGCTTATATTGATGTAGGGTTATGGGTTAGCCCAGAATCACGGGGATACATCACATCCGGCCTCACACAGACCTAAAGCAAGCTTTAGACGGTCGAAACTAAAGCAGATTCTGTCAAGGTATGGGAATCTTAGCTATATCTGTGGCGATGTTGAGCAGTGCTGGCTGCAGGGGCCTGATAATGGAGTGGGCTGAGAGGTGGGACAGTGAGGGATTGTGGGTGCTGGCGATTTGACAGAAACTCAATAGCGCTTTAATGGTCCATAGTCATCGTGGTGCTTTACTGCATTACAGGACTTACCCCCACTGACCATGGAAGAAATGAGGCAAAACAGCGGTGCGATCTCAAGCCAGTGATATCTGCACACGCTGCTGAATAAGATCAGCGGCGTGGGCCTGACAGATTGCCAATAGGATATGTGGAAATCACTTCATTGGCTGTAACATGAAAACATTGTGATAAGAACCTAGGCCAAGTAAAGCCCTGCAGGTCTACGTATTAAAGATGTGTAGCATGTGTCACACAGGAAATGCTTCAGGTGTGGAAGAAATATTAGAATCGCTCAGTCATGCTGCTAACAGTTATCGTCTGCTTGATTTCAGAAGTATTTCTCACATTTATTTTTTCATGTTTCATTTGTAAAACCTTAAAGAAAGAGAAAAAAGACAAAATATTAAAAGTCTAAACTTTATTGATGTTTTATTTTTAAGTCTTTTTTTCCGTTTTTTTCTTGCTACATAAATTCTTTTAAAGGAATTCTATTTGTTCTAGTAGGTTTTTCTCGCCACAGTCCCCTTTATCTCACTCACTTGGATTTGTAAGGCAGCATTCCTAAAGCTGTAAAACTGTTATGAAACTTTGAAACAAATATCTTGTGCAAGTTGCTACAGGACAAATACATTTGAACTTATATTGTTAAGGTTAAGAACAGGTTAGTCTCAGCCGGAGACGTCATGCCCACAGACTGTTGGCTGAACGTCTGATGCAAAAGGCACACTTTTTTTGGAAACACTTTAGCGAGTTCAAAGTCGTCCTCTGATTGGTTGAATTCCACAGGATTTCCGGGAGACGTGCATGTTGCGTTATTTAATGGTCCGCCAGGAAATATCAGCAGCTGTCTGATCGAAGAAGTAAACTGTTGTGTTTACATCAGTTGAGATTAAAAATTCCTTATGATCAACTAAACGCTAAATTCTTCAAAGTATGCAAGCGTTACAGCATAAACTCATAAACATTTTTGTTGCTGTTAACTTCTGATCCGTTCGTTATTATACACCGGCCTGTTACTGTGGGGACATGACATGACGCGGCACAAAACGAAACTTGATTGGTTGCTTTACCTGTCAGTCATATGGAATCTTGGGCGGGTCTTTGCCAATGAAAGCGGACAAAGTTTGGCTCCACGAGACTTACTCTCTGTTTCTTTAACATTTTAGATAAAGGGTCTCTCACAAAAGGTTCATCCTATTTGAGGGTCCTTGGCATCATAAAGTTTGAAAACCCCATGGCAACATATAACAAATATGTGCAAATTATAACAACCGTCTGCTCTATTAAACCATTACTATCACTTCACTTTTATAAATGTAAATAGGCTTTCCTGTAGCTCAGTGGTTAGAGCATGGCTATCAGGGGCCATTTGTTTTTCATTTCATTGATTTATACTGGAATTTTTGTTTAACATAAGATCTATCCTTTGTGTATTCTTTTTTTTTAACAGGGGACGAGAAGGCATTGTAACAGCAGCATTAGAATGAGGCAGCATGAGGGAAAATATAGCATGGAGCGCTTGGTAAAAATTACCTGCAAGGACACAAATCATTTTCAATGAGAGGGGTGGGTGCAATTCCAAAAATATTATAGTGAGTGTGATAGATAAGTGCATATTTAAGAGCTGTGGGGGCTGTATCCAGCTGTGCTCTACAGAATGTTGTAAACTGAACTAACTAAAATAGGGTTGCAAAAAGTATTCTTCCTTTCAATCGATATTCTATTTTTATGTACAAAAGTTGTTGTACTTCCTGTGGTCTGTCCATACCTACTGTTCACTAAAATGTATTGTAAGGGTCTTATAGGGCATATAAGCAATGAAGGCCATACTTTTATGCCGAGTTCACACCGAACGCGAAGGATCATGTCCATCGCTCTTTATTACTAGCGGAAAATCTTTATTTTTGCACAAGTGACACAAAAAACATTGCGTGATGCGGAGTGTCTTCACGCGTCCGGATGTGTCATACAGTAGGTGTCAAAGAGCTGTTTGCACAAATTTTGCTCGAGTTGAACATTTTCAACTTGTGCGTAAGATGCGTTTTCGCATCATTCGCATCACCTTCCGTGAGATCGCGTCTATTCGCTTTTTTGTATGTCATTTACTCACGCAAAACATTCAATTCGCGTTTGGTGTGAACACAGCATTAGCATCAAAAAAGAACAGTTCATCCAGTAGTTAACAAAAGAAGGTACCGGTGAGAAGAGCAGATGGAGCATGTGAGCTTCGGAGTGTACTAAAATTGCAGTACATGTTGTAAAGCTTCGGTCTAATTTAGATTCACAGAACATACAGAGACCAGGAGAACTTCACATTAATTACCAACTATCTTCATTATCTATCCCATGGGGTTTGGTCCAGCTGGGGTAAACTTATCACCGCTTCATTATCCAGAGGGGGCTTAGGGTGGGGTTTAATGCACCAGGCTGTCAGAATTCCATCGCAGGCTCTTCCCAGCACTCTGTATGTATAGAACATGGATTAAGCTTACAGACTTATTTCCTCTTTATTTGTTTTCTGTATTGGATATAATCTGCAATGGTAAGGGTACAAAGCACTTTCTTGTGTAGGTTTTCCCTTTTTGGTTTTGCAATATGATTCAAATTATTGACTACATGTGGGAGTAGTTCATTGTAGTGTACATTTGACTTTTTTTGTTTATACCACATTTAACAAGTGAAATCTTATCAAACCATTGGTGGCAGGTGACAGTTGACCACACTATAAGCAAAAAAAAAGCTATACTCAGTGTTAGTGTACAGTATGCCTTTAGCTATATATATATATTCCTCTGAAAAACATCTTAAGTCACTGCTTGACTGAATTATAATGTACTTGAGATGCATTCACTTTGATTTTTCCTCTCTGACTTTATCTCATGTGTTGTAAAAGTAAATTAATTTTATTGTCATACTATAGTTTCACGCACCATTACCACTTGCACCTTGGCAAATCATATATTCAATGCGTAAAATCGAGCTGAATTTCTCCGGTCATTTTCTCATTTATTGGTGTTTGTCTTTTTCATGAAATGTCTAGCTAATAAAATGCGCATAGGCTTAGTAGTAACATTTGTTTCCCACCATAGTTCAACCTAGTCGAAATGTTTGCACCCCTTGAACCTTTCCATCCGCACCTGACGATTTTATTTTCTCTCCTCTTTATTTTATCGAATAACATCAACAAGCTCTAGGCTCTTGGTGTCTTTCCTCACAATAGCCACTACACAGATAGTTTCTGTGAAACAAGTGACCCTCACTAATAATTTAAAGATGTCACACTTATGAAGAGAATTCTACAACAGACTCGGGCTGATTAACCATCTGACTATTCATGTATTACTGATTGCCACTTTACTGTAGGGTTATTCATAGAAACTTCATAGCATGATTAATGAGCTGCTTTTCTAATCAGCTCAGCTGTACTAGTGAAGAAATGGAAGATGACTTTAAGCTTTCTGACTTTGCATTCTGTTTAATATTAGCCTTTGAGTTACAATGATGAAGCGGGCGGCTCCGTGGTCAGTGAATATTTGAGGATCAGCCAGGAACTCTGTGAATGTGCATGGGGACGTCCTTTGATGAAATATATTGGAATATGATACGCTTGTAATAAATGTTGAAACATTACATCTGCTGGGAGTCTTTTTTATGAAGAATATTACCGCTAAAACTCAAAAGGTCCCATAAATGTTAGGCTCAGATCAAAAATCACTGGGTGTATTTTAAGACACTCATTGTAATTAAAAGAAAACTCGAGAATTTTTACCCTTCAGGTATCAGGAGAGTTTTATATCAATGACTCGCCGGCTGTTTTAAAATTCAGTTTGAAGTTAACCGGCTGTTACAGGCAGTTTTGAAAGAATTTTAAGTTTGCCAACATATTAGAATAGCTAATATTATTATTTCAATTGCTATATTAGGGATTACAGTTAGCGGTGTACTAATATTTTTTGACTTCTGTTTCTCAAAAAGCTTTCTTTTATACATGTATATCCAATTTGTTTCATTTTTTTACCTTCACAAATAATCTAATCTCTCTCTCCCAAATGTAACCTATTTCACACGTCTCATGCACAAACCACTTTCACAAGACAACAGCAGCTGAAGATACTAATGGATTTGGGAAGATTCCTTTTTTTAGACACCAATTAATACATGTTACGAATTGTGAAGCTGTCACCGGATTGAATTACTGCCCAAAGAAATATTCCATGTTATTTTTTACTTAACGTACAGCATCTGTGGATTGCTTATTGCAAATATGAATTATGAATATTGCACATTTTTGCCTCCCTTAATATAAACAAACATGTAATGCTTTAACTCTATTACACTTACAATATGATGCTCATATGTTTGTTAAATTACTTTTTACAGGAAAAAGCTGTCTCACTATCCTTTTGAGGTGGGATTTTTTGAGGTTGGAGTAGGAGAAGGGCCTTATAGTTGTGTGTTTTCAGTATAATTCCTATTGGAGAAGTTTGAAGAAGTTTTCTTAATTGTCCTCAGGTCCTCGCTCACGGACCAAGCAAATGCTCCGCTTATGTTATGCTCACCGGTAAACCAAATCCCGCTCAGATCCCGCTCCGACATGTCTAGTAAGCCTAATTGTTTTCAGTTTACAATAAACTTTTTGAATAAATGTCTCAGTTTAAGTAGTAGGCTGATAAATAGCAGTTGTGTTTCAGTCCAACATTCTGTGACATTATCGTCTATATTTTAGTCATGTTTTTATTTAAAGAGTACCTAAAACAACTGTATAATAATTGATAAAGTATATTTGATTTTCATTTTTTGCTGTAAACATATGGCTGCCATAGCATTCAAAACAAACACACAAATAATCAAAAGCACTAACAATAAAAACCTTTATTATTAGTGGTGTAAAAGAAACACTTTATAAAGAAAAAATAGACCAAAACACAGGAAAATGTAGTCCATAAAAACGTTGGTCAAACCTCAATCTTTACAGCATTTTAGAATGTATTTTTAGAAACTTAAACTTGGACAAAGTAGCTGCGTTACAATTCAAAGGCTGCGTCCTCTGGAGGTCGCATGTGTCGGCCGCGTATGACATTGAGGTTTATTCTGGTTTTATTTCAGAAAAGCAACTGTTACATTGGTTATGTATGACACTGCAAAGATTACGTCTCACAAGAATTAAATAATAATTTTAGAATATATTTTTTCTGAAATGAGCCTGTATGAAGCTTTGTTGCTCCACACCGCGAGGCATTTATAGTTGACGCGCATGTTGTTGCCGTTGTTGTATTATTCGCTCATGCGGTGTGCATGGGACAGTAATCCAGCAGCGAAAAGCAAATCACCTGATAGGCTGAGTGAACTGAGCGGGATTTTCAGAAAGTCGCTCTCTGCAATAAATATTAATGCTATGCTCACATGCTCTGATACTGAGTGCACCTTTAAGGTATGTGATTACTGTACACAAAAATTGACTTTATAAAATATAAGTATTTACTTTTTAGATATTCTATCTCAGTGTTCTCCTCTGAAGCTGGAACAGATTTCAATACATGTTCCCAATCTCTTATACTGATTATTTCTGACAACGTTAAGCTTGGCTTTTTCAGTCTAGGGCTACCTTATTCTTCCTCCACTGCCAAAACGTACACAGGCCACTGCAAGCTCCTCTCCTCAGCCACTTAAACCAGCAGGCGGAGCTTCCTCGGGCCTGCAATAAAACACCTCAGGCTGACAAGCCCTTTCTGGAACCTCAAGGGGACCACACAGAATAGACACTCATAGTTTTACAAAGAGCAACAGTGTTTACGGCTATTGCACTTTATGAAGTTTATTACCCATAAACTATCTCTCTCTCGAAACTGTCCAAACAAAGGCGGGTTGCAGCTTCTGTATGAGTGAAAACCCTTTCACCATCTGAGACCGAGACCTCTGTGATCCCTTCAGTCTCTTTCTCTCTTTTCTCTCTCTCGCTCCTCGATTGCTAGTCTGACAAATGCTCATCAGGCCCCTGCCTCAAAGACCGCCGAGCCTCTCAGATCAGGGAGAGGATGGGAAATTCACAGTGCCAGCCAGCAGGCCAGACTCTGTAGCGAATCCCTTGCCGTCTGGAGCACACGGCTGGCAGGCAGTTTGCGCTGGATTGCCAAAAGCCCTTAGTTTCATTAATTTATTTGCCGGATCTTGGCGAAAGATTAGCTTTTTAGGGAAATGAGACTGATAAGTTGCTTTTTTGGTAATTTATGGGTGGTTGGTATTCCCATATGTGATAATAATGTAAAATAAAAAGAGTGAGAAGTGATTACATTTTGGGAAATGTTTCTAGACATGTGTAGTCACTCAAATCTGGTATTCATTCATACTCCTTATAGATTCATATGTTCAGATTTCTGACATAGACCGAGAAGACAATTTCAAAACGACAATTATCATTAAAAAAACATACACCAGATGTGACGTGCAACAAAAAATTGAAAATGTTTTACTTATATAGAATCAATTGTAGCTTGTCAGTATCGTCTGGTGTGGACAAATTACCTAAAGAAAAATACTTTTTCTAATGTGTTGCAACATTGCGTCTGGCATGGACACAGTGCAAGCGTTGTAGTTGAATAAGTAATTATTTTATAGATACATTTTATTGAATAAGCTAAAGGTTAATGCCACATTATTATGATGTTTACATAATGCAGTTCAAAATTCCATTAAATCCCATCTGTAGATTCATTACTTTTTAACAGCAAGTGTCACTTTCATTCTCCATCACTTCATCTCAGCAGTCAGCACATTCACAATATGATTACTGGTCTTAAACTCTATAAATCCTCTTTATACTCTCTGCATTATTCATATTTTACTTTTGTATATCCACTGAGAAATTAAACTTCTGGGTGCTGTAGTGTCCTTGCACAATGATATTTTATCCTCAGTTAGAAATTTGAAATACAAAGAAAAATTCTGATCTTTCCATGTCTTTGTGGTCAACCCTAACCTACCTAGTCCTATCCCTTATTGAAAACTTGACACGGAGTCTTTCCCAGTTTAAAAGCCACCTTGTCATGATTTGTTTTGATGATGTAATTGTCCACAGAAAGTTTTGAATGAAATTCATCACCCAACAACTGAACCACCAAACAACAGGCTCTATAAATAGTATTTCCTTATCGCTCCAAAACAAAGACAGCTCTGTCATAAAGCCTGACCATATTTTGATGATCTCAGAGCAGCTTAGAATGCATGCTCGCCTCATCTGCTTGCTTAAGCTGCTCAGAGACCTCATGGTTATCGGCACCTCCAGGGCTGGCTTGGTAAAGGGGCATAGCGGGCTTTTCCCAGTGGGCCGACGTGCTTTTTGGGCCGATATTACATCTCTAATTTTTTTTTATAATGTATTTTTTTGTAATGTATTTCTCACAAAACGGATCGGCCCATTGGCCCTGTTTTTAAATGACATTCGGCTGGCCCAGTCACACAACTCCCCGACCTTTGTGAGAATCAAGCGTCAGTGTGCGTCAAAATAGTCAGAAAGATCATGGAGAAGAAATGCAGAGGCGCGGAGATATTAGGCCCTTCAGCCAGACACGTAATATGTGTAAAATAACAAATGTTTTATGTAGCAGCCGGACCTTCATCAGCTCCTGTGGCTGATGCTGATGTTCGTGGCCACAGAAGCATCGGCACGCACAGAGAGGGGATATGAGGGAGAAGTTCGTGTAGAGCGTGCCCTGGGGTAAGCAGAACTGCCTTCAAAACAGTGATACTGCTTGATAAAACTGAGCCAAAAACACAAATGAGACAAACTACCTCTTTGCAAAATTATGTGTGAATAATACATTACTCAGTGCAACATGCATGTGATACAGTTTGTGTGAAGTGCATTTGTTGTTGTGCTTGTTCGTGTGTGAGGTTAACTGATGGTGCACCACTATTTATTTTCATTTTTAATTCGTTTTTGCATTTAAAACTTGTTTTCCGGCTGCATTGAGTCTATTTATCTAGAGCCCTAGGATCTGCGCAAAGTGCCAAGGTATCGCATAAGCGGAATTTTACTATTTAAATATGTCATCTGCTTGTGTACAAGTTGCACAATTTAACATGTTACAAGTGTGACACTCGTGGATTTGTCTGTATCTCACGATACAAGGACATGAGCACATGAACTTCATCCACAGAGCTGTTCCAAGTTTATTTTATGAGCGTTTCACTGTTTGACCTTCAAACACACACTGAAACTAAAGCGTCCTCGTTACAACCCGCCAAAACTGGTCTGCATAAAGCAAAGTCCTGAAGCCAGCTGAACACCTTTTGGTGTCATTTTAAATGCATACAATGAGCAAAGAACTCATCACCAAACACCAATGACTTGTGCACAGGAGTCGTCATTTTGGAACAGGAAAAGGGGCTTTTGAAACCGTTTTAAATCGCATTTCTACAATAGCATTGTAAGGAATTTTGTTTCCATCTCTGTTGCAACAGTTTTGGAAGCACATTTTTTCTGTTCCAAATTGGCTGTAGCCCTGTGTACATGCCAGGGCCGATTTTTACCCCCCCGGTCCAGCCCTGGGCACCTATGTTCACTTTCATCCATTCTGCAATAACAGCTCAAACTTCAGAATAATAATAAAATAAGAACAATAATCTGGGAATCTATGAATTTTAGACATGTTTAATTTGAAATTGCCTAAATAGTCTGTTCAATGGGCTCAATTGAAAAATCATTGTTTTTTTCTCCAGAAAACTGTGGAGTACATGGCGTGCATATTTTTGCAAATGTTGTCAACCCAGACTAAAGTCTGTTCTGCTCCAAATATCGTATCATGAGCTCTTTAGTCTTTAACCAAACTTAAAAAGGCAAATATTGTTTTGTGTTGGACAAACATTTGGTGAGGTTTAGTTTTAGTGTAGTAGGTAATTGATGACTTTCTTAAAAAAGGTTTATCATTAAAGTTTATAAATGTTTCATAGAACGTGAAAGTCTGGCCCCAAGTTAACTTCTGGTCTGTGTTTGTTAATCGGTCTGGCTAGTGGCTAATAATATAACTATTTATATTTTATTTAAATTATATTAATATTAATTTATATACATATTTTATTGTATAATAATTGTATTAAATAAACAATTTGTTGAATTTTGTTGTATATTCATTTGATTAAATAAACAATTTGTTGAATGGGTTGTTTAACTTTGTTGCATTTAACCAAGTAACGGTTGTTCTACTAGTAACCCAAAATAATACTGACTAGACATACTTTTAACTTGCTAGTTAATGTCATTTACTTGTTATTTCTTTTGTTTGTTATCAGAAATAATCTGCAAGGACTCTTTTCTCTGCGGATGTGTAAGTTAAGTTTGGGCCACAAAAGCGTGCATGCGCAGTAACGTTTGTTTATGATGTTGCTTTGAAACCATCTATAAAGTAAAATAATACCACATGTGAATGTACTGTATATGCCGCTTCCAAAATTTGTAATGCAAAGCCTTTCCTTGTACATTTTTCCACATTCTTTGAAAGTATTTATATTCAGTAGACTTAACAAATGTCTCTTGCTTGTGCCACTTTTGTATTTATAATTGATCTTTAAAATCTTGCTAGAGCATCTTTGTATTAATGGTCCCGCCCCAAAGCAATTCAAATGGATGTAGAGTAATTGAGCACTTTGTTTTAATTAACAAGATGAATGTGTTACGCTAAACCTGCTTTATTAATTGCAGGATCCAGTGTTGCAGGAAAATGATGTGATGAAGCCTAAATATCAAACTGTTTAACAGTTTATTAACTGATTGGTCAAGTGGCATTTCAGCAGTGCTGATATTTAGTATAACACCGCTGGAAGGCTTCACTGTTAGTTTCATTTTTCTTGTTTATAGACCTAGTGTTTGTGTTTTGCTCAGTTGATCCTGCTTGGGCTGTGTTCAGATCTATGTTCTGTAGGAGTGCCAAAAATGATGAACGTCGAGGTTTATGCTGTAAGAACTGCTGTACAAAAGCAATGTCAAACTCACAATTGATAATTCAGGATTTGATTCATTTTGCTAAATTATCGATACAGTGATTGGAGAAAAGAGGACAACATTGCTGCGCTGTGCTCTATTTCTGTTGATTTTGCAAACAAGCTGAAGATGTAAGGTTATCGAGAACTAGAGGAGAAAATACTCATCTACATGTTTTTGGACACGTTCCCTTGTTGTTGCAGCTAAAAATAAAATCAGGGTTAACTCCCTGCTGCAAAAAAGCTGTCCCACACACTCTATCTTCTGCTATGTGTGTGTGGAGCCCAGACTCCCACCTCTGTGTAGGTGATAAATGAGTGAAAGAGGTGATGGATCGTGAAACAAAACAGATTCATTGCTATTGTGGAACCACAGGTCATGTTGTCCTCATGCTCAGGCTTCATACAGAGTGAGGTAATATTTCGAGAGCACAACAACCACGAGACCAGCAATCACGTTTTTCTTTTCAGTAAAAATTTCCAGCGTCACTTTACTAAGGACACTGGCATAATGGTGTTCCATGGATGATGCTAATCCTCATTTTAAACAGCATTTCTGAGAGAACTCAGCTGGACTGAGCCGGGCCCTTTACACATCACATTTTCATACCAGTCAGGGCAACGGCATCAGCCTGATCTAGTCTTAAGAGAGCTACGACAAAGTATTTTGCATTTATTTTATTAATAAAGACGGCGCTACTGATCTACACCGAATAAAACCCCTGGCTGAGTTCAGAAGATGCCTTTTTGTGTTTTTAGCTTAGATTATTTCAGAAAATCTCTCTCCCCGGGAATACGTCTCAAGTCTTGCGCTGCTGGATTGTTAAAATTCCTGTCATGGCTCCCTACCTGTGGGCAGACTTTTCTGACATCTAAGACATCTTCAGTGAAACCGTAACTTCAATAAGATAAGTTTCAGTCAAATTTCCCCATAGACATTTTTAATATATAAAAAAACATTAAATTCTCTAAAGGTGCAGGGGCATTTAAAAACCCTGCTGTTGTTCACTTTTGGAAGCAGAGGTGGATATACTTCATTTTTAATAAATTAACTCTCATTCTCACGAAACCACTGAAACATCATGGCAGCAAAGATATTAATATAATTTGGTAACACAAAAAATATCAAAACAAACATAATTGTGTTCTCTACATTACACAAAGCATAATTTTAACATAGGAATGAATTATTTATGCATTTCATTGCTGTAATGCGATGAGTAAAATTAAAACATTCTGAAAATGATTTTCTACTAGAAAATTTCTCAAATTACAAAAAATGATTAAAAAAGTATTTGACAGAATGTTAAGAAAAATGTCCATGACTGATATTGTCAATCTTTTTAAAGGACTGTTTACACACACGCAAAGATATTTACATTAAGTTGGATTTTATTTGAAGAAACAAGTACCTTTCAAATAATATAGCAGGTTAACCGATTACTTCATATTGTTCTAGTTAAAAGCTCAATATTCTCATGTCACGCTTTTTTTGGACAGTTTTAAATGGTTACGTAATGGAATTTTGAAGGTTTTTTTTTCAAAGAAAAGTTTTAAAATTGTGTTAAAGTGTTTTTAAATAAATGCCTTTAAACATGTCATACTTTGTTCTTAATGAATAAAAAGAATATTTGTTAATACAAGTGTCTTAAAGAAAATCATGTTTGACATCTTGAAAGCAATTATAAATATATATTTTATAATTATAAATATTTTAATATATTTAATATAAACAGTATGTTTTATAATTGAAAACTTGACAAATGTATTTTTGTCTAATGTTACGTTTAAAATGTCTGTTTGTTTTTCTTTTGAATTAATGCCACTTGGTTTGATCATTTGTTATGTAATATCCCGGCGATCATGCATTTTAACGTGTAAAGTTATTAAAGAAACTAGTGGGTCATTTTTGTTGTGATTTCCAGCAAGTCCCCGATTACTGTTCAGGACACTGTTTGTACATTTGTGTCTGTATTCATATGTTGATTTACTTAAGTTCATGTTAGTCACAAGGTAAAATGTTGAACATGTCTGGATGAGCCCACAGCAGTGCTTTATTTACTTGTTGACTTTACACCAGTCATCTCTGTTCTTCCATCTCGCTTTAGGGGGGTTACTCATAAAAATTTGATAGCATCTTAAATTAACCATCTGCTGTTCCTTTTCCCTATCATATTTGATCATGCCAGGAAGTTTAAGCTTCTTAGCAAACACAACTGATTGAATCTTTTAATGGATTGAAGCCATGGTGTGGAGTTAGTAAATTAGTTTAAGTGTGTAATTATATCAGAAATACTGCTTTTCCCTTCCACTATAAAATGCCTAATGAGGCACCAAGAGAAAATATTGCAAGAGTAACAAGATACTCTGTGTTCTGTACCACCAACCATTGAGCATTGCTATTGTGCCCTTGAGCACTGCACTTAACACATAACTCCTGGTTGCTGTTACATGACACCCCTGTTTTCCCAACCTCATTTTCCCCTAAGGCACACTACAATATGAAATCAGCTTTCATTGTTTTACCAGCTAAGATGAGATAAACATAGACCTCTATGACCGTTTGTAAGCATCAGACATCACGTAGGTCAGACTGACCTAAACCTGGGCGCCACTGTGTTGAAATAGTGCCGTCCTGTACCTGTTATTAGTTTATTGTCTCATTCTGCAATGAGTTTTTATAAAAGGTTGTATCTGGTAGAACTGAAATTGATGTATTAAAAGGTATCAATCCAAAATGGGGGAGGAGGTGATTTCAGATTAATATTAGTTTTCATCATAATCAATAATGTAGGGAATATATCCCAGGGTAGGTTGATTTTTATCAATTGTGAATATTTTCATATTTTAATATTGTTCACAATATTTACCACATTGCTCCGAAGAAGCTTTGACAATATGTCACGATAAGAATGTATGTTATTGTTGTTTTATTGTGTTCACTTGCCTGCCATTGTGTATCATACAACACAATGTGATGATTTGATCTAGATCAAATTCACAAAAATATTTCCATCTAAAATAGCTTTGAACTAGGTTTAAAACCTAGAGCGAAATGGTTAAAAAGCGCTACAATATACAAAATCACTTCTAGAGAAAACAACACTTATTTTAAGAACTGTATATTATTCATATACAGTATAACCCTGTGTGACAACTAGCCCCAGTCTCCCTATCCACATCTACCAAAGCCACTTCCTACACGTGTGTTTTTGACAGTATATTACTGGTATTTCTCGAATCTTCATTTCTGAATCATGCTCTTCATGAATAAAATACACCTCCCTCAATAATTCACCTTTTCACAGATATCAGCTGATCTGCCACTCTGCGTGTCAAGCGTCTATATCTCACTGTCCCTGGGTTGATGTGTTTGGTCCATAGTTTATTATAAAAGGCAGTGAAACTTTAAAAGTGCATATTTTTATTCAATATTATATTGTACAGCTGCGGAAAAAATGACATTTTCATTCAATCAGCATTTCTAGATGTATTGTGGCCACTCCAGTTTAGTTTCTGTTGAATTTCAACAAAATCAAACCTCAGGAGTGACATAAAGTCATCCAACAGCAATGTGAAAGAATGACAGCATGACAAGACACATGAAAACCGTTATAAAAAATTATTACATAAAAATTAACTTTTCTTAAATACATGTACAAATATTACTGTTGTATTGCTTAAAAATGAGGTCTGAAAAAATAGAGAGCATCTTTTATTATTTTGACCTGTTTCTCCAGTTTTTGTTTTCTGTAAATAAATGCAAATAAACAATATTTTTGTTTGGAATTTGGGTGAAATATTGCTAGAAGTTCACAAAATAAAAGCAAAATCGTAATTTTACCTATAAATCGTAAATTTAGAAAAACTGAAAATGGTCCTTGAAATGATTTATTCTGTTGCTGTATATGATCATGTTTGCTCATTTATTCTGTTGCAGAATGAAAGCTGTGAAACAAACTGGAGATTCTGTGAGTGATTTTACCCTTTCTACCAGGTAAGTGTTTCTTTTTATTACTCATTTTATAAAAATGACTCACCAGAGCACAGTACATCTCCGGCGGGTCTCCACAGGTAATGTTGGGTGGGTCCAAAGACACCCTCAGGTACTTGGTCATGTCGGTTGCTTCAGGTTGGCAGGCCATATAGTGCCAATCCAGGCGGTCTTCGGTGTACACTTGGGATTTACAAACGTCATAGTGCCCCCATGAGGCCGGGTAATGCTGCATGGCATGACACCAACCCACCCACAAGGTCTGTAGCGCAAGAACTAGCAGTAAGTACATGGTTCCCCCTTTCTTCTGATGCCTCATTAAATGGAGTCTGATAGATAAAAAGCAGGCAGAGGCTGATGAGGCAGACAGCCTCTATGCTAGCACTGAACTTTAATGGGGGAAAGAGGCTGGAATCTGTGGCAGCATGCCAGCTTTGACTCAGCGTCTTTAAGCCAATCTAATTTCATTCATTTGTTTCTGCGTGCGCAATTGCGTTGTTTTGACGAACTTGCGGTAAGTCACAGGTGTGAAAAATGATATTAGTTCCTTCTCGAAGCCATTAGTGGGGGCCATTTCGGGACATCCTCTCGTCCATCTCTATTTCTTGCGTGTCCTCCAAAGTCTGTGGGGGATAAGAACAAAAAGAGAAGAGAACAAGAGCGTGTCAGTGAATGAGCTTCAGGATTGGTGTTGCACGTATAACGAGGAGCCGGTGGGAGAGGTGAGGAGGTGCGGGTCAAGTGTTTTCTATAGCCGAGACAGATTTCATAGAGAAATATCCTAAAAATACCTGCTTATTACAGAAGACAAATAGCCAAACATCCCTGCAGGCACAAACAGACCATCTAAGTCTGCGAATCTCTCAACAGTGCAAGTCTCAACAATCCCTTAGCTCTTTGAAATTTCAAGGATTCTGTCCTAGTGTGACACACACAGTGAAGGAAAGAGGCCATTTTTTGGATATAGAAACAGTATGCGTACTACATGGACTATGTTTTGATTCAAGGGATAGTTCAACCAAAAAATGAAATTTGTTTTAAGCCTTTATGAATTTCTTTGTTCAAAATAAGATATGTTGAAGAATGCTGAAAACCCAAACAGTTCCAGGGCACCACTGACTACCATAGTAGTTTGTTCAATAGTGCCCCAGAACTGTTTGGTGACAAACATTCTTCCAAATATCTTTCTCTGTGTTCAGCAGAACAACAAGATTTATACAGGTTTGAAACAACTTGATGGTGAGTAAATGAAAACAGAACTATTCCTTCAAAGGTATAGTTCACCCAAAAATCTGTATATCACCCAAAAGATATTTGGAAGAATGCTTGTAACCAAACAGTTTTTGACCTCCATTGACTACCATAGTAGGACAAATTACAATGGTATAGTCAAGTGTTCCAGAACCTTTTGCTTTCATACATTCTTCAAAATATCTTCTTCAACAGAACAAAGTAATAGAGTTGTAGAGATCTTGTTAAAACGTTCATGCTTTAATTATTGGTCCAGTTTAACTCAATAACTATAAAAAGTTCAAATCTATAATAAAATCGCCTTTTAAACACATACACACAACAATAGATTATAAAGGAATATGCAGTTTGCAGAATGCACTACATGCTAATTTCCATCATATCCGTCAAAATGAGAAATCTGTGATAGAGGGGTACGGTTGACGTGATTAGATCCATGCCCCCTCAAATTGGGGACGAGCCATGATAGATGAGATAGAGGAGCCACTAAATGTGCTCTGTCAATCATGCTGACGTCTAACAAGGAGCCAATTACCACATTCAGCCCCTGGCATGGGGTAGGATGTGATTAATAAGACATTACTGTATAGCCGTCAGCATCACGGGTTTCATAAAAAATGTCAGTAATAGGACTGAAATAGTGGCTGCTCTACAGCAAAAGAACTGGTGGTGAGTTTAAGGCGGCAGTCACGGATAGAAGAACAGATAAGGTTCGGTCGGATATCACACAACTGTTTTATCACACTCCTAATCCAGATAAAGCGTCAGTCTCCCAGTTCTGTGATTGGGTTACTGTAGAGATGGGAGAGACTTTTTTCCATGCACTTAACACTAGGAATTTGAGAAGTGTGAGCTTATCAGGCTTGCATTAGAGAAGAAACTAATACATCTGAGGGAGATAGCACAAGTATGAGAGCTTCCTGGAATTTTCAAGAGATGGATTGAGACAGTGGAAGCGTTAGATCATCGCAAATAAAGCGAGGGTCCCCCGCCCTCTTCAACCCCCCCCATATAACACATCAGTGCCCTTTCTTTGTTTCCAATTCGGTCTGAGAGCAGAGAGTAACACGTTTTTTTACCATCAAAATCCAGAAATAGGAAACGGAGGGCTTTTGCTACAAAAAAAGACCATGAATGTTTTACAAGTGTCCCATATGTCCAAAGAGAGTGTGCTGCTGGGTATTTTTTCATTCCTCCCTTTTTTTTAATCGAACCCGCTGAAAACCACCCCCCTGTGTCCACTTGTATTTTACTCCCTAGGCAACTGAAGCATACCAAAGTGTTTTTTAGTCAGTAGACACTCATAGCATATGGCTTGCGTCGGCTACAGCCACTCAGGTGCCCCGTGAAGCCGCTGTGAATACTTCTATTCAATGGTCTTTCCACCGGCAGTGTTGTCCCTCATAGTGTCAATGCTACTGACATGCCTTGATCATTCTTGCCATTTCTATAATCCCCACTGCACTGCTCTCTCTCTCTCTCTCTCTCTCTCTCTCTCTCTCTCTCTCTCTCTCTCTCTCTCTCTCTCACCCTCAGCACTCAGTCTGATTGTTAAAACTGGAGCTGTCCAGGTGCTGAAACCGAAACAAGTCTTAACAGCTTAGCACCTTCCCTGTGCAAGTAAGCTTTTTAAAGGTGAAGCTTTGTTTACTGTCAATCTGACAGAATTAGCATCTGCTTTGGTGTTAATGTAGTCAGCTTTAAAACTAGATTCATCTTTTTTACGAAAGTACACTGCTAAAGTTTGCATTATAACAAGTGAACGAAACACTCTTTTATGTACATTCAGCTTCCACGAGTTGTGACCGTCCGCCTGTCACTTGCTTCCCATCGGACAATATTCACCACGTAGGAGAAATCCATGCATAATTGAATGCCTCTTTCCTGAAAGGTTTGCATGCTCTGACACAGACGAAGCGGCGTCTAGAGTGCTCGCATTCCTATAGTGAGATGCGGACACAGCACTGAGATCAACACAGTCACGTACTTCCAGATAACTCAATTGAAGTAAATATGTCCGTTGAGCTCCAGTTAGGATGGAAAAGCACACGTGCCAATGAAAACATACGGTTTTATTATGTGATCTCGCTATTTTTTTTATAAATTCTTCCCAATATGATTTTTTGTCATAAAATTGTAACGTCCGTCATGATGAAAGGACGTATATTTTAGACAAGTAGTCCAGATAGAGTGCAACAGGAGACGCACACAACAAAACGAACTATATTGAGACCAAACCATCTTAACAACTATACAAAACACCTATTCTATGAAAACAAACAGCGATCGTTTAAGAGTAAAAACACTAAACCATACCGCACATGAAACTCGCTGGTGCGTGCGCGCAAAGCGTCAAAGGGAAATGATCATGTGCGCTTTGAAGCATTCCAACACAAAAGCCTGAATAAATTGTAAATATTTGATCAAATGATAAGGATAAATAACATGATGCACTGCACTCATTGCAGACCAACAACGTAATAAACTTTATTGCACTGTAATCGAGCCGAATGTTAAAGAATAAAATAACTTTATTAACTGATAACGAATCTGCGTGCAATGTGAGCTTTTGCTCAGAACATATGCCAGGCTACCTGTAAATGGATCAAATCTTTTGATTCTTGCAACACATGCGAGCGACAGATATAACCCACCTTGACAGGTTTCCAGGCTGAATGCATCCACAGTATGAAAATGATCAGATCCTGTCTAAGAAATTCAACTCCCAAATAAGTGACGGAAGAATGCGCAGGTTCTCCTAAACGTCTGCCAGCTGTTCATCAACCAACTGAACTACACAATAATTCAGCATAGCCTACTTATATTAACTCGGACCGTTTTGCAAAAGATTGCACATATCTAACCGAGTTATTAGCTAAACCTTTTTAAAAATACAGGTGCTCTGTTCTAACCTAACCTACCCGAGAGAGAACAACTAACATGCTGAAAAGCGGCGATCTCTAAATGTAAGTTTGAGGGAATAGAGAACCGTATTCAAGCCCCACGTTTGAGCTCTCCGCTGGGTCCTAAAGGAAACCTCTGCCGCGAGGATGTTTAGGCTGCTTAAACAGGTTAACCTGTTAGATATCAATATGTGTGTTATGTTGTCTAGACAGCATTTTCTGACATATACGCGCGTTTAGTACGTTCAAACGATCGTTTATATGTAATAAAACTAATTTATTAAAGAAAATGTTGCGTTTAAATTTCGGTTGACTAAATCAGCAGGGTGAATATCCTTAATGGGTAATGCTTATTAAGCAGACTTTAACAGCGCATTTCAGGGAATCATGACAGTGGGTTGCTTCCGCTGTGTCCTCCTTACACAGATGCCAGATTGTTCCTTGCATTAAGCAGAAATCAAATCAAATTGTTAAGGGTTACTGACCTTTTTGCTTTCTTTAGACTGTTAGTAAGAAATATATAGCGCTCGTTCCCTTTGAGTGGATGGAGCAGAGTTCAGATCAGCGAGCATGATGAATGATCACAAGTTACTGCACTTGTCTTGTACGATCTCCTGAATTTATGATCTGCTCTTCAGATTTCAACGACTTTAAGCCTTTGTGTTAATGTGGCCGTAGGCTATATAAACTATAGCCTATTAAACTATATTGAAACTTTTTAATTAACAAACAAAAATAGTTGACTTCTTTTAAATTGACAACAATATAATAATTAAAACAATGAATAGAAAATGTTGTGTCTGTTAGTAAGTGAGGTTTTTACTGAATTTCAGGGATGAGAGAGAGAGAGAGAGAGAGAGAGAGAGAGAGAGAGAGAGAGAGAGGTGGATTGGGAGGGGGCATGATTGATTTGTACTTTTAAAAGGACAAGATCTAAAGTATATGGAAAATGATTGTAAAGGATATGTTCATCTCCAAATTGCTTAAAATGTATGTCTGTGCTGATAGAGCTCTTGTGTGTGACCCCACAAACACACAATGTTATTGATTACCTAAGCCATTTATATGCAACATAGCCCTTTAAACCCATTAAAAAGTTGCAAGGCAATTTCCATTCTGATGAAGGTGGTTTTACCGTAGCCAAGACCTGAATAGCTATTAACATTTGACTGAAGTACACAACTCTGAGCGTCGTAGGTTGCAGCTGTTGTTTGCAGCGTCGCAATGAACTTGACATTTCTATTAAATTTTTGCCATAAACATAGGTATCTGCCGGAGCCGGACACATGAGTCAAAGTCCTGCAGTTGTGTTGTGTACTTTGATTGAATCAGGAAGACAGGAATCACTGACACTATTGCCCATACATTTTCCCCTATTGTTTTTATAATTGAGTCTCTTTTTTTTTCAGACAAGAAAGAAACTTTAAAAAGAATCTTAGAAGAGTATTGTTATATAGATTGTGTGGTTGTTTTGTAGACTTGTACGTGCGTTGTTTGCGTATAATTCCCTGTTTCGCTTAGACACCTGTTATGGTGGACTGAAAAGTTGTTTTGAGTTCTGTTCGGCGGTTTATTGATAGCTTCAAAGAGAAGCCCACCTGCCATGGCTTTTATCAGCTACAACCTCCCACGCAATGTAAGCAACAGAGTAGAGTTTAGACATCTGGGAGTTGTATTGTTTTTCTTGCTTCACTATGAGCAAGACCTAAAAACTTCATGAAAACACATCCCAGATTCAAACAATGCTGAAACACAGCATTGGCACTGTTCCATTTTCCCAGCAGTTGTTTTTATTTCATTTACATGACACATGCTGTCATTTATTTGGTAATATTACTGGATCGGGGTGCTATTGCTTATTGCCAGGCTAGGTGACATATCAACAGAAGTATTAAGGCACTGTGTCTTGATTATTTGAGTGTTCAATTCAAATGAGATTTTAAGGTCATAATTGTGGCATATAATAACAATTTATTATACTGTGTAATCTAGTATCATATTTTGGAGTGGAAACAAAATAAACTGGCTGTGAGCGTGTTACATCCGGCTGGAGAAGAGCAGGCATCCTGCTCATCTCTCAGGCACCTGAGCCATACTGCCTGCTATGATGGATACCATCATTCATTTTGACGAGTGGAATATTTTAACACTCATATTCCCCTGGAACCTTTCATTCGGGGTTGGTTTCATGACAGTAGTTTGATACCTTATTCTCAAGCTCAACATACGTTTCATTACATTACCTTCTTGTTTGTTTCACGCTTTTTTGAAGTGGCTTGATGTATAAAGTTGGCATTCCACTTCACCAAAGAAGGGCCAAATTTTTGATGTGCTGTACTACCCGGACTGTTTTCCACCATATTCAAAGAACACAGGTTGCTGGATGAGAGTTTCTCTACAAGTCACGTTTTCCCTTTCTAGTTTGTTTGGTTAAAGGTATAGTTCACCCATAAATAAAAATTCTGTCCTGATCTACTCACTCTCTTGTCATTTAAAATTTGTATAACTTTCTTTCTAAAATATTTTGAAGAATGTTGATAACTGAACAACGGCCCTCTCACTTGCAGTGGTTTTGTGTCCATACAATTGAAGTGAATGAGTATTGCTGTTGTTCGGTTATCAACATTCTTCAAAATATCTTTTGTGTTCTGCAGAAGATAGAAAGTCATACAGTTTTAAAATGACAAGAGTAAATGATGACAGAATTTTCATTTTTGGGTGAACTATCCCTTTATTATTAGTATATGAGTGTAACACTCCCGTTTGTTCCCCTGCCTGTTTCCCGTTTGTTCCCCTGCCTGTTCCCCCCATGACTTTCTACCGGACTACACTTCCCAGCATTCCCTCACGCTTCCACACATGTCCCTCATCGCCATTCACTGGACTTTCGATTACACTCGCACATGCACCTTGTTTGTAAACACTATTTAAGTTCTCCTTTGTTCATGTGACTTTGTGTTTGTACTCACTGTCTGTAAGTGTTTGACTAGTTTTTGATTACCCGTTGGATTTATCCCTGTTCTTCTGAAGATACCTGTTGGATACTTACCTGTTTACCGTTTACCTATTGTATGCTCACCTGTCCTGTGGATTATTATTTGAATACCTGTATTGTTCTCCCCATTGTGACTTTGACTTTGTTCTGTTTTCCCCAATAAACCCTGTCTCCCTGGAACTCTGTGGTGTGCTCGTTGATACCTTTGAACCCATACAACAGTGTATTTTATTTGTCAATTCTTTCAAATATGACCCATATAAACATTTACTAAATTAGCACCCCTACTGGCAGCAAAAGACAACACCAAAACATTCACTTAAACCAGTCAGCGAAGCTTGTGAATTGCAACCAACGGCTCACTCCACCACTCACCCTCAGCACTATGGTGGCTGGCACAGGACAACGTTTTCTCTTCCTTGCCGAAGGAGATAACATACGAAACATGCTCTGTAGAGCAGTTTGTCCGTTTGGGGACATGTATATTATATTGCATTTCTATCAATAGATCATCACACAGGTCCTTTAATGCGTTTTGGGATTTAATCTGTGTGATAATCATTGATTCCTACAGTTCAACTGGTAGAGCACTGAAACTTAGTGACATTCATCAACAATTGAAAAGTAGATGAAAATACAAAAGTGAAATGGACATATGACGATCAACACCACTTATCTTTTAAACGCCACGAGTAGTTGACCTTGAATGGGCAAAAAATAAATCAAATTACTTCAGACAATACAAGCATTATAATAGGTAGAATTAAGTGGATGTCACCAGTGTAAATAATGAATGAAGACGCCACAGGGGAGGGATGATTGCCGAGTGCATTTGGATAAAAACAATGAGCTTTTTCCATGCTGCTCTCCACACAGAATAGAAATTCAACAAACCAGTATATTTAAATCAGTAAGACTTGTTATTTTTGTGGTTTCTGGTCTCTCAGTAGCAACGAATCAGTAACATTAAAAAGAATCAGTAGCCTAAACAATACAGAGAGGAACAAGCTTGATGGGATTGTAGAAAAATACCAGCAAAAATGATTTTGGGGTTGATTAATGTCTTGATTAGACATCGGTAAGATTGACATAGCCAGAGAAAGAGCATCTTATATAGTGCACTTGAGATTATAACACAACCAAGAGCCTTTTCTGTAACTGTGACCTGCATGGCTAAATTATATTACTTTAGAATTAGATTATAATACATTAAGGAGAGCAAACTACATGAGAGAGCATCTAGTGTTGCTTCCATGGATTTCAAAAACTTCCAAAAATATTGCATTTTGTCCTATTTTTTACCTGTTAAACAATTTTGAGTGTCTGCTTGAAAGAAATGCTGAAATACAATCTACTACAGACACAGAACGTGTAATTCGTGCAGCCCGTTCAGAGCTGTATGATGACAACACTTCCCTTTATTAGTTTCTTATATTAATGATCTCATTAGCTCATTGTGCCCATACATTTGTCACAGCCATCATTTTGCTATAAACTGTTCATATATTCTGATTCATTTATAATTCACCCACATGAACTATAGTGTGTCCTTATGACATTTATCAATTTACCAAATCTTTGAAACATAGATAAATTAGATCATTCCATGATTATTGAGTATCTCTTTATTTAGTGAAACAAATGACACGGGAAGACTAGACAAGGATAATCACACAAGTACGTTTTGTAAGTAAGGACAAGTTTATTATTTGTGCGTGGGTGTCAAACTTGACAAAATGGCACACATAGACCTGTCTCTGTTCACGATAAGATGTTGATGTCAGCCTTTGGGCTGAACTTTGCAGAAACACTTAATCCTGAAGAGTAGATGATGTCCCCAAATTCATTCTCACAAGAGCTGCTTTGACAAGCCTCAATGTTCCAATTTAGAATAAATCAGGGATTAAACTCCGGTCTTTGATGCACTCACTTACCTCAAATTACATGCCTGTCTCTGTTGCCCTTTTTGTGTGCCCTTCAAAGAAAAAGATAAGCCAAACAAGCTTGTGCTCTGTTGCACACTGGGAGCTCTGCTTTCAAAAGCGACTCTGTCTGTATTTAGGGTGTATTAAGATGGTGAGATGGTAATGCTTATCATGGGATCCTAGTAAAAAGGAAAAAATCTTAAGCTAGTATCTTAACCTCTAAGGGTTATAATTTGAATGTTATTTTTTCAGCTAATATAATGGGCGTTGTGGTTTTAGGATGTATGTCTTTTCAACACAATCTCACAGGAATTCGTAACAAAATGTTGAATTTATTGATTCATGTTGATACGAATACGAATTCCCCCCTTTTTATGTCAATCAGCATGACTAATTTTGCTAAAACGAAGGTGGCAAAGTATCGATAAAGGCTTACCTTAACCCCACCCCTAAAATATATATTGATATATGTATACATATGAATGGTGCTGAGTGACAGGAAAAAGGGAAAATTTGTATCCATGAACTGTCACAAATTTCTGTGAGATTGTGTTGTTTATGAGGGAAATTTGTATGATCTTGTATGATTTTATGACTTATTAGAGAAGCTTTAGTATTGTTTTGTCAAACAATCATACATCATACGAATTAGTCACCTAGTAAAATAGTTATAAATTCCTGTAAGATCCGTTTTTTTGGTCTTTCTTAAGTTGACTTTCTTTTGCTTTTACAAAATGTAAACAGGTTAGTAATGAAATCCATGCAGTGCAGGATTCAGCTGTGCTTTAAATTTTAACAACAATTCATCCTAATGCTGTAGATTTGATGGACATTTGTGCTGTTTAAATGAAAGCCACAGTTTCTCCCAATAAATCCATCAATGTTGGTCACACCCCCAACCAGACATTAAAGTTGCTTTGTAATATCACTGGCTGTCAGTCCAGTGGGGAAATGAGTCCGATTTAGATCCTGTTTTCTCTGATGAATTGACAAGTTTTTCAGTGGAATAATACTGTCCTGGTGGTCTGCTCTCTTTTTCCATTTTTTCTAAGAAAAGTCTTTGGTCAATTTTTACCAGAGCGATTGAAGTGTCTGAAAGACAGAGATGAATGAGTCTCATTCTCATTTAGCAGGACAAGCTATACCTCACATGTTGCCAAAATTCTTTGGATTATGTCACATTCTTATGATGTATGAGCTTGACAAAAATACTTTCAGAACATTATAAAAGTGACTATAGTGGCCTTATCAAAAGTACATTTGCTATTTTGTCAAGTATGTCAAAAGGAATGCCCATTTCATAATGTTTAGTGGTGTTTTCAAGATACTTGCTCACACTTAGGGTTAGGGATTTGAATTAAACTATGGCTATAACAGTATACAAGCCTCACACTGTTTACTGTTGAAGATGTGCTTATACTTTTCTAAGCGATGGACGCCCCAGTCCCTGTATAGCAACACAATATTCTGCACATCTTTGCATTCTGTTATGCCTGTGACATCCCACAATCCTACATTACTGTCAACATAATGTATTTGCATAGTCCTGCTTATGCATAAACAACAAATTCTTACAATAACAATAGTTGTTTACGTTCATTATTATTGTAATATTATGTGCTGTGTACTGTAATGTTATCATGTTTTCAAAGCTAGCTTGCTATTGCTATCCTCTACAAAACTATTAGAGGTAACTTAGCATTCATTTATTTTAATCAAGTCTAATTTAATCTAATTCCTCAATTTCAATTGAGAAATATACATTGTAGTCACTAAATATTTCCTTGGTTTTGTCTAAAGCTCACTTGATTTTCCTTTAGGTTTGTTGGACACTTTCTATTCAGTTTATAAATGAGCTAAATTCATATTCATTATTTTGACATTTTAATTTGTAAGTTATATTTTCTAATTTAGTCAAAAATGTATATCATATTTCTAAAATCTTTAAGTTATGCAGTCTGTAGCGTTCTGCCAAGTCGTGTGTAACATGGCTTTGAGAGTCACTATAAGGGCGATGTATAAACACCAGAGGGGGTTTTAATTCATATCAGAGACCATGTATTATTCTGATTAGGTCAACAAAGCATCACCCTAAATATGAAAACTAATTTTCAACAAGTTTTCTAATTTTGTGAGCATGTCAACCATCTCTACCTTTACATAAATATTTAAAACTCTAAACTTTAATAATGAAAATCCTTAGGATGAAAATAAATCTGTATTCATTAAATGGATCTATTAAAAAGCCATGCACCATTTACATGCACCATTTTTCTTTCTCTGTAAATGTAGTGGAATGGCATGTTATCTATAGATGGCTCTTAAAATGACCTGTTATCAAACAAATCATCATAAGTTCTTTTTTCCTTTTCCCATTTAGCGATATTCATCACAGCAAGCACATTACACAATTTTTTTCCACACAATTGTTCACCGTCACTGAACAAATGCTTCATTTCTCATTTTGCCTGAATGGTGAGAAAAACAGCTCCTTTGACTTCCTCTTAAAACTCTTAAAAGTGTGATTCATCCAAAGTGTGTGTGTGTGTGTGTGTGTATGAACAGTGACGCTGGGACAGAGAGAGAGAGAGAGAGAGAGAGAGAGAGAGAGAGAGAGGGAGATGAGATCAAGGTCATCGCTGTCTTAAACGAATGAATCATGCATGTCCAGGCAGCAGCAGGATGACTGCAGCACCTGACGTTCACATCGTGATGAAACGCGATGGCTGGCATTTCATTGGTCATGGCAGTGGCACAGATACACTTCTGAAGTCATAAGAAATAATGTGCTGCACTTTATTTTACAGTCATGTTTATGTTACAATCATTGCAGTGAAGAACCATTACTTTTAAGAATGCAACCCAATAATGTTTGAATTCATCACACCATATTTTAGTTAACCATTGTTAAGGTGAGACAAATAACAAAAAACAGCACAATTATAAATGAGCTCATTGTGGCTCTTATACAGTATTTAGTTCCTTTTTGAATGAACACGTGCAGAATAACAGTAAATATCCTTTTATTGGGTCAAGTTATAAAGGATGTTTATGCTGCAGGGCTTTGTCTTGAGTGACAGCAGTAGTTTTGCTTTACCTCAACCCTTAAAGTTCAGCTTGACTCACAGGGACACATTTCAGGTCCTGTCACAGTGACATGGAAGTCGACGGGAAGGACAGGGGGACGTGGCCGGACGTAGAAAGTATGTTAAAGGCGAGCAGGAGCTAGCGGCCGGTGAAAGGTGCACGCCGCCTGAGATCACGAATTGGCTCCAGATGGGACCTGGCAGCCGGAAAAGGCGGAAGCGAATTGTATCGACAGGCTGTGCTGGCCGGGCCCCGAACAAGACCATTAGTGATGCTGCACAGTCACCTGGGAGAGCTCTCTCACACTGAGATTTCACTTTAGCTAAGTGTTGATTTGAACTCTCCAGCCAGACTGAGTGCAGTGAGAAGTACAATCCAAATGTTCGGGCCATAGCCGGTATTGTTTAAGTAACAATGGGATTTTTGCCGTGATTTTTTTTTACCAGCAGTATGACAGCACTGCTAAGTGTTTGTTAGCACCTTCCGCAGCACTCACACATTAATCACATGAGTCATCGTTTTCAATTATCTGTGCTGCAATCTCCAGCCTCTTGAAAATATTAGATAATGAGATCAAGCGCTTATGGGATGTTATCGTACTGTCTGTCTCTTCCATGTTTTATTTTATTACAGAACTAAATGCGTTTGCATAGAACAGCAGTTTGGTTTACAATCTTCTGTTTTGCTGTCGAATTATGAAGTTGTTTTTGTTTTGTTTGTTACTTTATGTATGACTTACTAGTTTGTTTCCCCTTCATTAACTGCTTACACATTTTACATGACACAAATTAGCATAAGGGACACTTGATTGTGGTTTGTCTGTCTGGTCGGCAGAAATAAGCCCTAACAGTGTGATAAGGTCTTGTATCTCACTAAAGGGGCTTATTTTGCGATAACAGCCGGCTGCTTGTACATTGTTCCGCTTATTACACGGCTACTTGCCACATGAGAAAAAAACTGGACATGAAATGTTAATTTAAAATATTTGATTTGCTCATTTTTACAGAATGCAGACCTTCCGCAAGGTAAAGCCATTTACTTTCGGTTTTAATGTAAGAAACGATGTTCAAATGTTATGAACAGGCAATTTGGTTGAATCGTTTGTAAATAATGTCATCAATTTTATTAAAAAAATTATGTAATTTTTTTGTGTATTATTAAACTGTACCTGTCAAAATATTTGCAGCATCCATGTTACCGTGTGTTATTAGTATTGAGCAATTGTTATCTGGGAATAACAAACCTGCAAAGGTTGTGACTAGCCAATCAGAATCAAGCATTCCAACACGCCGTGTAATAAATATTTTTAGTCTTCAGAACATTTTCAAATATCTGTATTTTATCATTATTTATTATTACTTTGGAAACATTTTTCTTAACTACATTATAAAACATACAATATATCAAATTTACTTCATACATTTGATAAATATTTGAGGTCAATTTTTACATTTAATAATTAGGTACATTAAAACTAAAAAACTAAAACCTAACATTCGACTTTCTTATTTACTTGTCAGGGTAATGCCTGAGTAATGCTTGTTGTTTGTCACTTTCACCACATTTATTACCTAGACACAGACTGTCTGTTGAACATTTTGTCCATTCAGTTTAGATTCATGTCCCCACAATTTAGACATATATGGACTTTGCAAATTGTTCTGGTTACTGATGTTGTTGTGTCTTTAGTTCACCCAAAAATGAATAGTCTTTATTTACTCACCCTCTTGTCATTTCAAACCTGTATGACTTTCTTCCGAACAACATCAGTACCCATTCACTTCTATTGTATGGACACAAAACCAATGCAAGTAAATGGGTACTGCTTTTGTTCAGTTACCAACACTCTTCAAAATATCTTCTTTTGTGTTGAAGAAAGAAAGTCATACAGGTTTGAAATATTCACCCAAAAATTAAATTTCTATTTTTTGTAATGCGTATAGTCCCTATATAAATGAAACATTACAGTATGTCACTTGCATTTAGTGAGTTTTGTGAAACCTTCTTTACACATATTGCTTTTTCCATTCTTGCATAATATACTGTTAATTTCTGAATGGCGATACAGAGTTCACCGGAAAATCCGTCTCGTTGTTTCTCTTATTATTATAAAACCATCTTTAATTTTGCCCTGTTGACTCTATAAATGTGCTTACTGGAGGGCTTCCCACTGTATTGAGGCTCAAGTAGATGGCTGTTTATGCCATTGTAAGGTAGCTGGGCTTATATTGTTTGTTCTGTAACTAGCTCCTGAGGGAGTGAATATTTCCACCGACAATCTCACCCTGACAGCGGGCAGAGCGAGCATCTGTGGAAACGAGTGTGTTGCAGACGTCTTAGCATTCAGTCTTCCACCTTCTCATGTCTGGAAAGAGCATCTAAACAAGCTGCAGGTCCTCTGGGGTGGAGATGTACGTATTTAAACATAACTCCTGCAGAAAGTGCAAAGGTTTCCAATCCGCTTTCTGTTAAATATGTTCCTGAATTTTAGTAAATTCTTCTTAAGGCCTCCATGTCAATGTGAAGTGTGATCAACTATTTATCTTTTTTTTTTTTTGCGTAAAGTAGGTAAATGCTTTTGGAATCTATCAGTAGGATATATCATTCCCTTTTTTAATTCGATAAAACTACTGTTTCGCATTTTGCAATATTGTGTAGGTTGATTAAAATTCAATTACATTTGACATAATTTATTACATATAATTACATTAATTGTATTTGTCCTCATGGTTAACCACGCAGCAAGTAACTGTATAATTGTGCTGTGTAAAAGGATGGTACAGTAGGTCCATTACAAGGTTAATAGCATCAATTTAGAAAACCTGGATGTGTGATGCTGTATCATGAATCTATTATTATATGGTGACTGAGGATTGCACACAGGACAGGCTCATTTTTCATTAGACTGGACCGTTTTCCTGTTGCTCTTTCACAAGCGGTTGATGAATTGAATCTGACTACAGGCTATACCCTCTTTTAACTGATATAAATGAATCACTTCAGTAACTGAACACGAACACGTGTGTTTTTAGAAACCTTTTTTCAAAATGACATTGTGCTGTTGATAACAGGTTGAATCAAGCCATCATCTAATTTCTTGGCTTGTGATCACCACATCAAATGGACTTTTCTGATGAGTGAAGATATGTGATAATAAGAAATATCAAGATTTAAATTCATCTTTGATATAATATATTGTAAAAGGTTTGTAGTATTGTCAGGGGATTGGGCTCAGAGCTGAACATGCAGAAATAAACAATTATGTCAATTACTATATGCAGTCTCATATATAGCTATAAGTAAACTTTGGTCAGTTGACATATTGAAAATGCAGAAAGGTTTGTGTGAGGGTTATGTTTAGGGGTAGAGGTAGGGTTATGGGATAGAATATATCATAACCCTGATATAAAATCAATGAAAGTCTATAGAATGTCCCCATAAATCAGTGTGCACCAGTAGGAAACAGGAAACCTGTGTGTGCGCATCATGTTTTTTCTAGTAAATTAAACAAAAATAAATATTCCTTAAGACAAGGTAAATTCATAAATAAAGAGGAAATATTACTTAAACAGTCAGTCATTTTTTTACGTCAGAATTGTGAGGTAATGGATTTGAGGGTTTGGTATAAAGATAAGATAAGCTTGTACTTGAGCTCCGAGATCAAATGTGAAATTGGAATACTGTCATATTCTCTTTTATGTCAGAGATTTCTGAGTGGCTGAGCCCCAGATAAAAGACACACACAAAAATGAGGGTTGTCATATTGAGTAAGGGGACAATGCTGAGACCATATATAGTGCTTGAAATTCCGCTGACAGGATGCTAGTGTTTCTGTGTGGAAAACAGGACAAATGACCTTTAAGTACTTTCATGACCTAATCATGGGTGATCACGGATCTGTCTGCTTTGTTCTTTATTCTGTTCTCAGATCAAATAGACCTTTTGATGTTTGTTTGAAATAACCATTGGTGATTTGTGTCAAACCAAAGTAGGCAAATCTGTGTTTTGGTTAAAGTGACTTTAATCAGCTTTACTTTAAAAAACAAAGTGCACAAATGTACAGTATAATGACTGAAGTCCACACAGATCACTACAGTTTCTTATTACAACAATTCATGATCAAATCAGGTTCTTCCACCAAATCTACTGACTAAAAAATGCAACTTGGGAGATTGTGAATAATTGAATTGACATTACGACTGCATATTTAAATATATACAGTATCACAGATTCCTATATATTGTTGTAGAGATATTCAATGATTTAAGCAATGTCATCGGGGAACAGTGCAGTTCCACATATTTTTGATATGTTATACAATTTTACATTTACATTTTATTACTCCCAGAATGTTCTTTTAAAACTTTATTAATAGAGTTCTCGGTTATACCCTTATATGAAAAGAATGGCGACAAGTGTCATTTGCATTATAATTGTCGTATTTTGGAAGCACATAAGTACATTACTTACCTCCAGTAATGTATGAGTTTTATCAGCTAAATCAGAGGACACATAAACTTTCAGAGAAAACTAACAAATCCCATATGCCAAATTCATTGGCCATTACACATTTTAGGAGTGTGTCATGATCTAATCTCAACACAGCACAGGGTGAATAATAATGCTTTTGTCATCACTTATTCATTAAGACAAGGGGTCAACGTGTTGCTTCTTTCATCGTGTCTTGAGCCAGCTTGGAAAGCTTTCCTTGTATTTTTTGACCTTGAAAATATAGACAAAAGTCAATGTGGCACAACACTGGCAGCTTTACTATTCAGCTGCTGTGAATGGGCCACCAAGCTGTGTTACTGGTGTTACAAAATTAGGTGTCTAGTCAACTGATGACCGTTGGGGCAAATCTGCCCATCTTGGCCCAGATATGATTCCTAATAAACTATATACTATCTAAAATGTAAACTAGATGACAAATATGAGCAAATTAAACAAAAATTATGGATCAGATTTGGGTGTCGCTTATTTTGCTTAAATTGCTTTCCTTATTCTGGAAGAAAAAAAACATTGAACATAAACAATTTCCTGCAGGTGGAAATGCTTCTCATGATAAATATGAAATGAAAGGTATAAGCACTATGAAGTGATAGTTGTGAAGTAAACAAATATACCATAACATTGAACTGTTATCTGTAGCCAGAGGCCTTTGGTTGACAAACTATTCTGCTTTGTCTTGCATACCCAAAAGACTTTTCCAGTTTTGCCCACTTGCTGGTGTAGTTAAGTGAAGTGAATATCACTGCTTTAGGCACTTTCTCTACCAACTTCATAAGACTTTCACCTGGGATGCCTTTCAAACAGTATGAAAGACATTCCCACACTGCATTCTGGCCATTTGAAAAAAGTCTTTTAAGATTTTAACCTGCTGTACATGTATGTTCACATACATACAATTTATACTTGTCTGAAAAAACAAGCTCAAGCATTTGAAAGGATATTTCTTTCATCACCCTCATGTCATTCCAAACATAATTTTCGTTCTTGGACACAAAACATTTCTCAAAAGATCTTATTATCTCTGATAACAAGCAAAAGAAATAACAAGCAAATGACATTAGCTACAGTAGCAAATTTAAAGGACGCCTACACATGTCTAGACCCATTCAACAAATTGTTTATTTAATAAAATGAATATATAATAAAGTTCAACACCTTTTTTATTTAGCACAATTATTATACAGTAAAATATTAATATTAATGAAATAAAATGTCAATAGTTAGCCATTAGCCAGACCGCTTCAACAAACACGACCAGAAGTTAACTTCGGGCCAGGGGCATGTATCCGATGAAACCGTCTATACTAGAGTATTTATTGTATTTTAAGCTTTGGGACATACAGTAGCATTGTTTTTATGTTTATTGTTTTAATGAGAAACAGTGTTTATAAGTGTGTATATGCAGGTGTGCCGGTGCTGCATTAGGCAGGCCGGGTGAATGTGAGGATGGAGAAGAAAGTCTCAGGGGAACAGCGGAGAGAGAAAGAGAGATAGAAAAACGCCCTAGGCTCATCCCAGAGTGTGGAAGCGGAGCTTCTCTGACTGCCTGAGACCTGCCACGCATACCTATTCACCCTCACCTTCAGTGCCTCCCTCTGCACTCACTCACCGCCTTATTCCAGTCACTCACATCCTTTATAGCTCCATTCCCACAGGATAATGGGAAATCAACGTCCAATAAACCTTTGTGTGCTGAGCATAATAAACTTTGACAAGTCCACTAAAGTCATCACTTAAAGATATGCACAGGGTAGACCTTTTGGTTGCGGTTTGGGTTGTTTTTCCTGTTGCCTCTATAAATCGTCCGCTCGACTGCCGTGATGGGATGCAAAGCCTTTGAAGGCACAGAAACATTAGGAGTGAAAATGCTCAATTAAGTTAAGAGGGTCCCCTGTATTTTTTTTTATTGACACTGATGAAAGTGACTTTTATCTGCCCTCACATCACACAATGAAGCGGTTCAGGTTTTCACCCCTTTGATACCCCTGACTCCTGTGATCTGCTGGACGTGCTGTGTTTTCTCATTTTGGTGCTTTTGTCTGTGATTGAATGGAGCCAATACTTCTTACAGTAAGCCACAGTCACAGTGTGTTTAAGCCATACGGTACATATGGTTTGGATTTTGTTTCATGTATTGCAGTTCTTTCTGAATCTAGATTTTTGTGATTATAGACGGTTTAATTGGACGCACATGCCTGGCCCAAAGTTAACTTCCGGTCTGTCTGCAGGGACTCTATTCTTTGCGGCTGTGTAACGAAAGTCAAGTTTGGGCCACAAAGGTGTGCATCCGCAGTAACGTTTGTTTATATTGAAACTGTCTATAGCTATAGGCGTGGGTTTAGAGAATAATCTTAGTGCGTTTGTAAAAAAACGCACCTGACAAATGTGTAACTTTAAATGTATGTGTTTTTGAGTCAATTACTGCGAGAAAGAGCCACACAACAAGACTTTTTTTATTTTAGTATTGTTAAAGATTGCCTTATTCATGCAGATGATGGTGCAGTGAATCAAAGCAACCAATGAAGAAGAACATAATTATAAAATATCTTGTAGCATCCTCATAGACATATTTTTGCTTACGCTTGCCCTATTCATTTTATTTGGCTTGCTTTCTCATTCAAAATACATGCGAGGATTATTAATGAATATAATTAAGTTTTGCTTTCTTCCTTTTTCACTTTAGCAATCTTAATCTAAGCTGCATGAAGCTGCCTGAGAGGCTGGCAGCTGATTATATTAATAAACTAATTATGGAGGAAAGCTCCCATAAACCAACAATGATTATTCTTCTGTCTAATAAAGCCTGACTCAAGGCTAGCCATCTATAACCTCGCTGTTTTTATTGAAATAAAGTCTGCCGTGATCAGCACTGGTTTCCTTTATCCCGAGAGAAACTTGCTATTGTGAATATTCTTTAGCTGTTTGTTGCACACATCTAAGATAATTCAATAATCCTACTGTCACAGTTGCTATAGTTGCCTAGTGCATTTATTACTGACAGGACATTTTCCTCTTATTTAGAAGGAATTAAAGGTTGTAATAAACTGTCATCACTGCAGAACCATTGCTGGGGATTGTAATCATGCTGCAGATCAAAACTGAAAAAAGATTATATATTATAATAATTTAGTGTACATACCTATCAAAAGCTGCTTAAAGACAGGTCACAATAGGTTGTCATAAATATTGCATTATATCACTTTTTTATTGTCGCTGGACAGAAATCCTCACCATGCTGTAAATTGTTTTTCCAGATATTGACTGTCATTGGTAACTCTCACAGGATTGTGCTTAAAATGTGTATGTGTGTGACTTCATCTTTTGTCATTTCCCATTGTCATCATCAGTTACACAACATCTCTGTAGTCTAGAGTCTCCGGCTCAGTTTCTGTGTTCTCCATAAACAGAATAATTGGAGATCATTCTTGCACTGTGACATTGCCTGTTACATTTAGGAATTGCCCAGAGCAAACAGATATGTTGTCATGCCACTAGCTTGCATCAGTATTGGGTTGGATACTGTATCGTCATGTTAACTGACAAAGTGAGTTGCACTAAATGCTAAATTATTTTGCCATCTTTTTATTGTAGACAAAACATGCATTTTTATTACAGTGATTATTTAAATCTAGTCTGCAATAAAAGATCCCATTTGAAGAGTATGTCTGTGTTTCAGTACAGTACAGTAAGAATGTTTTCTTTGTCATGATAATTCAATAATTTAGTATGATGTCAGAATCTTTAGAAGTGCTGTGGGTAATATTGATGCAGATCTATTGCCAGAAATGCGATATAATAACCGTAACTATGTATAAAGACCTTACATAAAATACCGTTATGTTTTTATTATCTTAAAATGAGCTATTTCTATCTACATACACCACGGGTCCCCTTACGTGGAATTCATCATGTTGTTTCTACAATTAAGAGCACATTATGATTTCTATTGAAACCTGAAGACCATGTGCAGACTCAGTGTTTGCTGAAGGAGCACAGCTGGCTGAACGTGTGACAGGACAAACTCCAGTACTATATTATCGTTATTATGTCCTAAAAGGACAGAACCCGGTTTCACGTATACTGCATACTCAGTGTGTTCTATAGTCCACGCTGGCCGACAGCAGCCTGCCCTTGTGTTTCTGAAACCTCCATGAATATGGATTTCATTCTTCACTTTCCAAACTTGCCTCAAAGACAACGTGCCCTGTTCTGTTCCAGCATCATCTGGCTCTGGATTGCACTTTCCCATTTCACCCCTTTCTTCATTATCTTGGTTTCATAATAAAACCCATGAGGCTCTCTGGTGAACATGATTCTGGTAAAAATGCCAGATGTTGATAGAAACACACACAAAAAAGCAGAATGTGCAGTTTTAGATGTTAGAGGTTATTAGAATTCATTTCTCTATTAATGCTGCGCATGTGTCCCCTGTGTGCTTTGTTTTAAGCTCTCCGCTGAGTGGTTTAATCAGCCCATCCATTCGGTCAGTCGCTATAGCTGGAGAACAGCAGGACCTCATGGCTTTAGTGAGCTTGTTTTAAACCCAGAGCTGCTGCAGCACATTCAGTGGAAAATATTCTCATCACCTGCTTTTTCTTTACATTGTGAGTTATCTCTGATCTCTAGTCTTTTCAAATTTGTCACGATTTTTCTTTTACCTGAAGGCACATTAGATTTAGTAGTGACAAAGAACGTTACAGTACATTTCTCACTTTTGTTATTTTGCCACATTTTTAACATTATAAAAAGCATAATGTATATGCTTAGCATGTTATATATACTGTATAATGCAAGTACATTAAAGGGATAGCTCAGCCAAAACTGAAAATTCTTGCATCATTTTCTAACCCTTATTTCATATTTCAAACCTGTATGACCTTTCTTTCTTCTGCAAAACACAAAAGATATTTAGAAAAAGTATCAGTGGTTTTGTGTATATACAAGTTCAGTGGTGTTTAATATTGTTTGGTTACCAACATTCTCCAAAATATCTTATTTTGGGTTCTGCAGAAGAAAGTAATACAGATTTGACATGACAGAGTGAGTAAATCATGCAAGAATTTTCATTCCTGGGTGAACGACTGTATCACTTGAAGTATGTGCTTTATTGCAGTTTTAACCGTTTCAACCTGTAAAATCTAGAAAACAGTTTATAATAGTCTTTTGCGGATTTTCAGAAGAAATAGGATAGGAACGACACTTTTCCACGAAATTAAATTACATTTTTCCAACAAAATCCAATTTGTTTGAAAATATTTTTTGCTGGCTTGTTGTATCAACCTAATTTTTTTAGTAGTCTTGACTAAATTAAAATCTGAAAATAATTATTTCAGTCACACATAAGAAAATGATGTTTACTCATAATTTATCTGTTCAAGTTACCACATTTTTTGGTTAAACAAACATGATTATTGCACATAAAAGATATATTTTTTATTATTATTTATCTTTTTCTTAACCAACCATCAAATTTAAAAATGTAACCGCCCACTACCAAAGCAAAGACCCCCATTTTCTGAACAGTGGTAACCACAAAACTCTCTCAATGCAGTCTTACGCCAAGCATGCTGGGAAATGGAAATAATCTGCCAGTTTGAACAATTCTGTGTAAGCACAACACAAATAATTTATGTAGTCCCAACTTGAATGAATTAAGTTAGTTTCAGTGTTGTTGTGTACATATTTTAAGCATAATTTTGAATTGTGCCACTAATTCATGTTCTGCTATCTGATAGTGGCTATGATTAAAAGAGAGTGTTGGATTTGGATTGGACATGCTATTACTGATACTCAGATTTTGTCACGGGACCTGAAGTTTAGGTGCTTAGGAGTTTGTGATTGACAGAGAACATGATGCTTAGTTCAAAAGGCGGCACATTTGCATCCACAACAAGATTCTTCTTGATAATTCTGCAGCTGTTAACAACATGGAGACCTTGATAAGAATTTTGACGGATTTTACGTAATTAACTAAACCTTCTATATCATCTTTGCCTCCAGATCAGTTCAGATACCTGTCAATGCTCTCTGTTGATGTGTGATGTGTGCACAAAGTTCAAATATTTTAGGAAGACATCTAGCTAACTATTTCAGCAAATGGTCCATGGGATGAAAATGTCAAAAGGATGAAAGCATTTGAACATTTTCAGGCCTGCTTGGCCTGAACCTAGAAGTCACTACATTACAATTATACTTTATTTTTGCTTTAGTGGCGTTCAGTGTGCTACAGGTGTACAGTTTTCCAGATGGTGCTATTCTCATTAATATCATACACATTATTTTTTCACAGTTCTTGGTGATTTGTTTAAAGTTCACATACATTCTGGTGTTTTTTCAAGGAAAGTCCACCTCCACCCGACTGCTGCTCTCAAATCTTATTCCTCATCCTTCATCCCATTGGTTTTACACAAGCATCAAGGCACTTTTTTTGGATCTGAATGTGAGCACAGAATGAGATTTCAAAGCTTCATTGATTGAAACATGACAGTTTTTATTTCCCTCTGTTTCTCACTCAGAATTTGTCTCTAGGAGCTCGTGGTCACAATGAACCGTCATTGCCTAGTGACTTGTATTTACCCACCAAAGCTTTTTCCTCTCATTTGGCGCTTGTTTAGTGGAGCCTGTAAATACTGAACCCATAATTCTCAGTTGTTTTTGTCTATTTGTGGTTTGCACTCTCTATTTTAGCTGCTACTAATGCAACTATGAGAATAGCAAAGAACACACAGGATTTTGACCATAAAGCGGATCTTCAAACAGATAGATCAAGCTTAGAACACGATGGCTGAAGTGTTTGAAGTACACGTGGAAAAGCAGCAGCAATGAGGCATGGTCTGTCAGGGGAGCCCTATGCATTGAAGTTAAACCGCATGCATTCCTTAAAAAAAAAACAGGTACATTTTGTAACTGACTTTTCCAAAGCAGATGTAAATGATGAAAGAAGTTTCATTTTTGCCAGAACTGCTTCTATGGCATGGCACATGTGAGTTGTATACACAGCTAAATATTTACACATTGCTTGCTTTATTTGTCTGTTTGTTTTTAGCAGAGAGTTCTAGATTTGGCTTTGCACACTCAGAATAGCCATCGCCAATGCAAGCTTAATGAAATGAATCGTAGGGCTAACTGAAAATTTAGCGGACAAAATTGAGTCGACATCACAGATAAATGAAAATAAACTGAAAGGGTGAAGACCATGTCAGATTGCTCTACCATTTAGATTATAGTTTTCTGCTCCAGTGGCACTGAGGTCTTCAAGTGTGGTTTCAAAGCAACGGATCAACAGCGTTATTGATTTCCTGATTATATAGGCGTCTTGTGCTAAAGGCAGTGTTTGTGCATGAGCTCTGGATTGCTGAATCCACAGAATCGAATGGATGTGTTGGTTTTCTCATTAACAAACTTTGGTCATGTGCTCACCAATGAATTCAGATGAATAAAGATGAGACGCATCACTGTCTAAATTTTGCAATACAGCATATAATAAAAAAGCTTAATTTAATTTAATTAGGTTATATTAACAATAAGTTTAATCCCTATTGATTACACGGTGCTCTACAATGCTTGATTCTGATTGGCCAATTGCGTCATTCCAAACTGCTCAAAACAAATGCTAACCCGAATGCTGCAAATAATTTTCACAGGTACAGTTTAATATTACACAAAAATGAAATATAAATGTGTCCTTGAATAGCATGACATTACATTTAAACAAATTGCGTGTCCCTGGCATTTGAAGATTATGTCTTACCTTAAGTAAGATGAAAGTAAACTTGTTTTCCTCGCGGAAGGTCTGCATTCATTAAAATTCCTAATCAAATATTTAAAATCTAAATGTAATGTTCAATAACTTACTCATGAGGTAAATAGCCCCCGCTTCCCATGCTAGTCATACTGTCAGGGTTTATTCTTGCGCTAACAACCGACTGCCTGTACATTATCCCTTATTTGATATTTGTAAATAATAATTAATTATTCTTATGAATGCCATGATTTTTCAAGACAAGTGTGCAACACATATTGTTTAAATGCGTATCTTAATGTGGTTAATTTCTTTAGCTCTTTGTGAACAACTACATGTCCAAACCAAAGGTGACTATAAAGAGGAAAAAAATCGTCTTATTCATATGACAATAGTATGTAGGACTGTAATACAGTACTACAACTTATTTATTAAAAAGATGAAGGCTTGCAGCCCTCAAATACATTTTTAAGCAATGATTGGAGCATATGAGTGAAAATATTTATAATGTTTGGCAGTCTTTTACTGTAAGTCCTGTCAGAGTTAACTGCAGGAACTAACAAGATGTAGTTTACAGTAATCCTCATCATCTGGCCAGTACAGGATGGATGTTATACCTGACAGTTGTCACACATGTCAAACTGTGAGGCAAACAAAGAAATATTAGCATACACTTACTACAAACATCAGAAGAACCGTTTTTGTTTCACACAAGGTTCTTTGTGGACAAAAAAGGTTCTTCAGATTATGAAAAGCTAAGAAAAAAACTGAGACTGAGAAACTGAGAAAGATGACTTCTTATTATGTTTTCATTGCAAAGGTAGTGTCAACAAATATCTCAGCCATCAAAACATACCTTGCCCTATCACAATACAATCTTTACATTATTTATTCAGATAAATAAATAAACAAATATTTCCTAAACAACTTGAATCACTTAATTGTAAATAAAAAACATTCTTGGAAGAAGTGTTACTCCACTATAGTCCATATAATGAAATGTAAGTGAATAAGGTTGTATTTCAAACATTGGTGCAGTAATATAATCTACAGTATATACAATCTCATATATTAAAATGTATTATTAGAAAGCACTAGCAGCTGAATTTCTGCTTTCTGCTTGCTGTCTCAATTTCAATTCCCAAACAATGTTTTGTCGATTGTGTAACTTTTTTTTAAATTGGCTTTCAGTACATTTCAATGCAGTCACGCTTCAAGTACATTTTCAGCACATTTTTTCCATTTGGATTTAAACGAATACCTCCAGTGTTACTTATGGCCCTCTGTAGTTGTGTTGCAGATGTAAAGTGTTGCCACAGGTTTGTAGTTAAAGAAGACAGATTTCCAGGCCACTCCGGGGATAATGCAGGGCCATGATGTGTTTGGGAATGAATGTGAGGTTGAATGCGAGGTGGCGTGGAGGATGTTTTACATGCAAGAGTCGAAAAGGGGCTGCATAAGGATATTGATTACTGCTGGGATCACCAGGCCATGAGCATCTCTGTCCAACAATGTAATCATCACAACACCAATTGTAATTCACTAGATGCAATAGCCGCATCAAAATGGAGCCGGGGAGGGGGAGCTGAACAGGTTTGCCCTCAGATGTCCTTCAGCCTATTAACATCCCATATTATCCAAAAGTATATATGGTCACAGTTTATAATACTACGCAAATAGCAAAAGACTAAAAAAGGAATTGCAAAGTTGGTATTTACATCTGACATCTGATTAACACAAAATCTCTACAACATTATACACAAGTGCATCAGTTAAACAACATTGACATTTTTAATAGACATCGTATCTGTGGAATTATGTGACCTTCAAAAAAAGTGTGTAAAAAGAAAGAGATTCTCACCCGTCATCCGCTCACTTGATCCTTTGACAGACATCAAGTAACAACAAAGTCAATCCAGAAAAGTTGCAGGCTGCTGCGGATTGTCAATACTCAATCAAGAAATGCCTTCTGGTGGTTAATGCTTGGGCTTGATCCCGGATCATAATGATATCCAGCTTCAGGTGAGGGAGGGGGGGTGTGAAGGTCTGTCTCCCTGGGTGTTCTGGATTGGCAGCAGGAATTAATCCCTTTCACCTGCACTAGGCTGACTGCCTATGAAAACAAAGTAAGGATTACGTGACCAATGTTTTGACAGAGTACAGGGAATGATTTCAAGGCCATGGAAATAGAGAAATGAAATATGATTGAACTTTGTATGTTTAAAAATGATTAGCTGGAAGAGAGTGAGGGTATTTACAGATTCAGTGTTGACTGGAGCAGAATGGATGTAATTATATTGTGCTGGTAATTGGCAGGAGTGTTGGCTGGGATGTGTAAATGTGGGATGTTTTGCTTGTTTACCAAAAAGGGCACAAAAGAGACGTGCTCAAAGTCAAAGTACAAAGATTTTGTGATTTTTGTTTTTATAAATATTTGCTTTTATAATTACAAGTTACAACTTTTACAAATTTTACTAAAATACCGTTATGAACAATTTGCTTTTTCCATTAAAACCATTACAAAATTCACCATTATAGTTTCCAATAAAACCAATACAATTCCATTTAAAACCATTCAAACACAATAAACTTATTTAATGGTATCTATTGTTTTTTTAGCAGGGATAAATTACAAGTTTTCATTTAATCAGTATTTCTATTGTGACCATTCCAGTCCAGTTGAATTTCAACAAAATCAAACCTCAGGAGTGACATAAAGTCATCCAACAGCAATGTGAAAGACTGACAGCATGACAAGACAAATATTATTGTTGTATTGCTTAAAAGTGAATATGAACTTATTTTGTTTGCAATATTTGATGTCTGAAAAATACAGATCATTTTTCTGTTATTTTGACCTGTTTCTCCAGTTTTCATTTTCTGCAAATAAATACAAATATAAACAATATTTTTGATGTTTGAAATTTGGGAGAAATATTGTTATTTGTCTTCGAAAAATCACATACCTGTAAATAGTAAATTCAGAAAAACTGAAAATGGTCTCTTAATTTTTTTCTGCAGCTGTATATCAAATCCTTTAATAATGTTCAAACTTTAAACATTTTTTAAAAGAGAAACAAAATGCCATGCTGCAGAAATCAGGTTTACTTCTTTGTACTAGATTGTATCTTCAGGTTCAGTTTTGTATGTTTAGTAAGGCTAATCTTTTTCTACATGTTGCCACTTATTTAATGTCCACTGCTAAATCAAAAAGACAGTTTGTGCCTACAATTCCCTTTGTTTCATATGCTCATCAAACGGCTCTCTTTCGGTTAAACTCTGCCTCTGTTAGCCAGGCCTGTCAAAGTAAAGTAAACAACCCTGAAACACAGCTGTTCAAACTCATGCTGAAATACACAAGAGAACAGAGCAAAGCAAACCGCCAGCACAAAGCCTGTAGAGCTGAGATTGTTCTAGGCATGTAGTGAGGTGGTTGAGTATCATGAGCTTTGGATGTGATATGTCATTTGACATTGCATACTGCATCACACTTTGTACTGTAACTGTGTAGTTAAGGCACAATATGTTTTAGCAGCTTTTACACTTTATACTATTTTAATTTGTTGTTTTAATTTGAGTCATTTTAAATAACATTCAATTCTTTAATAGGTGATTTACGATACCAAAGTTTTGAATCACTTGACTATGTATTTTGTGATGTTAAAAAGAATTTGATCTAAAGACATTTGCCCATATTTGAAATCATCCTTTAGTAGGCAAAAATAGAATTGTGAAAACAACCTTGTATTATAAGAAAGCTAACATTTTATTTAAAAAAGTTTTTGAATAAGATGATTTGGACTAAAAAAATGAGGAAAAGGCAGCGAATAAGGGCATAGAACTACTTCAATACTGTTTAAAAAGCATCTCAGGTGAGACCTAAAGAAACTAATACGTTTAAGGTAAATGGCAGCTACTTTAAATATAACTTAGCTTTGATTTGTTTTAGTTTTAGTTTTCTTTAGTCACAACATAATCTCATAATCATATTGCTTATTGATGAATTTGTATTATTTTACAATCTAGAAAAAATTAAGTGATCCTTTTAAATGGCAGTGTATGATAAGACAAAACATTTTTACAGTGCATATTATTTACATATAATTGCAGATGTGTATGTACAGTTTGTTTGCGTGGTACTGTTGCATGCCTTGATGTCAATTGTTCAACTGACAAAAGATAAAAAATATGGATAACACCCTACAATAGGTTTCCATTTATTAACATGTACTAAACAATACTTTGAGCATTTCTTCATCGTAATGTCAACATATACTAACACATATTAAACAAATATTTTTATATTAAATTTTATATTAAAACATTAGTTAATGTACAATAAACTAATATGAGCAATCAGTGAAGAGCTGAAGATTGTTACCAGAATATATCCTTTCTAAATATTTCCAGTGTGAAAAATTCCATTGTAAAATCTAATGTGACCTAAGACATGACAACACATTAAACCCTCATAAATCTATCCACAACCTGGTGTTCATTTGTCTAAATTAAATATGGCGCCTCTCTCTGAAGTAGCCCGTAGCTCTTAAAAAATCTGTTTTGTTGGGAAAAGTCTCTTTTAAAAGTCTCTTAAGAGTTTTTGCAGCTGCTCATGAGACACGTCCTTTCGCATTGGTGCACCTGCTTCCTCTCAGCTATAAGGAAATGACATCCACCACAATGCAATGGAAATGCAGACAGACATTAATTGATGCTGCAGTAAGGTAACATATTGATTGAATGGTTAAGTATGCAAAACATCCGCTAGACTTTGAGAAGAAAAACATCACAGTACACAAGAACTGACTCCGAGATTAATAGCACCCTCCACAGGTATATGTCAGCATGGCAAACTGAGTATGGCTTCAGTGTGAATGCAAGAGACAAGAGCTGAACGTTCAGTGTGCTTTTGGGTATCAGTTGTGAGCACTTTTTTGCATTATTTGTGTGTTATATTTGTAGTTACATCCTACTTTCATTTCTGTGGGAGACCAATATTATTGCAGGGGATGAATTTTACAATCGATCACGTGTAAAAATATTATGAAAGTGTTTGTGCTCTGAAACAGATACATATAAAATGAATAAATAATTAGATTATGTTGGGCAAATGATGACATTTTGTGTTTTTTTGTTTTCTTTTCCTTTTCATTTTGCAGAAAAGCTTCTTTATTTCTATAACATTTTTCTGTAAACATATTGATCTATTTAATTACATTTGTAACAATTTCAGGAAAAAACATGTGTGCATTGGACAATATTGTGACTTTCCTGACTGTCCAATAAACATGTGAATAGAAATACAATAATCTACACTGTACTACAGTATATTTTGGACAGTATCTACATGTTCATGAATTGAGATACTGGCCTAAAGTGTAAAAATGGAAGTAAATCTTAAAATTTTTTACACTTAAGTATGACAATGCAAATAAAAATGTCTTTGTACTATAGAAAGAATATAAAAATAAATAAATATGACCCTGGATCACAAACCCAACATTTGTAGTAATAGCCAAAAATATATGTATGGGTCAAAATTATACATTTTTCTTTTATGCCAAAAATCATTAGGATAAAGATCATGTTCCATGAAGATATTTTGTACATTTCCTATCGTAAACATATAAAAACTTTATTTTTTAGAGTGGATGCAACAAAATTGTGAACAAAAATGGCCGAAAACACGTCTCCAAACTCGCTGCTGCCGCTCTTTGGGAATTATCCACTCAAGTTTGGTATCTATGTAAAGCTCAGAATTTCAGGTTTCGGTTTCATCTATTCTCCACAACATCATTACAGCGGTAAGCCAATAGAGAGCATTAAAACAAACCTGTTTCATCTTAGCAGCGGCCTGCTACAGCGCCTCTGATTAACAACTTTAAAGGCCATTTTCTCAATGCTTTTACATTTTTTTGCACCCTCATATTCCAGAGTTTTAAATAGTTATATAAACATTGTCCTAACAAACCATATATCAATAGAAAGCTTATTTATTCAGCTTTCAGATGGTGTCAAAATCCTTTTTTTTTGTCCAGGGTCACAAATACAGAAACAGACCTCTATGTATAAAATATCCCCTGCCTTTTTTACTTGGATATATTTCCATGTGATCCCAGGATTCCTCGACCTTGGTCCAATGTGTCTTCATCTCATCAGGAAACTGAGTTGTGTCGCCTATGTGGGATGAGATCAGAGTTTGGCGTCTGCAGCGCTGGTGCTGATTCATCTCCTCACCCAGGTGGTATTAACATCAAGCACATCCCAGAGATGGCCTGCAGATGGAACCTCCGCTCATCTGCTACTCAGGAAGCCATTGATTCTGAGGCTCAGCGTGGATAATGAGAAACATGATCATATATTCTCTTTGTGTGCCTTTGCCACCTTTCTGAGAAGAGGGTTTTTATATTTGGAGTTATGGTGTGGGTTCTTGGGTGGAAAGTGACGGATCAGCACATTTGAAAGATTAAGCAAAAATAAGAAATTAAGAAAACTTAATATATTTGTGTTGTAGTATTATCATCATCACATATCATTTAAATGATTCCATAATATTTATTAATTCAAAAAATCAATAATCTTTTCCACTATTCGACTGAATTTTGACCCATAAAAAGACTCACCTGATGCTGACGTACATTATTTAAAAGAATAAATAGACCGAATGCATGAACAGCCACTCCAATCTGAAGCCTGTAATGGGTCCCAAGTGGCTTTACCTTGCAGAGAAGATTTGCTCTGTTTACCCTTCCCAGCTCTGATAACATGCTGTTTTCAAAAACTTGACCTTGGGTGCTCAGGCGTAACCAGTCAAATCGCTGTGCTTCAGTCCAGTTGGGTAACATTTTATCTCAGGATGAGCCTGTAATAAATATTTGAAATGTTGTGGGGACTGCAGTCCAGACATTTTGGTTGTCTGGTATTTTGAGTGTGTGTTGTTGAAGATCAAGTTCACATGGTGCAGTATAATTGTACGGCACTAAGAGCATCAAGGCATAAATATCTCAGGAAGATAAACAACACCCCCAAACATTTTGAGTACTTAACAAATTACATCTGAATTCTTCTTTTTAATGACCTCTAAATCCCGAAGTGACCATCCCTTTAATGGCCTTTATAATATCTAAGACAATGCTGTACTATTTGGTTAAGCTTCTACAAAACATGATATTATGTGGTTAAGCTTATATATCAAAATACTTTTGAGATTTCATTTTGCTAGTTAATAGTAGCAAAGTCCATGTAAATGAGAAAAACAAATACAAATCCCTTTAATGCGGGTTAAAGAAAAACAATGATAGGTAAAGACAGGGGCCAAGTTCCCTGACAACAACTCTGTCATGAATTATTGTGAGTGTGTGTGTCACTCTGTCAACAGCTCGAATTGAGAATTTTTCTTTTTTCCTCAAAAGAATTTCAACAGTATCTCATTACAAACCAGATTATCACATCTGTCACAAATCTAACCCAAATTGCTCAGCTACTGAAGGACTGTGAATAATTTACAACACTACATAATGAAGAAATACATAACACATTAGGATCTGACCCAACAGTGACATCACTTAAGCAGTGACATGATCAGTACTACACTCAAAATACATTACATTACATTTATTCATTTGGCAGACGCTTTTATCCAAAGCGACTTACAAGCATATGAGAGCATAAAACATTTTGTCAACACACTAAGCATTTTTTATTTATTTATTTATTTATTTTTTAGACAAAACATACAGTTATCGGTTAGCGGAACAGGAATGTTTTGAGTTATTTGAGTTGAAATACATCAATTCAGGATTATATTAATACAAATTTTAATATCCAAACTTTCTTTTTATTTGATTTCATTTCTTTTTTCTTTATTTCTAAATAGTTTTTCTTATGTATGTTTGTTTGTTGTTGTTTGTGCTTAAACATCTTCTGAAAAGTTTTGTACATTTCAAATAACACATGCACAGTCCACATTTATTCCATATTTAAACAATAACGTAGTGGGGGATATGATCATATCTGCCTTTTCTAAACTGATTTTCTGGAGTTGAATTACATTTGGTTTAGTCTTAGAGGATTAGCACAGGTGTGCAGGAGCCATCGTGAGTTCTCATTAAAATGTGTGTCGTATCTCACTCCCCCCCCACTCTTTTTCTCCAGCTTGCTCTGCTGTAACCATATGGACCCCATACAGAGTCCCATTATACTGGGAAAAGTGATTTAACTTCCAGAAGAGAGAGCGAGACAGATGCATAATGTATTTGCTGCACCGTACTCATTTACATTTTCAGTTTCTCTTTTTATTGATTAATCTAACTTGTTTTTTAATGCCTTGAACGCTACTCAGTTTAAACATAAACACTATTCCAAACACGATTCCAGTGTGTTTCTTTGTACTGCGAAATGGTAGACTTTAAAGGCCATGCATAGGCCAAATATTATGTTTGTGTAATTGTTATAAATAAGGAAACAACAAATCTTCCATTTGACTTTTACCTATAGAGTATTTAGTGGATCAAGGATTGCCATTGTCTCAGTTAACAAACAGCGTCGCCAGCGACCTGCCAGCAAACGTTGCCCCGACATCTCCTCCATTCGGACAGCTGTCGCTGAGATACCAGTCCTCTTATTCCTAATCAATCAAGCTGCCGACATCCACACAGAAGTGCAGCTCTCAGCAGAAAGACTGAGACAGCCACTGTCACTTTGATTTAGATGCATTCTATAAAGAGATCATTTACCAATCAGCAATGCACATTTAAAAAGAAAGGGTTTCCAAAATGCTTTGTATGAGGCTGTTATTTTATAGTTTTTTTATGTTTATTGTTCATTTATCTTTGAACAAACTGTTACCAATAAAATAGAAAAAAATAAATGCACAGTAAGTTACTGGCAAACTCTATAGTGCAAAAAATGGTATAGTGTAAAAAGTTTAGAAATGGTTTATAAGAACAAGAAAAAAAATCTTCATGGCATCACTGCAAAGACCCATTTAAAATTTTAGGTCTATATACAATTATAGTTTTAATCCAAATGAAAATTATTTATATATATATATATATATATATATATATATATATATATATATATATATACACAAATCTATACAAATATTTTTTTCACTTTTTAAATAGCAAATAATAAAAGAAAGTAATATATATATTAATATACAATGTTTCAAAGTCTTCATAAGGAACTATTTAATATTATGGCCAAAATGACTGGAACATTCAAACCAAATGTGGTTTAAATCATTTTATTTTATATTAAGCTGATGTATTTTAGGAGACATGAAAAATGATCAAACTATCAGAGAAGTACAGTTAATGTAACGTGTTGAGAATGAGCATGTGGTGATGGCGAAATGATTTCTGTGAGTTTTAAACTACAGAATGCAGTGTTCTGTATGGGTCACAAACAGGTTTTGACATATTCTAAAGCTAGTGGACCCATCCATGCAATTTTAATGTATAGTGTGGCCTTAGGGAGTCATATATTATTGAAACATTTCTGTGGGCTTCCCTCAAACAGCAGATTCGACAGGTTAGAGAAACCATTTGAAGCTGATAAAGCTCTTCAGAATTATTACATTTTCCGATGATTAATTTGAGGGATTATGTTGTTAATCCAGGTATAATACCTTTTTTATATCTTCCATATAGACAGGCTCAAAGCAACAACATAAAAAATGTTACTGCGCATGCACGCTTTTGTGGTCCAAACATAACTTCTGGTACACATCCACAAAGAATAGAGTCCCTGCAGATTATTTCTGATAACAAGCAAAAGAAATAACAAGTAAATGACATTAGATAGCAAGTTAAAAGTATGTCTAGCCAGTATTATTTTGGGTTACCAGTAAAATAATCATTACGTGACTAAAATTAAATGTGACAAAGTTACACGACCCATTCAACAAATTGTTAATTGAATACAATTATTGTATGAATATAAATTAATATTGAAAAAAATAAATACAATGTTAATAGTTAGTCTATATTATTTGCCACCAGCCAGACAAATCAACAAACACAGACCAGATGTTGACTTCGGGCCAGGCGTGTGCGTCCGATGAAACGTCAATAATCATTAAACAGTGTGCCAAACATGTGAATGTGATTCATATGAAGCTATGTTGCACACCTGATAACATAAAACGTGCCCTGAATGCCATAATTCTGTGTCACATTGCAGGTTTTCATTTCAAGTTTGTAATCACGTTTCTGGTGACAACAAATAAATACAGTTTTGACTCTAGGCAATTGCTGAACTACGAGACCCTGTTTTAATCTATCCACCTGCCGATATGTTTTCTGTGTTACACATTCATAAATATTTAACTCTTTTATCCTTGGCTCCAGTGGCGTCAAAATCATTGATTTTGCGAGTCAAAAAATAGTTACAGTAAGCTTGCTCTATTCATAGCGTAATGTAGTGACAGTATGAACTTGATCTATGTTGTCACAGGCTCCAATTATGTCATAATGATCATTAAAGTCGATGCTTTAAAATTAACTGATATTCACACCAGAGTGGGAGATGCAATCCCAGAGGAAAGATTCTTCGCTCACGGTTGCTTTTTTGTAGTTCGGCGCTCAGATTTGTTTCATGGTGTATCAACTTTGCCTTATGTGTTCAAATTTCTTTAGAAAAATAAAAATACACAGAAAATAGACAATCTCATCTTCAAATCAGATTTGATATGAATAAATGTTTGGACTAGAAATCTTTGACTTTTGGCAAATCTGAGCACAGTTTTGCCTTTGTTGATCTTGTTGTAATCACCCTCATCCTAATGTCTTTACAACCCTTTTCTGCAGAACACAAAAGAAGATATTTTTAAGAATGTTGATAACCAAACAACACTGGATCCCATTGACTTCCATTGTATAGACACAAAACCATTGAGATATTTCTCTTTAGAAAGAGTCATATAAAGATTTTGAACGACATGAGGGTGAACTATGCCTTTATGCAAATGTCAGCTCCAAATAATGAAAACGGCAAAAGAATTACAGTGTAAAAAATGAGGCAAGCACCTCACAATATGTGTATGTGCACTGATAGAATATCATCTCACAGAAGTGGATGATGTGGTTTTAAGCACATGGGTAATGAGTTCAGAGGCTGTGATGTAGTCAGGGGTGGCCGCACGCTGCAACACTCATGCTTCCATCTGCTATGGCTCATCTTGGCTGGCTGTGCGGCTGGCTCATCGGGCCCCGGGAGCATTTGGAACCGGGCCCAGGGTCCGCCTCCAACATCGCTGGCAATTACCGCATAAACACATTTGAATTAGTGCCTGTATTTGGACGCTGCGGTGTTATCATATCAGCTGCTGTCGGCTGTCAACAAACAGCTCATGGAAACGGCTGTTCAAACAATAGGAAGGGGAAAAGTGCGGCTAGATGGAAAAAAATTGTTGATAGCTTCTAGAAATATTTCAGACACGTGTTAACATTTGGCAGGACATATGAAGTTCTAAATTTAAAGTTGTCGGGTGCGATTTCTATCAGTCTTGTCAAGTATTGTGGCTGTTAACGGCCCATTTACCTGTGACACTATATCTTAAGACATCCTTACTTATTCCCAGTGCTCAAGTTAGCAGGTTTGGGGGATATAACCTATTGAAGGACATCCAACAAAATGTTTGGGGAAGAAGTCTTAGAATATAAAGTAACAGTTCACCCAAAAATTGAAATTCTGTCATCACTTCACCCTGAAGTTGTTCCAAATCTCTATACATTCTTTGTTCTGATGAACACAGACAAAGATATTTGGAAGAATGCTTGTAACCATGTATAGTAGGAAAATTACAATGGTAGTCAAAAGTTCCCTCAGAACTGTTGGGTTGACTTAAAAAAAAAATAAGTAACCTGGCTGCTTTAAAATTTTGCCTAATGAATTTCATGCAAACAAAAAAAGTTAAAAATTTTTTAAGGCAGTCAGGTTACTTGAATTATTTTTACTGTGTACATTCTTCACAATATCTTCTTTTGTGTTCAGTAGAACAAAGAAATGTATACAGATTTGGAATGATGACAGAATTCTCATTTTTGGGTGAACTGTTCCTTTAAGCAAAATACTAAAGTTTATAGTTGTATTACTTCATTGCTTTATCTGAATATGTATATTTTAATGTAAACAATTTACATTTACAATATTAAATATATACAATAATATTATATTGTTTTGCTGTTTCTTTTTTGAGTGATCAGCCTCACTTCACCTTTGATCCCTGTGGTGACTGTAAAGGAGGAAATTGAGCAGATGATGTAATTAAACCAGAGCCGATGGGAGGTATAGAATACTTCTGAACACCCCCGCCCCTGAATACACACACACACACACACACACACACACACACACAATTCCCCTCGTACATATGTTACACACAGAGCTTGTGTTTGGCCGGCTTAATCACAGCAGTAATATTGACACTGTAGTGTCACAGCAATACACTTTCAGTAAAAAGTCATCTATTACTCATACTGTAGTTCACAGTGAGAGAGAGAGTTAATAAACAGAGCAATCTGTATTTACTGTAGATGGCCAATATAAAAAAAGAATCAGAATAATTGTAGCCTGCATCAGAATTCTACCTAAAATATTCAGAGTTTACAAGCATAAGTGGAAACTGTTTTGTAGCTGTTATGCAGGTCTTCCTTCCTCCATAAGAGGGGGAAAAGTTTCTGGTCAGGCAGTCTACCATATGTGCACTGACAGTCAAGTTCACTGCGAGCATAATAAATTATAGAGTAAGCAATGGAGGTGTGGGTACAAGGTACAGTGTTGACGGCAATGTCAAAAAGCATCAGCAAAAATGACAAGTCCAAGCTTCTGACCTGCAACAGTGATATTTGAGCTTCTAATCGGATAGTACAGCTCTCCCCACTGTCCAGCTCAGACTCATGCAGGACAATTCAATAATTTATTGACTGAAATATGGTGGAAGAACACACACATCATATTATTTATTTCGTAAAACTCATTGCTCATTGCTGTGTTTATTATGGCCAATTCTAGGCTTATGGATGTGAGATTGGCAGTCAAAACTTGACATATAAACTCTCAGAGAATGTATGTATTACAAATATATTGAACCATCTGTTTATGTTTTCTAAACCCCTGTGAAAGAGTGTAGAAATCAGAAAATATACACGTTTCTATTTGACATGAGGGAAATAAATGTGCATTATTGATGTGACAAATAGGGACACACGTTTTTGAGAGATAACATATTTTGTAGGATTTCTGTGAATTAAGATACAGAATCAGATGCAATAACAACAAACAAATAGAGACAAATGGCTAAAAATAGTTATTATGAATTTTCATGTGCCCATTTATGAGGAATATGGACTGATGTGATAATTCTAAAAGCAGCACTTAACTGACTAGAAAAACATACTTTAATAAAAAATGCTTTTAAGATTTTAGATTTATTTATTTTCATTTAAGAAGTTTATTTTCATATTTAAACCACTAAATAATGACATCTGAGGTATCTGTTAAAAAATGTATCTGGTAAAATCTAAAATTTTTCATGCTACGGTTGACATTTGCATTGAACTGCTCATATGTGCATACTGAAATGTGATTATGTCTATGTATATTGAGAGAGAAAGAGAGAGAGAGAGATGAAGGCTGGTCACTTTGAATATTTGTATATAAAAAAACATATTGTTTTCCAGATTGTCATCAGACCAGAGTTGCCATGACGACAAAGTGGGATGGCATGGTGAATGTCACCTTTGCTGTCTGAGCTCTCATGTCTTGAGCTCAGGTCTGTGTGTGTGTGTGTGTGTGTGTGTGTGTGTGTGTGTGTGTGTGTATGTTGAGCTCTTGAGTGTGTGTGACGGGGCGCGGAGGGTGGCCCCCTGGGCCCCTGCTGCCCTGACGGCCCTGCCACAGCTGCACTCAGGTGAAACCGATGTGGTGGCAGCAGCATGAAAGCTCCAAAAAACAGGAAGAAAACGTTTTTCCAAGATCAAAGACTGAACTCTGTTTCTTGCCAAATAGCTTTTGTTATGTCTAAATTTGGCACTGTAGTGAAAATCACGGAGGTAAGAGTAATACTTATAAGTCACTATAGTGTGTGTGTGTGTGTGTACTTGTACATCTATCTTTATGAGGACCAGTTTGAGTAAAGGGTTAGGGTCAGGCACTTAGTTCTGATAGTTAGGGTAACGGGCTAGAGATTACATTACATTTTTTCACAAGATTCTCTATATGTTTAGTGGTATGACAGTCATGACTAACTTGATCTAGCTCTAATCTAACACGAGCCCCATTTCTTTTAGATCCTAGGGGGATTTGGACGAAGCAAGCTGCCAAACAGTCTGATGTCATGTTTCACAGATTTATTATTTGAATGTTTTGTGGGTTTCCCATTATTCATTTTATCACATGTATTCAAGCTCCATTTCCTGACATTTAATATTCATCAGAAGCAGGTCTTTGTGCTGTTTAGGGCTATATTGTTTAAGGGAATATGTTTGTGTCACTTTTGATGTGAAGCGGGCAATAGATTACGCATTATCTCAGGCCCTTCGGGTGTACTAGTCTATCTCAGCATTTGTTAAGGCAGAAGGCCCCTGCAGACCCGCTGCGTTCTGCTCTGCAATGTGTGGCCAGCATCACTGACAGGTCATTATTGGCCATCATGCTGAGTGACGGACGGCAATGGCCGAGCTTGCATTTATTTCATCCGTTGTTATTGAGAAAGAGATGCAGCATTTTTCTGCCATCAGACTGATCAGAAAAGTAGTAAAATCTACACCAGTAACACAAGGGTTTGTGCTGATGTGTGAGGTGGAACTATATGGGTTTCACTGGACACATAGTGACATATTAACATATTAAAAACAGCAACAGTTTTATTTGTACATCAGTTCTAGAAGGCCAAAATGAACAAGTGTGTATAATCCCAGGCACTGGGGTAAAGATTGGAGTAAAATGTCTACTGATAAAGGTCCGGCATTTGTTGACAGTCACGATAACCACAGAGAACATGCACTGAAGCTGTTTTGTTTGGTACATTAGGAATGTACTACAGCATTACTTTTTCATCGTAATGTAATACTTTTTGACAGTAATTAATATATTTGTATCTTTCTAAATGTTTATTAAAACTTCCAAAAAACTGTAACATAAAAAAGAGAGATTTTCAGTAGGGCAGATTTCAATGTCTCCACCTGAGCCACATAAAATGAATTATTGTTTTGCATTTATTGTCAATTGGTTTATGTAAGTACACACTGTCAACTTTGAAAAGTTCTTTTTAAAGCCAGTGGTCAAACATCTTGCTATGTAAAAAAATTATGAATTAATTTGATCAATTATGAGTTTTATGTTTAAAAAATACAAAATTCCACACAAATTTAACAACCGGATTCAGTTTAATTTGATTTAAGTATGTAAATAATATGTAAAGCACTTTAGATACATGATGTTTTTAAAGTTTAATAGTAATACATGAATAAATAAAATAAAGATTGTATATGGTATTAAAATACATGGTATTATTGCAAGTTTTTCTCTATGCAATGTACATTGATGAAAATGATCTGAAATAAATACCATGTTTGATTGAAAATGTATAAATAAATTTACCGTTAATTCATCCGCAAGCTTTACAATACATTCCACAAATGCTCTTATTTGTATCTGCAATAAAAAGTGCATATGACAATAAATAAAATCATACACAATTGGAAAGATGAGGTAATCTGTTAGTATGCTCAGTTTACAAATAGTGCCTTTTACGCTAGCCTTCACAAAACTGTGAAAACTGTATGAATAATACAAACTTTACTGAGATGATTGATAGGAAAACCTGTCATTTTTATTGCATGTAATATAATTATGACATGCGTTGCTCATTTTGATATGGTAGTGGCACGTATTTGTAGTAATAGCCAAAAAATACGTTGTATGGGTCAAAATTATAGATTTTTCTTTTATGCCAAAAATCATTAGGATGTGAAGTAAAGATCATGTTCCATGAAGATATTTAGTAAATTTCCCACCGTAAATATATCAAAACTTTACTTTTGAGAGTGGATGCAGCAAAATCGCAAACAAAAACAAGCCTATAAACTTCACTCGCTGCTGACTGCTCTTTGGGAATTACCCACTCAAGTTTGATATCTATGTAAAGCTTTCGGGTTCATCTATTCTCCACCACGTCATTACAGCGGTAAACCAATAGAGAGCATTAAAACAAACCTGTTTCTTCTTAACAGCAACCTGCTCTAATTAACAACTTTAAAGGCCATTTTCTCAATGTTTAGATTTTTTTGCATCCTCAGATTCCAGAGTCTTAAATAGTTATATCTCGGTCAAATTTAAGAAGATGTACCAATCTCAGTTTTGAAAAATTGACCCTTAAGACTGGTTTTGTGATCCAGTGTCACATTTATGTAAGGTCTGTGAGAACATTACATGTGTTCTTATCAGTTCTCAGTTGTAACTCCTTCTAAACTTGCCGATTAGACGGAGCAAAAAGCTCCTCTGTATATATAACAGTGCCTGAACAACATTTAGCTGGTTTTTCTTTGAACCAAGGAGAGATGAAGCTTCTAATCTTGGCAGCGCTGTTCGGGCTGAGCTTAGCTCAGTTTAACCCTAACACAAAACATGGAAGAACTTCCATTGTCCACCTGTTTGAGTGGCGCTGGGCTGATATTGCTGCAGAATGTGAGAGATACCTTGCACCAAACGGCTTTGGTGGAGTTCAGGTGAGTACGAGATTTAAGCATTCGAAAATATATTGTTAAACCATGTTAACATATTGTATACTTGCTTGTATGTTCTAACCTAAAAAAAACTGCAATATCGATTTCCCGTTGAAAGATCTCCCCTCCGAGTGAGAGCATTATCGTCACAAACCCGTGGCATCCTTGGTGGCAGAGATATCAGCCAATCGGCTATAATCTGTGTTCCAGATCAGGAAATGAAAATGAGCTGAGAGATATGATCACTAGATGCAACAATGTTGGGGTAAATACAGCTATACATGTCAACACCGGGTCTCCAGACTCACCAGACTTGATGTGAACTTGATTGTTCTGGCTTCCTTTACTTGTTTTGACAGGTGAGCATCTATGTAGATGCTATCATCAACCACATGTGTGGAGCGGGTGGTGGAGACGGTACGCACTCCAGCTGCGGTTCATATTTCAATGCCAACAAAAAGGATTTCCCTTCAGTTCCATATTCAAACTTGGACTTTAATGACGGAAAATGCCACACCGGCAGTGGAGACATCGAGAATTACCACGATGTCGATCAAGTAAGAGAAAAGTTCAGCTGCATCGTAGTTTGTGTTTCGATAACCGCATGTTTTATAATGCTGGCAGGTAAGAAACTGTCGCCTGGTTAGTCTTCTGGACCTTGCTTTGGAGAAGGACTATGTGCGAGGTAAAGTGGGGGACTACATGAATAAGCTGATTGATATGGGTGTGGCCGGATTCAGAATGGACGCGTGTAAGCACATGTGGCCTGGTGATCTTTCTGCTGTTTATGGAAGACTCCATAATCTCAACACCAAATGGTTTCCCTCTGGAGCCAGACCTTTCATCTTCCAAGAGGTAGTTTTATTCATTTTACTTAACAACAATACCAGTATGAAGGTGGCAAGTATTCCAGTCATAATGCACTTTTCTGTTAGGTTATTGATCTTGGTGGGGAGCCCATCACATCAAATCAATATTATGGACTTGGAAGGGTCACTGAGTTCAAATATGGTGCTAAGCTGGGCACTGTGATGCGCAAATGGAATAATGAAAAACTCTCCTACCTTAAGTGAGATTTTTATTATGAAAAGAAATCAGCATGGAGTAGTTTGAATGTTATTGTTCAATCGAACTGTTTATTGTTCAAGGAACTGGGGTGAGGGTTGGGGTATGATGCCTTCTGATAAAGCCCTGGTATTTGTTGACAACCATGATAACCAGAGAGGACATGGAGCCGGTGGAGCATCTATTGTCACATTCTGGGATGCCAGGTACACTTACGGTGCAAACATGGTACATAAACAGGTTAGGCATAATAGACTGAATTTGTTGGTTTTTGTTTAAACACGTTGTATTTATTTTGTCTTCAGACTTTACAAAATGGCTGTAGGCCTGATGTTGGCTCATCCATATGGAGTTACAAGAGTAATGTCCAGCTTCCGTTGGAACCGCAACATTGTCAATGGACAGGTGATCGATCCTGCTTTGTCAATCGAGGAGAAATGCGAAGCTGTTTGTTTTTTAAGATCAGATCCACAGGATGTTTCTCTTTATCACTGTTTACCGTATCATTGCCCAGGACACAAATGACTGGATGGGACCTCCCAGCTATGGTGATGGATCCACCAAACCAGTTCCCATTAACCCGGACTCTACTTGTGGAGATAACTGGGTTTGTGAACATAGGTGGCGTCAGATCAGGTGCAGTGAGTTCCTTCTTATGTTATCTTGCATACATAAAAATGTAGCTAGTTAGAGTTTACAATCAAAACCCAACTTTTCTCCACAGGAACATGGTGATCTTCCGTAATGTTGTTAATGGACAGCCATTTTCCAACTGGTGGGACAATGGGAGTAACCAGATCGCTTTCGGACGTGGTAGTCGTGGGTTCATTGTCATTAACAACGACAGTTGGTAAGTGCCTGTTGCTGAAAGATGTTAAATGAATTTGTATTTTATTCCAAGAAAAATTGAACAGATCACATTACAGCAATCACAACAATCACTTTGTGCTTTAGGGATCTGGACGCGACCCTAAACACTGGCATGCCACAAGGCACCTACTGTGATGTCATTTCCGGTCAGAAGGAAGGAAGCAAATGCACTGGAAAACAAGTGCAGGTTGGAGGAGATGGACGGGCCTACTTTAAAATCCATCACATGGATGAAGACCCATTTGTTGCCTTCCATGCTGACTCAAAACTGTAAAAGTTGCAGATATGGAAAAATAAAAGAATAATGCAGAATATTCAGGCTTATTTTTCTGTAAAAATTTCAATTTACTTAAAACAGTTGTTGATAGTAGAAGTTATAGTAGTTATAAAATACTGCAGCTTTGCAGTCACGATTGTTTGAATTTAATAATATTGAAATTGAGTGATACATTCCCTACATTTTCAACCCAATCAGTCCATTATTCAGGAGTTTATCATTGACACAAAATAATAGGTAATACATTAATTTACAACATTATTTATAAATTAAAATATAATTTACATTTTAATAATAATAGTTTGTGTCCAACTGGAAACCTAGCCTGAAATCATAGGGCAGGTAAATCAATGCGAGGTCAAGCTTCAGGAGATTCCATAAATGATCATTATGACAATTTTTTTCACCTAAAATAGGCTATATATGTAGTTTAATACAGTAGATCAGTTGTATTGTCTTGTACATTTAAATTGAAAATTGTAAACTTGTGCACCAGCACCACCATGAGACAAACAAGCAATGTTACAGGCTGCATAACAAGGACACACAGTAACCAGAATGTAATCTGCATTGCTTTCTAAACTTTGAATTTACAGTAAAATGCAGTTTTAATATGATTTATCCAAACCCATCAATGCAGGTCTACAAGAGCCAAGTTAATAAACAGTGACCAGTGTCTGAATGATATACACACTCAGTAAACACCCAATCATTTGACATCTGGGTGTGTTTTAGACACAAAGAACAGCATCCATCAGTCAAGAATTTGTTGATAGTTGAGATGATGGAATTAATGATCTTTACAACATGAGTCCAGTGAGCTAGTGTTTCTCTCATGTTGTCCTTTAGAATTTCAAGGCATATTAGTGTCTTCAGTTGACAACATTGAATGCTTCAGTTTAGTAAGAATAAACAATTATTTATTGGGCACATGGGGTCGATATTATTTTTTTATAAATATAAAAATATCACAGCATATGTTCTCTGGTTACATACATGTAGGTAGACACATTATTCTGCCTTCTGCTTTTGCTTAAGGGAACAGGATTGTGGACACATGCATTGCAGCATGAATGTTCAGAATTATTCAGAAAACATCTTAAGATGACAATTATTGTGGTGGGAGTTGATATGGATTTTTGGTGGGCAGGCTGATGTAAATGAAATGAGGGGAAGATACTGGTAGAAGGGCTGAAGCACGTATTTGCGGATGGAAAGTTATCCACAAAAGTACAGATGGAATCAATTTTATGATCTCGTTTCACAGTAGTCAGCGGGAAACAGTCTTCTCTCTCATGGGTGAAAGCATAAAGACATGTCGTTCTGTTCAGCTCTCTTATTCCCTGTCTCTGCATATCTCTCTGTCTTCTCCTGTCAAAAAAGGTTGTCCAAATACTCCAATGATATAAAGTATAACAAACTGTTGTCATATCGAAATTAATTTTTTCTTGAATAATTCCCCTATGCGTTTGAGTTAAATATATTGAAGATATTATGCTTAAATGCACTTTTGTGTTGTGGCCTAAAAGTTTGTTTTGGACTAAATTAGCAAGTCAAAATCATCCCTGGGTGAAATTAAACGATGAAATGTTACAGATTATTCTAATAAAGTAAGTTTTTTTTTAAAGAATAATCTAAATAATATATAAGTAGTTATTAATAAGAGTAGGCCACGTTAGTCAAGCTTGCTCAGTCGATCACATCAGGTGCAACTAATCAATGTCAACCAATAGTGATACAACACATACTAGACTGTGTCCTATTTAAGATGCTTTCTATAGCTCATGTACAGCTGTTCAATCGTGTCACGCTCAAAAACCCACCTCCATCCCCAACTCCTCCTCATCTGACTGCATCTATTAGGTAACCTTTAACTTCATCCTGTATGCATCCCCTTCTGACAGGTGTGGATCCTCTTTTAAACTATATTCTTTTGTATATTAATTAATTAAGATTTTAATACCAGCACAAATACTGTAAGCATATGCCTTCATGAGTCTATGTATGGCTATAATTTTAGAAGACAGGAATATTGATTGAAATGCAAATGATCTTCTTTTAAGTGGCTATGTATAATCCTCCTTGATCTGCTGTCCATTTTGTTTAAGTTAAGCCAAGAAAACCTTAGCCAGTGAATGCCACAAATGCTTAAAAAAGGTTTGTTTTAAACATTTTAAGAGTGCAGTCAGGTTTCTGCTTCTCAAATAAGACAAGAAATCTGAATAAATATGATGATTTTGAGGAGATTTTTAAAGAAGTGTCCCAACTCAACTGAATTAGCTGTTGAGATTATTTACACATTTTTGACCGAACTTAAATCTCTTAAGTTTTCTCTTGAGTGGAAAGGGTGAGAACAGAAGCTTACCAGATGATTCAGTGACTCTGGAATTTATTTGTTTTTGATCATGGATACAGTATGTTCACAGTTTTGACTTTTTTGGACCAACTTTCTGTTTTCATCTGGCCACATTCTGCTCAAACTACTGCCATAACAGTAGCCAAGAGAGGTTTCTCTCGGAATCAGTGGCACCAGAGCTCAGTCTGCTACCAAAGAGAACTGCTTGGTGCAGACAACTTTACGCAGTCTTCAATTTCTCTTTTTCTCTTTTAATTTGTGTATTTTTATCTTGTGCTTTTCTGAGTTCTGCCTCCTGTTAATCTAAAAAAGAAAGAGTAGTTCATGAAAGACAAATTGCAAGTAAACTCTTATACTGGCCAATGATAACATAAAATTGGCCTTGCACAATGGCACAGGCATTAAAAGGACAGTTCACCCCAAAATGAAAATCCCTTCATCATTTACTCACGTTCCAGTCCTGTACGGAAATCTTGTTTTAGATGTAACACAGAAGGAGAATTGTTTTTGTTTGAATTTTGTTTTACAAAGTTATTAGACAAAAGCACCTTAAAGTGTGATTAAAGTAGTGCATATCATTTGTGTTTTTTCTCACAGATCTTTTAAAGCTGACATTTAGCTTTTTTATTTTATTTTATTATTCATTGATAATGCTTTCCAATGATCTTTCCACTGAGAGTCGAGTTCAGCTCAACTGGTTCAGTTCGATTTGTACACAAATAATTTCAAGCATTTTTTTGTGAAGGTCAGTTAAAAGTCAGGGTCAGTTAGAGGCATGGGACTGCCACCATATGTAGATAACACGTGTAGTATTCACAGCCCAAACTTTTGTGGATATTCACAGAATTCAAGTGCTATGTAATGTCATACTAACGTAAAACTAAGCCAAGCATTGCATTAAAAGGGAGACGTTCTGAAACTGAAAAACTGAGCGATCCAGGAAGTTAACTTTGGCACAAAGCCATCAAATTTTGATGTCGGAATAGAATTAGGAGACAGAGATGTGAGAAGGAGGTACAGTGGGATAAAGAGCTTGCCTTGGCTCTGTGGCCAGACAGGGATTCCAAACCACACCAAAATTCACAAAACTTTTATTTCTACTTACTGAAAGTCTTACTGTAAAATGTATGTGAGAGACATTACATGGATGATGCAAGGAATCTGCTGTTGTCATTGAAAATGTCACTGTCCCATTCCTTTCCACTAGGGGACACTCCACTCAATAAAATACCATGTGATATAATTATAGGTAAACAGAATTCCTCAGACTGCTTTTCAAGAATGGATGTTTAGTTATTTTTACATGAGGCAATAAAAGATTCTGTTATCTTTCTCCAGAAGGATATAGGGGGAAAAAACCTGCTATCCAAACCTTTTTCCCACTGACTCATCTGGAAATGGTCACTACGTTTGTTAACTCAACAAACTTCAGGACTTGCCAGGTTCTTGGGAGGTGTTTTCTAGTGCATGCCAAACACTCTTTAGCTTGGCACCATAGGGCAGGTCTCTAACCCACGGAGCAATTTGCGTGTCTTCACTGACACACTGAACCACTGCACCCTCTGACATTATGCCTTTTCATGACTGCAGGGTTCCCAAGCATATTTAAGACTTCAAAACTAAACCGACCACATGTATTCCATCTTTGTCGAGGCATTCATTGACTCGTTGACTTTTTTTAGCTTGATTGTCCGTCGCAGAGAATTTGAAACGATATAAGCGCAGCCTTCAATCCAAGACCGTCATTAAGCGAGTGTGGCATGTATTTGAAGCAAGCTGGACAAAGCCACAGGGCTTGAATATGGTTCTGTGGTTTCATACTACTAACTGAAGGTTGGCTTCTCTGACATCATGCCACCAATTGCAGTGCTTTGATTGTAGGCTATAGAAAAGCATGAGCTGCAGAAAACGCAAGACATTTATCAGATCTTTTGCTGAATGTGTTTTCTGAAAAGCTTGCTCAACAGAGCACATGAGACATTTTTATAAACCATGATAAGCTTGGCTTATAATTTTTGCATTATCCAAAAGCTTGCTTCTTGATGTAAAGCATCTATACTCTTAAAAATAGTATGCTTAAAAGGTTCTTCACAGCGATGCCTTAGAAGAGCCATTTTTGGTTCCACAAAGAACTGTTTAGTTGAAGGTTAGTCGAAGAACCATGTCTTTATTACCTTTTAATAATCTGAAGAACCTTTTTTACCACAAAGAAACTTCTTCAGATGTTCTTTATAGAACCATTTAGGCAGTTAGAGTGTAATAGTATGTCCAATATTCTGCAAAAACTAAATAAAATGACATGCTATTATATATTATATAATAATGTATGCTGTAATAATGTGACATTTTTATATCTTAAATGTATGTAATAAATATTTGTGCATTTGTGGTTTGATTATTCTACATGATCTCAAATATAAAAAACGGTGGTGTCTATGGAAACAATGACGCTCCTTATGGGAAAAACTGATTCCGCATGAGTGAATGTGCTCCCCGCTTTTAACAACTTCCAGATATTCTCCACAAGCTTTTGCTCCCTGTCACAGTTTTTAAATCTGTAACATTTGTTCTATCAGAGCTCCGTCTTATCTGACACATGTCAGCAAATTGTTGGCATGGCGGAAGGCCATATGGAAATGCTGCTGTGTGCATATGGTATATTTGCACTTTTGGGATCTTTCTGAATTCTGATATTTTGTTGGTAGTTTCCATTAGTGGTCGATGTGATTAGGTCACCAAATCATTGGAAAAATGGCTTTATGTATGAGGAAGAGAATGTTGTCTTATCGATGGCCAGATTAAGAAATCTGGAAAAATATGTGAAAATGACTCAAACTATTGATGCAATTGGAGCTTGGTGGATCATCAGGAATGCAAAATGCGAACAAAGCGTTGACTGCACTGGTAAAGACCACAACGGAAAACCTGTGTGATTTGTTCCAACTGTTCCATCACACTGTTGGGAACAGATGCTTCAGGATAAGGATGAATGTCAGCTGAGGAATTGGGCAGGATCCAAACAGATCTCCCGCCATCATCATATTATTTACTGCTGTGCCTGTGATGTCATGCCATAATACCATACCATCTCTGCATTGTAACAGTGCTTATGGATAACTGTCTTTGTGCTACACAGCTGCATCATTTGTCTGTCATAGCATCATTCATTATCTGATTTGTTCTTTGTAGCTTCTCTGATAAATTTAATGATTTTCTTTAGTAGTTTTCTCCAGATCCAAATATCAAACATTCCACAGTTATTTGATTTTTTTCTGATGGACATTCTCTTATTCCTCATTATCTGCAGTTTGCAGGATGACCACTCACAGCTCCATTGAAACTGATATGATTGCGGTGTGGCTAATCTAGTGCATGTGTTTTTCCGAACCCTTGGCCAGAGCCGCTTCTCTGGGCCTGAGCTTGGATTTACAGCAATAATTGGAAAGAAAATCAAAGCAGTATGTTTTTAATTGCTGTTGTCTGGTGCAGAGAGAAAGTGACATCTTTCAGTTTGTGTATCGCTGTCTGACACAGAGATCACATAGCCATCTTATTAACATTCCTACTTACATTTGCTAAGCGTAAACACATGTCAAAAGCATATTCTTTGATTTGAGAAGTCAATAAGAGAGAAATGAAACACTGATGGTGCAAATAAAACATTTTAGTCCTTATACTATACCTAATTTGAGAACAAATAGCTTAAAAAGGATAGTTTACCCAATAATGAAAATGTTGTCATCATATACTCATCCTCTTGTCATTTCAAACCTGTATGACTTTCTTTCTTTCTTCTGCAAAACACAAAAGAAGCTATTTTGAAGAATGGAATAATGGCGGTACCCATTCATTTCTATTGTGTGGACACAAAACCAATGCAAGTCAATTGGTACCGCAGTTTATTCTTTGCAGAATAAAGAAAGTCATACAGGTATAAACCGAATTTTCATTTTTTGTTAAACCATTCCTAATATTTAAACAATATGTGCTGCTGCAAATGGTGTATTAGATATTATAAAAAATAATACTAATTGAAACGTTAAAATGCTTAAATTGGTTAGCTTAGCAATTACATTTGTTAAACTTCAATCAATTTTAAGTGGGTGGATTTTTTGCCTCTGAATACTGGTCATTCTTGGATTTCCTGTTTAGTCTAGAGAACCCTGAAGTTGATCATATACGGTTTAATGGTGGTATGCTGTTTACAAAGCACCTAGTCTCTCTGAGTGCATTGGGCCTTCGACTTTGCTGTGTTTTGATTTCAGTTATTTCATTTTCTTTAAATGTAATTTCAAGCAGCTCAGTTTCATATTAATCAGCAAAACCAAACAAACCAAATGAAGATATTATAAAGTAGGGTTTACTCCTCCAGATTGATGTGGTTTAACGTTAGACATATTTGTGGTGTCCTTAGTCATTTCCAAGGAACTTCCAAGTATGAACGGCGATTCACCTCAGCTAGTGGCCTTGTGTATCTGCACCTAAGAAAACAGATGAAACAGGCCAAGGCTAATAGATGCAGAATGTTTCATCTATCTGTTGTAGTCGTTGATGTCAGTGGGGTTGACACTATTGTAGTCAAAGCTGTTTAAACTTATGTGTGTGATCATTTCAAAAGGATTTCCCCTGGGAACACGCACTGCTGTAATTAATGTAGAGACTCACATGCAGAAAATCTGCCGGTAATCACACTGATTTATCGTAAACCATTTTCTCAGTGAATATTTTGTCATGCTTTTCGTTTCTCATCATTTCAACAAGATTTATAGTGCTTTTGTTTGTACACTACAGTGTGTTTGAGCTACAAATCAAAAGACAGCAGTATTATTGTATGTTTTTTCAAAGGCAAAATAGTCAAAACAAAAGGATAACAGAGCACTAAATAATGACTAGAATAAAAGACTAGATAAAACCTCATTTAAAGCTTCTTGCTTCAAAGAAGAAAAACATGATTGCAATTTAACTGTTTTAACTTTTTTTTAATTTCTATTGATTCCTAAGTATCAGTGCGAGTGAAAAACACAGGCTTTAACAAACAACTTACAGTGAGATTTGAGTGTATTGGAAACAAGAGAGATGGTTTTTATGAAATATATGTATTGCATTGTCACTATTTTTCTAAACCTTTCCTAATGCTTGTTCCAAGTGTGCATTTTCTGTGTATCTCAAACGATTAAATACACAATCAGTGTGTTACGGTAAATATCAATTCATGTGAGTTGCAAGTGTAAGATGTAATTTCTACAGATCTTTGAAGGCTCAATAAAAACACATGTACAGGACAGTACATTCAGATCAAAACATGACTCTGAAAAAAGCATTGTTCTTATTTAAAATTATATTTGAATAATACACAATATGATTACCAAATAGTCACTTTTAAATAGCTAAAGTGATAATTCACCCCAAAAACTGTTACAGTTTATATTAAGGTACACAAATTCATCATTAACTACTTGCTTATTTATTAGTATGTGTAAAGCACATATAAATAAATTGTTCTGCATTACCTTATTCAACATCCCTTAATCAATACCTAAACCTAAAACCTACCTTATAAGCAGTAGTTTATTGAGGCAAAAGTCAAAGTAAATAGTTAGTTAAGAGTAAGAATTGGTCCTTAACAGTTATCATTTACTGTCCCTCTTGTCATTTCAAACATGTATGACTTTTTATTCTTGCGCAGAACACAAAAAAGATGGGTGCTGCAGCTGTTCGGTTACCAACTTTCTTTAAAATAGCTTTTTTTGTGTTTTGTGAGTTCGAAATGACAAGAGGGTGAGTATATGAAGACAAAATGTTTATTTTTGGGTGAACTATCACTTTAAATCAATAAATAATGGATTGTATTAAGCTGCATGCTGTTGCTCTTTAGCAAATAAATACATCCTCAGACTAAAGCACATTGTGGTTAAGCCAGTCATCCATAACCTACCACACGGTTTTACTGTAAGTTCTGCCTGCTTCCCTGCAACAGTGACGGTATTATCAGATAACAGTACAACTGACTGTTTTAATCCTCTTGATCTTTGTTAAAGGGATAGTTCACCCAAAGTTTTTGAGTTGTTGCAAATCTGTAAGTTTTTTTGTTCGATGAACACAGAGAAAGATATTTGGATGAATGCTTATAACCAAACAGTTCTTGGCCAGCGTTGACTACCATAGGAAAAATTACTTTATATATTATTTTTGTTCTATTGAACACAAAATTATATATTTTGAAGAATGTAGGCAAAACGTTCTGGGGCACTTTGACTACCATTGTCATTATTACTATGGTCAATGGGGTACAATAACTGTTTGGTTACAAGCATTCGTCCAAATATCTTTCTCTGTGTTCAACCAAACAAATAAAGGTATACAGGTTTGGAACAACTAGAGAGTGAGTAATTCATGACAGAATTTTCATTTTTGAGTGAACTGTCCCTTTAAACATCGGGATTCTTAAATGCTACCACCAGCAGTGTGGAAACAGAGCGAAACTGAAGTCTATCATCACGCCAAGACAGAAGTCAGGACAAAGCCTCAAATGTCAAACTGTAATGATAATTTGGAGAACAGAAATTTTGAGGTCAAGATCTGAAAGACATATAGCCTAGGGCAGTGGAGCAGACTAAGACCAGAATATAATGTGTATTCTGCGGCAAGAGTGAAACTTGACTCGTGTCTCGAAACTTTTTGGAAAGTCAAATGCATGCTTTTGAAGGGCAAACATAGAATACGTTTGGCATGAGAGACTTCTTTTTTGGGTTAAATTTGAACTGTAAGTAGACTAGCCAAACAAATTGAAAGGCGTGCAATGTCTAAAAACAACAAAGATAAAGTTGTTCATTTGTCTTGCAATGTCTCAAATGCTTTTTATACAATACATGGATGTATGTGCATTGACTGCTTAATCACATGGTTTATAGAAAAACAATTATAAACATATGTTGAAATGTGAAAATGGTGTGTTTTGTGCCAGAATCTGTAGATGCATTTACAGCTGCTTTTTATACGTTAGAACTCTATTGCCTGTCCCAGCAAAGGGCCAGCATATGTTTGAGGTTCTAATGTTTTTTCTCTCTCTTTTCTGAGAGAAAAAGCATGAGAAAAGCATTGGGGGAATAAAGAACAAATAGACTGAGAGTTTACACAGTTAGCATTTACAAACTTTGACTACTCAAGGTATGACACGTTGTAGATTTGACCATCTGAAAACCAGATCAGTCTGGCAGTGGTAACTGTGAAGCCCAGGTCACCTAAAACAAAGTCTTGACTCACCTGTAAGCGAATAGTCCGTTATTTCACATTATATACTACATTATGTTTTGCAGAAAATATACTGTGAAGCCATTTATTTGTTTTGCTAGCGTTTATTGGTTCTCTCTGCATTTCTAAAAGGAATGTGCAGTTTATTATGGGCTAACACATGAGGATTGTAAATGTGTTCTGAATTTCAGTGACAATTATAGCTATAGTCAATTGCTCTAAAGTTTATACAGGAAAAACAAAACTGACTGCAGCATTATATGAATGCCACCTGCCCATCAATGACTTTTAAAAATGAATTTCAGACATCTGCAGCACAGGAATCCCAAAGAAGACTCTTTATCTGGAAGGAATTCCAGCTTGAAGTCCCGTCTGTTGCTCTCATTCATGGTGATGGTATCTTTGTCTGGCGTTCTCTACATCTTGAAGAATTTAAAACGGGCCACTTCAGGCCAGCACTTTACATGGGCAAAAAATGTTTTAAAGTATTTGTCTCTTATAAGTACATATTCCTGTGAACACTTGAGTAGAATTCCACCAAGTTTAGGTTACATTTAGTATTATCACAGTGTAGCAAAATGCAATCTCTCAAAGTTAGCATTAAATAAATAAATGCAACCACTGTATATCCTGCATTTGCTGCTATTGCACTTCTGGTTAGACCTAAACTGCATTTCGTTGCCTTGTACTTGTACATGTGTAATGACAATAAAGTTGAATCTAATCATCTAATCTAATCTAAATAAGTAAAATAAAATAAACTTAATTAAAGAATACAAATATGATCAAAAGTAGCTAAATGTAAGTACCAACATTTAAGTAACAGACTCAGTGATTTAATGTAATATTAATAATCAACATTATTCATCATCATCATAATGATTAAAAGTAAACATTGTGTGCAAATAGTTCTTATCTAGTCCTAGCACTGCAATAGTCAAGAAAGGATGCAGGATGATAATCCAGGTCATGATGTGACTCTCTCCTCCAGTGAACCGCTGTCCCATCACTATTTCCATGTTGCCTGATGTGTAGGTACACCTAGTTCTGAATTTTCGGGGAACTGTTTAAAACTTTTGAAGCGCGCACCAAAATAATGGGTGGGTCTTTCCAAAACCGCTGCTTTTCTCGTTTTAATGTCTTTTTCCTCACAGGTCAGATTTAGTCCACATGTCCAACCCTCCAAAAGACTTTAGCTCTTCGGGGAACAAACGGGTTTCCTTTTTTTCATGAGAGCCCGTTTACCTTCAGTCTGTCTACTGGGCGGAGGGAGTGAGGAGTTTGTTCACGAAGAAACTTATTGATTTTTTCGCTCATGGCAGTTCAGAAAACGTAAATAACACTAATCTGGATTGTGGAAGGGAGCGAATTTTTTCAAATAAGACGCCCGTTTTATTGACACAGTTGAGGGCGCCGGTCATGGATAAGGAGAGGTGGTCCACGAGATGGAAAACGAAAAAGTGGCTCAGGAACTCCGCTATTACTGCTATCATCAGTCTAACTTTTCTCCTGCAGTCAGCACATGTGAGAGCAGGTAAGTAAAGTGTGTTGAAAACAACATGTCGCCAGCTTTTCATTGATGTCAGCCTTCAATACACCTTGTATTTAAATGTACAGTTGACTTTAAACATTGAAATATTATTGAATAAATAAATAAGTAGAATATATTGGCTGTGTCTCAAAACTTACTAAGCTGCCTACCTATGGGCAGCGTTTTGAGCACTTTCCCAAATTCAACATTCTGTAGGTATAGCCCAGGTTTTAAGACAGAAAATGAGAGAGAAATTGTTCAGTAAGGGGTTATCTGTAGCTTCTGTCAGTAAATTTCATCGGTTTGTGTTATTCAAGCATTTCCAACATTAGATTTTTTTTAGCATGATATAGCCTATTATATGTTAAGATGTGCAGTTACAGATAAGTTCTATACTTTTACTGATGTGCACATTTATATCAGTAGACTTTTTGACAATTCGTTAGTTTGTGTTAATTTAATATCACATTTGAATACTGTCTACTACATTTTCGATGTTTACATATGCAATAACATTTGACTCGAGGTTCCAAAATATCTTAACAGGTCTTCACAGTTACGGTCAAACTACACTGTGTATAGTACGTTGGTAACTGTTATACAGAATGTAGGCATCATTCTTCTAACCATAAAAACTGCACTACCTCGCAAGTACCAGTGGGGCACTCTAGCGCACAGAGTTAAATTCTTTAGTTAAAAAGTGTTAAAAGTGCTCAGAGAGAGAGAGAGAGAGAGAGAGAGAGAGAGAGAGAGAGAGAGAGAGCAAAATACATTTCATTACACTATCCCTATAGCTATGCCACTTTATCTGGTCATGTGTAGAAGTGCCACATATATTTAAACTCTTTTTGAAGGTTTTGAAGTGTTTGAAGTTCCACATTCAAAGGTCCACTACAACATTTTTTGAATAAAGAATAAATAATAGTGCTTTACAGGCCAACATTCAGCCACCAAGCACTTCTGCCTTGTAAAAAATAAATTGTTTACACATTCTTGTCTTTGCTTTTTAGACTAAACTATAAGCAAAACAATCAAACTATTCGATAGGTGAAGTGGGAACATTTTGCTTTATGATATGTAACATACCTCTTTCAAAATGGCTGTCTGATAATGTCTTTAGCACTTCAACATTTCGTAGTTGGGGGCAGGGTTGTTCAGTTTGAACTTTTTAGGTTTAATATTCTAGCCTACATGTCATGCATGAAAGCTACCTTACTGGCCGTGAATTATTTCCAAGCCATGACGTGAGGTTTTGGCCATGCCTGCTTGGATATCCACTAATGAAAAGGATGCTAAGGTGGTACATGGTCATGTTGAACTGATGACACTCAAACACAAGGGCAGGACCTTTTTCTGCATTTGTTGTTAATGAGAAAGTACATCTACAAAGACATTTTATTTATTGATTCATTGATCACCTCTTTTGGTTTTTATGATTTTTTTTCTGGTGCTTGTTGGTGCATTTGAACCAGAATGACTCAGAAGAAAGGTGCGGCACTATGGCTGCTAAAGCCCTACGGGACACCAAGGCTGTTTTTCTGCTAAAATCTTTTGTCATATTTTGCTGCCTGGTCATTATTTGTCACACTTCCCATCAGAAAAATAAGTGGAAAATTAAATCAGAACATTTATAAAATAAAACCCAGCCGTTTTAATTATATTAAGGTGCATTAGGAAAAATATGTGCTTATTTGCTGCCTTAATGAATTTGGGATACTGACTGATTTTTAAGAGCTTCTGTGAGACGGGGGTCCTGTGCCTGCCAATTCCACATCTGGAATATATGAGCCTTTAGGTATGCAGTAATGCTGAGAGGCATTCTGACGAGCACAAAGAGACCTTTAGTGTAAGTTTAGACAAGAAAAAACAGTAGCATTGCATTCTGGAAGAAGCTCAGAAGAGTTATAGACTATTACCTTCTGCTTTTCTAGTTTGGATGCCTTTTACCTTTCTCATTTAGAATGATAACACAGAGAGCTGCTCTTTTTTTGTCAATGGGGGTTAGACTGAATGGAAACTCTTCTGTTTTCTCAAAGCTACATTAAGAGCTCACCGCATCATTAAGCTCACAAGCATGCACATGGATGTAGACACACTTTATTGCATTCAGCTGTTATAATGTTATCAAGAAAACCAAGCTCCCCAGCATAGTGTTTCAGGCGAAGATACATTGTTTAACAGATTCATACAGAAAATGTATGCTGGTAAATCTTTTTTGGATGCAAATTTGTTTCATACTTTGTTTCAATGAGATGAAAGTGGTGCCATGCAGACAGCATAATGTGTTCTGCATGCTCACTAACCCTAAAAAAGCACCACCCTTGAGCTCCTGGCCACATATGTGGCACAGGAACTACCGAATCAGCACTTCTCAGCAGGCTTCTGCCATATGGCTAAAGACAACAATGACAAAAAGATCTGTCAAGTTGTACCTCTTTGGCTTTCTATGCAAAAAAGTGTAGGATTTGTGAAAATATAAATCCGAATATTACATATTTTCTTGTGGCTTTGATGACCAAATGTCTGTGTGTAGTTTCCCGATGTCTAGTGTTAACAAATGCAGCTCTTTGTTTGGCTTGTTTATTGTGCCTTATAATACACTGTTATAGGGCTGGTCTATCAAAAGTTTGAACAAAGACTATTTAAAAGAAGTATAATTCTTTTAAAGTGCTTTCCCAGGCTTGGTAGAGTGGGATATGATGGAAAGTGAGCTCTTTTGTGACGTCAAACCATATGAAAATAAAAACCCTGTCTGAAAACTCAATTTCTAAAAAGTCCAGAGAGTGAGTAATGAGTCTTAGCTGCAAGTCATTCTTGAATGCATGGTTTATTGTTTTTAGGGCTTTGAAAAAGATACTTCCTGTCTGCTGCCTGACCAGCAGACAAATATGTTCAGTTGACCTGACGTTGATGTTTTTCTAGTCTGTGGTGGTGGGGGTAGTCAGACAATGTTGTATGTGCTGGTTGTCATCCTGACCCTCTGTTGCTGTTCCTTCATCTCCTGGGATTCAATGACCAGTCTCTAGATTCTGAATCCTCAACAGTCTCCATGTTCATGGTGGTGATGACAAGCAGCTGCCTCTCAGGGACACAGCGCTCTGTACGTATGTAGTTTCGACAGTGATGGATATAGTAGCCCAGGTGAAAGTCCTTATCTCCTCTGTGTATCTTCTCATTCATCAGTCAGGGGCAACTCGTTCCTTTTCAAACAGCACCAAAGATGAAGCTAAAAGGCTCAAGTATTGCCATAAATCAGTGTGACATTATAGTCCGTTTTACAGTACCAGCCTCTAAATCAGCATGTTAATCATATTGTAAATCTCTCAACCTGTTCAAGAATTAGCTCAGACTTGTTAAGGATCATTAGAAATGGGTCATTTGTGGGGTGCAGGGTGAGAAAAAACAGAACATGTTATAGGACATGGTGGTATCAACATGATGGCTCCTGACATGTTAACTAAATGGAGCTCAGAGGGATTAAGCGGCTTGTAAAACCTGGGGCTTTCTGAGCTGTCATAACTATAGAGGAGCAATGACCAACACTGGTGACTTTTAAATCCTGAAATGTTTGGCTTTGTGAATGGGCCCATGTGCAAGAGGGACTATTATCTCCCCTGGATACTCGCATCTTTACTGCGGTGCTGCTCAGGTTTCACATAATAGAACAATTGTTTCATTGACAGTTATACAGTACAGCAGACAAACAATTGCAGGAGATTTTGTATGGTATGGTAAAACCGTCAGTCAGCATAAGTGTTGTTGCAAAAGGAAATTTTATTTTATTGGTCTACTTTCAAATGAATAATGCCATAATTATTCACTCAGGCAAAATAAAGACAAGTAAGCCCTATTGCATTAGTGAGCGGTCTAATTTAGGTTAATAATATGCTGTTATGGGTTACATAATAACCCAATGGTACTTTAAAATTGGAAAAAGTCTGGATATCTTCTGGAAATGAACACTTTTAGTGAATCGTATATAATGGTATACATAATAACATTACATTATATAACCAGTGTATAAGGAAAAACCTTTGTTGCAATACCACATTTATGTAACCAAAATCATAGCACGTAAAAACTACAATTATTATGTACAAGTAAATAAACAAGAACAAGTTAATGGTAATACAGTACGAGCAACAGTACAAAGACCCAGATGAAGTTTCAAGTATTTATTATCATGAAGTGTTGAATCAAATAAATCCTCATAGCCTTTAATGCAATAATTAAATGTACTTTTTTTTATTAAAGCTACATAAGTGAAAAGTAAAAAGTTAGTGTTTCGCTCTTTTTTGTTGGATGAACAACAATATGGACTGCAGTCTAAATTAAATTTACCTTGCAAACTTTACTGCCCATATCTGCATAAGATTATTATTCTGTTTACCTTGACTTAAGACATACTGAATCCATTTACAGTATGGCTGCAACTAACGATTATTTTTATTGTCGATTAATCAATAGATTATTTTTTCGATTACTCGACTAATCTACTGATTATTTTTTTCGATTGATCTAATGATTGTTGTTGGATTACCGGATTAATTATTTTGTAAACTTTCCAGTAAAATAACAAGTACAGCTTCTACCATTAGTATTTCAAACTTTAAACGTTTTATTAAATATATATTTTTTTTAAATACTTCAACTTAATTCATTTAATTCAAACATAAATAGTGCCTAACACAGTGCAAAACATCCTGCACACAGCTTTGCTTCTTCCTGAAAAATAACACAATAACAACATTAGTAACATATTTAAGCATATGAACTGTAACAATATATTAGCTATATCTCTAAAAGGGTAGTGCATGACAATAATAATTGTATTTTAGAAAGGGTAGTGTATTTGTCATTTTTATTATGAAATGTATTAACGGAGAAAGCACGACAAAATGTAAGATAATACAGTGAAGGTCTAACGAGGAAATGTGTTGTTTACTATATCTGTTATCAATTACCCTAGATGTAAGATTTACCTGACTTGTCACAATAGCATAAGAAAACGCACTTGTATATGCACAATGTTTACATACTCTAACTTACAGCCAGCGTAATAATGTAAATCATTAATGTAACGCGTAATGTTAACGTAAGTCACTTATTAAGAAAGTTCACATGTTCATAAGTAACTTTTAACAACTCGCAAATGCAATGAACCAGACTAAAGTTGAAGTTGTAAGTGTAAGTCCACTTTACTGTCGCCGTAGGTAACGTTAGGCACCGTCAGCGGTTAACATGAGCATTTTTACCTTATGTGCTAGCCGATAGCGTTAGCTCTCTGGTGACGTCAATTATGACTCATTGACCATAACAAAACAGGTAAGAACTTACTGTAAACGAATATTCACACAGTTTGCTGGTCGTTTTGAGGTCAGCGATGTTTTCTCTTGAGGTGCTCTTGCATAGCAGTTGTGCTGCCATTTGTGTTTTACGGAGTGAAAAAAAATCACTGTTTTGACCGGACTCTGTTTGAAGTATTCCCACACTTCTGATGATCGTGGTCTGGTTTTATTTAATATGTTGTCATTTCCACTATGCCCGGGAGCAAAAGCCGCTATTACTTCAGATAAACGTAAATAATGTGACGTAATGTGTCGTTGCAGCCCTAGTTTACAGTATTAGGCTATTCTTCAATTTGATTTTGATCAAATGTTTATACTAAATGTACTGTATTTGACGTTCAGGCATGCAACCACATTTATCGCGAGAACTCTTCATGAATCATGCGCACACAAAAAAAACCCGAAGAAGCGGTTACCTGTGTGATAAACTTTTGCTGACTGTTTACATCAATGTTTATACAACAAACACTTAACAGTATGTTCGCATTGATCTCTCGTTCTTTGTCGTTCTCATGTGTCAACTATTAGTCCCGCCAAGACGCGATATGAAGGTAAATTCGTCGTGGCTAAATGGTTGCCAGTGTAAAATCGCTTTTTTTGGAACACACATGGCCGTTAGTGGCGCTAGCAAATCCAAGGTCATGGGTTCGATCCCAAGGATTGCACATATGCAGAAACAAATATATAGTGTAAGACAATGTTATTCGATTTGGATAAAAGCATCTGCCAAATGCATAAACGGAAATAATCACATACGTTTTATTTGATCTTGTGCTGCTTCCTCTTGTACATTTTGCTTGAGGGGAGGGTGGGGTCACGCATTTTTTGTAACCAATCAGACGTAAGACTTTAGTGTACTGGGTGATCTGATTGGTTAAATATCATGCCCGTCAGCTATTCCTGTGGCTCAACATTGTTCACTTTTGCAAGATAAAATATCATGTTTGTTAAATTTCTTAGAGAGTTTGTTGACATTTGCCTGGCTTAGCGTTACATCAGTCATTTTCTAACCGAATTAATGCTAGCTGTTAAATGCGATAAACTAACGTTACTAGAAATGACTGAAATATTATTTTAAGTCTAATGTGGTGAAGATAATGTTTAATGTTTTAAGATAATGCGCACCTTGAAATTACAAGCTAACAAATGCCTTGATGTTTCCAACATTCTCCCCCACAGCTGAATCAGTGGACGTGCTCAAGATCTTAGATTTTAAAAGTTCACCTGAAGGAGTAAAGAAAACACAAGGCTTCTGCACCATCCGGAGAGGATCCAAGCCAGATGTCGCCTACCGAGTGGACAAACGGGCTCAGCTCAGTACCTCGACTAAACAGCTTTTCCCAGGTGACTAAGCATGCATTGTGTTAAATCTTGTGCTCTCATCACTACTTACACGTACACAGAGCAACTGTTCAGCATTGACAAGGTCATAAATCAGAAGGATCTGAGAATGTGACATTTTGAGTGTTTTTTTTATAGTTCTCGTTGAAACTAATCCAACAGGAAGTGCATAATGTTGCTGGATTGTCGCAGTTCAACTCATTTGGACTGTTTACAGTGCTGGAAGTCTCATGCCCAGACTTTGAAAATTAAGCCACATTTATTGTTACAGGAAAGAGTCCATTAATAGAGACAAAAGGCTTTCTGATAGTGTTTGCAATGCATTGGCTTCTGTTTTGATAAGTGTGTCGCTTATAACAATTCTCTCTGGTTCTCGAATCTGATTGGCTGAGAGCCATGCGATATTCCACCAGTATCGTCATTGAAACCGCTTCACCATTTGTATCACTTTGCCATGATAAGCACTAAACTGAAAGAAAACAAATGCAGTGCGGGACTCGAGACGCGGTTTACATAACAGAAATTGCCGTGTAAACTTCCGACTGTTACAGTAGGTGGTGGTATGCACCTGAACAAGTTGGTTGCGACCCGCCATATAAACAGACAGAGAGAGAATGAGAACTTGCTACTGTAAACAAGCGCATATTTACATTAAAAAACAATGGAAAGTGCTGCAGTGCAATGGAAATAATGCATTCTCTGTGAGTTGCCTTTTACAGTCTCTCTCTTTCATTTGCACGCACGCTCTTGCCTCATTGTTTCTCAGTAATAACTTCACTGAAGCAGCACAGCGCTAATTTAAAAGACGTGATAGTTTGGAATTAGTAACAGAGATTTGTTTAACTGTTATGCTGGGCTGGAATTCGTTGCGGAAGAAAGTAGTTCCCCAGTTCTTTTAAGTACTGGAGGGTTTCAAAGACACTGCGATGTTGTTTCGGATTTATCTACACACTTGTGCCGTCAAACTGTTGTATAAAACAATTTGTTAAGCAAATAGTGAGAAAAAACGTTTTTTTAGCTATGCGACATAAATTTGTATGTTACGTGTAACAAGACGTTGAAGTCGCCAGCTCTCCATTGAAATGAATGGGATCATGTCGCTTAAAATGTGAACGGGGCATTACATGCTGAATATAATTCACACCAATAAATCTACATGTTCATGGGTAATGGAGCTGAGAATAGCTAAGAAGATGTCATACATTTGCTAAGCAAGTCCCGTTACCGCAGACTATAATTGACATTAATGCAATGTTAAAAAATATACTAGATATTTGGTTTTAGTACTAGAAATATCTTTCAAAAAAGCAAAAAAAAGGTTGGCATAAAAACCTTTGGAGGCTCGTTGCAATGAGAATAAAGTTGTTTCATGGTTAATCCATCCCATACAAAGGATGTTACGATGAATTGTTGTAAAGCAGACATTTCATATTTAAAAGAGTACACTGTTTTATATACTGTTGTCTTAGCATATCTCATCTCATTCATTAAAAAAGCAAAACAAGCTTATGATTCACCAACAACAGCTGATGTTTAACCACAAAGACTTTTCTGTGTCTTCAGGAGGAGTGTTCCCTCAGGATTTCTCCATCCTCATGACCATCAAGCCAAAAGTGGGAGTGCAGTCCTTCCTGTTGTCGATATACAACGAGCAGGGCATCCAACAGTTGGGTGTGGAGGTGGGCCGCTCTCCGGTCTTTCTGTATGAGGATCAGCATGGGAAACCAGCTTCTGAGGATTACCCCCTGTTCCGTGCCATTAACCTCGCAGATGGAAAGCAAGTTGACTCTATTACATATGTTTTTCATTTGTGTATAATTTTAAATCTGAAGCTTCATTTTGGCCCTGTTTACCTCTTATTTTAAGATGTGTCTTGGGTGATTTGTTCACAAGATAAAAATGTTAAACCTGTGTTTTGGCAAGAGAGTAGATGCTTTCCTGGACGTCAAATGCAATTTGGTCACAGCATTTTAAACAACCTCCAAATGTGGTGATTAGATCAGAAAAAATAAACATTTTTTCATACCTTGTTACACCTGTATGGCATACGTTGTTTTAGATGAAGATGTTTTCTTCACAATTTTTTTGTGGGTTAAAGAGTTAGAACAAGCTTTGATTTGTGTCAAATGGCTCTTGAATTTGGTTCTGTAATTTGCTTATGGAGCTTTTTAAGTTGCTGGTTTAGTTTTCAAGCCAGTTGCTTATTTATTTATCCAGATGTCTAGATATAATTTAAAACAGGAAAATAGTGTAGTGTGTTTAATCATTTACATTGGCAAATAGTCTCTGGAATCAAATGTATACATGTTGGTAAAATAGAATTGAACAATGTGGTCACTTAGCCATATGTAACCAATGTAGATAAGCATAAACATTTTTTTCAAAACAAAGAGAGAATGACAGCAAGCTTCTGGGTTTTTGATTACCTAACGTTATTTCATAACCTGGTTTGTGAAATATTTGTAATTGATTCAGTTCGACAGGCAGTGTTGAGTAAAAAAAGTTTTTAAAATGGCAGGAACAATTCTGTTTGATCATTATTTTGGGGGAATCTTGTTTAGGAACAACCAATTCAAATCAACCAAAATGGCAACCACTCAATGGTACTGTCTTCCAAAGTAAAGAACCAAACATATGTTTTAGATATGTTACCATGGTCTGTAACATACACTGGCGTCAATAAGTCTTAAGGCCACTAGCGTACATATATGTTCTTGTTCTTTGTTGCTTTTTTAAATTAATCCGCAACAGTTTAACTTAACAAATAAGCCTTAAGAATGTACATGACTTACAAAATTACTTAGCACTTGGTTTCCCCCTTTTGCCATAATGACATTCACTCCAGCTGGTATCATCCCCACAAATTTATTGAGCACAAAACCTACAAATATTATCAAGATATGAGAAAGTTGCACCTGACTTACAGTAGCATTAAAAAGATTGAATGATTTCTTTATTTTAAATGTTTTAAATTCCTGCTTATTTTGAAGTTCAAATTAGGTTTTTAAATGTGTTCTTTTTTGACCCCCAACAGATGGCACCGTGTTGCTATTAGCATAGAGAAGAAGACCGTCACTATGATTGTGGACTGTAAGAAGAAGATCACTAAACCACTCAACAGAGATGACCATGCAATCATTAATACAGATGGCATCACTGTCTTCGGTACCAGAATCCTGGATGAGTTTGTTTTCGAGGCAAGTAGATCATGTTTTTTATATTAAACTTCTGGTGGATACTAGTTGCCAACCAATATGGATTTATACCTAAAGATTATGGTGTATCAGTATATATAAGGAGAGCTGCTGAGTTCGATATGAACAGCCTATACATATAGTAAACTGTCGTGACATTTCACAAGAGAATCTTTCTCTGGTTTTGATTTTTTTTTGAAAGATTTATTTTTGGCCTTTTTAATTGAAAGTAGTAACGGAGAGGACAGGAAATGAAATGAAGTGGGAGAGAGAGGGGGTGGGGTCGGGAAAGGACCTCGAGTCGGGACTCGAACCCGGGTCGCCCGGAACGCAACCGCGCTATATGCCGGAGCACTGTCCACTACACCATCGGCTCCGGCTGGTTTTGATTTTTCCAGTAAAAAGATACATAAGCATCCACATGAAGGTATAACCCTGTGGAATTACAGTACGTAAACGTAACATACTACACAAAGCTATAAATAAAACCTCAAGTATTCCATTCACAAACTTCTTTTTGCTGTTTCAAATAAATGCAGCGGTCTTACGTAAGATGCATGCCCGATTGTGAGACAATATCTGCAGAGTTTGTCTTTGATGTAAGCTGAAGGAATGTTGTCTAATAAGAACCACATGCTAAGATTTAGTCTCCAGGTTGAAGATGTTGTAAAGCAGAGGAATCCTTGGAAATTCTGATCCCATTTCTTCCTCTTTTCTGCCTGCCCCAGTGCTAGTAAGTCAGAGAGTTGGGCTTGCAAAATATACAGCCTGAAAAGTAAATCTGGCATATTTAATGGGCTCATTTTCAACACTCACTTAACTTCCCAATTCTTCCACACCCCCTGCATGAATGTCTCTAATGTTGGGCACTATGTCAAAATATTGTTGCTCAGTAATAAACACACATGTTTCAATTAGGCAAGCTGTTTTTCATACTTGATGTGATTATGGTGAAAGTGTCTTACAAAAGCTGGTCTGACAAACGCTGGTCTGACAAAAGCTGGTAATGAGATTTAGCGCTGTGAAATAAACTTTTTTGCTTTTATGTCAGATGTAACACAGATACAGTTGGAGTGGATTGGTTTGTGTAACACAAAGTATGAGTACTTGTGAATACAGATTCAGTATAAAGCAGTTCGGTGGATTAGCTGGTAGCATTTATATTTGCCTCTCATTTATTGGTTCTGTCAAAAATGTTACAAATTCATAAATTAGTGGCAAACAAAGTGGCATAAATTATCTTTATTATTCAGAATTTGAGGGATCAAGGAGGATGATTTTGTTTACTTGGTGTATTTGAGATCCATTTGGTCTTTCCTTTAGCTAGCTGTATTTCCCAGTGATGACTCACGTTATGATTGTGCATTAGCCATTTTTCTATTAAAACTCCTAAGACCTAATTACTATAGTTTGTCAAACTTGTCTCTGCAATTGTAATAAATAATAGTAGGATTTGGGGGGGTTATAAAATTCCAATGCAGCACTCAACCAAAAGTAAAATAACTTCAGCTCAGACCACAGCAGGCCCCCCAGATGTTTTTAATGCTGTAATGACATAATATGTGTTTGTTGTCATTTAATTTAATTTGTGGCTTTAATGTTCCACGCTTTCCCTGGAGTGTTTGCACATGCTTATGCTGAGTCATGTTTAGGTGGAGTTTATTTAATGTGTGTGGGAGCAAAAGGTAACAGCTTCTTACTGTACACAAACATTTGCAGTCAAAAAGCAAAAGCAGACGTTTTCTGCATTTTAAAGGGACAGTTCACCCAAAAAAAAAAATTCTGTCATCATTTACTCACCTTTAAATCTGTATATATTTCTCTGTTCTGATGAACACAGAGAAAGATATTTGAAAGAATGCTTGTAACCAAACAGTTTTTTGCCCCCATTGACTACCATAGTGTGTACCATAGTTTGTTCTGTTGAACCTAAAATGAGATATTTTGAAGAATGTAGGACAGTAAAAGTTTCTGGGGCACTTTTGACTACCATTGTAATTTTTCCTACTATGGTAGTCAATGGGGGCAAAGAACTGTTTGGTTAAAAGCATTCGTTCAAATATCTTTCTCCATGTTTAACCAAACAAAGACATTTATACCGATTTGAAACAGTAAGTAATTTATGGGAGAATTTAAATTTTTGGGTGAACTATCCCTTTAAAGTAACATCTGGGAATTGTGGCAATTGAAATTTTTGTTTAAATTTTTTTGTTTTTACAGTAAATAGACATTTCTTTTTTTCTTTTCCAAGTTGTTTTGAAGGGCTCTTAGTTAAGCAAGAAGCACATCTTCCAGTCTTGGCCAAGGTAGTAGCCAGGTTTAGCAAGCCCATCATACTTGTCCTGTGAGATTTGGCACAGATCAGAGAATCACTAGCAGGAAGTCCAACATGTCACAATCCTTCTAAATTGGTTTTCCTTTGAGGATTTGTGTTGGACTTTGTATGGATGGAAAAATCAAGTTGAATAATTCTGATTAAGTGCAGAACACTCTGGCTGTTTCAATCTGGCTTTAGATTTTTAAGAAATATGATCGTCTGTTTGTATAAATCAATGTCTTAAGTCAAAACTGTAGGTAAGGTTTTTCTATACTCATTTGTCTATGGCATCCATGACACTCACTTACAGAACCCACTACAGCTTTTCAAACATCATGTCAAACTAGGCGTCACAGGCAACCTGAGACATATGCTTTTGCACGCCAACTCAAATGCGCTAGTTTAAAAACAGAGAAAAACTGTCATGATCGTCTACCCTTATCTCATCACTTTTAGTTAATAATGCAACTTTCAACTACAAATCTATTTCCCTTTAGAGCTAAAAATCAGTGGGTATCAAGTAAATGTGGGAGTGTGTGACATTGTTTTTTTGTTGTTGTTAACTTTGAGATTGGCCACTAAAATTCTATTCAGTGCTTTTTATCTTTAGAGGTCTCCAGGTTTCTGTGGTCTTGATCACTAATAGGCGTTCTTACTTTTGTTTTTACAGTAAATAGATTGCTGGTTGCCCTGATATATTGAATGTTGACAATTTCTTCTACTTTATTTTATTATGACAAGGAATCAGTTATTTTGATGCCAATAAATGACATTCTTAAGATTTGTAATCTACACAATACATGCATAAAGCATATCACTGCTGTCATTCTGATACCTTGTATCTTCATAGTCTGTTTTTTTTAAATAAATCATTATTATTAGTCATCCTTATGTTTGTCACTGGGTTTTGTAAATATTTAACCAATACAACGTATTAAAAAGTGCTTGTCAACTTTGACAACACAGTATGTAATCATTTAAAAAGTACAGTGTTTTTTCCAATATCTGGTTTTGGAAGGACAGCAATAATATCATGAGCAAGATGAATGATTTTCAGTCCGTTGTTGAAAGGCCAACAATTTTTAACATGCTTTTTCACACATAATTTTTTACAGTGCAGAGACATTGCTCACAGTAACAATACTGTCTCCTACATTTTACCGACATGCAGCAATATCTCCCAGGAGTCGTATTACAGTATGTACACTACAATGTCTTTATTCATCTTGGTTGTTGTTCATTTGCAAAACGTTTTAGTACTCTTTGTCACATCACTACACACACCCTCAGTGTATCATCAGCCATCACCGTCTTATGTTGCCAGTTATTGGTCAGTGAATATAAATGACTTGTGGTCTCTCGTGTGTGAACACCTCTGATGCAAACTATGTACTTCACGAAGGAGCATCTGTGTTTTAATCCTTTGTAGATAGCATAAGCAGGTGTGAACCTGGAACTAGCGACCGAAGGGAAAATATGATCAGTGTGTGCTTGGCCAAGGCTTTCCAGCTGTTTAAGAGATATTGCATCCAGATCGTTCTTTGTATTGAAAGTCCTATGAAGTATGTACAATAATCTTTCTCTCAGTAATCCATGATAATAACTTAACAGGAAGCTGTTATTTGTCAGCTTCATTTATCTTTCAATAAGGGTAGTCTGCCATTGGAAAGATGGTGGATTTTGGTTAGTACTGGTTTGATGCTAATATACTTGCAAAGCCAAGGTAAAGTTTTCTGGTCTCATCTAGTGAAGATGTTTTACAAAGGATGTCTTGCTGGTTTGTCTTCAGTTGTCAAGAAGCTTGGCTAGGGATCCCATAAAGAGGTATAAAATACAACATATGCTGGGGACAGGTTGTAGAGTGGTTATGGGATAGCATGTGTGATAGCTAGGTCATCCAAAAAGGTGTTATGCTTTTTGGTTAAAATACATGATCTTAATTTTGCTGATTCTAAAACATCATAATTACTTATTTTTACAGAGCATCTACCTAAAGCTACATCTTTGTTTCTGCTGTCTTGGTATTCAGCTGTTTAGAAAACGTTGTGTATAACTGCACTCTAGGGTGATTAAATCCTCATCTTTCACCTTACATACGCCAGACCTCCTATGGACGTTCAAGACCAGTCGTTCATCAAATAAGCTTTAGATTCCCTTAAGATGTTACATTGTTACACCCCTGTCCTTTCTCACTTATTATCTCTCTGTATCCTCTGCTCCCCCCGACTGGCCTCCTCCTCTGTCCTGCTCACTGCTGGGAAACATATTTGACTGTTTAACAGCTCCCAGTGGAGTGATATGGTAACATTGGAGGCCTGCTTCAGCACTTTGTAACGGCTGCTGTTTGGAGGATTTCTATGGAATGGGGCAAGCGCCCTGGGGGCGGGGCGTATTAATGTTAAAACCATTATTTGAAGTTGTCTTTAAACACTAGTGTCCTGAATGAAAGTAAGAGGGGGAGATGAATTATTATTAAAGTGTGCGTGGAATCTGTCTGCCCTTGTTTAATGATAAGCCTTTTCCAGGACCTCGCCGCAAAGGATGTCTGCATCTCATGAAAATGTGAAATAGGATCTGTAGTGCATTAAACATAGTGTTTTCTGCATTCAACCATCAGTTACTCTTTGAGCAATTTTCAAAGAATGTGCATTTCCCATAATCATGTTCTTCTCTGCTTTGTCCTCTGTTCAAGCCTCCTGCTGACTATCTAGGGCAAAGTGTCATTGAGATATCTACTGCCTTGAGGTCTAGGAAATATGTCTGTTCAAGATTATAGGTTGAAATGTGTATATATAAGGGAAAGTGTATTTTTTGCAGTTCACTTAAATTATGCGTGAGCAAACAAAAAATCATACGATAGTACATAGAGATGTAACGATAAGTTGGTATGGTTTAATGATAACTAAAATATAATGTGATATTACTACTCGTTAGACTTATTTATTGTGGTTTATCGTAAAACTGGTAATCATTACTAATAGTACATATAGTACAAATATTCAATATTGGTATATAGTTTGTTAGGATAGGAAAATATTTGTCCGAAATATAACTTTTTGAAAATCTGAAATCTGAGAAAATTGTCTTTAAAGCTGTTCATCAGAGGTGCTGTAGCAGGCTGCTGCAGGTTTGAAACAGGTTTGTTTTAACGCTCTCTTTTTGCTGTAATGATGTTGTGGAGAGTAGATGAACCTGAAAGCTGAAATTCTAAGCTTTACACAGATACTAAACTTCCAAAGAGCGGCAGCAGCGAGTGAAGTTTGTAGGCGTGTTATTTTGATGCATCCACTCACAAAAATAAAGTTTTTATATATTTATGGTAGGAAATGTACAAAATATGTTCGTGGAACATGATCTTTACTTAATATCCTAATGATTTTTGGCATAAAAGAAAAATCGATGACTTTGACCCATGCAATGTATTTTTGGCTATTACTACATATGTTCTCGTGCTACTTAAGTGAAAAGTGAAAGTGACCTATATACTTAAAAAGTACATTCCACAAGATCATAAACAATACATTTCATGCATTGTGTAATGTTGCCGTGTTTGAAAGTAAGCAGTCTGCCAAAGTTGTAAATCCGAAGGTGAACGAATAACAAAGTTATTAGCTTGTAAAAATGGGAGTCGACTCTGAATCACGCGAACGAGTCGTGACCCGTCCAAGTCTTTGACCTCCGTGTAGCTATGTCTCTAGAAATAGTCCCCACCTGCTCGCGAAAACTTGAACACACGCAGACTAAACCATCTGACCAATCACATCAGACTACGCTAGCGGAAAGGCGGGGATCAGACCGATGAATCGCGGAACGAATCATTTGAGAGTCAGTCAAGAAGTAAGGTAATAAAAACGGCTTATTATTACAAAATAATAGTGTTTTAACACCATGTATGTACATAAACCTGTTGTCGGACACTCCATAAACCAAAGTAGACCCTTAAAAATCAGAAGCTATTTACTCTTTAAGACAAATAGGCCACAAAACTAGAAAAGTACTGTATCTCACGACAGTGCAACAGACTGCTGTCAAGAAAGAAGAATACTTATGGTCCTTATGTTATAATTATACAGTGCTGACAATGGTAATTGTCCAACTTTTCAGGAGGCCTTTGGTTTGGTAGAGTCTCAGTGGACACATAATAGACCAAGCTTTTCCCTCCTAACTCTTAACCTACTTCCCTATTACTGTTGCCCATACTTTGAGTTTGGGAGATGCATTAACGTTAAAGTTAGAACGTTCTGTAACTATAACTAAATTTGTGTCCATACCAGTGGACTGTAATGTTATGTTACAGTATTACTATTTTAAGCTTGAGTGCTGCAGTGTTCCCAGTCCTCTTTATCATTATAGTTGTGATGTGAACCCTGCTGTTTTTCCATTACAGCTTTGCTTTATTAAGGCATATCAGGTAAAAAATTATCATGCAAATCCTGATTAAGTGGATTAGTTAGCTGCGTCCATTAGTTGTGGCTAAAGGTTGTTAACGCTAAACTTTGCTGACACACTATTTAGTGTGCTAAATTTGGTCATTTTTTCCTGTAAATAGCAGAACAATGAAGTTATTCTGCTGTTGAATAAACAGATCAGTTTCTGCTCTCTGTATTTTTTAGATCTGTAAGATCACCTGTATTTGATTTCAATATCCCACCCCTTTTGAAAAAAGAGATTGGGTTCAAAGATATCTTTGGTATTGCTTTGCTGAAAACACCTTTGAAATAGAAAATCTTGTGCTGGAGATTTCAAGTGATCTGGTGTTCTGTACGAAATAATTTTCTTTATGTCTAGCAGCACTATTTATTCTCAGTTTTTTATTAACACAGCAGGACACAAGAATGCTATAGTACAGATGGCAATGGTAATTACTAGAAGAAGAGATGCCCATAACCTTCTTAGATTAAATAGGACATACCTTTTTAATTATTATTTATAAAGGATTTTATAAACCAGTTTTGCCATTTTGATCTGGAATTTTTTGTAATCATTTTTCTTCCAGTTTATATACACTAAGCTACAGACCCAATAGAGCGTGTATAACTAATGCATTTTGAGCAGACAAGGACGCACGTAAGGAAAACAAAATCAGAACAAGTAAACGGTGAGGATTTGGATTGTGATCTGCTGTGGAAAGTTTTGGCTTCTTCAATATTTTTGGAAATTAGGTCGCTGTAAATGGACTTTTTCTCCTTGAATAGTTTTCTGTTATGAATCAACATAATATGTAGCAGTCCTTGTAGGACAGGGTATCCCAATTGAAACTGAACTATTCAAAGTCGATATATTTCTCCCTCTTACTGCTCAGTCTAAACCCATGATAGTTTATTATCTGGACTCTCAGTAGTAAGCAAGTGGTGCCAAACGCTTAGAACAACATATTTAATCCAATGATAGAAAGTCAGTGGATGGGACTCAATAATGGAAAGGTAGAAACAGTAGTGTGTGTTTTGACGGATGTCAGTAGCGTGCCAGCAAATTTTCGAATTCGCATTTAACTAGGTCAGATGTGTGTGTGATGGGTTTGTCTGAAAGATGTTTAAGGTCCTTACAGCTATGTTTACTCAGTTTGTAATTGGCGTTGAGAATTGTATTTACTAACAAATCTCTGACTCTTGAATTCTCCTGTACAACAGGAATGGTTATTGTTTGTACAGACAGGTAACCTTATGTAGGGTTTGTGTTGTGTCTTAAGGAAAGCATCTTTAATGGGACAATTTTGGAAGACCCAGACTGTTTTCAAAGTATTTAGTTTTACTCTCTGGTTTCATCCAATTTGTTTTTTTTCTTGCTTCTCCGCCCAAACACTTGACCAGGAGTCAAGTCACCTCATTGACAGGAATTTTGTCTTAACTCTTTTGACTCCTTTTTTCTGTTATTTTTTTATTACTTGAGAGAGATTGATAACCCTAACAATAGTGATTGACAGAAAAAAAAAGTACTGTAAAAAGTTTTATGGCATACAGCAGCATGGCGCAAGCATCGGCACGATTTTGTATGAACATACTCTGACCATCAGCCAAATCTCACTCAATGCTTATCAATGTGTGTTGGTACCTAAATGTGAGTTGTCAGAGCTTTTAAGCGTCAACATGGATTTATTGGTCATGCATCATTTTGTCTTCTAGTGCCTCCTACAGATGTAGACTCTAATTCAGTATAGTCTGCATGCTAGTAGTCTACTCTGACCACCCTGCTTGGCTCGCCTTGAACACATCAGTCAAAACCTAGAAGTATCGATTTTTATTTTTTCTTTCTTGAACATATTTACCAGTTTGCATTATGTCTGGGTTTGCATGTTGAGGTCAGCACAGGTCAGCTGAGGTATTTTGCAGTCGCTGCAGCAGAAGTTTACATTCTCAACAATTACTGCTTCAAAATTCCTCAGGTTTGCATAGGACTGTTTGGACTTTGTGTCGAGGTGGGAGCGGAGGTTTTATTTCCTTTTCCAACATTTTCATGAAAAACAGACCATCTCGGATATTTCACATAAGTGGTCACTGGTTATTTTTCTTGCCATTCCTCAGTCGTCGGAGCAGGGCTGGTCTGTGAAATGTGATTCACGGTGGAGCACAATAGCGCTTTTTGACTGGGATATAGATTACCGCCCATCCCGTCGTACGCGCGCAGCAACGAGCTGAATGTTTTCGGTCTTGTTTTTTCAGCTGAGCAGCGCGTCTGCCCTCTTCTTGTCTGTGAGTGGGTTTGCGAGCCTGGGAATGCGTCTCGCAGCAGCACGGGGGTTTTAGCACTTAATTCCCTCAGGCATGGTTCTGATGCTATCGCACATATAGTTCTCTGTGGCACACGGACACATGCTTGTTTGATTTAATGCAATATCAAGAGGTTTCCGTGTTCTTTGTGGTGATGCAGCCATTTATTGTTATGTGGAGGATTAGGACTGGTATTGTTGTGTTTAAGTTTTTTTAATATGTACTTTTCTCAAAGGTTTTATTGGAGTGAATAAGAAAATCTGTTCTGCAACTGATAAATGAACATTCCTTTCTATTAAAAATAATAAGTAAGTAAAATCAGACATGTCTATTGGCCAAGTTAGTGGCGCTTACAAGGAATTTGTCTAAGAAGTTTGTGCCAGCAGCAATTGGGTGCTTTTGCTGTGACATTGCACAGCCTGTACAATATACACATGCAATGCACAATGTATTCAATGTACAAAAAAGCACAATATGAATGTGCATATTGTGAATGAAATCATATGTAACAACACATACATTTGTAAATCTATATGCGTTTCTCGAATAAAATGTGTTTAACTAGAATGGCTGATCAGATTCTAACACCAGATGGTGTTAAAGCATCTAGCACAAGGGGCACCTTTACAGTACAAGTATCTGGAATATTCGTGATGATAAATGTCTGCTATTTTGTGCATTTTATTCAGGGTGACATCCAGCAGCTTCTTTTGGTGGCGGACCCTCGTGCAGCCAACGACTACTGTGAACACTACAGCCCTGACTGCGAAACTCCCCACAAGGACATACCACAGGCTCAGGAACCCGAGGAGGAGGTGAGCGTGTGTCTGGATTTGGCCCAGACGAGCATGTGTGTGTGATGATGATAAATTGATCTGTCTGATGATATATTGATGTATTATACAACTGCCTACACCATCTTTCTGGGATTTTCTTAGTTGAGGTCCCAGAAATGATGCCAAATATCAAAATGATAAATCAGCATTAAGTACTAAGTACAATGTTGGGGTGCAAACCTGAGCTGATGGTCTGTAAAGCTGTCTTATTTAATTTATTATGATTCTAGACCAGTGTTTCCCAGCCATGTCAACTTACAGTATAGACGGTTTCATCTGCATGCGCCTGGCCTGAAGTTAAAGTCCGTCCTTGTTGATCAGTCTGGCTAGTGGTTAATAATATAACTGTTAATATATTTAATTTATATGAATATTGCTTTGAAGCCGTCTATACACCCTCACAGCTCCATCAGTAAGGGTTGGGTGAGATGAGTAAAGCTGTTGTTCTTTTTACTGAACAATTACAAATGAACTTTTTTTAATTCTCAAATCTTTCCAAGTACATGTTGTTATTTAAGGTTCCCTGAGGTATATGTGCCCTTGGTTGGGAATCACTGATCCACAGCGATTAAAACTCTCCTGGTAATCTCAAATTGAAATATAGTGTGGTTTGTCTGGATTTTGATATTTCAGCTTTTTCAGTATGTCAGTGTTTTCCAAGCATATTTCACAGAATAACCAGTGAGCTCACCATGGAAACTATTTTTCCCCCTGCCACAGAGTCTGAGCCCACTTTTGAGTGGCGTGGAAATATATTTTTCTTTTAATGACTCCTGCATGCTTGCTGGGAAAGCCTAGCTTCTCCCTCTATAGCAAGTTGTGGAATACCTGGAAAAGTGAAGTTATGCGTCTCAGCTGTTAAAGAACTCCTGAATGTAACATGAGGATAAATCACCAAAACTGCTGCACTGGGGATTGAGAACTACATCACAGGGAGATGGAAAATGTAGCTTCATCGCATATTCTAGAACAAAGCCAGTGGACAGATTAGTTCATTTATCCAAAGTGATAACAACTGCATTGAATCACACAAAATATTCAGATCTGTGATAAGCTTTATATTTCAGTATAAATACTCAGTGCAGCATCAATCTAACTTCTATATTTATAAGGAAGAGCAGAGAGCATTGGAAATATGCCTATTCTGTTCCCCCTGCAATACGCTCCCCTTCGCAGCACCAAATGCTTTAAGACACGTGTGGGAAACGGGGACGCGTTTTTAATGACCCAGGACGATATTTATGCCTTTCATCCAGCTCGCTGCCCACAGCCATGGCAGGTTCCGAGCTTGGCAAGACCGTTTAATGGCGTAAACTGACTCACAGCTGGATGGTTCTTCCCTTCGCTTCTATTCTGCAGCCAGTGGAACACGGCCAGTCTACCAAGCCTCAGTACTTTTTTTCCCTGTTATTTTTATGAGCTCAGCTGCTTCACTGGGATTTACATTTATCTCTCTGATGGACAAAGGCATATCACAGAATGCCTGTTAACTTAATCTACTCTGCCTCACTTTGGGCTCGTGCATCTTATTAGGGTCTGAGAGAATGTAAAGTGTACGTTTATGATCGGTTGTTTAACAAAAGCTGTTTTGTTGAATCGGTGTATTGACAGGCATTTAGGAACATTTAAAATACGTTTTATATGCAAGTGGATTAGGGTCATTTAACTTAACTAAATACTAACTTGATATTATTAAAATATTTGTACTGTTCATATTAGGTTGTGTAAGTAGTATTAAGCAGACTTATTCAACAAAATTATACTTACCTTAAGTTACACAATTGTAACAGAATTACATGCATACAATTGCATAAAACAGCACAATTTATTTATTATAAAGTCACCTTTAGTTAATATCTGTAAGCGGATAATATAGCTTGATATTTAGGAACGTAAATGCAGACAGGATGCATAATCACATCATCTTAGGATACCATCACATTAGCTTTATCCTGACAATGTGACCTTTAAGTGCTTTTTAATGTCCCGAATCCTTTGATTCCCACATTGTTTTCACTGATGGCAGGCATCATTTATGCTGTTTACGTCTGTCTCTCTTTGTTATGATGTAACCATTAGAGAACGACACTGAAGATTTACACCATTGTTCCCTTGAAGCATTGAATCATTGCTCAAAGCTTTTCATCTGTGCATTTTGTACTATAAAATGCTTTGGATGAAAAAACATCTGCTAAATGGCATGTTAACTTGTTTGAAATGTCATACAAGACATCAAATCAATCTAAGCTGGTTGGCATTGTTTAAAGATCATTTGCTATTTTGATTTTATAAGCCATTGATTTGATGGGGCTAATAATTTAAAGAGATGGAGAGGATCAAGTTAGACCGCATGACAGTTCTGCTTTGAACTACAGAAGTGTTTGTAGTTCACTGGTCATGTTAACAGCATACACAATTATTTTTTGTAATATGTCAGTCTTACAATGCATTTTCTTTCTAGTATTTATAATGGCTTTATAATGGAATTTTTATCTTTTCCTCTAACATGCATCCTGCCTCTCAGTACAATCCCGAATACACGGATTATAATGAGTTCTATGATGAAACAGAAGAATTGACTGCCACTGATGTTCCCACCAAGGAGGTCCATACTGAAAGCAAGGTAAACACTGCTCATCTGTATGGTCCGGTGCATGTCAATTACTGTGATATTTTCTTTTGCCTGCCCACTTTTACTCTCTGTGAACACTGATTTATAAGCCTGTTATGTTCCCCTCTGTTGCTTTCACTGTTCTCACCCATGACATCACTCTCATGACTTAAATATTCAGTCCAAAATTAACCTACCAGTGACAGATTAAAAGAAAACATACATGAATACATATGGATATAAATATGGATATGTATGTATGCTTATGCCTGGCTGTCACAAACTTAAAGACTCTTCATGTCGCTACATGGAGGTCTGAAGGAAACAAATCTTTAGGTATCATAGGTAAACAGCTATGACAGATCTTTTCTTTACTAGACATTTTAATCACATACATCTAGGAATGCAAGATATATTATCGCCATAAAGGTATCGGAAGATAAATTATTATTTTTAATGTTGTTTGTTATATTAAAGCTGATAAATTATAAATCATTTCCTCTGGTTGAATGATTTTTGTCTTGAGACCTGTTAGACTTGTGGCTATTGAGAACACTTTTCTGGGTAGCACTGGAGGAACATCTATAAATTATGTATTAAATAAACATTAAACCAGAAAAGTTTAAAAGTTAATGAATCTTTAACTAGTGTATTGTAGGCTTGGTACATGATTTTGGAAAACAAGAGAACTAAATGTTACTTTGTTTTCTGTAGTCAGTAAAATAAAAGCAGTTGTCCATTATTTGCGTTTTGTTTCAAGCTTAGAAAAATGTATATTAATATTGAGATACTGTATATCGGCCAGTATATTGGTTATCGGCTTCCATTGTTAAAGAATTGTCAGTTATCATTATCGGCCAAAAAGTACACATCGGTTTATCCTTACTTACATCAATCAGAAACAAAGCAATTAAAGACATGCATTGTGGTACAGTTTCCAACCAGTGAGTAACACAATTTTATTTAATTGCCAAATTAGATTTTTACTCACTTTTAGAGCTTGGCAAATTTTCATTTTGGACTATAATAATAAATCGTAATGAGCAAGACCAGTAAATGAACATTAACATATTAAGATGAAATTGGATTTGTTTCTATTCTAAATGAAGTGAACCTTTTGTTTAATGTTTACACAGCCCAGCACTGCCGATGCTGACTACTATGTTGAACAGGACTATGGCACTGAGGCCCCTTCCGTCCCTCTTCCAACTAATGAGGTAAAAATCTCCCTGCTCCCATACAAATATTGTTTTCCATTGACTATTTTAAAGGTGCACTTGGTAGTTTGTTCCACATTAAAAAGTTTTACACTTTAAGAAATTAATAGTATGTTCACAAATTGTTAAAAGTAATACAGATAACCCTTTTTAGGATGTCGTATTTGAGTTGTGTTTTCAATTTTGTGAAGTGGTTCATTGCGAACTGATTGGTTGTGCATCATTCTGACTTTTATAGGTACACAAAATCGAATAAAAATCGCTGTGCCATTTAACAGATAGCATCCAACTGAATTCACTAAAATCATTGCAACTTTCCATCCTTATGTTATTTCCGAAGTCTGGCTGTTCCATTACAATCTCTTCTAAGCCATTGCATAAATGAAGTCTTAATGAAGAACAGCCAGCTTTAACTGAAACAGTATGTCTGTGTCAAGGCCAAACGTCTGCTTTAAATGATACACCTAGAGGGGCTGACACAACCTCATAAACCACTTCTAGTATACAACACAAAGGCTGGAATTAACGGGAGAAATGTTAAGTGCGTTTGTTCACTGCATCAAGGCCCCTGTGTGAGGAAGAATCTGAGACAGAAATATCTCTGAAATAAGATAGCTATTGTAATAGCATAATTCATAGAGGAAAGCACAAAAGACGCAGCATAAGATGAGACTTTAATGTAGCATTATTGAAAAGATTTGAACAAAGTTTTGAATTGTTTTTTCTTATTAATATTTAGACTGAATCATACACAATACTTGAGATCAGTGTAAGTTAGTCTTAAGGTGAAAGGAAAATTCTGTCATATATATACTCATATAGTTCTTGATTGTTTTAAGAGTTCTTATATTTAGTTTGATTTGATGTGTGTGCTTTGACTCTCTAACAGAATACAGAAAACAAGGAGGAAGTAGTTTATGACTACACTACCGGAGCAGAAGAAGTTGGAGTGGATGCCACTGTTGCCCCCAATGAGAATGTGGAAATTGTTGAGTTCAAAAGCACTAATGAGGGCGATATTCAGGACTTTAAGGAATACGACATTAATGAATATGAGGCTAAAGAAATAGACCCCAATCATTATGAAGATTCATTCTATGAATACAATACAAATGGAGCTAAACCCACCAGTTCTGCTTATGAGGACGAGTTTGGGCCAGGCCGACCCGCTGAAACAGAGGTCACAGAGAGCAACGTAAGTCTACTTTTTTTTTTTTTTGCTACCATATAATTGTAATACTACTGCTCCAGATTACTACAAAAAATGTCCTTTCACCTTACTGTCATTTACATTATTCCTGCTGATGCAGGAGCACATGAAACGCTTTCATTTTTAGCTATTTTCCTTGTGTAGAAATGAAATGTTAGATGTGTTATTGTGGTGTTAGAATTTGACTCTTTTTTTTATCAGAGTTTAACACAAACAGTCTTTCACACACACAGACGCTTGCTGGAATTGCTGTATAAATATACTCAAATGACAGGGCACTTTTCTTGTTGGTCTTGGGTTGTGCGCTATTCAGAATTTAATGGAGAACGGCAATTTACATCCATTTAGGTTTATGAATTTAAACTGAGCTTGCAAACAGAATGTGGAATTTTCATTCTAGTTTAAATTGAAGGAAATACACTAGCGGTCAGAAGTTTTGCGACACTTGAGTGAAATTTTTCTCATTATTTAAAAAAAAACCTTTTGATCTGAAGTGTCTGCTTAAATATCTGAAATTAGTTTAGTAGACAAAAATATAATTTGCCAAACACGTTTTTTCATGACAAAACTAAAATTTTATTTAATAAAAAATATTTTTAAATGGATAACTTTGACTGAAATTTAAGAAAGAACAGCCAATAAGAGCTCAGAATAGATAAAAACTCCTTTAATATTGTTTAAAAAGCATCTCAGGGTAAAACCTTAAGAAGCATAATTCCCATAGTTCCCTTTGTTTTATTTTTATAATTTTTATGAGTTTATTATTATTCTAAAATGTGGAAAAAATATGAACACATAAGTGAGTAAGTGTCCCAAAACTTTAGACCGCTAGTGTAGAACTTGGGTGAAGTATTCTATGTAACTGACTATGTTTTAATCGTATAGACTACCTTAATGGATTAACCAGTCATCATACTCATAGCACAGCATTTCTAGAAACAGTTCACCTCAAAATTCTGTCATCATTTATTCACCCTCTAGTCATTCCAAACCTGTATGACTTTCTTATGCAGAACACAAATGAAGATATTTTGAAGAGTGTTGGTTACCGAACAATGGCGGTACCCATTTACTTCTATTAAATTTATTTTACATACATTTATTTAATAAAATCTCAAGTTATTCATGAGGCATATTTATTTTTAATTTAATTATAAAAAGTAAAATAAAAGATTTTTAATGTCAAGATGACAGCACTTGGATGACACTGTGTATTAGTTTTATGTAGTTGTTATTTGGTAATAACATACATTTTGATTGGCCAATCAGAATCAAGTATTCACAAAATAATCCCTGATACAACCGATAATACTGATAACATAACTGATGACTTACCCGGGTACTTTTTACCCGTTTTCTTGACCTGTGCATATTAATACTTACAAATAAATATAATATAAATATGTCATAATGTAATAATAATAAATAAGATATATGATATATGATATTATATATCTTGCAGTTTGATTCACATCTGGGTCCTGATCAACCTTATTTTCCCATAACAAGTATACTTTGTACATATACTTTATTATTTCTTACTTTCACATTTATGCATTTGGCAGACACTTTTATCCAAAGTGACATGCTATGCATTCAAGCTATACACATTTCTGAGTATGTGTGTTCCTTGGGTATCGGGTCCATGACCTGTGCGCTGCTAACACAATGCTGTACCAATTGAGCTACAGGAACATTTAATATAAACATCCATAATCCATATTATGGATTTATACTCAAAATTCAAGCAAAAAATTTAAGAATTAGCTCTTTCAGTTCATGACTTTTGCCTTATCCTGTTTACAAGGGGACATAAACGTTAAAAGTGTTCACTTTTCATTTCTAATCATCCTAGAGTAGTGCCTGGGCATATTGCTAGTTCACCACTTAGCTTTATAGAGTGATGTAGTCCATTTTGGGCAGTAGCTGTAGTGTTTAATGTACTGTTTTACAGTTGTTTGGTCTAGAGGAATATAGCTTCCTCCTCATTAAATCTCAGTTTGTTTTGCCTCTGTTGTAGGTTGGTGGCGGCTATGGTGGTGAAAAGGGGCAAAAAGGTGAACCTGCAGTCATTGAGCCGGTAGGTAAACGTTCTGCAAGTAGCTTTTACAAGAACCAAATGAAACTACAAATAATGCATAACGTTTTGTACCCATGAAGAGTGGCAGCTCAGGACGTTACATGCTGTTACCGCATAAACAACTGGGCTGCTTTTCTAAAATGGCAAAGTAGTCGTTCCACTTCTACTTCAGCTATTCTTTGTGTCATTTTCATTTGACAAACTGGGATGGGAAGATGGTAGTGGTCCAGGAAAAAAGGTTATTACATTAAAGCTTTTAAAGTAATGTACTATTCATCAGATTTTTGACTGCAAGGGCATTATTCACTTTTCTTGAATAGTGGAAATTGTTTAGTCAGGTCATTTGGACTAAATGAGCCATATCTTTACAGTTCCTCTTCGTTCTTTACCTGATTTTCTTTTATTTCTGCGTTGCTCATATTCTGAAATTTACAGCCTGCCCAGCATGCTACCATACTCATGTTTTTCTTCCTCTCTTTCTCTCTTCCCCCTCTTTTAGGGGATGCTTATAGAGGGACCCCCAGGACCACCAGGGCCTGCCGTGAGTATCACAATTTTCCACACTTTTCACACATGGAGAAACTCTGTGGGAAAAAATACCTTTGTGGAAAATGTATTAGCCGCTGCCAGAGAGGCAGTGTGCATTTCTGTGTGTCTGAAGCATTTACATTAGAAGTTTTGCGTCTTTGTCAGGGCCTCCCCGGCACCCCAGGTATACATGGCTCCCCAGGCGCCCACGGAGATCATGGCGAGAGAGTAAGTAAAAGTTTGCCAATAAAACCTCTCTCATCTTTGCTGTTAATGTAGTGCGTAAATCTGGGTCTGTTCCTTAAATTGAGACACCTTGTTCATGTAAACAGTAAAATGGTGCCAATAACAGGTAACAGTAGCCTTGGCAAAGCATTTCACAACCCTTATATCATGTTAGTAGGACAATGTACATTGTTTAAAGCATAGTAAAGCATTCTGAAGCATTGACAGAATCAGCTAATGACAAGCAGCATGTCGTAACTATGTGAATGAGCAGATGTGTGTATTTGAAAGATGTGGGAGGCCACGGTGAAACCAGATCTGCTCATAAATCCTCACTCTCATAACACTACCAGAGGAGGAGAGGAACCTTATAACCTCTCTTTCACATTAACACATACTTATTTTGCCATAGAGCCTTATATCAGTGTTTATCTTCGTTTTGTTTTTTATGTATTATAAATGCACTCTCTTGATTGTTTCACATAGAATGTGCAGACAAAATGCTGCACTTTTTGTCTTTACTGTGAGCTTGGCCTCCTTTACATCTCCCACAGGGTTAACCCTTCCAGTGCATTCTGGGAAACAGACAGCACTTCCACCACCAGTGTCCTATATCTCCAAATACAAAGGGCTTTTTGTCTATGAGGGGAAACATTTTCCCACTCTTTGATCTCCCTCTGTTCCTCTGCATATGAACCAAAAACTCCAGCATAATTAACAATCATGGCCACTTCCCTTTGCTTGAGATGTTTTTAACTAGTATACACAAAAACATCATCCCCACTATATCCGTGTGCTTGAGGTGTCAGCATACGTGTTACATGGGAGGATGTTTGCCCAGCTTGCAATATACTCGCACACACATGCAATTACTCCGTCATATGGGAACGATTTAAAGTGAAGCGTTTAAGAGAGAAGCGTGACATGCCTGCTAAAGAGATTCCTTTACAAAACTACTAGAGCAGCATTCCATCATATATGTGTGTTTGCATTATAGTCCATACACAAATAAACAGTTGAAAAAAATGAACTATAAACAACACAAACATACATAAGCCCCAGTATAAATAGAAAGGCAAATAAAACAACATGTGTCATTATGGGATAATGACGGGCTTAAGACGCTTTGCTATTTTTGTTTTTGGGTGCAAGAAACGCTTTGGAAATTTTCTGGTGTTTAGGTACCGTTGTAGAAAAGGACACATCATTTCACATGCGTATTCCAAAACTATTTACACAAGCTTTTGTTTCTTTAAATATTTAGGGATTATGGATTGATCTGGGTTACATTTTTCTACAGTCAATTTAAAGTGCGTATTTTTAGCATTGTTGAAGGGATTCACTTTAAAACGGTCTCTGATGCTCTTTACTTTTTTGATACTTTCCTTTTTTTCCACCCATGTATTAGCTGTATGCAATTCCCACACGCTGTATGCCTCATTTACATCTGCTTACTCTCTTTCTCTCTCTCTCTCTCTCTCTCTCTCTCTCTCTCTCTGTGTGTTTCTCTCAGGGACCTCCTGGTCGTCCTGGTTTGCCAGGCGCAGATGGAGCTCCAGGGCCCTCTGGCACCATCCTTATGCTACCGGTAAGCCCATCCAATTTATACATTTCTAATGATTCTGACCAGGGTCCAGATCCCACCCAGCCCCTAATCCTAACCCTTGTTTGAGGATCTTCCATACATATTACATCAAGGACCACAATGGAAATAAGTTTTTTAACTTTTTTGTGTTTATCCTTGACAAATGAATGTAATTTACTACTTTGTCTAATAATAAAATCTAAAAATCTAGTCATATCCTGTATCAGCTGGAAATGACAATTTCCTCCAACATCTGACATATTACTCTTGATGTAATAGATCAATTGGGTTATGAATTGTTACAGCTGCAAATAACCCAAACCTCTCCCCACAACCCCATATTTCTCACTGTACACACTACTGTACACACAACTCTATACAAACTGCCACTTTGGAACCCAAAAGTAAAGCCATAATGACAAGGCTGTTGAGGCCTCTGTATGTTGAAATCAGTCCAGCGGCTCCTGTAAATTCATGACTGTAGTAAAACTACTGAAATAAACCACCTATTTCTGTGTTTGGTGATGTTTCTATTACAGTTTCGGGCTGGTGGGGAAGCTATGAAAGGTCCAGTGGTGACAGCACAAGAAGCTCAGGCCCAAGCCATCCTCGCCCAGGCCCGGGTGAGAACACCTGTTGTTTTTGGACAAAAACTAGCGTGTTACATATAACAGCGTATGTGAACAATTTCAAAGTGTGTAATTTCTATGTTAAAATATGGGTGTCACAATATACTGGTATTAACAATAACTATGATAATATAAACCATGATTATTGGTATTGTGTTAATACTGAAAATGTGATGATATTGAAATTGTTTAACACCTGTTTAAAATTTTGCCTCAAAGGCCACAAAAATTCTCTCTGCCTCCCTACATTCAAATTTAGAGTAGAAAACACAAAATAAAAAACCAAAGATGAATTTGACTTATACTAACTAGGAAAATAAAATAAAAATTTGTATCACATTGTGATATTATTATTATGTTATCGTGAATTCTTTTGGCCACAATAATCATCCTCAAAGTGTTGAAAATCTGTTATCGTGACATCCTTATGTTAAAATATTTTCTCTTGTCCTGGCTTAACTTTACTCATGCCATTAGTACTGCAATATCAGACATTTCTCTTTATTGAAATCTCCTATCCACCCAAACATGAGTTTGGGGTGGAGCTATCTGTTGATGTGACCAATAGAAGTGTTATGTCCTCAATTGCATTGGCTGAGAGCATATTAAGCACAGAAATTACACATTTCAAGTTTTCAAGAGCATGTTAAAACCACACTATGCAGGTTTATACCTCATCATTGCACTCCAGTACTATGTACTGAATACTGCAATAACTCATCTACTGCACTGTTTACTTTAACTTAATAGCTGCTGTCCATAATTTATGCACACTTTATATTCATTTGCACTACTGTTCTGTATAGTCTAATTTATATTTTACATATCCATCAGTAAGTTTCTGTTTTTAGTAAATAGCCATCTGTATATAATGTTCATAGTACATTCCCACTTGTAAATTCTTTATAATTTTTGCTTTATCCTATATTTATGCACAACTATATATCCTGCACTTGCTTATTGCACTTCTGGTTAGACCTAAACTACATTTCGTTGCCTTGTACTTGTACAAGTGTAATGACAATAAAGTTGAATCTAAATCTAATCTAATCTAATCTTATAGTTTTCATGATATTATATGGCAAGCGGGATTGTACCATGCAACTTCACTTGCCAATAACATAACTGAGTTGGAAAATAACCTTTTATTTTTAGTGATTATGTCAGGTTTGTCATCATTTTGTCTGAAGGAATTGTCAGTGTTCTGTCAGTATACGTATGTGTTCTGACTGCTTGTTATTATGCCTGCAGTTAACAATGAGGGGATCACCTGGTCCAATGGGATTGACAGGACGCTCTGGCCCTGTGGTGAGTGTCTCGTCTCGTAGCGTATAAATGAGCAACACAGATGAGTCTGTCACTTAAATGCACATGATGTAAAAGCCACATGCCAAGATTTACCTTCTCAAATTACTCTTTTTTTTCTTGTTTCGTCTTTCTCTCACTGATTTTAAAGCCAACTTCCTGTGGCCCAATGATGTCATCATGCAGATGTTGACAGGCGCATGCATTCATCTAGCTAAGATTTATGACTAGAGAATGAACAGCTATTTTGTGCTAATATCAGACTGTGATGTTTAATAATATTTCCTGAATTTCCTTTATTTATTTGTTTTTTATCTTTATTCCCAAAAATATCTAATTTTCCTCCACACCTGCCTCCCACTTGAATGCACCTTCAAATATAACAGCAGCGGAAGATCGTATCCATGGAGCTGTGTTTGGGTCACACATGTTGAATACCCAAACACTCCATGGATATGATATTGGTGTTTTGAAAGGTGTCTCTAGTGTGTGAGAAGTAAAACTGGTCTGGTTGTGTGTTTCAGGGTGTTCCTGGTGCATCTGGTGCTAAAGGAGACAGTGGAGATTCTGGCCCACAGGTGATTTTTTTTCTCGTTAGACATATTTCAATGTCTTTCAGTGTAATTCCAGTTTGTCAAATGATGATATTAAGTATACTTTGCATGCATTAGTAAGACTGTAGTATGTTCATATGTACTGTTGTTTAGACGTGTTGTTTAGGAGCGGATGCTTTGATTATAAAGTTTTTAAAAGTTTAATGTTTTTTAAGGGACCAAGAGGACTTCAGGGCCCTACCGGACTACCTGGAAAATCAGGCAAAAGGGTAGGAGTGCAAAATGCAATATAACCCTCCATATATTGGTATGTGATGTTTGTGGCACATAGCTAATACATCTGCTTCATCTGATACAACTGTTGCTTAAAATGTTGACATGAAGCAAATACATTTTACTCTCCAACATACACTAGATTTTCCATGACACTTTCCATGTCTATTAGCTATGACCTAAATTTACCTGTTACAGCTTAAAGGAATGTCAGATGTCAGGTTTCCCATTCACATCTACCAGTTTCAGACATGATGTTGCCAAAAGTTTCAGATTCTTCTTTGACACAGTTTATTCACAGTTTCATTATTAATGAGTCAAATTGCCGCATTAAGTCAAACTCAGCCGCACCGTAGACTCAACACACCTTATTTAGATTGTTTTTGGGTGTACTCGCTCACTTAACGGCATCTCCTGTCTCTTAGATTTTGCAATTGTTTAAAACATATGTTAAGCACATTAACTAGCTCACAACACATAGCAAAAGGCTGAAGATGTGACCTGGTTTTACAGGGCCGAAATGGAGCCGACGGAGCCAGAGGAATGCCTGGTGAAGGTGGAGCCAAGGTAAAATCATCTCTGACATTTAAACATGATTTTTTCCACACATTCAGCCCAAACTGCTATTTCTTTTTTGAGTGGTGAGTGTTAATATTATAAGAGGAAAATGTGTTTATATTGTGTAGAACGGACCATTTCTGTGTATTTTATGTCCTAATATAGTAATGAAATGTATAGATTTAAACTGTGTAATTTATTCTCTATCCATCAGGGAGACAGAGGATTCGATGGACTTCCGGGTCTACCTGGTGAAAAAGGACACAGGGTAAGTGCTTTTCTTAAGAAAAATCATACTTAGTTTCTCACCATTGTGGTGATACTTGATATCAAACCCAATTGTTTTAGACAGCAGAGCGGATGCTTGGCTGCCCCCCGTGAGAAAAATGTTTTTAAAGCTCAATTATCAAACTTTCAGCTTGACCCAAACAGCGCTTTATGGTTATAGGAACAATTTGCGCCTGCTTTTATTTTATTCCTCAAAGGAAGCCTTCATACAGAAATCTATTATGTTAACTCTGTTTGAACAGCTTCTCATCTACTTTTGCCAAGAACGATGCAGACTTGTACGTTTTTATAATGTTCCAAGTCTTCTGCTGTAAGTTTCATTTAGGGTGCTGACAGGCAGACAGTGGCAGGAGAAGTTGACATCATTCCAGTGACAGCTCAGTTAAGGGCAAAGGGGGATGTTTGACGTGTTAATGCTTCTTTGGCAAAACGAGAAGGCCCAGGCACAGCAAAGTGTGGGTTGCTTAGCCTGGGCTAGCTCACTGTAAGAGGGCTTGTGATCACAGGGAGCTGTGTGTATTTTTAGATTAGATTCAACTTTATTGTCATTACACATGTACAAGTACAAGGCAACGAAATGTAGTACAAAGCGACTTACATTACATTGTACTATACATTTGTACATTTTGTATAGTGAGCAAGTGGGGGTTAGGTGTCTTGCTCAAGGGCACCTCAGCCGTTACCCGCCAGCCCTGAGAATCGAACCAGCAACCTTCTGGTCATGAGTCCAACTCTCTAACCACTAGGCCACAACTGCCCACTTTCCAGCCAAATGCTGTCTTCCTGATCCTGCCCTTTGTAATTACAGGCCTCACTATGTTATAGCCTCTTCTTATAGGGACGCAGTCTTATAAATAGTGGTTACGGGGACTAACAATGCACAGAGCCAAAGGCAGGCAGGGACAATAATGATACATTTACTCTATCATTTTATGTGTTCTTGCTTCAGGGTGAGATGGGTCCCATCGGTCTGCCAGGCCCTTCGGGAGAGGACGGACCAAGGGTGGGTTATTCATATTATCTTATTTTTGGATCGTATGTATTTTGTGTTTAGGGTGTATACAGAGGCATTGGACAGCAGTGCCGTTTGTAATCGTGTTCGTGCTTTTGTCTGCAGGGTGAGGATGGAGAAATCGGACTGAGGGGAATGCCAGGAGAGAGTGTAAGCATCTTTATCCTCATTTCGAGCAGAATAAAAGCCTAAAAGACCATGACTGCACATTATAATCACTCTTCTGAACGAGCGCCCCACCCTCCTCTTTCCTGCAAGTGTTCTCATAAAATCTCAATATATGTTGCTCATTGAGTTAATAGCTCTATGCAAGAACTGAGAACTGCAATTTTCTATTTTCTCTCTCTCGCTCGGTTTCTCCAGGCACACTAAAGTTCTCACGTACGCCACTCGTGCTCTGACTAAATATTCCATCAGCAGAGAAATAACAAATAACAGCATTAGCCCTGAAGATGTGGAATCTTAAAGCACCCACGACTGATGGAAATTAAAAAAATTACTGCCTAAATGCTTTTGTTTCTGTTGTGCATATTTGTTCCTAAACTATTCTGAACCAAGTAATATAAAGCATGTTTAGCTGCAGGGTGTTCTTTCTTGAAGCTTGTTCTGCCGAGATTGATTTTATTGTTCTGAGACTGTAAATGTAATATGGTTGTTTTGAAATTAGCCTGTATTTTCCAGTTAAATTTGGTCATTTTATGACGATATGTCACTTTTTAAAACTGTGCCAGCAAAAACTCAACAAGTAAGCGATAATGTGCATCCGGCCAGTTGTCATCATAAAAAGTAGGGGAGCGATGTGGAGATTTTAGCAGTGAGGTTGTGAATTGCAAACAACGGCTCACTCCACATTTTTTTGAAATATTTTATTACTTAATTTGTAAAAATTTGTTAAAAAAAAAACTGCCATGAATAAAAAGAGACGGCAGTGTGAAACATAGAACATATTAGTAGTTCAGGTCAAGATGACTTGCGACCTCAATGTTACGACTGACCAATCAGAATCAAGAATTTTTCAGAGCTGTGTAAAAATCGAAAGGCTGACTGAAATGCACTGCTATAGTAAATGCAAATCAAAAGAATAGCAAGTAAATATTCATTTCAAATAAACAGATTTAAACAGATTCTCATTACATGCTCTTGTGTGTGTGAATGTCAGGGTCCAAGAGGACTGCTCGGCCCGAGAGGAACTCCTGGTACCTCTGGTCAGCGTGTATGTACCATAAACATCAAACCCATTATCACCATCCACATTGCATGAAATACAACAGCTAGACACTGACACTGTTTTATTCAAATGCAGGGTCTTCCTGGATTGGATGGACCACCTGGCCCTAAGGGAAATATGGTAAGGATTTAAACGCTTGCCTTCCTAATAAAACATGTGCTGTAAGAAACTGATATAAAGCCTTTATCGGTGAGACTAGGCTCTATGGAAGAGTTTTCTGTTAAGCTGACATCCCCTGACCTCTCTAAATGTATTTGTTGTTCAAAGCAAAGGTCACAGCTAAGAAGAGTATTTAGATAAGAGCTACACTGACAGAAGAGGGTTAATGCAAGAGTTAGCAGGGGTCAGATCTTTGACCGGGAAGTGATCAAATTAAGAGGATTCATAAAATCTGCCACTTAAATATGCAAAACAGGAAGTGTAGAATTCAGCAAGGGATGCAAAGTGATGACATTGCATTAGCGTTTGCAGTTTGATTCTGTACAAACATACAGTACATGTAGGACATTTATTCTGGATTTAATGACACTCAAAAATTACCTTTCAGTTTGTACATGGCGGAAGATTTACTTGGTTAATTTGTTATACTTTTAATAACTTTAACATTCAACTTATTATATTCAGTATCAACTCAACATCTCATCTCATCTGTTTTTCATACTTAGCTCAGTTTGTTATTAGATTCACCAGTTTTTCATCCCATGTACAGTTTTTCCTTTGGTTTAAAGAGGCTGTAATAGATTTTATTACAGCAGGCTCCATAATTCATCATGGATAGCCAATGGAAAAGATGGATATGCAATATACACATGTCTGTTGTTTTACATATTTTTGCAGTTTTGAGGTATTGGTCTTTTGCGATTGGTCTGTTTTTCATATCCGTATAAAATGTCAGCCTCACAGGACCAGTGAGGTATAGTAGTAATAATAATAGTGTTATGTACTGAAGTATCTCCATTTCATTGAACAGGGTACTCAAGGAGAACCTGGACCCCCTGGGCAACAGGGTAACACTGGTCCACACGTGAGTATAAGCCCATGTTTTACTTTCTTCTGTCCATATATTTCATGTTTGTTTCAGAGGCCCTAACTTGTTCAAACATTTTTCTTTTTCCATAATAATGTATTTTGTGTTTTCTCCACTTTCTCTATTGTATTCAGTTAATGTAAAACTTAATGAACTTCCAGTGAATGAAAGAGACGGTGTTAAACAGCCAGAAAAATTTCCACATTCTTGAAAGTAGGGTACAATGGGCTAAATGCCTGCTTAAGGAAAATTAGATTTTTTCCCATCATCATAGGGCTACAAAGACTGAACTGTAGCTATGACGGCAATAGTAATATTTGTTACCATTAAATTGTTTTTTTAAATATTTGTTTTTTTTCAGAGCTAGTGGTTCACCAATTTTTAAATGTAGTTGTTGATTAAATTACCTGTAAGAAAAACTGAAAACTGTATTTATAATGTAGTGTAATGTAGAACTGTAATATAACCTATAAATATAATTTAATGTTATATTAAATTCAATTTAATCTTTGAATTGAAATCATGGGTCAGGATCATAGTGTCCATAGTGACAAACAGATGTTTGGGAAAGTGATATTGGTTATTAAAGGGGCCTTTAGTACTGTTGTAACCTAGAGGATAACCTACACACGCACACACACACACAGAGAATAGTGTTTCCTGTTTGACATTCCTTCTCAGATTTGACTGAGAGGTGCTCGCACAGCTTTTTCCAATATAATCTTTACTATCAGATTTCCTCGTCCCTGAAGACTCCATGTTGTATTTTCATCACTGCAGTATATCTGACTTTTGAAATCTTGTCTTTCAGGGTCTGCCTGGTCCTCAAGGCCCGATCGGTCCACCTGGAGAGAAAGTGAGTTTGAATGAGAGTTGGCCTTCCCACCAGCCGCCCTCTTTGTTATTACAGACGGCGTTATGCTGCCCTAACCCTATAAACGATTCGGCAGACTCTTCAGTTTCCAGGCTGAAGGTTGCTAGAAGATCACTGCTGAATTGAGGAAAACCACACACGCGCACACACATAAAGACAGGCTAATGCTTCAACAAGCAGAAGATATGCTTACACACATAACTGTCATTGGTTAGTCTCTCAGACAAGCATTTTGTCAAGGCTTCTGGAAGGAGGCCAGAGAGTTTGAAATGTGACTCCAGTAGTGGTGGAGTGTTTCCAGACGCACCGTATGATTAGATCTCTTCTGAGAGGAAAACGATGATAATGAAGTGCTTTAGGATTGAGCTGCTTATAAAAGTTGCCCAGTGAATCGTGAGGGCACACCAGTAATTGCCACCTTAATTGTGAGCGTTTTTCATCCCTCTTTTTATTTCTCCCTTCGTTTCTCACTTTAACCGTTGCTTTCCCTTCCTCCCAAAGGGTCCCGGTGGGAAACAGGGGCTGCAGGGGCTGGCTGGGGCAGATGGGCCTCCTGTAAGTGGATTGTTTAGTTTTTATTCCCTCCTTCTTCTAAATCACCATGTCATACTTTGCATGATCTACCTTGGCTTTAGAATACATAACATTCATTTAAAAAGATATTTTGAGTCCTAAAATCCAAATTTATGAGTTTCTGCTCTGCTGTCTATGAGGTTTACTTTGTGGTGTAAAGAAGGACATCGGATATCAATGTTTGCAGGCGTTGTTAGCAGGTATTCCCAAGCTTGCAGGAGATCTATAAAGATGCGTTTGTGTTTGTAATCCTTGAACAGGGTCATCCTGGGAAAGAAGGTCCTGCCGGCGAGAAAGGAGCAGCTGTGAGTATATTTTTAGCGTGTCCCAAAATTAATTGTCGCTCAGAGTTCCAGTTATTGACCACATTTTAAGTGCAAAGGCTCTAAACACCCGTAAGGTGTTATTTTGCAGCTGTCTTAAAGCCCGGCGAAGCTCTGTACAGAATGTGCTGATGGAGCGGAAAAGTTGGTTAAAGACTGACAGCTTCAAAATGAAGACATTTTTCTGTTTTTAATCAACACTTAACATTTAAGTGGCACTTTTAGTTGTTTAAATATGATTTTAATAGAGGATAATTTAATTTGAGTTGATTTACAGTATCTCACAAAAATGAGTACACCCCTCACATTTCAGCAACAATTTTTATAATATCTTCTCAAGGGACAATCCTATAGATATGAAAATTGTATATATTCGGCTCAGTTTCTGAAGGAAGGCATCATTGTGCTTCAGAAAGTCACAGTACATGTTGGAATCCATGTTTCCCTCAATGAAGCACAATAGTACCAGCAGCACTCATTCAGCCCCAGACCTTGATGCTACCACCACCATGCTTGACTGTAGGCAAGACACAATTTCGTGGTACTCCATCCTCACCAAGGCGTCGCCACACATGCTGGACACCATCTGAGCCAAACAAGTTTATCTAGTTTCATCGGACCACAGGACATGGTTCCAGTAATTCATGCTCTTGGACAGGTTGTCTTCAGCAAACTGTTTGCAGGCTTTCTTGTGATCTAGCATCAGAAGAGTCTTCCTTTTGGGACGACGACTATGCAAACCGACTTGTTGCAGTGTGCTGCGTATGGTCTAAACACTGACAAGATGACCTTCCACTTCTGCAACCTCTAAAGCAATGCTGGCAGCACCCATACGTCTGTTTTTTGAAGCCAGCTTTTACACCTGACGCACGAGGATTAAACCTCTTTGATCGACCCTCGCAAGACCTGTCCTGGAAAACCTCTGTATGACCCTTGCCACTGTACTGTAACTCACTTTCAGGGGATTGCCAATCTTCTTATAGCCTAGGCCATCTTTGTGAAGAGCAACAATTCTAATTCTCAAATCCTCAGAGAGTTCTTCGCCATTTTGAACATCTAGTGGTCAGTATGAGAGAATTGTACTTAAAGCACCACATTTTAACTGCTCTAATACAAGATACACAAATGTGACTTTGCATGGCTAAACAACATAAAGCTGTTATCACTTAGGGTGTACTCACTTTTGTTTCCAGCTATTTTGAAAATAATGGCTGTATGTTACGTTATTTTCAGAGGACAGGAAATCCATACTGCTATACAAGCAGCACATGCCTACTCTAAAATATATCCAAGTTGCATTTCTATAGTATTGTCCCTTGAGAATATATTATAAAATTGTTGCTGGAATGTGAGGGGTGTACTCACTTTTGTGAGATACTGTAGTTTTATTATTTTTACTCCCTACACACAGGGTCACCTAGGCCCCCAGGGGTCCATTGGCTATCCCGGCCCCCGAGGTGTAAAGGTAAGCGGTCTGTGTTCCCTTCATCACTTCAACATGCGGTTCTCTGGTTCTGTTCACTATAGATTTTTTCATTGTTTTGTCTAATGTAGGGTGCGGAGGGTGTTCGCGGCTTGAAGGGCGGCAAAGGTGAAAAGGTGAGCAAACTTCTCCTTTTCTTACCTCTGTCTCCATATTGAAGCTGTTAAATCTGTCTCTGAAATGAGGAACGCAGATGACAGGCAAGTAGAAAGTCATTGACTATCTGCACTGCTATGGCTTTAATAACCTGTTTTAAGTGCATCACCACAGGGCTCTGTTATATAATGATGTAAAATCACCTACCTTGCATCCGAAATCACATACTTTCATACTACATATATATTAGGGGGAAATCAGTATACATAATGAGTAGCATTTTCAAAACCCTCTGCGAAAAAACGGCCTAGTGGTCTATACTGCTTCCGCTCAGTAAGGATTAGATGAACACTATTCTATCCCATGAAGCCACGGGAGCCCAAATTCTTCAAATATTTACTACATTAAAAAGTTCTCATAAATACCAAGAAACATATTCATGTTCATATTGTACTTGTTTAACATCTCCTGAGTAAATTATTTTCACAGCTGTAAATACGTCTTAGGTCAAAGAACATTGTTTCTGCAATACCCCAATTTGTTATAAGCAGAAATGTGATACCAGAATTGTGTTTATAATGTGTGGTAGTGTTAAAAGTGCCTGTTGTGCTTCTGACTGTAATCTCTGCAGTAACCACCAGGTGTCAGCGTTTCTTTTACACAAGAATCAAGACCAAAGGTTTTAATATGTTCGCAGTTATGAAATATTGGGTCTCAAATTCAACATTAAAAATCAAGAACCATTTCATTGCTTGTTAAATAAATATTCTGGCAGTCATACCTGGGATGTCATTTTTATTTTTCTCAGTCCCAGTATGAGCCAGCTTTCTACATGAACACTAGATGTCAGCATTGAGCTGATAAAGCAAAGTGATAGTTCACCCAAAAATCTAAATTCTGTCATCATTTACTCACCCTCTTGTCATTTCAAACCTGTATGACTTTCTTTCTTTTGCAGACCACAAAAAAAGTTAAGAATGTTGTTTACTGGCACCCATTCACTTGCATTGGTTTTGTGTCTGCATTGCATTGGGTGCCGCTGCTGTTTTACCAACATTCTTCAAAATAGCTTTTGTGTTTTGCGGAAGAAAGGTTTTTACATTTTTGGGTGAACTATCACTGTTCTTGTGGAGTATTATTTTTGTACTTTGTAGAGATCTGATTTCTTTTTTTTATTTCAGGGAGAGGATGGTTTTCCTGGGTTCAAAGGTGACATGGGCATCAAGGGCGACAAGGTGTGTAACAAGGACTTTGTATTGTTTACGGACCTTTTGTGTGATTGTAATTAAATTACTTTTTGGTTTGGTTTTTTTTTTGGTTTGACTCCAGTGTTTGTATATTGTTGTTGGTGTTTAGGGAGAGAATGGTGTGCTAGGCACCAGAGGAGAAGACGGACCAGAGGGACCGAAAGGTAAATCAGGTCCCACTGGAGAGGCTGGACCCATGGGCACGGCTGGAGAAAAGGTAAGTGCACCCCTGATAAGAATATAATTCTTTATTTCTTAAAAACACACTCATGTTAAATGTCATGGAAAAGTGCTTATGAAACAATCAGCTCTGGAACACTGCTGTCATTTTGGGTACTCATAGCAGCTACTCATACATTGTTAATGCGTATGAATTAAAACAAAAATGACATGAGATACTGAGTCATAACTCATAAGTTCTGCAGTCTTGTTCTAAAGGTCAACCAAATTTTTCATTCCAGCTTTCATATGGTTTTGTAATTTGTTCATGGTGTTGAAATACTTGTTATTTTATAGAGCCTGAGCACTGTGCAGATTTTTGTAAAGTTCTTCTTGTTTCATTTTGTAGGGAAAACTTGGAGTTCCAGGGTTGCCTGGATACCCAGGAAGACAAGGTCCTAAAGTAAGTCATAAAATAAAATTTTATTTTAAATTAAATACTTCAGAGGGTTTTTTTTGTCTCTTATACCTTATTTACCTCTACCTTATGAGGGCATTATTTGCAAAAAACAAATCTCTATATACAAGTGACTATATACACCATGCGTCTCTCATCATACAGTACATCTTATGTATTCTCTGATACACTTTGAAGTTGGTGCTTGAGTTTTTTGTTGTTTATTTTCTTTTCCGCTTTGTCAACTGTGTTGACGTTCCACTTTCTTTCTTTTTTTGTTTGACATTATTGGTGTTTTGACATCCTCTCAGGCCCGTTCAGGGCTCTGTCAATCCCTCAGTGCTTCATTTTTATTGTGTGTATTTGCAGTTGTCTGTTTGACTTGTGCCATTATCTCGGGCAGTCGACCGGCCCGTGAAATAAATTACTGATGCGTATCCCTTGTTAGGATGGATGCGTGCCCTTTTTTGCTTTGCCCAAATAATGTGACCTTCAATTTCATCCGCTGTCTTTGTGCTAACAAGCACTCGCCCTCCTTTTTACCAACTCCCGAACCATGAGTATTGCCTATTGTTGGCATTAGCATTTAACATTGTCGAATTAGGGTTCAAGGACGCCCTCTGTCTGTCGACATAACCACACTTTTGATCAAAGATAACGTCTTTTTGGATTGTTAAAAAAGTGGGAAAAGATATTGGATGTTTTTGACATGTGTTGTAGCTACAAACTGTCTAATCATCTGTCTCCATCCGCAGGGCTCTAATGGCTTCCCTGGATTCCTTGGAGCCAATGGAGAGAAAGGAGGACGGGTATGTATGAGGCCATTATGCGGTTTGCGTAAGACGGATACATTTCTTTTAGCAAGCCACAGCCTGGAAGGAGCCAGTTTTAATATACGTCTATGGTTGTGAGTTTAAACAGTCTCCAACACACCCATAGGTTAACTAGTCTCAGTTGTTTTTTCTATATTCTGTATTGTAATGTTTGTGGTCATTGAAGTGTAATGTCATTAATCTGCCAGATAAAACCCCACCAATAGAATCAATCACAAACCAGTAGACACCATTATAGTTTCCAATAAAACCAGTACAATTCCTATTATAAACATTACATTTTCTATTGTGTTTTTGGCACGGTTGTATTATTTTTCAGCAGAGATATACAGTATATTACTGAATAGCTACATAAAAAGCAGCTTGACTGTAGTGTATCTTTTTGAAAACTTTAGCTTGCCAAACTACTTGAGTTATTCAGAACACAAGTGAGGTTCAATAGATATACAGCACTGACATCTTTTGGGGTTTGTTTTGCAGGGTATTGCTGGCAAAGCTGGTCCAAGAGGACAGCGAGGTCCAACGGTATGTCAGAAAACGACTTCAAAGCTTTTAAATAAAGAGCAATGCTTCTGGCTACATACACTAGTTGCTTACCGTGTTTATGTTGTATTTCCAGGGTCCTCGTGGTGGAAGAGGTGCCAGAGGTCCAACTGGAAAACCTGGAGCAAAGGTCAGAGTTCATCATGATTCAACTCTATTTCTGTTAATTAAAGCTGTCTGAGATTGTATTCTTAAAACAGGAATCTTTCTTTTTTAGGGGACATCAGGAAATGATGGACCACCTGGTGGTCCAGGAGAGAAAGTGAGTCACTATTAAATCATTTCTTGAGTGAAGTTGTATGTATTTTAACTGTAGTACCTTTTAGGTCACAAAAATGTTTCACCGCACCTTATTTCAACTATTTTCATTTATAGGGACCCCAAGGACCTCAGGGCCCTGTTGGATTACCAGGCCCTAAAGGCCCAAATGTACGTGATTTCATCAGTTTTATAACATTTCTGTGAATTACTCTTTGACTGTTTTTGCCAAAGAGAATATAATTAAATTTTGGTGAAAGATATGTTTAATCTATCAAAGCAGTGATATGTGAGAAGTTTGTCATGTAAGAAGTAATATAAGATGTCTTGCTATTTGTCAGGGACCTTCTGGAAAGGATGGATTGCCCGGTCACCCAGGGCAGCGAGGAGAGACAGTGAGTATCTGTTGTCCTTACAGTTGTTTTGTTTGGAGTAAAAAGGTGTTGAAAATATGTTGTCGACTGAGTTTATGTGATTTTACATTTTTGCTGCCGACAGTCTCAAGGCTTCTGTTCTTGGCAAGCTTGTGTGTGTGTTTCTAATCAAAGAACATCCAATAGATTGAGTACTCACTATTTTTGAACTTCTCATTTTGGTTTTTAAGATAACGGTACCGCAGTTGACTTTCATTGATTTAATGACAATGGAAGATAAAACAAAAATATGGAAACTCTTACTTTGTAGACAGTTTTATGTGTCTGACATTTCCAGTACTGTTTGGATTCCAGGAGACCATTCATACAGTCTAGTTTAACTTCCAGATTACTTGATTACTTGAATAAATTGCATTCAAAATGTTTTACAAAGACTATTTTAAACCTCATCACAGGGTTTCCAAGGAAAGACTGGACCTCCCGGACCTGGAGGTGTTGTTGGCCCACAGGTAAGCTACAGCGGTCCCTGTTTTATACAAGTAGAACATAACAGCACATTGTTTTAATAAAAGTTGGCCAGAGTATGACATGAAAACAGTACATTAGCTGATGTTTATTTATAAGTGTTTATTTTGAAATATTAAAGGGCCCTACGGGAGAAACTGGTCCAGTTGGAGAGAGAGGCCATCCTGGATCACCAGGACCCCCTGGAGAGCATGGTCTTCCTGGCGCTGCTGGCAGAGAAGGTGGAAAGGTAGAGTTTGTTAAACATGTTCATCCTATTAAGGGCCAGAATGTGCCTATTGTACGGTCCAAAAGCTTACAAACACTATCTGTAGAAGTTGAAGTCAAAAGACAAAATGTTATTGTGTCTTTCTTTGAAGGGTGATCCAGGCCCTATGGGGCTTTCTGGGAAGCCTGGTCCTGCCGGGCTGAAAGGGTTTCCAGGACAAAGGGGTGTTCCTGGTGCAGCGGTAAGAACAAACAAGTTAATGTTATATACTTTCCAAATGGCCATTAGCTGCCTGGTGTTCCTGCAAATGCTCACACTGGATGAATGTAAGACAAAGGGCTTTATGAGAGATCATGTGACACAAATTACATGCATTTAGATATTCACATAGGCATATATTTTCAACACATTTAACACATGTATGCACATTGCGCTGCAGTGTATTGTTTTGTTCCATCTCATCTTTTGAACATTTAAAGCTATTAAGATGTTTAAAAGCTTAAATTAAACAGGCAATTTTGTTTCCTCAATGGTATAGTTGCTGTGTTTAGCTTTTTTCTGTTGTTATTTTTGTGTTGGCATTAATGCACCAAGGCTTGCAATTATTTGGAAAAAAAATCTTAAGATACTGTGCATAACAACATAAAATCTTGTTACAAGTATCCTTTACAGATAAATTAGAATTGTGTTTTTTTTTATTTAATCTTTTTTTTTTACATATCAGCACTGTTTTATAGTTAAACACCCATTTTGTGCTTGCAGATTATTCCTTGCAATCTTGTAGAAAGATGCAAACCAACTGTACCTCCCATAAACTGACCATTTTACTTTAATAAGCACTATAACAGTTTTTCAGGATTGCATAAGCAGGCTATGTGCTGAACTGACCTGTACACACACACACACACACACACACACGTCTTGAGTTTTAAATGAGAAGGATACTTGAGATAATAAATAACCTGAGGTGTAAACTCACTGTTTGTGCTGAGGAATGCAGTATAGATCTGGCCTGCTTTTGGATCAGAGATTCAGTTTGACATATTTATTGCACTTCGCAGCTCTGATTCAGTATTCTATAGGCTTGTAAATGACTTACTGCATAACAAACATCACAGTTGGGTAACTCAAAGGATGTCCTAGATCTCTCCACCAGTTTTGTCTTAATTGTGAATATTTACACTGGACAAAATATATTATTTAATGCTTTGTTTAAAACAAATTGCCTCTTCAGTGAATCGTGCTATTTAACGGCAATACGATTTCAGTCAGCAACAGTTGATTTTGTTGTCACTTGTTTTGATGTTTACTTTCAGTTTTAATGACTCACATTGTGCCTTGATGGCAAGTGATTGAGCTGTTCCTGGCAGCACTCACTTTCTGATGTAGGGAATAGTGCGTTTGCCAGTTTTATAAACACTCTGGGCCATATTTCCAGTAGACTTATAATGCAAACAGCTGCCATATACTAGCACAAACACACACACACAGAGAGTTTCAGATGCCACTGTGACAGATCAGATGCCACTGTGACAGATAAAGCACTGCTCTCACTGGGGAATATGGGGTTGCTTTAGTGTTTACTGAATTTAAACCTCTCTCTCTCATTTTTTTCTGTCTCACACACACAGGGTCCATCTGGCCTGAAGGGAGGCGAGGGTCCACAAGGTCCACCCGGCCCCATTGTAAGTACCTGCGTTACCATGGAAACTATGCAAATGGTCAATGGGCTGACTTTTTCTTTATTATTAAAGTGACATCAGGCAAATTCTGAATGGGGCTTAGTCAGCAGGTGGTGATTTTAATGATCGGTAATGGTGGCGATGAGAGCCAAGTTTGGCATGCGTGATCTGATCCCACGCAGTCTGATCACACTGAGTGAGTCAGACCAAATCAGTATGACCACATCGGTAATTACATTTAAATCATACATGAGTATGCTTGGAAAATACATATAGTGTCATATACAATACAATAGAAAAGAACTTTACATTATTGATCCCCGATGGGAAATTTCGATTTCAAGCACTCTGAGGGGGGCAGACAAACACAGACACTGAGGTGTAGGGAATTATAAGTTAATTCAGGGGAATATCATAAAGTATACTGAGTGTGATTATGTAGGATGTATTATCGAGTAAACAACAAAGGAAACATACAATAGTGCAAATGGAATAGCCAGAAACAAAATAAATATGCATTAAAGGAGCTATGAGGAGATTTTAGCATCCAATGGCTCACTCCACCCCTCACTTTCAAAGCACTACGGAGACCAACGCAGGACAAAAATGTTGTCAAATTTTCGCTTCTTTGCCGAAGGAGATAACATATTTATGAAACGCGCTCTATAGTTTGTCCATTTAGGGCTACCGTAGAAACAACATGGTGAATTCCATGTAAGGGGACTCGTGGTGTATGTAGATAGTAATAACTCATTCTAAGGTAATAAAAACATAACAGTTCATTATGTAAGCTCGTTATACACATCTGAGGACATAGTTATGTTTATAATATTGCATTTCTGTCAATAGATAGATCCTCCTAAATATCACTCACAGCACATTTGAAGCTGTGGATAAAATTATAAAAAATCCGATTCAGTCTGTTGAATTCCAACAAAAACAAACCTCAGGAATGACATAAAGTCACCTACCAGCAATGTGAAAGACAGAGTTCTAAAATGATTGAACTGATGTTGAAATACATGTAAAACATTAGTATTCTTTTGTTTAAATTAAAATGAGTATGAACTTGTCTTCTTTGCTGTATTTAAGATCTGCAAGCATAGCATGTTTTCTGTTTTTCTGAAAATAAATGCAAAAGTGCACATTTTTTACATTTGGGAAAATTGTTGTCACTAGATCAAAGAATGATAAAATGATACATAAATAAATAACAATAAATAGTCAATTCAAAAAGATTAATTTGGAAATAATTTTGTTTTTAGAGTTTGGCTGTTTATACCATGAAATTTATTTATAAAATATATTATACTCTGCAATAACAAAACAGTAGTGTAAAGTTATATATGTTTGCTGACCAAAACATGAATAATTGACAATGGTAATAACTGACATTAATTGAATCACGGTGTTTGTAAAAAGTAAATTAAATACACACATATGCCAAAAAACAGGAACTATAGTCTGTAAAGTGAGATCTTCTCTTGAAAGTATCTGCTGTGTCTTCTGTCAGCGCTCATAGTGCAGTAAAGGCACAGCAGTACAGCTTAACCATCAAAGCTTCAGCTGCGCGTATGTGAAACTCCTTTCAGCTGGAGGAAGATCGCTTCAGGGATTCATTGTCTCTCTTGTATAAAGGCATCTGTGGAGCACGGTTAGAAAAGTCTGAAATCAGAAGGATTTCGAGTCTGTAGCCCACCCACGCCAATCAGCGCTGTTATCTTTGCCTAAGTAGACCTCCTGCCAGGTGTCTGAGTTGAGTCACCGGCAGTGGCGCGCATCTCCTCTGAGAACCTTCGAACAAAGAGTTGAGTCAGTTTGTGGAGTTTGTTTGCCAGGAAGTTTGTGTGGTGGTATGTTAGATGAGCAGTGACTCAGAGCTGTATGTTGTGTCAGTTTGATATTAGCTTTCATGACTGGACATAATCTGTCGTGTTAGTGGTCTTAATGCTGGATTTTTCATTGCTTGACTTTTTAATATCAGGCATCACAAAAATTCACAAGAATCTAAAAAACATGATTTGCCCTAAAGTTGTTTCACAAAAGTGAAATGGAAAACAAATCTATAAAGCAGAATTGGAATTAAAATAAATATACTTGGCTATACTGGCTATACGATGTTCATGTTCATCAACAAAAAGCCATTGTTCACTGATAATTTTACAATCCAACTCTCCTCTCCTGGGTTGGACCAGTTTGCATCCTCAAAAAGGTCTGTATGTAGGAAACATTAGTGCTGCTGCGTGGGGCACAGCGACCTTGGCTATTATTATATTTGAACGCATTATCACTGATGGCTAATGTAGAAGGATGATGTTTGTGTGTTTTAATATGTGCATGCATGTGAAAGCATCTGGATTTCCTCAAGTAAACTGTAAATAATGCTTTCTCTTTGAGAGCCCTCTTTAATTCTGATCCTTCCAGGCTAATAACACTAATGTATACTGTTTCTGAAGACGATGCACAATACCTGGACCAGCTTGAAAAATAATTTTTTTAAGTGATTTGAAAAAAGAAAGACTACTTTATGGTACTGTTGTTATAAGATATAATTGCTGATTTATAAGATGTAATGGTTTCCAGTTAGATTTTAAAGGGGACATGGCTAAAACGAACATTATTGTGTGTATTTGGTGTAATACAGTGTGTTTTCGCAGTTTACGGTTTAAAAAATGGTACATGTCTAATAATATGCATGAACAACTTGTATCACACGTTGTTACAAGTTCATATGATCCCTTTAATGACTTATGTTTGTCACAGGGTTCTCCAGGAGAGAGAGGACCAGCTGGACCAGGAGGACCCATCGGTCTAACAGGACGTAATGGCCCTCAGGGACCCCCGGGACCTGCTGGAGAGAAGGGTGGTCCGGTGAGTTATCTAAACATATAAAATGCAGGTGTAGGCTTGTATGTTGCAACTCAGAATTAAAATATAGAGTAAATTCCAGAAAACCTTTGTGAAAGAGATATATGGCACAAGGTAGGCTAATTTATTTTACCTTCAAAATAAAATAGCCACAAATGCTTTTATTAGATTTGTTGATGCATAGGTTAAAGGGACAGTTCACCCAAAAACGAAAATTCTGTTAAGAATTACTAACTCTCTAGTTCATCCAAACCTGTATACATGTCGTTGTTCTGATGAACACGAAGAAAGATATTTGGAAGACTGCTTGTTACCAACCAGTTCTTGGACCCTATTGACTACCATAGTAGGAAAAATTACAATAGTAGTCAAAAGTGCCCCAGAACTGTTTACTGTCCTACATTCTTCAAAATATCTCTTTTTGTGTTCAACAGAACTAAATAATTGATAAAGTAATTTTTCCTACTATGGTAGTCAGTGGTGGCCAAGAACTGTTTGGTTACAAGCATTCATCCAAATATCTTTATCTTCATCAGTACAAAGAAATGTATACAGATTTGGAACAACTCAAAGGTGATTAAATGATGACAGATTATCCCTTTAATCAATGCACTAATGTCTAGAGGTTCTGATAGAAAAAATGGTCCACAGGGAGGGAGTTTAAGTTCATTACAGTTTGTCTTTTCAATAAACACATCAATAGCATGGGGAACTTTACACAGCAAGCTAACAAAAACGTCTTTTTTAATTACTTCACCCATTGACAAGCCAAGATCAATTGTTTGCCGACCATACTCGTCTGCTTTTCTATTATTTGTGGTGGCTTTCTCATTAGCGTTGTTTGTTCAGACTGCCTGTATTAAATGAATTGAAACATTTTTCATAGATTATCATGCAGAGATGTTAGCAGATTCATGAATTACTACCTTCATTAGTCATTTATGTCAAACATATTTTACTTATATTTGTACAGGGTGAAAAAGGACCTACTGGTCCCGCTGGTCGAGATGGCATCCAAGGTCCAGTCGGTCTCCCGGGCCCAGCCGGACCCCAGGGACAACCTGGAGAGGATGGTGACAAGGTGCAGCACTTGATTCCTAACATTTAGCTCATTATTCATATCACATGTGCACACCTAGAGTGATGCTGCAGACCGAGTTTATTTTTATGACACAATAAGTGTTGCAACACAATTCTTGTGTTGATGTACATTTGCACAGTTTCACACTTTAAAATAAACAAACATGCTTTAGGGCCAAAAAAGTGAATTGTCAGTAATGTATTCCAAAATCTATTACCTCCCTGTTTAATGTAGAGCAGCTGTTTTTGCATCCTTATCACGTCCCAAGACACATTATTCTTTTCTGCTTTAGCGCCAACGGTGTCGGAGGGGTCAAGTAATCAATTAATTGCAAACATACCCCAAGGTCTTAGTTTTACTGTTCAAATGAAATTCTTAGGAGTAATGTTTGCTTTTGAGGCTAAAGTGACCTTGAAAATATTTGATGACCAGGCATTGCGGGCAACTAGGAAAAGGTTTGAAACAGGGCTTGAAATGAAATGAGTCTTGAAAAGCAATTGTTTCAAATTGTCATTTTCACAGGGAGAGGTCGGTGAGCCGGGTCAGAAGGGAGGCAAAGGTGACAAAGGCGAACACGTGAGTTACTTCTTTGTACAATTCATGGAAAATATTTCCATTTCAGTAGACTTCAGATTATTTGTGTCATTTTGGTTTTAACTATTAACTTTGTTTTGACAATATTTTTTACAGAATTCAGCATTTTTTGTTGTGTATATATAAAAACGTCTATTTTGTCTGTTGTTGTAGGGTCCCCCGGGTCCAACGGGTCCTCAGGGTGTCATTGGTGCTCCAGGTCCTGCTGTAAGTACTTCAACCTTCCATAGGCCTACATCATCTTTACAAGTTACACATGCTATACAGTTACGTTTCCACACAAACCTCCTGGTGTGACATACCTGATGTCTGTTTGCGCAGGGCTTGGAAGGCCTAGTGATTAACAATCTGGACCGCTATCTAAGTGGTTGTAGCTTTAAATTCCACAAGGGTCTAATACATGGACCATCATTATGAGCAAGGCACTTAATTCCCGGTTGAGGTTTCTCCAAGGGTATTGTCCCTGTAACGAGGATAGTGTAAGTTGCTTTAAGTGTATGTGAAATGAGTAAGCGCTTACTATCGCTCAGTTTGGTCTGTTTCGAATGGCCCGCTGTGTTGATGAAGCGAGCGTGTAGACTGGGCCAGGTGGCACATTGTTGATTATTTAAAGTTTATGACTCGAGCAGAAATGTTGCTGCTGGGCCTCGTTGTTTTTTTGATGCATCCTCCTCATTAGGCCTCTAACAGCTGATAATTACACCTATTGTGTGAAGAACATTCTTGAAGAATGTTCAGATGTTTCACTGAAGGATTCGATCTTGGATTCAGGATGCAGAGTAAATGTCTTGGATGGCTTTGTGTTGGCAGTATTGCTTTAAAGATCTCAATCACCAAAATATGAGCATGATTTGACTGAAAAGGTTCTGCTCCAAAGATAATAGCAGATATATGACATACTATATACTGAGCATGAGATGTTATGCTCTGGTAGACGGTATGGGTTGCCAGTGTGTGGGCGTAATTGTTTCATTAAAAATACCAAATAACAGGGTGCTAAAGATCTGTATACATTTCTTTGTTATGATGAACACAGAGAAAGATATTTGGAAGAATGCTTGTAACCAAGCAGTTCTTGGCCACCATTGACTACCATAGTAGGAAAAATTACTTTATATTTCTTTTGTTTTGTTAAACACAAAATTAGATATTCAGAAGAATGTAGGACAGCAAACCATTCTGGGGTACTCTTGACTACCATTGTCATTTTTCCTACAATGGTAGTCAATGGGGTCCAAGAACTGTTTGGTTACAAGCATTCGTCCAAATATATTTCTCTGTGTTCATCAGAACAAAGAAAGGTATACAGATTTTGGAAAAACTAGAGAGTAATTCATGACAACATTTTCATTTTTGGGGGAACTATCCCTTTAAGCATTACACCATGTCCTAACCGAATGATGGACGCATCGTGGCTGGTTAGGGCAAAAACTGATAAAAGCTGCAATCTGCGGCTTTTCACGTTTTTTACAATCTCTGTTTGAAACATATTATTGCAGATTTTTTTGGTACTACCCCTATCTGCGGATAAATCTGGGTTGCCGGATTTGCGTACCAATACCAGCTCAAAGGCAGTTCAAAACTATCTGGAAATCCACAGACTTGGCTACGGTCTGGCAGCCAACTCCCCTTATTTTGTTTACGGGTGTGACATAACACCCCATAGACAACTTAACTTGATATATCCCGCAAAATATGACACCGGTAAGCTTACTGTTGGTAAGTTAAGGAGACTGTTTTAAACACATTTTTTAACAGGAAGGTTTTCTTTAATAATACAAATAATAAAATGGGAATACAAAATATGGCAACATATATGTACATGCCCGTCTTACAATTACTCTGTGTCTCCGGTTTGAGAACTGCTGCTGTAGATTAATCAATACTTCATTCCCCATAGTTTCCGATACAAACTCTCCCATCATTGCCTGACCTGACCTACCAGTCTGATGATCAAAAGACATTCTTCACAGGCTGTGCTATTACGACACATCACTTTAATGAGTCTTTATTCAGTGTCCGTTTGAACTGTAAAAATGGCTGTTTGTCAAGCAGCACATCTCCCTTCCACTGACTGTAGCGAAGGCAGCACCAGATATAAAGTCAGCACATTGTCACCCCCTTCACATCTTTTTAAGTTCTCAAGTTCTTTTGATGTCTCGGAGGGGAAGATCTCATTCTCATGCTTGTCTGCATCACACTGCAATGTCTGAGAAACCTACAGGAGGGTCAGCGTCTATGGGCTCTAAGTAGTTTGTGAATATCCAGATTCCACACAGTGCTGCCCTTTATGTCTGGGACATTATGTTTTGGTGTTGTCACTTTATGCTTGTATACTTATTTAATGTATGCTCTCAGTGTAAAGGTTTTCTGATTTTTTTTTGTCTTGGTAGGGAAGTGATGGGGAGGCCGGTCCCAGAGGTCAGCAGGGAATGTTTGGACAAAAGGGAGATGAGGGACCTCGTGGTTTCCCAGGTCTTCCAGGTCCCATCGGATTGCAGGTACAGTGATTATCTCTACACACTATGTACATGTATGTGCAGCCACACATTCACATTCAAATGGGTGAAATGACACACTTTACCTTTAAAGGGATAATGAGTGAATATGAAATGAGAAAGGGGCTGTTACTAAGCACAACAATACCACAGAGTCACTCAAAGCAATTGACTGCTAATCAGAAGTAATAGCAATAGTGATTCATCTCGACTGTGATAATTGTTTTTGCTCAGCTTCTCCTTGTTCAATGGCTAAGTGCCTCTGACTGATTCTCTCTGATAATGATTTTTAATACAAAGACGTTAACCATCCTAATTTGTTTTCTCTCAAGTTTTGAATAACTTGCTAATGAGCAGATATTGAGCTTTATCACAACGGAGACATTTCATTATGGTTTCAAAAGAGACTGTAAATATATCTCATTGACCTCCCTGACTCCACAGACTGTTGGGAAAATTCAAAGTTACATTTGATCAAAACAGTTTAACAAATATGTAGCAAGATATGCTTTATATGGTACAAAAGAGCCTGTGTGCCAAACACAGTGACCCAGAACAGGCTTCTAAGAGGAGAATATGTCGACTGTGAACAACAGAGATATGTGTGTTGGTATTGTTGGGTGATAATGATCTGAATTACGCTCAAAACCTTTTAGTCACGCACAATTACATAGCGAATTGAAGTGCTTGCCAAGCTTTGCCTCTTTTTGTGTTGCATATTTTCAACGCAATATCAGGGTCACACTCACAATGCAAATGTGATAATTAGCATGAGATTCCTTCTAGTGCTAATTACCAAATATTGTTATATGATTAATAGTGTTTACATTCAGAGCTGTAAATTCATATTCTGTACTAAGAGACTGATTGAAATCATCATGTTGTTCATTGGGTTAGAGAAAACATTGCGTCCTCTTTATCAATCACAAATAATAATTTTAGCTTCTGAACATCAGAAGCAACTTACTGTATTGGGCTTTAAATGATATTTTGGCCCCAAATCTGTGTTTAATTCATCAGTTAGATCAATTAGATTAATCGCCAAATCATGTAATTTTCTATGAATACTTGATGACTAAATAAAAAAAAATACTAACTCTCTTTCTATCAATATGTAGTGTTCTGGCTTTTGTGGAAACTAGTAACTTGGTGTTAGCACTTATTGTATTATTGCCTCTGTATGAAGTATTGCTTTATTGCTTCCTAATCTCTATGAAAGTCGCTTTGGATAAAAGCGTAAATGTAATTAATTAGATTGAAAATGTTATCGCTTCAAAGCCCTAATGGAAATATTGTACAAGATCGATATTTGAATGACTGAATAATAGATTTACATTTGCTTTCTTCTAGGGTTTGCCGGGCACGTCGGGTGAGAAGGGAGAGAATGGAGATGTTGGCGCAATGGTGAGTTCATCGTGACCTCATTGTTGTCAAATACTGTATGTTTGGGACGATTTCTTTGTTTAAAATTAGTTTATACAGAATACAGTAAAGCATTTTATATACTGATAATAAAAAAGTGTTTTCCTCATTTATTCCAAATACAGTACATATAGTAGTGTCTCTATAGATGGTTTCATCGGACGTATGCGCCTGACCCAAAGTTAACTTACGGTCTGTGTTTGGTTATGATATAACAATTTATTTTATTATATATGAATTGAATTAAATTAAAACTACTCAGTAGTTAATGGTTTTACCTGATGTTAAGTTTGGGTCTACCTGATGTTAAGTTTGGACCACATAACATAATAATTTTTGTTGCTGCTGAACCCGTCTATACGACCACATTGTCCTATAAATATGTAGTCAGTACGTGACTATGTTATTTTCGTAACCGCTCTAACAGATTTAAAGAGTCTTAAGGGAGTTTGTATGAGCTTTTATTTAAAGAACTATTATATTATATACTAGATTATATAAGTAATTTGTACATGAATTACATTACAGTGCTCGTGCTCTACGTCATGACATTATTTATTGTCATTTTAAAATGTCACAATCTCACATTCTCTATGATCATTTTTGAATCAAGTTTGCGCTACTGATGAAGTTTCAGTAGTGATGGTATGCCACAAATTCTTGATCTCTTAGTAATGTTTGTCTAACAGGGTCCACCTGGTCCTCCGGGTCCCAGAGGTCCTCAAGGCCCAAGCGGAGCAGATGTGAGTTAACCACAATATATGTGTAACACAAAGAAACATCAAAGTGATCAGACCAATCTCATTGTTATCATTTGGTTTGCAGGGTGCTCCTGGTCCTCCCGGTGGTATTGGCCCAATGGGTGGAAATGGCGAAAAGGTATAAAAGCGCTGAGATGTATATCTTTAATAGCTTTATTTATACTATAGCTCTACATATACTATATAGTTCTTATACTGCTGATCAAGTAGAACTGCTCTCTTTTATGTCTATGTTAACACTTCAGGTTGATGTGTTGCTTTCAGGGTGAAACTGGTGAGGCAGGTAACCCAGGACCACCGGGAGAGTCCGGAACAGGAGTAAGTATGTGTTTGTGTAAGCATGATTTCCCGAGTGCTCAGCAGATGTATCTGACTTGTATCTTATCTATTGAGAACATGTTGTAACTTCAGGAAGGCTTGTTTTTAGCTTTTGCTTACAAAATTATAATTACCATAAACATATTATTAGCACAGAGAGGTCAGGGTTCTTGGCGGTGAATTAATTCTATTTTGTTCACATTTTTCAAGGACAAGTGAATAGTTTCCTTTAGCTCATATATACTGAGGTGAACATGACTTGCATTCCAGATGGCAGCTCTTGTCATCTTCTTTTTTCACCCTGGGACATTATTGTGTTTACTGCCCATCGCACAGGACTGTTTATGTGATATCAGCATCTTAAATGCTGATGTTTGTCTGTTTGTCTCAATGCGTTTTCAGACTAAAAGGACAATCTCTCATGCTGTAGCTTTCTGCTTACACATACACCTTGAGTGTTTTTGCTTATGCTTAGGAGTAGTGGTTTGCTAACATCCTTAAAGGAATAGTTTACACAAAATAAAACAATTCGGTCACCATTTATTCACCCTCGTGTTGCTTAAAACTTTTTTGTGAAACACTAAAAGAAGATATTTTGAGAAATATCTCATGTGTCAGTACAATGGATGTCAATTGGGTCCATCATTTTGTTTGGTTATCGACGTTCTTCAAAATATTTTCTTTAATCTTCTGCAGAAGAAAGAAGGTTTGGAACGACATGAGGCTGAGTAAACAATAAAATAATTTTGTCCTGCATTTGTACTACAGCCATGAATTAAATGGCATATCTTGTGTCTAGTTGAGAAGTTAGAACAATAGCTTTAAAGGGATAGTTCACCAAAAAATGAAAATTCTGTCATGAATTACTTATTATCTTGTTGTTCCTAATCTGTATACATTCATTTGTTTGGTTAAACACAGATATTTAGATGAATGCTTGTAACCAAACAGTTCTTGGACCCCGTTGACTACATTATTCAAAATATCTTCTTTTGTGTTCAACAGAACAAAAATAAATTAAGTAATTTTTCCTACTATGGTAGTCAATGGGGTCCAAGAACTGGCTGATTATAAGCATTCGTCTAAATATCTTTCTCTGTGTTCATCAGAACAAAGAAATGCATACAGATTTGGAACAACTCAAAGGTGATTAAATGATGACAGAATTATTATTTTTGGGTGAACTGTCCCTTTAACTAGACATTATTATTGTGATAGGAGGAAAACAGCATGAAGATACAGTAGTTCTTGGATTCTTTTGTAGGGACCCAAAGGTGAGGTTGGAGAGAAAGGAGAAGCTGGGCCTCCCGGAGCTGCAGGACCTGCCGGTGCAAGAGGACCTCCTGGAGATGATGGCCCCAAAGGAAACCCTGTGAGTCCCAAAAAATGTCTTGACTGTAAAACCGAAGTGATACTTTAAAATGATTACTGTTCATTAATTACATTTTTTATTTAGGGTCCTATTGGCTTCCCTGGAGATCCAGGTCCACCCGGTGAGCCTGGCGTTGGTGTAAGTTCTTTATATTGGGGGTTTCAGACACAATACATTGTTCTATGACTCAGTGTATATTCAGTGGGTCTTGTCATAACGTGCCAGTCTCTGTCAGTATGAGATGAATAATGCAGTATGGAAGTGTCAGAGATTAACTCATTTGTGTGTTTACAAATGATATTGAGCTTTTAGGTAATGAAATACAACAACGGGCGATGTTATAATGTAATTGTTTCACACAGGGACTGGATGGCCTTCCCGGAGACAAGGGAGATGATGGAGAGGCTGGTCAGCCTGTGAGTGATAATGAACTCATACTGAGGATCATATTTTATATTCAAACCATAATGAAAGTTTCTCAGTGTGATAGTTAATGTGCTGAATTCACACCACAGGGTCCACCTGGTCCATCTGGTGAAGCCGGTCCTCCAGGACCCCCCGGAAAGCGAGTGAGTGTCTGAATCTGTGATCCAGCAGATATTTTGTTCATTTTGATTTATTAAAGGTGTTTGCTGAGACCAGCATCACTAGCACACTTGGGATTCAGGACTGGAACAAACACTATTAAAGGCTGTAGAAACCAGAATTTCATAGACACTTGCAGGTGACTAACAACCACCAGGACACCGTAGCAACTTCATGCACGCAATTCAATTAACTGAAATAGATTCGAAACACTTTAGCAGTCACATAGACAAAAAACCTGGCAACCACAGAGTGTTGCTCATTCAAGCTACAATCACATTTCTTCTGAAAATGTAAAAATGTCAATTTGTTTGAATTGCCTCTGTTAGTCTGCTGAGTCACACGTTTTCAAAAGAGTTTACGAGTCTCCATTAAAGCATATTTTGTGAGGATCAAATTTATTTTTAACAGATCTCAACTGCGCAAACAATAAATCTTTAAAAGCAGAGCATAGTCAGGATTTGATCCTTGCGACTTTGTTTCCCTCTGCAAATTGTTCCCAAGTGTGTATGCATGGTGCGCCTGAGAATAGCCATTCCCATGCAATATCTGCATAACATCAAACCAATGTCGAGGAAAGGCCTCATATCTGCTTGCATTCCTTAAGGGCAAGAGCTGAGGCTGACATTTAGACAGTTCTGTAATAGAATATTGACCAAAGTTGCCTGAATGACAGTATTGTGACAGCAGGCTGATAGCCGAAAGGAAATGAAGTTGTCATTGTCAACTGTGGTGTCATTCTCAGGTCTTGACTGAGAATAGATTACTCTCTTAGCTGTTGTGTTTCTGTGCATTTAATGCAACAGACAGTCACAGGTTTGCTAGTTTTTACACAGCTAGCAGTCAGGTTGGGTCAACATGGTGTCAATAATTGTATTTTTTCTAGTTAAGATGGATTCTAAACTGATTTCTTATTACCGTTGACTTCAGACTTTGAGAGAATTAGGTCTAAATGCTTTTCTAAAGTGAGGTTTATTGCCATGTGTTTGGCAGGAAACAAATTGAGACGCTTTTAATGTATGGACACATTAGGCTTTTAGTCTGAAATATTGAATTTTCCCGTATCAGCAGAGCCGTGAGCTAATAGCAATAAAAATGCATTACAGGGCTTTCCATTTTTACCCGACTTGCTTACAACTTTAAATTGGTCTGTGCGTGAAGCTGATTCATTCACCAGAGCTCAGCTTTTCTGTGTCCTGAATGTAAATGTGCACACCCATATTGATCGTGAGCTTCAGGGAAACATTTCGGCTCTGTGTTTGTGCCTACACTGCTATAAAATACATCAGCATTAAGACTTTCGCTAGTTGAGCTCCGATTTATCGAAATAATCATGTTAATAGTGTTCACAAATGTGGAGAGGGTAATGTTTGGTATTACACCATTAGCCATTACTGCCGATACCTCTGAAAAAACCTATTCTGAATCAAATAGATCTGCTGTGCTAAACATAGACTTCATAACAGATTAAAAATAGAAGTAAAACATGCTTACGTGTGGCCTTCTGGAGCATGTTTTGTGTCTTGGGAGAGCAGTCTGCAAAAATGTGTTTTTATAGACGGCTGATGTGTTTTTGTTGTCGTGGTGAATTTGGAGGCAGATAAAAAACACTTGGTATGAGTATAGAATTGTTCATGACTTTTATAAGTACACTACCAGTCAAAAGTTTGGAAACACTCTTTCTTTATTTTTATTTTTTTCCACATTTTAGAATAATAGTAAACCCATCAAAACCATTGAATAACACAGTTGTAAATGTGGGAATTACGTTGTGACTAAAAGCATTCAAAATACATGAACACTACGTCCTATTTTAGCATCTTCAAAGTAGTCATCCTTTGGCTAGAATTTGCAGAATCATACTTTTAGCATCATTCAGCTTCTTGAGATCTCAACCTGGTAAGCTTTTTAAACATTATTGAAGGAATTTCCATATATGCTGCACTCTTATTGGCTGCTTTTAATTCATTATTTGATTCAAGTAATTCATAAAAATAAAAAAAAAACATTTATACTAATTTTGTTTCCTAATTAAATAAATGTATATGTTGGCACAATTATATTTTTGTCTACACAAGTAATTTCAAACATTGAAACATACACCTTCATATTAAAAGATTTTTAAGATCATGAGAAACATTTTTTTCAAGTATTTCCAAACTTTTGACTGGTAGTGTAGTTGTGGTACTATAAGGTATGTTGTATCATACACTGCATAACATTTTCTTAATCAGTTTATTTTTCTTGCTTTTTGAGAAAACAAATCTCAAAATGTCCTTAAAACTAAATACACTTATGTAAGCAGATTGCACAAGATATTAAAAATAGTTTTTTAAAACGTATATTTGTATTTTAGTGTAAGCATAAATTTAGTCAGGTTTATGCTTACGGGGTAAAAAAAATAAGATATGTAATGCAAAATATAGCCTAGTTTATGAAACCAAGTCCTATCATACACAGCTTTGCAGCGCAAGAAAATATAGCTTTTGGATATACAGTACAGTATCTTTATTGAGATATTTTTACTGAAAAACAAAAGATAAAACGAATTATTGATTGGGCTTCTTTTTTCCTCAAGGGTCCTGCTGGCCCAGCGGGTACAGAAGGCAGACAAGGAGAGAAGGGTGCAAAGGTAAGACTGTTATCAGTTATTCAAACTAGCAGCTGAACAATCCAACAGCGTGATTGTCTTTTGTATTGCCGTGCCAAACCTCAAGCTGTTGATTTGTTGTCTTTGTGTGCTGAATGTAATCTCTGAATGTTTCTGACTTTCAAAATCCTAATTTAAAGATTTGACCCCAACAAAGCCTAATTGGATGCCAAGTCAAGTTAATCCCGCACTTGAGATTCAGTCCCGGGAAGTGACAGGAAATCTATCTTACTATAAAGCTCTAGTTCTTCAAAATGATTAGTTGATCCAAAGGTATTATTTGATCTGATCGCACGACATGTTAGCCATCCTTACGTGGATATCACAGTTTTTAGACAGAAGATAAATTGCATTCAGAAGTTTAGTTAAAAAGCTACAAACATCATTCTGCATTCAAATATTTTTACTTAACCACTGTTAAATGTATAACATATGTGATAAATGTTCTCACTCAGTGCTCCGTTGTCACGTTCTGAATGTAAATTAAGGTTTTATTGTCATAGCAGAGTAGCCTCTCTGCGCCAGGGTTGTGATCACTGTGTTACTGTTTATTTTGTAATGATGACAGATTGACTGTATATTCAGCCTTGCTTTCATTTTGTCACACAGGGAGAAGCAGGAGCTGAGGGACCAGTGGGCAAAACTGGGCCTGTGGGCCCCCAGGGACCTCCTGGAAAGTCTGGCGCTGAGGGCTTACGTGGTATCCCTGGGCCTGTGGTATGCTTTTAGGAAACTCTTGACTTTGGCCAAACAGTCTGTGTAATGCTTTTATGTTAATAAAATGCTGCAACTGGACATTTGAATTTGAATCATCCTGTTTTGTGGGTTTGAGTCTGTGTATGGGTTATTCATATTTTCTGTCTTTTGTCTCAGGGTGAGCAGGGACTTCCTGGTGCCGCTGGCCAAGATGGTCCTCCCGGGCCGTTGGTGAGAGAATAAATTGTATAATTTTGTTTACTCAGATTAATGTTGGTGCTGAGAAATGACAACATTTATTTGTTTTGATAATGTTTAGGGTCCCCCTGGTCTTCCTGGCTTGAAGGGTGACCCTGGTACTAAGGGTGAGAAGGTATGCTGTAACACATTTTTAATGTCGCTTAATGGGACAGTTCACCCAAAAACCCAAAAAAAGTCTTTCATCATTTACTCACCCTTTTGTCATTTTAAATGACTCACTTTCTTCTGCAAAACACAAAAGAAGTTATTATTATTTATAATAGAATGCGTTGGTCGTTGGTCCCCATTGATTTCTATTGTATGGACACAAAACCAATGGGGACCAATGGTTTTCACTTAGCAACATTCTTCAAAATATCTTCTTTTGTGTTCTGCAAAAGAAACAAAGTCATACAGGTTTGAAATGACAAGAGGGTGAATAAATGATGACATTTTTTTAGGTGAACTATCCCTTTAAATGTAAAAGGTGAATAAAGTTGCCTTTATTGGTTTGGTTGCTGTTGTTGGTTTGTGATGTTTACGGTCTTTGGGTTTTTATTCCTGAAGTCAAGAATGAAACACAAAAATCTATGAAAAATACAAAGAAACAACAACTAGGAGTTGTAACATGTCAAAAGCTAATATATCATTCTTACAGAAGTTAATACCTTAATACATACACAGTTATATATGCAATATGTCAATATATTATTTCAATAAAAAAGTCTATATGCATTATAAAATTATCTTTACAAGTATGTGTCAAGAATATCTTAATAGTTCTGTCATAAACTGTGGGTGGTACAGTTTAAAGAGCTTTTCTGAAAGCATCCATCTGAACGGAAGTGCTTTTATTTGCAATAATGCTGAGCTCAGTTGAAAGTTTGACTTTATTGGCATCTCTATTTCATATAATGACAAGGTATAAACAGCCTCTTAGTGCTGGATTAAATACAGTCAGACAGTGATTAAACTCTTACTTTGCCAGCAATACAATAATCAATGCAGCACACCTCCATAAATCTGTTTCATGATGGGACACCTGGTAAAAACCAGACTCTTATTATGTATTAATATTGTGGAGACGCAACTAGCTGTGAATGTAAATATCAGCATTAAAATAGTTATTCTAGGCCTTCATTTGTATAGTTGCATTGTGCATCAATACTTTTATTTCTTTTTTTGTCACGCTGACAGTTCTTGTCATTTATGTCATATTTTACATTTTGTTTTTGAACTGTTGTTTTATCAGTGTTTTGCAATAAGACTATTTTGACATTTGCTTTATTATAAAAGTTTTATTGTTCTTTTCCAGGGTCATCCAGGTCTAATTGGTCTTATTGGTCCTCCTGGTGAGTCAGGAGAGAAGGGTGACAGGGGACTGCAGGGTCCTCAGGGACTGGCTGGAGGCAAGGGTGATTCTGTGAGTGAATGCTCTTTACACACACACTGCATTAGCTCTATGTTTCTGATCAATATTGATGCTTTGATTACAAACTTTATAGAAAGGGATGTAATGGATTAGGTTGAATAGCTGTTAGCTGTTATTTAAGTACACAGATAGTACAAATGTAGGGCAACCAATTACCAAGAAATGCTTATATTTGTTTAGTATGTGGTGTAAAAAGGTTCAATTAGCGACCAAAGAAAAATGTCTGGTCTGAATAATCGTTTAGTAAATAATTTTTTATCAATTTTACTGGTAGTCCATTTTATGAAGAACTGTTGGGTATATGTCACAGTTTACATAAATAAACTGCAGTGTCCTGCACCCACTAGTGAAAAAAATGTTGTACTTTTTTTAATGAAATAACCTTGGACTGGTTAAGTATGGACTGAATGATAAGTAAATGACAATGTAAAAGTGAAGTGTCATTGTATTGGCTTTTTGTTAATGATAAACTGCAAAAAAAACTTATTATTGAGTATCATAACTTAATGAATTTTTATTTCTTATATACTTTAGGGTGTTATTGGTGCTTCTGGTCCACTTGGTCCCCCGGGTCCTCCTGGTATTCCTGTAAGCTTTTCCTTCAATCTAGCACTGTGATTATTTTGTACTTTTTGCCACCATATCATTTGCTTAATTGGGTTCATTGTTTTCTTCTATCCTCAGGGCACACAAGGACATAAGGGATCTAAAGGATCAAATGCAAGTGCTAAATCTTTCCATAGTTCCATAATGAGGTAGTAATTATTTCTCAGTTACTCACCATGTTCTCTGTTTCCATAGGGTGCAGCTGGTCAGAAGGGAGATCCTGGTTTGATCGGACCACCAGGACCTCCGGTAAGAGAAACATTAGATTTTGTGGTTGCGAGCTGTGCTGAAACTCATATTTATTTACCTCAGTGTGCTTACTGTACACTTGCATTTAAGACCGACACAATGATAATATACGTATCTCTGATCGTCTATCACCTAGGGTCCCGCTGCTGACATCATCCAGTCCCTTCCCATTCAAGCCAATAAAAAATCGAGGAGGTCACCTGACATGCAGGGTGATGATGCAGAGGGAGTGATGGACTATGGCATGGAGGGAATTGAGGATGTGTTTGGTTCCCTCAACAACCTGAAGCAGGACATTGAACACATGAAGTTCCCACTAGGGACCCAGGACAACCCAGCCAGAACCTGCAAAGACCTGCAGCTCAGCCAGCCAGACTTCCCAGATGGTGGGAGAAAGTTTTGTGTTTATGAGTTTACTTTGATATAATAAAGGCACGAATGATCAACTTATTTGAGCATATGAACAAATACGAGTAACCTTGATGAGGCAGATAAAGAATGACTTTTTTCTTAATTTGATTGTTTTTGAATGCAGGACAATACTGGATCGATCCCAATATGGGATGCACAGGAGATGCCTTCAAAGTGTACTGTAATTTCACAGCGGGAGGGGAAACTTGCATCTACCCCGATAAGAAGTCCTCGGGGGTGAGAGAAACACTTCTGCTAAATCTCATGATCAGTGGAATATAAAATCAAAATGAAGAACTTTCTCATCACAGTGAATTGTTTGATGAAAATTTCCTTTTGTTTTAGGTTAGAATATCAAACTGGCCAAAGGAGTCGCCCGGATCTTGGTTTAGTGAATTCAAGCGTGGAAAAATCGTACGTGCCTCTTGCCCCTTTTCCTTTTTAACATTCATAAACTTTGAATCAAAGCTCAGCAGCTCGCTTTGGTGTCCCTGCTTCAGGAAGTGACAATTGCTTATCCAATATTAAAAGCTCCTTTAGAGCGAGACAATGTTTGATCACGGTTTTTCTCTGCCCCAGCTATCCTACGTGGATATCGAGGAGAGCTCGATCAACTCGGTGCAGATGACATTCCTCAAGTTGCTCAGCTCTTCTGCCCGCCAGAACTTCACTTACATATGCCATCAGTCTGTGGCTTGGTATGACGCCAAGGCCGACAACTATGACAAGGCGCTGCGTTTCCTGGGCTCTAATGATGAGGAAATGTCCTATGACAACAACCCCTTCATCAAGGCTCTTTCAGACGGCTGCTCGGTGAGACAGCTACTTCCCAGAACACTTCACTTATTCAGTTTTTAGCCAATGCAGTGACATTCATCTATTTTTAAATGTGGCTTTAAATAATCCATAGATTAGGTGACCCCAATTGCTCAATTGATAGAATAAATACAGAATTAACATTTTAAATTGAGATATTAAAATAATTGTACAGATTTACATACAATTTACATACGTTCTCCTGTCTGTTTCAGATGAGGCAGGGATATTCTAAATCCGTGATGGAAATTAACACTCCTCGCATCGACCAGGTGCCCATCATCGACGTCATGTTAAATGACTTTGGGGATGCTAATCAAAGGTTTGGTTTTGAGGTAGGCCCTGTCTGCTTCCTCGGCTAAAGGACGCCACCGCCATGGGAGCGCGGCCAGCCAAGAGCCCCCCACCCCCGGCATCAGCCACCCACCCCTTTCTTGTGCCACAAATACACACACCAGCACCCTCACTGTGTCATCTGAAATGTTCAATGTCCTGAACATTTGAAACCTGAATCAAATTGTGAGAGAAGACTTGAACTGTCTGGTGGACCGTGGCGCACTATTAGGAGAAGAAAGTGGTTTCATTGCTTTATCTTCTCACCGCATCATCCAACCTAGAACCTGTAGGATTTCTCTTCCCTATTTCCAACCCCATTTTTATTCACCACTTTTCCGTTCCAACCTCGATCTCAGCACCACTTTTCTTAAAACCCTTAATCCTGAATAAATTCCCAATCTTGCTCCTAGTCCCTGTATTCCTTATGGATCTTTCTCTTGGTGCTGCTCGGAGAAAGACAACCACAGTGGTGTGCTCTTGTTGTAAACACCCAAACTCTTACGGTGCTATTAAAAAAGTGCATTTTTGCTAAAACTTTAATTATTGTTTTGTACAATACTGTTCTTTTTTATTTGCCTTTAAAATCTTGCATGTATCAGAATTGATTTGAAGAAACATTGCTATGCATAAAGGGACTTCTCTGGGTATCCGTTTGTTTTCGTGTTTGGATACCAACAGTAAAACGGCATTCTTTACAAGGTGTCCCTGTCAACTAAATAAAAGCAAGCATTTCAAACCATACATATTTGTAATTATAAAGCATCCCTTTTTGTAAATATTGACCCATTGAAGCACTACGAGTCTCCACTTTAGCCATGTCTAATGTAGAATGAAGGATTGAACTGTGTTGTCTCTTTGAGGTCTGCAGATTTCCATTAGCGTTTGATGTTCACAAGTGGTAGCAATGAAGCTGTGGTAATCGATAACTCTACAATACAAAAGAAACTTGATGAAGAGAAACACAATGTCGGATTGAATTTCTTCACAGTATACCTCAGTGTCGTAAAGTGGCAAATTCAAAGATGTTCAACCCTGTACATACAGAGCCTTGGTTGGATGATCAAGTTTATATATTTGAGACAGGAAATTTTTAAATAAAATGGGTATTTGTTAACCTTTTTGTTTGGTTATTTGTGCTACAATTAACCCCTTAATAATTGAAACAGTTCTGAGGTGCTTCATCAGCTGTTTATCAGTATTAGATATGAGTTCTGGACAGTATTGTATTCAAAGTGATAATTGTTTACTCTTAAGGGGCGTTCACATTATAACTATAACTGGAACTATATTTGCATCCACAACAACGGACGATAACGTTATGTTCAATCTAAGCTCGCGTGCTGCATTTCAAGTGCGTCTAAACAGTGAATCTTTTAGTCTTGAAATGAAAACATTACATACATTTCACTTCAACTTTGCAAAACGCAAGACAATTTTCAGCTGACAACATTAGCGCTTGGTTAACCTACCTGAGGTAATTTTATGTTACACTTTTACTGGTTACTGTATCTCATACTTATCATTCATTCCAAGAGTTGAACCAATTGTTTTCCAGATATTCATTTTCTTTAAGTTATCTTTAAAAAGAGGGCTTGTTTTGTCACACAGTGCCTGGTTTTTCTGGACCTCTGCGATTAGCTTTTATATAGTGTCGTCTGCCATTTTAAATGTGCGAGCGCTGAATGGATTTGATTGGCTGTCAATGTTTTATCGTTCATCTGCTGGGAAAAAATTGTTCTGAAAGTGATCCCAACGATGTCGTTCTCTTTAACTTTATAGTTACAGTTATGGTGTGAACCTCGCTATTCTCCTGAATTTAAAACGATTTAAATCTTTTTTTTATAGTTATCGTTATAATGTGAACGCCCCTTTAGTGTGAATCATTCCTGTGTGATTCATTCATGCTTTTTTTCTGTGCTGTATGTTCAAAAGTTTTTTGCATTTTAGAGCTTCGTATTTAAAACTTTCTGTGGTAAAAATGTGCTCAGGTTTGTGCGGTTCTGTGAGCTGTTTTTCTTTCATTGCTTGCTTTCTTTTTCGTCCATTGTGTTCTGTGTCTTTGAAAACCCTTCAAATATATGACAGTAGACTCACAACGTACATATCTGTGTAACATACTTATAATTTATGTAAAACTTGGAATAAATGATTGGTAAATTTCAAGTTGATAATTTGTTTCAGTTTTGCTCTAACCATTGAAATGAATGGAGTGGGATGAGGTTTAGTTTATAGAGCCGGTAATAATACGGTAATATCTTCAACTGGATTCAACTTTGTGATGTTGTCATGGTGCTGTAGGTACAGTGCATTCAGTGTTCAGTCGCTGGAGCTTGGAAACTGACTCTGCAATCCACCTGAACTGAAGCTTGAGGCTAAATCTGTACGTATGGTACTCTGGATTTTAAAGATATGAAGTATGTCCAGTTACCCTGGACTAATTGAAGCATTGTCTGATATCTCTGGGATGAAATGTACCGCAAAGTATAATTCCCAAAGAGCAGCAGCAGCGAGTGAAGTTTGTAGACGTGTTTCCGGACATTTTTGTTCGCGATTGTGATGCATCCACTCACAAAAATAAAGTTTTTATATATTTTTAAGGTTAGGAAATATACAAAATATCTTCATGGAACATGATCTTTACTTAATATCCTAATGATTTTTGCCATAAAAGAAAAATCTATCATTTTGACCAATGCAATGTGTTGTAGGCCATTGCTACATATATATCCGTTCTATTTGTGACTGGTTTTGTGTTCCAGGGTCACATATACATATACAATTCAATTTTTTCATATTTAACATTTTGATTCGGAAAAAGGCAACACATTACATATCTTCCCAAACAGACTTCAGTATTCATTTTCTGTTCTTTGTTTGTATCAAAGCAAAATATGTCGTAAAATACAACAATTACAGTAAAAAATGTCCAGTGTCAAAATAATACATTTTCATAACACTTACTGTTGCAGATTTACAATGCAGAAACTGTCTTTAGAACTCACTTGTGAGTTGATGGGGGGTTTATATTCATTTTGTGTAAACTCCTGGCCAAAACACAGATTTTCTAATATTAAAATACTGGAAGAGTAAACTGAGACAGCTTCTATAACTTGCTAACACAGATGTCAAGTATTCGAGTATTATACACTTTTTATTTTAAGATGTAATTGTAATTGTATTGAAATTATATTATATTGAAATCAGCGAAACACTTTAATGAACTCCTTGGGTGGGCCTACTGTATATTTAGAGGACTTATGTCCATCAGGCAGTGTGCAGATCAGATTTTGCGTTTTGAGCTTTGATGATGGCCTTCATTTATCAGGAGACAGTACAGTGCATGTAGACAGTCTGAATTCAAGCCTCACCATACGTCTAGGACTAATAACTGAATTACAGGGTTACATTCAAGGACCTGGCACTGGATCAACATTTTGTTTTCTTGTTTGTCTTTCTGCTCTCTGATTGATGTTTTGTGGTATAATTGAATTTGCATTGTTTGAGGTCAGAAAAAAACACTGTTTGGAAACATTGATGGTTCTACTGGATTCTGATGTGCTACATACATTGTAAATGTAATGTTTCATCTTTCATGCACTGTATAGAAGCAAATATTGTCTAGCATTGCATTGGCAGTGCAAAGATTGTGGATTGACTTGTGAATTTACCTTAAATGCCCAGTCACTTTAGATAAAAGCATCTGGATAAAAGCATCAAAGGCAAACATTTAAAGAACACCATAACAAAACATTATGTCTTCCCTTATTTCTAATGATTTCTATATTTACTTACCCTATCCAGCCCTATGCAAAACATGATGGCAATTGGAAATCTGTCATCTCAAGGCTCTTTTAACACCGCAAAAGTGTAACTTGTCTGAATACTTTAAAACTGTGACAAGTGTTAAAGAATTGTGTATGGCCAGAACCTATTTTAAGTTACCATAGGCTACCACAAAGTGAAAATACTTCTGTCAAAAAATATAAAACCTCTTTGAAGTGATCAGTAGCCGACTGATGCCATTCACAGACAATGACACGTCTGGCATGATGAATCCAATGTTCCTGTCATCATCTGCAATCACAATACTGAAATGTGTACAGGATGATGTCACATCAAAGGTCCTGACAGCTACTTGTGAAAGATTGCCTCCAAAAAATGCAAAACACCTTGGTTGCATTATTCATTCCTTCCTTAAACTTCAAAGGTACTTGATCACTTTATAAAAAGCAATCACATTTCAGTGTCCTCAAACATTCAACTTTAAGAAAAGTCTCTCCTTGAGCCTGTGAGACACATCTATAAGAGGCACATGTTCACTGCATACTCAGTAGAACCGTACTGCCCACATCACAAATTTAGTAACGCATGCTGTTTTCCAACTACTTTATCAAATATTCTTAAATAATTGAACAAAATTCTGCTCCTTACTTAAAGTTTCAAAATATTGAGCAAAACACCTGTTTTCACTTTGTGACGCCACAGTGGATTGTTTTAATATGTAGTAAAGCAATATAAATGCTAGATTGTTGACTGTAGTGGTGTACCATGCTGGACAGCCAAGGTGGTCAGTTGGTCTCCAAGCCCTGCTGTTTACATTTACATTTACACATTTGGCAGACGCTTTTAAGCTCTGTTTTGATGGTGTCAGGCTCTTGGCAGCTGGCCAAGCTGGTAAGATCACCAGCTTGGTCTGGCTTTATTGTTTTTCATTATGTATTCAATTTTGCAAGCTCAAAGCAAAAAAGAATGAAAACCGAAAACCAAAATGAACTGATCGAGTCTGAGAAGTGAGAACAGATTTGGAGGAGGAGAATAAAGTAAATGATGAGCAACTGCACATGACAAGTGTGTTTATCTGTCCTCTATGAGTCACTTCTCTCATATTCAGATCTGGAACTTGTTTAATCATCCTAACACTTCACTTTTAGTCATGGCTGATATATTTTACAGTAAACTCATTTCACACGACACAAACTTCTGGCAGGGGACTAATTCATGTTTGGGCTTCTCCTTCCTCATGTCTTAATTCTTAAGGAAAGCCAATTCTGTAGCCTTGTTCTGAAATGTTTTTCTGGTGCAGATATCTAAAGGAAAAAACAACATATATGCTTAGCTTTAAGAGCTGCAGCAGCAATCGTAAAAAGTTGGAAAATTAGATTTATAGCTAAATATTCCATGAGCACAAAGTCTATTATCTTTGGCTTTCCTGCTGCCTCCATGTTTGATGTGCCTATGTGTCTTAAATAAATCAGAGAAGGTTATTTGCCTTTATTGAGACAGCTTCTCTCTGCGCTGTGATTGGTGAGATGGTCCAGCTCATGAATAACCTTTGTTCATAAAATGTGTGAGAGGGAATGTTTCGAGTCTGCGTGTGTATGCGTGTGGCGCTCTGCTCCTGTTGGAAATCCCTTTCATTCAGAGCTCCAGCATGAAGCTGCAGTTAATGTGTTAGCGTGATGCAAGCAGAGTACATTTCAGCCTGGTGGGTCAGTCCCTCCTTGTGTTTCTCTCTCTCTTTTATGGTCTATGTCTCCTTTAGCTCAATATATTCTCTGTGTATTTTAGGGGCCGCACAAACATGAAGCGTAATGAACAGCAGCAGGCCATTAGCGCAGACCTGTCGAGGGAACCAAATGCCACACGCTCGCACCGATGAACCTCACCGCAGCTTTAGGAATCAAACAGGTGTCAGGGAGCGGAATATGTATTCTGCACGCTGTGAAAACCCATCAGAAGCCAGACTTTATCCACCACTGGTGGAGATGAAAGTCCCTTTTTTCTTAAAATGAGACATGCCCCGAAGTAACGCAACAAAAACAACTCAAAGGAAGCTCTTTGACTGAAAGTTCACTTGAAAGGAAAGCGCAGACTTTTGACAGCATAAATACATGGCGAAATAAACGGCTTGTGTTCTAAAGGTTAACAACAGAGGCTAGGCCTGCACTTTATTCTGTGTAATTCACCACATTTGATATATTTGCTCATTACAGCGACATATAGTTCATCCCTTCACTTATCTAAGTGGTAAAAACTTCTGGTATGTATAGTACACAGACTAATGAGAAAGATAAATGTGCTTATTTGGGCCGAGATATTGATTTCTTTCGTGTTGGATGCTTGCCGTATGAAGATAACTTCTGAGATAGGCGGGCGAGCTGCTTTGAGGTTTGACACATAGTTAGACTGATGTGTGCACAGAGGGTGGGCACCTCCCGGCAAGACCAAGGTTACTCTTGCAGTTCTTGTAACAAATAACGGAGACCCAGTTTCTTGAAAGACATCTGAAATACATCTTCAGTAATCCTTGAATATGTACTGTAAAATTTAGTCATAAATGTGTGCTGCAGATACAGTGCTACAGGATGAAAGTGGCCATTAAACGGCACATCCATTGAATTCTTTGGCACAAACGCATATCTAACAACGAAGGGATATACCCTGCTTATTCAGACATCCGTTTCTGTTCCCAGCTGGTGCCATTAGATTTAAATGGAGCGTTTAAAATGAACATAGTCATTAAGTTGAAACCCAACTTGTTTTTAATTGTTCAGTCATATCTCTGAATGAGGATTCTTTAAATGAGTGTCTACTGTATAATGCTATGAAGTAAAAAGTCTTTCTCTTTTCATAAGAGGACAGATAAAGAGAGGAGCTTACCTCTAAATAAAGGACAGACTGCATGTTGCCAAGCAACTAATTGAGAGTGTGAGCTAGGTGCAATGAAGTTTATGCTCTAACTTCAGATGAGGCTTTTTAGCATGTGTCTGCAGATGCAGAGATGCTTGTTTATCTGAGTGCCATCCTGGTTTTAGATGTACAGTGGAATGGAAAATATATTTAAGGTGTTGTATAGGGTTGGGAATCGTTTGAATTTTATCGATTTCGATTCTTATCGATTCCCAGTTTCGATTCCACAGTTGAAGTAAAACATAAAGATATCAATAGTCATTTCATCTGCTTATTGACTGGTTTGCAAAAAAATTGTGTATATAGACTTAGCAACCATTTTTGTCAGATTTATTACAATTTGTATTACAATAACTACATCATGGTTAAACTGTAGTTAATATAATAAAACTATGGTCAATTCCTTTTTCTTGTGCTTAATCACAAGTTAACACAAGCAAATTTCTAGAAAAACAGGAATTGGATTTTAATTTCAATTTCATGTGTCCGATTCCTTTAGCCTTTCGATTCCAAATTGGAATTGATTTTAGATTCCCAACCGTAGTTGTAACTGATCACTTGGTGACAATAAAGAATGGTACATCATTAAAACATATATATATATTATATATATAAAAACATATATGTTTTTATAAACATGTAAATTCATCCATGACCCTTCAATGGTTAGAAAAGCAAATGAACAAAACCGGTCAGTATTTTTTTACAATAAATCTTGATACCTTTTAAACATATTTTTACTGGTTATCAAAACATTTGATATAGTTATTGTAAAAAAACAAAATGTTTCATCTAGACTGTGTTTTTAGATTTTTTATTAATTTAGGCCTATTTGTAGATTATGAACACGGCACGCAGCATCTTGATATAGGCTACTTGGTTTCGTGATACTTTAGCTGGTATATGTTTATGGTACCGTTAACCCTACTTCATATTATAGTATTAAATAATAAATTGACATTAAAGGAACTACATACAGTTTGCAGTATCATCTGAATGAGCATAAGCATTATCCTCGTTAATTAAGTAGCCTAATTATAAGGGGTTAGTAAGTGATTACATCACAGATGTGAGCGACATCTACAGTACAGTACAATAAGGTTATGCTTTATCCCTCTTCTTTATATTGTTTAGATATGAATGTTTTTCTATTACAGAGTTGTTTTTTATTACAAGCTTGGCTAGTGAAAGATTGACCCTTTACAGAAATTGAACTAACTGATGTAATATCCGCTAAGCGCGAGTCGCCGCAGATCTCTCAGCTTGAGCTCAAACTTTTGTGCGCCCGGAGCGGAGATGACAGCGCACGCACTTCTGGCGTCTGTATCGAGGGTGCATGATCGCAGGATATTGTCGGGAAGTTGAATGTGAAGCAGAGAAACTATAACAGAGAGACAGAGGGAGACTGGAGGCAGAATGCGGCTGCTGCTCGTGGTGCTGAAACCGCTGTGTTTACTCGCGCTTTTCGGCTCGTGCCCGTCCGCGGTGAGTGCTGCTGTACCCCTTCACTTCACTTCGTCTTTACATTCAAACTCCGGTGATGCTGCGTATAAAACTGCATGTACCGTGATAGAGACTGTCAGGGTTTTCTTATGATTTATCCCTTTAGCCATGCGCCTATTGTATTTTAGTGACATAGTGAGAAAGGGGAGAAGAAGGAATAGAAAAGGTATTGAAACTAAAATTAAGATCTTAAGATAGATGTATACTGAAGAAAGCGATGCTTTGTATTAGGTCCTTGGGAAAAGTGATAAAAAGTCATAATTTTCAGGGGGGTTTTTTCAACTTCCTCTATGATTGCAGCATTTAATGATAGGCTACCATATATAGGGTAACACAATATATTCTGTTATAATTCATGTATACATATAGGCTACTGCAGAATATGTACATTGTCACTGTTTTCGTTTTATTTTGTTGTAATAACTATTTGAAGTCAATGATGGATTTGGAGAGGAATTCACCACTTATGAAAATGTATGAAATAAAATAAATAATTGAACAAATAAATGACCATGATATTTGTAGTGAAACTATGGTTATAGAATGATGATTTGCCAAAAATGCAATGGTTACTACACTTTTACTACAAACATTTTTAAGGCATCCATAAGGATTTTTAATTTCAGGCTTTTATCAGCATTTTGGTATAGAAAATGATGTAAGATGCTGCATGGCTAGGTCTTGAACATGTGTAATCTGTGACTGAAATCTAAAAAGATCCGTAGTATCTCTAAGTGTCCTGAAAATGAGGTCTCTCATGCAGTCCTAATAAACCCAGCTGCAGGTCTTATTCGGTGAGCAGGATCCCTCTGCTCGTATCTCATAATGAAAGTGAATAGCAGGAAGAGCCCATCCAGCTTGGATATGTTACAATTTGCTGTAATTGCAGTTAGTTGTTGGTGTGTCAGAGTGTATGTGAAAAGTCTTTTTTTTCTAGCCTGCCTGCAAAAGGCAAGTCCTCCGTCTGCCTTTCATAGACCACTGAGAGAGAGAGAAAAATGAATGTGGGTGTTTACAAAGTTCTGTCATCGTTGCAGACAATGGGGATGAATGCGAGGCATTTTCAGAAGGTGTATATTTGTCATACTCATTCTTTGACTGCTGCTTTTCGTAGTGAGATGAACATGCTTGAAATGGTTTCAGTATTGATGAACTCATGTATGAATCAATTCAACTGATTAACTAATGATTAATGGCAGTCGTGGCCCAGTGGTTAGAGAGTTGGACTCATGACCAGAAGGTTGCTGGTTCGATTCTCAGGGCTGGCGGGTAACGGCTGAGGTGCCCTTGAGCAAGGCACCTAACCCCCACTTGCTTACTATACAAAATGTACAAATGTATAGTACAATACAATGTAAGTCGCTTTGGATAAAAGTGTCTGCCAAATGTGTAAATGTTAAATGTTAACTGGATAGTTCACCCAAAAACAAAACTTCTGTCATCATTTACTCACCCTCTTGTCATTTTAACCTGTATGATGTTCTTTCTTCTGCAAAATGCAAAAGAAGATATTTTGAAGAATGTTGGTAACCAATAACCATTGGTCACTTACCATTGGTCACCTATTGACTTCTATTGTATGGGTGGGCACAAAGCCAATGCAAGTCAATGTTTACCAACATTCTTCAAAATATCTTCTGTTGTGTTCTACAGAATAAAAAAGTCATACAGATTTGAAATGACAAGAGGGTGAATAAATGATCGTTTTTGGGGGATGTATCCCTTTAATTGGAGTTCTCCAATCTTCTAGCCCTATATATGCTCTTTACAATGAAATAAAGTGGGTTATAAAACTTAAATAGAGAATAAGAAAAACCTCTTATGGCTATGATAATACTTCCAGTAAAAAAACAATAGTTCCTGCCATGTAAGGTTATATTTATTGCAACCCGTGTTGCTTGCGGCATGAAAATCTGATTATGTCACATTACGTGTGCTATTGAAATTCATTGCCCAAGCCATAGGAATGTAATTTAGGGTTTTCATATTTATTTTGTTTGCAAACAAAAACAGCTGCGATACCTTGTGCGTGTGTGTGTGTGTTTGCGTGTTTGCATACAGACAATCCGGCCAAAGGAAGGCTGGCAGGTGTACAGTTCAGCACAGGATGCTGATGGTCGCTGCATCTGTACAGTGGTGGCACCAGAACAGAGCCTCTGCTCCAGAGATGCCAAGACCAGACAGCTCCGCCAGTTACTGGAGAAGGTGCGTGTGCACCACGCTCACACACACACAATGTGTCTGAAATCACCCAAAAGCCGCTTTATATCGAGATCTGGTTCAGATAACAAAAGCGATAGTGTGTTGAAAGCATTATGCTAGACTGCTCGCCATTTTCATCTGTTAAGAATGCCACAGGGGTTTTCTGCGCCTGACTGATGAGAAGCATAAAGATGATGATAATGCAAAAAAGCCTGAAGGGTGTCTTTGGTTTCCCTGCTTTATGACTAACATTCAGTGATCATTATTGGCCCGTGAGACAGCTCTGTGTCCTTTGTTTTGTGGATGACGGTGAATCGTGGTAAGAGGTAATTGGGTTATCTAAGGCATATGAAGATGAAAGACCTGTCATATTTTTGTCCATTTTCAGACTTATCAGCTGCAGTACGTCTATAAGATCTTTCTTGCTTCAAAGTTGTCTTCATTGAAATTATGGAAATGTCGAACTCCTCCGAGACGTTCTGCCAAGGCTGATTTACACCAGTTGGAAATATAATTCAAATATATTGCAGTTCGAGGAGTGATTAATTGAACCTAACTTAATTTTGGCCCCTCTTCCTCTTTTAAGATTCAAAACATGTCGCAATCAATAGAAGTTCTGAACCTGCGGACCCAAAGGGACTTCCAGTATGTCATGAAAATGGAGAGCCAGATAAAAGGACTCCGATCAAAGATCAGACAAATCGAGTCAAACCGAAGAGCATTATTGACTAAAAACTTTGAGGTGAGCTACCATTAAAATCTGAGAAAATCAATGCATTTCTCTAATGTGAACAGAACGCCTTGAAAAGCCACATTCTTTTCCATTACTCTGCAAATATCTAGAATCAAATCTGGCTTGAAAGCTTTCCATCTTTAGCCTTGTGTTTTTTTAAATGATCGACGTTGAAGTGCGACGTTCCAGGAAGAATGAACTTCTACTTGATAAGATTTGACTTTCTCTGTTTTGCCAGGAGCTGAAGGGTCGCATGAATGAACTTCAACCTCTGATTCCAGTACTGGACCAGTATAAGACCGACGCCACGCTCATTTCCCAGTTCAAAGAGGAGATCAGGAACCTGTCTCTGGTGCTCACTGCTATCCAGGAGGAGATAGGCGCGTATGACTATGAAGAACTCCAACAGCAGGTTCTCGGCTTAGAGGGAAGACTGAGGAACTGTATGAACAAACTCAGTAAGTCTCAAAATTCTTGATCAACATAAAACTCAATGACTTTATGTGGTAATTCTTTAGAAGTGAGTGTATAGTATGCATGAATATGTAAATTTGCCTTTTTTTTTGTTTGTCAGCCTGTGGTAAGCTGATGAAAATCACTGGGCCCCTTACCATAAAGACATCAGGTACAAGGTTTGGAGCGTGGATGACAGACCCTCAGGCTTTACCTAACAACAACAAGGTAAACTGTGTGTATGCATGTGGTATCTGTAGTATTATGTAGTATTTGTCTTCATATGTATTTTAAAAGATTCTTTATTAAAGAGTTCTAGGGTACGAGCTAATCCAAATAGGCCCAAGAATCAAACATTGCAAACTTTTCTCTGAAGTTAAAAAGTAAATGAAAACAGATTGCCAAGTACAAGACTATATACTTCAGTTCTTATAATGGAGTTTAATGTAAACATATTGAAATCTACGGTGCGACCATTTTTAAACTTGATTACGCCGTTCACAATGCATCATGGGAGTATGAGGGTACTGCAATTTCCATTTCCATGCTAACAGTGTTTTTTCTGATATGTTGATCTTTTTGAAATTAAAATGTAATACTGACTTAAAACCTAGGTTGGTCTATTTGTTAGAAGGAAAATTATTTTATCATTTGCTCACCCTCATGTCATTTCAAACCTGTTTGACTTTCCTTCTTCTGCACACAAAAGAAGATATTTTAAAGAATGTTTATGCAACACTGGCCCCCATTGACTTCAATTGGATGGACACAAAATATCATTTTTCAAAATATCTTATTTTGTGTTTCACAGAAGAAAGAGTTATATGTAGGTTTTGAATGACATGAGGGTAAATTAAAGGGGCAGTGTGGAGTTTTTAGCAGCATCTAGTGTTGAGGTTGCGAATTGCAACCAACGGCTCACTCCACCGCTCTCTTTCAAAGCACTGCTGCAGCTCTCACAGGACAAAGATGTCGTCATGTTTTCGTTTTTTTGCTGAAGAAGATAACGTTTACGAAACGCACTCTGTAGAGCAGTTTGTCCATTTAGAGATACCGTAGAAACAACATAGTAGATAAAAAATTGCTCATTCTAAGGTAATAAAAACATAACGCTTCATTATGTAAGGTCTTTATCATCTGAAGACTTATGTAGTTATGTATATTATATTGCATTTCTGTCAATAGATCCTCCTTAATATTACACACAGCACCTTTAATGATGTCAGACTTTTGGGTGGTAAACTACCCCTTTTTTACAAAAAAAATCTATGAAGAACATTTACATTTATTCATTTGGCAGACGCTTTTATCCAAAGCGACTTACAATTGAGGAAAACAGCAAGCGATTCGTCTAAGTAAGCAATATTCACGAGAAGTGCTAGTAATACAAAGTTTCAAATACAACGTCAAGATAGTATAAGCAAGTATATAGAGAACATTAGGAAAGGAAAAATAAAGGTAGAATTTTTTTCAATTTTTTTATATCATGAGACAGTTAAGTGCTCATGGAAGAGGTGGGTCTTCAGCTGTTTTTTGAATTGTGAAATTGATCCAGCCATCCTGATGGAAACTGTAACAGAATTTGTACTTCTGGAACGGTTCTGAAGATGCACTTAATATAACATTTGCAGTTCAAACAGTTTACACATTTTAAATGTTATGTATCATGTTGTATTGTTCTGATTCAGGTTTGGTATATGGACAGTTATACAAATAACAAGATTGTTCGTGAGTACAAATCACTTAGTGACTTCGTAGCTGGGCTTGAGTCAAGAACCTACAATCTTCCTTTCCACTGGGCGGGCACAAACCATGTGGTTTACAATGGCTCTCTATACTACAACAAGTACCAGAGCAACATCATTGTCAGGTACAGCTTTGACAGTGGCCGGGTCATGACCCAGCGAGCGCTAGAGTTTGCCGGATTCCACAACGTCTACCCGTACACCTGGGGTGGATTCTCTGACATTGACCTGATGGCTGATGAGCTTGGCTTATGGGCTATTTATGCCACCAATCAGAATGCAGGAAATATAGTGATCAGCCAAATAGATCCTCTGACCATCCAGATCCTGAACTCTTGGAACACTGAGTATTCCAAACGCAATGCGGGTGAATCCTTTATGATCTGTGGAACACTGTACATCACCAATTCCCATCTGACCGGGGCTAAAGTGTACTACTCGTATTCCACCAAAACCTCTACCTATGAGTATATGGACATCCCTATCCATAACCAGTACTTTCATATGTCCATGCTGGATTACAATGCCAGGGATCGGGCACTTTATGGCTGGAATAATGGCCACCAGGTACTGTTCAACGTCACGCTGTTTCACATTATTAAAACTGATGATGAATCCTGAAGCATGTGCCATTAGGTGATAATGGAACTTTCGGAAGAGTTTTGCTGACATTGTTTTTGAAATGACACTGTTTCTGTGGTCCTGCTGTGTAATGGGTTTTATATGGTAGATTTTAATCAAAAACTTAGTATCACATTCAAGGAGATACTTAGAGGTTAGCGTGCCCCTGGAGATATTATTGTTTAAAGCATTGCTCCATTTGTGACATGATCATGATCCAGTTTAAAACTGGACTCGAAACAAGGACAATAGGGAATCTTTCATGTGCTACTTAAATGTTTTGTGAGCTGAGTGTGTAATGTTCAGTGCTTGACAATTATGTACAGCTGTAATACGTGATCTACAAAAAATTTAACAAATATATCTTTGGAAACAACATTAAATACATTTCTTCATAAGGATAGTATATATTGATCTATCAGACTGCAGGCTTTATTCATAAAATGTTGCATAGAAACCGTTCTAAATTTCTACATTTCTCAAAGTGCGTTTATAGAATAGAAAATGTGTGTACGTCTCTCTATCAGATGTGGAATCTATACGTCCCGAATGATCTTGAAATTGCACGCAGCTGAAAAGTGTCAGATCTTTGCTTTGTGAACAATGTCTAATTAATATCATTGCACTTTTCCACGTGAAATAGTATTTTTATAAATTTGAACGTTGCCGTGAATTTTTGCGTACGCACACTCTGTGATAAAATCTGTACGTGTGCACGTTCTATAAATGAGGCCCTGCTTCTTTTAGTTGAACTTGTTTTGATTGTTTTGAGTAATTATTGACATATTTTTCTGACCTTATGTATATACATATTATGTAAAATATATCGCACTTTATTAAACTATAGATAACAAATTCAAACAATTGAATTTCAATGAATGAAAAAAAAATGTTCCCAGTGATAGCAGATTGCACAGTTATGCAGTCCAATCTGTGGTCTCTTTGATCAACAGTGCCATCCAGCTATATCTCTTTACCACATTTTCTGGTTTGTTCATGCTTTATTCTGTTTCAGGAAAAAAATCTTTCAGAAATTCTCTGAAGCTTTTGAGTCAATCGTTTTTCTGTTGTCACTTTTTCCGTTTCCAGATAAACACATTCACACGTTCCTGCATTAATGAATGACCTCCGAGCATGTAAATAGAAAACTATTCATTTAGTGACAAAAATATTTAACAAAGACTGCCTGCGTTCTGTTTATGTTCATTCTTTTCTGGCCCTTTTCAACGGTAGTGTTGATGATTCTGAATAGTCACACAAAACAGCTAATTATGCTGGAGTTTTTGTTTCTTTGCCACACAATAGTCTATTAACATTCCTAATATAACTGTTCATATAACAAAGTTTGTCTTTAAATCTTTCAGTGGTCATATCTGACAGGGACATTAGCACATCACGTTTCACATCACACATTGCTGATTGAGAAAATGACTGAAATGACTTTTTCACTGTCAGTCAACATATCCCTGAAGCTACTTTGAAACTTGCAAGTCTGCAGGAGAACATATATGTTTGTCTGAGCACAAATTATGATATGCTACAATAAATCGAGTTAGAAAAGTGTTACAACATCATCTTTTCAGTTTCAGAATAGTCAATAACTGACTTTATATGTGAACAATATTTCATCCAAATGTGTTGTAAAATATCTTAAAAATATATAAAATGTTGAGCAATTAACAATGAATGAATTCACTTATTACCCCCTAATAGATACACTGTACCTCTGATTTAGTGGACAGTTTTTCAACACATTAATATTCACATTAGCTTTTTTAATTAAAAGAAACAATATCCTAATGTTCTTTTACGACTGTACTTGTACTTAATATAAAGCTAATTTTCTCCTGGCCACCATTCACCTATTCAGTTCTTTTCATACATCAAATTAAAGATGTCTCTGTGACAGACATTATACTCACTATCTCATTATAGAAAGAAATGAAGGAGGGTCTCCTTGTAATTTGTCATCTGTGACCCGGGTCTGGTTAGCCTGATGCTCCGGGGTGTCTCACTGTTGACTAGGATGCCCACGGCTGCCCACTTGACTGACAGATCCTGGGCAGATGAATTGGACAGACTGTCACCCCATATCAAGGCTAGGGCAGGTGCTGACTGAGACAGGCCAAGCACAGCATATGAGGCCAACAGCAAAATTAACTTTTCACCACCCCTCTCAGCAGGCAGCCAAATATTCAGACTTTGAAGAAGAGAGCCGAGCCAAAACGATAAAGAGAAATGGAGCCAGAATGAGCAAATGTGAATAAATGGATTTTCTGTGACCCAGCATCAGGACTGTTGGTGTTTCATGCATCTCAGTCTGCTTTGGTTGTCTGGTGTCAGTGTGAATGGGTTTGAATACATTGGACATGGTAAATGATATCATGTCACATTGATCAAAATGTGCATTTATTAGCTTTAACCTGCACATGAATGAATAATAATGATTTTACTTTCTCTGGATGATATGGTTTATTACAGTTTTTGAGCCCTTTGAAACTTTTAATACATCACTTTGAAATACTAAATGAATAAAACTGGTTCTGCATATACTGTGGCAAGACTGCTAGTGTCATGTATCATTTTGAAATAAAATAATGTTTATGTTAATGTTATTTATTTATTTATTTACTTAGTGCATGGCAATTTACTTAAGTTTTACTGAGTTTCTGTGTATATATCAATATATTTTAATGTAATATAGACAGATTAATATGTGTTGTATTTATTTCATATTATTAGACTGCTTGTTGGAATGCTTGATTCTGATTGGCCAGTCATGACATTTGCAGGTTTGTTATTCCCAGATAACAACCGCTCAAAACTAATAACGCACAAATGAAAAATCATTTTGACAGGTACTTAATATTACACAAAAAATATATATAAATATGTGTTTTAATAACATATATGACATTGTTTTTTTCACAAATGATTAAACCAGATTGCCTGTTTTGTGACATTTAACCGTCGTTTCTTACCTTAAAACTGAAAGTAAGCAGATTTTCCTCGCAGAAGGTCTGCATTCGGTAAAAATTAGCTAATAAAATAATTCAAATTCATATTTCATGTCCAGTTTTTTTCTCATGTGGCAAGTAGCCGTGTAATAAGTGGCAGTCGACAGTGGCAATGTACTAGCAGCCGACTGTTATCCCAAAATTTCTGTGATACCAGTCGGCTGACTGCACATTATCCCTTAAGCCTACTTAACATATAATGAGGATGGTGTGACCAAATAGTTTTTTTTCTATATTAATCACTATACAACTGGCATAGATAAAATACAGCAAGTCGATCTTTGTAAACGTTTTTAATATCCAAAATTCCAAATACTAGTTGGCTAATTGAACCATTTCCTTCTGGATACACCAAAATGAAGCCGTCTAAAATCACCCTTTGGCCATGGAAATGAGGGTCAGTAAAAAGAAACGCTGTTTTAATCTCATGTATCAGCTTTCAAAAGCATCTGCATTTTGTCTGTACACTCTAAATGGAAAATAGTTGGACAAAGATCTCCAGAGGGAAAAATGTCTGATGGGTGCTTTTGACAATGACCCTCAGGCAGGTCTGCTTGGATTAGTATATCAAAATAATAAGTTTCCCATTTCCTTCTTTATATCGTTTTGAAAAGAACTTGGCCCTTTTGTTTTACTAAGTAGGCCTATTGTTTATTTATTTACTTACTACTGTCAGCAACATAGATGGTCAGCTTTGATGTTTAACAGACTTTTATATTTGATCACTGCTGATGTAAATTAAACATGTAATACTTGAAATGTTATTAATAAACACAAATAGCAACTTTATAAAGACTCTGGGTTACTGACAGGCAGGCATTAAAAAACAGTTACGCTGTATTGACCTCCATAGAGTTTGTGTGTTCATATGAATTATTAGTAAACTGTTTATATTATTTTGTACTGTACTGTGCATCTTTTTGACTCCAAGGATTTCTTACACAACAATATTCAAAGGCCCTTGCCACTCACAATTTTTTCCCAGTAAAATTTTCTAAACCTTGGCATGAAAATATCCATATTCGTTATAAAACAACACAACAATTAAGAAATATCTTGCTTTTTAGTTATTTTTCGTATTTAATGCTCTAATTTCTCTGTATTTTACATAGTTTGAGAAATCTGCTGTAAAGAGAGAGTTTGCTGCCTCCTGGCGGCTAAAGACTACACTACATGAATACGTCAAAACTTGTCTTGCTGAAAAAGGGCCATCATCAGACGTCTCTCTCGCTCTATTTCTTTGAAATGCATAAAATGTTGATTTTCTAAATAAAAACAAATACAAAAACGACAAAATAGTCGAAAATTCATGATTCAAAATTCAATGTGAGCAAACCTAAGCCACATCTTCCAATTCCACCAGCATTATTTCATATCTGCTTTTAGAAACTTTGGTCAGCGATCGGTGTCTCCTGTAATTAGCAGTTGTCCATCCTCAGCACCTTTTGATGTATGTCTGATTCTCTGGCTAATTATCCATCTTATTGATCACTGGAGAAAACTGCCTGTTTATTTCCAGTAGTGGAGAGCAGTTCCTTCCCATTTGACATCCTCATTAGGATTCAACGGAAGGTGTTTAGTGGTCTGATAACATCCAATTCTACAAAGACAAGGACAGATATGACGAGTTATGGCCAGTGCAGATAATATGGACAGACTGAATGAAAGCATTGATTCTTTCAGTGGCTGGGACACCATTGAGTGGCATTATCTTTACCTGGAGGACTTGAGAAGACATAGATCCATTAATAGAGTTGCCTATTTTGAGGTAAATCATTCATTACAATACTGCTTTTAGATTTTTTTCTTTGTTTAAATCTAAAGCATGTCATTTAGTTTTGCTGGTGGTATTTGTAAACTAGGATTGTGTAGCTTAATGATAAATTAAACAGTGTTATTTTTTCAGATCTAGTTGTAAGAGATAATGTATATCTCAAGCCATATAGGCTGATGCTTGCAGTGTTTTAGCAAATGTGTTCCTATAGATCAACATCCATGCTGATCCTGGAACAAGATTTCGGTCGTAAAAAACATAATCCCTATTTAAAATCCCATGCCCTTACAAAAAGAGTTGTACAAGTGTGCCATATGCATACTTCACTTAAACTACTACTTTTATGTACTTCATTTGATCAAGATATACCTAAAAGTAAAGTAATACAGTATATATATAGTAGTTGTTTTTTCTAAGTTTATATAGTAACAATACATAATAATATATAAATGGTAAACAGTAAGTATTAACTTTACTTAAAGTATATTTGCAATATAAGAATTAATAAACTAGTAAACCATCAGCATACTTGGTAACTAGCCTACTTGTAGTATAGTTGCAATAAAAACAAAAAAAGGCATTATAAACTAGTTGCGTAGTCAAGTTTACTACTGCTCTACCTACACTGTTATATATTAAGTAGCATTGAAACAGTAGCCTTACAAGTATATTACTAGAACATTGAAATTGGTACATTTATAAAACATACTTGTAAAAACTTAAGCATACTTGAAGAATACTTGTTTCTGGTTCAGTTCCTACCTACAGGGTACACTGTAAAAAAACATGTTTTTACAGATTTTCTGTGTAAAATGTCCAAAAAACGTAATTTTACTGTCATTTTTTTAACCAATTTTTCATGTATTTTTGAAATAATCACAGGGAAAATCCGTTTTTTTTCTGGCGCCCCAGCTGCACCCCAACTGCCAGAATTTTTTTTTTAAACTTTTTATATTTTGAAATATATAGTCAAAAACTAAACTTTGTGTCAAATTAAATTTTACATGAAAAATGAGGAAAATTTTACAAGAAAAAAAATATTTGATGGATTTCAGTTTTTTTTACACAATTTTGTTTTTACAGTGTATACTTTTAAAATCAGGCCAAACCCTTAACATAATCTAATATTGTTCCCGGAGCATCAAATATGTTGATCGGGGAACATGACCAACTTGGCAAAATCACCCTCTGTGTTCCTGGATCTCAAGAATATTTTGTTATGTTTTGTTTGTTGATGCTAGTGGCGCATGAATCACACACTTCTCCTTTAAAGCCGATATTCAAGACTTGAATATGAATGAAATGATCCAGTAGTTGACAGTGTTAAGGAGTTTCAGAAGTCTGTGCAGCAGGGTGCAGAGGAGCTGATGAATTACTCCTCACTGTCAGATATAAATTTAGACCAGCATACAACTCAGAATCCAAGACATGCCCCTCATGTCTTTTCAAGGGTGTGTGCCCATTTCAATGTCAGCCATATTTTTCCTCTGCAGACGCAGCTTATCATCTAGCAGGCCCTGTTGTTCTGGAAATGTTAAATTAGTGCATCCTGAATGTTTGACGCTGTTTTACACACACTGTATAAATCTAGACTGACCTGTTCTGAAAGCCAAAAATGTGGTAACCTGAGAGAGATTATGTAACTATGTCAACAAGATCCTCTGGCTGTGATACTAAACTGGATATGCTCGTGAGGTCATCATGAACATGCCATCTCTTACCCCGTGGGTAAAAAAGGGTCTGATCGCCTTACTGCCACCTGGCATCAGCGCACCAGCCACCAAAATCAGGGCTAACCTATAGCCCACAGCAGACATCATGCATTGTCTGGAGCTAAGAGATCTTTTCACCGTAGCCCAATTCATAAAGGCCAGGTGTGACCATGGCATGAAAGCAAGTACCACGAAGGATAAGAATTATGTTTTTTTCGAGGTGGAGATTCTGGATCCCAAGAGCAAGACGCAACTCTGTTACCTGGATAAGGTGCGTAAGTCTGCCAACTACAATTGTGTTTGCACGTGGCCACAAAGGTTTTGCAAGTCTCTAAAGAATTATAGTTGCATATCGTTTTGCACTGAAGGGATGGGGGATTTCGGAAGTGTATCTGATCCAGATGATGTGTGATTTTAATCTGAGAGCAATTCTTGAACTCTGTCTCAGGTAGAACCCAATGCCACTATTGCAGAGATTAAGACACTGTTACACAAAATGTGTAAGTTTTCATTGTACTATTAGGATTTCTAAACTGCATGCCAGAATTCACTATTCACTTTGGCTTTGTTAAATATCTGCAGATCCCAAGTTTTATCCATCAAGACAAGCGCTGAAGCTGCATCCTGGTAAACTTGTTTTGTTGCAATCTTATGGTGTGGCCAGTAAATGCATTGACTTGATAAAACTTGATAAAAAAGTCTAATACAGTAGCCAGATGCTATTGCAAACTAGATCTACAACAGCTGTTTACCATATGTGTGTGCAAATGCCAAAACTGCGATATCATTTGCAATAATGCGGTCTTTAGAGAGTGCATTTATATGGTTTTTCATGTTTGATACATTTTCAGAAGGAAAAGCCCTCAGTGATGATGATGTGCTGGAAGATCTACCTGTCAGTACAACAGCAACTATGTTCTTTCAGGATCTTGGCCCACAGTTAGGGTGGACTATGGTAAAGCAAGTCATCTGATACACGAGCTTAGCTCACACAGATACGTTCAAATACAGTAGTGTGACGTAATACGATTTATATTTTTATTTCCAATGTAGGTATTTCTGGCAGAGTGTCTTGGGCCACTTTTTGTTTATCTGCTGTTCTACTATCGGCTTCCGTACATCTACGGTCACGAATACGACTACACACGCAGTCCGTTCAAAGTTGTCAAGTGAGTTTAAATATAAGCTTCTTGTGTATTGATGAACAGGATATTTAACAACATTTGGAAGAATGTAGCAAAGCTTTGGCGAACCGTTGACAGGCGCTGTATATTTGACTCTGCTGATACAGAATAGCCTGCTGGTGCCACACTCTTCATTACATTAAGAAACTTGTGGAAACTATTTTCATCCATCGGTTTTCAGACGGGACTTTACCTTTACGCACTATCATGCAGGTATGTTCATGTCAGATTTCTTACATTTGGATCTGAATTGCTGCATTTGCTCCCATGTATTTGAATACACTTTGTTCTAAGGCTGAGACACAATAACATGTCTTGGCACATTAGAAGTGTTTATGACATGAGTATAAGTTCCATGATGTCACTATAAAGAGAGGTGTTGTGTGGTAGGGGGATGTTTGGCTGCTCGCCATTGAGCTTCCTCTTGCCTTGGTATAATATTCCCTAGTATATCATTTAACAATCCAGAAAGCATATGGTCTGGCCATATGCAGCAGTCATACAAAATACTGCCTGCACATGTGAATGTGATAACATTACACGTACATTACAAACCTCTACCTGTATGATTTCATTTGAAAAACGAAAGGAAATATTTACCAGAATGTTCTATTTTTGTCCTATAGCTACAAGGTATGAAATGTTTTTGTGGAATCTTTTTGTGGAAAGGCACGTTATATTAGCGTCTACTTTATCATCCTATAGATCTGTCTATACTACTGGGGCTTTGCAGCATGGCAGGCCTATTATATCAACCATCCGCTCTACACCCCAGCAAGTAAGTGTTCATCATTTATCATATTATAGACAATATGATTGGTTTTTGTTCTCATTTCAACAATTGTTTTGTCAGCCTATGGGAATCTCCAAATCTACTCTGCACTGGCAATGTTTCTGGTATGTTTGTCCGCATCTGAGATGTACATGTATGATGCGTTTGATTCATTTCCTTGGTTGCGTTCTCGTGTCATATAGATCTGTGAGTGTGGAAACTTCTCTGTTCACCTGGTTCTGAATCAAATCAGCTGTATTGGTGAGTTTGAATCCGATTTTGTTTGCATGTGAGCGTAATGAAGGAGAAAAGACGATGAATCCTGGTGATTGTGATTCATTAGCATTTGTATGAACAGGGTTCGATTTTTGGACACTTTGTTTCTTTGATAAAGGACTGTGGGATGTGCTGGCTTGCGATGTGAAATTATCTCTATTAAATTAAAACCTGGCTCAGAGACCTGGCTGCCTTCGCCTGACAGCTAAATTGTTCATTTTTCAGTTTTGTGAGCAGTATTTAACAAAATTACAGCACAGCTATTTTCTTTAATGCGTAGCTTCACATTCTTCTTCTCACACATTGACAGGTTCCAGACCTACAGAGATCCCTAATCCCACAAGGAATCCTCTCACTTGGCTATTTTTCTTCGTATCCTGCCCAAACTACACATATGAGGTTTGTCAAGTTTGCAAAGTAACCTGGTTTGTGTCAATAAACAACAGTATTGTGAACACGTGTTCACACCTCTGGAGTGCTTCTCTCGGCATGTGAAAGCTTTTGGAAGACGCGAATAGAAAGAGAGGAATGTTTTGGCTGTTGTGTCTCCAATAAAAGACAACCTGCATTTATTTCCAGGTGGGATCGTGGCTCAGCTTCACAGTCATGACACAATGTGTTCCAGGTACACAGTGTTCCATCACACACAGTACTTTTTTTCTTTTTTTAAAGAGTGTTCTCCAGCTTGATAACAATAATCAATCTTTTCTATCTCCACAGTTGGAGTTTTCGCATTTTTGGGATTTGTTCAGATGACTTTATGGGCTCGAGCGAAGCATAAAACCTACGTCCAAGAGTTTGAAGGCTATCCTATACTGAGATCAGCCATCATTCCACTGTTCCTCTAGATCTCTTCAACGGAGGATTACAACAAACATAAGACCTAAATATTTGATTTTTCTCCAAAAAAAAAGGCCTGGTGATTTTTTCAGAAACACTTTTTATGTGATGTACTCGTTGATGTGTCAAGTAGTAACATTACAGTTTTTCTCAGTCGATTTGAGACATTTACTACATGCTTTCAAAACACTTAACTAAGCCATCTGTACACTGTTATGTTTTTAAACAAACGTTTCTTGACTGCATACAACATTTTCTGAAATCTCTACATAAATGTAAAGAAACCACATAATCGCTGTGAGACTTGTGGTATAGTAGTAACATTTTGGATGTCATTAATTGTGTTAAAGTGTGCTAACTAAAAATAATGCAGCACTTCATTATTAAAGGAATAGTTCACCCAAAAATGAAAATTCTGTCATGAATTACTGTCTGTATAAGTTTCTTTGTTTGGTTGAACACAGAGAAAGATATTTGGATGAATGCTTGTAACCAAACAGTTCTTGGACCCCATTGACAAAAATTGTAGGACCTGACCTACATTCTTCACAATATATAAATTATAAAGTATATTTTTCCTACTATGGTAGTCAATGGGGTCCAATAACTGTTTGGTTACTGTTGGTTTTCCAAATATGTTCATCAGAACAAAGAAATACAGATTTAGAACAACTCAAAGGTGAATAAATGATGACAGAATTATTATTTTTGGTGATCTGTCCCTTTAAGTAAAACTAAATTGTTGTGTTATATTAAGTCTATTTGAATGTTTTGTTTTGAGCGAGATATAATCTGCCACATGTGTAAAATGAATTGAGAAAAACTTTTAGAGCGGATTAGTGAGAAAAGGCTAAAGTTGTAAGGCAAGGTTGGGGAAGCTAAGACAAAGAGTTACTACTTTTTTTTGATAAATAATTTAGTACGTTTTTGATAAGTCTTAATGAAATACATACCTTGCAATCTTAAACAACAGAGAGTCTTAACATGAGAGTCAGGAGTCTAAGCCATTAATATGAGCAATACACAGCATACAGCGCATTATTATTTTATTTCAGCTGATTTTTGTAATACAGTACATTTTTTTTAAAACATCTGTGTGCTTGTAGTATGGAAATTTAATTTTTAACTAATACCTTGCTCTCAGGAAAGTGAATGTTTACTTACAAAATAGTGTTTTTAGTTATTAAAATGAATTTTTGTTTTGTTACAGCATGTTATGACTCTGAAAATGACTTTATGATTGAAAGGCTGTCTATCATACAATACTGTATGTTGTTTGTTATGCTTCAGTTATTCATAAAGTCTGACTTAACTGTGTCTGCAGTGAAAGTGATGGATCATTGGTTTATTGAGCAGGTAATAGTCAGGAGAGATCAAAACAAACCAGAAAAAATACTCCAACCACACACAGCCCTACATTTCTTGAGAAAAGTGTATCAGCCAAAAAGTAACAAGTAATTATCATGTAAGTTTATGTGAAGTATAACAAAGCATAGATACTTTTTCTGAGAGACACAGTAATTTCATGCATCACTTTGACAAACAAATTATTAAAACAGAGTGATATCTGCCAACACCAGTAGTTTGGCGGTTATCTTAACTTGCATTATCTAAATTCTGAAGATTAAATTAATATTTCTTAACTTTCTGAATGTTAATATTTAATATAATGACTATTAACATTGAACATCAAACTGGTGATGTTTCTTAACATTTTCTATACACGGAGCCGATATTTGCGAAATTGCTTTTATTGACCGGTACCGATTATCGGTGCATCTCTAGTTTGTATTGTACTGAGTTACAGCAAGTATACATACAATGGTAAATACTCAGGCATGCAGACAGACTTTGATTCTATTTTTACAATGAAAAATTTGTACAACAAAGTAAAAAGGGTAACGTTGATATTTACAGAAGTATAAACACATTTCTTAGGTTATGGAAATCTCAAAGCAAATCTGTACGGAAATCTTTCTTGTGTGTCCTTTTATACAAAAAAGTTGCAACATTTTTATGTACTGTCTCGAGAAAATGAAAGATTATTTCATCTGAACTGCATAAATGATCATTTAATGCACTGCGTTAAAGAGGAACTTCTTTTTAGCAGAAGAAGAATTTTGCTTTGTAAACAACTTTTAAAACATAAGCTTTATAAACAAAACAGTAAAAAATGTTTTAGTCTTTTATTAATCGTCTGGTCTTATCTGTTTCTGCTCACAACTTTTTGCAGTGGTGAGATCTTTTTATCACGTTTAGATCCTGATGATCGGTGCTGAGGTGGGGAAATATCTTCCTCACCTGACTGCTGCTTGGCAAAATTCACAAACACCTGTAAGGCAACAGATCAGCAGTTAGTTTCTCTGTATCTTTATTAAATGCAACAACAACAACAAATGTTTTCAGAGCAAGATTTGTCACCTGATGCTGTATAATAATAATAATATGTTTAATTTATATAGCGCCTTTCCAGAGCTCAGGGACGCTTTACAATAACAATAGCAGTAATACAGGAGAACAAACAGTAATAAGCGAGAACATAGAACACAACATCAATACTGTAGTGAAGGACAACAGAAAGCACCAAGTACAGTTTATGAGAAATAGCATTCTGAAAATAGGTGAGTTTTGAGTAATGTTTTGAATTCAGACGAAACCGAGGGATCGCAAGGAGTCGAGAGTCCGAAGACCGTAGCAAACAAGATGGAATGTAAGGGAGGAGCAAGTCGCTTAGATACCGAGGGGCCAAACCATGAAGACATTTAAAAGCGAGCAAGATGAATTTTAAATTTAATGCGATAAGCAACTGGTAGCCAGTGCAGGTCGAGTAGAATTGGTGTAATATGAGCAGAACGTTTGGTGTGGGTGAGTATTCGTGCAGCAGAGTTCAGAGTTCTGCAATTTGGCAATGGAGGTGGCTGGTAGACCAATTAAAAGAGCATTACAATAATCAAGACGAGATGAAACAAAAGCATGTATAACCATTTCTGTATCTTTTGAACTAATGAGTGATTGAAGCTTGGCAATACGACGTAAATGAAAAAATGCAGATTTAGTGATGGCGTTGATATAAGACTGGGAGGAGAGGGAGGAATCAAAAATGACGCCAAGATTTTTAACAGTGACTGATGGAGTGAGCATAGAACCAGTGATGTTACAGACCAAGTCAGAAGGAATTTTAGATGGTTGATGATGGGGTACCAATTATAATTATCTCTGTCTTGTCCATATTAAGTTTAAGAAAATTTGAATTAAGCCATGCTTTTATTTCATCGACGCAATCAGAAATTTTGTCAATTTGGTGGTTGAAAGATGGTCTTACAAGTTGTATAGATCTGAATGTCATCGGCGTAAAAATGGGCGATTGTATCACTTCACATGTGGTGTTGAGCATTATTTTATAGTTTCAGGTTACCTGGTCTAATGTAGTCTGAGACACAGAGTAGTCTTCAATATTCAGCCTCTCTTTGTTGGCATTCACTAGCTGGAAGACTCGCGCCAGCGAGGCAGCGGCGATTTCGTATTGTAAAGTGTTGTAGTGTTTCTCTCGCTGTACACATCCTGGGAAACTGCTTTCCATGAAGGACTCAGCAGGGAGCAGGTCAGGAGACATTCCTGGTTTAGCAGCCTTGATCTTCATGGTGACCACATAGCCACCTCCAAACCTGTCCACAAGCACAACACAAGATGTCAATAACAGTATTTGTTTTGTTGTTAAGCAGGAAGAAAAACTTACTCACTTGTATTTCAGGTGCTGAATTGTGCCCAGACATTTAAATGTGCCATTGACCATGATGGCCAGTCGAGTGCAAAGGGCCTCACACTCTTCCATGCTGTGAATGAGAATAACGTTATTTAAGGAATATTTGAGAAAAAAATTATATAGTTTGATAGGTTTTAAATCATTGACGTGTTTGAGGTCATTGACCACAACACTCAAAAGCGAGGGCTACTCTCACCTGTGTGATGTCAAAACGACTGCTCTCCCATCACGGATGATACTCAGAATAGCAGTCCACAGGAACCGGCGAGAGTGAGGGTCCATTCCAGTAGTGGGCTCATCCTGTGTATTTCAGTACATTGGTGAATTAGACCCATGTATTTTTCTTCAACGCCTCTGAAAAAAGGACAAGGAGACACATACCAGGAGCACTAGAGGAGGACAGCCAATCATTGCAATAGCAGTGGACAGTTTCCTCTTGTTTCCGCCACTGTAGGTACCAGCATCTCTGTCTGCGTATTCAGACAGACCCAGCCTCTGAATGCCCCACTCTGCCACCTACAGAAAACATACAATTATTCATCCATACATACATACATAAGGGAATCACCTTTTGCCATTTTAGACCTGATTTTTCTTGCATGAAACACAAAAGATAGAGCGATACACTCACACTGCTTTCTTTCATACAATGAAAGAGGAGGTGACCAGAAGATCAAGCTCCAAAAATGCTCCATAAAAGTGTATTGCACTGTCTCCAATGTGGTGCCCGCGGGCACCTGGTATCCCGCATGAACTCTGTAAGGTGCCCGCCAAACACAGGGCTCAGCAATAACGCTCAACATAATATGTGACTATATCGATCAGTTAAGTGCTACATCGTCATGAAATGTTATTATTAGCATGTGTTTTAAGCTTTAATATATTCAAGTGCAAAAATATGTGAAAGAAAACTCAATTCAGTCCTGTGAGCCGAAAAATAATGCATCACGTGTTTAAAGTATTTTATCAACAAGTTGCCCTCTAGATGACTTTATCTCTTTAAGTAGCCTTCGCTTACAAAAAAGTTGGAGACCCCTGACTACATTGACTTTAGGCATCATTTGCCCCATTTAGACTATTCACTTCGATCACTATTCACTTGGAAAAGATACCTCTGAGATTCAGCTAACTTCTCCCTTTGTGTTTAATAGATGAAAGTCATACAGGTTCAAAAACATGAGGGTTAGTAGAAGTCGGAAAGTGACTCACTCTGCCGATCTCAGACTCTGGGATCCCCCGGAGGCGAGCGTACAGATACAGATGCTCCCTCCCTGTCAGCAGCTCATCTATGGCATCAAACTGAGGACAGTAGCCCATGTTCTGATGCACATCCAGGATGCTACTGAGAATACTGGAGTAAAGCACATTTTGTTTTTACACTCTAAAAACATTCTGTGTTACTTTTAAGACAACTTGTTCCTTTTAATCATTTCACACAAAATGTGTTAAAATAACACACATCATTTATTAATATTAACACATTGAGTGTAGTGTTTATATCCAACATTAAGAGGGAATTGTTATTTGCACATCACGTCTGTGTTGTACAGTATTAACACCATATTCACAATATAACAGTATTAGATAACAGTGTTCATTTATATTTATATTTGTATTTTTTGGGGGGTTGTTAAGATTGTATTTTACCTGTATCCAGCTACTGATGCCTCCCCTGAGGTCACATCTGTGTCTCCGGTCAGCATTTCAAAGGTTGTGGTTTTACCCGCACCATTTACACCAAGAAGTCCAAAGCACTACAAGAAACATTTGCTGAATGTCACATTTAATGAATAACTTCAAGTTTGACAGAATGTTTAACAAATAGGAATGGTTTACAAATAGACCTCTCCGGCAGGAACTCCCACACAGATCCGGTTCACTGCTGGTCTTTTTCTGCCCCTGTATGTCTAGGAAAACACAGTAAACCTTTTAAGTATCCATATATTTTGTACTTTAACTCTGAATTAGCTTACAAAATGATCTTGATACAGTTTTTTGGCCAGTCGCTTACTTTTGACAAGTCTCGGATCAGAAGAATGTCATTTTTGTTTCCGCCTCTGTAAATCCGCTCTCTCTCTTGAGCTACATCATCATCTTCATCTTTAACGGGAGCCCTCACAGAGTCAGACGGCCTACACAAATAGCACAGAGTGTGAGATGTAGTTTTATGCAGTAAATACTGGTAATATTAAAACAGTCCTAGTTCTGTGTTTAACGTTTCATTTGAAGTTGCAATACAAATATTTTAAATGTACAGTATGCGGAGCCTATAAATAATGTCTTCAGAATATTAGTAATGTCTCTTTTACTCTCACCAGTAATTGAGGAAAAATTTGTACTGGATGAGCAGATTAAGGATGAAATACACAAAGCCCTCTGCAGCCATACAGACCAAGTTCTTTCCAACAAAGTCCCATCTAAATGGATTCATTGCAAACTCCTCCCCTGTGACACAACAGAGAATAAAAAAGACATTAAGAGCTTTTGAACACCATCATATTGTACAGGATGAGGTCCCAGGCACTTATTAACCCTTTCAGGCACAGCGGTTTAAGCAATAACATTACACGTGGTGATACATATAAAATCATTGTGTCAGAGTCTGAAAGAGTTTTCAGTCAATGCTGATAAACACTACTAAAGCTTGTATCCTAATATATGCACACTAGAAGAAAAGCACTTGACTCCCAGACTGCATCAAACCCAACTTTTAGCTCATTCATGAACAAATGATTAAATATTTTAAAGACATTTTAGACTCATTGATAGCAAATATAATTGACTTGATGTTGAATCAACATTGAGAAAAAACAATATAATACTGATTCAACATTAAATCAATGCTGTGACACACACTTCAGACTTTAAACACAGACTCACCAAACCGGGCGTAGACATCAGTCACGGCCTGATTCATGGCCATATCAATGAGACCTCGGCCCAGACAGAAGTGAGGAAAGACCAGCAACAGCTTCTTCAGCACAGCATTAAACATCAGTAAAGACTGAAAAAGTTGTCAGAACAAAGATCCCATGGATTTCAAGTAAAAATCTTTGTCTACTGCTTGCAACTTTAATGCATTATTGTGCGAAATATAATTTTGTATAAACATTATGACAGTGGTCGTAAATTTACCATATTGTTCTCAAAGAGTTCAAAGATGAAGGTGATGGCACTGCTGTTGATACCAATAAACAGGTTGATGCAGGAGAGTGACACGTATGCCGTGCTGGGGATTCTGAAGATGTAAGACATGGGGTACATCATGGGCGTCACTGACCACCTACATACAACATAAACAGAAATCAAAGTTGTGATTGTCTAATATACAGCACACTATATGTAGTTCATAAACGGCACATAATGGTTTAACTGACCCATAGAGACATAGCAGAGCAACCAGCGCTGGAAGATTGGTGGGCGATGTGTAGCATTTTTTATCAAAAGCCACAAAAATACCCACAACCATCGCTGTGCTGACAGAGTAGTTTATCTGACAAACACATGCAAGAGATGTGAGCCATCAAGCAGCAGTCCAAAAACACTATAGACATATCACAGAATGAATCCCGTAACACATAATGTTGATAAATCTCACCATGTCCCAGAAAAAGTTGGCAAGCCAGTAGACCAGAGGACTGACTCCGCTAACAAACTGCAGATGCTTGGCCTTGGTGGCACGTTCCTGAATGAGGTAAAGAACAAAGCTGGCTGGAATGAAAGACATGGCAAAGATGACGCAGATGGCCACCACTGCATCCACTGATGTGGTCAGACTGTGAAAGAGAAAGAGAAAAGCTTCAAAACTTCAAAATGAGCAAACATTCAAAATGTAAAACAAAGAAATGTATTACATTCTCAAATGAATTACATAATATTATAAATTACACAAATCCACCAATAAAGCTGTCAATGAAGTGATATGTTAACATGACACTCACACAGTGACCTCTGAGAGCTGCTCTTTTGTGAGGTTGAGCGGGTGGTTGATGGCAGTAATGCCATACTCTGATGGATTGACGTGAGGTGGCAGATACGCTCGCAGAATAGCATTGTTAGCCACATTCAGGAACGAGACCATGGCGTGCCAACCTTTGTTGTTATACCACACCTGTACAGAGTGGGAAAAGAGAGCACAATAAGGCCCTCACCAGAAAATTTAAATATTAAAATATCAATCAAATGTTAATAAGAATAAAAATAATAATGAAAATATATTTTTTGGACAAATGTCAAAAATACAGTATCTATGCATTTAAATGTGTATACTGTGACTTTCTGAAGTCACTGTATTTTTACATACTGTAGGTGGATTAGCATACCTTAACATTGTACTCGCTCTCCATGTAGCGCAAGAAAGTTCCTATTTCTTGCATGGCTAACTTTGAATAAGGACCCTAAGGATAAGAAATCATTCATGTTTTTTAAGGTCCTAGTTTGATTTATACAGTGTCCAACAACACGTTTACGTACATACAAGGTGTAAAAACACTTTAAGTTTCTAATAATAAGCAGTTAGTATCACCTTACTTTTACACTGACTCTCAAATAATTCGTTCGGCGATTCATCTCTCTAGTCCCCTATTCCGAATATTCGGAAATATTCGGTGCCTGAGATTTTCGGTGAATATATGAATATTCATGAGTTTCATGAGTTTTTCATGAGTATTTCACAACAAAACGTCCAAGCAAAACATAGGCGGGCTTTGCACCGAGTGACGCAAATCAGTCACGGAAATGAAACTAGAACATCCGACAACTCGTCCGAGTCGACTCTTTTTTCCAAGCCAATAACTTTGTTATTCGTGCACTTGGAAGACTGCTTACATATACACACAGCAACATTACACGCTGCATGAAATGTATTTTTAATTTCAAAATACCCGCACTTTAAATCCCTCATAAACTGATGCAAACAGAACATACCCCTGAAATATTCATCATACGTCCAAGCTGCGATAGAACGTTCTGGATCTCCTCAGGGTCCACATCAAGAATCGGCAGTTGCCCACCAACAGAGAGTCCACCATACCTGAGAAAGATAAGTTGAGTTCAGTACTATTATAAAAACCAGTGAGCTTTGGATTCTGATATGTGGGTTTTTGACTCAAACTTTACCTTTGTTCATTCACCCAGTATTTGCTCTTCAAGCTGCATATGAAGAAAAACAGCATTCATAATCAAACATTACACGAATATAACACTACCAACACCTTCTAGCTTCTTTAACTGCTCACCTGGTTTTGATGAGACTGGTGTAAGTCTTGACCAAGTAGTCAGAGATGTTTCTGTACGTCAGGTCAAGCAAGATGTCTCCCGTCGGCTCTTTTCTCTACAACACAAACATATATATTACATTCTAAGCATGAATCAGTTTTGATAATTGCTATGTAAAGATGTAAGGCCAGATGACCTCCTGACCTGGCGTGGTGGCAGTCCCCCAGCTCCAGCCGAACACACAGGCAGCATGGTGAGCTTTCTATCCGTGCTGCACTGACAGGAAGGGGAGGGGTTTCTCACGTTCCACTCGGGACTCAGTAAGATGTTGCTGACCTCAGGAGAAACAGGAGGCGCTTCCCAGTTGGAGCTTGTGTTTAGGCAGGTAAACAGGTCCCTGTGCATAATGCACATGGTACATTATATAAATACATACATATAAAATATGCATATCAACAGCCACTTCTCAGAATGATGAATCTCTCTTTGAGACTACATATATTGCAGAAATTCACTGGAAATTTGTCAAACAAATATAACAATATAAGCTAGAAATATAACAATTATTTCCAAACTCACTCCAATGGCGGATTCCCCATACAGCGTGTTCCCATGCCAGGGCCTTTCAGCAACGTCTGTATGAAGTATTTCATCTTAGGATGAGATGGCTGCTCATTACTGACATGTAGAAGAACAGAGGAAATGAATGACATCTGCAAGAAAGACTGATTGTTTTATAATAAGTCTGTTTATGAGAGACGTTTTCACCTGATGAAGGTAAACTGTGCTCCATACATCCATGGAGAGAGGGTCAGGCTGGGATACTCTCCAAATGGTGGGAGAATCATGGTGAAGATTAAAGCAATAAGCACAAAGCTGGCCGGCAAAACAATCTACAAATATAAAGTACATACAAAGTAAATGCTGAAATTAACGTGAACTAGGATGAATAAATGCTGTAGAAGTATTGTTCATTGTTAGTTGTGTTACCAATATTATTAGGGAAAACAGTAAACTGTGCATGTTTCAAGGACTTTCAAAGTTATAAAAGCACTACAGAAGATGTAACATGCTCAGTCACATACCTGTGCAAGGAAATCTTTGTGGCTACGTGTGGCGTGATGAAATCTCTTGACTAGCAGGGCGTAAAACTGCTTGAGAACTAAACTAAATCCTTTAACCTGCCTGGATGCTTTACCAGCACTGTTGTCAGATTCTGCAGGGTTTTCCACACCATTGGCTTCTGCAAACCAGGGTTCATAAGGAGGGTAAATCGTAATAGCATTATGAAGAGCAAAAGTATATTCAAATTCTGTTCGTTTTTTGGATGCCAGACTGCTGTTTTGTCACTAACTGACTGAGTAACTGACCATCTCAAAATGCCAGGAACCAGTTGCAACCAGTCAAGCTAGTCCATTAACAAACCAGCACTAACCAGCAAACATGAGACTGCAAGAAGGTATTTCAGCAGGATGCAAAGCTTAAATCTTAAAATGCTTTATCTCTGCTGAAAGCAAAGCACCTCATCTTATTTTAGGCCTGCAAGCATGATTTGCATTAATGTCATAGCATGAGCATTAAGCAAAGCTGAGCTCTGAAATCTCAATTCACCTTCCGGGCCATCAGCATTATTAGTGGCTGCTATGTGCCTCAAGACACCATTGCCATTTTTCCTCTGCTGTAGCATCCATTGCTCTGAGGGGGCAGGGGACCACACAATGAAATGAAATGTTTTAGATCTTCAGGTTTAAGAACAATAAATGGTAGGTTTGAAAATCGTCAAAGATTCCTTAAAATGTACGATTTACTAAATACTCCACAGACAACATTTAGCATTAGAATTTTCTCATTGGATCTAATAGTAGAATATGTGTGGTTGAATTTTGAGATTTCCTGTGTGAATTGTGATGTCACATATTTAAATTCTGGCCCTTATTTCCAGTGTACAGCAACCTGTTGGCTTTCACAGGTATAATGATGTTTTTATTTACCTGGTGTGACAGAGCTGTTGGCTGCCTCTCCATCTGCTGTGACCTTCAGAAAAATCTGGATATACAATTTCTTAAATCATTAGAGAGCACAGATTTATTAATACAGCAAAAGTATAATATTGTCACTGTCAGATGAAACCATTTTTTAAATTACTTGTATTCATTACCAAATTTTGCCTTTGGATTGTGCTAATATTTAACCAATACAAAATAGTAAAAAGTCTGTCAACTTTGAAAATACAGTGTTTTCATTATTTTATCCATTATTGTAAATTTAGTTTTTCATTTTCTGAAAAGTAGCCGTTTTAAAGATACAAGGTTTACACCCGACAGCAACTATAGCAGTTGTATATATCGCCGCCTTACAAGGTTCCATCTCACATTTCTGTTTGAGTTATTAGCATATTCTGTGACAACTTATTTACATTATGTGATGTTTTTTACATTGTGTACCTTTTGAGACTTTTTTAGAAAATAAAAAGTTTTATCTACAAAGTCAAATGGAATGCAAAAACTTTGAAGCTCTGTATCTCGAAACTGCTCAGAATTCAGAACCTTATCATTTCAAGGCGACGATATGTAAAAACAGTATTATGGTAACTAGCACAATACAGCTTCAAGTGTCCTCCAACCTCCTCTAGTGAGGTGTCAGATATTCCAAAGCTACTCAGGCCCATGTCACCCAAAGTTTCCTCCAGTTCTCGGAACAGACTGGCGTAAGCCCGATGTTTAAATCCTTTATTTGGCAGCAGGTAGGTCATCTCTTGACCGATCGTTTCAATTAGTTTTGCCTCGGGTACGTGGTGATGAATCAGGGTAGTGATGCTGTCCACGTTCCCTGTGCACAGAGATGGAAAAGATGAACTGAGGGGCTATTACGGCACATTACTAACTATATATATATATATAGGGTTTGAGTAGACTGACCGTCCAGAACTCTCTCAGGCTGCATTGTCTGACTCTCCTCTTTATATTTGGTGCAGGTGGAGCATGTGCAGGAACACTCAGATGCACAGTCACATTCATTCTAAAGAGCACAGAACTCATTAAAAACTGATATGATTTTGCTAAGGCGATATTATAGGATTTTAACACTGTGGAACAAGTTTATAGTGACTACTGTAAAAAATCTCAAAACTTTTATTAACAACAGAAGTTTCACCTCTTTCTTGCGCTTGTCTTTCATGCGACGCACCAGTGTGAGGTAGAAACCCACCCCAAAGCAGTTCTTCAGGAAGAGAGGAGAGCCACTGCAGTGCAGTTTACCTTTAGAGATGATAGCAACTCTGTCACTCAGCAGGTCGGCCTCATCCATGTGATGAGTGGACAGTATTACTGTGCGTCCTGGAAAAATATATATATGTATGTTTGTAAGCGATAATAGATACTGACAGAGAGTACAGTAGTTCAACAATTTCGTTTTTTCATGACATGAATTAAACCATGAAAAACCATGCAGAGGTCGTCTATGTAAGCCTGTAATGTTCACTTTGGCCAAAAGGTGGCGGCACCTGTGCGGTACTTGAGGAGAAGGTCCCAGATCGAGCGTCTAGAGTAGGGGTCTACTCCTGAAGTAGGCTCATCCAAGATCACCACTTTAGAACCGCCCACAAAAGCCATAGCCACTGAAAGTTTTCTCTGCATTCCACCTAAACAGAGAGTCAAAGCTCATTTGTATTTGTTCTATACATTTTTATTCTTGAAAGATTTTCTCTTGTTCACATTTCAGACCCACCAGAGAGGTTCTGCGCCTCCTCATCTCTTTTATGAGGCAATCCCAGATCCACCAACATGTCCTCAACCTCCCGTTCTGCTTCCCTGCGGCTTCGACCTTTCATCATGGAGTAGAAGAGAATATGCTCCTCTACTGTCAGACTGATGGTGAGTAAGAAAAGAACAGACATGTGTGATCGACACAAATTCCCACTGAAATCATATTGCATATTGATTTATAATACAGAAAAAGGACTAACTGGTTAAAGAGAATGTTGTGCTGGGGGCACATGCCCAGTGATTGTCTTATGGCGTCTATTTCTGTCCGGATGTCTCTGCCATATATGTAAGCAGTTCCAGAGGTAGGCGGGAACAGTCCAGTCAATATAGACCTGGAGTGACATATGTCATGAAGCATCTATTATTATACAGACCAAATTGGAGTTTTGCTAAAGTATCATTGACAACAATGTAGATGCAGAAAATGGAAGGACGTACAAGGTGGTGGTCTTCCCTGCCCCATTATGACCCAGGAAAGAAGTGATCTGGCTCTCATAGAAGTTCATGTTGAGACAGTCCACTGCAGGTCTTGAAGATCTAGAATACACTTTCACCAAGTCCTGTACTGATACTCCTGCTAACAGCCCGTCTGGCTCGGACTCAAAGAATGGATTTCCTCCATCAAACAAGCCTAAATGACAATATCACAAGTTGAGATACACAGCAATGGTTTTTAAATGGTAACAATTAGAAAGGCCAGCAATGCATTCTTTTCTAAGGTTGTGTATTTAAGGGTTGGGCAAGAAGAAGTGGCTCCCTTTTCATTCATAAATTCAAAACTGACTCAAGACTCAAGAATCTACTGCAATTCAAAGATTCACACAGTAACAACAAAGGAATTTAACTTGCCTAACCTAAGACAAAACATGAATAGTTGTCATTCATTTGTAATTCTGTTCATTTATGCCACGAAACCCAGAATACCTTTTTCCTAATTATGCATATATAGCTAAACTAGGTTTAAAAGATTATTCACCCAGAAATTCTGTCATCGTTTACTCACCCTCATGTCATTTCAAACATGAATCTCTAAAAATGTTTTGCTCAATTGAAAAATACTGGCTACCAAACAACATTGGCCCCCAATTGACTTCCACTGTATGGACACTAAACTACAGAGACGTTTCTCAAGATATCTTCTTTTGAGCTCCACAGAGGAACATGTCACATACAGATTTGAAACAACATGATGATCAATAAATGATGACAGAATTTTTATTTTTGGGTGAACTATCACTTTAAATACTGTCAAAACAGCACAACATTATTAAAAATTTGCCATCAAGCACTTTAAATCCTTTCAGTTCTGATGGTATTCTTACCAGTCTGCACAGGCTGCATCTCTTCCTGCTCAACCTGCTCATCCTCCTGCATCTTCAGCTGCTCCTCACGCTCCCTCTCCTTCCTCTCTCTTTTCTCCCTGTGCTTGCATTGCTTGCTGCTAGAACCATTGCGTTCTCTCGTCTCCGGTGAACTACCAACATACTCCATGTGCTCCTGCTTCTCCGTGTTATCTACCAGAGGTTCCTCAGGCCCTACAGAGAAGCAGGTATGTTCTCAAAATGACTGTAATGTACCATGTAGTAAACCTAGAAATAAAGTCAGATGTAACGCCTGTACAATATAAGTTCAAGCAAACCTGGCTCAGGCTTTTCTAACGGTGAGGGTGTCAGCTTTAGCCAGTATGAGGGCTGCAGAGGGAAGTAAAATGGCCGACCGATGCCATACTGGCCTGAAATGGAAGAAACATAATGGAAATAAATAATACTTTTTATACTTCTGCAAGGAAAATAATATTAATTTTCTATTAGCTTTCTAATATTCAAAATACATTAAACACACAGAGCAGAAAGAACCTGACCTGGAAAAACGTTGTCGAGATACCAAGCCAACACAGCATAGAGAAGCGCATCTAACAGCATCATGCGTATAGATGTAAAGAAGGAGTACTCATCGCCCTCAAGAGGGCTTGTGCGAATATTGTCCCACTGCAGACCCAGGCCTTGCTCCTCATAGCGGGATAGATACTCTGTGCCAAAGCCAAAGGCCACTGGAGACAGCAAGCTCTGGAAGACAGTATGCAGATATACATTTAAAGAGTCTAAACATTTTTACATTCTGACAACTCAAATGCACTGACTAAACTCTGAAGGTTTCATACTTTCATACTGTTTCACAACAGGTTTGGTATGTTCAAAAACAAAAAGGTTAAACTCACCACGGCTAACTTCATGTCTTTGGTTATGCGGTCCTGCCAGGCGAAGCAGAAAATGTGAGGGAGGTAGAGAGTGAAGTAGATGATGCCACTGCAAGCCGCAGCCAGGTTGGCTTTGTTGAAGAACACGCTCATGAGAAAACACTGCATGATAGTGGCCACGGTGAATGTGAGGAGGAACAGGAAGAGGATGATGGGATTGCTGTAATTCAGCACTTTTCCAGCCTGAGGAAAATAACCAAAATGATGCCAATGAATGATTTATTAGTACAGATACAGCAGTTCTTAGGTGTTTTAAAAAAGGCATGATGTCAACTCGGGGGTCATCTATGAAAGTTAATAAAACATGGAAACCCTGTGGAATGGGGTTTTTAATCAAAATAAGGTATATGGTTAAAGAGTTCATCCAACAATAAAATTATTCATTTATTCACCAATACAAAACTGGCTCTTTTTTCTGTGGAACACAAAATAAGGTATTTTAAGAAATGTCTCAGTGGATTTGTGTCTATAAAATAAACAACATTCTTCAAAATATCTTCTTTTGTGTTCTGAAGAAGAAAGAAAATAGTGAGTTAATAAATACTTATTATTTTGAGTGAATGTGGTCCAAGTGATCCATTAGACTTGTTACAGATGAAAGAGTGAGAAAAAGAAAGACAGACTAGCAACATACACCCAGCAGATGTCAATCCTGAGAAATACTAAGACATCCATAATAAAAACAGTTTGAGGTGATGTATGTACAATGTAATAACATTTTCTCCTCACCATGATAATTCCAGTGAGCAGAACAGTGCTTATGGTCATCATAAGGAAACTGTCAATGAACCAGGTGTACCAGATGACTCCATTAGATACGCCCATAGCTTTCAGAGTCTCTTTCAGCCTCAACTCCTTCTCCAGCACAATGCTCTTCACCACCATAGACACAGAATAGATCCAGGCCAGCACCATGAAGATGGGGAAACAGCGGTTTAGGGTGAGCATAAACCTTGATCAAACACAAACCAAACAAGTTCAATTAAACACTGGGATAAATATAAATATTCTTATTGCATTCACACACAAATACAGAATCTGGCGTCACAGTGAAACGGATGCAAATAAGGATGGATTTATGTATTTAGCAGGTGAATGAGGTAATCTTGGTTCTTATTTGCCATCACTCACATGTCATCCACATAGCAGGGGTAAGGCATCTGCTGCAGGTAAACACCCAAAGGCCAGTCATGACCTGTCTGTAACTTGAGAATACCATGTTCAATCATATCCTGCAGGTAGGCAAAACCTCCCCAGATGTAGCGAAGGTCTTCCACCGGGTCTGCCCTGGGGCCAGGGTCCCAGTACCTAAGAGAAAAACAATGAATGAATCAAAGGTTAATACAAGTTTGTAGGTTTAGTCAAGTTAACAACTTGTTATATCTAATATCTAATAGTCAAGCAATTATTTGTAGACACCGCTTTGGAAAAAGACCTTTAGGGGTTTTATGCATTTTATCAGCATTCCTGCATGTATTGTGGTCATAAGGTCCAGTGTCTGTTGGATTTCAACAGAAACAAACCTCAGGAATGACAAAGTCAGAGAGAATTCGTCCAAGTTGTGATAAACATCTGGCTTTAGCCACCATACATTTAATTTTGAACTGATCCTAAAATACATGTAAAATCATTAGTATTGTGTTATTTAAACATGAATGTGAACTTGTCTTCTTTGTAGTATTCGAGATCTAAAAAAACGTTGCATCTTTTTTTGTTATTTTGACTACTTGTCCCGTTTACATTTTCTGCTAATAAATGCAATTAAAAAATAAATAAAAAACATGGGAGAAATGTTCTCACTAGTTCACAGGATTAAATTAAATTGATAATTTTACTTAAACACTATAAATAGTACATCCCCCCAAAAATGTTTTAATAATTTCGGAGTGTTTTTTTTTTTTTGCTGCTGTATTTAGAAACCAAATTAAATTCCTACATTTTTAATTATGGTTTAAGAATGAATATTAGATTCATTAGATATATAGATATATAAGATTTTTGAGACAAACTGCACTTTATTTACTCTCCTTGGGTTAAAAATGTATAGCATTAGGCTTAAATTATAGAAATAAACATTGATTTAATGCGCCCATAAATCACAATTTGTAATTCAACTCACACTGTTTGTTTATGCTGGCTGCACTTTGCGTTATGCCCACAGAATGACAACACAATGAACCCACAGGCCCACAGTGTCAATCAATCTCTGACTATTTATCTCAATACACAGAGATCTGACCAGGCTAACACCTGCAGGCCTCATAGTGCAAATGAGTGGTGTCACTTTTCACACAAATGAAGCGCATGCGATTGTGCTGCTCTTTCTCTTATGACACAATAACAATAGTGTGTTGGGTTGCACAAACAATTATAAGAAGATCTTTCATTCTCATCTTACACAGTCAACTGTAATATAAAATCTGTATCTAAAACATGTGCTCAGATCAAAACCTAAATCTAATGTTCCTTTAATGTGGCTCGACCCTGAGCACAACAAAGAAGAAATCTGATTAAACATGATAAATTGTTATTAATCTTCCCTGGAGATGTAAAATCTTCTTATTTCATAGAGAGACTATTTTAATTATGCTTTACCATGATCCAGCATGACTGGCTGATGATGGGTGAAATTGTTCATTCTATATATATTATATATACTATATATATTCATATATTCAATTTCACATTATTAGTCTATAAAATACTTACAGGATGTATTAGTTGAGATAAACAATAACACAGCAATGATCACAACTGAAGCCACATATGGATGCTTTGATTCACCTGTCTTTGATTTTGTTGGTACGTTCCACTGCATCAATGTCCATTCGGATCTTGAATTTGACGTGACGCGGCAGGTCTGTGGTCCAGGGGTACATGTCCATGAAGACCAGGCCCGCCCAAAATTTATTCTCCTCCAGCAGGTGTAGAGCTTGATGGGTCATCAGGTTTTCATCCATGTGACCCACAAACTTATCCAGGTTTATACACTGATGAGATAAAAGGATAGTGTCAGTATAATGGAATAGAAGACAATATATTATGTGTGTGTGTGTGTGTGCGTGCGTGCGTGCGTGCGTGTGTGTGTGTACAGCTATAGCTTGTGAGGGCCATATTTTAATATAATATACAGCTGCTGAAATAATTAAGATAACAAAGATAATTTCAAAGTACCATTTTAGTTTTTCTGAATTTACTATTTATAGGTACAGTATGTGTTTAGGTAAAATTATTCTTTTTGTTTAATTCTGTGAACTACAAACAATATTTCTCTGTTTCTATTTGCATTTATTTGCAGAAAATGAAAACTGGAGAAACAGGTCAAAATAACAGAAAAAATGCAGATGTCTTTTTTTAGACTGCAAAAACATATTTACTTTTAAGCAATACAACAGTAATATTTGTATATTTTCAGGTGTCTTGTCATGCTGTCAGTCTTTTACATTACTGTTGGATGACTTTTTGTCACTCCTGAGGTTTGAGGTTGTTGAAATTCAACAGACACTGGACTGGAACGACCACAATACATGTAGAAATGCTGATTAAATGAAATTTTGGAATAGTCTACATTTATTTCTTTTTTTCTGCGGCTGTGTATGTTTTTAAACCAAAATGTAACACCTCAGAGTTCAAATCTTACTACAATAGAAATAGCGATGCCCGCCTTAGCAAACACCCATTGGCATGTGCATTTGTGCCAAAAAATTCTCCATACAGCGGGCCTCTCGTTCTCAAAGCCCTTCACTAGAGATTGTCTGTACAATAGCTGAGTGAACATACAGCCGAGAGGCCTCCATGTGCACCATAACTAATAGAGTCATTCACAGTACTTTATAATGCCACCAGAGGTCTGAATACACAAGAGAATGGAAAGACTCAATGGGACCCCCACTGAACATATGTTTGCTTGGAGCATTACTACACATGTTCTTCACAGGCAATGCATTTCAGATCATCGCAACACACAATAACCACAAAATAAGTCACCAAAATGAGAAAAATTGTAAACCGTCAGGAACATTTCTTTATGAGGGTGTAGTAGCCCTTCACAATAATTTCTAAAGTTTCAGGCTTAGTGGTGCCAGTAATAGCTAGCAGGGTAAACAGACTGGGTTTGTTTGTAAAGCCCGAAGCCTTGCCATTCTGATCCAGACAAAGGGGGGCTGAGCAGCTCTATGATAGCCCTCTCCCACCATTCCACTCAAATCAATTTGCGGGAAGAGGCCTCCAGCTTACGAAAAGGTCCGGGCGGTAAGGTAGCAGCGTACCACAGAAAAGCTAAGCGATTTGCCCCCTCATTCCTCAATGCAAAGAACAACACGGCGCTGGCAAAGGGTGTCTCTCCCACCCACTCTCCTCTTAATCACAACCGTACAAAAGAGGGGCCTGCATGCTGTTGACAGCTTGCTTGTTCCTCTCCCTTTCACCCATCTGGCCCGGTGGGCTCTGTATAGCCGTGCTAAGTGCTCATTCTGGTGGTGATGTGCTGAGAGCGATCAGCACTCTGTAGAATGAAGGCTGTAGTGCTCAGAGCTAAAGAGTCTCTTTCTGTGGAGCGAGGAACAGATCAGGGCTGGTTTGAGGAGATACTTTACACAGGGACATCAGCAGGCCTGGACTGAAAGAACTGTAGCCGGTCAGGTGAAGGTAAAGAAAACAAAGCATTATAATTATCCCCAGCTCCCTAATAGATATCCACCTAAAGTTGAAATATTACTTGGTCTACCAAAAACCAAGAATGAAATTGGTCACCACTCAATGAAAGTAATGCTATAAACGATTTTATTGGTCGAACGCACCTGTCTGGAAGTTAACTTCTGGTCTGTGTTTGTTGATCGGTCTTACTAATAAGATAACTATATATATTTTCATTTATTTTCATGTTTATTTATATTCATATTTTGTTGTGTAATAATTCAATTAAAAAACAATTTGTTACAATTTATTATATATTAATTTTATTAAATAAACAATTTGTTCAATGGGTCGTGTAACTTTGTCACATTAAAGTTTAGCCAAGTAACGGTTCTTATAACCCAAAATAATCCTGACTAGACATACTTTTAACTTGCTAGCTAATGTCATTTACTTCTTTTGCTTGCTTCTAGAAATAATCTGTGATGCGGATGTGTACCGGATGTTAAGTTTGGGCCACAAAAGCGTGCTGCGTAGTAACGCTTGTTTATGTTGTTGCTTTGAAACCGTCTATAATACTGACAGCTAAGTCTAATACATTTTTAATTCAGAGATCATTTATCAATAAATGCATTTGTTTTTTTCTTAATAATTTATTTTTTAATAATTTATTTCTTTATTAAACAACGAGTTTGTTGGATCAATGTGAAGTAGCCTTTATGTTTCATTATAAAACGGCACTCGCATGCTTTATTTTTATAAATCTACATCTCTGAAGGTTACATTGTTTTTACAAATGATAATAATAAAGAACGTCAGATGTCTTTATTGATCTTAACTGAGATCATCTCACCTCGCTGTACTGGTTGAACGTTCGAAGGGTTTCGTCAATGAGCCTGAAGACCTCTCTCCAGTCAAAGTTATACGTGTTTATATATCTGTGCTCCTTCGGCCCATTGTGGAGGAAATTGAGGATGTCCTTTGTCGTGAATTCTGTGTCTTTAAGACGCCTGTCCAGGAAGTCCATCACTGTGGGGTTTCTGAGTGTGTCCTAAAGCGTGGAGGAAAAAGAACATGTGAATTTTGGTCATAAAAAACATTTTGGGAAAGAATGTACACAAACGTACACTTCTAAATAACTAGTTTGCCGATTGCAGCAATTCTAGTGAAGACACAATAATGCTTCAACATACAGTAGCTATGTTTACATTTCATTTATTTGCATGTATAGTAAAATGAAGAAAATGTCACAATCGTTTGTGAAGGGCCATTTTCAGTTTCAGCATGAGATGGACCTGTGTGGAAGAATTTGGCTTCTAACAAAACCCAATCCTGACCCCATTAAACACCTTTAGAATGAATTGGAACGCCAGGCCCTGCCACCCGACATCTCACTGATGCTGATACTGTTGAATTAAACTGTTAAACTATAACATGCGGGTGTGGTGTTTGTTGTCATTCCATACAATACATTGGAAATCCAATAGCATACAATTGTATATTAGTGTAACTATATACACAAGCTTGATCATATTTTGCTAATCTAGCATCTGTTTGCAGAATAATCTCTTATAAATTCCATATCATGTGTGAACATATAATCCCACCGGGGATCACAAGGGAACTGAAAGACAACAATGAACGTGATGTATTCAGGAGATTGTTGACATTGTGTCATGTGAAGTGACAAAGAGAGGCAGGAGACGTGTGTGTGTGTGTGTGTGTGTGTGTGTGTGTGTGTGTGTGAGACATAAAGAAACTGAGGGCTTACTCGTATCATGTTCATCTGCACGCTGTTCTGAAAGAAATCCCTAAGCTGGGGTCCCACTTCTTCCCAGGCCCTCCCCATCTTCAGCAATCTTTCCAGCTCCTCAAAAGTAGTGTTGGCCTATAGAGAACACGAACACAAGCACAATGCATGTGTTATTGAATGTAAAATCTTTTGTTAAACAAGAAATAAGGGCATAGATAAAAGTGCCCACACAATAATTTCTACTTTTTGTTTTTTGAAAGGGGGTCATAAGATCATAAAAGCTGCTGGCAAGGCTTTATAACAAGAACCCATTTGTTAACATTAGTTAATGCATTAGCTAACATGAACTAACAGGCAATATATTTTTATTACAATTATTAATCTTTGTTCATTTCAATACAAATCTCATAGAAATACACTTGTTTGTTCGTTCATTTATATCATTTGTCGATATTTTTGTATCGTATTAATACATGTTCTGTCATTTATTCCCCCTCATATCACATGAAATTCCTTATATGACTCTTTCTTCAGTGCAACACAAAAGAAGATATTTTGAGAAAGATGTGGTTTTGTGGAAGTCAATGGGTTCTAATGTTGTTTGGTTACCAGCGTTCTTCAAAATATTTTTGCTTTTGTGTTCCACAGAGGAAAGCAGTGCATACAGGTTTGGAATGACATGAGGAAAAGTAAACAATAAAATAATTATTATCGAAGTGATATATCTTTATGCCAAATAACTTATTTAACATGATTTTAAATCATGAAATAATGTCATAATGCTGAAGGTCACAGTTATATCATGCATGCTTGTGTATGATTTATTTCCTCATACTGTAAATGGAATGGCTTTATTACTACATTAGCAGAGGTTACATGTACAGTGCGTGTGTTTGAGTGGGAGGATATTTATTCTTACACTCTTCAATATTTTTCTGACAGCAGGGGAGTCCGGGGTGTACAAGATCTTTCCCATCAGGAGAGGTTTCACTGAATTCCACACGATTTTCGTAACAGGGTTTGACTCCATGTTCTGCATCAGTGCATTACAGAATGGGGCTGTGGGTGACAGAGAGATAAGAGAATGAGTGTGTACAGTAACCAAGAATGTTTGATTCATTTAGTTTTGTTGTGGCTGTAACATCACATTCTCAGAAGTTAATATCCCGTAGCAATGACAAACTAAGTGAACTAAACATGTTTCTTCCGGTCACCATAATTATAAAATAAAATAGACATTGTGCACTAGGGTGGGTCTGTACAGTGCAAGCCGCGCAGATCTAAAGTAAGACGAGTCTTCTCTATACACGTGAGCTGCGCAGATCTAAAGTCATATAATATGTGACCCAGGATCAGAAGTCCAGGGTCACATATGTCTCGGAAGAGATGGAACGAAAGCGCTCTTACTTGCAGTCTTGTCATAGATGTAGCTGTCGTGTCCTTTGGAGCTGTTGATGCCTAAGAAAGCTTTGTAGTTGTTGTCCTCATACCAGTTAAAGGAGAAAACCCGGGTGCCTTCACCCTCAGGGTAACCACAGAACAGATCTGACACAGTGGACATCAGCTGGCTGAAGGAAGAGGGGCCTCCTGGCTGGAGGATGGAGGACATTGTCCGCATCAAGTCTTTGGAGCTCTGCCTCTCGGCAAGCTGTGAGCGTAAAGTGGTTTATGGCATTACAGACACATTTAATGTCAACATTTCATATGGTTTTGGTAGACTACAGATGAGTTTTTTGTTTGCTACTTGCAACAGCAACGCTTAACATAAAGATAAGTTTTGGGAAACTGAAACTTTATCACAAAATCACAATTGTTCTGCAGCAGTTTTAAATCAAAATCTAACATATATTTTTATAGAGCAAAACCAATTCAAACATGAATCTTTTTTTGTTCCTCAAGTAAATGTGTGTTTGATCCACTGCTGTTTAGAGGATTGGAGAGTGAGGTCATATTTCCAGCACACTGTTTCTCAAGAGAGTGCTTAACCACAAAAACAATATGATATAAAAGGTATTTAAAAACATATTCTCAACTGATGTTATCTTTAATGTTATCACTGGGTTGAGGGACATTAATCACACAGAAATCCTGGGAGGTGCAGATATCCTCTCACAGATGAAGACATTTTTCCAGATGTTACACTTGTAGACTAAGGCAAGCAAACACTTCTCTTTAACAAAACATGAGGCCAGCAGGCTATCACGATAAACGTGAGATCCAGCACTTTTTTACGGGTCATGAACTCTAATGCACACCACGATATGTAGAACCAGGTCAAGATAACATTACGATTTTCATAGAGGCTTTTATTATGAAGAATGACTGCTCAACTGCGGCCGATTAACAAATCATTTTCCTCCTGAATTCCCCACTGATATGGATTTGTCGTACATGTACAGACCCACATCGCATGAGTGATAGCATTAGTTGGCCAGGCTTTCTGTCACCCAAGCAAAAGGGAAAAAATTCTACTCCACCTACAGGATGTGACCTCAGTGGAATGTCCTTTCGGCATAAATGTGAATCTATACACATTTATAGCAGACTTGGTCATATAAGCACTTTTTACCTCACTAACATACAGACATACAATGAGATTTTGTTGACTTGTTCAACCTCATATGATCTGATGTGACAAAAGGATGTACACAAGGATGTAAAATGCACTTTTCCAGCATTACTCCTCAAGTTTAAGCTGAAGAGTGAAAGGGAAGCGGAGAGCTTCCTGGATGCTAAAATAAGGCTGTAGAATAAAGAAGAGGAACTGAACACTCTCAGCAGTTTTACCTCCTGAAGCTTGTCAGATACTGCTGAAAGAACTCGACCCCAGAAGTGCAGGTCTATCCCAGCTGAGTGTCTATCCAGCACCATGGGCAACTAAATATGAAGATAAATATAGAAAGAGATGTTTATATGATGACCTTATATGATGAAAAAATTGTCACATAAAAAAGTTAAAAGGTCACAGCATATACACATTTTTATGTAAAGACATTGTAAGACCTCTCTCCATTTGTACCATATCGTCTTCTTGTAACCTAACCTTTTAAGTGTGATCTCAGCCACTTAAACAATTTTCCGAGGTGGCGAATTCCATTCATATGATGTGAATTGTAAAAATGTACGATTATTAGAAAACAACATATGGAAGTCCCTCCCTAGACCTAACGTCACTGGCACAAATACAAATCGCATTAACATGAATGAGAGTGTCAGGCAAATAGTTACAGAATAGTTACAAAAATAGTTACAAATAATTACAAATAGTTACAAAGGTTGTGTTGAACCTTTTTTGGGACTAAACAGCATTTGTCAATTTCTTGATATCTGCGCTGGACAAAAATGAAAGAAAAGTGAATTATCATTGCCTCATTTCCACCATTATTGAGGTGCTGTTTATTTATTAATCTGTAAAAACCAAGAGTGTTTATGTTAATACAGTAAAGCACTGGGACTACTGCATACTAAAGAGTTGTAGAGCAAAAAAGCTAGATATTAGAGACGGTTTCATCGGACACACTCGCTTGGCCTGAAGTTAGCTTCTGGTCTGTGTTTAGTTATCAGTCTAGTAATATAACAGTTTATTTTATATGTAATTTATATTAATATTATATTAATATTTTATTGTATATTAATTGTATCAAATTAAATTAAAACTACTTAACAGTTATTGATTCTTTGCGGAGGTCTACCGAAAGTTACGTTTAGGTCACTTTATAACATTTGTGTATGTTGTTTATATTATAGATGCTGAAACCGTCTACAGTCACTGCAACAGTGAGCCAGAAACTTCTGTTTAAAAACCAAAATCATCATGAGAGAAAGCAAATTTGCAGTTTAAACCACCAGAGAGTGGATCCCATTTAATCTGATTAGTAAATAAGGCTAAGTTGTGTGTCATCATGTTAACACTACAGGACCATCTGCTTCCACCCAACCCCAGAGTAGAGACACTGAGAAACAGACAGGTAAAGACTAAAGAATACATTCAAACCCCTCTTGAAATTTACAACAGCTAAGTAGGTCTGGCCCAAGATCCAGATTCCTAGATTAGTACAGTATGCACCACCTGCACATGTGCTGTGTGTTAACACTTATTCTGTAATTCCAAAGCATGTGACCCACTGCACTGGGTTATCGCCTTTTTAAAGCCCAGGTTAAAGCCACTTTTAACCATGAGTAAAGCAATGTTCTATAGTTGGAGACACGGCTTTAACTTGCTTGTGGCTTGCTGGCTTTCCTGTAGCTCAGTGCTTAGAGCATGGCACTAGGTCATGGGTTCGATCCCAGGGATTGCACATACTCAGAAACCAAAAAAATGTATAGTGTATAATGCAATGTAAGTCGCTTTGGATTAAAGCATCTGCCAAATGCATAAAAATTTTCCAATGTAAAATATAAAACTTATGCAAAAATAAAGCTTATGCAGATTGAATCATTAACCAAGGATCGAATACGAACAGTGAGACAAACATTTGTACAGCAAACTGCAGTGCTGCGTTACACTGTAACTTGTGACTTTTCTAAAACTCTAATATGAATTATAATATGAAAACTGAACACAGTTACAAGAAAGTTTTGGGGCCACTGAACATATATCACCTAGAGTAAAAAAACAATCACAGTTCTCCATACATCAGAATAGAAGAAGTGTTATGACTGACCAGCTTAAAGAGCTTAAAGAAGTCAATGTTGGCGTAAAGCACGTCCTCTATGTCCTGTAGCCTCTGCTGGGAAAGAGCGCACATGGCGTTCCGGGCCCCGTACAGCCCTCTGCGGCTGGGAAAGATTATAAATCGCTCCAGGAGAGCCTGGCTGCAGGCGATCTCCTTTAGGGTGAGATCCGGGACTCCGTATGCAAACTGGACACGGGAGAAAAAGCCAAATCAGAATGCAAGCAAGGTTGCCTTTGGGCAGCTGAAAAAAAAGCCGGATATCATAGATGTGTGGGATATATATACTGCAGGACATTTGACAGAAATCACACTGGGTCAAGTATATGTATTAAGCATATGCAAGATCTCTGATACCATTCTTTATTTTGAAAACAAGTGTCGATTTCTTTTTTAAAACAACAATGTTATCTTCAATAGCAATTCACTTCTCTGATATTAAACAGATTTTTAATGATTGAAAATTAAGAAGCTGAGGGTTAATTGTCTAGCTGCAAAAATAAAACCACCATAAGTATAAATAAACATCATCAGATTTACAGTATTACTTTCCTGACTCACTATAAAATTGAATTTAAATTGTAATTCAAAGACAGGAGTATGGACCTGTATACAATATAATAAGTGTATGTTACAGACACTCAGGTATAGGATCAAAGCAGGACACTTAAGAGCGTTTGATTGATGATTCTGTTGAGACAATGGAGCTATAGTATGTCCATAAATCACACTATGTGTAGGAGACCAACATGAAACAAAAGACTTACGTCACCAAGACAGTGACATAAAACCTCAGGAAGGGTTTTTAGAGCCCGTGAGTGCAAAGAAAACACCGTAAATTCACTAGATTTTGCAAACATACAGTTTGCGATTGTTTTGATTGCATGAATTCACATTAAAATCTGATTTCTAAATAGTAATTTCTGAAAACAGAAGCAGTTTATCTGTTTTTGGTAAAGCAGAAGTATTACTCTGGCTTACTTGTTCCACCCGCACTTCTGCATTTGTGAGATCATCTACCACAGCCTGTGAAAGTCCAGCATCCCTTAGCAGGAATGACGTCAGAACCTCATCGTCCTTCAGGATGTGCTCAACTTTTAGCCCTTTACCTGATGGAGAAGAGGAAAAGGAATTTAAGGATTTTAGATTTATTGATTTAAAGGTGCTGTGTGTAATATTTAGGAGGATCTATTGGCAGAAATGCAATAATATACATAACTATGTCTTATATATTAAAGACCTTACACAATGAAGCTTTATGTTTGTATGACCTTAGAATGAGCCGGTTTTATCTACATAAACCGCGGGTTGTTTCTACAGTAGCCCTAAATGGACAAAGAAGCGAAAACATGACGACATCTTTGTCCTGTGTCAGCCACCGTAGTGCTTCGACAGGGAAGGGTGAGCGGTGGAGTGAGCCGTTGGTTCACAATCTCACCACTAGATGCTGCTAAAATCTCCACATTGCTCCTTTAACAAACACCTGCTTTCTTACCAACTCACACAGGTTTGGAGAAATACAATTGTCCCTACCCTCTATGACCTATACACATGAAATAAACAAATGCATTCCAGACCTTCTTGAATGAAGCGCTCTTAACAGCAACCGTCTGCTAAACAACGTGTAGAATGACGTTGACATGTATTCACGGTAAGAATGACAAAGTGGCTCAAAGGAACACTTGAGCACTGAATTCCTTTCTGACAAGCTTTGTCACTCAACAGTAAATACTCTGAAAGGTCACAACATGGAAGTCATGTATGCAGAAACTGCTGACATGTTCAAGTCAAAGTTGCTTAAGATGTTACGTGCACAGCTATCACTGATATAAATCATATAACTCAATAACATGATTATTTAGTGCAAAGCATGTTTCTGTAGAAGCATCCTTGTTGGTCCCGCACAACATTTGTATCGACCAATCAGATTTTAGGATTTGGTTAAAGAGAAATTAAAGAACATTGATGAAGAATGTTATTTCAGTACCAACAATATATGTGGATCAAGAAAAACACATTCTGTTTGGCAAAATAACCATATTTAAACAAACACCTCTTGTAAATATAACTCTTGGAAACAGGTATGGAAGGAAGCAGGTATGGAAGGAAACAGGTATGGAAGTACAAAAGAGGAAATGCCCACTCTCTCCATCCATCATTCAGATCCATTAAAAGAGGTCCGATCCAGTTACTCTGAGGGAAGGGTAAGTGGGTCAGAGAGCACAAAGAATATCCCACCCTACATACCTGCCACCAGTTCAGGATTGGTACGCAGTGTCTCCATGAAGTTGCTCATAACAGAGACTTCTTGCCATAAACGGCCTAACTGCTGGAACTCTGTGTCATTGAACAGAAGCTCCTGAGAGTCTGCGTAGAACCGCGCCAGTCTGAGAAAGCAGAAAAGAGACACTTCAAAAACCTGTAGCCTAAACAACTTCAGTTTTAGATTTTTAGCTTTTGGAATGTATACTCAGAAGTAATATAGAAGTTATAGAGCGGTATTATAAACTTATTGAAAACATCCTTATAGTTGAAATGTGTCAGAGCTGCATCCTCTGGGTGCCTATGATTCTCTGACATGGACAATTCTGAAAACATACAGGCCAGATCCTAAAACACTTGACTCACATAGAGTTGTGGTAGTTGGAAACAACCCCAGGTGACTCTCCTCGGGTTTGGTGGCGAAAACAAGGGTTATTAGCATTGCAGAACATCCCTTGGATCCAAGGCAGGATTCCTGTAGAGGGCATAGCCTTGCTAGGAAAATGACCTGCATTTACAGACAAGATGAGCAAGTTCTTAGAGAGACAGACAGATGATAATAGATACTGTAATCTACTACTCGTGGAATGACTTGTTTCAACATTATCATTTAAGGTGGATCATCACTGAAAATCTGCATTTCTGTGATTTTCTAAGGCTTCAACATCATGAATTTCAGGCTAATCTACTTGATGATTTTCAGTTCAAATGTAATATTGAGACACAATATGGCCACAAATATGTTTACATATGACAACAATATTAAAATGTTGAAACTGGGTTTGTAATACGGACAAACCCAACCATTTACCCAGAAAATGTCCATATTTGACACAACCTTGGTCTGAAACATCACATAATTTTTATATACTCTTAACTGTATACTGTACAAAATATAGCAGTCTTGGAACACACCTTGTGCACTGGAACTGCTATTACAAAAAAAGCTCATTCTTACATTCATGTTGGCGATACAGAGGATTTGCTCTTCGTAGCCACACTAGTCCAATGAATAAAATGACAGGCCACAGAATCTCTACCAGAAAGCGAATCTGTTCACATATGAGAAGAGAAACAAAGAATTTGATTTGACATTATTCAGATGTTAAACAAATTAGTTATTATATTCATAATAATATAATACAAATGTGATTTCAAAATGACAGTATTGTTAATTGTATTGTACCGAAACGTATTATTTTAGTTTTGTGCACCATGTCACTGTAATGCCTGTGCTTGAAATGAATGTCTGGTGTTTGTGTCACAATATAAACAGTGCACTCAAAATAGACACTGTCTTGAGGCTTTGGAAAGTACAGCCCATGATGATTGCTTTGTTTCTCAGTGAACGGGCTAATTGTACCTTTTGTCTCTTGCGGAGTGTCCAGTTCTTCCAGAGGAGCAGACGGATCTGACTGCTTGTGTTCATCGCTCCAGAACTTCACCCCGTGTAGGGGTCAACCAAGCTGTCACGAACCCGAGGGCACACACACCAAAAGGCAAAACTGGTGTATGAACTGTATTTTTAGCAAGTGAAATTAATCATATACACAATATGTTTTGAAAGGCAACAGTGATAGATTCACTTCTATTATACGGACACAAAACCAATGACACCAATGCAAGTGAATGGTTGCAACATACTTTAAAATATATTGTTTGTGTTCTGCAGAAGAAAAAAGTCACAGGTTTTAAATGACAAAACGGTGAGTAAATTATAACAGAATTTTCATTTTTGAGTGAACTATCCCTTTAAAAATGTCAATCTTAAATGTAGTCGTGTACAACTAAGTCACACATTTAAAGGAAAATGTGGGTCTGGCACTAAACCACAAAGCTATTTTGAGTCTATTGGAGAGACAAAAAGCTCAAAGGTACAGAAGAGACCTGTTATTATGTGTCTGTAAGGCATATAATTTTCTGCAGTAATCTTTTTACACAAACACTAATTAAAGCTCTTTGAATTCAGGTTGAGATACAAATGTTGACGCTCACAGAGCCAGATACACATGTAAATTAGCTGTACAGTGTGTTTTTTATGGTTAAAAGCAAAAAAAAGTGTAGTATAATAGGATTACAAACAAACACATCATTTATTATATCTAATATCAAGTTTTAAATTAAAGTGATATAGCTTTATTGAAACGATTTGATAGCTATATCGCAAACTATAACAGCAACGTGACAGCAAAAGCACGATTTTAGTCAAATTTAAACGAGAAGAATATTAGTCGCCAACTTACCTCAGTGCTGAAAAGGTTTAAATCCCTTAACATTGACATGAAAACTAAACATATTCCAGTCCATGATATTCATGGAAACACAACAGCCAAACTTGCTGCTCCAGACTAACTCGAGCGATTGAACTAATCTGATTGTGTTAATCTGCAGGGTTTACATAGCCCTCAGCAAAGCCCTCTATTTTACTGACCTCGTGCATATGTGTGCGAAGACATTGTGGGATATTGATGGTGTTTTTTATTGTCTACATTTTACCAACTGAAAGTTTGTGTTGAATCTTTTATCTTATTTGTGCATCCATGTGCCGGATGAGTCAGAGCTGAGAAGTTCAGCATTGAGGCTTAGGTGATGTGACTAATAAGGGATGAGGAGAGACAGTCTGTCACACAAGCAAACATATACATAGGAAGTGAGGACAAGCTAGAACAGCTTCTGTAACAGGGACACAAACACTTGTAGCCTTGCCCTACAATACAGCAGTGCATCAGCCTGTGCTTGACATGAGTCATAATCATGGTATTTAATCCATTAATTATAATTATTACCATTGCTAACACTTTGAGGTCAGTGTTGTTTCTATAAATGTGTAACATCCAGTATTTAAAGAGATAATTCACCCAACATATGAATTCACTTTCATATTTATGTTTGATTTTTTCTTCAGTGGAACACAAAAGAAGATATTTTGCGAAATGTCTCTGTGGTGAATAAATGATCAAAGAATTTTCATTTTTGGGTGAATTATTCCTTTAATTTTGGCAAACACCCATGGTGACCACTCTGCACAAGCAAGTACCACTCTCATGTTTGTGAAATGACATGCAAAAAAGCTGACAAAACTAGTTTTATCTAAATATTTAATTTGCAAACATGTTGCATCATGTCTTCAGGAATTGTTTTTGTAGTCAGATGTGTATGGCAGATGGTGTACGAAATGTAAACAAATGCTTAGAAAACAGAAGCAGATGCACTTGCTCCACCTAAACCATACATGAGCAGCACTGTGTTTCCAGGAACAAACTATACAACAGATCAAATACCTGGCAGTGACTGTGTTACATCAGCAGTGGCGTAGCACTAAAAGCATGTTAAAAATTCCGATCACAAATATGACTTAGGCTTCGCAAGTACATCACAACAAGCATGATGGCATGACATTACAGACAATACTATACACTTTTCAGTTTATACAAAGGATATTTTTGAATAACACATCAACATAACTTTCTATTTTCTGATATAGCAGTGTCTTTTGATAACCTCTGAATGAATTAGAATAAAATGTTATCACAGTGAAAAAGGATCGTGCGTGCTTTAATGTTGACACATTTGGCATAAAGTACGAATATAATACCCCAAATCATTCATATAACAGAACGCTCACTTATGGACAAGTGAACGTCACAAATGTTTTGGACCTCTGCTGCTTTTGCTGGCTCAAACCGTAGTTTAACATGACAACAGACTACTAACTGCTATTTAGACGTTTTGCGCTCATCTCTCTCTTAATATTTTGCCCCTTCTCAAAGGGATATAAAACAATTACATATATACAGTATGGCACAACAGTTACATACAAATACATACATACATACATACATAAAGCGGTTGATAGGTCCGCTAGCTATTAAAATGACCATAAAGTCTCAATTCAGTCACCTAATAAGCATAATATTTTGTACCAACCGTGACAAAGACAAACCTACAGGTCAAACCCCAGAAGCTACAAAATCTATCCAGCTCTGATTTAAACAAAGTGAGCCTCTCTAAGCTCCATCTCCTGCATACGGCGACTGCGTCTCTGATAGAAGGGTTTGGCCTCCGTAGGGCTGAACTCTTCTGCGCTGGAGCTTGGAGACTGAGGGGGAGAGTGAGTGGTGGGGCTTAGCGAGTCACTTTCTGACAGTCCTTCCTCCGCTCCTCCCGTCTCCAGTGATACAGAACCTACCGTCATCGTCAATGCCGTAACGGACGGCTTGACCGTTGTTGATGCTGTGGCGCTTAATGATGTGGGCGTAGTAGGGGGCGTGGCCACCGTCGGGGCAATAGTCGCGACAGTTGCAGTGACCGCTGTCGTTACTATGGTAATGGCTGTTGTATATATAACTCCTGCGCTAGAGGCTGATGCAGTTGAATCCGTTTTTGCCACCAAGTCAAAAGACCTGAATTGACTCCCCGATGGAGGTTTATAGAAAGTTCCAGGAGGGGGTTTTAATGTCCGTGGTGCTCTGAAGGATATCGACTGGCCAGTACCAGTTATATAAGGACTGCTGTGGGGTGTCACACTGACGCTGCCCGCTGTTCCCGAAACAGTCGCAGAAGAAGCGGATGACTTTGTTGAGTCAGTCACATCAGTGGACGGAAGGTTGGCCACTATCATTGCCGTTCTGGGCGTCACATCGTAATGCCTGTATTGTTTGTCCCAGGTTCTTCTCAGTGTCTGCGTGTCTATGAAGGGGTTCCTGTAATAGCTTGAGAGTCGTGGCGTTGAAGGCTTTTCTGGCTCGGTGGTCTCCTGAATAGCAGCGGGGGGACGTTCTCGCTCAGCGGTGTTGCGGCTGTTACGCTCATTAAGCAGTCGGTCAACGGGCATGCTGATGGGTCGAGACACCTGCTTAGACCTTGGGGGACGCATCTGCACCGCTCGGGTGCTTGCACTGGGTCGGCTAAAGACAGATGTGGCCTTCTGTGTCTCTACGGGACCAGAGACAACCCCGTTGACGTCTGAACCGACACCTGCTGAAGATAAATACTCTTAACCCTTATTTAAACAAGCTATCTTTTCTTTAAAGCATCTGGATGGATTCCAATAGTATTGCTTATTGATTTAAAGATATGGTATTTACCATTATTTCCATAATAATTTTTCTTTAATTTTATTTGGAATCGAGTTAATGTTAATTATTAGCAGGATTTAAGAAAGGCAAAGCAAGCAATTATATTTTAACATAATTTAAGACAAACACTTTTTTTGGAGTAAAATATGCTCAACCCACTTCAAGATCTAATAACTCGCTAGAGTGTCTCTTGAGATCGGGGAGAGAGATTTACACTCTGCACAGCCTCATGTAAACACCTAAAGTAAATAAGGTCAATTTTAATTTCACAGTGCCCAAAGACACTCATACTAACCAGACGTCTGTGCTGCTGCCCCTGTCTTCATTTCCTTAACTTCCGCCAACAACTGTGAGGTAATGACAGATGAGTGTCTCTTGTAGACTTTAGTGCTCTTAATGAAAAATAAAAACAGAACACAACTTTTGAAAATGTTTCTACCAAAATGGCCAAAACTAGTTATATGAGGTTCATTGAGTCACTGCTTCCATTCTCCATCCCACTCACCTCTTTGATATCCATAAGAGAACGTGAGTGGCGACTGAGTTTCGGCTCTTTGTCAATGGAAACGTGTGGTGCCGTTGGGCTGGTGGGAGACACAGGGCCATCAAAGATCATCTGATGATGACTGATGAGCAGTTCCACCATGCGAGCCTGGTGGGGGTAGTCAACCAGAGAGGACAGGGACACTTCCGCCTCTAGCTGTCTGGGCTTGATGAGCGTGGGGCCGAAAATGATGCCGAGGTTACTAGCTGTCATCTTGTTCTCCTCGGCTTGCTCGGATACTCTGTTAAAAAATGAACGGCAAAGAAAATGAATAAAAACAGATTCTGAGTAGATTCTATGTGTATTTTTAATTCTGTGCTATATATCCTGCATGACACAGGCTTTTGTTTATCTAAATGTTGAAGTGGTTGTGATGTACCTGTGCAGGTGGCCGATTAGGAACTGCAGGGTTTTGTAGTGGGCTGCTGGAAGATGCCGAAGGAGGTCTCTGATTTTAAAGATGACTCTTTTGAGCTCAATGCTGAGGCACAGCTGCTCTCCTGATGATTTACTTTTAGCTGAATCGGGCTCGTCCGCCAAGATGCTCTGAGTCTCTTTCGCCAGCCCGATGACATCATTATAATACCGATACAGAATCAACGGCTCTGGCAACTGAAAGACAAAGATTCAAACAGACATTAAAATGATGCTTTTGCTGAATGACAAAGAAAGTAGAGCCACAGGAAGTTTCATAACAAAAATAAGTTTCATGTTTTAATACTACAAAACTGGGATAGGTTTTAATGTCCCACCACACCTGTCTCAGGTAAAGCTTAAGCACATTGCTTATGTCATGTGGGTGGAGGTCAGAAAGCTCCACCAAGTCCTTTCCATTTTCAAAGGCCTGGCACAGCTTTTCCACACGAGACTTCGCCCCATTCACACGATAAATGCCCTTGAAATGCATCGAAAGTAGGTGTTACACAAAAGATAACTCAGAAATTCAATCATTTAATTTCGGCCAGCAACATTTCAATTGCGCCTGTTTACCTTAACATTCAGGGCACGACTCTCGATTTCCAAGGTGCATTTTTTGATGATGAAAGGTATGCCGTCAGGACTGTTCTTAACTACCTGAGCAAAGTCAATCCCAAACAGGTGCAGTCTGCCCTGGAGCTTTTTATGACCACACTGAATAGCAAGAGTCTCCAGGCACTTCTTATGACAGGCCAAGGAACACTACGTAAAAAGAAATCATGACAATGACAGGCTATTCCACTTAACATTCAAGTAAACAGAATGGGTGTTAATGAGGATGATGTTGCTGATACCTCCTCGCATTCAGCCCCGTGAAACACCACCAGGCCGTCACACTCTCTGCATTTGGAGGGTGCCCGCAGTTTCCTCAACTTGTGGGTGTGAGCGGCTTTTGACATCTGAGCATTCCGAAAAGGTCCAGGAGAACTGGCTGTTACCATCCCCATCTCAGCAAGACCTAGGAGGGGGAAAACATGATCTGTTTCTAAATGTAATTTCCAAAAATGTTTACATATACTCTACTGTGAACTTTCTAATCAAATCAGTGATACAACTGATCACAAAAAAACTGTTTTTTAAAAGTAGGTAGTAACCTATAATAAAGGCTATTATTATGATTGTTATAACACATGTCATGGTGAGGTAAACTGAGAAACAGGAAGTGTTAACTGTGGCATTTTGCCAGTATTACCACTCCGCCCATCAGTGCAAAAAGAGCAAAAACATGGATGTGAAGAAACGCAGCACTTATGTAATACAGTAAAACCTCTTATGTGAACACACCGACCCACTACCAACCATTATCTAATGGGGAAGGTGGTTCTCTCTCATCCAGGTCATCCGCAGAAGACATGGTACCAGTTGAGGGAGTTCTGGGAAGCCTACGTTTGAAATCCCCTGCAACAAAAACACACAAGCATTAGTCTCACTTCTGTCCTGCAGAGGACTTCTCTTATTCTCTTACTTCTCCATCCAGCTCACTGAAAACTAGACAACATTATCTAGAAAAACAAGCATTTACAATGGCCACATAAATGTTTTACATTTTACAAACATTTTGTTTAAAAAATGTTTAACATGCTTAACAAGCACACTATTATGAAATGATGCTTGTGAATGTACCTGGACTGGCAGTCGGGGAGTCCATGGAGCGAGACTCGCTGCTTCCTCCGGCACTCTCTGAGTCACTACACATCCCTCCTCCACCAGCACTGCTTGAGCTCCAGGCCCGCTGAGAGCCCTGCGTCCTTACAGCTGCAACACATAAACCATTCACAATCACTGCGAATAACAGTTGTAAGCCTTCAACTTTTCTGTCAAAAAAAATCTGTCATCATTTACTCACCCTCATGTCATTTCAAACCTGTATGACTTTCTTTCTTCAGAATACAAAAGAAGATACTTTGAAAAACGTCAGTAACCAAACAACACTGACCTCCACTGGCTTCCATTGTATGGACACAAAACTACTGAACCATTTCTCAAAATATCTTCTTTGTGTTCCACAGAAGAGCCATATATAGATTTTTATTTTTGGTGGAACTATCCCTTTAACAATATATTATGTGTAGTGTTTGCAAGTTTGCAAAAACCAGACCACATACATATTAAAGAAAATATTTTATTTCACACTAAAAATCATTTGACCACAACATTTCTTAAACATAAGAGCTGGTTTTGTGTATTCTCTCTCATTTATTCCTACATACCATTTATTTAAAATCATCAATGTATAAAAAGGCATATCAATCAAATGTGTAATCGAGTTCACAGCTCATATCTAGACCATGATTTTTAATTAAGTCTAGATGCTAAGCTCAGGATATGATCCAGCAGACTAATCACATCACTCCATCAGGGGTTTTTGTGGGACGATCTGGGTTTTGGGCCTGAATCCTGACTGCTGGCAGCTCTTGTCCAGATACTCTACAGCCAGCACTGGGCAGATGTTAAAAACCTACAGCAGATATGTCAGGCATAAAACTAACAGGCTGCCAAATCTTGCCAAAACAAAATGTGCCTTGAAGTGCCAAACATCTCAAGATTCTGTTTTTATTGGAGGAAAGTAAAAGTTTGGGAATGTTAGATTCTAAGAAATGCTGATAAAGTTTCAATCCCAGCTTAATGTGCAATGACAACTAGAAGTGTGCCAGTTGTATGCTGATTTCCCCAAAGAATGTAAACACTGGCACTGTCAACATTGCTTTTCTGGGAAAGTTGTGTGAAAGCAGTTTCTTCCCATCCATTTGAAGCCGTATAATTAAATTGAAAGTATAATTTCAGTCAGTGAAGCTCAAAGAAGTGAGAAAACTACAGAATCTTTATCACCGGTGCAACCTGTTTTCACAAACTTTAAAATTACAGCGTTCATCTCCCTGAAGGAGTATGAGATTATGTGTATTGCTCAATGGGCATAATTCCAGATATCCACCCACTTACTTGCAGGGTCTGAAAATATAAAGTCTCAAATCTTAGGTATACCTACCTATGTCTACACTGCTATTGGAGCGTCTCTCTCCAATCTTGGTCTTGCAGGGTGATGCAGTCCCTTCAACCTCATCAGCGCTGTGGTTATCTCCAGAGGTGACTGAGCCCTGTGACAGGTTCCCATGGGAAGAGTGAGTGCTGCTCACAGACCTCTTATGAAAGGACATTCTGAAAAGGAAAACACAAAAATACCAGGGCTGTCAATTATTCCAATTAATGACATGATGTGTTGAAACAATTGAATACATTACAATTATGGAATACAAATATTTGCATTTACAAAGACATTTATTTACATTATTGTGCCAGACAGATGCATGGAATAGACAGCACAAAGGTGAGGTTATAACGCATCAGTAAACAAATGCCCACATTCCAAAGCACTAAAGTATCTAATTGACTATTGTTGACATAATGTAACATAATCCAGATGAACATAGCTGGCTGTTTTTAGTATTTTGTACAACCCAAACAATACTGCAGGCACAAAAGACAAGTGACATTGGTTAGCCCGTGTAAACTGCACAAAAGGACTGGATAGAATGTGCCAATATCTTTATAGGTGTGTGTGTACGCAGTTGGTGTGATTCAGAGGTCAAGCTAAAAAGCTTTACACAGGACAGTGATTACAGAAACTCCCGGGTAAACAACTGCATCGTTTCATTCATCATTCTTCCTGAGGAAGATGCAAACAATACACACCCCTCTCCGGCCCGCACGGAAGCCAGAGCTCGGCTGTGAGTGCAGACTAACCCAGTTTTGGAGGAAGCGGTGATGTCCTGAGACAGAGACTCCAGCCACACACGTTCTTTGGGCAGGCTGCACACGAACTCGGAATAGCGCTGGCCCGGCTCGTACTTTTTGGCTTGTTCGCACAGAGCTTGATAGTTGACCGGCAGAGGCACAGTTTGAGTCTGCTGCATGTGTAACCAGTTCACTGTCACCTACAACCAGTTGAAAAAAAGTCAGTATACTATAATAAAAACATTTGCTTTAAAAGAGAGGTTGTGATATACTGAATAAATATAGTAATGGTGTAAGGGGGAGGGATACAGACCGCTTTAAGCGTCAGATCGCATTGGAAGACCAGCTTCCGGATCTGAGCGAGAATCTCATTCTTGGCATTGGACAGGCCAACCTTTCTTGCTTCGAGATCTGCCACACTGGCTTTATACTGCTCTTGTGCTTCCTCTGCCTGGAGTCACCACAAAAACACAGATTGTGAGCCAACCAAAACAAAACAAAACAGAAGCACAGTGTTTTTGTCGGATGTTCTAGTTAAAAGTGTGTAATTTCTGTGCACCAAAAATAATGACCGTTTCTAAATAGGTTTCCAAATTGACAGGTCAAACAATGTTTAAAGAAGACTACACATACATGACTATGTGAAAGCAGGTAGTACCATTTGTATGCTTTGTGATAGTAGATTGAGTATCAGATTGTTACAGCAGAACTATTACTCATAATGTAGACGTGTAGCCAAATTTTTGTCCTGTTCGACAGAATGAATCAACCAGATGTTAAATAGATGTTGAACTCGAACTAATTCCCAGGAACCCCCACGTCAGCACTTAGATGCCCAGTAAACCAGGCCAATAAACACAAGGGCGTGTGTGTTCGTGCAGTCTGTAATGGTGGTGGAATTCAATGTAGAGCATTAAAATTCTTTATAGTGTGGTTCTACATTTGTACAGTACCCTCTGTAGGGCCTCTTCCTCCACCCTTCGTTTCTTCTCCAGAGTTCTGCCTCCTGTGGCCGGCTGCTCCTCCTCAGTGCGGCTGGTGGAGCTGCGGGCTTTCTCGTACTCCTCCCTCTTCTGCACCTTCAGCAGCTGGGCCTTTTTCACAGCGCTCTCAGCCTCGCTCTGAACACACACACGCATTATCAAATGTTAATGCTCTGAAAAAACGCAAACAATTAAATTCTGAGAACTGAAATGATCACAAGTACCATTTTCTTCAGGTCTCTTTGCCATTGTTCTTTAATCTCTTTCCTTTGCTTGTCCAGGTCATTCTTGCGGACCAGCAGTGGCTGTGGGAATTATGAGAAATGTGTGGTTGTTGAATACTTGGCTTAATTTTATAAGGAACTGATTACTAACACCCACCAAAAAAAAGTAAAAAACTGTATTTGGAAAGTAAATAATCCTATTATAGCACTGATTTATTTACTAGTTGAAATGTAACTATTATGAACTGAACAATACATGTTTAAATCATAACATATAAACAATAGCACAATTATAACAAAGAATCACTATAAACACAATGTGTTCTCTAAATTATACTTACATTTATTTTATTGTGATTTTAATTAAATTTAACCTAGATGGAAAAAGACACAAAATCATAATATATAACTTTAACCCTGTCTGTTTATAATCTTACCTGAATGAATTTGTTGGTTTGTAGAGCCGAAGCTGTTTGCAGCAGAACCTGATTGTACTCAATCTCATTTTTGAAGGCAGAGACATAAATATCCTGGAAGGGCATGTAGTCCTTAACAATAAATAAAAGAGTTCATTAGAATTTTGTTTAAAGAACCGAAAGAAAAATGTTTATATCAAAATAATATATTGAAAAGTACCTGTTGACTTGCAACTGCCTTAGCGGATTCTGCCATCTTGGCAAAGCTTTTGGCACATTCCATATCTGTTAAACACCAAAATAAAGTTTAACACAAAGCTCACAAGCAATTCATTGCAAGAAGGAATATGCTTTAAGAACAGACTGACCCAGACTAAGGCGTTTCTCTACCCAGGCCAGAACGTCTTTGGTGTATTTGGACCAGGCCTTAGCGTAGAGCAAAGCCGACTCCACTCCTCTGTCATTTCTCAGCAGAAGCAGGTCCACCTGTTCCACAGGGGACAACTCTGGAGAGGACAAAGCAGGATCTGGACATACACACACAAGACCTCTTACAACACACACACAAAAACATACACAGACCTTCCACATCCTTTAAAAAGAGATGTTAAAAAGGATGATGTTTATGGTTCTATCATTTAGACTCTATTAAACTATAAAATCCACTATAAAATGTTTCGCTTTATAGGCCAAAAGTTACTAGGCAAATTTAAAAAGTCAGCTTTATTAAAGGCTGTCAAAATGGGGGCAGACTGCTTGTAAATTACTAAATATACTACACCATTCCCATGGCACCAAAGCCAAACATCTAAAAGTGACACTAATGCGCACACTGGTAGCTACGATAGATATGCAGTATTGCATGAGCGTGCGAGATCATCTCATAAAATCTGTGCTAAACCTTTGCCAAAAGCACTGACACGCAGCCTTTTGACCCACCCCCCCCACACATATAAACACCGCCCAGCTGCGCTCCATCTGAATCCAAGCACCCCGCCCAATAAGCCACATGTGGTTCCCATTCCACACACAAACGTAAAAAAAAAAAAAAAGCAAAAGAATGTCAACCATTTGGCCAAAAAGAAGAATGTGAGCCTATATGAAAAATATCACAAATGTAAAAGGGGGTATATGGAGCCCTGCAGTGGAGCATGACCTATGTCATGCCTATGTTTATCTGTGTCTTGTAGAATAACTCCTTTCATGTGTGGTCCATTAAAACTAGGACAACTTTTGTTGATATTTGTATTTCTGTTGCTTGGGGGGAGCGTGCAACCCTTCAACGGCACGAGTCTGACGAGTTTTACAATGAAAACAGAATTACCTGCCAGATCATTTCTCTCTTGATGACATCCCCCTAAATCTTCAGAGAGGTTTTCAAAAGACTAGAGGAGATAAAGAGAAACAGAATGAGATCTGTGCTTGTTTCCACTTGTCTTTATCTGACAACAGTCGATCAAAGCTTCAAACCCTTCGCTTTTTAAAACACAGGGGCCAACACAGGTTTCATATTTTCAAAACAATCGTCTGAACTTTAAAGGTACAGTTCACACAAAAAGGACAAATCCTTTATTCTCTATTCATGTTGTTCCAGGCACATGTGCAGTTATTTTCCCAGTGGATAACAAAAGTAGTATTTTCAGAATCCATTAGCGCTTTCAAACTGTGGGTTGGGACCCACATGTAGGTCACACAAAGTGTCTCTGCTGATGTAGTAAATGACAAATCAGTACACGTAAATCAGTTTAGTCCAATATATGACAATGACAATGGTTTGATATCTGTGTCTTGGTATTGCAGTTAAAGTTAAATTTCATTTATACAATTACAACAAAAATAAAACTGCTCTACTAAAAAAAACTAATGCTTATATTTTCCTCATATTTTGGTGGGTCTGTTTAGATGAAAAGTTTGGGAACCAAGCCACTATAAAAGCATCATAGAAGTAGACCACATGGCTCTTGTGCTACATTCCAATTCTTTTAAACCAATATGATAAGTAAATAATGGAGGAGATGTCTTACACGACTTCTGGCCTGGGGAAACCCCAACCTGCAGCCACTGTCCACATCTCCCATAAGGAAGTCAGACACTCTGAAATGGGAATGAGAAACAATCAGTCAATACACTTGACATTAAATACTTTCTTACAACATATTGGCCTTAGTATTTCTACTTTTGATTTGAGAAACAACAAAAGCATAGTTTGCCAAAAAATTTACATTCTGTCATTATTCACTTGACATGTCGTTCATGTCGTATGAGCAAGTCACACAGCATGTCAAGGGTGAGTAAATGACAAAACATTCATTTTTAGATGACTATTCCTTTTGTTAAGTAACGTTACAACAAGCCTATTTCACAAGTGTTAAGAGAGTAAATATGGCTGATGAAAGACACACGGCTGATGTGCCACAGAAACCAAAGTAACTGAACTCTACTAAAATGAGAGTTTATATACAGAAGCAGGGCTTAGTTCTTTGTCACCGGATAATAAACATGCTTACAATGGAAAGGGCTACAAAAACATAAAAGATACTCACACATTGCCAAACGTAAATGCCAAATTGTCAATGGTTGTGTATATCTCGCCAAAAATTGTGTCTTCGTTTTCTTTATTGACTTCTTTGACATTCAAGCCTGTGAAATGTAATAAACCACAAAATTACAATTTTTCCACTCATTTCATCTAGAATTACAATTATAAGACGATGAGCCACAATGCTTCTGCCTACAAGAGATCTCAACTACTCGCAACTAAAATCACCATAGGTGTTAAGGGCAGCTATGTAGCGATGAGGCTTTCAATCAATTCCTTTACCAATTTTTTCACATAACACCACATTAATGATTTTGTTTATTCACAGAGGAGAGGAATTACAGACCTCAACCTGTTTAAAAAAAAGGAACTAGGGATTCTTCCTTATTAAAAGTCTAATACTGGCATCTACTAAAGTTTTGCTTCCCCAGAAACAACAAATCCCGAACATTACATTGTTTAAGAAGACTCTTATGTTTTGAGCACTTAGACGAGAAGTTGACAACTTATTGACCTAAAATCTTAAAGCAAAATGCAAATCTTTTCAATAGGAAATGGAGAACAGATATGTGACAGGCAGCAACTAAACGCTCATAGAGGCTACGAAACTTGCATTAACCAAGCACTTCCTGTCTGCTAGCTGTTCCTCCCCTTTACAGGAAACCCTCAAAAAACATAAATTCTCAAAATATTCAGAGGACAAATTTCACCCAACTTACCAGCTGTTTAAACTCGCACCTTACTTTATGTCCCGTCATATCCAAGTTTGATACGGTAAAGCACAGAACACAGCTAAGACGAAGACAAAATTATCCTGACACTAATGCCACAGCCCAGTTTAGAATGATTCAATGAAGCTTGACTTCCACTTTTTCCCGACAAACTGGGCCAAAAAAAACCCATCATCTTCTGCTGTAGTTTCCAGTTCCGCAGTTTTTTGGATGGATGTCACTCAAAACACAGTGGCTGTCGGCAACGGTGGGAATCCCCACCCTCAACTGCCACTCAAGCTCGCAGCTATAACGGAGGACAGGAACAAAAGGAGACGAGAGCGTGAGAGGTGCGTGGCTCCTCATGCATGCCTCTCTGCTTCTGAATGCAGGCGGCCCCTGCTATGGAACGCTGACTTCTTCCTCAGGACATCCTGCAGTTCCACAACAATGCTTCCACTTCTGCCCCCATCGCAGCTCAACTATGAGAATGGCTACAGGCAGCCAAAAAGCATTTCTCTCAAAGAAAACCCCTCGAAAGTACATGCGTATTTCAGAAGTACAGACTGTCGACAGTCACTTTGAAAAGTCAAATCTGATGTCAAGAGAAAGAATTGTTTTTGGACCAAAATATTGTTATATAAAGGATTCCTACACATTTTGATAATAAAGTCTGGCATGTCATGGAAAAACTACGATTATTTGCCATCATTTTTCATCCTTACAAATCAATGCCAAAATTCCCAAGTTGTCCATAAAAATGGTTGTCCTCCTGATGGTCCACAAAATACAAACATATATTTTTTCAACCCGAAGTTTGAAAAGAAACATGTTTAATAAAAATCTCGCCATTTGACGGGTCAATATCTCCATGCGTTTATCACTATCAGGGTGCGATGCGTCATAAGGCAGGATAAAATACCTGAGATAAAAGAGGCTCCTGCAGATGAGAAGCAGAGATAAAAATACAGGCAGTCAAATGCCACTGACTTGTTCTAGACATGGGTGGGAAAGAAAGAATTTCAATAACTTGAGACATTTGACACTTCTATTGATGCGCCCCTGAGAGATTCTTCTGCAAAACTATGCAGAATTTAAAAAAAAAAGAGACCTCATGGACCGTGATCAAGGGGAAAAAAATGTGCATCTGATTTCCTAAAGATCCTTCTAGAGAAAAACAGACTGACATGTATGTGCCGTGTTTAAAAGTGAGTTTACGTGAGGAGCTCTTGAACTGGAATGTGGCTCTTGCAGGTAACTCAGATTGACTGGGTATCTAGCACATGTCTATCTTAACAGTCAAAATAAAAAAATTAAATATCCCAGGAATGTTGTAAAAGATTACACACATAGCATACAAAATATTATCTTCTACTGAAGTCTGCAGACCTCCTTTTGATAGAAACAGTGAAAAGGGTCATTGGCCCTCTAGTGGCACAAGCTGATACTATAGTAGCCATTTCAAACAATGTTGCCAAATTCAAAACGTTTGAAAACAGCTGAGAATTATGTGTACAACTAATAAAATACACTCTGTATGACTCAAAATTAAAATCATTTTCTATTCTGCAGCCTCAATCTGGATTCTGGACTGCAAACAGCACACGTCTGTACATTTGGAAATTCTTGTGCCCTAGTCAAAAGTAAAATGACCCTTTTATTTCAAACAGAAAAAGAATTTCTAAGTGTTCATTTGAATTTAGGAAACTGAGAGCTGTCTAGCAACTTCCCTTCAACTTCAGCTTAGTGTTGACTCATTATCGACTACTGAAACAGAGTGTCAAGTGTCAGAGCGAGTGAAACCAATGGTACTTTATAAACAGCCAGCAAGAGTCTTTTGCTGCAACATTGGGTTTTTTAGTTTAAAAAAAGTGTGCGGGGCTAAAGGATGCTCACCTTTGACTTTGGCAATAACCGTGCCTGCAGCACCGAGAATTTCTGAAGAGTTCAGCGCCTGGTGTTTGCCGATGACGGCCTTCAACACGCGGACCAGCTCGCCGAGTCGTTCGTCGACCACGTGCTGCGAGCACTCTTGATTTTCTGTGGGTGACAGAACAAACCACAAACACATGAGCTTTGCTACCTCGACAGCTGTAAGACAATGTGGGTGCAGCAAAAATTAAACCTATAGCATTAAAACTAAAGACGGATTTAAAATGCAAGAAGCTGAGTCACTCGCCCTAAAATGCAGAAGAGGAAATGGCATTAGTGTGTTTGTTTTTGGCATGCTCAGTGTGATTGTGCAAGCTTTTGCGGTTAGAGAAGATGAGCAGATTATAGAGGACACTGTGTGGCAGAGAGGCAGACATAGATGCTCTGCGAGTATGAGAGAGATGTACAGATAACACAAGTACAGAGACAAACATGACAACAGCAATGCGTGGGAGACATGGTTTAATGAGTGAAGGTTTTTTTTGTTTGAAGGTGAGCTGTACATTGAAAATGAGGCACAGAGCTCCATAGCTGCTGACTAAGAACACTGGATTACTGCTCTCATGGAAAAAGGGATCAGGAGATTTGACTGATCTCCTGTTGTTGAATATGTGTGTGCCCTTCTGAATGCATGCACGACGTGAGAAGTTGCTAATATTACCTAAATGTTTCTAGGGAAGTACAAAGTGTCTGTGTGACACTAGTTCTTTTATTTTGAAATAGCGGAAGTGTGTTAAAAACTGTAAGGGCCTGTTCACACTAAGTCACCAGCAATTATATAATATCTAAACAACAAAATAACCAAAGGGATGTTTGCATGAAGCAGAAGTAAACTCTTAAAAATAAAGGTGCTTCAAAAGGTTCTTTGATGCCATAGAAGAACCTTTAACATATGAAAAACCTTTCTGTTTCACAAAAGGTTCTTTGTGATGAAAAAAGGTTCTTCAGATTATAAAAAGTAAGAAAGATATGGTTTTTTAAAGAACCTTAGGCTGAATGGTTCTTTGTGGAACCAAAAATGGTTCTTCTATGGCATCGCTGTGAAGAACCTTTTAAGCACCTTAATTTTGTGTAGTAAAAACTGACTCTGCCGTGTTTAGCAGACGACTTTACATCTATTAACTGGACGTTGTGATGGGTTTTGGGGATTTGATCACAGAGATGCGGCAGAAGCTTTATGTAAGCACAATGTGGAAGATATGCGTGTCTGTGTGTTTGGAGACAAAAAGAAAAAAGACAAATCAAAAAGTTCAATTTGTTTAACTGATAGCCAAGCTTAATCCAAGCTTTTGTCATCTGAAGAAAAATAATTACTGCAATGACCTAATGAGTGGTCTTCCAGTCAATGCAACCAAGCACATTTATGCAATTCTTATTATCATAAGAATTGTAACATGTTGCTCATTAAGACTAATGTACTGTAGATTCTCAAGCATGAGCAACAATACATGTGATGTAATTTATGGATGGATATATTCAATACTGTCAAAAGGCTGAAAAATATTAAGAAAACCTATATATATATATATATATATATAAGAGCAACAGAGAATGGGTAGAGTTTTATGAATGACGGGCATCTAAATCGAAGTGGGTCCTGCAGGTGCAGATTCTGTTTGTGCCTGGTCACATCAATATCCACTTCCCACTTGTTTAACCTGCTGCAAGGGTTTCTCGATAACACACACATACACACAAACAAAAGCATAAGACAAAACTCATGCATTATGTTCACTAAAAGATAACACAACAACACAATGACCTGCTCCCCCACCTGGGTAACCAGGTGCAGGTCTTCTCCATGGCAAGATTGGGAGATTCCAGTGTGATAAGTGGAGAGGAGGCCCTAGCCTCAGGGATACTCAGTGTCCTCTCTCCTCTTTGACTTTGAAGTGTCCCTCATACAGAACACAGACAAAAGGCCTCCATCACAATCCCTCACCCCTGTTGTGGATCCTCTTCTCAGTGCCCTCCTAATTACTGGTGAGGGGTCAAGTCCTAACCAACAGGTCATAGAGGGAAACCCTGCTCGGGTTACCCTTTAACTGTTCGTATGGGGCAGTTTTAACAACCGAAACCTAGCATTCTTGATATGTAACTAGTACTCTATGAAAAAGCTTTTTATCAGTTGATGGTGTCTAAAGTAGGGCTCTGCGATTTGGGGAAAATATCTAATTGCGATTATTTTGACAGATATTGCGATTCGATTTGCAATTTAATTTTGCAAAGTTAAGCTTCAGCTCAGTACTGTCAATAGTGTGAGTATTGTTACCCCACTGAATAAAAAAACAATGGAAACCATCACAGTTATAGTGTGTTTTGGGCATTATTTTTACTGTTGTTTTATTGGTTTCCATCTGCCACCAAAAGAATCCATCAAATACCAGTAGACACCATTATAGTTTACATTAAAACCAATACAATTCCCATTATAACCATCAAATTTTCGATTGTGTTTTGGGAGGAGTTCTACTGTTTTTTCAGCAGGGAAAATATAATGGTATTAAAGATTTTTGATTTGGAACAAAATGCAGTACATGGCCTGTCTGAATGACAGTGTGCACCCCCCCCCCCCCCAAACCCCAATGGGGGCCCAGCACACAGGGGACTATGTCATGTGTCAGAGCTGATTGGGGTCCCAGGACGTCTTCATGTCAAGCGTAGCAACCAGTGGTTTGCAAACCCGCTCTCGCTCTGATATGAATAATGCATCGATCTAGGCTCCCAAAACACTTCAGCGCTTTCAAAACAATGGGATTTTAAAAAATGTGCATGAAAATTGCTCAGGGGGAACTAGGGGACATTGTTTCGGTGGGGATACAGAGAGGCACACATGCATTGTTCGGGACGAGGCCCCTGCGGATGGCCCTCCGTCCAGGGTCTATTACACTTCTAGAGCTCCAGCGACGAGTCGCTGTCCCTCCCACGCTCAGCCTGCATGCTGGCCAAGCCACGCTTCACGCTCAGTCTCTTCATGTTTCACTAGTACTTTTCACCCGCCCCTCCGTCTCTGATCAGAGCTGTTTAACATAATCTCACCCAACTGCCAACAAGCCTTGCACTGCAGTGTGAGAATAAAGCCCAATAACGGGCCCTATCCTATGTTTCTGTCTACTCGAATGTCAACTCAGTTTTCATTTAGAACTAGTATCATCATTTGATACAAATAATGCTTTTTAGATCTAATCAAATTATACTGAAGATGATGTGTTTGGTTTTAAATTGAATTTGCGAGTCTCCTCAGCTTACGAAGATGAAATACAACAAGATAAATTGTTATTCAACGACAAAGAAGTAAAATGAAAAGTGATTTATTTGACCAATCTTCAATTCAATTCAGTAAAGAAACATGCATCTTATACAGGCCTTCTGACAGACATAACACTACAGTTTCCATTAAAGTTAATTGTTAACTTAAGTTCAGTATCTTGAACCAAATAACATTAACTAAAAACGGTATTGCCAAACTAAAAACACAGTCAATTAAATAGATTGTAAAGACTGCTACAGTCAAAAACTAAAATGTCAGTCTTTCCCTGACACTGGGATGTATTTTTTCCAGTATAGGTTCCAAATGTTTCTCAGAAAACTAGCGAGTTGACACAACGTCATCATGCACTTCAAAGCTTTTACGCACAGCTGCTGGCATTTCCTCCGTTGCTAACAACAGGTAATCAATAGGCACGTCTCGACCTGCTTTAGTTGCGCTTTGCCCAAAGCGGCAGCCGAGCTTAGCGACACACTGTTGTGATTCACGAGTGAGAAAATGCCACTGGGTTTGACACTGTGCCTGTCGGCCTTCCTCAAACCATCTCACTTGTCATTTATGGGAACAGAAAGACCATTCTTTGAAGTGCAGGACATTGACAGAAACTCCTGTTAGCATATTAGGGGAAATCAAAACGCCTTAAGCACCACTTTAGATAAATCACATTTCATCAGCTAAACCAACATAAACCACATCAGGAGACCTTAAGTTGACGTGCACCCCGAAAAACACTCACCTAATGATGGTTCTGCACCCTTCCTAGATTTCCATGGGCCAACTGGCACATCACCATGACCAATCTGTTGAACTGCGGCTGTAAATCCACACCCCAGGAAATGCTACCCAACCGCAGGCTCACACAAAAACATCCCTCACCTTCAGTGGGAAAGTTACTGCCCAACAAATCTCTCTCCTCCACTTCACAAGCGCAGCAAGCCATTATATCGCCTACCACGGGGGCTTTGGCAATGGTGCCACCCGCAAAACACTGTGAAGCAATCTCGTTACACAAGGGTGGGATGTCTTTTTTTCACTTTTTCAATTTAGAGGGTTTTGTCCACATCCCCAGATTAACACCACTACAATATGCCGAGGAGGCCTCCACCCCAGGACCTCCAACAAGCTGGTGTATTCAGGAAAACAATTTCTCAACTAGGTCCGGCTATGAGAAAACAGACCTAAAATCTGGCTTTTATTTTTTATTTTTCTCTCAAGCCCATATTTGCTTCTCAATTATCAGGACCCCCTTACAGTAGTCTCTTTTTTGGGGGGGATTTACATTATTCTCTATGTGTAGTGTACTATCCTCGTTTTGAGCTATAATAACAGCTGGAGGTAGATAACGCTGTTGGAAGCCTTTTTTAACCAAGTCTAAGAAATGTGAAAGAGCTGAACTCATTTTAAACTAGTTATACATTTTAAACTAGTTTTAAACACAATGTTTTTAAATTAACTGTTGGAATTCTATTTTGATTCATTATGAGTATGTTTAGACATAGATTTAAAAAAAAAAAACAGAGCGCTGCTATCTGATCTATGCTAAATCAGCCTTTAGACTCAACAGAGATGCATGAAAGGGCCGAAAGCCACAAACCACATGGCCTTTCCTGGTTGTTATCACGGTACTTTTCAAACTCAGAGCACTCAAGAAAAGCTATAATACTCTTCCTCTCAACAGAATAGCACATTCTTTCAGTAACCCACATGATGAGCGTGAAAATGCCACAATAGATTTACGTTCTGGATGTGGTTCTCCCTTAACACAGGGGGAATTATTTGATTTTTGGACCCTCCAGTAAAAACACCCCACCCTTCTGAATATCCAACCGTCACGGGAGTTCAACATTACACTAAAAACATCTCCATTTTGATTCAAAGAAATATCACAATAGACTCTTAGATGTGTTTTGATAAAAGAAACAAAAGTTACTGACATCTCTTTCCCATGATGTGTACAACATCTACCAGTTGAACATTAAACAGTTTACTCAGCACTTCCGCGACTGCCAGTGAAGTGTCAAATAATCGTGCCAGCATGAAAAATGCCTTTGAAAACATTTTAAAATTTCAACAAGGAAGAGTCATTTTTCATGTGTCACACACCTAACAACAGTCAATCGAAGGCACCATAGCAACAAGTGAACATTTGTTCTGGAGGAATGCAGGGTATGCAGGAGGAGGGGGTGTCATGGCGGAGGAGAAATCACAGACGAGAAAAGTTTTGTCAGACAGATCAAAGTGAAGAGCCATGCTTACACTCAACATAAACGGTAAAGTAACTACAGCAAAACAAATAAAAAAACCCAGAATGAAAAGATGGCCGGAAAAGCAATGGCCTGATAAACACTTTACAACTTAATGGTTTGTGCAGTTAGCTACAATAGCTCCAAGTAGGCATTCAATGTGCTGTGAACAGACTGCAGACGTTAACAGGCCCTAGCGTGAAATAAAAGCCAAGGAGCACAGCAGAAGGTATGGAGAGCTGTGATGATCCATCTCTGTGTAGACAGGAATCATGGATGAATCCATCAATTTAAAGGGTCAGTGACCATCTACTCCATTATGAGAAAACAGGGCAGTAGGAGAGTAGAGAGGTCGAAAGCATGTGCTTGTGGGAAGTGTCACCAGACGGGGGTCAGCTTGACAGAGGTGGTGTCACAAAGAGAATCTCATTGATCAATACTTAACCACACTGTCAACAGATTAAAAACAGCTATCATTTTGTTAAGCCTCTAGCATTGACTGAAATGAAGGGAAACAATGAGCTGTTTAAACTATAAGTTTATTTATTTCATTTGTTTTGTTGGCATTTGTGGGAATATGTTTTGCCTGTATTCTAACACCAACACACTTGGTGAATAACATCTATAGCTATCACACTTGGTGGTGATCACCGGTTTAGGTTAAATGTATTTGCAAAGACAGAAAACATTACAATTCCCAGTAAAATGTGAGCCCAACCTTTAGTAAATCTTATATTCTTTGGCTATTCTTAAATGGGAAAGTATTTGAATGTGTAAATACCACAAACCATAATTGGCCTGTTACTATCTATACTCCACAACTCTGTCATTAAAGTTAAATTTTTGGCTTTCATTCCTTCACTACATGTCGAAAATCAACACAGCAAGCAACTGCTTTTCTAAAATGGAAAAGAACACAACCTTCTAGCCGTTACACAGCGCAGAGCAAGAACACGAAGCACCTAGAAGACTCGAGCAGAGGAACATTCTACAGGCACAGTGGGTCATGTGCAGTCCTATCTATTCTGGTTCTAGCATAGGGAGGCAAACATCAGAGATGCCTTGTGCAGCAGAAAAGAAACACTCTCAGCAGGATGGCCAGGAGTTTACCCGTGGAATCCTGACCGACATGGCACTCCTCCAGTGATGGGAATGAGGAACACTAATACAGCACACAAGCACTCTCCATTTGCGTGGGCTTAGACTGTTAACCCACATGCACGCTTAGTTGAAACTGACACAAACAAGTGATACCACATCAACCACAGCTGTAACGTTTTACAACAAAGTTCTATTCGTTAACATATGTTAAAAATTTAGCTAACATGAACAGACAATTACCAATATGTTTTAACAGAATTTATCTTTGTTAATAGAAATATAGCTGCACTTGAGCCTGGCAGGCAGCGTTTGAAACAGCAAGCCTAAACAATGCTAAAAAGAATCCCACCTTTGGACTGAAAAGCCTCCTTAAGGCTCAGCAGCACATCAGAAAACTTGCGCACATCATTGACCAGCTGCATGATGTAGTCGGGGTCTCCTCCGGGCGGGGTGATGGCATGATCCAGGCCCATAGCGCTGAGGGGGTTCGTCCTAGAGCTGCGGCCCATATCTTGCGTTTTGTCAGAGCCGATAGCCAAAGGCACAACGTTGGGGTGGGACAGACGAACACCGCTTGTCAAGCGCTTATTCCCGCTGTTGCTGCCCTGTCGAAACATTCCAGCAGCCACTTCTGCCGTTACTGAGCCACCTCAGCCGCAGATCCAAGCACCCTCCTGCCAGTGGAGAGCTGGGAGCACTGTGGGAGAAAAATGTAATTATTATTAAAGCAACTGAAGCGCATCACATCAGATGCAGAATGGAAAGTCAAACGCAATGCTTATGTCTTTCTGATTGTGAAATCTAAAGAAATCTAAAGATCTGTGGTCGAAGGCTGTACTTAAAGTGACAGAGACACTCTGTCCTCACGTTGCTCTGGTGTATTTGTCACTCTTTTCAATGTACTAGAAGTTGATCTGTAGTTTAAACTAAAAGTTGTTTTGTCATTTCTACACTGGTAATAGTTTAACAAACACTTGCCTATGAATTAAATAGTATCTATTAGAGAATTGTACTCTTTAGGTTGAATTTCTAAGCAAGAAAGCTTTAATGTTTTTTTATTACTAAGAAGCCTAGGAAGTGCTCTCTTTCAAACTCTGCATGATACTACGGGACCCATCCATCCACTGATCTCTCATCCATTCTGATGAAAACCTATTGACTGTTTTCTGTAATTACGTGCCTGCTTTTGTTAATAGGTGACGTGTGTCTAGTGTGGAACGTGACTTAAGCGCTGATCTTTATCATTTAACAGCTTGACACCTGTCACTCATAACTAACACTCTATAGGATGTCTTGAATGTATAGACAAAACGGAAAAAGATTACAAATTATTATATAAACAATTAACGTTACTAGCTCAAATTTGTGTCAGAATTAAACAATGCATTTTGGTTTAAATTCGTATACCCTACGCGAAGCATTAATTCACCATTCAAAAATTGAAATTCGTGTAAAATTCTGAATTATTTAAGAAAATCAATTATCTCTTCACCTTTTATGAAAATAAAAATCATCGTAAAACTGTAAGCCCCATTTTCACTTCATAGCGGTTTTACATTTTAGCGCTGTTAGCTAACCAATCCCCTGTTAACGCGAATTAAAATATTAAAGGCTAACTAATGTATACCGAACGTCTCAAAAGACTGATACTTACTTGAAAATCTCATAAGGTATATCATAATCCAGATTAACGAAGACAAATTTTGTGTAAATCCATGAAATATGATCGAACGATACGCTGGCAGACCGACTACAGTTCACATTACGACGAGTGAGAAACTTACTGAGGGATTGACTCAAAATGTACTCATGTGATCTCGCAGCTAACTTCCTATTGGCTAACAGAATCCGGAAGCGCAATCCGCTTGTTTTCCTCGTCAAAATCGCATGTGCCGTTGAGGGATTTAAAGCCGTGATTTAAATTGAAGTAAAGTACAGTAACAACATTATATTAAATAATTTTAATTCGGTTAGAGGTAAATTGGGGTGATATACTAGTCTTAATATTCAGAGTACACTTTGGCTCTACATATAGCTGTTTATTATGGGTGTATTATGGTCAATTACAGGATAGACTGGGAAGTGGAATTCGTTAACTTACATCACCGAGGAATGCTGACTCGGGTTCATAACTGGACAAACATGTGCTCTATATAAATCTTTTGATGAATTAATACATGTTAAGATTAATTTTCCAAAGTCTATAAACCACATAATAATAGGACACATTACTATAAAAAAGAACAATCGCTCCAAAAGCACTGTCAAAATAAAAATACTAATATTAGTTGGATGTAAACTAATCGCACCTTGGGAGAATGGTGTGACCTTGACGACGCCTTGTGGTTGAAAGTGGCAGTACATGTGCGTATGTATATCCGTGTGTGTCATACGTGTGTGTGATTGTGTATGCTTATGTATATAGAAGCTTCACGGAGAACGTGTCGTTTAATACGAACGTAGCGTAGGTCCTTCATTGCCCGCCGTCGCTTCCTGGTTTCAGAGCGAACATGGCGGCTGTTAGTAAGTATCTGACAGCCGGCAATTCCTCCATCGCAGGTGCACTGCTGTTTGCCGTGTACGTTTTGAAACAACGACTGTCCTCGGACACGACTGGGTAAGATCATCTTATGTCCATGTTGCCATTTGTATTTGTGTGGCTGGAAATAACCTTTTCGACATTGAAACATCATGGGGCGCAGGTTATTCATGTATGCAAATGGTGAAGTGCTTAATCAGATACATTGAAACTTGAGGCGCATCCGAGGCTTACTGATTTTATATTTTCATGGTCTATAGAGAGAATGGGACATCAAAGCCACTCTTTGACAATAATGTAAGTATTTTGTAATGCTAACATTGAGTGTCAGATTAAGCTTATGAGTGTGAACTGAAGAGTCCAATGACATTTTTCATCAGAAGGATGGAAAAACTGACAAGGCTGCTGTGGACATGGTGTTTTTCAGCCGCATGTGTCATATCATGAAAATACTGGTGCCACAGACCATTTGCAAAGAAGTATGTGCTTGGTCGGTTGTTATATATTTACTGTCATGATCTAGATTAACAAAACAAATGGTTGCTTTTAATAAACGTGTGCATTGCTGGCTGTTTTGTTTTTACAGTCAGGATATTTGCTCCTGATTGCGTTCATGCTTATGGCTCGGACCTACTGTGATGTCTGGATAATCCATAATGGGACCCTGATTGAGAGGTATGCAAGATCATAGAGACAATATAGATGATATCCTCTTTTCATTCTTTTGTGTTCTTCTCACATTATTTCTTATATTTTGAGCATGTGTTTATAAATGGAACCTATTTATCATATCTTGAGTCATGATCATAAATGTCTACGTAAGTTACAAAGAGGCATGTCCTCTATCTTTCCTAAACTTGTTAAATTTGTAGTCCAGTGCAGAGGACTGAGAGTAGTGCAATTTCAGCTTCTGGGTGTCGGTGCCAGTAAAACATGCTTGATCACTTCAGTGTCGCCTGGCCTGTTTTTCTTGTGCCATGTACTGACTGCAAGGACATAATGACTCTGTGTGTGTGTGTGTGTGTGTGTGTGTGTGTGTGTGTGTGTGTGTGTGTGTGTGTGTGTGTGTGTGTGTGTGTGTGTGTGTGTGTGTGTGTGTGTGTGGATTGCAGTGCAATTATTGGACGGTCGACAAGCGCTTTCAAAAGATGCTTGGTCAACTTTATCACAGTCATGCCTTTTGTAAGTGATTTCAACTCTAGAGTTCCTTCGTCATTTCATTAGTAGTCTGTTGAATTATATATTTCGTCCCCAGAAACAAAGATGTACTCAGTAGCTCTGTTCTCCATTAAAATCTTTTACACATACAGAAGTTGTTTGAATGTTGTTTAGTATGTTTAAAATGTCTTCACACATGAGATATAGAAAGTAGTTATTAAACACGTTCACTCATAAAATAAATGAATCATGTCTAACTGAAAATTGGTGCACTTTATTGTAAAGCATGAACTGATTTATTTTTATCCTGCAGCTTTGACTTCATATCTTTATGGTTTGTGTGTTTTGACTTAACAGATATCACTAGTAAACAACTTCTTAAAGCTGGGACTCAATGAGCTGAAGCTTTGCTACAGAGTGAGACTCACCAATCACCTTTACAATGAATACTTGACGTAAGTTATATTCAGTTTATTTGCTAATTTGTGCCCAAATTTAGCCATATGTTCTTCTATTCTGTTTTTTAGACTTATATTTATATAGCATGTTTTTTAATACCATGTCTTACAATAGGGGGTTCACATACTACCAAATTGGCAATCTGGACAACCGCATTTCCAACCCTGACCAGCTGATAACTCAAGACGTGGAGAAGTTTTGTAACAGTGTGGTAGATCTGTATTCCAACATCAGCAAGGTAATGCTGGACCAGCATTTATTCTGTTACAGATCAACAGATACTGTACATGTTCTCTCATACTTCTTTGCTTTTCCGCAGCCTTTACTAGACATATTGATCTACATCTTCAAACTGAACACATCCATCGGTTCTCTTGTAAGTGTTACCTTTCAAAAAACATTTTAATGTACAATTTCAGATATTTCAAAACTGTCTGCTTCTCTCTAGGGTCCAGCCAGTTTGCTCGGCTATCTGGTTTTGTCCAGTCTGCTCCTGACAAGACTGCGCAGGCCGATCGGCAAGATGACGGTAACCGAGCAGAGGTACGAGGGGGAGTACAGATACATCAACTCTCGCCTCATCACTAACAGGTATTTGTGGGTCTCTTTTTCTTTGCCTGGCTGTCTGTGTTTTTGAATTATTTCAGAATATAAAGCAAATTATTTTGCATGTTGTTTCAGTGAAGAAATTGCATTCTACAATGGTAACAGGAGAGAAAAGCAAACCATTAATGGAATCTTCCAGAAACTGGTAAGAAAAATATTTTCTTAATTCTAATTATTAATTAGTCCACATACTTTATAGGTGACGCTTTCAATGTGACTTTTATGTTTTGTAGGTTGACCATCTGAGTCGTTTTATGCACTTCCGTTTCTCAATGGGAGTCATTGACAGCATCATAGCTAAATGTGAGTCGAAGGCCTGCTAGATGGCAGCAGAATCCACATGAAACATTTACTTGGATATACTTTCTAATTTGGAAATATTGTGTTATGACGCCTGTAAACTGTCATGAAAACATTTGCTGATGTTTTCCAGATATAGCAATGGTGGTGGGATACCTGGTTATTAGCCGGCCGTTTCTAGATGTCACAAATAAGCGCCATTCTAACAGCACGTATTCTGAGCGGCTTGAGGTGAGAAGTGACTGCGATTCAAATATCGGCTGACTTTTGGCAACATGTTTGTGATGCATTAAAGACGCTTAAATGTGGCCTTAATAGGTTTTGAAAGTTTAACTGAGCATTTTAGAAACAATATCTTATAATAACAGTAAATGTAAATCACAGTGTTATCCCACATACTTGGATACAGTAGAGGTTTGCATTGCAAATTCTGTGTGAGAGAGCAGACAGATAATGTTTGACTTGCAAATGTAAATCTTTGAACTTTCCCGATGTAATTGTTCATCATTGTCTTGAAATTGGTTTATTGGGTTATTAAGGATATCCTAAGATAAGTGTTTACATAAAAGATAAAGGTTCCTCTGTTGTTTTTATGGTGCAGGATTACTTCCAGAGTGGGCGGATGTTGATGAGTTTGGCACAGGCCCTGGGAAGGATCGTCCTGGCAGGCAGAGAGATGTCTAGATTGTCCGGGTGAGTGTTTTGCATACTTTGCTTCTTCTCATGCCATCTTCTCTTCATCCCATCAGCTTCTTTGTTGTGTGTCTTTCATCTGCATGAGCGCATGTTTCTTTGGGGGTCTGACACTGAATTCATTTATTAGGTTCACGTCACGAATCACAGAAGTTCAGGAAGTTCTCAAAGAGCTGAATTCAGGCAGATATGAGCGAACCATGGTCTCGGCGCGAGCCAAAGGTTTGGACTAGCATGCATTATGTTTTTAATTGTTTTGTAAATGTTTTATGGTATAAGAGATGGTACTTTAAATATTGATGGAATTACTTGTGGAGCTTTGAATTGCTTTTTTTTCACAGAAACTACAATAGATAATGTCCCTCTAATCCCTGGGAAAGGAGAAATCCTCATAGCAGACAACATTATAAAGTAAGTTACCTGATGAAATATCTGTAACTTCTAGGTCGGCAGTATTCGGCCATTAATAAACATAATTTTAACAAAATGATTGAACTATTCTTTAAGCAAAAGTCGGACAAGTTGTCAAATTTTAGTTTAATAATTACAATAATTGTTGCCAAACATTTTTGCATTTTTATTATTTTTTGTTCATTTTTTTCTCACTAATAAATAATGCAATCCCTTTGGTTAAAAGGAAGATAACTAACCCATTTGGTTTCAATAAGAACTAAGCCATGCTGAAAAAAATAAAGACAATATGCCTCACCCAGAGCATATCTTTTGTATTCAACATCTGTATCCTTTCATCCACAGGTTTGAACACATACCTTTAGCAACGCCCAATGGAGACATTCTTATCCATGATTTGTCCTTTGAGGTAAATGTTTCAATGTTTCCATAAGTAAACTATCCTAGTCTAAACCTGTCCGTTCATTCTAAAGCTGAGATTAGCTTTGATCTTTCATCATCTTCTCTTTTTTTCATACTTTCCTAGGTTTCATCAGGGACAAATGTGTTGATCTGTGGTCCAAACGGCTGTGGGAAGAGTTCACTCTTCAGAGTGCTAGGAGAGGTCAGTAGTTCTGTGTGAACTTCAGAAGCCTCTGTGCTTTTCATTCATTTACAATGTCTTTTTGCTTCCCAGCTATGGCCGCTGTATGGAGGACGCCTCACAAAACCAGAGAGAGGAAAGCTGTTCTACGTTCCTCAGGTGAAAGCCTTTAACATCTTGCACACTAACATCTTGAAGAATGTGTAAATGGACGCATGTTCTAATATGTTTTATTTGCGTATTTTTCTTCAGAGGCCATACATGACCCTGGGTTCTCTTAGAGATCAGGTGATTTATCCAGACACACATGAAGACCAAAAGAAGAAAGGAACATCTGATCAGGTATTTTGACTACTTTCTACTAGGAAATGTTTGACACATGTTCTACATTATATAATAGGGATGTAGAACACCGTAAATGAGCTTTTCTGTTGACTGCATACCATTCTTCAATTTGGTAGCTTGTAAATTTTGTTAGCTTGGCAGTTAATTTCTTTATCTTCATACAACATTTTCTGAGTGTCTGTTTATTTAGTAATAAAACACTAAAACTTGTATGTATTCAGAAATGATTATTATCTATAAATTATATTATATTATAAAACTATTATTATATATAATGCGACTGGTCAGGTGTTGAGGGAATACCTGGACAATGTCCAGCTGGGACATATCCTGGACAGAGAAGGCAGCTGGGAGAGTGTGCAAGACTGGATGGATGTTCTCAGCGGAGGAGAGAAGCAGAGGATGGCTGTAAGCTCTGAACCTCGTCATTTAATCTTTAAATTTGATACAGTGATCTCTTCAGGTGAATGTAGATCTTACAAAAAACTGTTGTCTTTCTTTATTTGATTGTACAGATGGCACGTCTTTTTTACCACAAGCCCCAGTTTGCTATTCTGGATGAGTGCACCAGTGCTGTGAGCGTTGATGTGGAGGACTTCATCTACAGCCACTGCCGGAAGGTAACCACACCAGTTTTTCAGTCTCAGTGAATGCAAAAACATTTAACGTGTTAAAGAAAAACAACTGCAAGCAAATACAAACAGCTTGATTAGTAACATGCTGTACAGTAGGAACTTAACAGATGGTCACAAGCTCCATTTTATTTGTCAAAAGTAAGAATTTCAAGAATGTATTCTGTGCTCCAATGGGAGTTAAAAACTGCTCAATCTGTTCCTCTGAGCTTAGCTGAATTCTTCTGTCGCATTTGTTTAGGTTGGCATCACGCTGTTCACAGTCTCCCATAGGAAATCACTATGGAAACACCACAAGGTAAAACTTTGCTTCTGTCTTTTATCATAAGATTTCTAAATTGTATATTGTACTTTAGGTAATGTGATATGGAGTGTGAAAACTGTTTATTTCTTTGTTCCAGTATTATTTGCACATGGATGGCAGAGGAAACTACGAGTTTAAACCCATAACAAAGGAAACAGTGGAGTTTGGCTCATAATAATGACATTGGGCCTTTTTCATTATTATAAGAACATTACTGGTAAAATTATGCTCATGTGAATTGGTTTCATATCAGAATGGTTTAACCAACAAAGAAGTTTTTATGAATGAGGCCCATTCCTGTACTAAATATTTGGACCTGAAGCAATATCATTCTGTACTTCTTAACTCTATATACAAGACATTGTGTTAAATATAACAGTTTTTCCTCATTCGAGGGAAAGGATTGTAACTCTTGTGGATAAAATATCTCTCAGGAAGTACTGTGTATTATGTAAAGAGATATTTATAAAAAGGTAAGATTAGGTTTGATATCTTTTTAAGAATCAAGCATTTGTAATAAAAGTAGTGCTTTTATTGGTCCTTGATTGGAAATTTGAACTAGAATATTGAAGTGACTAAGGTATATTGTTAGCACCAAGTTTTTTTTTTATTTGTAGTTGTCCATACATATTGCTGTGTGCCACTTGTATAGTTATCTCTGTGGAAACTATTATTTAAGTGTAACAAGCTGTTGTTGCTTATTTATTTAATGGGAAATCAATTAAGAAATAAATAAGCCTAAATGCCTGTAAACTAGATATTTATATTTGTGCATACACGGTGCCTTACAAACGCAGACCAATTCTTTGATAAAGAGAATTTGCAGAATTACAAAACTTACATGTGTGATATTTTTATTTAAAGCCCACCAAATGACATACACATACAGTATGCACAATGGTTTGCATTCAGTCTATTAAATTTGAGCCTTGTGCAGAAAGTTAACCACAAGGGTGAGCTACTGTAAGAAGAATGCAGGATTTTTTTCTTGCTTTAATTGCAAGTAATACTGTTGCACAATCTGTTGCACAAACTCTCAACCAAAATAATTTTTCTTTTTTCCAAACAACCAAAAAAGGAAGCAGTGCATTACTGTGAAAAAGAATCCATGACAAGTTTGATCATTTATTTGCTGTAGCTAAAATCCCAGTGAAATAATTTACAAATATATATATATAGAATGTTAAATATTTTCATCTATACATGTAAAACCTCTATGTACACATAGCAGCCAATGAAGAAAATAAATATTAGAAACATTCCAGATTCAAAATTTGGTCCAATTTGTACGCATCATGTAGTGTTTCACAGAAACCAGTCTAATGTTGCAGATTCCCAGGTGTCCATCCCAGCATAAGAGTTAATACAGTCCAGCTGTATGTCCCATTCTGAGGTCAATCCTTATATCATATTCCTCTATGACAGAGTCTAGACCACTGTGATTTCCTTGGAGGCCGATCTTTTTGCTCTCTTGCAGCACAACACTATCAAAACGATTAAAGCAATAACCGAAACCAGTATAATGAGAGCTGCTCCTCCAATGACCACCAACCCATATTCTGAAACAAAGAGAAAAATATATGTAATTATTACAATACAGTTTATAACTCAATAAGTTATACTTAAGTGAAAGCTCATTTTATAAACAGCATTTACAAAACCAATAGAGAAAACTTTGCTAGATTTGGTGAGTTTGAGAACTCCAGGTGCAGACACAGAAGTTCCCACACAACTAAATGGAATCACATTTTAGCACAGCTGTGCTTTCCTGGTCAGCATCTGACTAACGCTCATCCCTCCTACCATGACCCTGATCTGGCCTCTATACACATAACAACCAACATGTTTTCCATAATACTGCAGTTCTAAAATAAGTGACCTAGTATATTTAGTCCTGTTTTATGAAAGACAATATAAGAATTAGGGAAAGTTATGTTTAAAACAATCAAAAAAATATACTTGAATAAGGTAAACTAAATTCAAGACAAACATTCTAAGCGAGAAATTCATTTTTGAAGTGCAAGTATCACATACATGCAGAAGTTGGTTCGAAATATGAAATACATACATCATACAATCTGTTGTCAGTCATTTTCTTTCAAATCTGCCCACAACCTGCAGACTGGTTCTGACTCATGAAAGCACTGTCACACCCAAACAACAAATCCAGACCGAATCCATGCTTAAACTTGAGTAATGCAATCCACCCTTCAGTACCCTGGCCCTGTGTTTCTTTGCAGATCTACAACACTGGTAATAGTTGGAAAACAGAAAGAAAGTACTGATCTGTGACTTGCCTTCAAACAGGGTCTTGTGTTCTTCTGGGAAGCATTTGGGGAGGCTCCACTCACCAACCCTCTTGTCTCCTTTTCGGGAGGGGATGTATGCCGCCACACTGAAGCAGTAACTCTGATCTTCATCTAGTCTGCTAAACTCCACTTTGTTTTCATCCGCAATTTGTTCTTTCTGCAAACAAATCGAACAAAATGAGGACTGGAATTTTAAAGGACATGTATGGTATGTATTCTTCAACAGTATAGTGCTTACTTTTCCTGTGCTTCCAGCTTTGTTGTATGCAATCTTGTACTTGAGATTTTTCTTGAAGATTTCACGGATGTTCTGCGGTTTGCCATCTTTGACCAGAGCTGTGACTGCGTCTTTTATGATGAGCATAATCTTCTTGTCTTCATTCACCATCAACTTAAAATCAAGTCTACCAATCAAAGCTACAAAATGAAAGAAGTATTAAAGCAAAGTTTGTTGTTGTTTGTTTTAATAGGGACAACAGTTTGTGTTGCTTTAGACAACACCACACTCATTGTACAGGAGTTAAGAAAGCAGGGGAGGACACTCACTATCATTATATGGACAGAAGATCTTTGATCTGGTAAAGGGAAGCTCCTCGTGATCAGTTGTCATGCCAGGCAGGGGTTCTGAAAGCACCTCAGCAGCATAAACCCCCTTTAAGTCTCCTTTAAATTCATTGGTCAGGTCACATTCGGTTTCAGTGCTTCTAATGCAGTGAGGGTTTCTCTGCCTGTTCTTACCAACCCTGTAGTCAAAATGGGAGATGTTAGTTGAATTCACTTAAAGAACGAAACATTTTAAGCCATGTCAATGAAAATTGATATAAAATATATAGAAGTAGGTATTACCTGAAAAATTCAACGGTATATGTGTAGTTGACAGGTTTAGGCCCCCATGTGAGAATTGTTTTGAAATTGTAAGATGACCAGGATACAGCTGTTGCTTTGGGAAGCGCGTTCACTGTTAATGATGCTGATCGAGGACAGAAGACACTAGTGTGAGATTCAAGCTCATATCACGTGTCTTTTCTACAAAGATGCATATTTCAAGTTCACGTTATTATTATTCATCTAGCGTTAGTGTTCTACACAAAATAAACCCGAGTTGTCATTACATCACATACAGTGCACTTACACTACTATACACTTCAAAATGTTTTGTTTCTTACAGTAATACGAAATATAACTTGTTCACATTAAGGATTAAGGTTTATAGCCAAACCGGAGCCAAAACTTACCTGGAGATCCTTTAACGAACGTAAGGCACGCAAGAAAAAGTGCAGGAAACATTGTGATCTTGCTTTCCATCGTTTGTGCCAATAAATGATGAAATCAAGTAATAAAAGTCCCGCTGAATGTACTCTTCTAAGCGCCGTTCATCAATTCAACCTCTCCTGCACACAACTACAGTTATAAAGAGCCTGGCTGCGCGTGCACACGCCATGCGTCATCGATAGTTCCCGCCCCTTTGTAACCTTTGGGATTTTGTCACTGGCTGGGCATCTATCGGAACGCGCGCTTTCTGACCATATATGGTTATCCGGGTAACGGGTTTCATGCCAGTGATCCAAAAATCCAGGCACGTACGTTCTGAAAGGCATGAATAGGCTTTGTCAGAGTTTATAGATTTTAATTATTTTGTATCTTTTACTCGTTAAGGTTAATTTGTGTTTGTGTTACATTTATACTGTATTCAAGTACAGTAAATAAGTTTGTATTAACACATGAAAAGCAGCTAAAACTCACACAACCATGATCTAAAAGCTTTAAATTTTCTTACATTATAAAAACTAAATGTACATTTTACAAATGTTACATATTATCTAAATCATCATGCGGCATTAGGTTTTTTCCTTCAGTCAAATGTTCCACTCTTGTGTGCCATCTTGTGGGAATGGTTTACCCTGATGATGTAATTGTGGCAAAGCTTAATACAAACTCAGGTCTACTATGACTAGTGTTGCTTATTGAAATCACATTTATATACTTGCCTCTGTCAGTACATTACATAGCCTACAGTGCACTTATATTGCAGTCTACTACATTTATACACTACAAAATGTTTGTTTCTCACAATACGAAATATAAGTTGTTCACATAAGGGATAATGTACAGGCAGTACGGTTGTTATGGCAGAAATAAGCCCCACCAATCTTGTATCACACTAAGGGCTTATTTTGCAATAACAACAGGCTGCTTGTACATTATCCCGCTTATTACATGCCACACGAGAAAAAAATGGACATGAAATGTGAATTTGAAACAGAATGCAGACTTCCTGGGAGAAAAAGACGTTTTAAGGTAAGAAACGACATTCAAATGTCACAAACAGGCGATTTGGTTTAATAATTTGTAAATATATGTTATTAAAAGACATATTTATATGTTTGTGTAATATTAAACTGTAGGCCTACCTGTCAAAATGATTTGCAGCATCCGGGTTACCGTGTGTTATTAGTTTTAAGCGGTTGTTAATAACGAACCTGCAAATGTCGCGCCTGGCCAATCAGAATCAAGCATTTGAACGAGAAGTCTAATAAGGTGTTAACTTTAAACTTAGTTTAGAGCCAAACTGGAGCCAAAACTTACCTGGAGATCCTTTAACGAACGTGAGACAGCCAAGAAAAAGTGCAGGAAACATTGTGATCTGTTTTTTTATTTCAGCGAGTGGATTTGAGTCACACATTGTGCCTGCCAAACCAAATAGTGAAAGAATTGCTGTGAAAAAAATAGTTTCAGAATTATTGAATTCTCAAAACCCACAACAATATTTTCGCAGTCCAGTGTTTAACAAGAGGTCTTGATGAACAGCAGTGACTATAGTCACTACAGTGATTTTGTTTGTCCCTCCCTATCGACACTATGCACTGCACAGACTGTAAGAATAATATTCTGGCCTAACATACTGCCAAAAACATGATTTATTTGTTTCTGTGATGCTGATGTCAGGTAGCTGCAAATTATGCTTATTTAATCTTATGCACTTCACTGTATACAAATAAAAAGTGTGTTTTAAGTAAATTCACATTATTTTCTTTCAAAACCATTTCCTTCCCAAACACTGATATTGAGTTCATCCAGGCATGGCTGTGATTTGTTCAAGTTCAAAATCTTTATTGTCATCTGTAGCAACTTTAGTGCAATGAAATCCTTTTTGTCCATTCCTCTCAAGAAAGACAGAGCCTTATCACCCTCTGCATAATGCCCTCCTGTCATGTATTGTGCTGTTGCCAAACCACACAGATATAGTGCAAGTTAACAAACTAGATGGAAATATTGTAGCCTGTATTGTCAAACAGTATGAAGCACATGCACTAAAACATTTATACATTTAGATTGTGTGAATGATAAGTAGTAGCATGCAGGAATAATATAGGCAAACAGCAAAAAGCTGCCAGAAACCTCTGCATCTGTTTAGAGGGAATATATAACAGATGAGATGATTGTTTGGCTACAGCAAAAACTATAAACCTTTACTTAATGAAAAAAGGCTGTTGTCGGCTGTTAATAGCCAAAGCTGTCCTATAAAATATGTTAAAAGCTTTTAGTCATTATTATGGTATTTTTACTGTCAACTCTTATTAACCAAAACAGCAACGTCATTTTGTTTACCATGTCCTGAGCTCTTGTTCATTAAGTTCTATAGTTGGTGACTAAAACACGGCGATAAATGATAAATTGAAGGGCAGCATGATTTAATAAACTTTGTAATTGTTTATGTGCCCTGAATTAAAATGTTTACTCTATAAGTTGCAGTGTTGTGGTTAATAGATAAACACTTGACTTACTTAAAACAGTTTGAGTAATTTTGGAATGTGCTTCCTGCAGCTGTTTAACTCTAATTCTAATGGTATTTTTAAAGTGTGACATCTAAAATGACATTGGTGAAACTTAAGGTCTAATAGTCACGCACTAGTGACTATATGGACAGTCTATGAACATGACAAAGTAATTGTTCTTTTTTCTATGTTTCACAAACTTAATTTAAAAGTTAGAAATGTTAGTAACAGTCTGGTGTAATTTCACTGGTGTAAACAGGAACATGCTAAACCGGACATCGGTGGGGTTTATATACAGTATGTAGTGAGTTTACAAGAATGAGATTGGTTGCAACACAATGGAAGTCAAGACTTTATTCTCATGATCTGCTGTGGTACAGACTGAGGTTGTATTGGCATTTCCCCATCATACAGTAGTGGCCAGTTGTCGTCATTATCACAAGTTAAGCAAACTTCTATAACTGTTGTTGCCCGTTACCTCATGAAAATCTTATAATGAATGTTAGAGCCAGGAAGCGTTTGGTAAATGTTTGTTCATTCAGTATTTAAAGGGGATTTTGACAGGTTGGTCATGTTGACAAATTAGTTTAATCTAAATTTCAAACATAATCATCAAGGGTAATCTAAAGATGAAAATGTATACATTTTCCTCTAAGCATCTCATAAATATTTTGTTTATGTATGGCTATGCGGCCTGAGACTTGGAGAACTCATGAATCATTTTAATTCAGAAATCATCAGAATAGAACTGATAGAAAAGAACTGATTTGCCAGAATGATGCAACAGATGATTGTTAAACTACAAACACAATGGAAATTGCAGTTCCTTTTAATTAGTGTTTCACATTTTCCTATATTACACGAGGAACTAGAAAGCAGTAATAAAATACAAATGATAAAATAGATCGTTGTGATGCTACAATCTGCTAAACCTGAGTTGTTATAGTCAATACTGACTGACAAACTTTCTGGTCAACAATCCTAACAACAGAACACTTGTCATATAACATTTGAGCAGAATAACATAAAACATAGGTTTACTTGTTCTGTAGACAGACATATGGCAGAAGTGTGCTGTACCATTTTCATGACAACAGTTTTCAAAAAGTCTCAATTATTTGGAAGGGGTTAGACTATCAATCTTCTTCCACTTCCACTTTTGGTTAGAATTCTAGCTTATGATGTTGTGAGAATAAGGCACATTAGGAAAGAATAACGTAATTCTACTGTACTATTTCTGAGCTCTCCAAACCCTCTCATACTATACTAATACTGAAGACCCAACCCTACACCTGATGTCACTGGCGTGAAATTAAATCGTACTAAAACTTATAACTGAGATTGTTTGAAGGAATCATACGAATTAGTCAAAATTAGCCACCTCGTAAAATACTTAGGATTTCGCTGTGAGATTGCATACAGCACCCCAGCATTATGACCACAAATAGGCCTACCACTCACACTTTCATCAGAATCTATTTTATCCTCATACTGTGCTGAAACAGACTAGAGGAAAACCACTTAAAAGAAGGTCGTCATACTCACAGTTTGCCTGAAGCTATGTGACCAAACTTACTGGAAGAAAATATCATGGGAGATGCGAATAAACAGCCAACTCCCAGGTTTCACAAATGAGTCTTTCATTTCATAAAATTCTCTTGAAATCTTTTTTAAATGTATTAAAGTCTTACCAATTAAATATGTCAAATGCACATACACTGTAAAAATGTTGCTGTACTTAAGCAGTTTGCCAGTAATGCTTGCATGAGGCTGTTATTTTATAGTTTTTTTCTGTAAAGATAAAGACTTATTAATGTTTAATGTTCATTTATATTTGAACAAACTGTTACCAAATAGATAAATATGAATCTACAGTAAGTTACTGACAAACTGCTGCCAGTAATCCTGTAATTTCTACAGACAGTGTATAGGTGAATTTAGCACACAGTATATTTAACAAAGATGTCTGTGTTGCAACTGAATAGCATATCAAAGTTTAGACCACAACTGTCGACCTCTCTGATTTTATGTCACAGTATATGAGCATTAATGATGAAACATTATGGCTTGATTCTAAAATGGTCATTTGTTAATGTCAGCATCTTTGTTTCGTTCAATGAGCTTCTCTGACTAATGCATTTACTTAAGTTTTTGTGTCTGATAAATGTTTCAGATCTTTAGTAATGACTAGTCAAGTTCTGACTAAATGCAGCTATTATAAGTCAAACTTTTCAACTCTTAAAGTTCCTCTTCTTCTGCTGACACAGGTCAAAGTATTGCAATCGAGATTTATCCTTGACAGCTAAATAACAAAATCCCGATTTTATAATGCTGAGTCCCATCTTCTTAGACAACTCTCACATGAGAACATTCTCTGACACCTCCCCCTGCCAACCTCTCCTCGGGAGACAGACCTAACACCCCCTCTATGCAGAGGAATTTAACTGTGGAGAGGGGAAATTACTACACCCCAACCCCCTCATATCCCAGATGTATCCCAGACTCCAACAAGTCGGACACTTATCCAATATAAACACACATCTATCAGCATGAGTATGATGATTCAATCAGATCAGGTTTATACAAAAGATCTAATAATAAAGATCTCCGTCCCTGGTTTAGGCCTGTATATTACAGGTTAAGTAGTCATTATAGCCACCAATGAGGCTCTATTCAAGATTACAGGAAACTGAACACATGGTCTGAGCAATAGCTCAAATTCAGAGACGCTGAGCGGATGTCTGTCTTATCCTGTCTCCAGGATATTAGTGATCAAACCTGTCAACGGTGCTGGATAGATATCTACAATGTGTCTTTCCTCTACAAGGAAACAGTCTGCTAGATGATACGTAGATGTGAAAATCTATGTGAACAATATGGCATTATTTATACATCTGGCTCAGATTGTAATATGGTGAATTTTTATGCTAGTGTATGTCTATTCAAAACTGCGGATTAGGATTTTGAATAGAAATTTTATTTTTAAATTTTTAGTCTTAGTTTTTCTCAGCAAAAATGAGGGTTTTTACAGTATGAATCTTCTCACAGGCTTGTTCTCTTTTGAGTCCCCTAAAAACATATATATTTATGATATGAAATAAATGTAACTACAAATATTTATTCTTACCATGAAAACATTCAGAACAGTGTTACAAGATTAAATATTACAAGCACTAAACTATCAATTAAACTACTTACACAATCTTTAAGACATTAAGCTGCGGACTATATGATAAAATGTTTGTGAACAGCTGATTAACAAAAATAGTTTTTAGTTATCGACAACCAGCCGCAAGTAATTTCAGCTCCACACCCTTCATAATTCATAATCACATAATCAAGTGTGGTTCTGAGAAGCCTCAAATAAAAACGAAAAAGAAACACAGATTCCTGTTCAATATTTGTCCAGACTTAATTATTTAATGGTTTGTTATACACATTTAAAATAATTTTAAATAGCTCAATAGAAACATCTATCTTGCCCGGCTTATTGAAAGACATAAAGTCTCTCTCTGAGATTCCCATGCTCTCATGTACATCCATCACACCCCTGCAGACTGGGAATCATTCCCGTTTTACTTTTGCTATGATAGTCAAGGGACTGATCTTTCAATAGGAAAACAACATGCGGCGCTTTCAGGGTATAGAGACCATTTTTGGTTTTTCCATTTCATCTCTGAACCTGCTAAGTGCTCTCGGGGTGGTTAGGCAAGAGCTGAAGGGGAGTCATTGATGAAAGTAGATGATAAACGTGGATGGAACAGAACGGAACGACTCACATTGCTCTACATTCCACCTTGGCTGGTCAAACTTGGCTTTGAGACAGATACTACAGAACTGAAACCACTGATTCATTAATGGGGCACATAAGTACCACAAAGATGATGTTTTGTGGTTTGCATTTTTCAATATGTTTGATATTACATTGCCTGACCTCTATAACACATGGCTTTTGTCACAAATAAAGAGACAAAAAAAAGGTCTAGCACTGGTTAATAAAGCAGTGAAGCTATGAAAATTCTTTTTTGAGTTTGGTAAAAGCACGGTCAAAAATATTTTTTGGGGTTAACTTAAAAAAAATAAGTAACCTGGCTGCCTTAAAATTTTGAGTTCATTCAACTTAAAAAACAAACTCGTTGCTAAATTAAACTCGAAGTTAAATTATTTAAAAATTTTAAGGCAAACAGGTTACTTATTTTTTTAAGTTGAACCAACATAACTAACGCACAGCATTTGTTTGCAAATATAATGGATAGTAGATGTTTCTCAGAATTTATATATATATATATATATCATAACCAAATTAAATAATTTATTAAAAAAACTTTAAATCAGTGTCTTGATATAAATGTTATATTATTAATAAATGTTTTCTTTTTTTTGCTATACAATTTGTTCATCATAAGCCTACAAACTTAACATATCAATTTTATCCATGTCTTAAAAGCCTCAAAATGTTTCTCTAGAACAAAATTGTTTTTACTGCAGATTCCTTAGCAATTATTCTAAATGTTAAATGAAACATGTGATCCAACTTGTTAAAGTTAAACATGTTTGTGTAGTCACAACAGCACTTGAACTAGTTCAACAGAGGAATTAATACAAAATCTTTTAAATTATTATGATTTACATTCTTTGTTTATAAATGAACCATGAGTGATATTGTGCAGAGCAGCCACATTTGTTTTTCATTATGGAGCAAGTGATGAAATCCCATTTTCAAGTTCTTGACTGCACATTCTCACAGATATCAGCATTTTTGTGTTGGTTTTGCAGATAAGATAAATGTTATTAGTGGCTTCCGCTCAGCTTTTCTGAAAATCAACCTGAGGGCAAAACAAGGTTCTCTTATTTCAGTTGTGTGCATTCTTTCACCTTCTAATGTTGATATGTGAGTGCCACCTCCTGGTTGTTATGCACATGTCCATCATGTAAAAGATTTGAAATAACCAGCCGATCATGTAACATCTTAATACAAAGAGAACATTCAAAACTCACTATTCACAGTTTAAACGAAAGCTTTTGTTCACAGGATCAGAGCTGTCTGGGTTTACCTGTAGTACATTTACATTTACATTTATTCATTTGGCAGACGCTTTTATCCAAAGCGACTTACAATTGAGGAAAACAGCAAGCGATTCGTCTAAGTAAGCAAGTAAGATCCCATGACACCAGAAAGATCAGAAGACTGCCGTTCAACTGTTAGTTTGCAGGTGTTTGGAACTCAATTGTGTTCAAGCTGCTATGATCTATATAATAGAAGTGCATATGGACAAGGGAGCAGCAATAGCATCAAAAATATTAATCATTCATAAAATGTACATATATTTAATCTTTATTGGCACACATGTATTTCTGGTTTCTATAGAAACCTCTGAGAAAACTTTTCCCTAATGCTTCAGGTCCTTTTGCTTCATTGTGCTCATCTGTTCCTCAGAATCATCCTGCGGTGCCCAGACAGGAAGAGTTTCCACAAGGAAAATCAGATGAACTGGAGACAGTATTTGCTGTTTGCTATGAGGTGTTCATGCCTCATTCTTACGTACACAGTAAGAGTAGCAAATAGACACAATGTTTACTCTATATTTTCTTACCTAGCTACAGACGTGCTCTCTGCGATTCCATCCTTATTTTAGGTTTTACTCAGTGATGAGAAATAAGGAAAGCATATAGAAATCTAAGCCAAATGCCATATCTCCCAACTCAACATGAACAAAAAGTATTAGGCTGTCACAAAACACAATTATTGACAATAACTGTAATATTAAAACTACAATTAGCAATTATTGTGTTAATTTTACACATATGATGATATCATAAATAATTTTGCACTTCAAAGTTCACACAAAAATCATTTACTCGAGTTGTTCTGAATCTGTAAACATTTCTTTGTTCTGATGAACACAGAGAAAGATATTTGGAAGAATGCTTGTGACCAAATAGTTCTTGGCCACCACTGACTTGAAAAATGATAATGGTAATCAAAAGTGCTCCAGAACTTCTTTTGTGTTCAACAGAACAAAAATGATATTGTGTCTGATATTGTGCCAGTCCTGTGATGTTTTCATTTAGTTGCTATCCTATGATTAATCAGCAGAAAACTTTCAGTCATCTGTCCAAAGCTTAAAATTCAATACTGAGAAGAAAAGAGACATACAGAGAGAGAAAGGGGCTCAGAGTGACACATTTTCCAGTCTAGGTCCCCCGGCAGCAGTAGCGTCCTGCTGAAATTCTCCCTGAGCCACAAGTGGAAAGTTTTCATCAGGAGGTAAAAAACGAATCCAGGCTTTTTACTTGAAGCCAGGCCTGCTGTGATGTATTCACATACTGTGTGTAAAGACTCATTGAGATGACTTGAGAACGGTTGATGAATGTACAGTTCTGCTATTGTAATTGAAGAGGAGCAGCTAATGCCACAGGCATTCAACTATTCAGGTTTAGTTACTTCAGTGCTTTCACAGATGTTCTTGAAGTTTTTTAAGCAAAATAAGAGCGCTTTGTTTGAGTGGGACATTATCAGATACAGAAATGGACACCTCTAAGGTGTTTATCAAAATCATTAATCTGCTTTAGGTTTCACACTAGAAAAACAGCATTAGTTTAAAACGACATACCTTAAAGGGATAGTTCACCCAAAAATGAAATTTCTGTCATGAATTACTCTGATTCTAGTGGTTTCAAATCTGTATAAATGTCTTTGTTCTGATGAACACAGAGAAAGATATTTGGACTGCTTGTAACCAAACAGTTCTTGGACCCCATTGACTACCATAGGAAGATGAATTACAATGCTAAAGTGCCACAGATCTTTTGATGTCCTGCATTCAAAATATCTAATTCATTTTTACTATTTTACTATGTCAATAGTGTCCAAGAAATGTTTGGTAATAAGCATTCTTCCAAATATCTTTCTCTGTTCATCAGAACAAAGACATATACAGATTTGGAACAATTCGAGGGTGAGTAAATGATGACAGAATTTTTATTTTTGGCTATGGATATGACGGTCCTTCTCTTCTGTAAGTGTAGTTTTTGTACAATAAAAAACGTTTGGTCGATGTCATTAGCAGATGCTTGCAGAGTTGCCTTATATCATTTCTGAACTACTGTCTTAAAGTGAACGTTCAGCCAAATAAAAATTGACTCATCCCTATTATTCAGATTTTTTACACATGATCTTACAAATTGTAAGTAGAATAATTTTAAAATTGTTGGTCACCCCATGGTCACTTTACTTTTATTAGATAAAAGATCAGCATTACATTTTTTATATTGGTCTAACCTTTGTAAGGGGAAAAATCTGTATTAACTTGATTTATGTGTTTTTAATCTTTTTAATTCAATTCAATTCAGTTGAATTAACAGGTATAGATTTTCAAGCTGCTTATGGAGTCACATGAGATACAAAGGGGACGTTGCTAGGGGAGACCTGTGCCATTCTGTCAGACTGTCTAGTTGAGTGCTGCATTATCAGAGCCAAATTCCACAGGCACACAAAGCAGGGATTATTCCCCACCAGTGTGTTTACAGGAGGAGGTGGGGGTTTAACTCCGAGACAGGGTGCTTTTCTCATGAACCCATTAGACTGGCGAGTCTTTTCCTAGGCTTCGCTACTGCTCTGAGATCAGCTAGACTCGGTTCTCAATCAAAGAACGGTTCCTGCCCATGCCTACACAAGGCCCCATTCAGACTCACTCATGTCACTTTGTTCAAATGTAAGGCTTTATCATTTCCGGGATGGCTCAGAGATGATATAAAGATTTCACTGATGGAACTTTCATCAGAAAGAGAATTGTCTAATTGTATATATTATATTTGATATTTGCAACTGTTGCTTTGAAACCAAAGACTTGATTTGTCCAGAACGACAACAAACTTCATTCAAAAACTTTATTTATAAAAATGAGCCATTCAACAGGTCAACAGGACAGGGGTCTCAATTTAGCTTTTTTGGATATAAATACAAAAAAAAGGATATGAGGGGGCACAGAAAAGGGGTTTAGAGGTGTGAAAATACAGTATACAGGACCTATGGCACAATTTAGCAATGCATTACTTGGTCAAATGATTTAAAAGGCAAGAAGTAAAAATATACATAAAACATACTTAAAAAAGCCACTATGCTCCAATGCTTAAATCAGCCTGGGAACCGCAATGTTTTTAGACATCTGCTCCCTCCTACCATGTACCGTAGGCAATAAGGTAACATATTTAATGCTGCTTATATTAAATGTTAGAGATTCGGAGCACCATGCTCAATGGGGGACTGGGCTCAAGATGTCATGAGTGCACTGTTCACTTACCCATTACAACTTTTTAACTCCAACTTTAAAACATTAAAAAATATCTACTCTCTATTCTCAAGCTACCTACAAAAATACTGTGTAACCCAATAGTGGAATGATGATACAGGAAAGACTCCTCTTAAACATCAGTTTCCGTTCTGTTTCGTCAATCCAAAAAATGGCCAGTGAGGGAAAAAAAATGTCACTGTTGATGCAAGGATCCCACAATATTCCTCTCAGGGGTCCGCTCGACCCATTGAATAATCAATGCCATGGTCGTAGTGGCCTCTGTATTCATCATGGTAATCTGCCTGGTAGTCATCCTGATATTCCCCTTGGTATTCGGCCTGGTAGTCACTGTCGCTGATCTCGGAGCCGTTTGTACCGGTGCCCTGACTTCCGTTGCTGTGGACGGAGGGCTCGGTGGGAGAGGTGCAGTATTTGGGGTCATATACCTGCCTGCCAAGCCCGTACACACTCATGCCCTTCTGAGATGCCACCTTATTAGTGCCCATCTGTAGTGAGATGGTGGAGTTGTCCACAGACTGGACTGCTACTTTCTGGTCAAAGATGTCCCTCCTGGTGCCGGGAGCTGACATGCCGGCCTAAAGAGGAAAATAGGTGAATGTTAAAGAAACATCGTAATGCTGCTTCGAATGCCGAATACTCCTAAGTACTCGCTCACCTGGCTTGCTCCTTTATTGGTGCCCATTTGCAGGCTGATTGTGGTTTGGTCGAAGGGCTTTTCTGTTTGAGTTTTCGGATCATAAAGATGTCTTCTGGTGCCGTAAGCAGTCATCCCAGCCTGACTAGCGCATTTGTTTGTCCCCATCTGACCATTGAGAAAATAAAGCATAGGTACAGTATGAATACCCAGAGAGTTCACGGCCAGTCCTTACTGAAAACAAATGTGGATGACGAAAAGTTCTTTACCTGCAGCCCAATCACACATTGACCAGCTTTCATTTTCTCTTTGTCAAAGTGGCGCGACTGCTTGTGCGCATACTTGATGCCAATGTCCACCTTTGTGTCCATACCTTTAGTTTTTGCCTTTTGAATGAACATACAAAAGCAGCACTATATTATACAGCGTTTCAACAAGAACAAGTATGGTGCTTAGAGTAAATAAAACCTTCTTTTCTCATCCCAGATTTGGGCACTGAACTCACCATGCTGGCCAGGGCGAGAAGTGTGGTCTGGACCTGAGTCATGTTCCCGTTCTCAAACAGATCATTGGCCTCAAAGATGTCATTGGGCTTCAGACCATACGTGAGAATGGCTTTGATAAAGTTGCCCAGGTTCTCAAGCTTCAGTGAAAAGAATCAGAAAAGTTGCTTTGCTATTTAATTTTTCCAACAAAAAAATGCAAACCATAGAAACACCCCTAAGTGATTCTCGCTCACCTTGTGCCAGTTAAGTTTGGATTGGTTGATTTTCTTGATGGAGCCTGGCTGAAGTTTATTAATGAGCCTATGAGACAATATTAATATTCTGTGAGAAACTCAACTTTTGCTTTGCTGCAAAGAAACCAATTTGTTCTAGCAAGTTTCCTAAAGGGTCATCAAAAGAAGGTGTGAAAGAGGTGGTTATAGTAAAAGCATTACTCAGTTTTGGCCAGTATGCCGTGACATTTTGGTTCCCAAGTCTGAATTATATAACCACCTTTTAATTTGTGTAATTAACCAAATAAACAAGACACAAGGTTTCAGGTGGGCTGACAGTCATTATTTAAATCCAAACAAACACTCAGCCCTAACAGCATTGTGCTCCACCGAGTTATATCTAAACACACATAATGATTTCCAGCATGTTCTACCGTGCGCATAACAATGAAGACTCACTCGCACAGTATGACGCCATCCCTCAGACCCAGCTGAAAGTTTTCTCCAATCGACATGCCAGTAACATCCTCGATCCAGTACCTGAGCTCCTCCTCCCTCTGCAGGTCATATTTTTGAGCAATCTACAGACCAAAAAAAGATGTATTTAAAGGATGTGTTAAAACACAGAAAAAGGTACACCAGCTCAATATGCAGAGGCAGGCAGATACTGTGAAAATACTGTGGTGCTAATGAAAAAACTGCTTGAGCATCAACATTGGCTCAAAAGGAAATCAAAGGAGCAAAAGTACTTTTTTAATGTTTAACTGATACTAAAAGATGTCCTTCGTTGCACTCCAACTTGTTCAGTATGCTTTGTGGTCAGCAATTTTTATCCTTTAGTGTTGGTTTCAGAAATCTGTCTCCTGTCTCTGGCTAGCTTGTGCAGGACTGGTGCCAAATGGACTGAGATGGACAGGAAATCGCAGATGTTTTTTGCCCCATGTGTGAACTCTTGTCATCTCCAAATGCCAATTCAATGTCTGTGTGTAGGCATAGAACTTTTTATTGATTAAAAATCAAGAGTGGAACATATTCCATCCATAAACAACAGTTAAACAAGTAGGTGTTAGCTGCTGTCCTGTCTTTAGCAGAATGGCATCAGATTCAGAACATCTTTTTGAGCTTTTGAACATGTTTGAGCTGGTCTGCTTTTAATGGCAATTCTGCATCTGCAATTGTAATCTGCATCTGCATCTGCATCTGCATCTTTGAAATTGATATCAATGGGCATTTACTTTAAATAAACAGTTCATTCAATGCCTTTAACAAAAAAATAAAGACTTCAACAATTCAATGATACAATGAACTTTGTCTGGACATTAAAAATATAAGTAGTGCTGTTTTTCACTGGTAATTTCTTTTTTTTATTAAAAAGCATATTTTTAAGAACCTTGACACTCATGGACATCGTGTTCCTAAAGGTTTATATTGGCCATAAACAAAAATCTTTCTGTGGAGGAAATACAACCCTGTATCATATTGTACTTACATCTTGTCCAGCTGTATGTCACCTAGGAAATGATTTTATGAAACATGCAGACAGTAGAGCAACAAAGCTGTACATGTGACACCAACAGTACAGCCGTTGCTTGTCAAGGTCTCCGAGTTAATGCGAGTGCATGACAGATGATGCATGCCGAGTGGAATTAAAATTTGTGTTTTATAAATGTGCTATTGTATGGTTTACCTAAAGCACACACAAAGACAAAAACATTTCACTTATCACAGAAAGCCTTGGGTGTTTTTCCATGGTTAACAATGTGAACATCATTCAACAAGACAACATAAACACAAGGACAAAAAGCACACATTTAGAGCAGCACACAGGTGAGAAAAAAAAACATGTACCCGCCCTCGCCGTCTCTTCAGACATCAACACACCTTTACTCCAGAGACACTAACATCCAGTAACCTCAGTACTAAACAACAACAAAAACTAGATGGAACAAAAATAAATCATTCAAATAAAAAAACGAGATAATTCATTCGAGAATATTTTCTTTTATCCTTGAGAAGATGTGTTTAAATTACTCAATCACACAGCTTGTGGTGAAGAACAAAAACAGTGATGTGCAAGGTTATGTCAACTACATATACACAGTAAATCAATAATGTTATTTATATTTCAGCTTTCTTCCCTTATGTTATGGCAAAACCTGTAGGCCTATGTATGTGTCCAAACAATAGAAGTCAATGGGGGCCAATGTTGTTTGGTTACCAATGTTTTCAAAATATCTTTTGTGCATAAGAAAGTCATACATTCTTGGAATGACATGAGGGGGAGTAAATGAAATAAAATGAAAAGTGCAATCTAGCAAAACTATACCTAACAACAGTGCACACATTGGATCTGCTCTTAAAGGGATAGTTCAACCAAAAATGAAAATTCTGTCATTCATTTACTCAATCTCTTGTCATTTAAACCTGTATGACTTTCATTCCTTAGCAGAAAAGATATTTTGAAGAATGTTGGTAAAAGAAAACTGTTAGTTCCCATTGACTTGCATTTGTGTTGTGCCCATACAATAGAAGTCAATGGGTACCAACTTTTTTGGATACCAACATTCTTCAAATGAAAAAAGGTTTTTAAAGCAACCGTAAAGAAACGAGAAACGAGAGGTTCTTTCCACTAGCTCTGTACCTTTAAAAGCCCCTCTGATATAAAAGGCCAACAATAAGGCGAGGCCCAAAACAGGGTTCAAATACCACACGCAGCAGTTAAAGTCTAATGAGAAGAGCAAGAAAATCCCCCGAAATTCCCCTGTCCAACATTCCCTCATACTGTTATCTCAGGGTGTTATATACCACACAGTAACTACCACATGCACATACTAGTGTCTTCACATCCAATTTGCTTGCATACAATAGAGCTTGTGTTCCTAAAACTAGTGCATTTAAGGGAAAGGGGATAAAAATATGCCTATGAGTCTATTGATTTATTGTTTGACTTCCAGACAGAGACCCTCGCTGCTGCTCGGCTCTGAGCGCAGAGTAAACTTCCTGTTCTCGGAGAAAACAGGGAGAACATCTGTGTTTGGCCCTGTGAGAACAACATGTTAAGAGTTTGGCTGCCTCGTGCACAAAACTCATCGCATGGGGCGTAAAAGACGGAGGAGAATAAAAATTGGAAAACGTACAGGAAGTACGTGAGGAATTAAGCCAAACTTTTTAGAAAGTTGCACTGAGGGGGAAAAGGATTGTGCCTAAATACATTTGCTGGAATGAAGAACTCTTGTACAGATCATATACTGCATGAAAAGCACAGGTGCTTCTGCTGAGTAATCGATCTTATTTTTGTAAATGTCTAGCAGACAAAATAACGTGAGCACGATGCCTGTTATGTTTACACAGGCTAAAAGAACGTTTCCACATGATAATTTCCACAGATAACGGCAATGCCAAAAACTAGATGCACAAGAACTTCTGCTTCAAACTGCAGTTGTAGTGCAAAAAGTTGCATATGAAATCACGGCTCTTTGGAATACTTCTGAAACATATTTGTACTGTCTGTCATCTCAGGCAAACAATATTATGGTGAGCTTTTTAAGTTCATACCTCTTGTATTACTTCTTAAATAATACATTCAACTTAAATCAAACTCAAGTATATGAATTTGGTTAGCAGTAGCACTAGTGGTTTAGAAAAAGTTTGTTTCCAGATGTCCTTCTGGGCATTTCAAATATTATTCCTAAATGTTTGCACAGCTCCATTCAAGTGTTAATAGAAGTCAGTTGGGGGTAAGTGTCCTTACACATCTGCAGATGGCACAGGAACCAGGAAAACGTCACCCTACTGTGGTTTATATTGTTTGCCCACCCTCCCACTCACTCTACGCATACATGAGGTAAAAGATACATGGTGAATTGGAAATATTGCTTAACAAACATGAAATCTTTAATGTAACAATTGGGAATGAGATTGTAGACTAATGGTTAAGGTTTTGGCTACTAAAGCACATGCTGCAGGTTTAAACTCAGGTGAGTGAAGGGAAATTCGTGCCCTTGCCCAAAGCAAAACTCCCAGGTGCACCAGATGGACTGTCATCATTGGTGTAGGTCACTTTGGTATGAAAAAATGCTACTGCTGCTATACAATTACAGTCATCAAGCAGGCTATTCATTTGGGATGTGCTCAGTCTTCTTGTTCATCTTATAATAACAAACAATGCTGAACAGATATTACTAAGTAAGGTTTCCAAAACACATTTCCATGAAAGAAATGATACCGTTAACAAAATCTTTATTATATACAAAGTAGCTCTTATTTATGTTGCAATGTCAATGGGTTGAAATTATTTTACTGACATTTTCTGTTTGATATCTGCGACCTCCTTTCTTCCAAACTGGAGCTCCACCCAGAATTCAACAAAAGAGCCATGGACCACGAACAACAGCTCGCAGGCAAAGCTTTACAAATCACCATCATGCAGAAAAAAAACGTAATCGACATTTTCAGTTTAAAAAAAAAATAAGAGTCACGTTTTGTGCCTTATAAGCAGCACTTGACCTGGAATGAGAAACAACGTCGCTCGAGTAAAAAAAGTTCATTCATTGATAAGTAACGCAACCTGAAAAACGACTCAATTTCCATATGCACAAGTATAAACTATCTGGTGTTTTATAAAAAGCAATAAAACAAAGCGTGCTTTTGTACTCTATAAGAAAAATAAAACACCACGGTCAGTAAAGGTATAACGTTACACAACATTTTGCTGTACAACAACTTAATATAAACATCAAAAACACACTTTCAGCCGCTTAAAAACATTTTCCGTGCAGAAAAAAAACAATCGACACAAACACCAAAGTCTCAATATCTTACCTTACTTCTCACTTCTGCAGATAAACCATATGCAGGGCCCTTGTTGAACTGAGTCATTGTCTCTTATATCGCGTCGGTTTGCACCAAAGAGTTGATCAGAAATCTACTTGTCCTTCTTATTTTGGGAAAGATGTCTTGCACAAGTCAAGAAACAACAAATCGGCGAGTTTTGGCTAGTCAGATATGACTGCCGCTTTCCCCAGATGAGCGGATGCACTAAAGTCTCTCTGTTCAGGAGAGCAATTTAAAAAGTAGAAGTCAGAAGCAAACGCAGCCGAACGGGAGCAAACTCACACATCCTACTATGCTGAACAACACACGGCTTGTGAATATTAATAAGATTGCGTGACGTGCTCCCTGCGCCTACCTGATTGGCTGAGGTAATGTAGGTTATAAATATTAATTAGTTTGCGCTTGAAGCTTCAAGCAGGTTACTGAGCAACATCGATGCATAATTTAATATTCATAATATTAACCTACGCCATGATATGATTCGTAATCTTTCCACATAATACTGCAGATCAAACTCTTTAGAGATTTAAAAAAAAAAGTTTCACAATTGATTGAATAATTGTCAACTATAACTCTTTAGCAATTTAATGTATTGTCACTGACTAATCTTGTGTTAGTATGAAATTAATCAGGAAAATGACTGCATTCTTTTTAAAGCTAAAAATAGACGGAGCCATGACTGTTTCCCCCCTTTGGGACATCTCAGTCCCCCACATACCATGTGTTTGTTAATCCCTAAATAATGTAATAAGGAAAGATTCCATCAATCCAACAGAAGACTTTTCAGTATCATTCTCTCTCCTTTATAACCGGTGGCAATGTATTTTGCCAGGTCGTGTGATGCTGTAATGAATGTTATCATCACCTTTTCCTGGCATGCATGCAGGTTCTGAAAGATGTCATCATTATGCACACAAAACCGTGTTCTCTTTGATTTAACAACAAAATGAAAAGCACCATCATGCCCTAGACATGCGACTAATTAAGGACAAGCTAAAACCTGCATTCTAATGATATAGTAAGTTTGTGTTTAGCCCATCACTATAGTGATGAAACAAAGAAAATGCCTGTAAACCGGTTGTGTTTTCCATTCAAAAGATTGTTGCCAGACATTTGGACTAAGACAAGAATCCTTTTAAAAGCACAAGACGCATTTCCACTATAAAGAAGTGGAACTGTGAACTGATTGGATGTTTATTTTTTTCTGTCTAATAAATCAACAAATAAACCAATTAATAATTCACAAGGTGTGAGAAGAAATGTTTTGTCTGCCTCAGAATTTCCCCATGTTCCTGTGTCTGTCTGGAGTATACATCTCATTGTCAGTGTCTGGAGCAGGCAAAGGGTTTACTGTGTCATGTAACCCAGAATATATTGTACTGTCTGAAAGTATAGGAGAGGAGTCTTTAGAGCACTCAGAAGTGTTTTCTTCATGAAATGTTATTTAAAAACATAAAAAACATTATTAGGATGATGAACACAGTCATATGGTTCACAATGTAAACGTAATATAAAAGTAGTGCTGTTTTATTCCACATGGAACAGGTTGCCTAATTCACACTGACCAGACAAAAACATCTCATTTTATATCTGTAACATGCCTGTTTCTGGACATTTTCACTTATAGAATAAATAAAGTATGGATGACTGCAAAAAGCACATTTCTAAAATTGCATCTGTAAGGTCCACATTGTCATACTGTCTAGCAAAGCATAAAAATGGCAGCGTGCACCTTAATGTACATTAAGATGTGACATATTTTTACATACAGTAAGCAGAATGTTTCAGGCATGAACGGTTCATCGAACAGGAATGTCTTCTTGTTTTATCCCCGAGGCACAACATGCAGACAGACTCAACAAAAACAGTGCTTAACAAGGAAGGGATATTACCTGAAGCTAAAGGACAGGACTTTATAACGGCTCTTAAATTCCACTGACATCAGAGCTTCATTACTGCTGTAAATACTAGAAGATAGCTTGTGAGAGGATAAATAAGGTTAGAGTTTATTTTGTTAATATTTGGGATAGGATTAAAAGTCAGGAAATTGAAAAAGAAAGTGCCGCCCATGCAAAAAGAAAAAGAAATTTAGCAATAGTGTCACTGTTTGAACCTCGTTTGTTACTAAAAAGAAAAACAACTTGGTTTAATAAAACAACATAACTGTTCTTTACAGACATTTGGATCTCTCACTCCATCTAGTGGTTAATCTATGCAATAGCGTTAATTTAGGATTCAACGATATAAAATGACATTGGACTACTGCACAGGAAAGCACACTGTGTGTGAATATGAAGAGTGGAGAGAGGAGGAGAGAGGGTTTGAATTAGCATTACCAATGACTTAGCGTCCTGTATGCCTAAGTGAACATCTGAGGTTTACAGATGTCTCGTACTCTCATTATTTCTACATTCATTTCTTGAGTTCAGCTGTGTTCATGCGTACTCTCCATGGACAGTTCAACAAGGCTCTTTCAGAACGGACAGGGTAAGTCTAATGCTTAGAGGAAGTGTGATATTTGGCTGCAATAATTTCAGAGTTTGTTTTGTTAAGATAAACAAGTATGTGTTGCAAGAGCAACGGTTTTTGTATCATGTATTCATCTAGAAAGGACAATATAAAGACAGCATGTGATGGCTTTTCTTTGTTTGACTGATGAGCAGTGACCATTACTGATGCAGTCGAATTCAGATGTGACAAGGTCATACCGGCTTGACTTCCTACCAAGATATCAAATACCAAACACTTTGAAGCTTGATTCCATTTTCAAGGGTATGAGGGCAAAGTAGAGGAGTGGTCCTGTCCAGGGCAGGGCAATGCTACATTGATCACATCCATTGATTTCACTTTGAATGGTGTCCTTTCTGTAGAAATGTTTAGTTAAATAGCCCATTTACCATGTAAATGCTCTCGATTTGCTCTGCATGGGATATAGTTTGCATATCCAACATAAATCCACTCAGTCTTCTGTTACTTATTCGACACGGATGCATTTCAGCTTTCACAAGCCACGCGTGCCGCTATAAATCACAGATAAAGCAATCCGAGACGCGTTTGAGTCGGCTGACCTCTGGATGGCTGTGCGGCTGTGTCAGCACATATGCAAATGGTTCTGTATACGGGGCGATTTGGCAGTAGAGAGGTACTGCGGCAACACAGGTAATGACTGGGGCTTTTGTGCTTGCAACTGGTCCGAAGAGAGAATCACTTTATTTTGTTGAAGAGTGTGATGATGTGCTAAGGTAAAATTAGGCACATTTAAATAGAAAGGCTTTGTTTTCATGTCTCTCTCTTCATCTCTCCTCTTCTCTCCAGGGCTCAGTAGGCATGGAGCCTCTCAGCCTGCAGGTGCTGGTGGTTGTAACAGGGAGCTTCTTTGGGTTCCAGTGGATGTTCCACAGAGGTAGCCCATGGGTGTCTCAGCACCTCTGCAAAGGCTTCCTCGGGCTCAGCCTCGCCCAAAGGACAGAATGGAACTCAAGGTCTCAGTCTCATCTTTCAAAGCTTCAAGTTTTTGTTATGCTTGAAGGTCTTTATTGACATATGAACAAGTCAATGTATTCATTCTCTGTCTGTTTTTCGTTTAAGGGCTGTCTCCACAGTCCATGCCATAGTTGTGGGACTGTTCTGTCTCTACATATATATATTTGATGAACCTATCCAGAAAGACCCAGTCTGGTGAGGATTTAAAGATGCAGTCCATTATCGATGTTACAGAACTTGAACTCCTTAAGGGCAATAGAAATTAAGTTTGCACTTTGAATACAATGATTAAAAGTCACCATAATTTTATTTTATTTTACATTTATATTCAGAAGTGACAGTAGCACACAAATGAGTCCATTCAGCTTTTATTAATTATTTGGAATAATTTATATTCAAAAACTGCACAACAAAAATGTTATTCTCTATATATTTTCTCCAACTTTTAATTTGTAATAACAGGGGAGATGCCACACTGGTCAAATTAAATGTGGCTGTTACGACGGGTTATCTCCTGTCAGGTGAACACAGATTTCAGATTACAGCATTTTGACTGAATTCTGTCTATATATTACCAGTTATCACCAAGATCATGTTTTTTTTTTGTCATTTTAGATCTTCTGCTCATGTTTACTTCATGGGAGTCAATCGGAGAGAAATATTTCGTCCTACACCACCTTGCTGCTCTTTATGCATACTACTATGTGCTAGTGAGTTCTAACATGAGTTGTGTTTTCAGTTAGTATGATTCACATTTCAAGTTTTTTACAAGAAATTTGTGGTGGTTTTTTTTCTTGTGTAGAGTCAAGGGTTACTGCCTTACTTTGCTAACTTCCGCCTGCTCTCAGAATTCTCTACACCTTTTGTGAACCAGCGGTAAGTAGTATGTTGCTGCTGTCCTTCTGAAACCTTGTATCTCCATATTTCGTGATTTTTATTTGTTTGTAACCCTTTAGGTTTTGCAATATCTAACCAATAAAATAGAAACGTTTTTCCTGAAAAACATTGAATTTGGACATACAAGAATTCGGAAGGACAGCGATGATATGTGACAAAATTCGAATATCTAAGATAGAGTATGCTTAAACACAAAATATGCTGTTTTTACAGAGAAAATGTATTTCCATAATCTCATTCTCTAATTTACCTCTTTGTTTGTATTGCAGTTGGTTTTATCATATGTTGGGTTATCACAAACTTTCCAAACCAAGTCTGCTTAATGGAGTTGCCATGGCATCCATGTTCTTCTTGGTGAGGATTGCAGTCATTCCAGCGTACTACAGCCATATGTACTCTGTCTTCGGCACAGAAGACTTTTACCGGCTACCTCCGGGCGCCCGCAGCGCCTGGGTTATTTCCAGTGTGTCACTGGACATCATGAACATCATGTGGATGCGCAGAATCATTCGTGGGTGTCTAAAAGTCCTCCGTTCTGCCTGGTCAAGAACCGCAGGACCTGAGATGGAAAGTAGAAAAACAGACTGACGCGAAGAGATGGTGGAAATACAAATACATCAGTGCACAAACTTCCCATCCTTCATCATATCCATCCTGTTGCTGTGGAGCAGCTGTCAAATATTTGTAAATTTGAGTCTTACTGCTATGACCTCCTTATCTGTGGATATACAAGACATTTTCTTTACTACAGTTTTATTTGACTCCTTAAATATGGGCTATATACTGTGTCATATACACTTTTTCAGTTGTAAGAAATCAGGTGATTAAGAGGCATGAGACTGAGTATATATGTACTATAATTTACATTTACATTTATGCATTTGGCAGACGCTTTTATCCAAAGCGACTCATATTGCATTACACTATACATTTGTTTCTGGATATGTGCAATCCCCTGGGATCGAACCCATGACCTTGGTGTTGCTAGAGCCATGCTCTAACTAACCACTGAGCTACAGGAAAGCTATCAAGACTATAATTGTGGTTGCACTAATTATTATGAAGCTGCTATTAAGATTAACCAACTTGCCTTTATGAATGCAATCGACAAACCAACAGCACATCTTCTATTCCTCTAAGATGCACACTGTGTATAAAGCCCATGATACACAACTTTTCAACATTGTTAACCAGTTTCTGCAATTTAGTTGACAAATACAGTTATGTGCCTATTAAAAGTGAAAATGTAGTTTATATGTATATGTATATGCATTGTAAATTATTACTATGTATGGAGTATATAATGTAACAACTTGGAAATCAGATCCGGTTACACAATGATAGGCCTGTTACTTAACATCTTATGTAGGCTATAAACTATTAGAATGTTGTTGAATGGTTGGACCTAAAATAATGACAATGTTTATAATATATAAGCTTCAATACGATAAAGATTTCAGGTATTTATCTTATTTACATAATCTTATGTAGACTACTAAGAATCAGCAATTAATGATGTCAATCAATACTTAGCCCATATTCCTTAAACCCTTGACGTTAAATAAACAATTTCTACAAATATTGTTAAAGTGCTCAGGTTTGCTGTGGTGTGACAAATTATTTTCACTCTGAACAAACAGCTTAGATTATTTTTTGTTTATGAACACCAGTGCCATCGAGATAACATGACGTAAGATTTGACATAAATGCTAAACTTTTGGTTGTGTTAGAAATTAAAAATGGTGTTTTGTCATTTTAATAATTAAGTTAATTCTACAAATGACTAAATAATGAATCCATTTAAAAACAACAAAAATAAAGTATTTTAATAGGATAAAATAAAATAAAAAGTGCCAGAAAACTACAACTCTCCAGTGCACTAGAGGGCAGACTACACACACGGCGCGATGTAAGACCCAGAGCATCATGGGATATGAGGCATGTTTCTAGTGTGCGACATTGACAGTAGAGGTGGAAGGTAAGTGTTCACTTTTGGTGAATTTAATAGCGTTTAGTCTTTTATCAACAATCTGATCGACAATGATCGCATGTAACACAATAACTTGATATTTGTTACGTTGCATTTTTACAGATTATTGCTTTTTTATGTGTGGAGACAGATATGTTTCATAGCTTTAGAAACATCCTGCACACTGCACAACTCACTGTTTCATCTCGAGACCTTTACACTGAGATGATCGTTAAAGTAAGACACTTGCCATGTTTTAGTTCAATGTGACAGCAACAATGAATGTCAAATACAGTTGTTCATGACAGAACATTTAATTTGATGCAATAAAAGAACTAATGTGAATGTCAACGAAAACATTCTTTTCTTTAAATAAATTAGGTGGGATTATTTTAGTCTTTGAAGCTGATGGGAGACACTATGTCCAGCCCTATTGTTAAGGCAGAAGGCATGGTGTCCGACTCTGGCAATGCACCACCACCGGGCTGTCCGATGCATCAAGATGTTAAAAAAAGTGAGACTCCATCAGTTATAACTTATTTTATATATATATAAGATAATCTGACAGTAGTAATGTGTAGATGTACGTCCTCTTCATAAGTTACCTACTTGCTTGTCATTAACATCTCCAACAGATGCTCCTCCATCAGAATGTCCTATGCATCAGGTGTCTGCCTCTGCCAATGATCAACTGAATAAAGCACCAGATGTACCTGCACATCAGGACAGGGCTTATGAATTTGTAGAGTGTCCTATGAGAGCTGCCAACGGAGTCAGACCAACTGTATCAGACATTAATCCTGCCAATATGGTATGTTTGACCTTAAAAGGAATTGTTCACCCAAAAAAGATTTTTTAATATGATTGCGATAGCTTTTTTCCCTATTCACATTGTGTGTTGAAAAAGAACAAAGTGTTTCTTTCTTGTGTACATGGAAGAAAGAAAGTCATTCATGTGTAGTACTAGAATAACCTGACATCTGTACTTTTCTGTATAGATGCCACCACCTAACCAGCAACCTTCAGCTGGTCAGCCGTTTCCCTTGTCTGTTGTAAGAGAGGAATCCAACATTCCTCGTGGTGGATCTGAGCAGAATTGGGTTTATCCTTCGGAGCAGATGTTCTGGAATGCCATGCTGAGAAAAGGGCGAGTTTCTTTTGTGTCCTGCTCTGCTTTGTGATTTTCCAGGATGGATTAAGAAAAGAATGGCATCATGAACTCATATATTCTCAACAGATGGCGCTGGAACAAAGATGATATCGAACAGAAGGACATGAAAGACATAATCAGGATACACAACCAGAATAATGAACAAGCATGGCAGGAAATCCTGAGATGGGAGAGACTCCATTCCAAGTAAGTTACATGGCAAATACAACTAGGTCTTCAGATGCTACTCAATAAATCATTGCTGATTTTCTGCTGTTGTTCTTCACAGAGAGTGTCCGTGTGGACCGGCTCTTCTAAGGTTTGGTGGCAAAGCAAAAGACTTTTCACCCAGAGCCAGGTTTCGCCACTGGATGGGGTATGTGATGGTATTTTAAAGGTGAAATGTGTCATTTCTATTTCACTTGAGGCACCAAACAGGATTAATCCTAAAAAATAATGACTTTCTGGCACTCCTAAAATTTGTCATTTGGACAATGTCCGGAGACAATGCTTAGACAAAAAGATTGCAATTCTTTTTGTGTTTTAGGAGCTTTATGTAGAATATAATGAGCTGTATATACAATGTCATGTCAGATATTATAATAAGGTCTTTTTTTGTCTTTTGTTTTGTAGGCACGATCTACCATTTGACAGGCATGACTGGATTGTTAATAGGTGTGGAAAAGAGGTCAGATATGTGATAGACTACTATGATCGTGGCCAGGTGCCCAAGCACACCATCCTAGATGTGCGTCCAGCCTTTGATTCCTTAGGGGCTGTTTGGGACCGTATGAAAGTGGCCTGGTGGCGTTGGACCTCAACGTGATTTTTTTCATGACTTGCTAAATATACAATTCACTTCATAAAAGCTTTTTTTTTTTGTGGAAAACGGACTGATGACAGACATGATGACCTCATGTCACATAATGGATTGTTATGTTCATCTGCTTAAAACCTCTTTCAGTGACATAAGCTAGGCAGGTCATAGTGGCACCGTGTGCTGTTACAGATGAATAATGCATTTGACTATCTGTTCATTAAATGAGAAGGTACATGTACAGAAGCATTCTTATGAGGCCACCCTCGCATTAAAAATGAAATGTACAGTATGATATTTACATCTCGGTATCTTCTGTGATTTTGAAAGATCCACAGTGTTAACTATCCATATTGATAGTTTAATTTATTGTAACACACCTTGGTTTTTTAAATTTGTCTCTACTGTATTTCAAAATAAATGTAAATAATGTAAAGGTGAATTATCTCCTGAGTTTCTCAAGGTTTCATTTTCTTTCTAATTTTACATATTTCTGCCATAGTGGTTTTCTTTCCTACTTTGTTTTTCGTCTTTAAAATAACCTTGTGCTGTTATGGCTTTAAAATTTTAATCAGTATTAAATAGGATTCAATAATAATCATTCTGCTAAAGCATACAAAAACTGTACAATACCATTTTATTTATTTATTTTATAGTTTTCCTGCTTGAAGTGTCTAGTTGATTATCATATAATGTATGAATGCAGTTCTTATAAACTGTGTTTTTAAATCTATTTAACTGCATGTCTGCGTTTATGAAAATAAGTTATTCACCTGCAACATTACACGCAGGCGGAACAGTTGTTTTGAGTGTTTCTAGCCGGAACATTGTTTTGTCGTACACAAACAAACCTGCTAAATGTGAACGACTTAAATGTTGAACCTTTACAATAGTAAAACAAAACATAAATATCACGTTTTTTACATGGGAAACAAAAATGTCAAAAGAGGCTCTTGATGAAATCTCGGTTTTATCAGCCATTTACTGCGAACAGGATGAATTCGAGCTGCTCGAAAAGTCTGGTGAGTTTGACTAACGTTATGTAGTTTATTTTAGACGCATTACAAAATTTACAAGGGTAATGAAAGCTGTTATAGTTATTGTGTCTACAGTAAATTAATAAAGGGGAAGAATATGTACGTTTCTCTGTCGTTTCGTTTAGTTTGTACGTTTTTTAATATTATATCACAATTCAAGAAACAGCTGACCTCTTCCGTGAGCACTTAACTGTCTCTTTAATATAAAAAAAAACGTATACTTCTCTTTTCCTTTTGTAATGTTTTCTGTATACTTGCTTATACTATCTTAAAGTTGTATCTGAAACGTTGTACGAATCGCTTGCTGTTTTCCTCAATTTTAAGTCGCTTTGGATAAAAGCGTCTGCCAAATGAATAAATGTAAATGTTATATGCTTCAATGCAGCTCAGACGGGACTCGTGTACCGCATAAATACACTGATAGAGAGAAACAACGAGAAAACTCCACTGAGCCTTATTTTCCACATCCCTCCTGACTACCCCAACAATCCTCCAGATATCAGCATCAACTCCAGCCATCTGTCGAGGAAACAGTGCCATGACCTGAGAAACAGTTTACTGGACACGGCCCGGTCACTTCCAGCAGAACCTATGGTCCATGGCTTAATACTGTGGCTCCAGGAGAACTTCTCTGACTTAATCAAAACAACAAGCTGCCATTCAGATGAGATCACACCAGAGATTAATAATGAATCTTGGACAGCTTTGCTTCATTTAGATCACATGAGATCCAAAGCAAAATACATCAAACTGATTGAAAAATGGGCCTCAGATTTGTGTCTCACTGGTAGACTCTTTATGGGGAAGCTGATACTGATTCTGCTGCTAGGAACAAAGGAAAATATTAAAGTATGATTTTGCACTGATTTTAAAGCCAGAGTTTGTATCGTGTTCGGTTCTGCAGCACTTTCAGTGTTTTATGTGTGCACGCTTAAGATCCAAACTAAATCTAACTCTCCATAGGAATACATTCACCTCCAGAAGACTGTGAAAGTTGATGTTGATTCCTCTGGGAAACGCTGTAAAGAAAAGATGATGAGTGTCCTTTGTGAGATTCCACAGTCAGAGGAGAAGATATTGTAAGGCCCAGGATGCTTTTTCAACTTTTTTTACGTTGGACATTTGTATGATACATCACATATTATAAATAATCCACAGTGCATTGTGTCCTCTTTTTTTTCAGGATGTCAACATTTGAAGTGAAAGACATTTTATCGCTCGATGACCTCAAAAGGGAATTTGATCTTGTCGGTTTAACTGAGCTTTACGACCAGTATGTGTCCTCACTGATCTAACGGTGAACAACAGGCGTATAGCACAAACTCTCTCTCCACTGTGTGGTGCTTGACTAAACATCTGTCTGATGGATTTCCATGTTTATTTTCTTCAGATGTGTGTAAGGTATACTTTTTGATGTACAGTACTATGACACTGTATGACTTAATTTAATTCTCGGGTTTAACATAGACAGAAAAATCCTCATGTTGCTGGAAAAAAACAGAAACTCACATCTGAGAAACTATTTCGTGTTTATCTAAAGCAAATTTTCAGAATCTGACATTTAAGTATACATTGATATGTATGTTAAATAGGTTCAAATGCAGTTGTAGAAATATGAATAAATACTACCAAAGTCATGTACAGTGTTGTGTAGTACTTAAGTATTTTTACTTTTTTAAATATCTGTATTTTATAATATTTTGTAAACAAATTACTTTACTACATTGTAAAGCATATATCATACTTTCCAATCCACTACATTTCAATAATAAATGTTTTTTTTTAATTTTAATACTGAACTATATTGAAAAACAGTACTTTCTTTTACAAAGTATTTTTTACTTTTAAAGTACTGTACAGTAGGCTACTTTGCTTAAGTACTCTATAAAAAAGAAATGTAGTGGAGTAAACCATAAGATATATGCTTTATAGTGTAGTGCAGTATTTTATTCCAAAGTAAAAAATACAGATACTTGAAAAATGTCCTTGATTGAAAGCAGGGGCGTCGCTAGACCCCTTTTACTGGGGCACGTGCTCCAGTATAACTCTGCTGTGCCCCAGTATACATTTCAAGTTTAAGTTTGAACCATTTCGTTTATTTGTCAGAGTAATCATTTACATTGATAATAGCGGCAAAAAAACAGGATCTATATGCAACGTAGTAACTTAATTTACGCTTGTAAAAGCGCCGCAGTATTTTCGCGCAGAAATCCATGACCGTGCGCGTCTGTGTTTCCTTGCAACAACTGCAGCTGCGCAGGGCGCGCGCAAGGGTGATGACGCGAGACTTAGGTAGGCTATGAAAACATGACGAAAGTAACTAAAGTAAGTTTTAAAATAATATCGATCATCTTATTTTGACTCGATCATTAATAGCCCCTGTAAATGGACATAGGAATTTGTGCAAAGCAAGCACATGGAAGAAGCAGAAAGGAGATGATGAGTTTGAGGGAGGTAAGACTTTTTAAACAAACTGTAGCCTACATCCCTAGCCAGACAGGTCTCAGACATTAGAGGAAAATGTCTCAGGAAAACCTTTATCAAGTTTGCAAAATTGCATTGTTGCTTAGAAAAACGTGTGTTCTGTACTTTCAGAAATGAAATTAATAGTTTAGTTTAGGATATTACATAAAAAGTTGGCAGTGTGGCTGAGATAACTAGGCTTATGTGCTAGTACAGTTAAATGCAGTACAGTTGGTTAAAAAAATGAACCATCTTTGTTTGGACATGGCTGTGAAACCAGAAAATACTTGCAAAAATACTTTTTGTTTTTAAGATAAAATATGTTCTTTATATTATATTATATTTATATTAGCCATACAATGAAATCTTGAAATATTTTAATTCTTAATGCTTGAAAAGATGTAATTATTCACATAATTGTGAATGCAGATGCATTTGCAAGAAAAATAATTCTCTCTGTTTTCATTATTTCCATACAGTGCATGCAAACTTAACTTCATGTTAAGGATGTTAAAGATACTTAAAATTTTAATACATAAATGTTTACCTTCCCCGGTATTGTTGCACTGTAGGAATAGTGGTTTAAGCAAGGAAAGTTTGTATCGTGCTCTGCATTGTGTTGTATACTTCTTGCACACATCGGTTTAGGGATAGAAAAAGTAATGGGGGCCTGTGCCCCAGTAGAGCTTTAGGTCTAGCAACGCCCCTGAGTGAAAGTAAAAATACTTAAGCAAGCTACTATACAGCACTGGTCTTGTAGTAAGGGTAAATAATAGCGATTGTACAATCACTAGTTGCAATGACAGAGTTTAAGCTCTAGGGGGCAAACACAAGCTAGTCAGATGATCTTTTCTCCTCCTCAACATAAAAACAAGCACTAAGTACAAAGTTTTCATTACTTAATGTTTAGAATAGCACTGAATATATAGTGTCTTATCTCTTAAACAATTAAGACAAAGTAAATCTTTAAAGTAGTGTGGTTGCTGACTGTGAAGATGTTTTTTATATAAAACTTGTAAATTGAATCTGGCACACTCGCTGACCTAAATGGTTGGCTTTGTACATCAAACAAATTAAAACCCATAATTTAATTTATAGTTACTTTTGACAAGTTAGTAAGTGTGTGGTTTTATAAAAGTTCTTAAATCAGCTTTAATTAACAAGACTGTTTTTAGTTCTGCATTCCATACACCCACATGCACATGCTATATGTGTCTGTCATCTTATGTTTTTCTTATTGTGCAGACATCTACTGCCTAACAGGGTTTAGGAGCAATTGACATACTTTTTTTATGTAATTAACAAGGCTTAATGAAAATCACCTCCTCGCCCTTTACAATGATCCACTCTGAACTATAAATTCACCTTGCCTGACCTTTTCCCTGACATGTTCTTACAAAACAACACTGCTTGTTAAATGTCATCCACTCAGTGGCATTTACTTGTATAAAACAGGGCTTTGATCCACAAGAGAAGCACACTTTTCTACCTTCTCTAGGCCGCGAGGCCAAGCTCTGCGACCCTGCGCGCCCGTCACCTGTTGAATATTTTAATTATGGCTAATTAAAACGAACAAAGGGTCCCTTGAACTTTAACCCTATTGGCCGAATGACATTCTAATTGCGCAAATTGCGACTTTTATTCCTTGCTTTCCCTGTTTCACTAAAAGCACCAATTTGGAATTCCGTCCTGCTGCTTTCGATTGGCCAAATCAATGCAGAGGCACGACTCACCGACGGGCCGCCACGTCCCACCGTGTTCAACTCTATCCACGTCAATGCAGTATGACCTCTGACCTGTTGAGGCCCTCGACGGCATGATCTGATGTCAACCAACCTTACGATCATCCAGTTTGAATGAAAGAAAGACAAAAAAATAGATGCTGCTTAATAATAATTGATTGTGTTGCGTCAGGTTGACTCTCGTGGATCATTGTTTTAATGCTCTGATGCCATCTGGTTGCAGAGGTGCACATCTGTCTTTACCAGGCATTAGTTTTGGATTTATCATTATTGAGCCCATATTCCCAATTATCATAAGATGCACTGGCTTGTTTGCATGCAGGGACACACTCCGGAATAATGTGTCGTGTGAATGCGAGCCCCAGTTTTAATTAAACTGGAGTACCGTGGATGTTTATAGGTGAGCGATAAACCCGCTGTTAATTAAGTTAACAAAAAAGAAAGAAGCGTCTTGGCTTAAGCGTGAACACACGGGGAGGATAAACATAGTGATTTGGGAAATAACTATATCTGCAGCTGTTATTATCTTGGGCTGGGTTAAGACTTTTGGGTAAATATTTGAAAGTGTAATGTTTGGAAAACTCTTTTTTTTTACTTTTTCCTGTTTGCCTTCGATAACTCTAGGATAATACAAGTGAAAATATGGAAAAAATATGGTAGTTGCGTGAGAGGTGGATGAACAGCAGAGGGTGATGTTGTGCTATTGAGCACGCACGTCAAACGTGATTTCTTTCGGGCATTCCTCAGTGTAACAAACGTGTAACCCAAAGACAGATAGCTGCTCAGAAAGTTAGAAAAAAATACAAAAAGGAACGTTAAAACTGGTGAGGTTTCTGACCACCATTCAAGATAATTGTGTAGATATCAGGTTGTCATTTTTCGGCCCCTCCCTCTTTCCTGTCTGCCCACTGTCTCTTTGTTGTCATTTACAGCTAACCTTCTCAAATCCAGTGACATGTGTGGAAATCACAGTGATCTGACAAGCCATGCAGTGGATAGCCACAGATGGGTCCCTTTGGAGCAGCTACTGTATGTCTGCATGTAGAGAATTACATTTATTCCTTACATTCTTCCCATCTTGAGGACAAGTGACCTGACAGGTGTAATATCAGAAGTGTCATTTACTGTTGAAATCTCAAGCTATTCAGTTGCTTCTTAAAAGTGATAGTTCACCCGAAAGTGAATATTCTGTCATCACTTACTTACCCTCATGTCATTTCAAACCTGTATTACTTTCTTTTGCAGAATACAAAAGAAGATATTTTGAAGAAAGTTGGTTACCGAACAGCAGCGGCACCTATTCACTTCTATTGTATGGAGACAAAACCAATGCAAGTGAATGGGTGACACTTAACAACATTCTTCAAAATATATTTTTTGGTGTTCTGCCGAAGAAATGAAGTCATACAGGTTTGAAATGACAAGAGCATTAATCTACACTAAAAAATGTTGCTGTAGTTATGCAGCAGTTTGCCAGTAACTATAAAAAAAACTATAAAATAACAGCTTCATGCAAAGCATTCTGGGAACCAAAAATCCTCATCAACCTTTTTCTGTTTTTTCCCCCTGATTTTTGGTTCCCAGAAAGTTATTTTATCGTTTATTTTCTGTAAAGATAAAAATAAAAACTATTACCAATGAATTAGATAAATATGAATCTACAGTAAGTTACTGGCAAACTGCTGCCAGTAATACTGTAATTTCTATAGAATCTTTTAACAGTATGACAACCTCAGTCAGGATAGGTTATGTGTGTGTGTGTGTGTGTGTGTGTGTGTGTGTGTGTGTGTGTGTGTGTGTGTGTGTGTGTGTGTGTGTGTGTGTGTGTGTGTGTGTGTGTGTGTGTGTGTGTGTGTTTACAACGTTTGAACTTTGATTTTACAAATATGTGAACATGCCTGTGAAAGTCCAGCTAAAGTCACTTTTTGTGATTTACAATTGTTTTTACACAAAATCATCCTACATAATGTAAAGGAAATTGTGTGAAAATACAATCTTGATATCTTTAATATTGACTGAGTGAGATAATGTCAAAGATTGAAATCATAGTGAAATGAATGGTTGAAATTAAACTTTGAGGCTCATTTGATCAAAATTACATTTTGAGCATGGTTTTCACAGACAAGGTCACATATTAATATCAAGAGATGTTTAGATGTCAGAAGTGGACAGTATGCGTTGTTTTTGTTTAAAGAGATGCTGTAGCTGTTCACTGTAGAGAAGGTGCATGAAAGGGTAAGAATATTTGATTGAAAGGTCTCTCCTCTTCGCCTGGCACATTATTTTATTTCCACACTGAATTTTTTCTAGCCAAGATAAGATTTCACCAAGAAAGATTTAATGCCACTTAACTTGGCAAACTTTCTCAAAAGTGCATCAGTGTGGTACCTTGGCAATGCAACTTTTATTTCTGTGTTTTTTATTTGTATTATTTTCAGTGGTTTCCAGTTTCGTTAGACCCTCCATGAATGAACCACGGTTGGTCCTGGAGGATATACTGAGCTGCTTCTAACACTGATGAGAATCTGGATGCTCTGCTGGACAGTGCAGATGGTCAGATCTGATGCCTGTGGCTCTCCACACATCATACGTATGCTGGGTGAATATTGCCATTACTGTGGAGGTCAAAGCCAGGAAGGTCTCCCGAGGAGTCCGTGGTCATAAAGTCAATTACAGTACAATTGGGACTGAGATAATTTTACCTCCGGCACACTCGGCGGGGCTTCCACTCGATCGCATGAAGAGAGAGTTTTTCACTTTATATTTAGTGGCTACTATTTCTGTATGCGTATATCTCAAGAGAGGTTTTCGTTTATTTCTGTGAAGGCCCAAATGTGCTCAGCTCGCTGCGCTTAAGAGCTCAAAGAGTTGTGGTCGGCGCGCTCAAAAGCACGGCTACCGCAGCGCGCGATAACTGCACGCGACCTTCTCCCCACAATCTGATGAGATCCATCGTCGTGGATCCTGAACACCATTCCAAACAAAGCGCAGAAGTGCTTTTTCCTCCGCTACCCCTCTTGGGTCAGCATGCACATCTCACAATAACACATCATTAAATCAGACAGGAAAAATGAGCCTTCGTTTACCAGTGCTGCATTCTGTAAACTGCTGTTTGTTAGATCTGCATGGTGTGCGGGGGATGGTGTGAACATTTTCCTTCTGCCAAGTGCAAATAGGCAGTTTTGTCCGATATTTGCTGTTGGCAGGGTGTAAACAAAAAGCCGGTCCGCGCTCCACAAGTTGTTAGGGGTGACGCCGGAAGTTTGTAGTTTTGTAAAATGTCATTCTCAGGCTTGGAAACAATTGGGGAAAAATTATGCTGGCAGCGGCTGACTCATCGTGCTGGAAAACAAGTGAGAAAACATATTTGCCGATGCCCTTGAAGATGACGATGTGAGCTGCCTAATTGCTGGGAAGAGGATAATTGAGCCACCTGCCAGCTTAATGGCACATTTTCACATGTGTCACTTCGAGATGCTCAGATACGCACAAATTTGTCAGCATGCTGAAATTGCATAGCAGGCAGAACTTAAATAAGCACGTATTTCGATCAGAAACAATTACTTTTCGTTTCTGTGCCAGGGTCAGTGTCGGAATGTAGCAACTTTGATTTGTATCCGTCTGGCAGAAGAAGTCTGTGGGTTGGATTTAATGCACTACTAAACTCGGCTGGGCCATGCCCCACACATGAAAAATATTAGCAAACTTCTTAAATAATCACTGCTTTAGTTTTGTTTATTTATTATAATAAATATAAAATTTCACTCCACTTGGACAAGATGAAGCCATATCAAACAGGTATCTAAATCAGGTTTCTATAATCGTGATGTCAATGTAACAATGATGTAAAAAGCAAAACATCCAATTTCCAAATCACTGTTTTTCAGGAAATGGAAAACTTTTAAATGATTAAATACTTTGCACTTTTTAATACGTTTATTGGTTAGATACTTGCAAAACTCAGTGACAAACATAAAGGTAGTGATTTATGACCAAACGAATCACTAAATATGGAGATGCAAGGTTTCAGAAGCAGCAGCAATATGTAAAGTCTTAAAGATATTTCTTCAACGTTTCTATTCAGTTCTAAATGTTGTGTTGGTTATATTTTGTTGTAATTTTTATGTTGTGTTAAAAAACTGAAACAGGACGTGCTGTTGGGTCACTGTTGCAAACTGGTCTATACTAGCCTATAAGTTCAATTTGAACATTTGTCATGTAATATAAATATATATACAAATATATATATAGAGCCAAAATCTCTGTTATCCGAGTTACTATACTTCTTAAATATACAGAAACCTAATAATAACACAAAGAAATTCTGCTTCCTCCTTTGTAGGAATAAGAGGGTGGTGTGTTTTTTTAGCATCTTGAACCTTAAGGGAAAACAAACTGTTGACTTTTTGAATAAGACCACCTTCCCTGTAGAGACATATAATATATGAAATGCAAATAGCACACGAAGGTGACTCACTAAAAGTAAATTTCACAGATGGCAAATCTTTTAAAAACACCCTTTTCACATTTTCTACCATGAGTACCTCGTATGAAATGTTCCTCTATAACTTTTCTTATAGCAATGGCCTCTGGATTTTATTTGCTGGGCTTTCTCGATGCGCTTTCCATAATTTCATTACGGAATATCACTGCAATTATAGTAACAATGCAATTACTGAGATACCTGGCAGCTGTTTATTATTACTGGCCCTTTACGGACAGGCCCGAAATGCAACGCATAGAATGACAGCTACACAAATGCTGTACACACAATGCAAATGTGCTTTTTCATTACTCATAATGAGTTGGACCTCATGACCTGACCATCATTTGAATATTGAATATCCCACAACAGACTGCAGTGTCCATTAATGCCTAAGTCTCTGGCTTATACTGTAGGTGACAGAGCACATGTAGATTTGAATAACAGATGATCTAAGTGAGGAACAGATGATGCTCTTTCACTTTGTCGTGTGCTCAGGAGTTTTTTGGCCGTCTGGGAGAAACGAGGCTGAATGTGAAAACAGGTAGCACAGACGTCTGGGGGCGTTAACCACATGTTTGACTAAAGCGCTGATGCATACCTAAATTTTAATCATCATTTACAAACAGCCCCCTAGATTTAATTCCTTCTGTAAAAAAGAGAACCCTTAGTGATTGACGGGTTTATTCAAGGACGGTATAAACGAGGTAAATTATGCTAGCGATTATCTCACATAAGACTTTTTGTTCACATTATGTGGTACAGAATCCGTTTTGTTAGATTGTTTTACAGTTTTGAATTGCCTATTTAATTTTTAAGAACAAGTAAGGATACCAACACAGTGCTGGAGGGATTCTCTGGAAATTAGATGTATTCCTTGCAAGATTTCTTTCTGTTTGTATTTTCAATTGGCAATTTATCACTTACGTTCCTTAAATTCTCCAAACTATAAAAGTGCTGTGTGTATTATGGAGGATCTACTGACAGAAGTGCAATATAATATAGCTATGTCTAAGACCTTATAGCGTTATGTTTTTATTATCTTAGAATGAGCTATTTTTATACACCGCACCATGTTGTTTCATAAATATGTTAACTCCTTCGGCAAAGAAGCAAAATGTGACGACATCTTTGTCCTGTGTCAGCCACCGTAGTAGTTAGAAAGGGGGGTGTGTGTGGTGGAGTGAGCCGCTGGTTGCAATTCACAACCTCACTGCTAGATGCCGCTAAAATGTACACAATGCTCCTTTAACTTAATTGAAAAATGTAGACGTAACTTGTCACTAATTTCTCTACAGTGTTCTTTTGTGGAGTGCAAAAAGAATTATCTTAGCAGAATGTCTCTTTTAATGCAATAAGAGTTATGATTTATTTTGGGTGAACTATCCCTTTAAGGACAATGTCTGTTAAGTAAACTAAAAGCTTATGCAGAGTTAAAACATCAACCAGTGTAAATTGGTGGTGGTCTCATGATTGACAATCCAAACTGCTAACACCAGAGTTCCAGGTTCAATGTGAAATAAGGATGACTTGGATGAGCGAAGCATTACTGAGATAACAATCTTGCTGTATTACTATTGTGCCTCTGAGCAAAGCACTTAACCTCAGGTTCCTCTAAAGGAACTGTCCCTGCAATTAGTGTACTGCAAGTTACTTCACATGAAAGCATCACATAAACGACAACTAAGTATTTTGCTCTGACCGAGCTACTGCAAACAGCCCTGCTCTCTGACTTTTCTTTAAAGGCCACGGTTGCGACAACACAAGCTTTCTTTCAGCATCCATTTGTGGTCGACTTTGTTGAAAGCATGTTTTAAAAAAACTGAAGGATAAGATATGTTTGGCCTCTTGCAATACTTGAAGACCTAATGGGAATGAATACATTTGTTTTTCTAAATCTTAATTATTAACAAGCAATGATAATTATTTATTATTAACAAGCTACTTATCCAAATAAAACATAAAACAATATCATATCCATGCAACATCAACAATTAATTTCTCCTTTAATAAATTTGTGTACTTTTGTGGTTTATTTTTTCCACAAATTTTGCTCAAACAAACGCATTTTACAAATACTCTCAAATACTGGCAAATACTGTAAAAAATTAAAAGTTGACTTAAAACTTTTTTTAGTTCAACTAACTCAAATAACTGAGTAATGTCACATGACTCCCTGAAAAGAACAGTTGAACCAACTTACAATAAATAAGCAACACACAAATTCATCCCTACTCAAAAGATTGTGTTTTTATATTACTTTAATATATAATTGTTCTTTTATTACATACACGCTCTACTTAAGACCAGAAGACAATTTTGGCCAAGTAACTGCTCAAGCAGTTTGTGTGTAACACATTTTTTAGTCGTGGCATCACTGCATCATTCACTTCAGACCTCAAAGCTGAACACACAAACCTCAATCATGGTAACAATCATCAAACATCATTAAACATCATAAAGTTAAAAAAGGAAATAACTCGAAGTACAATCAACAAAAGAATCTTTGTTAGTACCACATGTAGGCAAATTTTGTTCGCTAGACTCAAAATAACAAAAAAGTTACTTTATTACCTTTGTTGGGAGAACAATTTGAAGTTACATTTTTCACAGTAAAGCAATGATAAAGGCCCACCCTAACCCCGCCCCTAAACCTAACGTCACGGGGCAAAGTCAAATCATAATAAAACGTACAAATGAGATCGTACAAATTAACGCAAATTGAGCCACCTAGTAAAATAAGTATGAAGATACTTCATATTAAAATACATTCGATTAAAAATTTGTGTCCCGTAAAACTGTGTTGTCCTCTAATCTGTTCATTTTCTGATATACGAACATTGTAAAAAATGTCTACAGATGAGTGTATGTTTGCGTGAGATGCTGTAAGAAACCTATTCGTGTCTGACCTAAGGTGAGCTCAACTTTCGAGTTGCTTAACATGTAAGATATACTTGTATCATCGTTCATTATGCTCTGACCATCACACCTTCGCAATGGCAATCCAGGGCATGTGTGTGTGAGACACTGATCAGGCCAGCAGCATTGTGGGTAATGAAATCTGTGGCATGAGAGTTAATTAGCTGAGCTGACCCTTAAATCATGTCACCACTGGAACAGTCACACCTCAGAGAGAGAGAGAGAGAGAGAGAGAGAGAGAGAGAGAGAGAGAGAGAACAGTGATTTGTAACTAAAATTACGGCTGTATGTGGTGAATGTTTGTACCTTGTCGTATGAAGCCAGAATCTGCCAAACAAACCGCACCCAAGTAACAAATCGCTCTTAATTAGACAGAAATGATGTCAGCGCATGCGTATACGGCACAGTTTAAGACGTTTAACAAATTCATGTCAGTTTCCACATATTTTATGATATAATAGCCGGTATGATATAACAGCCATTGTTTATGGTTGTGTGACGAGCCGCGTCTGTCTCCTTATGGGAAGCCGGGACAATGAATCACAAACGCCGTCTCCTTGGGGTACACACACATTTTTATTCGATCATTCTTCCCCTCTGCCTCTTTGTCTTACGTGAGCTTTACAGTCAAAGTGAGACCCGCCGTAATTATTTCAGTCCATCACGGGCCTGTGATAGCTGATCTTTTTATAGGCTTAATATAATTTACAGGCTTTAAAGCACACCCACAGGTGGCATATGTTAGATCTTGACTGTTGCAATCAAGCAGCGTGACATGTTGTGATTTAACAAGCTGTGGGAGGCTTGCAGGGCAAAGAGACCGAGATGGAGAAAGAAAGAAAAATGGATGTGAAAAATGGTGAGAAACGGGCGCTGTCAGCCACCTTTGAGGAGCTATTTGTCGTACGCGGCGTTGTTGCAACGTCTTTGTAAACACGTACTGGCAGATAACCTGTCTGCGCCGACACACGCAACATACTATGATTTCATCTTTATTTCATGTGTGATTTCATCTTTATTTCGTGTGTGTTTTATTGGCCATTGCTTCTGAATGGGGGGACTGGGGCTAGTTGACACACTTTCTACCACAGTGAGTTTTTGCAGGGTGGGGCTATTTTGGCAATTTCGGTCTAGACACATGATGTTTTGAATGGAAAAAAGATTTTCTATTGTTTATTAAACACTCTATAGTGAGGCATATTTTCACACTATGGGGTAAGTTATCACTCTGGAAACCTGCTGATTATTGACACTGATTTAAGAAAAAATACCTGAAGCAAAAATGTTTGCTTTCACCACATGACTTTAAAATGCATCATACATTTAAAGGGATAGTTCACCCAAAAAAAGAAAATTTTCTAGTTGTTCCAAACCTGTATACATTTCTTTGTTTGGTTTAACACAGAGAAAGATATTTAGATGAATGCTTGTAACCAAACAGTCCTTGGACCCCACTGACTATCATAGTAGGAAAAATGACAATGTTAAAAGTGCCATAGAACAAAGAAACGTATACAGATTTAGATCAACTCAAAGGTGAGTAAATTATGACAGAATTTTATTTAGGGGTGAACTGTCCCTTTAATGGCTTTTCAGTAACATTAAAAATGAATTTATGAAAATACTCTTGTCCTGCAAACCTCATTTGGGTAAACTGGGTAAATTGGATAAAAGTTCAATCTTTTGGGTAAATTGAACATTCATTAAAATGTTGACTTGTCTTAATGTATGCCATGCAGTGTTGCTTACCCAACAACATTTGAAGAGTTAAAGGTACATTTTGTAACATCTTTGCAATAAAATATCCCAAAACCACTAGGCCAGTGTTATATACTTTGTTCAGCTGAGTACTTACAATATCTCAAATGTTTTCAACTTTTAAAACATCAGAAAATATCCATTATAAACAGTGACACGGAGTCTTGCAGTCGCTTGTCCATTGGGTCATATCCACGTTACCCTTTGTTACCGCCTTTACTGACGTAGAAACCACATGACACCAGTGTTGTGGACAAATGCGGCTAGCGTCTAGCAAGCCACTACCTTGTTTTTTTACCTCATCCTTAAACATGATTTCTCGTTCCCGTCTGATTGATGGCCATCATGGTGACTTGCTATGTGTGCACAAAAACCAATAATGGATGTGATTCGATACGGTTAAATGAAATTCAAAGTCACATTTTTAGTCTTGACCGCCATAGGAAATAAATAGGAATAGGGGAAATATATATCATAACATTTAGAATATTATATTTAATGAAAAAATACATTTTAATCATTGCATAAAATCATTAAATGTTCTAAAAGAAAATATATTACTGAAGAAAAATATATGACATTGATTTTACTGAAGAAAAAGAAAAGTTAGATTTGAAGTGTTCAGTCATTTTTGACCGAGTGTGACCCCTAAATGTGGAGCACCAGAGGGCTAAAGGATTCAAATAAGAATCTATAACTACACAAAGTTTTGTTTTGTTAGATATCTGCTAATATGAAGTATTTTTGTCCATATACTGTACAAGAGAAAGAGAAGGTCAATGTCACCTGGCATCTACCGCAGTGAGTTCTCTGACATTATGTACCGCTGTGCTAAACTGCCTTGGTCTGATGATGACACAGTGAGCAATAGAAGCCATAGACTGCAGAGAATGAAAGCATGTGTATGCCCAGGTGTCAGCCATGGTAAAGAGACCTTGAGCTCTTTGAGCCATCTAACTCTAAAGTGTCGCATTCGGTGTGCGCTCTCTCTTGTCAGTCCAGACAAACATATTGATTGAAAGTGGTGTGTTTGGGAGAGAAAGATCATTAGATAAGGCTTTCAGGAAAGCGGAGAGTTGGAGAGCTCTTTTCCCGGCCAGTTTAGCCTCTCTGTAAACTCGCTGCTAGCAATAGCGTCAATACGAGTCAAAACAGTTGATTGTGACAAGACTGTGGAAATGTAGTACCATTGAGAGTCATGTGGTCGATAAAATCGGATCGATACGATGCGGAAAGGGGTCTTACGGAGAACTTTTATATTCCCAATTTTACAGCCGAAATGCTAATGGCATCTTGTTTTTAAAGGGACGGCACTCTTGTCGTCACCAATTTTTTATTTGCTCATCTTACTCGCAGAGAGGGGTCGTTTGATTGGCATTCACATTCAGCCTGCGGAGCTGTTAGACATACGCAGAGATCCGTTCTGAATGAGAGACAACAAGAAATCTGTCTGCTTGAAAATACAAATTGAAAGGAGAAAAAATATTGTCCGCTTTCTGTGAGGCCTCTAACTAGAGCTGGCATTGTCTGAGAGAGAGAGAGAAAGAGAGAGAGGGGGGGGCACTGGCATTTGATAGGCCATGACACCAAAACACACCAGCCACATTCTCCAGAGTTCAGACTACGGCTGTCGGGTCTTGAACTCTTTTTGCTCCAGTCGTTCATTGTCCTGCACGCTCATTTCCCACAATCACTGCAATAAAAGAATGAGCTTCAAGACTCCCATATACACACACACCGCATATTTAACACCAATAAGATCTTTTGCCAGTTTAAGAGCAAAAAAAAGAAAAAGAAAAAAATCAATTATTCATTTTATGATTTGCGCTCTCTTCTTCATTCTAGGCTGGACGAGCTAATAATTCAGGATTTGACTTAGCCTGCAAATCACATTTCCATGGATTGTCAAAGTGGATTTAGGGGAGCGCCACACTCGCAGTCTCTGTGAATTCTAAATAGGCTCTTTCAAGCCCGACACGAAAATCCTACAAGTAAGTGGGGGATATGTTTATCTTCTTACATAATTCTGTAGACAAGAGAGGCATGATCCCACACATAATGCTTTCTAGAAGCACTAAGCCTCACATGCAGTGGGGATGAAAACCATACCCGCCTCAAGGTCGCTCACGCTATATGAAAGATCTAGTAAAACTAAATCATTTGTAAACATTGAAGTGTACTCTATATACATCCTTGTGTTGGATGGAGAAGATCTGTTGCACATCTTCGATTAGACCCCCACCCCAGAGCCCCTCTGCGCAAAGCTCTTTTTCCCATGATGGAGAGTGTGTATCACACCAGTGCACTCCATGGACTTCCTCTCCTGCCAGTTTCACATTCACAGCTCCTGAGGAGCCCATCAACCTCTTGCTGAGACTTAAGACCCCTTAGCTAGTGTGACTTCACTTTGATCCAAGGCGAAGCCCGACTTACAGGAGCTATTCTGTTTCTCAGCGTCCCCATCCCAAACGATTTATATTTGTCATGAGGATCATGTGATTTGACTCTGGCACCCTAAAGGAAAATTTCTCCGAAAATCTCAACCTGTTTGTTGATATTTTTGCCTGCTCTCTTTCACACACACAAAATGTCAAATCGTTTCCACACATGCTGTAAAGCGCTGTCTGGGTTTTTTATTTTGGCATGTTTCACATATAAAACAAAAGCATTTCGCCCTGTTTTTCAGTGATCTACAAATATCTTTCCGTGTCTGGTGCTAGGTGGTGAAGAGTAAAGGGAAGCAGACTAAACCTTGTATCCAATACAGTGAGAAATAAAGAAAGAAAGCCAAGGCCAGAGTGTGGGGCTCCCTGGGCTCGCCTGTCAAAGCCATCACGCAGCAGTGTGCATGTACTACCTGCTCTGTAACGCGCTGTGGCGTTTCTAAGCCGGCTGATGCATTTTGCACAGTGCATCTGAGAGGTAATAATGACATTAAAGTCATCGGGGAGCCGATCTATTTCAGCAGGCAGGGCAGCCTCCACTGTCATCTCCTATTTTCTGCCCAATTGACGGCAGAATCTCCAGGACTGGTTTCTATTTCGGGACGCTGTCACTCCTGTCTGCGGGAGACAGTTATGACCTAAACCGAAGCAATAGTGAGACTGTGACTGACTCCAGACCAGCACGAGGGAGCTGATCTGAGGATCAACAGGACAATGAGCTCTCTGAGAGACAGAATGAAGATGAGTCCTATTCTCCCACATACACTGAATACTGATAGAAACCATTTATCTGCCTGAGGCGCTTTTCCTCTCTGTTTTTGCTTGGATCCGTGGATAAAAATGAAGCGTAAAAATAAGGATATGTGCGGTAATTTATTATTTAATAAAAGCTTGAGCGCACCGCAGATGAATAATGTTTACACTTTTTGGTGAAAACAACCAACAAAGGTTAGAATAAGAAAATGTATTTTGACATATAGACGATTTCAAAGCAACAACATAAACAAATGTTACTGCGCGTGCAGTTTTTTGAGGCCCATACTTAACTTCTGGTACACATCCGCAAAGTTCTTGCAGATTATTTCTGATAACAAATCAAAGAAATAACAAGTAAATTGATTTATTTAATTAAATTATTATACAGTCAAATTCAACATAGTTATATTATTAGTCTCTAGCCAGATAAATAAACAAACACAGACTGGAAGTTAACTTCAGGCCATGCGCGTGCATCCGATGAAACCGTATATAGAGCAAAATTATACATCACCTTTGAATCCTTCTTTAAAAATTCTAATCTGCGGATAAAAACAACCAACTATCAAACAGATGCCTTATTTGGTAAGCAGTCATTTTATTTTAAAAAAAAAAATAAATAAAAAAAAAACTTTGAATGCTTGAATTCACTGTCTTTACTATAAAAGCACAAGGCCGTATCCAAGGGTGTGAGTCATTTTTTTTAAATGCCTCAAAGGGATTGATTTTGTTGAAAGGGTACTGAAGACACTTTTACTGTGATTTCACAGGGAGACATTCAATGCATTTTGACAAGTAATGTAAGAAAATTCAACCTCAATGCTGACAGATGCTCCCTGGAAATTTAAAATAATTGTCTCAGGAACATTTCTACATTTGAACAACACTTTATGCAATTCCCAATGACAAGCTGTTCTCAAATTATTGAAGTTTTTGTCTTCCCATTACCTTGGGACTTCTTTAAAGGTTCAAGCAGTTAAAGAAAGAGAGAGAGAGAGAGAGTAGCATTGTGTGGGTCAACGTACATAAAGGTAGTGTTGAGTGGAAAATCGGAAGCGACGTGCACCTGCGGTATACCTTGTGGGGCTTCAGCTTAGATCAGTGTCTCAGCGGCATGAGCTCTTTGACCTTTCCGGTGCTTTTGGAGAATGTATACTACTGGGGTTCCATCAATGTCACTCAACAGAGCGTTTTCCTGCTTTCCATGACACACAATGGCAGTCATGATACTTCTAATTCTTGATATATTTTACAATTATGCTTTTGTCCAGTGCAGCTTTCAGTTCATTTAGGTCTTTTTACATTTTATTATGTATTTTCTTGATGTTGCGAATGCAATGCTTTTTCAGCTGAGCTATGTGCTTTACATTTTCTAGTGAACAAGGGATAGTTCACCCAAAAATGAAAATGCGTTCATCTACTCAACCTCATGTCACTCCAAACCTGTTTGACTTTCTTTCTTCTGCAGAACACAAAAGAAGATATTTCAAAGAATGTTGGCAACCAAACAACATTAGCAGCATTGACTTCCATTGTATGGACACAAAACCGCTGTGACATTTCTCAAAATCTTTTGTGTTCCACAGACCATAGAACTGATACAGGTTTTGAATGACAACTGAATAAATTATGACACAATTTTTCTTTTTGGGTAAAAACCATTTCTTTTGTGACTATGAACGTTATTGGAGGAGTCTCATGTCACATGGTGTATGCACTTTCCATAGTTTCATAACAATTCCATAATAAAGCAGACCTGACTTCCAAACTCCAGCCACTAGCGCAGATGTGGGTGGTTACTGCGAATTTCCGTCCTTGCCGGTAAATCTGCATTAATACCTCCTCACCTGGGAGAGCTATTATATAGCCAGCTAAACAGCTCACTTATGACACTCTGCTATCTGCTGGCTAAACACAACACCAGAGAGAGGCTGAGCAGATAGCATTCTGTTTGCTTAAAAAAGATTTTGTGAACACAAATCGACCTGATGTTGCACTTTATGAATATCTCATGCATTTTACATTGAATTTCCACAAAATCAGCTAGCAAAATCATCTCACAATGGCACACCCCAGCGCCTGCTAGGGTCTAAGAGTGACAAATTCTTCATTTCAAAACATGATAAAAATGGAAAAGATGAAAAACGATACGCTTTGGAATCAATTCTGTTATTGAACTCTTAATTGTTCTAAACTCATTTGGAAAATCACTTAACCTCCTTTCTCTCATTTTTCTTACTTTCTTTTGCAAACCTCTTGACTTCAATTAAATGTGATTGAAGAAGAGAAAGGAAAGCAGAGAAGAGAGATAACATTCTTTAATTGCTATCTCTCTTGTGTAATTACTTATATCAGACAAAGCATTATGATTTTGAAATGCTCCCCTGGGACTGTGTATCCACTCCAGCCCATTCTGATTGACACAAGCAGATCTGCAGAATGCTTTTTTCATACGTGAGGTAATAACTGAATGCCAGGTCACAGCATCATTGCTTTAATCATCACAACATTCTGAGGCTCTCATTAACATTTTCTCCTTGTCAGTGCTGGTAGATTTTAATTCGCCTTCATCAGACATGAATAAAAATCCTCATTCAGATTGGTCAACTGGTCATGTAACTTATTAGTGGTGCTGTAATTGTATTAGGATGCAATGTTGCAAACAAGTTCATTTAACTTTAAGATCAGTTTATTTCAATTAAAAAGATTCATTTAAATGAGTATAGGTGTAGGGGATTTTACAGTAAAGACCCGTAGACCAGTTGTGATGAATGAAGACACAGAGTCAGGAATGTAATTAATAAAAGAAAATTTACTGAGAAGAATTGTTTGTAGTTTTGCCAGCAGAAGTCAGCTTCAGCACTCTCAAGGAGTTCCACAGACCGACCTGCTGTTCTATCAAAATGCAGTAATATTTATACTAACAGAGCCGTCTAACCTACGTCATTACTTAGATAAAAAAAATCTCGTGATAGGTTAGACAATACATACATTTAGCTTGGACGTCAAGTTCATAGCATATCTTCACTGATTATAAGTGTGACACAGAAACCCTAGTATAACCACAACATATACGCATCTCTTTACATCCTGTCTTTTTAAATATGGTCTTTCTGCAACCAATAACTAACTTCTGAAACAATACAATCACACACACACACAAAACCCCTCAAGGCTAAAGCGCGTGCTAGCAGAAGATGTTTTTACACGTGATGATAAGAGGTCTCTTCTAAAAGCCACGGTGACCTAGCAGGAAGAGAGAGGCCTAAACATTCAGGGACTCAAACAGTGAATTATTTTAGTAATATTTACTCTCTAGAGTTTATTGTTAATTTCATAATCAGAAATAAAAGAGTAAAATATTGATTTATTTTAATCATCTGTTTCTCATAAGATAATGCTGATTAATGATTGATTAGTCTCAAAACCATAAAAAGGAGATATATATATATAAGGTGGAGCCACGGCACCCGTCCCTTCAAAGGATTCTTATAGACATTAAATCTTAAATTCTCAAGAGAAAGAGCATAAATCCTTGCTTAATGCTTGAATATCTTTAATGTACAATTTATTTGTTATTTCAAAATAAGATGGACAAATATAAGATATATATTCTAAATAAGATGCATTGATGCAGTAGCACAGCTGTAATTTTTCCTTCCTATTTTTCTGAATGTGCATAATTCCAAACGACAATTAAAATGACAAATACAAATAAAACGAGTATTTATGAAATATCTGAGATTCTTTTCACTTTAGGATGTTTGGGTAAAATTTACTTTGTGTCAAATCTTTTGGTCTTTTGACTGACAGCCTTGTTTGCACAGGTCTACAAAAGTAAACAAAGCTATTTAGCTTAAGGCGAACTCCTTTTCAATATGCAACATTGTTCGGTTGCAGCAGTGCTTTATAAGTGAGATTCTGAATGATTCGCGGCTCTGACAGGTATGAGGACAGCATACACCCAAACCCAACAAATACAGTGGATTCCAATATTCTCAAGGCTTTTCTGTATTATTGTACAAAATCTTCAGAAGTTTGATCACTTCTGCTGTTTCCCAAATACTCAATAGTTCCATCATGAGCTTTCTAAATAAATATGTTTTGACTAGTGAGTCACATTGTTCCCAGAATCTGATTCTGAATAGTTATTTGCTGGACTTGCTGCCCCCTATTACAAATGTGTTTTTAGTGCAATATGATATCCTTCTAACCCATTGTTTACCCATTCTGGTTGACTACTGTATAAAGCCAAAGAATGACTTTAGAGAAATGTCACATGGAATTGATAGAACTCACACTTTTTTGTATTGACTGGGTATCTGGACCCACAAATCTGCCCAAAGCTGGCATTTATACTCAAATACATTCTTCTAAATACTTAAACACAAAAATAGTCCCAGATCTCTCAGTTCCCCAGAATAAAAAACATGTATGTGTGTGGGTGCATGTGTGGGTGTGTAAGTGTGAACGGCTGCACACAGAGCCATTGAATGTGCTCATTATGGTCCTGGCCAGAGTGGCTCTCCTCCTTCTGCTCCGCTCAACCCTAGAACACAGTGACCTCATTCCTCAGCCTGCCCAACCTCCCTGCTAATGACTGCAACTCGGCATTCTGGGAGAGAGTGGACCATTGCCTTGCACTCATCGCTACCATGTCATCAGCTTTTAATGAGTCATTTCTGCTCTGTTAGGAGAAATGACACCATTCCTCCCTGACACCTCTCCGGGGGTCCATGTGAGAACATAACTAACAGGGATAAACAGCTGTCAAGCGAATCTTCTTTCATTTGAGCAACACTTGAGGACTCTGAGGTCCAATTTGGAGTTTGGGTTTGTAATTATTAGGAGGCCACAATTTGGCTTTTTGTAGATGCAACAGACTGGATCTGCAATAAGTTTACTGTTTGTACATATACAGTATTTGAAATGAGTAATGTAATATAATATGTATATATGCGATTGGTAACCCGATGTTTTAGTGCACATCATTCACTAATTATCCTCCATAGCCAGATTGTTGTGTGAAAACTTTGGCCAAGTCCTTGACCATGAAGTCAGTTTGTGCTATTTGTGAAACTAGGCCTGTCTCTGGAAGGTTGGCTGCCATCAATGGCAATTATCCCATCCCTCAGTGTGTATGATTGCCTCGATGAGAACCTGAGACTGCTTAGGATTCTGGGGTGAAAAAAGATCAAATCAGTTGCCATCTGCCTGTGTCACTATATTTGTAATGAATGAAATTCATTGTAAGTGTTAACAGTAGGTGCATATCAAGCCATTATAAGCTAAGTGTGATTGGATGCAGATATTTTCCTCAAACTTGATTTTCTTGCCCATTTCTTGTTTCGATACAGGTATGTTTTAAGTTGTTTTTTGAAGCTTGTGATGGATGCTGCAGTTCGGGTGGAGGCTGGTAGATCATTCCACCATAGAGGAACCGAATGTGTAAAGGTTTTTGCAAGCGATTTGGTGCCTCGTGATGAAACAATAAGGTGTCGCTCATTTTCAGACTGAAGGTGACGGGAAGGGATTTCGACCTGGAGCAGTGAGTTAAGGTCGAGTGGCGAATTTACTTTAAATAGCTTAGTTTTCAACTAACATTTACATTTGCCTATAATCCTCCTCCTATCAAGCTCTGCTAGATGAAGAAAAAAATCAATTAATCCAGAATTCTAACAAGTTCATTCCTGCGGTTCCAAGCAAGAACAATGCTATCATCCTAAAGTACACTAATGTTTTATGAGAGAATATGAACATTCAAAAGTTTTACGAGGACATATAACCCCCTCCACAGTATAAAGTACTAAAGCTTCAGATCAGACTTTTTCTCAAATGGCTCCTGTGCTTTTGCGAAGAGAAAGCACAGTAACATCCTTGTACTGGTATAATGAAATGCACCGAGTGTGCTAATCAGTCGGCCACCATATGGATTTTTATTACAGAAACTTTAATTAACATTTAGCTCATCTGTGGCTTCATTAGTTCCCAGATGTCTCGCTGCATCTCTGCAAACCCTGCGGTGTTCGTGCTGCTGGTTGCAGGTGTTGCGAGTCTGGGTTCTGTCTCTTGCCTACGGCTCGGTGAAGGCTGGTAGAAACCAACCTGTGGGAAACAAGCTATCCCTGTATGTTTTTCCTTTTTCTGTTCAGACTGTATTTCTCTCATGGGCAGTGTATGTAAGACTTCTTTACCACTGTCTTCTGCTAGATTAGAGATGCATGGGGGTTTAAAACCTGTACATGATTTTTCTTCTGTGGAAAACAAAAGCTGATATTTTGAGAAATGTCTCAGTGGTTTGTGTTTATACAATGAGGGATCAGTGTTGTTTGGTTACCAGTGTTCTTCAAAATATCTTCTTTTGTGTTCTACAGAAGAAAGAAAGTCATACAGGTAGATATGGCATTAGGGTGAGTAGATGAATGAATTTTCAACTATTTCTTTAAAGGGACAGTTCGCCCCCCCAAAAACAATTCTGTCATCATTTACTCACCTTAGAATCTGTATACATTTCTTTGTTTTGATGAACACAGAGAAAGATATTTGGAAGAATGCATTTAACCAAACAGTTCTTGGCCCCCATTGACTTCTATAGGAAAAATTAGAAGTCGGGCAGTCATGGTCCAGTGGTTAGAGAGTTGGACTCATGACCAGAAGGTTGCTGGTTTGATTCTCAGGTCTGGTGGGTAACAGCTGAGGTGCCCTTGAGCAAGGCACCTAACCCCCACTTGCTTACTATACAAAATGTACAAATGTGTAGTATAATGTAATGTAAGTCGCTTTGGATAAAAGCGTCTGCCAAATGCATAAATGTAAATGTAAAAATTATAATGGTAGTCAAAAGTGCCCCAAACCTGTTTGCTTTCCCACATTCTTTAAAATATCTTCTTTTGTGTTCAACAAAACAAAGAAATTTACAAAGACTTTTCCTATTATGGTAAGGGTTTATAAGACAAAAAATGTCAAAACCCTCGCCCACAACAACCTCCCGGCAGAACCCAGAAGCAATATTGATCAGCTCATAGAACCTTCCTCATGAACATTAAACCCCCAAAATGAACCCACACATACAAGCTAAAGTTTTGCCCTGGGGGAACAAATTTCTCCATGGCAATGCCCAAATCTAAATTACCCTTCCTCCTCAGAAACGTGCCCCTGTCTTAACAGTCCGTCAGCGTCTGTGTATTGCGTTCCGCCCCACAGCCTCCCGGGTAGGTGCTCTCACACGTAATCACACCGCGGAAGCATCAGATCCACGGTGCCGGCCCTCTCGGAAGGGGAATTGAGTTCAGCGCGTTGCCATCTCAAGTGGAAGATGGAACGTCATACGCTATCAATGGACGAATTATGACAAAAGAGCCTCCGGCGGCGTTAGAGATGGCAGAGCTTCCCATCAGCGCGGTCTCTGTGGTGTTTGCTCTATAAGTGTCAGGAAGGTCACAGATGTGGCGGAGGCTGGATGCTTCTGAGAGCTTCCTCAAGCAAACACAATTTAGCATGGTGTCAGGGGCACTGGCACAAAGCTGGCTGGATTAAGGGGCTGTCAACTCTTTCTCCCACAACAGGATAACAAGAAGTGCTCATGCAGCTACCCCCAATACCACCTCCCCATCCCCCGCGGGGGTGCCGGTGACCCAACTTCAGGTGTGGGGGCCACAAGCCAACTTGTGAACACAAGCGTGCATGCGCTACACATCAAATCTTCTTATATTAGTCATTACTCATGCACTTTGAGTGTGCATAACATCCATCTCTGATTCTGTAGTGTGTGTTTGTCTGAATTACGTTGTGTACACAAAAGAAAAAGCTGTAATGAACCTCATAGTAGAGTTTACTTGACAGTGTTCTTAACACTTTGTGTTATTTGTAAGCATGTGGCATTTTAGGTCTTGGAGGTAGAAAGCATTTCTGTTTCAAGCTTTTGTTCCAACATTGCATTCATTCAAAGTCTTCAAATAGCCTCCTTCAGTGGACGGCAGCTTGTAAATGCCTCCTTTTTAAACAAGGACAGACGGGAAGTCATTAAACTGAGTCCATGTCCATTAGGCATCATATGCCAGCGAGCACAGTTCACGTGCGTGCGGTAAAGCTGTCTGCCACTCCGCACTTGCCCCGTGTGACACCCTGTCAGGTTACAATGCGCTTAAAATGAATTTGTGTGGCAGAACGAAGAAACCACGCTCGTGTTTGTGAAGAACCATTCTCCAGAGACTTAGGCAGAGGTGAAGAGGTTAATGAGATTTATTTGTACGACGTTTTTTTTAGCTGAATGTCTCCATGGAAACTGCCTCGGTGTCACGCACCCATGGAGATAAAGATGTTTACATGTTGTAAATTATGAGACAAGACACGCCTCACGTAACTTTAAAAATGTGCAAGAAAGTGTTTGTGGAACACGCTCTCATCATTTTGTCATTTGAACAGAGGCTACCGAGGCACAACTAAGACAATCTGGACTATATTTATCATAAACATGCAAGAAAAAAACGAGGGAAATTAAATTGTGGAGACATGTAAATTATTCTCTGTTGTAATAAATGGTAAATGTGTGGACTTTCACAGCAACACATAGTTAGAAAGAGATTATCCTTGGAAATTGGTTAGATATCTAAAACAGTATATGTGACCCTGCATGGACCACAAACCAGTAACACGGGTATATACAGTATTTGTAGTAATAGCTATCAATACACGGTATGGGTCAAAATGATTGATTTTTCTTTTATGCCAAAAATCATTAGGATATTAAGTAAAGATCATGTTCCATGAAGATATTTTGTACATTTCCTACCGTAAATATATAAAAACGTTACTATTGTGAGTGAATGCAGCAAAATCGCTAACAAAAATGGTCGAAAACGCGTCTACTACACTTGGTGCTGCCGCTCTTTAGGAATTACCCACTCAAGTTTGGTATCTATGTAAAGCTTAGAATTTCTGCTTTCAGGTTCGTCTATTCCCCACAATATCATTACAGCGGTGGAGAGCATTAAAACAAATCTGTTTCTTCTTAGCAACAGTCTGCTACAGCACCTCGGATGGACAACTTTAAAGGCGATTTTCTCAATATTTCGATATTTATATATTAAGCTTTCAGATGTGTGTAAATAAAAAATAAAAAACCTTTATGACTGGTTTTGTGGCCCAGGGTCACATATTTGTTTGAAAATTGTTCTATTTATTGCGTAAAATCACGATTCTCATATTACACTATTTGTATTACAGCTTAATTTCTTCCAAAATCTGTCTAGAACTTGTAACATTTTAAACATTTCAAAGACAACATGCCACTAAAAGCTTTTGAATCAAATGCACAACCCGACTGAACTTCTCATCTCCGGAACAATGAATCGATTTCTGGAAATGCAGCAGAAGTCATTACAATATAATCATTACAGCTCAAGAATCATTCCCGCTTGTATGAGAACACAGCAAACTTCTCTCAGGCCATTCTCCTCATTTATGCTAGGAAAATACTTAGTTTAAATCAACTGTGCTCTTTTCACTCACTGTACAGGCAGGGATGTTACCCCAAGGCATTTGTTTTATGCCTGACATTGCTGACAAAAAGAAAAAAAAAAAAAAAACATTTTCTCAGCTGCTGTATTAGTACTGTACGTTAACCTTCAGTCGTCAAGAAATGTACAGGGCCAGATAATAGTGGCTATAAACCATTACAGCTCTGTGTGTGGCAGGCCAACAGAGGAAATCTAAACACTACCACTGTCCTGTCTCCAAGATGAGGTGGCGGCCTGCTGAAGGAAGCAAGGCGGAATGTGAAGTGCCCTGACATTTCAACAGACACGTCTGAAATCACAAGTCATCACTCCCAAAGGCCACTCAGCTAAACAAGACTGTGAGTGTAATATCTGTGTATTCACCTGGTAATCGTACTTTCTCTTTTCTACTGATTCCATGTCTTACCTGACCATAAACATTTTCTGGTCCTATAGCTTGTTGCTTTTCTTTTTGGAAGCTACATTTCACAATACAATGGGATTATGCTACAGGCCCAACACTCCTGGACAACAGAGAGAGAGAGAGAGAGAGAGAGAGAGAGAGAGAGAGAGAGAGAGAGAGAGCGAGAGAGACGAGAGAGAGAGAGCCTCAGAGAGAGAGAGAGAGAGAGAGAGAGAGAGAGAGAGAGAACAAAGAAGCTGGATTGTCTAATTGGAATAAGGGATTGATTAATTTTACTCTGCCGATTCAATATGGAGCATTGAGGAATGACGACACGGGATACAACTTAATCTTTAAAGTGAACTATTAAGCCTTTATTGAGCATTCTAATGAGATCTTTAATTAACATCTATAAGTAATTTCCTGGCTTGATATCATTTGATTCAAAGTTAAAAGTAATTGTGCATCATTTAAATGCAAAGCACTAATTCTTGTCAAGTTTCTAAAAAGTGAACATTTTAATTCACATAGCAATTACAAATGATCAATTTACAATTCTGTTCACATCAGAGCTGATAATGTGTCGAATACAAAAAGGTGATTCACAAATAACAAGCGTTTGATGAACAAAAACATATATAGGCCTAATAATATAAAAAAATGAAAGATATTTATTTTTATAATAATATAATTTTTATAATGATGTTTGATAATTCACCTCAAAATGAAAATTCTGTCATCATTTACTACTCTTGTCATTTTAAACCTGTATGACTTTCTTCTTCTGCGGAAAACAAAAGAAGATATTTTGAAGAATGTCGGTAACAGAAACCCTTGGTCCCCATTTACTTTGTGTTCATACAAATGATCATTTACAATTTTGTTCACATCCAGAGCTGATAATATGTGTAGAAATAACAAAATGTGTACGAAAAGAGCCAGTTCACCAATAAAAAGCGTTTGATTCAACTTAACAGTGAGCTTTAAATTATAAACAGAAGAGCGGAAACAGCTAACCTATGTATGTACCGCATAAAGAGAATTAAGAAATAAAAGCTAAGGTTCAAGGTCACAGTCAAAGACTCAACAACTAATATTAACTATTTAAAGAGCCAGGGTAAGAAGCATTCTCTATTAATATGAAATGAATATTGACGAAAGGCACTTTTACACAAAGACGAGGCTGGAGAAAAGTCCTATTTCCTAGTTTATGGTCCTGTTTTGCTGTTATTACCCTTCCCGGGTCCTCTGGGTCCAAACAGGCCTTATGAGAACGCTGTAAAAGGCTTTAACCAACAGTGGCAAACATATTGTAGTCATTACAGCGGGGTCAGCGGGTGCATCGTATCGAACAGTTCACCTGAGTTCAATCTAAATGAGATGCACAGCGCTGTTTGAATAATTAAGGAAATGCTATATCAGGTAACCATGGCAGAATGAGCCCTGCAGCAAACCTTACGGTAACCACAGAGTCATGTATATTCACACTGTGACCTCTTAACAATAGCATTAGCTCTGCTTAGTTTCTGCAAGGTTCACAGAAACAGTGGACACCTGCGAGGCTTGGCAATTCTCCACAAACGGCCAAACTAGTGTTGGACATGGGGAGGAGGGTTAGGTAAAGGTTATATGAAACACTATAGCCAGAAGGCCCAATTCTCTCATCAATAATCTGATTCAGTGACAAGGAGTGCAAGCTCCCAATTCACTTGGTGACCAAGGCCCCAGAGGCAACAGTCACATGTGCCGAGTATTGGAAATCAATACAGGGTATATAATGATGCTCAGGCCAAGCTTTTACATTTGGTGAAGAAATGTGAAGTAAACATCTTTTCATCTGCGGTCAGTCGGAGCCGGCCGGACCCCTCTGTGCACCGTATGATTGTATTTTCCCCCCGTGGCCTCTCAGAACAGTGAAGTGTGATGATCTCACTACAATCTTCAACAGCGTTTAAAGGGTCACTGAGCTGCTACTGTTGAGCAAAACAGAACGCTTCACTCAAGCAGATTTTGGACCATAAGGTGCCCACACTTATTTTAATGATTAAATGATTTCAAGAGTTACAAAACAGTTCAATCCACTAAAGTGCAAGATTTAAAAAATATAGTGAGACAACATAAGATGTTTTGGAAACCATATAGACAATTTCACTGGCAAAAATGTAAACAAAGCTATGTCGCCCAAACTTGCGGTAGACCACCACAAAGAATCAATAAAAACAGTCCTGTAGAGTAGATTCATGTATTATAGTTAATATAAACTAAAGTAATAATATAATTGCTATATTATATAAACCGATAACAAACACAGACCGGAAGTTAACTTAGGGCCAGACGTGTGCGTGCCATGAAACCAGATCTGCTTAAAACAATCTACTGCAAAGAATAATGATGCTGCAGGTCGTGTTAATCATGTTAAGATTTTGTATCTTAAATGTGAAAATACTATTAATAAGTTATTCATATTTTACCCACATTTAAGAATACAGTTAACCAATGGGGCACTGGAGGAGTTCCTGTCATAAAAAGAATTTCAGTTTTATAATAAAGAAACTAACATCTTTGCACAATTACATTTTGTCTGCAAAACAAATGTGTGGCATTAAAGTCATACATCCTATATTATAACGTTTTTTCTCTTAGAAATAAAGCATTTGAAACTTGTAGAGCCGTGTTTATTATTCTTTGGGCGTCCTCCTGTCTGATCGCCGGTGGTTTCGGCCGCGTTCGGGTGACTCCGTGAAAAAAAGGCTCTCCTCCATTTTGCATAGTAACGTGTGTGTGTGTTGAAGGCTACTCTGCTCCTGTCATCAGTATCACGCCGTGGAGAACGCTTTCCCTGCAATGGACGGTAAGCTTGACTTGTTTACACAATAAAAGCAAATATGATATTTTGAGAGTAACAAAATCTAATTTTGAAACGAGTTCGTTATGTTAAGCGTCTTGTGCAAGGCCGCACAACCGGTGATACATCAGGCAGTAGCAGCTAACGTTAACGAAAACAATTGCGCGTCGCACATTATGTTTAACATACGTATAAATTAGGTATGTGTAAGCCAAACATTAAACAACATACAGTGTGATGTACCGTCAACACGCGAGTTATGTACATAAATAAAAGAAGCATGTAATAATCTAGGCTTTTGCGTGAGCTTTGTGGCTAACGTTGTTGTTGCTACGGGCTCGTGAGATTTCCTTTGTGTGAATAACGGGTCACTCGCTCCATCCTCGAGCGGAATATAAATTGTATGAAATCACTGAATTTAACCTATAATACTTGGTTTAGACATTTTTAAATTAAATTGTATTTAGTTATCCAGCATTATAGACTATTACTGCATGCTGGCACTTAAAAGGTGTTGCATATATGTTAGTTTTATTGTGGCAATATACTGTAATAACTGTGTCGTTTTGGTTTTGTAAAACTGAGGCCCATTAATCTGCATTTTAATATTTTCTCCTGTCAGCATTGCAAGCGATGTTGCAGTTGGTGTAAAGGTAAGTGTTTTTTTTAACCCTTTAATACTTTATGGTAAATCTTAAAAATGATATGCGACAAATTCAGCAGGGCTAACATATTCAGGGCCAATTTTATATATAGGGCTGTCACAATAATGAAATGTTGACGATTAACTGTCTATTAAATAATTGCGATTAATAGTCTGTTTTAAGGCTTTGACAATATAACTATTAATGACAATAATAAATCAATTAATTCATTCAATGAAGAAAATATATTATTTACTGTAGAGTGACCTTAACAGAGAAGACTTGAGTCTTGAGCACTAAAACTATGAGGGTCTTGCTGTGTAGATGCAGCAAGTCTGGAAATAAAAAAAATACAAAGCTAATACAACTCAAATGATGGAGAAATGTCATTTGAATGTAACAGTAAGTGCGTAAATAATTGCAATGACACGATTATTTAATAATTGTGACAGCCCTATATGTGAATGATCAATTACAGTCACATGACTACATTTAAATTACATAATTGTTCACTGTATGCTTTTAGAGAAGCTCAGATGAATTGCTATCTGGCAGTCTCTACAGCAGTCCTAACTCTTCAGTCACTGGTAAGAATATCAATATGGACATCAACAGTCAGTCTGTGTGTCTTATTTATGTCATTATCAAGCTATTGAAATGTATATATGTATAGGTTTGACATAAATTATTTAAAAGTATTTACAAAGTTCCAACTACATATGATTTTGTATGATGTCGTGCTGAAAATACACTGCTAAAACAAATGCTGCATGTCATATATTTGACAGCTAATGGAAATGACAGTAAGAAACTGAGGGTGGAGGACAGCATGGATAGCCCGCCGTCTAGAGTCATTCATATCCGGAAACTCCCAAATGAGGTTTCCGAGACTGAGGTCATAGCCCTGGGTTTACCCTTTGGAAAGGTCACCAATATTCTGATGCTTAAAGGCAAAAACCAGGTACGTGTGGAATGTTCAGTTCAATTCATTTGCCTTAAACAATTGTTGCCATTTAGGGAAATTGGATGAACAAGGGTTTGCTCATCCATTCTGTATGTTTTCTCATTTTGGATTCATTCCATCAATTAGGCGTTTTTGGAGCTTGGAACAGAGGAAGCAGCTGTTACCATGGTGAACTACTACACAGCTGTTACACCACAAGTGCGTAATGTCCCTGTGTTCATTCAGTACTCCAATCACAAAGAGCTCAAGACTGACAGTGCTCTCAACCAGGTTAGAAATCACATTCATCCTCTTCTTGGTGTTTTTTATGCTTTTTAACTCTTTAACGTCTATCAACAGCAAAATAAAAAAACTTTTGCCCTTGCTTTTTCCTTAAGCGGGCTCAGGCCGTGTTGCAGGCAGTGTCAGCGGTCCAGGAAGGTGGCTCTCCAAGCTCAGACACGGCAGGCGAGAGTGTGTTAACGCCTGCACCCAGTCCAGTGCTGCGAATAATCATCGACAATATGTTCTACCCAGTCACCCTGGACGTCCTCCAGCAGGTCAATGTCCACAGCAGGCATCCATCTGGAATAAACTGCAGTTTAAAAAACAAGCCAAATGTAGTTTTACACTCTCGTGCCTCTGAATTAACTTTGTACTGATTTCTCATAGATCTTCTCCAAATTTGGGACGGTCATGAAGATAATCACATTTACCAAAAATAATCAGTTCCAGGCTCTTCTGCAGTTCAGCGATCCAGTGAATGCCCAGCAGGCCAAACTGGTAAGGGGAGAATCGAAACCACTGCAAACTCCATAAATGTGTAATGACGTGCCAAAGCACTGTTATGAGATTTCTTAATCTGATGGTTATGACCACAGGCAAATTATGATCCAATCATATGTTAGTTTAGTACCTTTCTCTCATTTATGTGATGAAATGATTGCAGTTGTCATTACTTGTAGAGGAGCATTTTATTACTTTTAGCATTTGCATTTTGCGCTGTAATTATTTTTTTATTTCGCTCTTGTCATGGAATAACTAATGATTTCTTGTTGCTCTGTCTGTCTTTCTTTTTCCCATCATTATAAAGTCTTTGGATGGCCAGAACATATACAACTCCTGCTGCACTTTGCGCATCGACTTTTCCAAGCTGGTCAACCTGAACGTAAAATACAACAACGACAAAAGTCGGGATTATACCCGACCCGAGCTGCCTGCAGGTGACGGCCAGCCACCCGTGGACCCATCTGTGGCCGCCGCTCTCAGCAAAGACTCCACCTCCCTGCTTGGTAAGGCTCGTTGCCTAGACCTTGCCTTCATGTGTGCCACTCACAAAATCATTTCCAAGTCTCACCTTTAAGACCCATCTTCCCTTTCATTCTCTGACATGCATCACCATCTTCTGCCTGCATAGCTTTAGTTTCAGAGCAGGGTAGGGGTGTGAATGCTTCCCCTCAATTGAGATTCATGAGACTTAGTTCTTTGTGGAAAAAGGGTCAATGGTGCCTGAATCTCAATCCCATCTAATTGATGTGCCATTCAAACAAGTTGCTTTTGAGATTTTGCCGCCTCCACGGCCCCCAGTCTGTGTTTCATCCCGTAAGACTTTGACTGTACACATTCTCCTTAGGTACTCCCTCTGGAATGGTAACTTCCTACTCTAGTGGTGGAGGGTTTCCATCTTCTCTAGGTACCTATGTCTCCATTTTCTTTATTTGTCCTTTTTGTTTTTTCTAACCCTACTTGTATGCACACTTCCCTCTGATGGACAGGGACTTTTCCAGTGCTGACAGAATTGGCAGGGCTTTCATGTTGAAACCACCCCAACCATTTGTCCTGACATGACATGCAGAATTCATAAACAGTGTCTCTATTTGTCAAAGCATAAATCTGAAGCTGCAACAATAAGCCCTTCCATTCTGCATTATGGGCCTGACGTAATAGATTGACACGCACACTAATTAGGAGCCCGTATTTCAGACAGACTGGCAATCCAAACTGACAAACACCAGTTTCCTCAAGCTAAAGCTGAATGGTCTATTGAGCAGCTAACTACAGCGAGCAGAATGGGCCCAAAAAGCAATTTTGTTTTTGGATACTGCTCCAGAGTGCCAGTCTGTGTGAAATCCAGATAGCGATCCCTCTAACGGCAGATATTGACTCTGGAATGTGGGTTTGCCAGAGGTGTGTGGTGTTTGGCTGGGATGTGCTTGGTGCAGACAGGTAGACTGCATGGCTAGAGGGCAGATCCTGCTGAGATGCTGAGCTGTCGGCTCTTCTGAGCTGTGTGGCTGACAAGGTTCTTCCCTTCTCCTTTTCTTTTTCACGCCGTAGGGGCCATCAGCCCCCTGAGCGCGGCAGCGGCGGCGGCGGCAGCAGCCGGAAGAGTGGCGTTGTCGGGGCATTCTGGACCTGGCGGAGTTCTACTTGTCAGCAATCTCAACGAGGAGGTCAGTACACAGCCAGCACACACACCCTGCTCTCTCTGTTCACTGTCTTTTCATTGTATCAGATCACCGGTTCACTGTATGTCTATATATGTTCGGTCCTCATCATTTTTCAGTTCATTGGGGGACCTCTTGTGTTTTTTAACATCATCTTCATGAGGTTTAGCTGCTGCTGTGTTAACCCACATATAAAGAAGAGCTATTTGTGAAGTCATATGTTTTCATATGAATCTATAATATTGGGTTATTACCAAGGGCACATACTTGAGCCATATTAACATAATGTTGGCTATGTCATAGTCATATGCTATAGTGGAAAAAATTGTTTGAGTTTCACAAAACACAACAGAAGATATTAGGACTTGTTGTTAAACTTGATATATAAAACAATCTTTCCATATAAACAACATTCTAGTGTCTTGCTGGACGTATTGAAGCTGATGCTAAAAAATATTTGAGGCTCCCTTAAAATTCATAGAGAATGAGGAACATCCTCTGTCATTTTGAGTTTAACTGCTCAAAGTGGTGATCGAAAACAAGAAACTTTTGTAGTATGCATAAGACGATGATGATACATTCAGTCACACAATGAACAATGAGCAGACTGTCTTTACCTCATTTTCATCCTCAATGTATATGTATTCATATACTCTGTTCAATGTTATTTCAGTATATTTGCAGTTGGTAATCCTAGTAGTAAATGAATTGAAACCTGTAGCTCGATGTTGTCTATTCTTACATTTATACTTGCAGAAATATACTGAAAGCATTCTCAGTAAGGTTCTCGTCAAAATGGAGGGTCTCTCTGCAGTCTCTCTTCTGTGCAAATTTTGATCACTGTCTCTCCTCTCTCTTTATCTCTCCCCATCTCTCCTCTCTTGCTCTCTCTCTCTCTTCTTCCTTGCACCTTTTCTCGAGCGATCTGTCTGGAAGTAATATCTAACTGTCTTTTCTCTCTAAGCTGTATCTCTCTCTTCCTCTCCTGATGCTCCACTGCCTTTCTCTAAGCTATTCAAAGTTGGTATGAAACGTGGTAGTCCCACCCGCCTCTGTCATTTCTCACACTCTCTCTCTCACTATGATTTCTATGTCTTTTTGAAGTGTGCCAGTAATTTCCCCATCATGGTTTTTTGTGTCCCCAAACACTTGTGGGTTTGTGGAGTTTTCAACATGACGTGTGCTCTTTATTGATGCCATAACTCTGCAAGGTGGTTTTCATGCTGCATGGCTCCGCGCCTTTACAGCTATAGGCTGTTTTTTATCTAACGCTTTTTCATACTAAACCTTCCACATGCTCTGCATGCTTTGTACTCCTCTCACCACTTCTGTGCTGCATTTAGGCTGAGTAAATGTGCCCTGCCCACATTCGGTCTCGGGTGACTACGCTTGGCACAGTAAAAAAGGGAGAAGAAACAGATAAAGAGAACCCTGCCATTTTCAGACCAAACTCCTGCATTTCCTATGTACTGACCTGTATATTATTTTTGTCCCCCCTTCCAACTTTTCTTTTTGTGTGGTTTTTTTTTTGTCCAACGCTGCTTCCCAACCCTCTCTTTCTCCCTCTCCTTTCCCTTTTTATTTGAATTGCTTTCTTTACTCCTCTGTAATTGGTTGGCCCTCTCTGATCCTTTTCCTGTCTCCCCACCCTCCACACATTCATGCTTTGTGCCTGAACCAAAACAAACGTTCCTCCTCGGACCAACTTGCCCCAATTAACTGCCTTGACCCATGCTCCATGACCACCTCACCATTCTACGGGAAACCACCCTCCGTTATGGATGATCTGTTCATCTCCGCTCTACCTCGACTCTTCTCTCTTCCTGTCTTACGCTGCTTGCTCTTCTCTCCTTCTAAGATGGTTACGCCCCAAAGTCTGTTTACCCTCTTCGGTATGTTATCGTTAGCAATCTACCTCTTTTTTGTTTATCTATTGTTTATTTAATTTCAGTTTTTTTTGTTCTCTTTCATTTATGATTTAAGGCCTAGTTAATAATCTGGCACTAGTGTTAACATTTTCCAGCTTAAGTTGGTAGTTCTATGCCAAATTTCAAATGGAGTAGTTTTGATTTGTTTTTCCTTGGCTTTTGAAGCCTCTGTCTCTATCTTGCTCTATCTGTCTCTCTTCATGTACAGCTTATATTAATGCATGGTGGATTATTTTGCATGTAGGCTTTTGTTTTTAACTTTGCCATATACCATGAGCTTGTTTTTGGAGGGCGTATCAGAATAAAATGTGTCTAGAAACACTGTTTTGGACTCTTTGGTGTAGATAATTTGGAAGATTTGTACATCATCTTCACCTTTCATGTCAGAACCGGAGCATTTGAAGCACTAACTTGTCCTTCCTGGTTCACTCCTCCCTCCTACCCTCCCTCCTCCATCTGCCTCTCACTTAATCAAAGGTGTGTATGGTGACGTGCAGCGCGTGAAGATCCTTTACAATAAGAAGGACAGTGCCCTTATCCAGATGTCCGATGGAAACCAAGCCCAGTTGGGTAAGGCTGATGATTTGAATGATATGAAATTTTGTCATTTAAGCAAATCTTACAAAAGGCCTTTTTGCATATATTTCTTCTAGCCATGAGCCATCTGAATGGGCAGAAGATGTATGGCAAGATAATTCGAGTCACCCTCTCCAAACACCAGACAGTACAGCTGCCCAGAGAGGGTTTAGATGATCAGGGTTTGACCAAAGACTTTACCAGTTCTCCTCTGCATCGCTTCAAGAAACCTGGATCGAAGAATTTCCAGAACATCTTTCCCCCCTCAGCTACGCTCCATCTCTCCAACATCCCGTGAGTATGCAGTTTTCGAGAACACTTCGGTGACAGCACCACTTAAACTCGTAGGATGAGCTGCTGGTAAAATGGCTGTGAAGACTGAATGAGGAGTGATTTTTTTGTCGTTGCATTAAGACATGTTGGGTATTATTCTGGCAGAAATCTTAAAGACTAACTGCTGGCTATGTTTTTTAATTAATTGTCAGCCTTTTCTTCACAGTTCAAGTGTCTTTTTTGTTTTATTGCTTCATGTGTCATGACAAAATGTTACTTTGTGAGGAATTACTAATACCTACTTATTTCCCCTCTAGTGAGAATGTGACAGAGGACGATTTACGACTGCTCTTCTCAAACTCTGGCGGAACAGTGAAAGCATTTAAGTTTTTCCAGTAAGAACCCTCCCCATTCCTCGATGATTGTCTTCTCAGCCACTTTTTTGGGCTTTAATACCATTTTATACCATTAAAACCAAGTCATTATTTGACCATCCCTTTGTTTTTAATTGCAGAGATCGGAAAATGGCTCTGCTGCAAATGGCCACAGTGGAAGAGGCGATTCAGGCACTCATCGACCTTCACAACTATGATATGGGTCGTGGCCATCGCCTCAGAGTGTCCTTTTCAAAGTCCACTATCTGAAGATCATCCGGTGCTGTCTTTTCTTTCTTTTCCCCAGGAGCCTCGGTTTAATTTGTTTTTTACCAGTCATTCCTTAATGCCATATCAAAAACAGAACAGAACATTTGCTCTGTATTTGCTTCAAATGTTTGCGTTTTGGCCAGCTGTTGTTCTGTTTCTCTCAAAAAGGCAGTAGATTTAGTAAGGATTGACAAAAACGTGCCTTACTTAGCAAAAAAGTGTCATCTTTATTGCTCCTGTTGTTAGATAATAGAAGTTGAGGCACACTGTTTTAAAAGTAGTAGTGTGATAACTCTTGTCCTATGGTCATTGATATGGTCATTTTTTTAAAACCGATTCTCAAGCTTTGAAAGCTAGTTAGCTTGCTTTGATTCAAGGGAAAATGCTCAATTATTTATGATCTACTGAATTGAGCTTGCAGACAAGTAACAGATTATGATGGCATATACTCCAAGTTGTAAATTTCCTTCGTATATTTTCGCTTTATTTGGGGCTGTACTAGTGATTTTGTTTGGTCTGGCACCCAAGGTACTTTCTGTGATTGAAACCTGTGATTAAACAATGACAGTGGGGAACATAGCGTGTAATATATAGAACCTGGTTGATATTTTTCCACTCACCTTTGCTTCAGTGAATTCGTTATCAGATTTTTATCAAAGCATGTGCTGATGGATCTTGGCAGTTGCATGTGTCAGATTGACCATGTTTGACGTTGTGATGTCACATTGATGTAGGGACTGTTGGGACCAAAGTAAATGTGCCTTTAGTCTTACTTTATTCTGCATTGTACAAAACTGTTTGAGTCAACAAGGAATATTTTTATGAATTGAACAAAAAGAATCAGACATCACTTAAATGATCCTTAATTGTCTTTGTGCTTGTTTTAAGGAGAATCTCTCACCGATGACCTCTGTGTAACTTATTTTTGCAAAATTACTTTTTGTGATTTAAGCCTGGAAAATAGAGTGGGTCATTCTGTACATTTTCTACATGAATTGAGTTTTTACATCTTTAGGAATGTACATTTCAGTGGCACAATTAAAAGTTCATTTTTCTACCAAGATTGTGCTTGACGGTCCCTGTGTGGTGTAGTGCTTTTACACTGTAGCATGCTGAATAAACTCTTGTCGCTCTGCGTTCACCTCTGCCTCTCTGCTGTCTCTCTCTTCCTCTGCTGTCCTCTGTATCTCACGTAGCTTTGTTTTCTCATGCTTTCTGTCGAAGCTGGAGAAGAATCACTTACCTCAATATAAAAATAGAGTAAATTGAAGTTACATTTGATTTTATTTGCACTTGCAGTCTGTCAATTCCCACTTTTTCACCTGTTTCTTCAGTCATTCTGTATTTTTCATACTTGTCTACTTTTGATCTACTACAGATCACTCTTGTCTACTTTTATTTTCCCAACTTCCCTTAAGTTCAGGGATATTCATCCCTATTCAGCATCGGAGAAATTTGATTGAAAGGGAAACAATGAGATGTCTGAATGTATTTCTTCTTGCGCTGTTGTTTGTAAACCATTAAAGAGAAATTGTGTAAAGGAATCAGAATTATGTGCTACAATACTAGCTGTAGTTTATGTTTACATTTACATTACATTTGGCAGACGCCTTTATCCAAAGCAACTTAAAGTGCATGGCTACACCGGTATGTAAATTTAGTCTGATAACGGTAACTGATTTACAATGGAAGTCGATATCTGATATATTGGGTGATATACAGTATCTCAATATTAATATACATTTTTCTGAGCCTGAAACAAAAGACAAAAAGTGGACAACTGCTTTTATCTTGAAACACTGAATACAAAAGGTAAGTTTTCTTTTTTCTGAAAGATTCTTTAATCTTTAAACTTTTCTGGTATAATGTTTATTTAATAAGCAAATTATAGATGTTCTTCCAATGCTACAGAGAAAAGTGTTCTCAATAGCTTAACCAAAGAAAATGATTTATAATGTCGGCCTGATTTTATTATTATATGACCATATATCGGCCAATACTGATATGGCCGATAATATATTACATCCCTATATAGTGCATTCGATCGATACATTTATCAATATTTCTCTTGCTTACACGATGCTTATCCGATTAAGCTACAGGAACACAGGCTGTCTCTTATGCACAGAATAATGACATACAATTAGATCTTTGTTAAAAGCGCTCTTGCTATTAATAGGACAATAACGTGGAAAAGTGCTTAGCGCCACGTCAGGGTCTGAGCAGACTTGCTGCAGGTTTTTGAAATTATGTGCAATTCTTGCCGCTCATAAAGGATTTGGACATTTCTTGCGATGTATAGATCTCACATCTGAAAGAAAGGCGTACACACATTTTCTGTGCATGCATTTTTCTGTGAATCACATACGCACTTTGAGAAATCAAATTTAGGACTGTTTCTGTGCAACATTTTAGAAATTATGCCCCAGGAGTGGCCAGTAGCAATATGCACCCCTCTGCCTGTATATATCTGTAAAAAAGCCAGCAGTTGGAAGAAAGCGGCCTTCATATCTGAGAGAAATTACGCAGTTTGGATGTAAAAACTGCACCAAACTGCCTGTATTGGCAAATCAAGAACTTTGGGACCTCATCCATGACTATAATACTCTAAGCTGTGCTACTACATCAATAGTTTAATCATTTCAATGGCATTTTATTATTAATTTTGAACAAATATACTGCATTCAACAATTTTTGCTATATTAAATTGGACTAAACTGTAGACGAGACAAAGTAGCAATTTCAGCATTTTTAGACCAATCACCGAAAGTGATTTATTAAGCACAAGCTAGTCTGCCAACATTTTTGGCCACCCCGTAGCCATTTCTACTCCAAACCATATTTGCTAATTTAAATTTTAGAATAAAGCTGAAATTGAATTCTCTTTCTAAAGTGTTGGGATCTTGTTATTGTGTTGTGAAATCGGGACGTCAAAGCTCCCTTGAGTAATCCAAGCCCACTCTGTTCACTGTGTTGTTGCAAGGCCATCTGTAACTCCACTAGCCTTTAATACCATTCACGCTTGCAGAACAGGACTGCTGTATCTCACCGCTATGAACAATCTTGCATTTGTGAACAACCTTTACAGCTCGAAACAGAACAGTTAGACGACTAAGGCAAAAAAAAAAAACTCATAGCATTGATTAACATACCAAACGGTGTTGATGTATTCAAAATCTGATATAAATATAGCAGAACAGTGATCTCTACAGTGGAAATTCATGCAGCGCTAAATACGAGTCTTCACATTTTTACGTGTCCATTCTGTTTGAGAGCGGTTACTGCTGTAAGCACAGAATAGTGTCATTGCCTGCCCTTCTTAGTCATTGTAGGTCAGGGTGTCAAAATGATTTCCCAAAGAGAATTAAATATTTAAGAGAGACAAGTATGATCATTCCACTGTCTTTACTTTGGGAAATTGCCATTGGTATTAGAGGTTGCGCCGGGTCTGAATTATTAAACAGCTCTCTGATACTCAGCAGATTTAATTAGCATAGCGTAATTATGACCCAAATGTCAACACACTCCATGCCTCACCATATATTAAATATATCTCCAACTGTTCTCCATATATTATTTGATTTTACCTTTAATCGCTTCCTGTTGTGAGATGTGTCACTTTGACAATTTTTCTCATTCATTTGTATGCCCCGTTATTACAATATGAAGTATACAGCAGAGTTTGTGCATCGTGTTTAGACATTGAGGTGAAGTCGTATGCATAGCAACAGTGTATGACAGAATGGCTCAGTCAGCGAGGACAGAACATGATATCACCTGCATTACATTCACAGCTCGGCTCAGGAGCTCAGCAGAATGCAAAATGACATCTTTTTTTACCCACGCTGACATATCTGGAGCTGCAAAAATAAAGGGAAAAAAATGTGTATGTGAAGTTTATTCACAGATTAAATCCAAATCTCCCAGATCCCAGTATGAGGTAGTGATTTCCCCAAATCAAACGCCTGTTATCTATATGCAAATGACGTGATGGCTTTCTTCTTTTATTTATAACTCAGGAGGTTGGCTGTAAGCTGCAAAACGTTCCCAGTGGACAAGCGCTCACCACTGTCAATGTTTCAATCTCACTATCCAAATCACCGAATTACACCACAGAGACAAAATTTTTGCTTATTGCAACATACATCAGCTTGATTCAGCTCATCAGAAGAATGGGAGTATACATCCATACTCGAATGGCTCCAGCAGGACAACTTTAAAACTCACTTAAGAATAAGTCAGGCAGATTTGGTCTGTCAGATGATATAATATGATATCTCACTATCAATCCATCTAGCCTGATGCACAAAGAAAAGGAGAGATGCTTTAGATGACTATTCTTCATTCTAAGTGACAGCTTATATGCAGTATTGTTAGGTAGTTTGGTACACAGTATAAAGCAGACAGTGTCATCATTTTATAATATGAAAAACAAGGTTTCTATTGAGCCAGAATACATGGTTGTAAGTACAAGTACAAAGGCACAAAAAAGGACATAAGTAGGCTATATGTAAAGGCTCATATGTGATTCATAGTTATTTCTGTTTTTGACTTCTCTGTCTAACAAGGTTTGCATTATACAAGTGGCTTCAGTTCAGAACTAGAAAGAGAACAGTAAAAAAGGCTGCACAAAACATATATAAATGCAAGGAATGAGAGGCAGGGGTTCATCACAGAATGAACGCTTGAAAATTGAAGCGGAATTGTTTGCGCCTCAATAATGTTCGAGATGAAAAATTGTACAGAATTTCGACTCACTGATACTCGAGAAGGGAATAAAAACTGCACATTTGACTGCTGTACGTTGTGCTCGTGTTATATTGTATCACAAAACCAAGTTCCTCTTCGCCTTCTCCGTATTTAGGCTGGATGATAAAAAAGTGAAAACCCCACGATTCGATGCAGATCCGATTAAAGATCTACTTATTTTCGACAATAAACCTTCAGCGCTATATCTCAGTGGCGATGCTGACTGCTAAAGAATCAAATCAAGTTTAACCTGATCAACACATGATTCTCGCTATCCCTCATTTTGGGCTCATTTTGACAGTGCTGTAAAATCTATTTCATAGCCATTGTAAAAGTAGGGATCGATTGTGAGCGAGGATTGCCATCGGATCGTATCTCCTTTCGTGAACTGCGAAATCCAATTGATCTGGTGAAATCCAGGCTCAAAGTCAAGAGAGAGTGCGCGGCGCGAGCTTCTTTGCTCCAGCAGGCACTGCTGATGGGCTGTAGCTTAGAGACCATTTTAACCCCTTTTACAGTAATCACCTCCATTACCATCTATCATTGCATTTGTCAAGGGAACATCATTTAACATCTGCTTTTTGCCGTTCTAAGCGCAGGGAGACCGACCAGCGTCCAGTCAGGGAGGGAGCTTTCGAGTAGCCTACAGTAGGTTATCTCTCCCCCACTGAGAAAATACATGTAGCACCACGTCTCTTACCGCCGGGGGTGGGAGATGGTGCAATGCCTGAATCGTGATGGCTTTTACGGCGGTTGTGAAGCTGTAGGGGTGTGCCAAGGCTTGGCAGGGAGGTGCGTTTTGGAATCGGTCTGCATCCAACTCTGGCATGCACGGGGAGAGCAGGCCAGGACCGAGCTGCGGCATAATGGCTGACGAAATGAGATTAGCATTGGCCAGTGTTCCACAGACATCCTAGCTCCACCAGTCTAATTTAATTAAAGCAGCAAACAAGAGTTTATATCTTTATGACTGGGAGGAAGTCACGGTATTGAAAACACTGACAAGGGCCATTGATGCGTCCTGAATGCGCACGTGCGTGTTCGCATTTGTGGGAAAACGACGTTCTGGTGCAGCGATTTTAAAAGACCAGACAGTGAGAACTTAGGTATTTAAACATACCCAAACTATTCAACAATTAAATTTGATAAAGTAATAAAAATAGTTTGAATTAGTTATATAGACATAATAAAAAACAACTATAGACGGTTCTAACAACTAACGTTTGTTCCAAAACAAACGTTGCGCATGCGGGCTTATGTGGCCCAAACTTAACTTCCGGTACTCGTTCACAAATAATAGAGTCCCATTATCAAGTAAATGACATTAGCTAGCAAGATAAAAGTATGTCTAGTCAATATTATTTTGGGTTACCAGTAGAAGAACCGTTACTTGGCTAAACTTAAATGCGACAAAGTTACACGACTCAACAAATTGTTTATTTATTAAAATAATATTCAATAAAAACGAATAGCTTATTTAATACAATGATTATACAGTAAAATATGAATATAAACACTAGTCAAACCGATCAACAAAGAGCGGAAGTTAACCAGGTGCATGCCTCCAATGAAACAGTCTATAGAATAATTAAATGAAAGTAAATAACCAGTGATCACATTTGCTTTGTGATTTTTTCCACTCTACCCATCCCAGGCCCGCAGTGAAGCACCTAATCATTGGCCGTTGGGGCTCAGTGTTATTGTCTCTCACCTCTCCAGTATTTTATAGTGGAGTGAAATGAAAGGCTCTCTGCCAGCTTCCTGCCAATGCCAATTAGCCCAGGTCAGAGGTCATGAGCTCTATAGAGCACTCACCGGTGGCTCCAATTCGCTCTCTCCTCGCCATGCTAATAGCTTTAATGATTATAGTCCCATTCACATTTACAACTTTGGAGGTGACGGCGGCTGAGTATACCATCAAATTAAATTTGTCAAGGGACAGGTCACACCTGTAGAGAACAGGGTTGGCATTGGGGAAATTTGGGGAAAATGTTATTGCTGGTAAAATGTAAGTGGCATTGGTATACTGGAAGCACTGCTGGAAGAATGCCCTTAGACAACATTTTAAGTCAACTTGGACCACTGGGTCTAACAATACAAAGTTCTGGGGTTACTGATGTGAAATTAAACCATAGATGCCGTTTGATCTTGCCAATGTAACAGTCATAGCATGGTACCCTCTACTGGTTAGCACAAGGAATTTACACTTAAAAGGACAGTTCACCCAAAAATAAAAACTCAGTCATCATTTATTCACTGTCATGTCATTCAAAACCTGTATATGACTCTTTCTTCGGTGGAATACAAATGAAGATATTTTGAGAAATGTCCATAAAATGAAAGTCAACGGGATCCAATGTTGTTTGGTTACCACGTTCTTTAAAAATGTGTTTTTGTGTTCTACAGAAGAAAGAATTAGATGGTCATACAGGTTACAGGTTAGATGGTGTAAAAAACACCTGATTCAAATCATGGACCCTATAGATGAATATTGTCAAATAAAGAAATTATCTTTTAAATTCTAAAAGTAACCTCTAAAGTAAAAAAGAATTTTGTTTTTTTTATAATCGAGATTCCTTTCAGGAAAAATTGTCCGTGCCATAGGAAAGCCTTGTGTGAATTAACATAATCATTGCTTCCTAATGGACATCAATATTTACCTACTCGAAGGTTCCAGAAACGCTTTTTCTTTGCCCGTTCTCACAGTTCACTCTGCACACATCTCTCTCTGTGTGCCTTCAGAAAAGACATGGAAATTAGGATCGAGCAGTAGCTTCCTGGTGTCGCATGTGGGCGTTCCGATGGAAAGGTCAATATTATTCCTCTAATACAGCACTTATGTGGGAGAGCGGGAGGAGGAAAAGAGGGAGTGCTCTCGCATCGTCTTATTAACATTTATGAATAATTTAACCTGGCACGTCTGGCCATGGTCCAGGCACATCATTTCTTAATTGCAATCAGAGAGAGGAAGTGGACTGATGCACGGTGGCATATGAATGGTGGGCTGGTGCAACTCTAGCCAATGACCAAAGATTCTTTGTAATAAGCATCAAGCTTTGCTTCATTGTTGACCTAATGATGTGCTGTGTAAACATGTCCCTTTAATTGGCATCATGTAGCGAATAAAAGCAGTCAAATTGAATAACAATCAGTGAAAGGCTAGGCTAGTGTAAATAGATCAAAACTCTGTGTTCTTTGAAAAGCGTGCACGATTCAGTTGTTGAAATGGGGTTTTGGCAGTCAATAATGAGCATGCTTAAGGGAGTTTAGTAAATTTGCTGAACCTTCTCATTTCGCCTGGCTCGGCTGCTAATTTTTCAGAGGCAAACATTTTTACAAAGCGAGTTAAGTCGTGGCCAAATTAATGGAGCTCCAGTGCAAACTTTAGATTTATGGATGCCCAATTTTCTTTCTAATCCCTTGTTTTTGTGTTGTTGTAATAAATGATGAAATAACTCGAGACATGTTTGGCTTCCGCTTTTCAAAAGCAGACGTTTCCAACATTTCAAACACAAAACCATACACAAACCGCTCTGTATCTTGGAGATGAAATGATAGCGATTTAATTAAGTCCATCTACAGACTGCTCCAGTCTATCCAGTCGGATGTTTGTTTGCAGATGGAACAATTATAGACATCAGACGCATGTGCCTAGCATCGGTGTGGCTAGTGTCTAATAATATATCTATTTATTTTTTATATAATTTATATGAATATTTTATTGTATAATCAATGTATTAAATAAACAATTTGATGCATTTTATTGTAAGTTATTAATTTATAAACAAACAATTTATCGAATGGTTCATTTAAGTTTAGTCAAGTAACGGTTCTTCTACTAGTAACCCAAAAGAATACTGACTAGACATACTTTTAACTTTCTAGCTAATGTCATTTACTTGTTATTTTTTTTGCTTGTTATCAGAAATAACCTGCAGGGACTTGCAGATGTGTACCAAAAGTTAAGTTTGGGCCACAAAAGCGTGCATGCGCAGTAACGTTTGTTTATGTTGTTGCTTTGAAAGCATCTATAAGAACATCATATCAACATCAGACGTGTTAGTAGTAGCTGCATTGAATGCTTTGTTTGGCAAAACAAATCAATTGAGACTTTATTTTATAATCGAATGCTTTGGTTTGTGTCTGTATCTGAAAGCAAAGCTGTTCTTTATGAAGTCAAAACAATGTGACATTATATAACTGCAATTAAACTACTGAGATGCACAATTACACTGCAGGAATATTTCATTAAATTTAATTATGGCTTACAGTTGAAAGCATTTAAAACAGCATCATTTTTTTAAAAGACTGTTTGCTTATCATAAGAACGAAATAGTTCAGGTATAAATATAAATTATGATTAATCACCAACAAACATTACACAAACCACATATGTCTTACACATAATTATTAGATACAATTGCCATTCACAATTTATTGCTATTTTCAAAATAGTTTCAAAATTTCACTTGATTTTAATAATATTGTAACTTCCTAGAATCTTATCTATTTATTTTCACTTATATTAAAGAAAACAACAGCTCCTAACCATCCCAATCAATCCATTTCACTTTTGATAGCTAGATCTTTGGAGAGAGCGGGACCCAAAAACAACAACATTGCACTCTGTTGTTTCAAAAATAATGCAACTCTTTTTGTTCCAGCGCAATTATTCTAGCATAACCGGTTTGGGAATATGAGGCAATTATTTTTGCTGGCTAATTACTCGTTTTCATAATAAAGGTAATTTTTCACACAGCAATTATAAGTGGAATCGAATGCTCTGAATGAGACGTCTGGCCCTCTGGCTTTCTTTTCTCTCCGGTCAGGTGGAGCCACAGTGTGCTTTAGCAAACGGGATTAACAGGCAGGCCCCTCTTGGGCACGTACGGTGTTGTCCTGGTAACCATTTTGATGCAGTCGATGATGGGGCACACGCTCAGGCAGAGAGTACAGCCGGTGCAGCTGTCCATGATTACAGGAAGATGGGTCTCAGGGTCAAACTTAATAGCCTGCAAAAGAAGAGAAAGGGGAGGGAAAAAGCTATTACATTAGAGCAATTATCGACTCTCCATAGGAGGATTTCCCCACTCCTGGGAGAGCTTTTCAGGGCTGCAAAAAAAAGCAACAACAATGACAGCGGCTAGCACAACAGTGTCGTTCTTTAAGGTAAATTGCTGGCCTTCATCTTTGCTTACCAATCCTGATTAATTTCACTTCGTACTGAAAACATAAAGGACCAAACTGAATGGCGATGAACTCCATTATAAAGTGACCTCAACAGACAACATGTAATCGGAAAACAAACCTCTTTTATTCTCTAAACACAATGTGATGGGACGAACTGAGGTGGTGTTTTATCTAATTATCTGATTGTTGTTCCTATAATGTGCGTGTTGTTACCTGGTAGCCCGAGTCGTTGCAGGTCATGTAGCATTTTCCACAGTTGATGCACATCTCTGGATCAATGAGGGCCTGCACTTGTTCTTGGTTGTCCAGCTCCTGGTAGGCACCAATGTGCTTTAGCGCTCTGGCGATCACATCCTTGAAGGAGACGAGAGGCAGGGATTAAACGGAGAGAAAAACTGAAAGACACAGTTTGAAAGGCAGCGTTCCCGGCTTAAGTTAGTTTAATTAAATCAGCGCTGGAAGGAGCAGATCGGTTTTGATGTCTGACTGCTAGTTTGTGATCTCCATTTCCTCCTTGAGATCCCTCACAGCATAATCACCCCGAGGAATAAAGCCTTTTAATGTTATGAGCAGGAACACTCCATGTGTTACAAGAGAGCTTTAGACATGAATCGAGGGCAGTCTGTTGAAGTTTAGAACACAAGTATGTTTTCAAATCAAGTTCATTTATATAGCGCTTTTTACAGTTTTTACAAGCAGCTGTACATGAGACAAAATGACTATAAGCAAAACATTACATTTATAAAAGGAAAGTAAAAACAACAAAATGAATAAATGCACCCCAATGAATACAGCTACATTAATAATAATAACACAATAATAATAATAACACATCGGGTGTAAACAGTGCACAGAACTTTATCGAAACAATGACGTCACGCGCATGCGTATTATATTGTTCAATAACAATATGGTGGCCTTCAGTCTCGCTGCTCAACTATGAGCATTTACTGCACCAATAAGACCAGCCAACGCAATCGCACGGCGAAATCGTAAGTATTTTATGAGGTGGCTAGTTTTGGCTAATTCATATGAATTCGTACGATCTCAGTTGTCCGTTTTAGTACGATTTGCTTTCGCGCCAGTGACATTATATGTAGGGGCGGGGTTAGGGGTGGACCTTAAGTATTGCTTAATCATACGTTTATGTACGACTCACATCGTATGAATTCATACGAATTAGCCACCTCGTAAAATACTTCCCGTGAGATCAGGTTCGACCAGCGGAGACACTTTATTTACATTCGCCAGACTTTGAGCCCACATATACGACGACCAAGGGTATTAAAAGGAACTTTTGGCTTACAACTGTGTATGTGTATTTGCACATGCACATCCTGTTTCTTTACACAGCAATACTGCCATCCACTGGCCTGGCATGCGTCCTACAGTGTTTGTATCCGTTTTCCTGGATCCGTGTAAATGCAGATCGTTTTGATAACGCTATCATGTGTACGTGAAACTTTTCAAAAAAAAGGAAAAACGTTTCAGTTTTTCATCATGTAAATGTGGTCAGTCTAACCTGGACACTGGGGATGTGTTTTTTGAGGATGTTAACTCTATCGGCATTAGCAGCCGTGGCCACACTGTCGCTGGTGTCTGTCAGGTTCTTCTTGTACTTTGCTATGGCTTGAGTCTTCTTCTCCAGGTACGGTCCAAAGCTGGGCAAACTCTGTTGGACAGAAGGAATACAGGAGAAACAAGATGCTTTTTGAATGAAGGAATTCTTCAGTTTAATGTAAGCAATAATGTATAATAAGTCGAATGTTATGGCAGAATAAACCCTCAGTTCAGGACTAAAATAATTAAAATATTTAATAATCTCATTTGTAACAAACACAATCCTTCTGGAAGGAAATGTGACACAAAGTTGTGGTTTTATCATTTGTAATGTAATCTCGTATATGTTATTAAAGAGACAAATTTATATTTATTTGTAAGGTCAAGATGTTTTGATTGTGATTGGCCAGTCGCAACATTCCAAGGTTTGTTATTCCCCGATAACCACTGCTCAAAGCTAATGGCTAGTAATACAACTATTTATTTTATATTTAATTTACATTCATATTAATTTATATTCATATTTTATTGTATATTAATTGTATTAAATTAAATTAAACTTTTGATTCTTTGCAGATGTCTACCAGAAATTAAGTTTGGGCACTATAACGTTTGTTTATGTTGTTGCTGCTGAAAATGATTTCTCTATAATCACAGAAATAGAAATACTACAAATGATTGTAAGTAAACAACTTCTTGATTCTTCAGTAATAATACAAAAATGCATAAAATTCAAATTTTATTACCACCCTTACAATTAGAAATAAATAAAAACTGTAAATGTCTTATTATTGGTAGGTCCTCCCACTTTATTGACAGCACACACTGACAGTGAATTCATATACATATCCCTATTTATAAACCCTAAAAATGTTGTTTCTACACAAATGAAATGGAAGGTGTGATAAAACCATTCCTGCGATCACGTCCCACATCCATTTAACACAAAAGTGGTTGCAGTTCTATCTGCACCTCCAAGTCTCCTGCACACGCGTGACCCTCCAGAGCAGCGGGGCTAAAGAGACGATTCGTATTCACAGTCACACCTCCATACCGACGCACTGAGCCTGAGAGCTGGTCATAAAACAAGCCTTGAGCCTTCGCTCTCCAAAGACCGTTCAACAGGAAATGCTGGCTACGCTGACAAGAAATCAAGTTCGCCACAAAATTAGCCATCCTTTTAATGGAGCCATAAAGAGAATCTGCAATGAATTGTTAGGAAATCGTATAATACTACCGGTAATTGCGAGGATTAGCTGGTCAAACTAATGGTTTGACACTAAAATGGTAATGAATGGTAATTTGAGGGAAATGGACTTATGGGTGCTGATGGCCTCCGCTTCCAATAACTGATATTTTCAAGTTTAATAAATGCTCTTTCGTGAATGAGTCTCTTTTTGAGGGGCAATTATCATATTCATAATTTGAAACGTTCAAAGAAACACCAAATTTTCTTCAAGTTCCTTTCTCTTCGTAACCTCCCAGCGACACAAGATTCCAACAACATTCCAACCACCAACGAGAGGACATTTAAATTAGTCTAGCGTTTTCCCAGTCACACATCTCCTCAAAGCTGTAACCCTTCACTTCCAACAGGGCCAGACAGAAGTAACTCCACTGCGACTCAAAAATCAAAACCAAAAAATAGTTATTAGCAGTCCATGTCAAACTTCACACTTGTATCTTCTTTTCTTTAAAAAGTAACACCCAGAGAGAGAGACAGAGAAATAGAGAAATAGAGAGAGAGAGAGAGAGAGAGAGAGAGAGAGAGAGAGAGAGAGAGAGAGAGAGAGAGAGAGAGAGAGAGAGAGAGAGAGAGAGAGAGAGAGAGAGAGAGAGAGAGAGAGAGAGAGAGAGAGAGAGAGAGAGAGAGAGCCTTTCCTAAGCCAGGACCTATCAGAGGAATCAGACAAACAAATCTATGGTGGCGGTGTTGACTGCAGGACTAATGGCTAGCTTAGGGGGGGCGCATCCTCCATGTATTTATTTCCCTGTAGAGCTAACACTGGTGGCCCTGTTCTAATCCTGCATAAAAGCATTACTCTCTCAGGCACAGGCTGACAGTCTAATGAATCAAGTGTTCCAGCCCTGCAGCAGACAGTCTGTGGAAGCCATCGGGGGCTGAGGAGATAAACTCACACACACACACACACACACACACACACACACACACACACACACACACACACACACACACACACACACACACACACACACACACACACACACACACACACACACACACACTCTCATACACATATAAACACACAGGCAAGACAGAGATATGTCATTAACAGTGCATCAGTCAAAATAAATTGAGAGGTCTAGCTTGCATGTGAAAACGTGATTATACAGCAACTTTCAATGATACTTTGGTGACAAAGTACTACTTTATTCTATTTTATTTGTATTTGTACACAGTGCCTTGCAAGAGTATTCAACCCCTTCATTTTAATCACATTTTCTTATGTTGCTGCCTTTTTTTTTTACATTAATCTACACTCCATACACAATAATGATCAAACAAAAAAACTGATTTGTGACAACTTTTTTCAAAAATAAAAAACTGAAATAAGTACATTCAAGTATTCAACCCCTTAACTTGGTTAAAGCACATTTACAGCCTCAAATCCTTTGGGTATGATGTGAGCTTTATACATCTGCATTTGGTCATTTTCTGCCATTCTTCTCCCTAGACCCTTTCAAGTTAGGTTAAAACCCAAGCTCTGGCTGGGCCACTCAAGGATGTTGCCAGGGTTGTCCATAAGCCATTCTTGCATTGTTTTAGCTGTGTGCTTAGGATCAGGATGAACCTTCTGTCCTGTCCGAGGTTCTGAACGATCTGCACAGGTTTTCATGATCTTTATCTCTGTATTTTGTGCCGCTGTCCCCCAGTCCCTGCTGCCAGTCCCCACATCATGATGCTGTTACCACCATACTTTACTGTTGGGATGGTATTGTGCAGGTGACGAGCAGTGACTGGTTTCCTCCAGACATGATGGTTGAATCTGAGGTTTATAAGACCAGAGAATCTTGTTTCTCAAAGTCTAAAAGTGTTTTTAACTTCTTTTTGCAAATTCCACATTTCCAAATGTGTTCATGTGTCTTCACTGAGGAGAGACTTGAGTTTGGCCACTCAGTCATAAAGTCTAGATTTGTGGAGTGTTGCAGAGATGTTTGTCCTTCTAACCAAGGCCCTTCTCCATCGATGGCTCAGTTTGGACAGGACGTCAGCTCAAGTAAGGCATCTGGTTGCTCCAAACTTCTTCCATTAAGGATTAATAGAAGCTACATGCTTCTGTGAACCTTCAATACAGCAGAATTAGTTTGTAGTCTTCTCCAGATCTGTGTCTTGATATAATCCTGTCTCAGAGCTCTACTGGCAGATCTTTTGACCTCATGTCTTGGTTTTACTTTGATATGCAGTTTTAGCTGTTAGACTTTTTGTTGAGAGATATGTGCTGCTTCAAATCATACTCATTCAATTGAATTAGCCATAGGTTAACTCCACTCGAAGTGTAGAAACATCAACAAGCAAAACTGGAATGCTTCTGACCTCAAATTCAAGTGTCCCAGAAAAGTTTGAATACTTATGCAATGTAATTATTTCAGTTTTATATTATTAATAAATTTGCAATGTTGTCACAAATCTTTTTCTTTTGTTTAGTCATTATTGTGTATGGAGTGTATAATAATGTAAAAAAAAGTCATTTAAAAAAGTTGTTTAACATAAGGCAGCAACATAACAAAATGTGATTAAAATATGGGGGCTGAATACTTTTACAAGGCATTGTATATATATATATATATATATATATATATACACAAACACAAAATTTTGTTTCTATTTACATTTACATTTACGCATTTGGCAGACGCTTTCATCCAGAGCGACTCACATTACATTGTACTATACATTTGTACATTTTTGTATAGTAAGCAAGTGGGGGTTAGGTGCCTTGCTCAAGGGCACCTCAGCCGTTACCCGCCAGACCTGAGAATCGAACCAGCAACCTTCTGGTCATGAGTCCAACTCTCTAACCACTAGGCCACAACTGCCCCTATTTGCAGAAATATACTGGATATACAGATAAAAATAACAGAAAAGATGCTCTGTATTTCTTCAGACCTCAAATACTGCAATGAAACAAGTTCATATTCACTTCAAATCAATACACATATTTGTAAATGTATTTAGGAAAAAAAAATTTTATGTGATAACCTTATCCATGTGTCTTGTCATGTTATCAGTTTTCACATTGCTGTTGGATGACTTTGTCTCTCCTGAGGTTTGATTTTGTTGAAATTCAACAGACACTGAACTTGAATGACCACAGTACCTCTAGAATTGCATCTTAAAATAAAATAAAATGGCCTCTTAATTCTTTCTGTGGTTGTATATAATTGTTCTAGTTAATGTTTTAATTTTTTTTAAATAAACAACAGGTTGATGGGGAGGTCACACTTTTCGTTCCATTGACTTCTATTCATACGTATGCGAATGCATAGTCATAGTATCATAGTATGTTAAAAATAGTATTCCAAAGATTCCCGGATGGTCTACTACTTCCGGCAAAACGATGCACACTAGAGGCTGATACTACCCACAACTCACCGCGAGTAGGTGAAGTTTAGTGACGCTCCACTGCATTAATAAAATTAAATAACTGATGTGTCACTACACTAATAAATATAACTATAGAGTTAACATTACATATACATGATACATTACCGTTTACTGTTAGTATGTTCCAGTGCGTGCATATTGTTTTGCTACACACTAAAATGTATATACTTTTCCATAACAAAAACAGTACATACTTTTAGTGCATAGTATAAGTAGGTGAATTGGGACACAGCAGGTGACCAAGAGAAGCTCGATATGCCACGGCATGGCTGTTTCAGTTGGACAAAATGCTAATAATCATAATAATCACACAATAAAAAGTTGTACTGTTCTGTACATATTTAAAATGCTGATGATAAGAACAGTGCGAATACATCGAAATCTGTGATGTGGAAATGAAAACACCCAACACTTTTTTATCAATGTTTTTTTCACTGCTACAGTTGCTGCTCATACATGCAGAATTTTCACACTCTAGTGTAACCAGCACCTAGTGCTCTTTACTCATCTCACGTGCCTCTCACAGGCCACATTTCAAATAAACAATTTTTTAACCTAAAGTGATGAGGAACGAAGATGTTATTCTGTTATCAGTATCCTACTATATCCTAAACAAAAAAACTAGCTAAAAAAAAACGAACTAGTACTTAAAAACCTAAGACAGAGAGCTAAACGTTTACATGCTATTTCCAGATTCATCACCCTTGATGGGGCTGAATGCGATAAAACAGTTGTTTACAATACAAGTGTCTATTTTTCCAAAAAAGAAATAAAATCTCCAAAACACAAACTTGCTCACAGAGTGCACAAGCAGACAGTTTGGGAGCCTGTCATACTGAAACTGCTACATTGCAAGTTGAGTTCTCTAGCACATGTGTACTGTTGTATGTGTGTATGTCTGAATGTATAAATATTTACAGATGTATACTGTTTTAATCATGTATGAGTGTTTCACATGCAAATGTGATAATGTTTTATTTGTGTATGTTTAATTGTTTCACAAGTCTGATATATTTCCTAAACTGCTTCTCATGTGTATAGACACCATCTGTGTTATGATGTAAAAACAAACAAACACAGACAGTTACATGTTGTGGAGGTTTATAGGGTGAACATACAACAATTGCAGGCGTGTTGTATGGTAAATAGATTTCTGTTTTATTTTAATTTTACATTTCATTGTTAATTGGGATAGTTCACCCAAAAGCGCAATTTCTGTCATTATTAACTCACACTGAACAATGGCGGCAGCCAATGACTTGGTTTGGCATCCATACAACAGAAGTGAATGGGTACCGCCGTTGTTCAGTTATCAACATACTTCAAAATATCTTCTTTTGTGTTCTGCAGAAGGAAGAAATTCATTCAGGTTTGAAATGACAAGAGTAAATGTGAACTGTCTGTTTAATGTCCCAGTATGTTATGTTAAAAGCACATTTCACAGTCTCTCAAAACAACACAGTTAAGATTATCTTAAGTACTAAAGAGCAATTTTTGTATATTAAGTGCATGCATGGAAATATAAAATATGAGCTAATCTGATCCAAAAATTGCAACGAGGACTTTCATAAGACAAGATTGGAAAAACACCTTTTCCAATACACACAGACACGTGCCATGAAACAGCATTAGGACTAAAAACCCTTAAACACGCCTCAAATCTCCCCAGAACCACAGACAAAGTGACTGACCACCATTTTGCCTTAAGCAGTCTTGTGAGTAAGTGCCGGATACTTAAATGGCAACCAGCGGAAATCCCAGACGCCCATTAGAACTTCATGTCTTCCAGAGACACAAACTGCCGTCTGCCTGGCTCACAGGAACCCCATTCAACCCTATTAGTTAAGCTTTCTCTCTCAGTCTCTATCTGCTGTTTAGCGACAGGCTACAGCATATCTGCTTCATGCTAATTTGCTTTAAGATCATTCAAAGGATTCAAAGGAGAGTCTACAAAGCGATACTTTTAACAATGGAAAAGAAAAAATATAATGACGGCAAAGAAATTTTCACAAAGAAATTGCGAGAGGAGAAAAATGGCATTTGATTTGGGTTTCTGCTAAGCAGACAGGTTGAATGCTTGTGTATAAAAGCGAGAGCGCTAAATAACAGTTGCACAAATGTGTCGGTGGAATAGGAATTTCTTTCTTTCAAATGAGAGGAAGCATTTTTTTCCCGGGTCCACTCCACGAGGAGTGCTGTTTTAATGAGTGGAGCTACATGCACTGCCAAATCTCATGTCCCGGGCAACCAGAAAGCCTCTGCTAATTAGATGCAGAGCTTTCCAAAACACGGGGCTTGTCAATTCTCCCATCTCCCCTCTGGATTGTAAATCAAGAGTGCAGTGGAGGAAGGAGCACACATTATGTCAGTGTGGGCTGAGTGATTTAAATTATACGAGAATTAGAATGAAAGCCCGGCCTCGTATGTTCGTCGTGTAGCATGGCGTCGATTGCCAAGGGATTCGACGAGAGAAGCGTTCATCTTTGTCCTTGCCTTGTAATGGCTGGTAATCCTACTTTAAAGGAACAGTTCAGCCAAACATTCTGTTACAAACGTGTGACGCTTCGCTTTCTGGAAGCAACTGTGAAGATTTCCATGCAAATTCAATAAGTCGAGTAAACAATGGCAACATTTTCATTTTTGATTCCTTAAAGGGACCGTTCACCTCACAAATGAAAATCTCAAAATGTTTCTTCTGCAGAAAACAAAAGAAGATCTTTTGAAGAATGTTGGTAACAGAAAACCATTATTTACCATTGACGTGCATTGGTTTTGGGTACCAACATTCTTCGAAATATCTTCTTAGAGCTTTAAAATTGTGACAGATTTTTCATTTCGGGGTGAACTATCCGTTTATGGAGCTTCACTTGACATGGCTATTTCAAAAGGACATCAATTGAAACTGTGATTGTTGTCTGGATGTTAAAGTGAGAAAACTGTCAGGTCCGGTTGGGGCATCATGAACCGTGACATCGGACGATTTTATTACCCGTGAAAGGTTGGACCTGCAGTGCTAACAGAAATCTCATATAAAGATGTAACCGACTCCATCTTGTGCTCCACACACAAAGACGAAGCTTCTACAAAACCCCACAAAGCTTCAAGGCCAAACAATGAAATGCGGCCTATAACCAGTTTTTATTTGTATTACTCGACTAAAGTTGAGCAAACTCTAAACTGCTTGCCTTTTTTGTTCAGTGCCGCATTTTCAATTTACGGGATCCTCTTATATAATGCTACTAAATAATACTGAATAAAATAACAAAACATTAATCCCCTGAGCTCATGTTAATGTAAGGAGCTCAGCGCTGGTATCATGGTGGGCATTGATCTCTGCACTTTAATTGGCTCCAGGCACTGAATTTGCTCTTGTTTTGCAGAGAAATACTGTAGTAGCCAAGACCACACATCTCTCTTTGTGCCTCCTCTCATCGGGGTGCAAAGATAACAGAAACCTTTTCTCAATGTCCTTACTCCATTTCTGAACAGCAGCAAACAGTCAGAGACCAGTATGGGTGTGTATGCATCTGTGTACCACAGATTTACAAATGGCTAATCTTGAGATGCACACAATACGCTTTTTTATGCTAAAGCTTACATGTATTATTATGTAGGTTTTCAACATTGCATGTTTGTGTCTTGACGATGGAAATCAATGGGGGTCAATGTTGTTTGGTTACTAACATTTTTTAAAACATCCATCTTTTGTGTTCTGCAGAAGAAAGTCATATAGGTTTGGAATGACACGAGTAAATGATGAAATAATGTTTTCTGGTGAACTATACCTTTAGCCATGAATTATGAAATAAAACATTCTTTCCAAAATGTCAAGTAAAATGTGTCAGATCATAGCTCCTAATGCAGAAACATGACATTACCCATAGCAAGGGACACTTTCTGTTCTTCTTTCGCCCTCATATAGTGTTTCGGGTCTTTTTGACGATTCAACATAACGTTATATAAATGACAAAAATAGATTTTCACACATATCACAAGGATTTGGCTGTAGTTTTGTATAATTTGACAATTTCTTTAGTTAGAAAAACAAATGCAAACAAACTTTTTAACTACCCTACTGAAACCCCCCCCCCCGATAGAAACCCAACATGAACCATTAAAGAAAATCTAATGGTTTCCATTAAAATATCATTATGCTTTTTCTATTACAAAATGTTCTTTTGTTGTGTGTTTTATGCATTATTCCAATAGGAATAATCTGCCAGATAACGCCACACCAATAGAATCTATCACACACCAGTATAAACCATTATAGTTTCCATTATAACCAATAAATCTATTAAGATTTCTATTGTAAGCACGGTAGTCTGAAAATGTAAACACAAATATACAGATTTTATGTATGAACAGTTAGGAAAGTTGCTTATAATCCATCAGGTTATGAACGTTTTAAAACAATGTTTTTCACCGTGCCAAGTGGTACCTGATATTGCAAAGAATAAATGCAGATTCTGAATGGAATATGAGGACTTGAAGTGGCACAGCTTACCCCCCGTTTCAGCCATATGCTTGTTTCTGGACAGAGCTTTACAGACACCCTGTTGGCATGTGAATAAGAGAGAGAGAGCGATTTCGCCCCTCGTGTTTTTCCAAATCATGCGGTAGTGTAGAAATAGCACTTATCAGTTCACACCGCTTCCCCCTCCATCACTTTTTACTGAAGCACAAAGCTGTTTATGGAGAGAGAAGCATTTGCATATGTTTGTATGTTTTCATTTCTGCGGTGTAGTGGTGGGGAAAAATATCTCTTTGTGTAACTGTGAAATTTCAACGGGGGGCTGAGTTTGCCCGTGACTGCGAGACCATCGAACATAATCACGATTCAAATATTAAAAATAAATATATGGTAATTTCAATCGAAAAACACAGCAGCTGTGATCATCTAACATTTCAGCACCCTTACATTTAGAACATACTCTCAGTGAGTAATGTAATTCACAACCTTATTTGATATTGATCGTGCAAGTATTTGTTAGATTTAGATCTTTGTGCTTCCAAATACATCTACTGCTGCTGAGTCTAGCTGAGGGCCACCATTGGTCAAATAGTCACGAGGTCACCGAATGGTCTCGGGTAGCCTGGAGCTTGTTTCATGCCAATCGAGAAAATGACTCTACGACTGTTAGCATGATCCTCGCGGCTATGTTACTAACATCCACAACCTTATACATCCTTCATGACTCAAAGAAGCATTATCTCCACCATCAGGCTTATTTTGCCTGCTTAATTGCAACACAAATCACTAAAGGTTAACCAGAAAAACACCACCGAGAGTTTCATTTGCTGAGTCTAGCCTTAGGCAACCAGTCACTGAGCTGCTCACCTTTCCGACGAGCTCCTCTACGCGGGGGACAGGTTTGCCCTTCTGGTGACGTACGGTGGGAGGAGACTGGCCGTCCCAATCGCGCAGCTCTTCTATGCTCTTCAGATAGAGCAGTGCCTTCAGGCCTAAACAGTAGTCTTCAATCACTGTGAAGTCCTGGTTCTGCACGGCACTGCATACCTGTTAAATATGCACAGATATATAAGCGGACAGCGACACACTATCCAGATAAGATGTTAGTGCGAATTCATGTTCTTCGGTGGCTAAAACAACAGAAAAGTAAGAAAAGTTGCCCTGTGCTTTACAGTAAATGTAATATCACTGTGGTTCATTTGCAGGGGTTATTCACTAGAAATCTTCAAATAACATGCTATGGACATAATGTGGTTTTAAAATGACATGAAAAAATATCATTTTTGGATTTTTCTTGTACATCATGCTTTAAACAAAATACAATCAACAGTATATTTATAACATAGTTTAAACGTTAAACAAATATCTCTAAGATTTATTATATATGTAAGAATTAAAATAATAATCATAAATAAATAAAACAACTGAAACTGGAAGTGCTTCTGGACCAAGTGATGATACATTCTCTAAAAAAGGCATTTTCACTAATCAGGTCACTTTATCCAGCTTTATAAAGTATGATTTCATATTTTTATTAAAGAACAAATACTGGGCAAATTTACAAATTGTATAAACATGAAATACACTGCAAATATCCTCCACATGCACTGATCAAAAGCTCAAACTTTCCGTGTACTGGGAACAGAGAAACCTGTTTGAAATGGAAGGGTTCATCTGAACGACGCTGGGGTTCAAATGCTTTCATCTGACAGCTTATACGACAGCTCTGATAACAACAGCAACAAAAACAGCAACGCTACCCACAACACCAGGCAGAAGACCTCAGACTGACCCCTCAGACTGGTTGTCACCTCACTGAAAAATATGACTGAACACAAAGCCACTGCAGTCTACCTACTATCTCTTTCTTCAGATATTCAATTTCAGTGCGTTTGTATTGCTCCTAAATACTTTGTATCCATTATATTAAATAACATACTGTAAGATATAAACTGTACTGAGACATAAGGGTAATTTCATTTGTCATTTTTACAATGCTTTTACACTGCCACATTTTTTGGGCTGCTTTGCTTTTTAAGAAATGTCCCCTTCATATGAGAAAATGCTTTGGTGCACATTAAAAATTGTTTTTAATTCCTTCCAAAGCATCCTTTTATCATAGCCACGTTAGAAAAAACTTGTTCATTCACTGAGACTGGGCAGTTTAGTTTTAATAAATGCTCTTTTTGGTCTGTGTGGAGGGGTTTTGACTTGAAAAAGTTGCAATCTGTCATAGCAACTCTTATCTCATAACATCAAGGAAAATATGATTTCTCAGATATGACCACTTAAATAATGGGATGAAGTCTCCCAGAAAATCTTAAGAAAGATTCATCCTCTCCACCACAGACAGGTGGCTTAACCCACCACCTAAAACATCACTACACTTTTCTGAAACAATGGCTTTTCAGCAATCCTCCATAATACAATTACAAACAAGGCTAAATGTAGCTTGAACTTGTCTTGCTGGATTGGTTTCAACACTAACTCGCAGGTATTAAGAATGAAACGCATGAAAATGCACAATCCAAACTTAAATGGTCGTAATTCATGAATGCTTTGAAATACAGAAAAAATGGTCTAATGAAAAAAGACACTTTAAAAGTCAATCTGAAAAAATAGTATGTTTTCTGCATCATTTATAATGAAATAAACTGGCCAGATGTGTATTCAGAGGCTTAGACCTTCCCAGTGATATATCATAGTTTGTCATAATTAGAATTTAACTGTGAAATTTTAAAGTACGCTTAAGTATAATTTTCAATGTTAAATAATGAAGATATCGCACACCTCCAGACATATCCCAGCCTCAGTTAAGTCCTTTGTTATTTCACGTATATATGCTTGAATTAGTTGGTGTAATTAATCAATATATCATCTCCTTTCATCAGTATGCAGATGATACCAACTCTATTTTCATTTGCAATGGCCACACAGAGATCAGCATTATTTGTGAATGTTACAGATCTTTCTGCAACTATACAGACACTTGTCATCAGAAAAGGCAAGCAGAGAAATTCTGTGCCATGACTGAGTCTAGATCTCTAAAGGTTGATAATTACATTAATAATTTAGAATTCATATTTGACAACTCTCAGAATTTTAGCAATGTTTGTAAAACAGCCTATTATCACCTTTGAAACATCTCTAAGGTGCTCTGTGAAGTTCTCTCCTTTGCTGACAGTGAAAAAAACATTCATGCATTTGTTACATCTATGCTCGACTGCTGCAGTAGTGTTTTGGACCACTTTGAAAGAGTTGAAAACGCAGCTGCAAGAATGCTGACTCGTACTCGAATGAGAAATCACATTTCACGCACACTCAGACACTTAAAGGGACAGTTCACCAAAAAAAGAGAACTCTGTCATCATTTGTTTATTACCTGTGTGTAATTCCGAATCTTTTTCCAAATCGAGGAGAAATGAATGAATGTTGATGCAGTTTTGTATATGCAATAAAAGGATATAAGAACTGCGGCGTGTGTCCAATCTTTTTGCTGCATCTTTCATGAACAAATCTATGCCCACTAATAATTTCTATAACATTGGTTGAGAAAATATAAAACATAGCCATATGGCAACTCTACTATAAGAGTTGTTAGAGCAATGTTATTTGTATTGCATGACCTGTCCCCAAATTGTTAAATGTATAGACTACAGACACAATTTTGTTTTCTGACAACAGAAAATGACAACAAACCTATAGAGTAGTGAATGTTTTTAAATACATTTACTTCTATTTAGAAGTTGCTTTTCCAGGTGACTTAGAAATAATGGAAGTCCTGTAAAAAAGAGGTAATATTCTGACCGTTTTAGGAAATTACATTTGCAGTTTATTTCTGTAATTTACCATTTTCACTGCATTTAAAAAATATGTATAGATTCAGTCAAATGAAACAGTAAGTACAGTACAATAGAGTTGTAAGAAGCAGTTAAAGCAACCTTATCAACTATTCAATGATAAATATTTAAAAGATGAATGTTAGCAATATAAGATCTATAAGGTTGCTTTAACTGCTTCGGGGGCAGTTGTGGCCTAATGGTTAGAGAGTCGGACTCGTAACCAGAAGGTTGCCAGTTCGATTCTCAGTACCGGCAGGTAACAACTGACGTGTCCTTGAGCAAGGCACCTTACCCCCGTTTGCTGCCCACTGCCCCGGTGTATGTGTGTTCACGACTTGAAGTGTGTGTGTTCACTATTCACTGGTTGGGTTAAATGCAGAGGTCACATTTCGGGTATGGGTCACCATATCTGACAAAAAATAGGTCACTTTATATACTGTACATCGTACGCTATCACAAGTATAAAAGAAGGCTTGCGATATGTACTTCTGCTTTAAAACCGTCAAATCCCAAAACGCAGTAGTTTGGAATATTGTGAATTGAAGCTGTTTTATGTAACAAAAAACACTAACCAGGAAAAATATTCCACCGTTAGCTCATAATGTGCACCAGAGGGATATATATGTATTCTGCAAAGTCCTTTGTAAACAAGTTTTTAAAGAGGCTATATAAATAAAGTTGTATTTTCATGCTTACTATCAAACGTGCATCTCGAGTTAATGTTGCTCACCGGAGCAGCTCGCTGGTCTAATCCAATTCATGCAGGAAATGGAGGCGCGCTGTTCCTGTAACCCGCCGGTGACACTGATTCAACTCTACTGTGTCGAGGAGTTGGCCACTTTACAATTTCTCCTATTACTACGCGCCAGCACTCTGCTATTACATGTGGGTGTGATTAAAATGTTTTAATTCCAATCTTTTCCCCCCAGAACTCCCAGGCACTTGTGAAATGTTATTTCTGCACATAATGAGAGTGTTTTGATTTATTTATTTAAAAAGAGATTTCAGAGGCTGTGGCATCATGTTGAGATAATGGGTTTATTTGTACTAACAACTTGTTCAGAGCAATGTTGTAAATTGCAATTTGCTTTGAGATTATTGTTGCTGCTCGGCTGCAGAGTGTAGCCGTTAGTAGACTCCTTATTAAGGATTGATTAGAACTGACTACTTAATGCACGTGTTGAAGCCAATGTGTTAAGCTGCTGCTGCAATGTTGCATCTTGGGTGAACCGGAAATGTTGCAGCGTATAAAAGTAAGCTTTAAAAGGATAGTTCACCCAAAAATGAAAATCATTTACTCACCCTCTTGTCAATTCAAACCTCTATGACTTTTATTCTTCTGCAGAACACAAAAGAAGATATTTTGAAGAATGTCGATAACTGAAAACTGTTGGTCCCCATTGACTTGCATTGGTTATGTGTCTAAGTCAATAGGGACCAATGGTTTCTTCAAAATATCTTCTTTTGCAGAAGAAAAATGTTTGTAACTGCTACTTTAATCTGAGACATTATACATTTTAATACCTTACAATGGTAAGATTTTAGCAACAACCATAGACAAACAAAGGTTAACTAATAATAATGATTTATGGCAAAAAAATGTAATCACAAAATATGGAGAAATTAGGTTTCAGAAGGACAGTAGTATATAATATGTATATCTGCTATACAAATGAACAAACCCAGAGAAATGTGATCATTCTGAGTTTTTTTAATATAAAGTAATCTCATCGCCCCTGCCAAGTTTTCAATAGATGATTTGTCTGTTTTATACGCATGTATTAGCTTGACCAAGCCACCCTCCTCTACTTTCTGACATGCTCCTATTGATAATACTATCACGCTAGGAGGTGGTCAAGCCTAGTGGTTAAAAATCTAGACTTGTAACCCAAAGATTACAGGTTCAAACCCTTCAAGGCAGTACCTATCATTGTCATCTCGAGCGAAGCACTTAACCCCTATTGCTCCAGGAGGATTAACCCTGTAATGACTGTACACTGGTGGTAGATGATGGTGAATGATAGCGGTTACCTGCAGGACAGAAGCTCCAGCATGCAGGAACTGCAGTCCAGACTCGGCCGAGTCAATGCCGCCCGTAGCCAGGATAGGGAACCCAGGCAGAGCTCTGGCTATAGCTGACACAGCACGGAGAGCAATGGGCCGGATTGCATTGCCTATACAAATAAAGGAGGAGACAAAGTTTGCAAACTTAAAAAATAAAATCTAATACAGTGTACAAACCAACTGGACATCTGTGGTGTGGTCATGTGCATACATGTACATACATTTAATGAATGACACCCACTGTGTGAACAGGTGTCCGTGTCCCTGCATCTCACCTAGACACTAAACCCACCTCGCTCCCATCTTCCCCTCTCTCTCCTTCCCTCAGAATGGCAGGATTCCCTAATGAAAGCTGAGCGGCTTTCTGATCAGCCAGACAGATGGAAGTGTTTATCACATTACATTTAACCTCATTTTCCCAGCAGGTTCCCATTCATTGATCACAGCCATACGTTTGTCCACATTCATTTCGCCAGCTCGGCTCAGAACTCCACTTCCCCCATTTGACGGTTGAGACAGCTTTCTTTTTTAGCCCCACTCCGCCGCGCTAAATGATCCTCATCACCCACACTATTCCCAAATTGGGGAGATAAATTGAATCACGGCACATATTTTTTTGCATCCCCATGCAACATGGTTAATTATGTACATATGGGCGCTTTCCTAAGCCTGTGGCATTTCCTGCCGCCCTCAGTTTATTCTGTTCTTCCACCTGTTGGCTGAATGGATGGGACGTCAAGTAGAATTTGTCATCTCGGCTTTGTTGTGACAACCTAATATCATAAGAACACTCCGCTTGCAATGAAAGCCACTTGGGTGTGATTTAGAGATGGGGGGGGTTTGGTTTACTACGGCTTAGGTCACAAGGCTGTGGTTCTAAACAGATCATTCTTTAATGTCTGTGTGGGTAAAATATGTATTGAAGTTGCAGGGTGATTCTTCAATTAGTGGCACTTTTCAGCGCTTGAAAAAGGAAACTTCTTCAAACTGTGTTAAAACATTTATCTCATGTCCCAGAGTAAAGATTTCATCATGACCTTGATCAAACATCAAATGAATTTTGGTATGTATGATGTTGTCACTTGGATTTAGTGTGAGAGAGATGATTTTTTATATTGTGCATTATGTTAATGATGTGGGGGATGGTAATGACATTTTACCATTTTTGGAGAGAAATGTGCACTTGCTAGCACTGCACACAATGCATACTGCACTTTTCTGTAAAGTAAAATGTTTCTCATTATCTTAAAAAAACGTTTAAAATTGGTAATGAGATCTCAACAAGTTGCTTGATAAAATGACAAAACATTATTCATGCAAATTCTATGCAAAATGTGACCTTAAATGTGTTAAAATATAAAGTAAATATAAGTTTTATTTTTCAAGTTGCAATATACTTCCATTTGTTTAATTTCATAATTTTGATGAGTATTATTCTAAATTGTGGAAAAATATGAATAACCAGTAGTGTATATTTATTAAATTTATTTTTTATTCATGCACCCTCAATATCTTTAATCAAAAACATTAACCCCCCTCTTCAAATAACATTGTATGTCTCTGTGTGGGTGTGACAATATTGACCAGACGTCCAACAATCCAATCAACAAAAAAATCAAGTCCCGCCCTATTTTTTTATTCCAGAAGTACTTGGATACACATCAAAATTGGAAAGAAAACACCACTGTGACTTCTGTTTCAAACTGACTTTCAACTTAAGAAAAGAAAATGAAACCATTTTAGACCGTTTCTGAATCAACATTCTCAAATAGTGACTGGTTTGGTAAAAACAACAAAGCTACACTCTGGTTATGATATTAAATTGAATCTCATTTCAATGAAAACCAAACAGAAACTTATTTTGGAAAAACTAAGTTAAGGAATCACACCACACTGTTCAGAAAGGCACCAAAATGAGTTACATCTCGGTGCACATGGCACACACACACTACAACCCATTTAGAGAAAGACTATTGCGTTTTGTGGACATTAATATGGACACAACTCGTGCGATAGAGTTGCAGGACATCAAAGCACTTGTCGGCTGACACAGATAATGTTGTCAGGCAGAACACCTCCACTCAAGAAAAGCTTCAGTTCTCTTGATATTGTTGTGATGTTATTGTGGCACTCTCTCTGTCCTTCCTTTTTTTCACACCAGCCGCGCTGACAGCTCCTGTTGCTCTGACAACCCCAACATGTCCTTGTCAAACAGGGTCGCTCATGCCTGTTTGTCACCAGTACCTGTGGTGAAGTTGCCGGCACAAGTTCGCTGCATGTCAATAGCGGCACGGGGAGGCAAAGAGCTAAACTTAGCTTGGACAGTCATGGGTACCCTGGAGCCTGTTTACAAGTAATATTAAAAGCCATTCATTTTGTGACTGCCTGGGTATGTGGCTTACAAAGCGCAATAAATAAATAAACGGATACGTAACCAGCGGATTTACACCTGGATTTAGCGCTACCCAAAACGGATCCTAATAGCAGGTGTAAACTGGGTGTGAGATTGTCACCAGTATTATTGTGAAACCACACTGAAACACAGTTCTTGTTTTGTTTTCGATTTACATGTCTGCATTTGGGAAATGTGTTCAGCAGTACCATGTCTGTGCTGTGCAAGTCGCACAAGTGTGCCGTACCCTGTGGCTTTTATCAATACATCATTACACTAAGCAGGACCTATCACAGCTTCCAACATGAGCTAGTACAGCTCCAGACGAGCGCCATCCTCAGTCCGAGGTGATTGACAGCTCCACGAGGCCATCGATGGCATCTGTTAGCGCGAGGCATCCCCACCCGATGCCAGACGTTCTGATTAATAATTCCAAACGCACACGAGACGGAGCAGCATCCTCTACGATTTCTATCTTCATCGAAATACATCGTGCCTCAAAAAGACCTAAGCAGATAACAAAAGCAAACAAGAGAGCGGGATGACGGTGCGGCTCTCTGTTAATTACGCCGAGCGATGCTGCCTGGCGTCTGGGGAACAAGGTTTTCCATGCACAATGAAAGAGATGCAATAATATCTCTGTGACAGCAGCAGTCGGTCAGCATGACCAATCATTAAAACACGCATCAAATGAGAAGCACACCGCCGGCTAAATGAAATCACAGTGGGAGGCCCAACTAGAGAAAAATATAGCGAGCGCCCATACGATCAGACCAGAGGTCACCAATTACCAGACCCAGATCCAGACCCGCATTGGTTCCATCTGGAGCACAAATCATTTCTCATAAATCAGTGTAATTATAAACATAGCAATGATTTCTCCATACGCAACTGTTAAGCTGTATTTGTGTCCACACAAATGTCAAACAGAAGATATCTATATAGTACATAATGTACAGCACAACAGACATGTTGATGTGACACAGAGGCAGTAATGTATATACTGGACTCCAAATATCAGAAAAACATTGCTAGCTCAATGCAGTTACTGACTGTTATGAGAAATGTTTTTTAAGAGATTTTAAGAGAGATGAAATTAAAAGTTTGTCATCATTTACTCACCCTTTTGTCATTTTAAACCTATATGACATTCTTTCCACTGCAAATCACAAAAGAAGATATTTTAAAGAATGTTGGTAACCAAAAACTGCTGGTCCCCTGCAAAAAAACCCTGCAAAAACTGCTGGTCCCCATTGTTTTTGTTTACCAACATTTTTCAAAATAGCTTCCTTTGTGTTCTGCAGAAGAAATAAGGTCATATAGGTTTGACCTGTCAAGAGGGTGAATAAATGATGACAGAATTTTCATTTTGGGGTGAACCATCCCTTTAGCATCTGATACAGCATTTTAGTTCAAGAATTACACCAGATATGGTCAAAAAATGATGTGACTGTTAGGAAACTGTTGTTTTGATAACTATAATGGACCAGACAAATGAACAAGACAAATGATCAAAATAAAAAAACCGTTGCATTGTATGTAAATGTAGCTATATATGGATCATAGCGGGATTAGAGCCTGGGCTAACAAACCTCTTCCGTCTATATTAAACATCCATGGCTAATGCAAAAATCTTGCACAAAAACTGATTAAAAAGTTTTGAAGAAAAAAAAAACACGTCAAAGAAAAGATTGATCTCCCCCCACGTTCAGTTTACGCCACTTGCACCATAAATCAAAGCACCCTAAATCCGGCCACTGCTGCTGAGTTCAACATTAAATTACTGAATACATTAGAGAATCAAGCAGCTCCGCAGAGAGCTCAGGGCAGCACACATTTATGTGCCCCTGGATGATCTGCACATGGGTTTATGTGCTCTGGATATGGGCTTCTGAAAGAGAAAGTCTGAGGAGAGCCACTGTATCGGGAGCATATAAAATATGTGGGGCCACATGGGCCCTTTAGGGCCCCGCTGATCAATAGGCTGGTCTCGGGCAGAGTCTTAGGGCCATTGCTGCACGGCTGGGTCTCGTGGGAGAGCTGCGCGGAGAGGCCCACACGACTTTAAAAGTGAAAAATATGACAGCCAGTCAGTTTTGCTTGCATAAAACAGAGCCTCAATAGTGCAGGTATTAATTTTTAATGCAGGCTGTGTTTCTGACCCTGTCCATGCCTTTGCAGACGCTATGGCAGCTCAGCTGAAGGGAGAAGGGAGAGGTGTGTGGAGGTGAAGCGTCAACGCACACACGCACGCACGCACGCACGCACACACACAGACACACTGAAGTGTATATAGCTGAAACTACAAAGCACTTACATAAAACATCTAAATCAAGGTGGTTAAAGATGTTTAATATGTGTGACCACAAAGATTGTCTTTATTAGGGATTATAAGCGTGCCGACATAAATTTACATTAATGAAAGTAATTTTAAGAGCATACATTGGGTTTGAAGCAATAACCTCAGCTGGTGGTGTTAAACAGTACACACGTTGACCGTGACATATGCATATGAATTAACTTTTCAATTCAAACTGCATTAATATAATTTCATACTATAAGGCACCAATATTAAATGCTTTATTTCTATACAGATATAGAGCATCTGATCTAGTCTGTGCAGGCAAAACCTAAAGAGAGCTAGTCCAGACATCTAAGTAGCCAGAGTTCTGTCCAGCAGCACACACATTTTGAAGAATGTTGGTAACTGAACAACGTTCCCCTTACTTATTGTATAGACACACCGTTGTTGTTCGGTTACCAACATTCTTCAAAATATCTTCTCTGTGTTCTTCAAAATAGAAAAAGTCATACAGGTTTAAAATGACAAGAGGGTGAGTAAATGATGATAGAATTTTCATTTTTGGTTGAACTGTTCCTTTAACCTGTACACCCATAGACACACACACGCTTACCAGATACACCGCCATATGTAGTTCTCGCTCCTCTGCCGACTCCGGGCCAAGGTGTGGCATCTGCTTTGATAGCCATCAGTCCAGATACAGTGTTTGTGGCTGTGACTCCATCTGCTCCACCTAAAAAAGAGGTTTTAACAGAAGTTTGAACAACTACACTATATTGCAATACAGGGATACAGGAACAGCATTCCAATGATTCTTTCCTGTAGCTCAGTGGAGAAAGCATGGCGCTAGCAGGGTCATGAGTTCGATCCCAGGGATTGCACATATTCAGAAACAGTATAATGCAATGTAAGTCACTTTGGATAAAAGCATCTGTCAAATGCATAAATGTAAATGTTAATGTCATATTATCTAAACACCGTGCTCTGGATGATTCTGATAAAACAGCATATGTCATATTTTTAAAGCTGGGAGCTTATTTATAAAATGTACATAATCTAATTTAAAACCAGCCTTAACCAGCATAAATAAACCTGGATAAAGATGGAAATACTTGCTGGTCTTTTCAGAAAAATAAACAATTGAATGGCCGATAGAAACAAGCATTAGAAGTAAAGGATGTTTGTTTGTTTGTATGTATGTGGGTAATGTTGCTCATACCCTCTTGTGCGGCTCTGGCAATATCAACAATGTTGGTGACATTGGGCGTGAGCTTGGCAAAGAAGGGGATGGTGGTGGCCTGTCGGACCCAGCGGCAGATGTTGCGCACCAGCTCAGGGTCCTAGAGTGGTGGGGGGGGTGTAAGGTTAAGACTCATTACAGGCTTCTGTAGATCTCAGGTGGAAGTTTTGTTATTTAAAGGGGCAGTTTACACAAAAATGAAAATTCTGTCATTCATGCATCCTCATGTGTTCCTAAAGCCGTATGACTCAAAAACAGATATTTACAGCAGAATGTTTACACTGTTTTCACCCATACAATGAGTAAATGTTGAGTAAGCATGGTTTTAAGTAAATAATGACTGTCATAAAAAACATCTGTCATGTGGCCAGAGAACACTCAGAATACAGTAGGTAAATAAAATACTTTAGTGATGATTTTATTGTTTTTTAAACTTTTGGGAGCTATACCGCGCCTGGTTTTCATTTTACTGTATAGAAGAGAGCAACACTTCTCCACAGAAATAAATGATAGCAATTTCCACTTTCAGTGAACTGTTACTTAAAGTGTCTAGTTTGTTAAAGGTCCAAAGTGTAAGGTCTTTATACACATCTGAACACATAGTTATGTATATTATATTGCATTTCTGTTAGTAGAGACTCCAAAAACTTACACACAGTACCTTTAACTAGCTATCAGTGGCCATATCTGGTCATGAACCCGACTGAAAAACATTACAAAACTGGGACATTTGAGGAGTAGCACCATTCCTCTTACGGTCCATCTTAAATGGATAATTCACCCAAAAATTAAAATTCTGCTCACTCTCTTGTCATTTCAAACCCATATGACTTGTACGGACACAAAAGTCTGTCGTAAATATTCACCTAGCACTGGTCACAGAGCACAGAGGCAATGCACAAAATGTTTTCTCTCAATCCCTTTTCTTTACTTCACTCACATACAGTCGCCCACACACAAACCAAAGACTCCAAATGGTTTAGCGATCCTTTCATGAACTCTCTCAGATGTGGCCAGGGAGGAAAGTTGTGTCTGAACACGTCGTCTGAAACACATCACTGCCGTCGTGTTGCTTTTTCACTTCTGCGGCTGCCTTCCTCTTCTCCCTTCCCCCAGTTTTTTCTCTATGCTTCTCATTGTCTGGCTCTCACCTGCTCCTCATTCAACAAACAGCAGAAATATCTATAGTGTATCTACACCTTTTGAGCCGACGCTTTGAGGGGATTCCTACTGTATATTTGGATGAAGATCAAAAGTGCCTCACACAAGCTATATTCTCTGTATTAATTCTTAGACCTTTTAGACCTGTTTTTGTAGTCAATTCTAATATTAATGTTACACCATAAATGTGGGTCTAACAGAATGGATGTGATGACTGTGATGACAACAAAAGTATTTTTATTCTGTATATATAAGAAAAAATCAAATACTGCTCGAGTCCTTATGAACTCTCAAAGGAAAGAAAAAAGACCTCTCGCAACATCTGGAGCAAAATAAAGTGTGTTTTATAGCGAAGCTGAATCTTCTCCGGTGGTGCTGTGGTTCTGGAGAGCATCGTGATGGCAGCCCTCCAAATCACTGGCATTCATAATGAATGAGATTTGAATGGCGCGCATCTTGAGAGTAACGCAAACTGTCATAACTCAGAGATATGGCTGAGATGTGCCAAATGGAAATGTGATGTGCCTCTGTCGTACCAAGCTCCGGGCTCCTCAGACATCTGTTGGAAATGCGATGCTTCGGGGCATTTCTGTTTTCCTCTGAATATGTGCGTGTTTGTTCATAGCGTGTGTGGGCCCATAAAACATCGCTGTTTTTTTCTCTTTTTTTGGCAAAAAAGTGTCAGAGTGAGTGAAAGGAAAGAGATTAGCACAAAGACGAAAACAAAGAGACAAAAATGAAGCGCTTATGAGGAAAAGCCCTATTGTCTAACTTGTTGTAGCCCATCAGGTTTGATTGAAACGCAGCTTCTGTGCTGCTCAGTGTAATCGCTGCAAAAGAAACTTTAATGTGGATCTTGCCCTTAAGCTATTGTTTCTGACTACTGTGATTTATCAGGCTGAACTAGGAATGGGTCGCAATAGTCAAGAACCAGCTGTTTATCGATAGTAAGACTAACTAGTTCATCATAATAATGTACTAGTATATATTTCTTGTTTTATATATAGGCTACAGCCGGGGGGGAATAAGAGACCATTCAACATTTTCATTTAAGCAGCATTTCTAGATGTATTGTGGCCATTGTAGTTCAGTGTCTGTTGAATGTCAATAAAAACAAACCTCAGGAGAGACATAAAGTCATCCAACAGCAAAGTGAAAATCTGACAGCATGACAGGTTATCACATAAAAAATATTTTAACTTTACCTAAATACATGTACAAATATTACTGTTGTACTGCTTAAAAATGAATATGAAAAATACAGAAATGTCTGAAAAATCTTTTCTGTAATTTTGACCTGTTTCTCCAGTTTTCATTTTCCGCAAATAAATGCAAATAGAAACAATATTTTTGTTTGAAATTCGGGAGAAATACTGTTAGTACACGGAATGAAGCAAAAATGATGCATTCTGCCTAAAAATGTAACCATACATCTGCGTCTGTATATATATATATATATATATATATATATATATATATATATAGTGATGTCTCATTTCCTGAATTTTTGTTTCTAACTGCACAGCACCGTGGCTGTTTTTGAATGCAGGACCATACATTATGTAAATGCCCTACGCATCCAATGGGGGTCAGCTGAACCCGAAAGCAGTCTAATAACACTTAATTCCTTAAGACCGATAAGCCAACTAGTCGTTCAGAAGCCTGATTTCTGAATCAATCCAAACCCGAGTCGATTTATAAAAATATGCAATTTTGCACAGCTCAAGTCTAAAAGGCACAACCCAAAATGCAGCTGTTACACGCCGGTCTGCCGAACGCTGACCCAGTGTGACAAACAAACAATGGAGATCTGCCGATGTAAACTCGCTCACTCTCTTTTTGTGCTGAAGAACATGAGGGGATGATATGTGGTGCATTGGAGGAAAATAGCCACCAGTATGGGCCGTGGGAGGGATGTGGGCAGCAAGCATTTATAACAAGGCTGGCAAACAAGACAAACACACGCACTAAATCTTGTCAGAGGGTAGCAACCAGAATGTTCTGTGGTCTACAGAGAAAAACTAGAAAAAGCCAACAGATGAGAAACAAAACTGCAGCCCGTGAGAGAAAACAGGCAAAAGAGAGAATAAGAGGGAGAGATAAAAAAAGAGTTTGCGTGAGGTGGTGATCGGGGAGAGCCGAGCCAGGGACCCGAGTGCTCGGAGAAACGAAATGCTTGAGTGGGGAGAAAAAAACGTCCCCCTCAGGCTCGCAGAGGAGATTGAGAGCACATTAAGATTTCCAGGAGCATAATGGAGGCTAGCCACCAGATGTCTGCGGGCGGAAATGTGTGTGTGTCCATCTGTGAGCGCAGGTCACTGGTGGCAAGGCTAAAACATAGTGGCTAACAGCGGGTAGCGTGGTCAGGGGAAGGTAGAAAAGCATTAGCGGAGCACTAGGGCCAGAGGCAGGTGCCTGGCCCTGAAACAGATGCTGCTTGTAAGAACTTAATGTCCTCACAGAGGGGAGCTCAGCGGCGCTGGGAAGGCCTATGACAGCTTATTAAAGGCCTCCGGCTGACAAGTGTTTGTAAGCTTGGGTTTCTAGGCTCGAAGCTCAGGGCTTGTGGTTAAAACGCAGAAAGTCAGACTCCTCCAACTAAATTTGTCTGAAACCCTTTCTCGTCTTTATCCGAGAAGAACGGGTCCCGTCGAGGCTTGCGACACTTATGAGACACATCAATCTCATGGAGAGGGCATTGAAACCAAGCCCGGGATCACTCGCTGCCACATTCCGCCAGCCTGACTCTGAAAGGCTGGCAAACACCCATGGTGCGAGTAAAGGTACGAAGGAAGAGATATCAATAAATATGACACAAATCGGAGGCAGAAATATATGAAGCTTTGATTATACATCCCAAACAGAACACAGATAGTTGGTATTTTTCTTTATAAAACAATATCTTGTCCAACACAGACAATATCACACTTAAGAAGGTTCTAGAAATATACATCAAGCTGGGAGGGAAATGACTTTGGTCTGCAGAAAGCAGAATGATTGGTTTCAGCACCATGGATAGCTCCTGTAGTCTCTACATGCTGCTGTCTCATTGCCTATTACAGCCGAAGCTATTCAAAAGCTGCGCAGAAAATTATTCATAGAATGTAGATTATTATTTTTAAAATTATAACAAACATGATATTTATAAATACAAATGTGTGCAAAAAACTCAACTAAATTAACAAAACTTAATTACAGAGAAAATAAATGATTTCTCTAGGTGATCTGATTTGATTTTCTCCCAAGACTACTCATGTACTTCATTAAAATAAAAAAATAAAAATAAATAAAAAGTAGCACCGCCACCCAGTCAGATGCCCTCTGTGAAACAACACAAGGAACTGAAGTCTTGTTTACTCGTTACAAACAGCCTCTCAAACAAGAGCCTTGTATATTTTAAAGATTCGATTTCATGACTTTCGTGAACCTTGGCGAATCCAGCGACTAGTTGCTGTTCTGTGCCAGCCGTCTGAGACTGATGCTAGACCCGAGCAGATCCAGTTCACACTACTGAATCATAAAGCCCTGGAGTGATGGTGGTTCAAATTTACAGCTAAACGTAGCAGCAGCTGCACATTTATAGCACACCTTACTGTCTGCATGTATTACAGTCTGCCGTGTTATGAATGTAACGAATAAAACTGCAAAATGAATCTTGATGATGTATTGTGTGAGTTGGTATACAGTAGGCAGATCAATCTAGGGTGCTAAGCTAAATGTTTTCTTTTGCAGAATTTTAAAGGTGCAATGTGTAAAATTAAGGAGGATCTATTAACAGAAATGCAATATAATATACATAACTATGTCTTCAGATAATGAAGCGTGATGTTTTTATTACCTTTGAATGAACAATGTCTATCTACATACGGTTTCCTTACATGAAAATGGACAAACTTCTTTACAGAGCACGTTTCATAAATATGTTACTTCCTTCAGCACAAAAGTGAAAACGTGACAAAATTTTTGTCCTGTGTCAGCCACCGTAGCGCTTTGAAAGGGAGGGGGAGCGATGGAGTGAGCAGTTGGTTGCAATTCGCAACCTCGCCGCTAGATGCCGCTAAAATCTCCACAGCAAATTTTGGGTGTAAAATAACATGAAAAACATGCAACTTTACTGAATAAAAATATTTTTAAAAATTTAAATTTTTATACAAATTATTTTATAGTATTTTTCTTGCACACCAGCTGCCGGAATATTACAGTTTTTTACTGGTACAGTAAATTCAAAACAATAACAAACCATCATTAAAAATAACCAAAACTAAACTTAAAACCACAATTCAAACTTCGTTATAATAACAGCGCTTTAATACAGAAACAAGCGTAGTTACAATAGAGATAGAATTACCGGGAGAAATTGTTTAACATTAGCATATTTACAACTTTGCCAGTTGATTTCTGTCTTTGTAAAATGTAAATTGCTGTCCCCCCCCGACAGGGCTGCGTCCAGATAGAGCTGCATTAGCCCAGTGCTGTACGCTCCAGGGTTCAGAGAGAGGGACATGCTCTCTGATTAAATACCCAACAGTATGTGGCTGCAATCATACATTTATGTACCGCTGCACAATTTCCTACTTATTCTCATACAATCAACGAGACCACCCCCTGTTTCCCACTATATAAGGGGGAAGAGAGAAACATACAGATGAGGGGGGATCAAAACGGAGAGACAGGGGGGAATAAATAAGAAGAAAAGACAGAAAGAGAGCCGACTACAGAGAGAGCGTGTGGCAAACAGTGTGATTAAATGATATTGCCTTGCGTTAGTTCACACCGAGGTTAGCTGCCAGGAGGCAGCAGGCTGTGATTAGCTTCATATGTGTGTGTGTGTGTGTGTGTGTGAGGGATGGAGATGGAAGCTTGTTGTATCGCAGGGCTCGTTTATGGCCTCTGTAGGAGCACAATGGCTTTGTGTCCTGTTTGAAGGGTAACGGTTGCTGCTCCCCACACAACCACAGCAAAGTTAAAAGGACATGGTAGGGATCACAAGCTCGCCATTACACGCCTCCTGACCCGGCGTGTGCATTTTTCTGCATTTTAATATCTTGTGAGGCTGATGTGCTGATCTCTCTGCTAAAAAAAAACAAAGCTTAGACCAGTTTGGACTAGACTGGGGTGGAGATCTGGCTGGTGTGCAAAGTGGCTCTTATGCTGGTGATCTGTTTTTCAGTCCAGCATGTAATTTCATGTCTTTCTAATAAAGGTAAAAACATCAAAATAAAAGTTTGTTACTGGAGGAAGCAGGTTATTGTTGCACGTACACTAGTTTGAAAGTGGATAGGGACTTGAGGTGTCAAAGTACCATTATAGCATTATTTTACCAAAACCCTATGAAAAAGAAATCCTGAGAATCTTCACAAAAAAACGTTGTTATATATTTTGTATTACTTCCGTATAGTCCATGTACAAAACTTATTTGCACAATGTGGAATATTGTTCATTTTCTTTATTAATAGTAAAATGCTAATTATTTACTTTGGGTCTAAATATGCATAAATATTGTGTAAAACCTTTTTGACAAAGCTGACTCTGAGAAACGCACCAGAATTCCAATGTACATGTACTGTAATGTACATGTGGAAATGGCAATGAATAAATAAACTAAACTAAAACAGATACATACATAAGTTTCTATTTATTGCAAATTTTGCTTTGAAAATCTTGCCTGACACTCATTATATACATTAAATAACTCCCTTTTCAGCCCACAAACAAAAGTCATGCTGTTTATAAAAGACATGAAGGTAAATGAACAGAATTGTCATTTTTGAGTAAACAACCTACAAGAACCTCTTTAGTTTCTTTAGCTATTACACTCTCATTTGTAAGTCACTTTGGATTTGTAAGTTTGCTAAATGAATAAATGTAACTTATGTAATGTCTTGTTACAATATTATAGTGTGGCAAATGTGCATCATACCTGTCCACAAGCCAGTCCCATACCTCTCTCTCCCATACCATGAGGACAGGACAAGTTCAGCTCAAGAGCATCAGCTTTAGCGTCCTGTTGAGATGAAACAAATGAAGAAAACATCATCACAAAGTCTCTTGTGCAATAAAAAAGTGGTAAGAAACACAAGTAAATGGGTTACATTTACACACCAGCAAAAACAAATCAGAAATATGACACAATCACACGCAAAAGACATTTCAACCTCACAAACAGGTCACAAATGACACATTTAAAACAGCGGGAGCCCTAAAGCAGCACAGAGAAGAAGAAACAAATCTATAACAAAAAGAAAAAACCTTAAGCATTTGCCAGCATTTAAAAAGCATGAAATGGTGTTCTTAAAATAGACCTAGAAGAACTCTTTGACATGTCAAAGCTGCCAGAGTTTTTCTTATAAAAAAGGAAGCAGGAAAAAAGGCAGCACAGGTGGATGGGGAGCGGGCGGGCGGGCGGGCGGGAGAGGGTGCAGAAAGTGGGAAAGCATTCAACAGGCAATTACGCTCTGGCGGCCGTTCTGAACCTCACTGAAATGGGAAGAGCCAGAACGATTTCTGCGCTGCACACCCTACAAACCTGCCGCAGACACACAGCCATGGCTTTCCTAAAGCCTGACAGCCATTAGAGAGGGGAGAAAGAGAGAGAGATTTGGCTGGGTTTGAAAGACACAAAATGACAGATGAGGCAGGCAGAACCGTGCAAATCTTCTCCAAGGTGTGCTGATAATGTCTAAGTTGCATAATATATCATGTGGCCAAACGTATGAGGACATCTGCTTTGTGAACATTTCACTCCACAAAATCCTGAGAATAATATGCAGTTGGTCTCGACTGCAATAACATACTTCACTTTTCAGAGAAGAGTTTCTGATAAACGCTGGCACATTGTTAGGTATGTTTGTTTTAATGCAGCCAGATGAACATTAGTGAGGTTCTGTGCCAATAAGACAATTAGGCAAAGCTCAGGTGGAGGTTAGTGATTGGCTAACATTATTGGTTAGACCACCATTCTGAAATAACCCCCATCAGCCCATTATAATGCCTACAATTTCAGAACTTAAAGACTTGTCGATTTAAATACAATTTAAATCCTTTTCAAATATTTAAGTGGAAAACACATCTCTGCAATTTTAATTATAAAAACATATAGATTTTTCAGTCAAGTGTTTGTGTATTGTTAAATAAGTGAAACAGGAAGTTCTTCTGGACCAACGTTGTTTACATCAGCCTTTTTGATAAAACATTTTGCTCAATAAATGCGTTAAAAGTTAATAATATTTTGTTAATTTTAAAGCATAATCCTCATATTTAAATGCTGTATATAAAGGGTCTAAGCACATCACCTGACATAAGCTCTTAATTCCCTCTTGTCTATATAATTGACAAACATATAATAGACATTCACAGAAGTAAGCTTGACGCAGAGGTGTGAAAGCAGTTTAGCTGTTGTTTGTCTATTGTGATTGACAGGAACCTAAACTTTGGTTCAAAATATGATTATATCAGCCGGATACCCTCAAGAGATTAAAAAACCCATATCAGTTGACCGCTAGTTAGGTTAGGGCTCTGTTGAGAGCTTTTCCACTGCCATTCAATCAAACCATCTAGCTAAAAAAATGAAAGCATTCCTGTAGCTCAGTGGTTAGAGCATGGCGCTAGCAATGGCAAGGTCATGGGTTCGATCCCAGACATTGCACATACTCGGAAACAAATGTATAATGCAATATAAGTGTCTGCCAAATATGTAAATTTATGTCCAAAAGGACAAATCACAATTATTGTCAACATATGTAAATTTACACCCTATAGCTATACTAACTTTTCTTGCTTAGCCTGTGAAAATCCCTCCAGAATATAAATTATTCTTCCTCCATCAAAGTTTACACCTGGCGATATGCATTCATGGAAGGTTGGGAATGTCGGTAGTCTTCTCTGTCAGATTTGGATTCTCCTGTCAAACCAAGATCTGTTTGTCAGGCTGCCAGATGGTGAAGTGCGATTAATCAAAGAGCGCATTTCCACTGCTCCTGAGTCTGGGCGGTTATGTTGCACGCAGTGATCTTAGATTTGTATGCAGCTGCATGGGCACGAAACCCAAAATTCAGAAAGCAACCGATCAACAGTTTTTTGTTTCCAAAAGCTGGTAATCTCAAAAGGGAGCACTGCAAACAAAGATAAATGATACGTCTGCAGAATTCACCTTAGCGTCAGCCCTGCTGTCTGCTGCTTAGCGGATGATCTGTTGTTGCTCTGGCTACAAACGGGACATATTAGAAAAAGCAAAGCAATTGTATTTGTGAACGCTACAAGAGCATTACCTGTGCGTTATGAAAAAAGGCTTTTCTGTACCCCTTTTGTGCAGCAAAACTTCAAAGCCCATGACCTTTCATCCAGAAATAATATAAAGTACATCACATCAAAGCCCTCCACTGGAACAGAAAACAAAAGCCAACTGTTGCACTTGTCCAGACAGCACAAGCAGACTGAGTAGTTAGTTTTCATTCTTGAATATTACAGCAAGTTCAGCATTTGCATGCATCTCTGTGGGCTTTGAGCCGTGTCTTACCTGCAGGGCTCTGATAAATGATATGTGTGTGTGTGTGTGTGTGTGTGTGAGAGAGAGAGAGACAGTCGGTGGAAGATGTCTGGATATGCTCCATTAGACAGCCAGAGGCCTCAACACAAACACTGATCAGAACTGACACAAGAACTTTGACAACAACTAACCACCCCAGCGAGATCAAAGCTCCGCCGCCTGGCAACGTCCAGCTCATAGCTGCATCAAGGCAACTTTGATAGACCTCTCTTTAATGAATGAATTAATGATGGGTGTTAAGAAATGCTCTGACCCTTTTCTCAGCTAAACAAAAAATGAGAGACTTTGTTACCACAGAAAAGTGGCAGTATCAAAAGGACAAGGTTTGGCTGGCATGAGCCACTTAGGACCTGCTGGTGGATGTTGTAACCACCATTTGGTTGTAAAAAGCATCTTTTTCCATTGAAGTTCATAAAAAAAAATTGCCTGCAGAACTGAACGTCAGCTTAGCGACTGCCCCCTTAAAATGAATGGAAATGCTAACTTTTAGCTCTTATTGAGCAGTGCGACATTTATAAAGCCTGCCTCTTGCAAATTATCACGTAAAAACGTGACATTCTGTAATGTGCATTACGATAAAGCCATGTTGAGGAGGATAGTCATACCAATACAACAACACGGAATGACTAACATGATTGTTTAGTAAATATCCCACTAAACTCCCTCACAAATGCATCTTCCTCATTTTTCTTGAAGTTCACTGTCACGCCAGCCTCTTCACTGCACGAGTCACATCTTCTCCTGGGTTTTCTCAATGTAAATACACACGTGTGGGTTCACTGAATGTACTGTACATGTGCGTTCGCGTGTGTGCCTGGTATATGCGTGTGAGGGCGTCGAGGAGCCAAGCTGGAAAGGATGAGAGAGTAGACACCTCAATTAGAGCATCAGCAGCAGAAAGCGTTCGTGATGGCAGTCTTGTCCACATTTACATACTCCTGTCCAATTCAACGCCGGCTGTTTGTATACATAACCAAACAGCTCTAGAGGGAATTATTACGCCTCCGAGCACACACACATAAACACGCGTCGTCTGCAATAATGTCAGTTTTGTGACATACTTAAGTTTATGTTGAATGAGCAGCTTGTTGCATCTGAGAGGTTGAGGTTCCATGAGTGTTTGCTTTTACCTTGTAAGGACCGGTAAGCAAAAGCAAAAGGTTTATAGGGATAGTTCACCCAAAAATGGGAATTCTATATATATTTTATATTTATATTCTGTAAATATAAATATATATATGCATGTATGTGTGTACATTTATATATGGACAGTTTCAAAGTAACAACATAAACGTTACTGCGCATGCACGCTTCTGCGGCCCAAATTTAACTTTCGGTACACATGCACAAACAATAGAGTCCCTACGGATTATTATTGATAACAAGCAAAAGAAAAAAAGTAAATGACATTAACTAGCAAGTTAAAAGTATGTCTAGTCAGTATTATTTGGGGTTACCAGTAGAAGAACCGCTACTTGGCTTAAACTTAAAAGTTACACGACCCATTCAACAAATTGTTTATTTATTCAAATAATATTTATAATATTAAATAAAATTCAACAAATAGTTTATTTAATACAATTATTGTACAATAAAATATCTTTATGAATTAAACAAAATATAATTAGTTATATTATTAGCCACTAGCCAAACCGATCAACAAACACAGACCAAATGTTCGCTTCGGGCCAGGCATGTGCGTCCGATGAAACCGTCTATACTTATAAATATACACAACACACACAAATGTATTAAATAGTCAACAACATTTATTTTGGAATCGCTATAGCACTAGTTTTATGGCAATACAGAGGCAAAAGTTACAGATTGCAGCTTTAACATGCTAGATTGGATTGTTTAGGACGACATTAAAAAGCATGTGATAAGAGTGTTTTCAGGTTTTATCTCTTTAAGTTGAAGCTATGTTAGCTAGACTGAGACAAGCGCAACGAAGCAGTGTGGTCATGAGGAAGAAGGTTGTTTGTTTCACTGCTACGACAAACATACACTTTATAAACTTTTACGACTTCTCATTCACAGTTTGTGAGCACAGTTGGTTTCTGTCACCCGAAAGGCTGAAATCCAATGATACAGTATCTAATGCAAATTTAATGTAAAAGCCTCTTTCCACAGAACCAATGAGGCTTTACACTATGAATATGGATGCGACTCTGTTTGTCACAGTGTTGAGAAATGCTACGTGTGATAAACAAATGCTTCTTCTTGCGATGTGCCAGGAAAAAGCTTCACATTAACAGATTTTCAAACATGTAAACGAAATAGATATCCTGAGGTACAAAATCTTCACAACATTAAATAAGTTTTATAGATTCCTCTTCATTTATTTATTATTGTTACAACAAGATTGATGATTATTGATTAATCTTTGAAGTTGGAAATGTGTTAAAGGAATAATTTAACCAAAAATATCAATTGAATGTCATTATTTACTCAGCCTCAAGTCGTTTTAACCAGTATGCTGTTATTTTTCTCTGTTGCACCAATGAACATGTTGAGAGCTATTTTCAGATTCAGAAACACTACACTAGTACATCCATATAACTTGAGGACTACATTCCAAGTTTACTGAATTTATCCCATAGCTTTGTATGTAGTTCATTATTTACTGATAATCGTCATTGAGTCCTGAGAAATTCATACACCAGTATGATTTTGAGCTAGATTTACGGGTTTATTGAAAATAAAGATAAAATATGTGACAAAACCTTACAAAAATACATTGTATGGGTCAAAATTAAAGATTCTTTTTTTTGCCAAAAATCATTAGGATATTAAGTAAAGATCATGTTTCATGAAGATATTTTGTAAATTTCCTACCGTAAATATATACAAACTTTATTTTTGTGAGTTATATGCTATGCTAAGGACTTCATTTGAAAAACTTAAAACTTAATTTCAAATAGTTGTATCTTGGCCAAATATCGTCCTATCCTAACAAACCATACATCAATGGAAAGCTTATATATACATTCTGCATTCAGATGTAAAAATCTCAATTTCGAAAAAATTTACCCTTAAAGGCACACAAACCTAAGCCTTTTATAAAATTGGAAAAGGAAAAACATGTTGTTTTGGTGTGTGTCTCTTTAAATGCAAATGAGCTGCTGGTCTTCGCCCCCTTTTCAGAAGAAAGCGCAAGGCTGTGAGAGCCTGTGCTTCAGTAACAACAAAACTGAAGAGAATGATCACATAAAGCGAATGAGAAACACTGCCAAATGCTCCCTATGAGTAAATGCACACACGCGTTATGTTTTGACAACGTGCACTTGATTTTTATAAGCGACAGTACACTGGACAAACGCGTCATATCTATAAACACTGAAACACATTTTTATGGTGCTTTTGTGCGTTTCTTATTTGTCGATGTGGTCATTATGATCTGTTGTTATATGGAAGTGCATACGAATTCATAAAATTCCCTTTCTTGTGTTGCACTGGAAAAACTAACAGCATATACCGTGCGTTCGAAACAACACAAGTAATTTATGACAGAAGTCTTATTTTGGAGTGCACTAAGGAGCCAACAAAGTGAAATTGCTGACACACACACACAGAGAGAGAGTGAATCGTGTCTTACCTCAGCCATCTTTGCCAGCTCCGTCCAATCAGCTTTGTTGTAACCGCACATAATACTGGCAATGATGATCTAGAACAAAAGAGAAAAACAGAAAGAGAGAGAGAGAGGTAAGAATTGGAGGAAAAAGAACCAGACCTCAGGGGGATAGAGAATGACTGATGAAGTGTGATTTCACCTGATGCGCTTGCACAAAATCCGGCACTTTTTAATCCGTATTTATTTATTTCTTTTTTTAACAACCCGGCACTCAATGGCACCCTGGAAAAGCTATTACCCGCCTTAAACTGTGCTGCTTTATAATTCAGTGCATTTGTAGACGCCCAGTGGCACGCACGTATTATTAAAACAATAAAAACATCACGCTGACGGCATTATTCAGCTCCTTTGTGGCAGGGCAGGATTTAGCTGTATTACTCTCTCTGTATGCGGAGACACTGTAATCGCACCATAAAGCGGAGAGATATATGCCGCGTGTCTTCCCCTCGCAGAGCGGTTTTAAGGGAAACAAATCGGCACGGAGGGCGCGCAGAGGAACGCTTGGTTGTTGGCGGGCAAAGCATGTGTTGAAGTTTATGAGTCCATCTATTCTGGAGCTCGCAGGAGCCTTGGAGACCTGTAGCACCCCTCCCACCCCCATCTCCTCTTACCCCAGGGAGCTCCGCTAAACCGCACATACTGACTCGTCAAGGCACAGCGATGTACGCACAGTCAAGGTTTTACTAGTGTCAAGAGCATGGACGTAAAGGGTGTACGTCTTTACATGTATATCTATAATGTGATAGAGTCAAGGCGGCTCTTTTTTTCTTCTGTTGAATTTTGCAGAACCTCCAGCTTGAAAATAAAATACATTTGCTGAATGTTCCCGTAGGGCACCGCTCCATCACAAAAGAGAAAGAGAGATTGAAAGAGAAAAAGAGAGAGAGGCTAAGTCTCTGAGAAGCATAGGAATCACCCTGTTATCGCTTTAATAACACTGTGCTGAGGTAACTGAGCCCGTCCGCCAACACTGGCAACACTGCCCCTCTAGGGACCCCCATCGCCGTAGAAACTGTCAATCATCCACTGATATGAGGAAATTAAAAAAGAGATGAGGGAGGGGTTGCGGCGAACGTAGCATCTTCTTTCTCTACACATCGTGTCTGTTCTTCAGTTTCTGGCATTCCGCTAACCTCTCGCAAGCCCCCCGCGCTCACAAACGCGTCTGTGGGGATGAAATGTGTGAGCTGGTGTAATTTGACATCATTGCGGTGGGTTTGTTATTCATTACGCTTCTCTGAGTATTCATTTCATCCAGCACTGTGTGCCCATCACCCTTGACCACGAAGCAGTCACACGTTGTGATGAGCTCGCCCCGACACACACTTCAGTGTTCCCTGGAGTGCGTTCAGCGCAGGAGGCGCTGCCCCGCGCGGAGCACGACAAGCTTACTCGGAGCGCTGGAGGAAAATGGAATTGTAAATAGTAAATGGAGATAATGGTTGCACTGAATAGCTGTGACCTGACCAAAATCGATGAGCATTATCAATGAGTCTTACTGAACTATTCAGCATGTATATTACAGTCATCCCACTGGACATGCAAGAGATAAAGACAGAGGGGCGATTTTCCAAAATCTGGAATGAATCCAAAGGCATCACATGTGTGTTGCTGACACACGGGCTGTTTCAATTACTTTATTTTACCAAAATTCTAAGGCAGCATTGCACGTATCCTGTGCGGAGAAGTCAATCCCATAATGCTCTGTTAAAATGAAATTCAATTTCCCTGAAAAACTGCAAATTTGGACATCTGAGGTTACAATTTATTTCAATCAATATTAAAAAGTGTAAAAAACCATTTAACCAAATATTTCTGGGTGCTAGTGATGTCACAAAATATCGGCATTGACAATAACTATGATATAATAAATAATTTAATATCTATTTAAAATGATAGTTCATCCAAAAATAACATGAGCACGTTTCTTTCTTCCGCAGAACATAAGGAAAAAATATTTGAATGAATGTTGGTAACACAATGGACACAAAACAAATACCAGTGTTTGCAAGGAGCATTGTAATTGGTTTAAAAATCCAACCTGAATAAAACTGCTCCATATAAACACCTCAATAAAAATAAAATAAAAATGCTCAAACCGAATGAAATGGTAATCGGTTTGAGAGGGGTGGAATAAACCTTTCTTTAAACCGATCAAACGAAAAACCCTGCTATGTAAACCGATCACGTCATCACGTCGAGAGGTCAAGGGTCGTCAGAATGCAAAATGCCGGTGCCGGCGGCAAAATTGAACTGAAGTAACACATTTAATGCTAAATTCCAGCAGTACAACCTGCTCCCACCAGTTCCTTACTACAGACTTTCATCCACAGGCTTCTGCTTTTCAGAGGAGGGAGAGCTAGTACTGAGATGCTTCTTAGCGAGGCACAGTCAGCAAAAAGGTCAGCTTCCTCATATGTTCCAGTCACGCTGTTGCCTGATTAAGAGCAACACTAGACATAAAAATAGTGCACATAAGAAAAAGCAGAACTCGATGTTGACAGGAATAAATGCTGGTAAACAGGAGATAGGCAAATGTGCGCATGTCACAAAGTCATGTGTTACACTGGCACATGTAAACACCATGTCCACCAAACCTTTCAATCAGAATGATTTTAATCGGAATGACAAAAAAGTGTACATGTAAACGTGGCTAATTGTTCGATTACCAACATTCTTTAAAATATCTTTTGTGTTGAGCAGAAGAAAGAAACACATTCAGGTTAGAAATGAGAAGAGGGCGAGTAAATTATGACAAATTTGGATGAAAGCATAATTTATACATTTATTAGTTATGAGCTACACTGATTTGTAAGATGCAAGTCATGAATCCAAAGGCATGCAAGTCATGTAGGCTGTAGGTATTAGCTTATGAAATGGAGCTAAAGAATTTAGAGATGTGAATTGCAATGAAGGCCAGCCTAGACGAAAAAATGAATCCAGACAGCCACACATCTGTGAGGAGGAGGGATTCAAAAGGTTAGCGGGAAAAATGACATTGTGCTTCATAATTACACCCTGTAATCCAAAATTAATCTCACCCTTGAGTGAAGCAGGCAGACAACAAAACTTGAGGAAGTTATTTTGTGCTCAAACGGGCTGTCTCATTGCAAATGATTAGAGAGAAAGGAGATGGCTGATTGCGACAAAAAGAACACTACAAAAAGCTATTGTCATCTGCCCGCGGAGTGACTGCGAGGAAGCGGCAGAAAAGAAAGAAGACCTCGGAAAATCTTCTATTAGAGAGATTCTATTACGTAATTACTCGTGAAGCAGTTAACATGCACAGAGCGACTGGAATTACTGAGGGACAGAAAACGAGAGAAAAAGATGGCACCTCTATTATAGAGAATTATGGCTGTTGATAAAACACTGACAGGCTTTCCCATCCACAAAAAAAGTGAGAAACAAAAGTAATGAATCACATTAAGAGAAAACTTCTGCAGGGACAAGCGAAAGAGAGAGAAAGAGAGAGAAGTTGTACGATTAGCTGAAAGTAAACTTACATTTTTGGGGAAGTCAGCTTTGAGTTCAGCCACGCTCTTGCACCAGTAGGCGGCTGTTTTCTCACTAATGAGCTCGATGTTGAGGAAAGAGCCCTGGCCGGGGCCGAAAACGTGACCTGAGGTGGTCCCACGCACAATTCGCGGAGACACGTTGGTCACCAAATCCTGCAGGAGAGAGAAACTTTGTCATTTTTAACTAAAGCCCACTTTTAACTAAACTCAGACCTCTTTCATTGGTTGCATATTTAGCAAACCTTGCGAAAGAAGTGTTTTCACATTATAAGGTCTAAAATGCTTTCTATATCTACAACTATAAATCTAAATGTTTTTTCACAACTAAGAAAAAACGATGATAAATTATTTGATAAGACCATGGCTCATTAGCAAGAGCAATTAGGATTCATTTGCATGTGTTAAATAGGAGCCACATAATTTTTAACAATTAAGATAACTTGAGTACACTCGCTTGAGTCGCTTCCCTTCATGAGCTTTTTTCAAACAGAGGAAGAAAGGAAACACAATGGTTGTTTTTACAATTCAGCCAAAAGTGCTAATACTAAGAAATTATTTGACAAATAAAAACATGGTTACTTCACTTTTATTGTAATCAAAAATTATTAACTTTCTCAAGGGTAGTGCATCTATGTTTTCACATCTGCTGAAGGCTAATGGTAGGACCCTGCTAAAAATCAACAGAAACCATTACAGAAATTCTAATGAATTTCATACCAATTTTAATGGCTTCCATTACAATACCATTATGAACCATTAGCTGTTTACCTTTAAAAACCATTACAAAATGTCTTTGTGTAATGTGTGTTTTGGGCCTCATTCCAGTAGAATTGAATGGTGTTCTATTGGTTCCCATCAACCAGAAAGCATCCTGCCAACAGGACCATTGCGTTTAATGTGAATACTCACAATAACCTCCGATTTAATCACAGTAACATGTTTACATGACATGAGCAAACCTCTTCACTCACATTTACATGCAATTGATATTATTCTGATTATTTCCTATAGATGGTTTCAATGGCAACAACATAAACAAACGTTACTTCCGGTAGACCGCTGCAAAGAATCAATAACTGTTGTGTACTTTATATAATATAAATAAATACATTTAATATACAATAAAATATTAATATAAATTGTCAGTGATGATTTCTTAAAGCAATAAGCCCCAATAAGCCTTTGAGAAGTGTCCAACAAAAATGAACAAAATGGTGTATGTATGCCAGTTGGGTATAAAGGCCTACCTATGTACGAGGTTTATGTGTGAAGGATATCCAGCGGTAAGTAAATAATCTCGGCTTCTCTCAGCCCATTAGCATGTGTTAACCTGTCAAACATTAGCCTAGGTTGAATTCACACACTTCTTTAGTCAGAGAAGCGGTCAGTGGTGAGCCGTATCTGCGTGTGTGGTTCTCAGCAAACTGAGGGGGTTATCGCACCAGTGCAGCCCAGTAATCCTTCTTTTTCCTAAAAAGTAAAACATACTCTATGATAAGGGAGTGATCAAATGTCGTACCGTGCCGTATTCGGGCATCTGAGGAAGCTCTCTGATAGGCTGGCCTTAAGGCAGATTCAGTGTAATTACAGACATAGGAGCTCCCAACCCATCCCCCTGCCCACATCAAGCCACGCCCCCTTCATCACTGTCATTCTCTTCAAAGAAACTCTCTGGTTAAATATTTGCCTCCCTGCAATTTAAACAGTCCACAGTGTCCCGGCTATTTTTTAAGCTGATACAGGAAAGCATTCGGCCACAATTATCTCTCTGACTATAGCCATCATTATGTTGACATACAGTTAGCTGTGAGAGAGTCGAGAAACGCTCCTGCAGCTCCATTTTCCACTCAGCCTGAACATTTTCCTGCATCCCTGAGTTAAAGCTGGCATGTGCGTCAGATTAAGTTGAATGGAGATTGCAAAACAATTACACCTTACACAATCGTTGGCTGGGGGTTATGTAAGCAAATTCCTGGAAGTACAATGTTGGAGAGCAGGGCTGCTGACTGCAGATTAGATATGCCGCAAAAACAAACCTATTTACTTCAGGACGTGACGTTGTAAACAGGTAAATGGCCTTGATGGTAATGATGCCGATAATTGCTTTTCCATCTACTTGCATAGATAGCTTCACACTCCTGTTTTCAGACCGTCATGCGGATGAGCATACTAAGTTTATGAATCTTAACTTTCTTTTTGTGAGCAGAGCAGGCCTTCAGAAATCGATCTTGAAATCGAGAAATCGATAAAAATGTTTTATTCCAAATGTATTGCACTTCTTTTGAACAAATACACAGGGTTCAATGTGTATATTTCGACAGCGGCCGTTTCAAAAGTTTCAGGCGTCATGGCCACTTTGCTAATGGACACCTTTACATCATACAGACCGCTTCCACTTGTCTTTTCGCAAATTCGAATAACCTCAAATGAAGGGTATCTGAGAAGTGTTTGGCAAAAATACTGACGTATAAGAGTGATTGTACGCTGTCCCTGCATAACTTTTAAAGGACCGCTGTGTGTCTCTGCATTCTAAGAAACCTTTATCAGATTCTGATCGTACCTACCGAGTAAGCCATATATTATATACTGTGCATATACATTTCTCACAGAAACAATCATTACACTGGTTATGATTCATTATGATTCATATACTACCAGAAAACCACACGAGCTGCCACAAATATGAATATGAATGTGTAGGAATGGAGGCAGTGGGTATCTGAGCGTCACAGATGGCTTTTCACACATCACTAATGAAAAGATACACATTCATCCTTGAATCCTGTACACATTTCAGAGTAGATTTCTATGGCTGAAGCAATGACACAATAAAGAGTATATACAACAATATATATATATATATATATGAAGTATATTTCCAAAGCCTAATGAAAACGTTCAGCAGGGCAAAATGTTTTGTAGCCTCTTATAAAACGGACATCTGGCTACTACTCTTATTAAGCAATAAAACCAAACTCTTTTGTGCTTTGAATTTATTTTTACAATTAAACATGCATTTAAACCTTTCCTTTTCATCAAGTAATAAGTCAGGGCATCAAGCGCTGAAGCCGAAAGAAGCTCACTTAATTCACCGGTCTCATAAAGGTGACTGAACGTCTTACAAAAATAACTCAGTAACTAAGTAAGAAATGAAAAAAGTTTGGTTTAAAACTCCCACACTTAACGTACACTGATTAAAAAGTCACCGCAAAGCTTTCTCTTCTGTCATAAAACTCAAACTTCCCACACACGACACCTGCGTTTGGCAAACAGAAAACTTCTACTGAACATGCTAACATCTCTCAGCAGGTTTAACTAGCGCTAGCCTGAGTTTCTTGCGTGCACCCATCACGTAACACAGCTCTTGGTATTTGGTAATGACTTTTAACCCTTATGTTCTGTTTTAGTCATTTAAATATTATACACATTATCATTGAAGTATGAGAATGAGGTTCTTCTGCAGAACACAAAATATATCATTCTCAACATATATTATTTTGTGTTCCACTTTCTTTTATTTTCTCTTAAGAGTCTTTATTATTTAACAGTAACCAGTAAAGTCAATCTCTACAAAATAAATGCTATTAACAGCTTTTACTTTCTCTCTGTGTCCTGTAATGAAGGCCTTGGCATCTTTAGTCAATGTGGAATGTTGTTCTAGCAGAGAGTCAGTGCTAAGGGTTGGCTATACGACAGCACGCCAGGGGCGATAATGAATTAAGAGCCACTATCAAGGACACAACAGCAATACATGGAAGAGGATAGCGCATATTGATATACATGCACTGAGATTTGAAACAACAGACCCTCTAGGTGCATTCTCCCTTCACTAAAGGCTTTTGTTTGCCATAAAAGTTTCTCTTTACCAGAAAATATCACAACCTACTGTGAAGGACTATTTCTTTACAGGCTTTTGGTCTTTATAGATATGGACAGACAAAAAGGTAACCAGACATAATAAAAGTAAATGGAAGCTTGGGATCAAGAAATGATGGATTCACTCATGATTGGGTCACCCATGTCAGACCTATACATGCCAGAAAATGTATTTGGTAAGAATACAGTAGTTAACTAAAAAGCGAATTCTTATTAAGCATTATTCTTCTTAAATATATCAATAAATAAAAGAGTGCATTGCACAAACACGCAAGTCTTTCTTTTTTTCTGTTAAACACAAAAGTAGCCTGTGCTGTTTGCTCCGTTCTTTGAAATTCTAATTCAGTTTTCAAGGTTTTAAAAGACGTCACAATTCAAGAATCGTAAACATACTGTGGTCATTGGAAATTGCAACTAGATGATTGTTTGAATCACGTTGTTTGAACTCACGAACCAGATTGCAAATCAATCTTTCACACTTTCCAGATTCATTCAGACACCCAGATTTTAAAGCAGGAAACAATTGCTTTCAGAAGACAGAATCGTGCACAATGGTTGTATAGACCATTTTTATAATAATTTGATGATCTGTGTGGTTTTTCAAGCTTCATTCCCCATCTATTGTAACTGAATAAATTCTTCAAAATATCTTGTTTTGCTTGGTTTTCTATGGAAGAAAGCATTTTGATCATTGGGGTTTGGAAAAACAAAGAAACATCATTTAAGATTCATATTTCCATCACCCTCATTTTACAGTAAACAAAAATTACATTAACCAGATGTAGGACATCAGATCTACAAGCCCACACAAAGAAACCCTCACAGCATAGTACAGTACATGTTAATAACTGCAGAGTGACTAAACATGCTAAGACGTGAATAATTCATGGAATCATTCATATTCATAAAACATCTACGAATATAAAGCCATCCAAATTCACCCCTGAGAGTCGACACCCTCTCTCTCTCTCCCTCTCTTTACCTACTTTCCTCTCCCTCTCTCTCTCTCTCTCTCTCTCTCTCTCTCTCTCTCTAGAGCCGTGTACTCAAGGTACCCAAATCAGAGCGGGAAAGTTTCGCCCACACCGTGTCTCCCTGCAGAGATACGTGCACATAACAAATTGGCATTAATTGCGGGACGACAGCCGCCTGTCCCCAGCCACCATTGATTTCCTGCCTGCTCTGGCTGGCCCACATGAGCGTGAGGGACTGAGTGTGCTGCCTGTTTTCTGAGGGCCTTAGCAAGAGACAGAGAGCCGGTACAAAAATTCTACATACGAAAACAAACTTCAACAAAGATTTGGTGGAACAAAACCTTGACCTCTCGGGTGGGGTTAGAGCCTGTCAATAGTTGCATCTGAATATGCATGTTATTATTTGAACGCATTCATGAACTGCTCATGAACCCGATTTGGTTGGGTTATCAACCATTTTCAAAATATCTTCTTTTGCATTCTGTAGAAGACAGAAAGTCGCACAGGTTTGCAATGACAATGATAAAAGTAACTTTAAACACCTACAAAATGGATTTAATCAACAGAATAGGGCATACTGTAAAAGTACAGGAATTGAATTACAGTATATGAATGTGAAGGCGTATTCTATATGAAAAATCTGATTTCAAATCAAAGTACAAACTTACATTCAGCCCTGACACTGTTATTGAAATTAGAAGCTTGTCAGACGAGCGCATCTCATATTTTGAGTGACACGTTTTATGAGACCTTACACGAAAATATCTGCCAATCAGAAACAAATCCGCCAGTGGAACTCAAACAGCTCTGAGAACAAACAAGAAAGGACGCGAAACGCCCACAACTGCTCTTATTAACGCTAACTTAATTGGAGTAAGTGCTACGCAATTACAGGACAATTAGGAGATGTGGATCTTATCTACTCCACCATCCTAGTTTTGTAGCGCAGATATTAAGTCTCATAGCCTGGAGTGGTGTGTTTTAAAGCTTAGGTGTGATAAGCTCCTGTCTGAGCTATGGCAATGATTGAATATGTTTTAAACAGCAGGGGATGGGCTTATTTCTCATGCAGGTAGTGAGCGAGTTCCGTCTCCGTGCACCACTCCAGATCCATAACCGACTGGCTAAATCAGCTGAGGAGAAAGTGGGGATAGCTCGGGAGCTTTGTCAGGAGCCGCCCAGACAATGTTATGATGAATGTGTCAGTGGAAAGGAAATGTATTTTCCGTGCATGGAAATCTGCCTCACCTCCTTTCTCGCTAACTTTAAAATTCATCATGACTCTGCAGGGGCATAATGAACTCCATCAAAAATCAGCCGGCATTAACATCGTCTCCTACCAGCTGATCCGACGGCTCAGGTTCTGCTCGTGTGAGCTCAAGAACATGAGTAATAGGCAATCAACCTCGCATAAAAGAACAATAGCAGCCATCAGTCATTCTCATGTACAATTAGCGCTGCTCTGACTGAGCGATGGCCCCTCGGCCCTCCGGCGCTCATGACGGACAGACGTGCCACTTCCCGCCTGCCTACCTACATATCGGCGACGGAGGAAGAGAGCGATGCGGCGCAAAGTCTCTCACATGGATGCTAATTGGGCACGACGGTTCTGATCCATCTGCAATCCCAGAATCTATCGACTCCACAGGTGCCACTCAGAGGGAATGAATGAATCGTAATAGGTGCATCTGCATTGTTTCCGACACATCCTAAAGCTTTTTTTAATAACATTTTGTGCCCAACTATGCACTGAATTTACCCCACAGTGTTTGACATGTACACTTTTATCTGTGTATGGATCTGAGGAAGACCGGATTCCAAGATCTTCGTTTACGCGGAACAAGAGAGCAGTGCCATAAAAAAACCAGCCTGTGTTAACTGGGGCCCCGTTCCAAGTCACTGTAGTGCCAATTCCAGAGGGACTCGCATTTTGAGACAGAAGGGAAAAATTAAACATTTACATATGCAATGCATCTCATTAATTATAATTAATGAGAGTGTCGCCGCTTGCTCAGCGCACCCGTTAACGCTAGGTAAATTACTTATTCTGCAAGCATATCCACCAGCGACTACTTTCATATCCAGCGCCACAATCGCAGGGCTTTCTGAACGCTATTGATGCCGCACGGCCTCGGCGGAGGCCCCATATCGGCGCTGGAGAACAGGATATTAAAAAGAAGTCCCCTATGTTCTAATGACAGCCCTGCATGGAGCCACAGAGAACATGTTGACACTAAGGGGTTTGCTTCATCCTGCCTGAGAGAGAGAGAGAGAGAGAGAGAGAGAGAGAGAGAGAGAGAGAGAGAGAGAGAGAGAGAGAGAGCTGCCGGTGCATCATTCCAGCACGTGGAGAGCAATATGAGGTCTATTTATTGAAATATGGCCTCATCTCTCTGCTGCAGAGCAAGGTACTGAGAATTATTAACTCTGTGCTAAGACTGGCTGTTGACACAGCTGAAGTGTGCAGTGAGGTGAATTAGATGTAATGTCACATGACTCTAGGGTCAAATTAACAGGGTGTTAGGAAATAATGTTACTAAAAGTGACACAAATGTAAAATGTAAGGGTTGTTTGTACAGGTTAATTCAATGAACTTTGAAGAAAGCAGTACAAGCTCAAATTAGTTAAAATATTATTTGTGACCATGTCGGTGAAATCCAGGCTAAAGTCTCATAATCAAATTATGAGATAACAAGCATCAAAGTTTGTGACCCCTGACCACAAAACAAGTAGCATGGGTATATTTGTAAATCTCTGATGTGAATGCTGTTGAATGAGTAGCTAAAACAGAACACCATCCACCATTGATTCATGCAAAATCCAGCTTGTTACCAAAACCTGTGAATGCGGCTAAGAGCAAAAATAAATAATTATATGTAAAAATTATAAAAAAGTCCCCCTGACACTCCGAAATGAACTTAATAAAAGTTCATTTTTGACACTGCTCACAGCATCCTGCTGAGAAATTACTGGCACAAAATGACCATATTCCTGGGACAGCTTGAATACTGTATTTAAATGAGACTAGTTCACTTAAAAGTCATTCTTTCTTTGCAACATTCCGTGCTTCGTCCTTTCACTATTTTTCTTTGAAGTTCCTTAAACGTTGTCATTCGCTTTCTGAAATTCCTTGTGAAATTGACGCTCTGATCGAAGAGCTGCACAGACGCCTCTTAGTGTTGCCATGGCGATGCCTGATACGACTCAAACCCTGTGCTCTGTCTCTCTTCTCCTTTCTTTTTTTTCTTCTTTTTCCATTTCTAGCTCCACTAATCAAGAACTGCCAGTAAGCCCAGAACAAACAGATGTTACCGATTAATTTTCCCATCACTTGAATTAGAAAGTAAATTAAAACAAAAAGATTTTGTGCTGGAGTTCAATAAACAACTCATGCCTGTTCTGTATTTTTTACCTCCTGTCAAGAACAAATGTTACATCGCTAACAAGGCAGATGCATGGATGCCTAATGGGAGGGTTGTTGGTTTTCCAGCTTTTTTTAAGCCACCAGAATGTGGCTCATTATGGCTGGTGTTAGTGTGTGCATATGTGTGTACAAGCGCATGTGTGTGTGTTTCACAAGCTGGAAAGGCTTATAGTACTCTTAGAACTGAAGCTTTCATATGCTTATGACCTTTCAGGGATTTTTGCCAAGGTTTCAGTTTCTAAGATGTACAAAAGAACGTGCTCTGCGGATACTCTGTGAGCCGGGAATGACATGCACTGTACACTTCCCACACAAACATGCTATCCAAGTCCAACCACATGTGTGTGTGAAGCCTATGTCGTGATGCACGAGTGTTGTGTAAATATACCTTGTCCAGGCCGAAGGTCTTGGTGAGGGCGAAGCCCCAGCCCTGCTCGAAGGCTCTGCGGATCATGGCGGCACTGGTTGTGGGTGGAGCGCTGGCGAGTCCGAACGGGTTGGGAAACCTTATCCCACACATCTCAACGCTTATGTCTACTGTATCGATGGCACAGTGAAACAGGGGCAGTTTGGGAGTGGTGCTTTCTATGTTACCATGAAGGGACTGTGGAGAAAACATAAAAATGGGGTTTTTAGAAAGTCCGGCCCCCTTACTTTCTTACTTGACTGCCTTTGACTATAGATGGTTTCAAAGCAACAAACAAACAAAATAAACAAACGTTACCGCGCATGCATGCTTTTGTGGCCAAAACTTCTGCTACACATCCGCAAAGAATAGAGTCCCTGCAGATTATTTCTGATATCAAGCAAAAAAAATAACAAGTAAATTACATTAAATAGCAAGTTAAAAGTATGTCTAGTCAGTATTATTTTGGGTCATCAGTAGAAGAACTGTTACTTGACTAAACTTAAATGTGACAACGTTACAAGACCTATTCAACAAATTGTTTATTTCATACAATTATTATACAATATAATATATATATATATATATATATATATATATATAAATAGTTATATTATTAGCCACTAGCCAGACCGATCAACAAACAAAGACCGGAAGTTAACTTCAGGCCCGGCGAGTGTGTCCGATAAAACCGTAAACAGTGATTATTCATGGCAATGAGCAGTACAGAACAAGAGACTCGACTGTACTTTCAAATCCATCCCTGCAGAGCCTGGTTTTTCCCAAGTTTTTTTTCTTTACTAAGATCTTATGGAGTCAGCCTTGGCTTGCTCACTGGGGGACAGAAGATGAAAAAACTAAGGCTTTGGGGAAGTTTTTACTGAACTGCTTAACAGAGACTCTTGGACAATTACTGTAAGACACTACAATACCATTTTCTGTAAAGCTGTTTTATCCTCCTGTTACTATATGTTTGGGGTCCAGTTAACCCCAAAGCAATATCTTCTGAAAAGTGTGAAATATATATATTTCTTTCAGTTATTTTCATATATCCTTTTGCCATGCCTTCTGGAACTAGCGCTTGAATGGTGTTAGTTTTAGTTTTCTTTAGTCTTTTTAAAAGAATTTAAAGCATCTTTGAAAATCAACAGCTTCTTGTGGCTTCTGCAGAAACTCAAGCAATCAGAGAACTTTGCAATCCATTTACAAATAAAATATGAATCAAAAAGTTATGTATTGTCCTAATATTTTATTTAAAAATTAAGTATATAAATCATGAGCAAAAAACTCAATTTGGTAATCGGTCTGGCTAGAGGCTAAAAATATAACAATTTATGTTTTATTGTATAATATTTGTTGGTTTTTATTGTATATTCATTTTATTAAATAAACAATTTGTTGAATGGGTCGTGTAACTTTGTCACATTTAAGTTTAGTCAAGTAACGTTTCTTTTACTGGTAACCCAAAATAATACTGACTAGACATACTTTTATCTGCTATCTAATGTCATTTACTTGTTATTTCTTTTGCTTGTTATCAGAAATAATCTGCAGGGACTTTATTCTTTGCGGATGTGTACCAGATGTTAAGATTGCATGCGCAGTCACGTTTGTTTATATTGTTGCTTTAAAACCGTCTATATTATTAAATTGTTTGTGTTGTCATTATAACCTCTAAAACGTTTTTACACAGTTTAACTCTCCTGTTATGTGCCATTGTGAATAGCACTATAGGGATAAAACCAAACTGACATTGAGATAAACCGGTACATTGAATAACAGAATATCTTTTACTTCTGAAAATCCACACACACAACCCCCTTAAACTGAAACACCCACAACAAACACGATCGTATCTCGCAATGTTTTACGTGATCTTGAACTGCTGAACCCATTAGCAAATATTTGACCAGCTCTTTCTCTATAGTCCAGAATTACAGAATGGTTTGGGGGGAAATGGATTTGCTGAACAAACACTTCAGTGTGACTTCCTCTGGCCACAGTTACATTAGCGATTAACCTCCACGCGAACCGTTTCTACATGCCGCTACTTAATCTTTAGCACAAAATCACAGAAAATAGTCTTCAGCCTGGAAAACGAAAGAAAAAAACTTCTGCGTGAGTGCCTCAGCCAAAAAGCACTCAAGATGTCACCCTGAGAAAAAAAGTCCCCGTGGAATAATGCCCTCGCTATAAAAACTGTTAGCGTAAAACTTTGAGTGCTACGCTAATGCTGAAAATTGCTGGCACTGACACGTAATGTGAAGCATGCTCTCACGGCTACACACGACTGTGGCCAAACACTAAGTATGTTGGGTAAGACGTCCAAATTCAGAATGAGATGGATTGGCTTATTGAGTGGAGGGCCCACCTGGATGTGCTTGTGGATGTGCCAGGAAGCTTGTTTGCCATCATTGACAGACTCCACGGTGGTGTTGGCCAAGCCGGCGATGTCTCCGCCGGCAAAAACCCAGGGTTCGCTGGTCTGCATGGTTTCGCTGTTCACCTCAGGTGTCCCCCATCCATTCAGCCTGACTGGATCCATGGCCTTTTTCACTGTGACAATACACAACGTCACACAGGTCAGATCGACTACTGTAGGTGTGAAGACTAGATTAGAATCAACAATGTATATATATTATACAATAGTTTTAAAAAATGTAAAACACTTAACGGGACAGTTTAGCCAAAAATTTAAACACTAATGAATATCTTTGTTCTGATGAGCACAGAGAAAGATATTTGAAAGAATGCTTATAACCAAACAGTTTTTGGCCACCATTAAAAACTATAGTAGAAAAAATGACAATGGTAGTCAAAAGTGCCCCAGAACTGTTTCCTACATTCTTCCAAATATCTTCTTTTGTGTTCAACAGAATGTATACAGATTTGGAACAACTCAAAGGTGAGTAAATGATGACAGAATTGTAATTTTTGGTTGAATTGTTCCTTTAACTGTATGATTGCTGGATATTATTTGAGCTGAAAATAAAGACGTGACAGTCCGTGCAGATGCCTGCTTGAAACAAGCAGAATTTGTAACCCTGACAGCCCTGTTGATGTTTTCTCCGCGCCTGTTATTGTCAAGTATATTTTTTTGTTTTTTTCCCGGTATGAATCCCCTAGTCTATCCATCAGCTCTCCTCGCCTGACGCTCCACTGATCATGAAGACTGCCGGCCTCATCACTTTCAGAAAAAAACATCCTCACATCACTGTTTGTCCCCCCACCACCAACCTATCACACACACACTCTCTCTCTCTCTCATGCACATGTGCGGGCTGCGGAGTGTGACAAATCTAACAGACTCCTGAGATCTTCTCCTTAAATTAAATGGCCTCCTCTCACAATCCAGTAGCACTCTCCAGCGTACCTTCTCATACAACTGTGCATTGCGAAACTCCATTAGAAGATGGTGCGCATGCTGCTGGGTGAAATACAGTAAAGACACTGGCAGGATGAAACAGAACAGCTTAGAAGAAATGAAGTCACTTTGAATGGATGAGATGCACTACAGAAAAGGCTAAATAATGTTTCATTTAAGGGAAACCAGGATGTGAGAAAGTACTTGCATTCGAAAACATTCAAAGTTTTATTACTTGACTACTACTGACTACTTGACTAGTCAAATCATCACAACCCACGAATTGAAAAACCATGTCGACCGTAAGGTTTGCGCAGACAAGTTAACGTCATGCTTCAGGGGGTCCAGCGAAGGGTCGACAAAGTGGTAAAAGTGGCCAGTCAGCTGCCCATCCCACCGGCCAGCCGTGATCTAATCACGGACCAGCCTGCCCACCCAAGATTGCAGGAGGAGAATTTCTCGCTATCTCAGCTTTTCTATTCTCCACGCTGCGACGCGGCTCTCTTCTGTCGGCTCCGCTGGCCATTGGAGTGGATAAGTAATTCATATCTTGGGCAAGGTGCAGGGAGTGAGTGGCATTTATAAGCTTGCTATCTCTGAGCTTCAAGTCAGTGATGAAACGACTCTCCGCTCAGAGACATTACAGTGTTTAGGATGGATGACAGGTCGACTGGAGAGCAACAACACTGGGACAACTGAACACTAAGTAAAAAAGAGAAAAAACAGGAGGTGAAAAATAGCTGGGTGAATGTGTGCCAACAAACACACACACAGAAAGATATAAATGTGTGTGGTTGTGGATGGATGTATAAATGAATTCCAACTTTTTATTTAATCATCATTTCTAGATGACTGCCATTGCAGTACAGTGTCTGTTGAATATCAACAAAATCAAACCTCAGGAGTGACATAGTCATACTACAGCAATGTGAAAGACTGACGGCATGACAAGACACATGAAAACTGTCATATAAATTGAGGTAAAAAAAATAAAAAGAACTTTTCCTAAAAACATAAATATTACTGTTCTATTGATTAAAAGTGAATATGAATTTATTTCTTTGCTGTATTTGAGGTGTTAAAAACATTCAGAGCATTTTTTCTGTTTCTTCTGTTTTCATTTTCTGCAAATAGAAATAATCTTTTTATTTGGAACTTGGGAGAAATGTTGTCATTAGTTCCCAGAATAAAACAAGTAAATCATTTTACCTAAACACATACCCATGAATTGTAAATTAAGAAAAACTGAAAAGAATTTTAAAATGACTATGGCTATATATTAAGATAAGTACATTAATCATTTGCATTTTGCAAATCACATTACACTTCTATATTATATACATCATTTAAATGATCAAGTAGTTGTTAACGGTTTAATGCTATATGTATTTAAAATAATTGTTAAATTACAAGAAAATTAGATATTATTATTAAAATTTAGGCCAAAAAGTGCTTAGCGAGCGACTCACAGTCTTCAAGCAAACTACCAGATGACCATGTTGGAGACCACTGGTTTAAAAGTAAACTAGCATATATGGGCTATTAGAATGCAAACCCAGAACACACACAGTCAAAACCATCAGTATGTGTGATCCAAACATATGTGAATGTGTTGCTGATATTTTGAGGTAATCTGGTGAAATAAGGTTGCATTTGTGATGGTGGACTGATAAAGGATTCCCATAATGAAACAAGGTTCTAGTTTTTGAGGGTCTTATCATCTCCTGCCTTTTCCTCAGAATGATGGTTATCACACTGCGCCTACTAAAATCTGCTAAGGAAAGATAAGTGGGGCGATGCTGAATGCTTATTGACGAGGGAACAGTCTGGTTTCTGTGATGACCGGCTGGGAAAACCTTTCACACGGACCACAGGTACACCATCACACACTCTCACATATTCAGTGTGCTTCTTTTAACTAAAGCAATTGAGAATAAACATCAGAGTCGCCTTGTTTGCTGGTCCAGTGTGCAAAAATATAATGCAGAGCAGTTGGACTAAAATAAATATATGTATTGTAATCATTCCGGTGGGTACACTTTAAGCATCATGGGAAATTACCTATTGTTTTTTAAACTAACATTTTTAGCTTTAAAAAGGATTTGAAATATTAATGAGCCCATACAAATGTAAACTTGTTAATGCCAGCTAGAGCTGTTGATCTCTGTAAGCTGCCAGGCTCAGCCGTGACCTCACCTGCAGGATCCTGAAGCATGGAGCCAAAGGCGCTGATGATGAAGTCGGCTTTGAGGTGGACGATCTGCTCCTCATCCACAATCCAGGTGCCGTCATCCTGCTGCTCAGTGCGGCAGAACCGCAGGCCCGCCACATGTCCCTCTTTTGTGATAACCTCACGGGGGGACAGGAAGGGCAGGAACTCGCACTTTTCCTCTCTGGCCACTTCCATCTTAGAAAAAGACATAAAAGGAAATTCCAAGAATGTTAAATGTTAACATTGGAAGAGTGAAGAGAACTTAATTTATTCATATTTAGAATAAATTTGAGTGTTTGATGGAATAATCTTGGTTAAAGTTAAAGGAATAGTGCACCCAAAAATGAAAATTCTGTCATCATTTAATCACCCTCGTGTCATTTCAAACCTGTATGGCTTTCTTTCTTCTGCAAACACAAAAGAAGATATTTTAAAGAATGCTGGTAATCGAACAACGGTGGTATCCATAGATTTGTATTGATTTTGTGTCCATACAATAGAAGTGAATGGCTACTGCCGTTGTTCAATTCTTCAAATTATTTTTTTTGTGTGTCATACAGGTCTGAAATGTAGCACTATTGAAAGTGTAGTATCTCTCTTTGGATGCTTTCCACAACAAGAGACTGTTTTCCAATAGTTTCACATTGACTTGTTCCACCCTCAGGATACACTTTGTTAATCTTTTTCAGGAAAGTTGCACCGTGCAGATTAACTTAGATTCACAATCCTCACTCTCTCACATCACCGCTTATGTCAACACACTGCATACAATTACACTGATGTTCCCTAAAAAGCCACTCGAGGAGAGAAGCTTTCATCCCTTCTCTCATACTGCTCTTTGCTTTATTGTTTGTGTCCACAACACTGAAGCGTATGTCTCAACATTGCACTTATTCATCATCCACCTGGTTCCACAGCCAACCTCAATGAATCAAACTTTCTAAACCCCTGACGGACAACACCACCACCATCAACATGTTTTTATTAAACACATTTAGGTGCAATTGTGCAAACAGGTTAATGCTGCTTAAAGGTATATGCAGAAATGCATTTAGACAGCAAATAAAATTGTATAAATGTCTGAAGCATTATATTACTTTTATATAGAAATACGTATATTTCATATTAATAAAAATGATGGAGAAAAAAATACAAATATAATACATGGAAAAATGTGGACATTTTAGCGGCATCTAGCTGTGAGGTTGTAAATTGCAATCAAAGGCTCACTCCACCGCTCACCCTGCCTTTCAAAGCACTAAGGTGATGTTGTCAAAGATATTGTCACGTTTTCGCTTCTTTACCAAATGCGCTCTGTGGAGCTGTTTGTCCGTTGACCTATTTGTTAGATTTGGTGACCCATACCCAAAATGTGACCTCTGCATTTAATCCATCCTGTGAGTAGTGAACACACACACCCAAAGCAGTGGGCAGCTATCACTGCATTGCCCAGGGAGCAAACGGGGGTAAGGTGCCTTGCTCAAGGGCACATCAGTCATTACCTGCCGGTACTGAGAATCGAACCGGCGACCTTCTGGTTACGAGTCCCACTCTATAACACCATAAGGCCACAACAGTTTAGGGCTACTGCTGAAATTCTATGTAAGGGGACCCGCAGTGTATGTAGATAGAAACCAAATTCACATACCCAGGTGACCTCTTACTCTTTACTACTTGCAGCATTCCTTGCTGAAATCACATAGGTCAAGAAAAGCTTCTGTAAAGTAAGACTTGTTGTTGCTTCAGACCTCAGGAAAAAACTTCTGCATCTTCTCCTCACTACTTAACCTTCAAGCTCTCTTTGGTCTCTTTCACTCCTGATGAATTTGCCAAAATAAGATTCTGGTCATCAGTGCATCATTTTCTTCCCCTCCAGAATCTACTCCAGTCTCAAATACTGTTAGGTTCTCACTTCACAGATCGGGTTCACCAGCTCCTAGAGTCCAACAATCCCACCACATGCAACCTTAACCCCCTCCTGTCACCCCTGACCATCTTCATCTCACCAGACCTACTCCCATCCATCAACTCCACCATCACCTCACCTCCCTAACTTCAGATCACGTCCCAAAGCACTTAACCTGTCAGACATCTTCACCAGGCTTCCTCAGTAAAGTCCTAGAGCATGTTTTGGTCAACCAGATATATGAGAACAACCTCAGTGAAAAAAGCAGAAGCTGAATAAGATATGTGACCCTGGATCACAAAACCAGTCACAAATGGGATGGGTATATTTGTAGCAATAGCCAGCAATACAAATCATTAGGATATTAAGTAAAGATCATGTTCCATAAAGATATTTTGTAAATTTCCTACCGTAAATATATTCAAACTTTATTTTTGTAAGTAAATGCAGTAAAATCGTGAAAAAAATGGTCGGAAATATGCCTGCAAACTTTGCTCACTGCTGCCGCTCTTTAAGAATTTCCCACTCAAGTTTGGTATGTAAAGCTTAGAATTTCAGCTTTCGGGTTCATCTATTCTCCACAACGTCATTACAGCGGTAATGGAGAGCAACCAACAGAAAGCATTCTCTTCATAACACCATCCCGCTACAGCGCTTCTGATGGACAACTTTAAAGGTGATTTTCTAACATTTTTTGCACATTTAGATTTTCAAATAGTTGTATCTCAGCCAAATATTGTCCTATCCTAACCATACATCAATGAAAAACTTATATATTCAGCTTTCAGATTATGTATAAATCTCAATTTTAATAAATTGACCCTTAAGACTAGTTTTGTGATCCAGGTTCATAACACTAACGTTAAATAGGAACCTTATGAGTAAAAGTTCTGTGATGTCCTGCGATAAAGAGCAACCAACCGTCTTCTCCCGTTAATAATTGTAAGGACCCAGGCAGAGTGAATGGTTTTAAAAACATGAATTCATGGTGTATGTCATGTACAAACACTCGACTTTCCCACTTTGCAGGTACAGTATAGTACGCCTCGTCAACTCCGAGAGAAAATACTAAATATTTGAATATATCTTTAGATGATATATCAGGCCACTTCTTCTTTTCATCCTCATACTGTGTAATACATTGCGGGTGTGGAAAATATTTACCAAAGTGTTTTTAATCACATTTTGAGCATGCTCCTACGGCATTGTTTTCTATCCACCGGTGTTTTACCAAAATCAGACTCCCCGGACAAATCATACTCCTTTCGCGTGCACGCGTATTATACAGTTGATAGGCGGAGTTAAGAGTTCTGTTTGCAATAGCTGTTTGTCGTTATTTTTTACACTTCTAGGACCAAAATTGAGCATGTAAGCATTATAAAGATGGATTAAGTAAATAAAAACTTAACAACTTGGTTGATCGATTTAGCTCGATCGACTGTCGAGCCTCCGTAGCCTATAACTCACCATGGATTTATCATAGTAAGTCTAGTAATCAGTTTTTTCATACTAATTTAGATTCCCAGTATTTCACACTAAATATCATTAAAATATGGTTAGCCTACTATTGTAAAGCGTGGTTGATTTTTAATAAAGACAATAAAGCGCATCATTTATCTGTGCAAAACTGTGTTTTTGTACATATATTTATGTAGGCCTACGTATGTAAGTTTATAATGTTCTCTTATAGAAGACGGTGTAACACAGTTTGTCAAAGTTGTACTTCTTGTATGCCAACATTCATTCACTTTTCAATTTGTTCTTCAGCATTACATTTTTGTAGGGCAAAATAAATTAATATTTAAAATTAAAAAATAACTATTTGAAGTTGGCTGCCCTTATCATATAAGCGAATAAGTTGTTTTGTATTAGGCTATAACAGGCCATTCTGGTTTATGAAAACAACACTTGCCCAGAAGCACTTACTATTTCTATTTAGTTGTAAATATTCTATGCAATGTATTTTGTTCTGAGCTTTGTGTAGTGTTGAAAAATGAAACAAGAAGTGCTTGTTAATTATTTGACAGATAGCAATATGGTCACAGGTACATCACATATAGAATGATGACATATCTTAGTATAGAGGTTGTGCCCTTAAAAGCATTTGGCTGTAGCTTCAATACGGTGGGTTTACTGAGGGGAGTATAATATTCACAATGACAAAAACACGCTTTACAATAGTAGGCTAACCATATTTTAATGATATTTAGTGTGAAACACTGGGAATCTAAATTAGTATGAAAAAACTGATTACTAGACTTACTATGATAAATCCATGTTAGGCTACGGAGGCTCGACAGTCGATCGAGCTAAATTGATCAACCAAGTTGTTACGTTTTTATTTACTTAATCCATCTTAAATCCTAACTGCTAAGCGTTTTTATAACGCTTACATGCTCAATTTTGGTCCTAGAAGTGTAAAAAATAACGGCAAACAGCTATTGCAAACAGAACTCTTAACTCCGTCTTAAAACGCCTCCATTATAAAGAAGCTATAAAATAATTTAAGGCCACAGTGTTTAGCACACGCGTTTGAACGTTCACAGAGCAAAGGCACGGCTAATAGTTGCTGTAGTTACACATTTCTAAGTTTAACTTTCTTGTCACTGTTTCCATGGCAGCGTTGCAACAGTTGTCATTGAGAAAAGAATATGTCTTAATTACTTTGTTAAAAAGCTCCACAGAAAAATAAATCTCATTATATAAAGAGCTGCCCACTATAACAGTTCAACACCTTAACACAAACTTCTCTTAGTTTTGCTTTGATAAACTTTTTTTTAACTCCAACCCCAGGGTTCGTCCCCGAGACGGGAAATTCTTACTATGCTTAATATCAATGAAAGCACTTCTTTCTCTAGGCTAATGTCTTTGACACCAACTAACCTAGAAAGTAGGCAAGTGTACAGTGTAAATAGGGGAACGTTCCTGGAAGTGCGAGACTTAAATGAATTTCATTGCTATTCATGAACTGTCTTGCATAGACTGAAAAACTGATATTGCCTCTCGCTGTGAGCTTTTCAACGATTAGCTGACAGGCAGACACACTTATATTGACAAGATTACTACACATACACTAGCTTTACTATAGTGTCTTACCATTTAACCATATCAGTGTTTTAGTCTCATGTCTTGCAGTCAAGTATAAGTATTTTAATGCATTCATACTGCATTAAATCGCACTGTACATCAGCAGTATATTTTAATATGATACACAGTCATACCTTTAAATATATCATATGTGAGAAAGAGCGATTCCAGCATTTAAAAATGTTTAAAAACCTTAGTCTAGTATTCGTGAAGACAGTTTGGTATCTAAGAAAGACATTAAACCATGTTTATTTTTACCTTATAACTCTTTACTGAGCGTGATCCATATTTAACCCGAGCTCATTTGTCTCACCTGGCCTCATGCTAAATTTCAGTTCAGTTAGTTGAGATATTTTACTTTTATTCTCTTCACCGTGATTTTAATCCATTAAATAAAGACATTGCGTTTTTTAATCTGACTTTTATCTCCTTTATTCCCTGGCTGTTGCGTAATTTACAGCTAACTGTGTTAACTTCAGTGTGGTTCCATTTGAACCTTAATTTCATAATATTAATATTTCATGTAACCATTCCACATAAAAAGATAGAATTTTGCAAAATATCTGTAATAACTGAGAAATGGCTTTCTAAACTTGGCCGGTTTCTCAATCGAGTAGGTACTGGAGAAAATGTGCATAATTAAAATAACTTCACTCAAAGCTTAATTTACATTTCCCTTAATATATTATATCCATTCTGGGACTTTCTTTCTGTACCGTCTGTAACAGCCCACCCAGGTGCAGCACATGCTAGCGTTAAAATTAAAGTGGGTAATTTTTGTGCCACCAGCTGAACTAAAGTGAATAGCGAAAAAAAAGTTTTAAAAGTGCATCTTGTTTTTGGCTAAACAACAGACCGTCAAAGTTTAATTGCATGGACAGGGGAATCAAACTGGGATTTCTGTTGGATTCATGTGTCTCAGGAATATACACAGGAGAGATATGCTTAAATGAGTGTATACAGTTAAAGCGAAGGGGATGTAAGGCAACATTCAAGGCACAGACATGAAACACTGGTAGTCAATGCTAGTGGAGAATATCTAAAAACAAGAAGAAACGACAATAATAGTGAGCAATTCAGAGAAAGAAAATAAAACTGAGGAAAACGGCTTACCCCAGTTTACCTCCCTCTACAACACAAAATGATCTGCAATTTTATCCATGAAGATTTAAAAAAAACTACAGGAAACTACACTTTTCTGACGGAGTGTAAAAAAAATATTTTATGTATTATAATAAAATTATCAGTACTAATGTCATGTTTTTAAGGTTCAAAATTGAATACAATTATTTTTTAATGAACTTTTTAAATAAAAATATAGCACTGATACAATAGATTTACACTTAAAACAAAGAGAATGTACAGTAAATGTTTTTCTCTAACTAGTAATGTTGGTTAACGTTGGTTTGAGAATGTCTAGCTATTTTTAAATACTGATTTAGACTTTTTTAGAATTTTGTCATATATTACATCAGTGTGCATATTTTGAGATATCGATAGAGATAGCTTTTTTTTTATATTAACACTTTAAATTCTATATAAAATGTCATTTACATGGACAAAATGAGAAAATGTCTTGAGGACACATGTTGCTTCAATAGGATATTTATCACTGGCTGCGGGTGCTGTCAAACACATTTTTTACCTCTTCTGGAACAGCGCGAATGTTGGTGAAGCCCTTTCTAAAGACCACAAAGACTCGTCGAGCTCCACAGCGGAGAGCAGAGGTCCCACAGTCAAACGCTGTGTCTCCTGCACCCAGAACTATCACATTCCCGTGCAGCTTTGGCAGCTGGGGATGGCATTTACACATGCCTGCGAGAGAGACGCACCACAGAACACATACATAAAATAATTTCAATAATACATTAGATTTAGTGCATAGACAATTTACACAAGCATCAAACAATAATCAAGTTATTTATCAAGTAATTAAATTAAGTTCAGGTAATTCAGTGATTCTCGCTCACTTCTTCTGTCATACAGGACAGATCTAACATATAATGCCTCAAACTCTGTGACTTACCTATTTTACTGGCCTTCGCAACCAAGGGAAGGAAATCTTTTGATGTGAAGAATCCTTGATCTACAGTCAAACCCTCAAAGATCTTGTCCTTGTTTGCTTGTGGAAGACCTGTCCGACAATAAAGAATGACTCAATAAGACAAAATGTTTTAAAGCCTCTAAGCAGAGTACATTTGATGGTGACTTGCTACAACCTTTAAATCTAACACTTTCCTCTAAAACTTATTACATTAAAATAACTCATTTGAAATTGTATATCACATAATTGTAGGCATTTTGGGTCATATATTGCAATGCAGGATTCCAGGAAAATCTTATAAAGCCAGTGTCATAATGTAATTGTTCAATCCAAACAGGGTCTAGACAGTCTTGTGTGGGTTTTTTTCTTTAAGCCAGAACTCCCTCACCGCTCTACCGTCACTCACACAAATGTGAGGAGAGAGCTGCAGGCACAGTGACACGGTCAGAGACGTTTAATGAAGACCAGAGCGGAGCAGAAAGTAACAATGTGGATCGCTCACATTTTTTGTCAAAAAGCAGCAATAAAAACTATTTTCACAGTTTGGGAGAGACTTTAAAGCAATAGCTCTCCCAAAAATAAAAATTGTGTCATCATTTATTTACCCTCATGTTGTGCATATAATTCTTTCGTCTGTGGAACACAAAAGAAGATATTTTGAGAAGTGCCTTGAGAAGTGTGATTTTGAGTCAATCCAATGTGTTTGGCTACCAACGTTCTTCAAAATATCTTTCGTGTTCTGAAAAGGGAAAAAAGTCATACAGATTTGAAATGACATGAGGGTGAATAAATGTTTTGTCTTTTCGGGGGGTGAACTATACCTTGAAGTAGAATGTAAAAAGGTGAAACCTGGTTAAGCTATTGATCCACAAGAGTACACCAAAATTACAGGATTATATTTTCATGTATTTTAAGTTGATTTTTGTGAGCTGTGGGAGGCCGGGGGTGGCGAGTGGGCCATAAGATTTTAGTCATCCCACTGAGCAACGCAGTATTTGGAGAGCATCAAGAATATTCCAGGATGTCATCTACAACATGTTAAAAACATTTTAGCCTATTAAAACTTAATTACAATATGATTTGCTCAGTTTATATTAAAATTGTGATGCAACTAGTGTCTGCATCTGGAAAGCATAAAAGCACTTCAGCAAGTGAATATAAATCAATGATGTAATAGAGTTAGTCCTCTCCAAACATGTAACGTATAATAATGAACTGGATGGCAGGCAGCTTTCTTAAAAAGTATGTCGATAAGACAAAGGGCAAACACAAACGGATCTAAGTGATACTTAACCCCCTGTCACTTCAGATTTGTCTATTACGGCTGGCACGCACCCCAAGGATGTACTGCATGATGGAGGCTATCAATCTCTATCTAATTATGCCCATCATCACGGTTTGAGCGAACAGCACTAAGGCCTCATGAACCACAGAAGCGCAAAAGCAAATGATTCATCGATGAGTTTGCACTTTCATTTTCTACTGTAAGTACAGTATATGATAATACATGTAAGTGTATGTTTAATATAGAGAAGATAACCATGTGCATACCGCAAAAAGGGCAGGGACATTAAAACTGTGCGTGAGAATTCCTTCCATAGTTCACCCAATAACCAAAATTCTGTCAAAACAAAGACATTTTAAAGAACCGTCGGCCCCCATTGACTTCTATTGTATGTACACCAAATGCAACCAATGCAAGTCAATGGGGATCAATGTGTTCTGCAGAAGAGAGAAAGTCATACATGTTTTAAATGACAAGAGGGTGAGTGAGTGAGTGAGTGAGTGAGTGAGTGAGTGAGTGAGTGAGTGAGTGAATGAATGAACTATCCCTTAAAGTAGCAGGTACAAAAAAGTATCTAATACTAAATTCACGCATTCACGTGTCTAAATATAGTCGGCCTAAGTTGAGCCTTCAGCAGATTATTTACTTTAAACTGAAAATGAAATTCTGTCATCATCTACTCACTTTCTGTCACATTTTTTTTCCTACGGAGCACAAAAGGAGCACCCGGGTGCACTTATTGACAACACAACCACTACACACGTCATGTTCACATTTTCACAACTTTAAACTGCTTGTTTTTAATACGGCTATGGCAAGTGTTGACGTAACTACCTGTTAAGTAGATTTTGGCAAATTTCTGTGAGTGACTGCCAAAAATAACACTACAAACATAAATCAGCACATTGCATCACACCATGCTTGCGCTAAGAAACAAGTAGCAGAATGGAAGGTTTATAACAACATATGGCTTGTTTACTAAAAATGTTGTCATGGACCTACACTGTTGGACAGGGGTCCTGAATCCTATCAATTCTAGCACCAGGGTCTTTGTATAATGCTTTTCACCATAGCTTTTGTTTCAAAGCAGTTTTACAAACACATTGAATTGAGTACCTTCCGGTCCCTAAAATGTGCAACCATTTTGCTGACATAGTTATCAAATTTGCGACATCCACCCATTTGAGTTATCTAAGGAGGAAATTCCGTCCCTATTTTGAGAAACAAATTTCCGGATTTGATATCTATTACCATATTGTGCGGCTGAATGAATGTCTGAAAATTTCATTTTGTTTAGGAAGCAGTTGTTTCATAGCATCATAGACACTGCTGTTTCACACAGATCAAATCTAAGCAGAATTTAATACTAGTCTGCTCCCGTATGAATGTAACGCATTAGACAACTGCAAGCGATCGCTGAAAAGAGAAACTGTTCTACAAATAAAGGTAAGTACAGAGGCGGAGAGGACTGGAGTAATTAATTGGTCTTGCGGTATCCTGGGGTGCATTGTGGCGAGGGATACATTTTTCCTTTTCTGTAGCCGAGAAACTTTTCACAAATCAAATGCCAAAGTTAGTCTCAATTCATTTTCATTTAACACTCTGATGTTAACTCAATAAAACTGGTCTCGTTCACTAACCAGGCATACAGACATGCTTTTTCACACCGTAATCATGAGCCATTAAAAGTTTCGCTTATGTTTTTCAAATATAACACAACATACTGGCCTCAACTACAATACTGCCATGTGGCTTTTTAGGCAGTGTGAAGCCACCTGGCAGTATGTTTTTGATATGCATTTTTATGAGAAATTAAAATAAATCTTATATATATATAGAGATATAGGATGTTCCTCATAAAAATGCAACCATTAAAAAAGACACAGAATACACAGCTGGCTAAAAGAGAAAGTAGAAATCTCTGAAACCCAATCATGCTATGTTGGCATATATTAAAAACTGTCTATTTTGTTTTAACTGGTTTTGAGTATGGCACACTTGGCTGGAAGCACATCTTTAGAGAGTGTAAGGCAGTTGAGTGCATAAAGTTGTTATATAGAGTATATATATAATATATAATTACTAACTGCAGGCATATGCATCCTCATTTAGAATAAGACACATTTGTCAACATTAGAACGAAGATCAGCACAAATTTGTCTGCACCTGTTGTAAATTCACATTTTTAAGCAATTATCAGTGACTAGAAATATGAAATGTGCACAAAGATGTAAAGAAAAAGTGCAGACAGTTATTGATCTTTTAACTGTTGTTTGGGCCTATAATGTATGCACTTGGGTCAATACAATCCTAGTTAGACCTCTGACATACAGTAATAATCACAGAACATTCTTTACTATTATTTATCAGTCTGTTGTACATTCTGCCCACAGTAATGTATTACTGTATGTGTTAAGAGTTTTTCAAAGGTTTAGACAAGAATTCTAAACATCGGCCTAAATATTATTTAAAAAACTTAAAACTATTTGAAAATTAGAAATGTTGCCTCAGCAAAAAAGGCACTAAATGTAAAAGAGTGACTGGCACAAAAGTATGTAAAAAAAGGAATATCGAATTATTTTCAAATCAAGATACATATACAACAAAATCTGCCAATGGAGTAAAAAAAATCTTGAATTATGTATTTAAGAATAAGATCAAATGAAATTCAAGACTATAAATATTATATTTTCTTTCATAAAACAAGACTAAATATCTTGGGTCATTTTCCTTGACAAGTAAAAAAAAGTATCTTCATTTATTTATTTTGACTAGAAAACAAGACAAAAATTCCAAAAAAGAAATGTATTTTTGCAGTGTATAATAGATGTATATCGCAATATAAAAATAAAAATATGTGAAAACAAAATAAAAATACAACAATAAAAAGCTAATTGAAAATGAGTCACAGCACAGCACATAAAACCTGTCCTTTGTCTTTTTTGTGCTTTTATGTAACCTGATGCTGAGCTAAGTGTTGCAAACATGTACAGTAAGGATCAATACATGTGCAATCTATTCTGTTCTTTTATCATGTTCCTTTCAAGACTTAACATACTTATAGCACTAACTTTGAGGCCAGCTGTGTCGCCAAGTTATGATATAAGTAGCGCTAACTTTATTAACTGCAGTTTCAACTGGCAGTGACTACCAACAATACTGAGAAGTAATATACTAGAATAAAAAAGTAACAAGCTCAATTTTTTTTCAAGTTCTGCTATAAATGTAAAGCACAACATATTGATATCCAATATACCATCTGCTGTTCACGACAAAATCCTCCAGAATTCATCAGCAATTACTGGGAAAACTTTGGTTGAATAATAGCTATTGGACTGCTTGCTTGCCTTTAAATGCCATATGCAGTAAAAGGTTTTTTTTTCAGTTAACAAACCTGGAAAAAAATCTAGTTTTTGAACTACAAGTTATGTGCTTCAGATAATACATAAACTACTTAAACAGTTTCTATAATCTCTCTTACATTACACAACTCCAGCATTCCATAGGCATTTGTAGCTTTACACAGAATACACAGTAACCTCACCTCAATGTCAGATTTATTACAACAGATTTATTACTAAACCAATGTGCCTACTCACATTGTCAAGTTTTGTTGCTGCTTTCATGTTTTTCAATGCTTTAGAGTAAACCAACATGACTGCTTCTAACCTTAAAGCATTCTTGTCTTGCTTGCTTTCATTGTGAACAATTTCATGGTGGGTGTAAACAGAAAACCATTTTTAAGGCAAATGGCCTGAAAATGCATATTTTGATGATAGCCATTACTGAGACCAAGGCCTTGCAACATGGCAATCACATGATAAAACCACAAAAAAGGCGATCGTGAAACACGTCTGTGAATTCCACGGGCCGAAAAGGAATATCCTTATCTGTGTTTTTCAACCGTTTCTCTCTCTGGAAAGCAAAAGTACACATTTGCATGTCAATCACTATAGAGGCTGACATTAGAGACAACATGAGAGAAGTGGTAAAAAAATATCACAGAGGCGCAAATGTAATCATTTCCTTTATGATTTCCAGCTTATTGCCGTTGCTTTATGAGAAAAAGAAATCCCAGAGCTGTTCCGACTCGCCCGGCTCAATAACAATGAGGCTTAGCTACCAAAAAGTAGCGCTTATTCAAACATAATAAATGATACGAATTCCTTTTAATTATAAAAAAAAGAAAGAGGCGCAAAGTACACAGTCACCCTCGAGGAATGTTTGAATTTCTCAAATCAAATCAATACACCAATGCACATAATATTTCCTTACTTTAATAAAAATAGAGGCAAAGTGACTCAACGGACATATTTCTTTCCGCTCAGAGGAACTCAGGACGCCACAAGCTAGCAAAGTATTAAGGTTAAATACGAACGATCCGGGAGAAGAGTAAAGAGGGCAGGTGTATGTATTTAAAGCGACAAGACACGACGAAGGATGACAGACCACATGGGGGGAAAAGGCATTATTGGTCAAGACCAAGGTCAAAGAAGACATTAGTTGTTTGTCTCCAGAGGTTTAAAAAAGAGATTATCAGACCCTGGTTTTGCTTATAAAAGGAAAAAAACATGCAGATGAGTGAAAGGAAACTAGAGAGAGACTGACCAATGCCAATGAAGACGGCCTGGAAACCCTCCTCCTTCAGTGAGCTCAGAGTCATCCCATTCTGTCCGAGTCCCTTCTCAAGAACAACCTGTGAGAAAAACACCATCCACACTGCATCTGTCTCAGCTGCATCCATCTGTCTGCATTATTCGCATAAAGAGGATGTTAGCGTCAATTATTCCACGCCGCTGTGAATTTCAGGACATAATTACATCAATCATCCCGCAACCTTTGTGATGGCAGCGTATACGTAGTTATGCTACATTACTGCAAATTGAGCGATTCAGCGTTCACATGTGCTGCTATATGTTGGGCTACAAATGACAAATAGACTATAGGCCTTGAATTCAAAGGCGCTTCTTGCGAATTGTTTAGGTCGAATGGGCCAAAAAAAGGAAAGTAAGAAAGATGAGGTGTTTTTAAAACCTGTGAGGGATTTAAAAAAAAATAGTTGTAGCTTAATATACTGCTAAGACAACTTATTTTGGCAAAGTTTTAAGGATGAATTTCATGCATCCTTCACAAGAAGACAATACAACAATAGAGTGCCTCAGAGATAACATATTTTTGTATGCAAACCCTGGAATTTTTAGCACATCCGGTTCCATCTCCCCACAGCCTATGGATTTTTGGTAAATCACCTGAAATCAGGTCTGTGGTTAAAACCTGTAAATATTTCCACGTTTTAATCTATGACATAACCGCTCGTGGTTTTTGAAAGCTTTATTGTGTCTTAAAAATGACAGTTGCTAACAGGTTGCTTAAAAGCAACCACAACCTTTGGCGGGGATGATATATATAAATCTCACAAATAATGCAACATGGACAATTAATCTCTTGGGATTAATTCACAGAGTAACTACATACCAGGAAACACGTTTTTAATAAATTTGAAAAAGTTGTCGGAGGCTTGATGGTGGTGACACTGATATCGAGTGACCGTAGTATAGTCTGTTTATAGCCTCATGCTGACTTCGAAGGTAACAAATGTTGTGTTCATTTCTAAAGATTATTTTTATAGTACACATCATAAACCTTTGTTAATCTTATTTTTTTTATGGGAAAATTGCATAGGCTTTTGGTCGAGGGAACCAGTGCGGTGCTAACTTCTGGGTTGGCCTACAAAAATACGTCTTTCTGCACCACACTAAGTGAGAGAAATGTTGCTTATCACAGGAGTACTCAGTTTATTCATTAATTTAATAAATTCACTTGGATTCATATCTGTATTAATATTTAAGGAGTCCACTAGGTGTTGGTATTCTCAACAGTACTATTTTTCTCAATTAAAAAAACTGAAGGTATGAAAATACACCAATTCTCTGCCTAAAATTAATATGTTGATGTGTTGATGTAAAGGTCATCTTATGGGAGTCACCAGTCCACTTATCTAACCTTAACCAACCTCCATCAAATTTGCAAACCCGTCGCCCCCTCCCCCTTTCTCTCTCAAGACTAAAATCAAATTAATCATGGTCAGGTGATCAGGATGAGGACTATCGATTGCCATTTCTCCCCATCACAGCTCTCAGGCAACGGACAGATGGATGTCTTAGCCACTTGCCTTGCTAATGTGGCTTTTAATTGTGTTTTGTTAGCTTGTTTTTTTCTGCATGGTTATTAATGTCAGTGACATTTGGCTGGAAGATCTGACATGAGCCCCCTTCCCCCTTATTGGTACCTTTACGCCAAGATCTTTCATCAGATCGATCTCAAACTGCACCACTTCGTAGGGCAAACGGAACTGAGGGATTTCAGAAGTGCTGCAAAGACACACATATAAAAACAATTTTCCATATTCATGTTTGATTGTGGCATTATATTGATTATACTTTTCAAAAGACCGTTATAGCTGTGTTTTGGGATGCTAGACTCCAGTCTGCGATGATGCCTGAAGGTGAAGTGTGTAAACAATGGGGAACTATCGAAACATTTTATTTGTTTAAGCATCTTGATCAGCCTGACACAAAAACATGTTTGACCAATGGCATGAGTTTATGACTCTTTCTTCTATGGAACACCAAAGAAGATATTGAGAAATGTCTCAGTGGTTTTCAATTGAAGTCAATAGGGGCCAAGGTTGTTTGATTACAAACATTCTCCAAAACAAGTTCGGCTGAATAAAAAAAGTCATACTAGTTAGAAACATAACTTATACATACTATAAACAATGAAAAAAAATCATTTTTGAACTATTCCTTTCAGAGGATCCATAACATGAAGCAGAGTCCACTAAACTAGTTGTGGATTCTCCGTATAAGCAGCAGAATAAATCCCTCTACCTGAGGCCACCAGTGTATTTCTTTTTCTCAAAGATGGTGATATTGTCATATCCCAGTCGAGCCAGGAAGGAGGCACAGCTAATGCTAGCAGGACCGCACCCGATGAGACCGATCTTTGTGTGGTAGCTCTCTGGCATCTTCTCTGGAGAAGGGAGCTCTGGATTCCTGATCTGAGGAATGCCCATCTTACTGAACACCTGAAAGAAAACACAGAAAGCTTCACAAACAAACCTCTCCTTTCCTCTATTCCTTTCACCTGCTGCAGTAAAATATACATTCAAACATTAATCTTATTTCCCCCACTGTTACTTTTGGAATATTTATAAGGAATCAGTGTGCAAATTAGAGTTCAGAGTTGGTCTCCCCAGAGCTTTTGCACAGTAAAAGCACGGGTCCGCTTGGACCTAATGAAACAACATTACGCTGTGATTGCCTTATTCTCTGTCCCCTCTTATTCAGCTCCAGAAAGCCTTTCAGGCCCAGTTTGCATCACCTCATCTCAACTCAATGTTTACCAGAAGCCTCCCTGGGAATATAATGTGATTTACAGTACAGAGAGTACAGTTTCCTATTTTATACTAATACAGGCGCTGGCCTGTTTGTGCCGGAGAGCTCATTCTGAGGAGAGGAGGGGAGGCCAGCAGTGGTTGATGGTCCTGTCTAGGGGTTATCTAATCAACGCATTGATAAACAACCCTGGCCTTTCACATTTGAGAAGAGAGACGCCACCTTCTCCTCGGTGACAGGTGACAGGGGAAAGAGCTGACGGGATGCTTGGCTTGGTTTTTTCCTCTCTGGACCGATCGTGGATGATTTTTTAAAATGGAAAGAGATTCGCTGAGGTCAGGAGAATGGAAAACAAATCAGGTGAAGAAGAGGTAGACATTTGACAGAAGGACACACAAACACATGCCTGAAAAAATGCTGTGAGGGGGAACTCGAGGGCTTAATAAATAACTTTTAAATTACTATAAGGTTTAAGTCTTTGTGGTTTTGTACAATATGCTGGTTTCAAATACCTAGTTCGAAACCATTAGAACTAGAAAAGGTCCTTTAAACTTCCATTTCAATGCTACAATAATAATAAAATAAATATAATGAAAATAAATGTATAGAATTCTTGACAAATGTCAGGTTAGTACAGGTTTACACATTTTTATTGGGGAGAATTGTCACATAATTCAAATGAAATCAATGTATACAATATATTACCCAAACAAAGGTCTAATATTTTACCTTTAATTTGCTGAAAAGCTTATATATAAAGGAACAATACTGGAATGCAATATAATATCCATAACTATGTGTTCAGAGGTGTATAAAGACAGAAAAATACAATGGCAGTCAAAAGTGCCCCAGAACTGTTTGCTTTCCTACATTCTTCAAAATATCTTCTCGATAAAGACATTTATACTGATAAATGATGACAGAATTTTCATTTTTTTTAAGTTCCATTGTGACAACTTACCCCATAAAGAATAACAATGGCAACATGCCTTGCCATTTGGACATGTCATTACAAAAGATCAACGTGTTTAATAAAATAGCTAAGCAATAATTGTGAAAAAGTGTTTTTGTAGCCACGACTGTAAGGTGTGCCTACAAAGAAATTGACTTTGCCTGAAAAATAATCACAGGAATAACAAGTTTGACAGCTATCCCCAGTCTCCCCTACTAACTCAATAACAACCAGAAGATAATAAACAACAAATATTGACCAACAAATAAGCCCACAAAAGCTAAATGGGACAATACAAAGCAGTTTAGAGTAGACAACATGGAAAAAATTCGTTTTTATTTTCTTATCTCAAAATGAAAGCAGAAACAAAAAGAAAAGAACAAAAGGAAAACACGAGAGCAAAGGGTGAATATTTTTCTCTCTCCTTGAAAAAGACTTCTCAAAGGTACTAAGAGGCTGGCGAGAAGGAACTGAAACAGTACAAAGTACATAACATCAGAAAGAAAGAGGTGAGCACTGATAACCTCTGATAACATTAAACCACAGATGGAATCATTACACCAGAACCGTCTTTTAACCTTTTTTGGGCTTTAACTGGGTTTGATTCTATTTTTGTTTTTAATTGTTTTCTATTTTATGTCGCTTTTGATGAGTAAACATACAGTACATTCATAAAGATCTTTCAATAAACGATAAAGACATTTGTGAGAACTTCTTACCTCAGTGGCAAACTGCTGGAGACCACCAATATTGATGGGACCTTCCTCAGAGGCATAAAGATTACAGCCCCCCACACACAGATCAGAGGTGGGACACACCATACCACAGGTCAAACCTAGAGGATTGTCTGACAGGATTGCCTTCGCAGCACCATAGTAGTTCTACAATACACACAACAGAGCCAATGATAAACATGGTCTCAAGCAGTGCTTTAGAGATTTTACCTGGCAGAATAAAGCAATGTATAAGTGCTCGTGGTTAACTAACTGAGAAATATAATACATAAAGGATTATGAGATTATCACTTAAGCCAACATCAATAAAGTGTGTTCGCATAGCCGCTGTGCGGGTGAGTTCTAGCATAGTAATTGGTTTTACCTTGTTGGCAATGCTGGTGATGAAGGACTTGATGTCCAAATTGGTAGGACAGCTTTTCTGACAAGGAGCGTCGGCACATTTCAGACATCTATAAGAAATAATACTTTTTGATAAGTTGATAGCCTTTGTGTAAATTTACCACATGAATTTACCACATTAAACTGTGATAATGTTTTACAAAGTAATGCAAGTCTGTACTATACATTTATTTTTATAGAGAAAACAGTGGATACATTTGGGTACACAGACAACAAAAGGTTGTGGTGAGCTTGCAGGACAAAAGAAATACACATATAAGAAGTGTGTATTGTGGGATTGACAGTGGCGTGGAAAAAATGCCTTATATGCCTCAAAGCTACAGTGTTCTAGTATTGGTAATGTAAGGTCTGACCCACAATTACAAAACAAAGCAGATCAATGTTCTTTATGTGCTTGCACAGTTGTGCACTGTATCGCACTGAAGGCAGACTCTAAAAGATGTAAAAAAGACTCAACAGAATTACCCCTTAATAAGTAAGCAGCACAAACAAATTAAGTCCATCATTTAGATAATTGGTATTATTATATTTTATTAATGGAATATGATATATGATAGAATTATGTTTTACATAAAACTGTAAAATGAATATATAAGCTTTCTATTGATATATGATTTGTTTGGATAGGACAGTTTTCGATATAATTATTATCTGAGGGTGCAAAAAACTCAAAACATTGAGAAAATGGCCTTTAGAGTTGTTAATCAGATCTGCTGTAGCAGGCCACTGTTAAGAAGAAACAGGTTTGTTTTAATGCTCCATATTGGCTTACTGCTGTAATGACGTTGTGGAGAATAGATGAACCTGAAAGCTGAAATTCTACGCTTTACATAGATATTATTAATGGAATTTGAGTGGATAATTCCCAAAGAGCGGCAGCAGCGAGTGAAGTTTGTAGACTTTTTGGCTATTACTATAAATGTTCTCGTGCTACTTTAGGTTTTGTGGTCCAGGGTCACATATGATATATAATGTTTAATCCCCTGCATGTACGTGCAGGCAAAAATAACACACTTTTCACACATTTCAAGGGACAGTTAAGAATAGAAAATCAAAAGTCAAATATACCACTAGCACAACCGATGGTGTGCAGCAGTACATAATGGTTTTGCCCTTTGTGTGGTTTGAAAAAAGAGTGCTGAGAACAAATGGCTGAGTGATGCTAGTTTTGTCCTAGACATGTCTTCACAAACTGGTGAAGACTGATATCTCTTATAAATACTGCTGACTTAATAATGACCAGGGAACTCCATATTGGTAGACAACAACATGCCTGTTTTAAATTATACATTAGATAATTTGGCTCCAGCCAATTAAATATTCATGAAAGAACAAAATGCATTCTGCACATTCTATTGAGAGGACAGCGATGGATATAGGTGATGCTCGGATAGGTTTCTGTTTCACTTGACACACAGAATGCAATGATGGTGCAATAGGTCGCTCTCCTGGTGCTTTGGTCAGTGATGGACTGCCACTTGTTTTGAGTTTATCTGACTGACCAGGTGCAGACAGGCTTGGGCATATGTCAACGGAAAGTAATGCAGAAATGATTGCATTTTTTTCAAGAGCTCTGGTGACTCATGGGATATCAGGGCTGCATGTATCTCCAATAAAAGGCTCTTCTTGAAGTCTGGCTAAAGTCTGTGGCCAATCAAACCTGTAGCTTATAAAATAAAAAAGCACAAAGACATGTCTCACAAAGTCATGTGTAATTGACATGACGAATGCACGGTCTGTAATATCAGATCTCAAAGACAAACATATAGCTGAGTTAATATGTATGTTAAAGAGCTTAAGTCTTAAAATGTAATTTTAGTTAAAAGATCATGCATTTAACATTAGCTCTCAAGGGCAGAATTATTCAAGTATAGCATTATCAAAGGCACGAAAATATTTGACATTGTTGTGTTGAGAGGGGAGTTAGAATCCTCAATGATACCTTTAGTAAAAAATCGAAATATGCCAAAGGAGTGCTGAAAATTTTAACGCCACATTCACACCTTAAAACATTTGTTTGTTTCAGTTCCATTATACCGTCTGTTCAGCTAATATAAAACAAAGACTTACTTGTGCATGTACGCACAGCACTGTGCCTGGGGTGCGGTGGCACATTTTGAATTGGAAATTGTGCGTTTCTGTGTTGTATGAACACAACAGTGGCGCTAAGCTCTGACCCCTGCACTCTTAAATTCAGCAGCTTGTTCCATTATTTATTTGCGTGTGTTACCTGGTCTAAGCACCTGCCGGTAAATGAGCCACAATGGGAGGTCAGGCTAAACATGACCTCTGGAATATGCATTCTGCTCAAGCACTGTGTTAGCAGTTATACCCCGTGTTGCTGCGGTGTCAAAGCGCTGTATGCTCATTTTATTGGACAGAGGTCGTATCTGACTGATGCTCGGGAAATGTATGTTCGAATCATAGGCTCGCGTGGAGTTCGGTCCGACTGGGAATCGCTGTTAATGATCTTAAACCGAGAATCCCATCAATAATCCTAATGATCCTGATTAAGTAGAGTTGTCTGTGGAATGTCTGTTAACATAGCTTGTGGGAATGTAGAAAATACATAGTCGAGGGATCGTGCGTATTTCACACATCTCTTAGGAGATTGAGGAAGGAACTTGCTAAGAATTAAATACGTGAAATGATGGTGTTGGTCATTTGCATATTGTTGTACATGTTGCTGATTTTTAAAGCAATTTTGCTAAAGCAACATTTTAATGATCTAACATACTGTGACTGTACAGCACAATCATTGAAAGCCACTGTAGGCGCCTTATTTAGCTCTTAAAAGTGCATTATCTACACAGCATGTTTATATATATTTCCAGTTAAAAGCTTTTCTTTTCATCATTTGCTCATCATCTAATTAATTACTATTGTCACGATCACCGATGGGAGTGGAAATTTTGGCGGCTGATTTACTAACAGGCGCAATATCTTATTCCCATAATGACCAACGCAATCTACCAAAGTAGCGCAAATTAGCTGAGGTTGAACTGTGCGTACACACCACCAGCGAATCTGTCGCTAGTTTCTTGCTACGAGGTTGATGGAAGGAGTTCTTAGATTTGGTTGCTGTAGTAACAGTATTAAACAACTGTAACTGATGGGAGATGGATGACGTGAGCTCCGCTGCTTTACTCCAATTGGTAGTCGCTCCCGACAGTCGCTCATCATTTGCGCAAATCTCAACTTTGTCGCATCGCTAGACACGCCCACTTCCTGTCGGCAACGGTCCCTGTCGTCCCTGTCGCTCGTGTCGCCGCTCTGCATTGAAATGAATGACATTGCATCGCTTTGTCGCTAGGTGTCGCTGGCGGTGTGAAAGGGGCGTAAGACATGCTTTTTTGGGGCGTTAAATAAAGCCGCAAATACCAGTGCAATGATGAGTGCAAACCTTAGTAAATCTCGTTGCGTGATTCATTTAAATACTCTCCTCCCATGAAGTTTGCATCTGAAGAGGAAACTTCTACAAATGCATATGCAAAAAGCTGTGTTTACGCCTTTTCAGAGCTAATTCTCACTGCGTGTCTTTAGTAAATACCGACAGTAGTTTTTTTTACGCCAAAAGAGATGATCTCATTTTAATGCCTAAACTCCACGACTCCGTCCGGAAATCATACGGCCCTAATTTAGCGTAAAGTAAACCCATAAGGCATTAAATGCAAAATTGTAGTAAATTTGCCCCTGACTGATCTATACAATATAGTGTTCTCAAATACTTGTGTTCTCATAGCTGTATACAGCATACAAACAATGCCTATTTTTTCCAACTCCCTCAGCATTCCTGTAAACTTGACCTACACTGCTCCTCCCTCTTATAACAGAAACAGAGGCTAAAACAGATCCCGTGCTGCACTCTTCCTGCAAGACTTCAATCTACATTGGCTTTCACTTTCAGCATCCCACAAATTTTGAAATAAAACCGCCCCTAAACTGTTGTTCTACACAGAATACACAGCGCACGCATTACTCAGTGCAACAAAACATGATAAAACGTTAGCTCATCTCGCAACCAACGTGGGCATTAGCGAATGCTGTCAAATCAGCTCACGCCTCCCACCACTACCAACTTAATCCCAAACGCTCTTCTGTAGAGATGATGAATTTATCATGTGTGTGGGAGGTCATCTTGGAGAGATAGCCGTCAAAATCCTCACTCGAGAGGACGTGTAACTTGTGGGGATCGAGTCATAATGAGGACCCTAGAGAGGTGCCAGACCTCTCAGAAAGGACACGAGGATACTGTCCTCCCGCAGGCCGGCTCTGTCATCTTAATTACTTAAAGCATTTTAGATACGACCAATTAAGCTCGGCTCGGAATCAAAGGAGCTTCTTTTTAAACTAGGTGCCGGGACAGCTGGGATGAGAAAACGGTTTTAATGATCAATCCACCTTTATATACTGTGGCAAAGAGAAGACCAGAGAAGGTAAAAGGGCTTCTGTCAGGGGTGTGGTGGCACGAGGAATAATAAAAGGAGTTATTCCTCATTACAGCTCATCGTTTTAACAACGCAACATGTTACTTGACTTTAGTCATCTGACATGTGCGATAGCGCTTTGACAGCAGACACTAAAGACGGCTGTCAGCTTTGACATCCTCGCTTTTATGCAGGAACATATCAAATAATGTCAACTCTTGTTTCAACATTTCTCCAGTGGTGTAGGGACATACCAACTGAAGTACTCTTGTGACCAAAGTCTCCTCTGTGTTTTAGATGGAATTTGGAGAGACTGGCACAATATACCACAAGCAGTTAAAATTCTATTATTATTTTATAAATGTGAGATTAGTTCCATTAACAGAACATGTCAGGAGCATGACAACTAGCTTGGAGATTTGCTCTCCCTCGTATGATTTTCTTTCTTCCATGAAACACGAGAGCAGGGCACAATTTTATACAATTAAAGTGAATAGTGTCCAGGGGCTGTCAAGCTCCAAAACGACATGAGTAGATGACAGAAGTTTTATCTTTGGCTATCCTTTTAATAGAAATGTCTTACCATATTAAAAATACACACAATTGTGAATCACAACTGCCTAAACTCATATTTATCAAGAACAACCATTGGATGTCACAATTTTCCTTGATTCATCACAATATACTGTTGTTAATGTTTAATTTAACCACTATGAGCTTTCCTGTAGCTCAGTGGTTAGAGCATGGCACTAGCAACGGCAAGGTCATGGGTTTGATCCCAGGGTTTGCACATACTCACAAACCAAGGTATAGTAAAATGCAATGTAAGTCGCTTTGGATAAAAGCGTCTGCCAAATGCGTAAATGTATAAATCTGTTTGCAGAATCTAGTTATCTAATCCAAAGTTATAGTTTTGTTTTAATTTTATTGTAGTTTTACTAATATTTTAAATTAGCTTTCATTTTTAGTTTTTATGTTAATTTTAGTAACATTTTTAGCAATTTTGTTATATGCTTTTGTCATTTTATTATTTATTTGTTTATTTTTGATGTTGCTATATAAAATGTATTAGTTTTAGTTTTATTTTTGGTTTTGTTTTGTGTGATTTTTTCCAATAATGTTTAGGCCAACATTTTATTTGATTTCAATAAAAAGCAAAGGACAGCAAAAAACCACTGAGAACAGAAATCGAACCCGGGTTGCCATGAGAGTATTAGCGCTATGTGTTGGCGCACCAACCACAAGGCTGTCGAAGCCAACATGTTTTTAAAGTTTTAATTTTAGTAAACTAAAATAACCTTCTTTTAACACATATTTTCTCACCATAGTCCCCATTATCTCACTGGTATTTGTAATGCAGTATTCTTTGTAAAGCTGCTATGAAACTTTAAAATAAATGTATTGTGCACGTTGCTATAGGACAAATACATTTGAACTGAAAATGCTTTTCTTCAGGTTTACATGTCCAATACTTCTCTACTTACTAATATTTATAGTTGAAATGTTTCTTTTTACTTAAAAAAAAAACCTATAAATCTATACATTTGGGGGTCCTTGGCATCATTAATGTTGTAAACCCCTGATCTAATCTGCAGTATATTGCATCATCTTGGAGAGTTTCAAGGTATTCACGGAAAAACTGTGTTTTCACAACTTTCGCCTCACTACATGAAGCAATCTGTGTAGTTCTTAATGAGGAGTCAACTTCCTGGCTGTTTCATGACACTGGGGATCCTTAACATTGAGCTTTCTCTGGTGTCTAACAAACAGGGCAAATCAGCCGGCCGCCTCCTGCGATGAACACCAGAGTAGCTCACGCTGCTAAGACTTTCATGTCCGGCATTATTAGCAGTTATAAAACCTAAATCTTTCATCAGATCTGCCACCCTGCACGGCAGGGGAGTCTGGTTTAAAGCGGGATTGAAATCAAACCTCCGCAGGACGAAAGTGTGCATTAATGTCTCTAATATCTCTCTGGCTCTATTTTTATTTAACCTGACTCATGGCTTTCGCTGCTGTTTTGGGGTTTTGTTTTTTATTCATGATCAACAGATGCATTGCTGTGCTCATGCATATTCTATGTCATGCAGAATTAAGACATATTATTCAAATGAAGTCATTTTGTCTGAAAGTGCTGTTTCTGTTTACATTTGAGGAGACCATTACACTGAGAAGGCAGAGGTCTGCAATAGATCAGATGTGTGACAGGGTAAATGGTCTGACTGTCTTACCTGTTGTGTTTGTATTGCTAGTATTTTGTGGCTGGTTATGAATCTTTCATTTAGAGTCAGAATGTTCTTCTTTTAATACTTTTATTAAACTAAAGACACAAACAACCACCCTCGTGCTTTCGTCAGCCTAAATTCAGCGCAGCCACGTCATCATTTTATGCATACAGGAGTAGCAGCTCGCTCAGACAGCTGTGCAGGAGAATTACATAGAACTCAAGGGGCTCTAAACACGTTTTCTTAACTCGAAATTACTTTTAACTTGGCATCTAAAAACACTCCTGATGCAACACAGTGAAAATTAGGTGTAACTGCCAAACACATCATGTGTATGCGGATCAACACTTAAAAACATTTGCATAAGTAATACAAGGACGTCTTACCTGTCTTGTGTCAACAGCCCTCAAGTTTAAGTCTACAGACTGACAAAATTAGTTGCTTAATGAACTGCTATGAATGGCTTCCATGTCTTCAAACATTTGGCATATAAAAATATAGACTTTGTAGCTTTTTAATGTCTGTTAAATCTATCTGCCACAATCATCTAATGTCTTTGAATGATCTTGCCTTGTGTTTTTTACACTGCGTTTTGAAACGTGCGATTAATTCAATGAATTGTCAGAATATCGTGTAAACATTAGACATTTTGGTTACACTTTACAATAAGATTGTGTTTGTAAACATGCATTAGCTAACAAGAAAAAAAAAAACTATGTTAGTATCACCTATAACTAAAACTAGTTACATTATTTAATGCACAATGAACAAACATGAACAATTGTATTTGTATTAACTAACATTAACAAAGATTCAAGTGACAGTTCACCCTCTTGTCATTTCAAACCTGTATAACTTTCTTTCTTCCGCAAAACACAAGAGAGGCTATTTTGAAGAAAGTTGGTATCCAAACAGTAGCGACACCCATTCACTTCTATTGTATAGACACAAAACCAATGCAAGTCAATGAGTGCCAGTTAACATTTAAAATAAACTCTTTGTGCTCTGCAGAAGAAAGAAAGTCATACAGGTTTGACATGACAAGAGGGAAACTAAATGATGACTATCCGTTAATAAATGGTGAAAATTACGTATATTGCTCATTGTTTGTTCATGTTAGCTAACGCATGTACTAATGTCAACAAATAAAGCCTTATTGTAAAGTGTTACCAATTTTTTTTCTCACACTATATATCAGTTTAAAGCTTGAAATCACAAGTTCTTATTTACTGTTTATAAACACTATTCTTGAAGTGTAAATAGAACTCAGGCCAGCCTGAAAACCAGCGGCACTCATGATCAAGTATTCCGATGTTGTCTTGGGATCCCCAAAAGCATTTTCAACTAACAAATTAAACATTTACATTTTTCACTGTGCACTGAGCCTTAGCATCTCCTGCAGGGTTGAAGAGTCAAGGCAAGGCCCGGAGGGAGGCATCCCTCCAACAAATTAATCCCTCAGAAAAGCAGAGTTGAGTGCTGCTTCTACACTCATCTGTTCCCTCCATAATGAAGAATGACTTACGACGCCACCCGTCCTCACCTCACGAAACGGCTTCGGCTGCCCACCCAAAACTCCTCCTTGCGTTGACTGTGAGTGTTGCCATGGAGACGGTGCTTACCTCAGCGCTTCCCGAAGTGCCCCACGCTCGCTCAGAGTCGTGTGCTTGATGTCATCAAAGTTGTTCTCCAAATTCAAGCAAGACTGGAGGATTTCAACACAGAGAGACAATGTTACGATACAGTAAAGCAGCATATTCTGTTTGTATGTTTAACAAAACTGTCAAAGCGTAAATTGTGAAATTATACAAAAGAGTTTCGGAGGGGACTCAATGTTTACATTTACGTTACAGCATTTTGTAGACCTTTTATCTAAAGACATGAATTCCCTATAATCGAACCCATGACCCTGGTGTTGCTAGCAACATGCACTACTACAAGATGTTACCAAGGACCTATTATAAATAGCTTTTAAACAAAACAATATTTATTATATTCATTAAATAAACCTGATTTAAGTCACAATGACAGTATTTACACATTCTTACAACAAGTACAATGAAAATATTGTACTTTTTTACAACCTACAAGTTCTCTCTCATGTGACATAAATGGTTATAAATCTTAAGGCACCTTAAGAACATCCTGCAGGCTGTAGATTTAAATATGACTTTACTGAAGGATTATGCCGTTGAGTAGAGCTAATATACTGTTCAGAGATTATCCTGCTTTTAAAGATTTACGAGTTTCTACTTTAAAAACGAAAGGATTAATTGGTGCCATTTAACACTGTAACATGACATGGTTGACATTATCAGAGAGGCATTAAAAAGGATTCCCTCAGCCCCACCCATTCTACGAGGCAAAGTTCAAGCGGCTTAAGCCGTTTCCTTTATTCCATAAGCTAATACATTTTTACAGGAGCCATTGTGAAAACTGACTTAAGCTACTTAATGAAATTCAAAGGGATGAGCAGCCAGGAAATTCCCCCACACAAATATAGGATTGAAGCGCCAGGAGAATAAAATCACAACATGATTGAGATCGAGACTGAGGCTAACTCGATTTCCACACACTGAGTTCATTTATGGCATGAGACAGAGTTACTACATTTTATTATTACACAGATGGGTGGTGAATAAGAAACCTATTCAATGAGCCATCTGATATTCTTCTAGGGGTCCTTTATGACCATTCACTGAATTCTATTCTTTACTAAGACATATTTAGAAGACAATATAGTCTGTGATACGAAGCATGGGATAACTTATTAAAATCGCACCTCAATATAAACCCCTGGTTGACATGTGAAGGTTTTGCTGGTAATTTGTACCATAATATTCACAGAATATTACAGGATAGGGACCTTATTCAAACTGATAACATGTCACTTTAACTTAAAAATCCTGCTATTTTAATCATTTTTTTACATTAGCAGAGTTAATGTCATTTGATTTTATATATATATATCGCAACAAAATAGGCCCAATTATTCAAATATTCTGTTTAGTTATTTTAGTTTCAAACGTCTCAATAAGAATACTTTTTGGGAGGTACACTTTCATTGAAAGTTTGAACCGTGTTGTCAGGACAGGGTATTTACTAGAAATGTCTGGCTGGGGCAAGTTGTCACACCACCTCAGCGTAGATTTATTTTTCTAAGTCAGTTTCTGTGTAGACACACTGAACAATTCACCTGTTTTTGCTCTGGAAAAACATACAATGCATTTAACGCACACTGACCTTTTGTGACAACATGCCCCAATTCTCTCTCTAACTACTACACATATGATCAGAGACTCGTGTTGTTGACAATGTGTTCTTTTGTATTTCCTTTTCAAATGCAAAAATACTTGACCTCTGTCCACTGTGTCACAAGACTAATCTCAGAGCTTCTGTGCGGTATTAAACCTCATCTGTGTGGTAAAATGAAACATAATTACATTTCCAATTACGCCGAGGCATTGTTGGAACTGGGATAACCATTGACATTTTCACTTGAAATTATGTGTAGCATTTTTCCCCTGCAAAGGATTAGTCTAATCCAACATCTTGGGGGCTTTATTATTATTAATTAGACAAAATGCTTAGTGCTGGGAATTGGTAGTAGCCTATAATTTAAGCGGCTAATTAATATGCAAGCTCTGGAAACAAGATTTGGTATTTCATCAACACAGTCACCACACCGAAAAAGCATTTAAAATGAACATCTGAATATGCTTATGAGCCTTGACTCATAGGACTCACAGGATATGATAATAATTGAGGGGAAATTTGAAATATTTAATCCACTTGGGAAATTGAAGGGGGGGGCATCTGCTTATGATGCATTTTCATAATGTCTCCAGGCTTTTGCCGCAGTTTTCTGATGAGTGCTACAGAATTACTCATTGAAATATTGTATAAGCAAAAAGGGCAGAAAGAGTCAAAATTTGAATCTCTACAATAATTGGACAAACTAGGTGGCTGGAACTAATTATAGAATTATAATCTTCAGCCCTATTATTGCTCATCAGAGTAATATGATCACCATCATAATCACTGAATCTCCACACCAAAAACTATCATCACAGACTTTTGTGTTATCAGCAGTAAAACGGGAGGAAGTTTGTTCGGGCTCAGCTTTTAGAAGCGGAGAACAAGCGGTATCATCTCACGCGGCTTGTCGTTATTCTCCTTTAAGATCTAATTTTTACTGTGCTGAGACGTTGAGAACAACGTCGTGATTGTACCACATCAGCAGCAGTAAAAACTCCACAAACAAGGAAAGACGTATGAGCTCAAAATTACGTGACAAGAGTTTTTCTTCACATTGGCTGTTTCTTTAATATTTAATGCGAGGCTCAAAGCAGCAGTATATGTGATGGTTTGGAAAAGTGAGAGTTATTTTAGGCAGCCAGTGAGAATATCTTGTCTTTGTTTTTTGTTTTTTTACAGTAAAAGAGGCTGTAGACTCACATCGCAGCTCCTCTCTGGGTTTCTCTTCCAATGCTTCTTCTCCTTCTTCTTTGAGGTGGTGGAATAGAGATCCGCGTAGGTCTTCACCCTCGGGTTCAAGGCGAGAATGTTCTGAAGCAAAATTTTACACAATCGAAATTGTTAAATGTTCAAAGGATTAATCCATAAAAGTGCATAATTGAACGATGCGTGAAATTTTTTCAATTAATGAAATACAAATGAAGTAAACAAAGTTATGAACACAGCAAGACAGGCAAATGCAAAACAGTGGCCTTGAAAGGAATTTGAATACTTAAGCCAAAAATTCTGGAATTTTGTTGCATTAGAAACAAAAATATCCAATTGGCATCAGCAAATAAATTAGACCAGACATTTGTTCAAAGCTAATTTTACTTTTTAGCCACTTTTGCAATTGCTTCAAAGTTCTAACCAACTGGTCTCAAGGTCATGTTTAGTGGATGTACTGTGTGATGCTTTCTTCAAGTTCACCGGTGTTTTATCAAAATAATCAGAGATGTGATTTTATCACATTTATCACATTAAGTACACATTAAGGCATGTTTAACTGGCATCTTACTTTTTTTAAGTTTTTCTAATGTTTTATTATTGAAATGCTTTGCTTGAAAAGCATCCTTGTGCTTTATTTAATTCCTACATTTTTAAGTGTCTCCAAATACTTTTTAAAGCCACAAATCTATTGCAAAACATTCTTAACTATTTCTAAAAGCAAAGTCTGCATCCAAATGTGTTCAGCTGGGTTCAGGACTTTATGCAGACCAGTCAAGTTCTTCCACACCGACAGAATCAATCATTTCTTTCTAAACCTTGCCTTATACACAGAGGAAATGTCATGTTGGAATAGTCTTTCCCAAACTCTTGATATAAAATTAAAAGCACACAATTCCCTAGAATATTATTATATGTTATAACATTAAGATTTGTAGTGACTGAAATGACTAAAGTAGTCAAACTTTTGTCCATATAGCGTATATCCTACAGTGTGATCTATGATGTCATTGTGACCTATCATCTTCATGAGCAACCTTTATTTCAGATGTGCCGGACACCTACACGCCCGCCAATAAAATCACACCAACACCCCAGAGAGCTGGAGGAACCAGTGCGAGATCTTTTAATGGCAAACACAATTAACAGGCAGTTTACTGAGGTAGTGGAGAACAAGGCCATCATTACCGTCACACTAATACCAATTTCATGCTCTTCGTAGTGTAAAAGAATATCATGTCCACCATCATTTCATTGTGCTGAAACACTATCCGACAAAGGCCAGGAGCAAATTGAAATAAGCCACTTTGGCATTTTGGCTCAATTGCCCCATCTGTGAAGGCTTTGTGAAAAAAACGTTTTGCCTAAAATGAGCACACTGACAAAAATTCCTGACATGTTGTAGATGTAGTGCTTGGGTGAATGTTAGTGCAGTTAATACAGTTTATAATAAGTCACGCTTCGTTTCCTAAACAAATTTCAATGTCACGTTTTGCCATTTATGCAACCAAACTTCCGAATGACAACAAATATGACGAGATGGAGGAAATGGGTCTTTCAGGCTGTTTCCATCATACTCCTAGCACTATAGCAGGCAGGGTAAATTATTGATAACACTATTAATATGTAGCATGTGTAAATCAGTCTCGGTTTTGTTTGGGGTATAGAGCACCAAGCTGGCAAACGGGTCTTGCATTAAACTTTAATTGTTTTATTTTTTATTATTATTGGCAGGTCTGTGGAGACATTCTGATGCCTTGAACCCTTCTATACTCAGACATTTTATGTTTATGTTCAGGTAAATGCACTAATGTTGTTTATTTGCAAAAGCATCCTGCACTTTTGTAGCATCCAGTTCACTAAAAACTAGCATTTTAGACTACCACAGTCTGCATAATATACTGCAACGGCACAGAAATTGCATCACCACCTGAAATCTGAAAGTGCAAGGTTAAACTGCTTATAAAGCAAATAGTGAATAAGATGCAAACAAAAGAAATGTAACTAGTTCTCTAGTTTGGCTATTGTTAATAATTATGATGCAATTTATAGACGGTTTCATCGGACGCACGCTCCTGGCCCAAAGTTAAATTCTGGTCTGTGTTTGTTGATCTGTCTGGCTAGAGGCTAATAATGTAACTATTTATATTTTTATTCAATTTATATTAGTATTACTTTATTAATATTTAATGCATAATAGTTGTATTAAATACACAATTTGTTGAATGGGTCGTGCAACTTTGTCACAAGTTTTAGCCAAGTAGCGGTTCTTCTACTGATGACCCAAAATAATACTGACTAGTCATACTTAAACTTGCTAGCTAATGTCATTTACTTGTTATTTCTTTTGCTTGTTATCAGAAATAATCTGCAGGGACTTTATTCTTTGTGGATGTGTACCGGAAGTTAACTTGGGGCACAAAAGCGTGCATGCGGAGTAAGGTTTGTTTATATTGCTGCTTTGAAACCGTCCATATAAGTTGCACCGACTTAAAAGACTTAATTCATTTAACACTCAAATGTGAGACTGTAAAATTAAGGCTTGCACAGGTATTGTTTCCTGTCTGGGACTCTGCTGATAACTGTGTCAGTCAAGCTAGTGTTTATTTGCTGTATTAGGCTTGGTCCAACAAGCAGGAGTCATAATATGAGAGTTAAGCCATGTTTGACCAGCCGCAGATGAGCAGATTGGAAATCTATGGATGGCAACCTCAGAGTGACGCACATCCTGCACTGATCCGACAACAAACAAGTTTCAAAAATAAAAAGGTACACTTAATCAAGGCCTATAAATAAACAGATACAAACATCCTAGTACATGTAGTTACTGAATGATTTTTGAATGAGGACTGTTTTCTTGTAAGCAATGTAAAAACACTGTGCTCCTCTGCCAATTAGATCAATATTGTGTAAGGGGAAACACATCCATACAAAGAGATCTATATAAGAGGAGATCAATAGCTCCTCTAAAGCCCCTCTGTGACTGTTAAACAAGCTCTAGATGGAAATGATAGTCTACTTCATGTCATATGAGCTTTTAGGGGAATAAAGGTGACTACTTTTACACTCAGCATTGTTATGGCTGCTCTATAGGTTGTAAGGTGATTGGTGATGTATTATGGTATACCTTTACCAGGGACATACAGTACGCCTATATAGATTGACCTCTTTCTTTAAGTTAAAGAGGTGACTGTGCTTTATGGGTTTAAATAAAAACTGCTTTAAATGCCAAAAAGGTTCAAGACTCAAAATATCACAGCTTCAGGTCTAGAGAGCTATTAAAAAATAGCTGTTGGATTCAATACAATTAAATCACAGCGGAAACACACCGAAGAGCAAGTACTGTATATACATTAGATTAAAAGGCGGCAGGCTGTGGTCGGAGGGATAGGGCAGGACTGAGAGGGTTCAGCAGGCATTTCGAGCAGCATGTGATGTGCTATGTGTTTCATTTCCACAGGGACGGTTCGGGAGACTGGCTTTATCACTCTCTGCTGGTCATACTGATCCATTGAGGCAACAAATCAATACTGGCTTTTTCCTGCCAAAGTAAGCAAAATCTGTCTCTTATTCGGAAAAAGAACGGCAAATATGATCAAATGATCGGAAATTACGTTTTTTGGATATGACTCGGAAAGTTGTCGGAAGCCTTGTGTTGTATCAGAAATTGATCTTCTCTGTGTTTTTTTACATTTTTATTCTATTGTTTGCTTAAACCACAAACTAATTTTATATGTTCATTTCAATTTATAATCAACAGCAGCCTGAAACATAATGTTAAAACTGAAAAACGTGTGCCCATCTATATTACCGCAGGTACATTATGTTCTATAATAATTTATATTAATGACATCGTGATGAAAAAGTGAACTTCAAGTACAGTAAGCATTTGTGCAATGATCTTAATGTAGGCAACTTGACCTCTTTCCAAAGCACACTTCATCTTTCATAACACAGCCCCCTCCCTCCCTAAGGCGGAATAGTTAAACACAATCTACAGAGATTCTTGCCTAGTCTTTTTGTCTGAAATCGATACGCGAATTGATCCTCCAAGCCACGGCGCTCCAGCAGCCAAGCAATGTTCCGCACAATCCCAGAATATCATTTAGTCCTGTAACATAATTATAGAGAGCAATACAGATCATTTGGCATCAACATCATCTTGCTCAGCTAAAGGCCTCTTGAAGTTTCTGTTCAGTCTGTAATGAGTGAAACAGAGCTGAGGTAGATTCACACAGGAGGGCATGAGCGACTGCAGGATAGGGATCTTTGGGATCTAGGGATCTTTCCCAGTCTTTGTGAATGGGTTTGTTTTTAATTAATTTAATTATAGTGTTGGTCTTGATTACCTCAGTCCTGTCTATCATCCATATAGACTTTTCATGTAGAGAAATCATAATATCTTTCAATAACTGTAAGGATTATTATTAATATATCATTTAAAACTTTATTCAGGGTGCACTGAGTAGAAATGTGCTTTAAGTGGTAAATCTAAATAATCTGTAAAGTTTTAAGAGCATGGTGGAGATTTTAGCGGCATCTAGCGACGAGGTTGTGCATTGCAACTCACTCCAACGCTTACCCCCTCCCTTTTCGAAGCACTACGGTGGCTGACACAGGACAAAGATGTTGTCACGTTTTCGCTTCTTTGCAGAAGGAAATAACATATTTATGAAACGTTCTTACACACTGCACCTTTAAGGCAAAATATACTTTATAATATATTATAAATATATTATTTTTTCAATATACTTTGCAAATTGCATGAACATGAACACAACTATGATTTCTAAAGTAACTCCATATGCTTGCTTTCAAGTCGCTCTTACAGTACCGTGATGTCACACGTCGATCGATCTTGCGTGACATTTATTATACAATCAAATATGAATATAAATGAAAGTATAAATAGTTATTAGATACTAGCCAGACCGATCAACAAAAACAGACCGGGATTTACCTTCGTGAAATCCAATGAAACAGTCTATATAAGGAGACATTAAAACATTCTTGGAGAGGGGTGTAAGGACTGCCGAGAACCTAGAAACACTGGTGTACAAGTGAACAAAACTGTGCTAATGGTATTTTGATATGTTAATGCAAAAATTTTTAATATTACTAAAACAACCAGAATAATATTGGTAACTTACAACAAAATGACACTAATTTTATGGCTAAATCAATTCGTAAAGATAACATTTACAGGATGGCTATTTGTGAAACAAGTTATAATCCCAAAAACATTGAATGAAAAGTCTGCCATGCTGCATGAAGGGACAGTGTTTCTCAATACCAGCAAGTAATCATTGACTCAGGGCCATGAACCGAGCTGGGGTTGATAGTTGTAGGATAACTAAAGCTTAACTAAAGGTTGCTGCCTTATCATTATTCTCAATGTACAAAATACTATTTCTAGCCTAAAAATTGTAAGTAAAAATGATCAGCTGTAAAATAGTTTTGCTCATTCTGGTATCTTCTCAGATCTACAAGTGGATATTGCCTTTGTCTTTGATCTGTTCATAGTTCCAGCACTTATCAGCATTTGTAAACACCGTCAAGCATGTGCAATTATGTGAATTTAAACAGAAAACAGGGCTCTTTTTGCAAAATTACAGCCCAGCTTTCCTGTAATAATCTGTTTAAAACAAGAATACTGTATTGCTGTGAAAAATGAGAGCTGTTTATCTCCCTTGTGCAATCCCACTACATGTGTTCTATGTAACCTTTTATATAATCACTTACATCAGTAACATATGTCATACTCCGAGGCCACTGTCTCAGTAACCATTGCATAAAATCACTGATCATTACTGTTATTAGAATAAATATTCACAACTTTCCTCCCGAATCAGCAAAGGACATATTTTTCACTGCACACATGAAAGCTCCAGTAGGTACAGCATCCGACTTTGACAACCATGATATGGATGTCTGTCAGCTAATGGGGCTTTCATAACGTTCACATTGCAATTTTGGCTTTTAAGTCGACAATTTTCTATCACGGTACTTGACTCGCTATCAGGAAGTGGTCATTGTTGGGGTGCGGGGCCTTCCATAAAAAGCCGTAGCCCTTTGTGTAAGCGGCCACATTAATCTGGTTTTTAACGAACGCTGATGGCCATCCCGGAGGATTTTTTAATGAATCCGTGAGCACACACAAAGGCCCACGTTTAGCGCTCTCGGAAAAGCAGGATATTAAAATGAGACGTCTGACAGCATAGCCAAAATGAATGGCCAATTTAATTGCCCCACGGACAGCCATTATTATGACATTTAGTGAGGTATTTTCAGTGGCAGACAGGAGTCGTTTAGAGCACATTTTAAGTGCACTCTGCACGCCAAGGTCACGTTGCCATAGTCATAACACTCATGAATAGAAATGCTAATGAGAGTCGTCAGTAACAGTTCTATTTTCTGTATGAAAGTCAATGCCCATATCTGCTCAACTTAAAAGCGAAAGCTTTATCTTACCTGAGCAGAGATGCCATCCAGTGTGTGTGGTGCATACCAAGACTTCATAAAAAAAGAGCGTGTTCCCCTAGGCTTACACGTATGGTTCATGGACAGTAAGTCAGGTTTGGTAATGCTAGATCAAACATGGCTAATGCTATTAACAGCAAAGCCTAATGTCAAAAATATTCCTTGTACTGAACAGGGTTGCATCTGTTGACTGAATGGACGCTTCATGGTGACTGCTTGTGCTTGTGTTGTGATCTAAGTTAATTACGGTAATTATTTTAATTTAATTTTAATTCAGGGACATGATGTCTTTAAAAGAATCTTTTAAATAAAACAGCTTTCCTGTTCTAGCCTAGGCTAATTTAACCAATTAATTAGGAACCTGATAAGAACTAAAGATTTAACACTTGTCTTTCTTGCTGTGAAGTACTTCTGATGGGAAAAATGTCTGCACTTTACTTTACAAACAATACCCTGGACTGGTTATAAAATAGGATGTGCATCCATCCAATATGTGGTGCTCACAAAACAAATCTTGACTTCTAAAGGCATAGTGCATTGTAGGGGGAAAATGTGTAGCATTATGTCAGTGTATACTTCTGAAACCTCGTATCTCCATATTACTTGTTGTTTTTTGCCATTAATCATTGTTATGTGTCACCCTTTATGTACATTTTTTTTCAGTTTTGCAAATATCTAACCAAAAAAGTATTAAAAAGTGCTTGTCTACTTTAACAACACTGTATTTAATCATTTCAAAACTGCGGTGTTTTTCCATTTCCTGAAAAACAGTGAATTTGGATATCCGAAACAATATCCTTTAATTGACAATGTAGAATTTCATGAAGACCCTACTTGTGGGTTCATCAGTATTATGTGCACAACCAGTGAAAGTGGATCACTGTCCGAGGTTCTGAAATATTTTCCTAGCTGCAGACAAGGCCTTGTACAAATGCTATTGATTTACTTTTCATTCTTCTTCTCCTTGTTCAGGTGGATTCCTTCAATTTCAAATATTAAAGACTGTAGAAAAAATCGAAAATGCAGCCTATTTGATGTCACTCTTGGCATAAAAGTGCAAGAATAAAAACCTAAAACTATTTTATAATTGTGATGTCAGCAATATCATGATAACTGCAGTAAAATCTCGTTCTCAAATGTTAAACAAGTATAATTTTAAAACAAAGTTTTAAATAAAAAAACATGCATATATATATATATTTTGTGATTTTATGAAATTAAAGCCATTAATTATTTTCTTTTTTGAATAGTTTCTATTCAGTTCCACCACAATAACCTTTCTTGCTTTTAAACATTGACACGTGTCAAAAAACAGCAACAAATGATGAGTGTGCAAAAACATCTTACCGACCAAAACAAGTACACTATGCGTATCTTGTTACCTCGATATCCGGCAATTCTTTGCTTAGCATTGTAGCCATTATGTCCAAATGCAGGAGTTGATCCGATCCCTCCTCCGATTGAGACACGATCTCGTGACAGACGCAGAACTAAGTACGCGCTTAGAACTTTGGTGAGCGAGAGCGCGCCTACAAACACGAGACTAGTCCATTATTTTACCGAACATAAATGACTTTAGCAGCAAGCTGCAGACGTTAAATGATCGCTGACATCTGAACGACTTGTCTTAAAAAGCAGTTCTCACATATATAGTCTCTTTTACGCAAATTATGTGAGAAAATTACAAAATAGTTGAAGTGTCAGAAGTTCTGTGGGAAATGGTAGATTCCGAGAGGGACGTTCACGGGGTTAAAGGTAAGCATGCGCAAAAGTTAAGCCACAACGTACGTCACGTGCACACAGCATATAGATCATTTATTTTCCCTTCTCTGTGCAGAGGTATAAAATGACTTGTCCCTCTAATACACGGTTAAATACTTTCCATACACCAGCGGATTATTGACATAACAACTCGCTTTACAATAAAATGGTATTTGATGCAGTCATCTAGCCAGTGATATATGATATTGCCACTTTTCAGATTTAATCCTAATATTGTTGTTATAACGTATATCGTTTTTGCCGGTTCATATCATTTTACAGCTTCTTTATATGGGTCCTCATAAATTAAATTGGATGAGAATATCTTGCCATTGGGAAGCTTATTAAAATTAAGTCTTCAACGTGGAAAGAGGGAGGCACAAATGTTTCAAGTCTGTATCAGAGTCAAGGGGAGTGTCTTATCCAAATGATGTCACTGACTTCCACATGAGGCTCAAAGTCTGATGACCTAAGATTCCACTAATTTTGAGTAGTCAGCTATTAAGTAGCCTAATACTTATTTATTTAATTATTTATACTTATCTATTATAAATATTATCTGTAAAGGGTACACAAAACATAAAATATGTAGCTAGCATCTGGTAATTAGATAAAATTGTGTTAAATATGATCACATTAAAATTAATAATTGTATTTATTTACATTTGCGCAGACATATCATACAGGTCTAATTACTGTTAGTCTATAAATCATGACACATTTTCATGAACAGATTTTCACTTTATTATGAAACATTAATATTAGCAAACAGATATTTTATTTTGTTGTAGCACACCCAGTTATAAGAGAATAACAGTGTACAGCTTATCAGATATGTATTTAGTGTACGTCTTAAGACGAAAAGCTTTGTTAACTTTATGTAGACACCACCGCAGTCACATGTAGAATTAGGTCACTTCACCTTTCATTCAGTAGTATTTATTCCTCCTGCCCGCTTGCATCTGTCTCGTCTTTGCAGTCAGAGCGGGTTTCTCTCCAGCACAACACAGCAGGCCGAACGTGAGCAGGGCTTGATGTTCAAACACCTGCCGACTGCAGAGAAGCTTTATTTTTCAAATCTGCAACACTGGAGCTGAGCTTCTCACTGGTTGTGTGCACGCGCGCGTGCGCCTCCGGGTGTGTGTATGTATGTGCGTGCACGCCTTGTGTGTGTTTGCACCTCAAGGGTTTTTTCTTGCAGCTTCTATTTAGCGTTCAACACAGTGTGATGCTTTACAGCAAGACAATTATTTTGTCACTCATTATAATCATTCAATACAATGCAATTAGTTGTGTCATGCATTCGAAATACAGCTTTCAGCACGCGTCCTGTGTGTGTCATAACAATACCACAGAAAAATCATACTTCAAATAAACATAGCTCTTACCTCCCCACCCAAAAAGTATTTCTGTTTGCCCTCTCGTACATTCGTATTCGCCCTATATTTTTCAAATCTAATATTTATGTTCGGGACAGCAGCCTCCTCGTGCTGAGAGCTGATAAGCCCGAGGCATCTTACTGATCAGAGGGATTGTGGATCCTCTAGAATCAGCAGGGGTCAGAATATCATTATAATCAACCAGCTGTAGTCGTACAGATTCAGTGCTCTGGCGTACATACACTACATGTACCAGAATCCAGCACAGCGTTGCTGTTGTCATCACGCATACAGACTCTGGCAACAGATGACACACTTGGCTCCCGAGAATTTTTCCTCTCCTCCGTGTCGGCCAATTCGGTGAATCAGCGTTTGATTGATTCTCGTCACACAGCGTTTGTGCGCTGAAAGAGAAATGATCTCAGTCCTTGGGCAGTAACAAACCTGACATCAGATAAGTGTCCTTTCATTTTCAAAGCGAAGGAAGGCAGCTTGATTAGACGTTTGTGAAAAGAGCTGCTGTCAGTGTGCAGGCATATTTCACTGGCCTGCTGTAAAACAAAACCGACGCCTGTATGTTTAAGTGCCTTTAAACACTTGCAGATGAGACTAGATGTACAGTTATTCAGTATACAGAGAACATACTGAAATACTGGATGTTACAAATGAGACTCTGATTAATGAATATGTACACACTGGGTTAATGCTGGGTTATCTTCCAATCGCTGGGATGTAATTTAACCTTTGATGGGTTGTTTTGACCCAAAATGCTGGGTTGTTTTAACCCATTGCTGGTTCAGATGTAAACATTTTCTCGGTTAATTGAACCCAACGGCTGGGTTTGACGCTTTTTGACCCAACGCTGAATTGGAAATAACAGCATTGTCTCCGATTTATGAATTGCTGAATTGAGCACATTTTATTACTTTACATAATATTTACTCATTCATTCACATAAAATGAAAATAGAAAATATGCACTATTTATTGACAACGTCTTCGGGCTTTGTATGTTTATGTTGTCTAAAAAATGCCTGATTTATCAGCCTGGTCCATATATATTATTGGATATATTAGTCTATGCTATTATTTTTCCACGTGCATATTTTTTATTTTCTTGGTTCAAACGTTTGATCTCTTTCATTTACAGTCTCACATACCTTTTACACGAGCACATTGCTTCATCATCAGAGCGCTGCTATCCTCAGTGAGCGAGCTCTGCGTGTGCATACATATGGAATGCGCTTCAACACATCTCCGGTTTTAACTAACCTGCACACTTTCATGCATGCTTTGATCCGCTAGGCAACGGTTCAGAAGGGAACGAAAAACAGCATCGTGTGGCAGTCAGAGAAAGAGAAACACACCAAACGGTTTCCTGCGTTTAACAGGCTACCTCCTGTGACAGTGTCAGCAACAGAGAGGAGGGGAAAAAAGACGAGCTTCGTTCACTTTTCCTTTTTTCCTTCTGCTTTTGTTTTTTCTTGTCGAGCTCCTCGGAAAACCTCTGTAAATAATGTTTGGTAGGCGAAACATTTGATGTCCCTGAAAAGAGTAACGCAAGGAAACGTCCTGTTTGGAGCCTGCATGGAAAATTACAGCTCTCATCAGTTTTCAGCTTGGACTTTGTTGTCATGATTTTAGAAGATGCAAGTTACCGATGCAGAGAAGATGCAGAGCCTTCTATCTTTCTTTCTTTCCACTGCACGTTGAACAGTCACCTCTTTTTTGATTTCTGGTTTTTATGTAATAATAATATTTGTAGTCAATTTCTTTGTTCTACACTCATGTGATCATCACTGGATTAAGACAAAGAATTACAAAATGTCAAGCTCAAATGTTTTATTTCCTTTTTTGCCAAACACAGTAGGTCTTAGCATTCTGGCTTGAAAATGCCTGCCGCCTGGCAACACCGCCAGTGTAGAACTTGGCAGACATCCAGAACAAAAAGAATATTGGAAACCATAACTATTTCTGATATGATGAAACAACAGAGAAATATACTGCAATATTGTTCCACCAGGAACCACAACTTCACAGTCATTTCAATTAATTGATACAGTAATTCATATAAATGACAGGTCTATGAAAATTCAGATCGAATGAAACGTGAGGTTTGAAATGCATGACATTTTATATTAACTTGCTATTCTCTGTTGTTGGTGGAGCATTAAACATTTAAAGTCTTTCATTTTCCCTGCACTGTTCCACCGAGGTCTGAAACATAAAGTAAAAATTCAACAGCACATCTTTGGTGGAGAAATAAAAGAGGATGTTCTGAGAAAACAGAGGCTGCATGTGCATAACATGTTCAATCTTCACTTTTCATCTTTTTTTCTTTGTCTATTTGTTGTCAACTCTCACTCCGATGGACGAATGCAGGGAAAAACATGTTATGAGATAACAGGGCAAGTTCAAGCTCAGTAACCGTCACCCATGAAGCAGACCCGCTCTGTGTTTGTCATCGCATGCGTCCAAACTCTGAAGCAGTTCTCACCACCACCTTATTTTTTCCAAGTAAGCAGAGCCTAAACTTCAGGCCCGGGCTCTGTTCTGTCAAAGAGCGTCTGGATTAAAGGCACGGCGGCTGTGAGCTTGCAACACGGTCAGCCGGGCTAGCAGAGGATTAGAGGCAACTTGAAGGAATGGTTTGCAATGCACGGGCGAGAGGCGGTCAACTACACCTCTGATTCTGCTCAGGGCTGTTTTGACTGCCAGTCAAGGATTTGGGGACGCTGAGAAAATGCGAGGTGTTGGACAGCTTTGCCGGCAGCTCTACCCGGATTGGGGAGATCGGGTTGAAGCTGACCTTTGGGTTACTTTGACAAGAGAAGCGACGGTGCTTGCAGTCTTCTCCACTTTCACTCAAAGGAGGTCTCACAGGTGGGTGAAGGTGCTTCTTAAGTATATGTGACAACAATGAGTTTCTGTAACTTTTTAAGCATGCCGCAAGCAATGCCAACGTCAAAGGTTTGATTCACTGATTCGATATTATACTAGATTCTGTAGATAAAAGCAGCTGATGAATACATAAAGATAAATGACATAGATAATGTTACGTTCCACTGTGTAGCTTGGAGGTGCTGTGTCTGTCTGTTAAATATCTGCTGTGATAAAAATATGAATTCATTTCTGTGACAGATTTATTGTGTAACATATGAGAAATACTTTGTGTGTGGTATTTCAGAGCAAAAAAGCATGAAATGTACCATTCTTAATCCAAACCCTAAATGCATTGCACTGTGTCTTAAGTACAAACATGCATCCTATATAATGTATGCTTATTATAGATTGCACCGATTCACAAAACTCAGTGCTGCTTTTCTAAACCCTGTCTGTGAAACTCAGGCTAAGTCTCAAAATCTAGATATTTATGATAAAGTTTGATTTTAACTAGAGATATGCTGATATATTGGTCAATAATCAGTATCGGTTGATAAAAGCAATTTTTCACACTATCGGCTATTGGACAATAGGTTAAAAACAGCCAATGGTCAGGGCTGATATATCCTGTCAATCAAAAGAGGACAGAAAAATGCAATGAATTTGCACTTTGTGTATAGAAAATGTTAAGAAACATCACTAGTTTGTCATTATATGAATTATTAACATTCAGAAAGTTAAGAAATATTAGTTTAATCTTCAGAATTTAGTTAATGTGAGTTAATATAACTACCAAACTATCGGTATCGGCAGATATCCCTGGAGATATCGGTGAAGAAATTTAGTATCGGTGCACGTCTAATTTTAAACATCAGTGGGGTACATGCACATGGGGTGATGACGTATTTCTGCAGTTTTGTCACATCCGGTGGCTTCAAGATGCACCTAGGATTACTGTCAATGACATGAGTCTGTTTATCCAAACAATACGTAGTATGTCGACAACCAAAGGGAGAATGGCTTCAAGCTATATGATTTAAGCTACATCCACAGTACGTCATGACCCCCCCCATTCCACTATGATTTCAATCTTTGACTTAACTCGGTAAAAAAATTACATTTTCACAGAATCTTCTTTACATTATGTAGGATGACTTTATGAAGAAAAGCGTAAATAACAAAAAATGGTTTTCACATTTAACACTAGGCCAATTCTCCCCATGGTGTAGCCTAATGGTTAAAGATCTGTTCAGGAAATCAAAAGCGTGGTGGGTTCAAGTCTCACAAGGAGTTAGGATTGTGAACGGGATTTTATTGTAGGAATGAGCTATCACCATTGTGCCCTTGAGCCAAGCACTTAACCCCGGGTTGCACCAAAGGGATCGTCCCTACTGTAAATCGCTCTGGATAAAAATGTCAGCTAAATGACAAATGAGCTAAATTAGCCAACTAATTCAGGCCGTGTTGCCGACGAGCACAACCTGCGGCCCTAACCTTTTCCATAGTATGGTAAAAAAACCATGCGCTACTGGCAAGCAGAGCGTAACTATCTGTAAAAACTCTGAGCGGTATTTAAATAGAGGCCAATACAGAGGCCAAGGAAGCAATGCTGACCCAATGCACGCCAGATGGCTGTAGCAGCACAGACTCTCTCCGCAGGGTTCTGGCCAGTCCTGTGAGAGTAAGATGTATCATGAAAACTGATCTACGCACGAGCCAAGCTTCAGCGTTCTGTTCGACACCAATCTGCAAAACTTTGCTAACTGGCAGTCAACGTGATGAAGCACAAGTGAGAAAAGAGCAGGGGCGTGCGCATCTGGACAAACAACAGCTGGCCGGGCCCCATCTAAAAAGCGTGTTGTGATAGCAACAAATGTGTTCGTGCGGTAGGAAGCTACGGCGCGGCACACTTAGCTCTCGAAGCGAGTTTGAAGTGTGAAAGTTGATTAGCAGCGAACGCAACAGTCGTTCCTATTTCTGACAGAAAAGCAGTTTGTCCTCCTTGAGAGGATTTAGGCAAGCTTTTATTTGATCTCGGAGTCAGCGGCGGCTCAACGAGCCATTTGTTTAACAGAGAGATGTACTGCTACTGTATGTGTGTCAATGTGTCAGCTCTAAGCACACAAATCTGGCAACTGTTGATCTGGAATTCCCGTCGGTGTCAATCTCGCTGAGGATGAAACAAAGCCGGCTGACTGAACTGCCTCTGCGAGTCTGTTTTATTTCACACTTTGACTTAACAGGCACCAAGTTCTCAGAAATAGTTGTTGATTCTGTCCAACGTCTCAATTGCAATTTGTTTTGACACGGCGTGGTTAAAATAGCTACAAACAACAGGGCTTGCTCATTAGCAAAGGTGGCGTGAGCACTTAAACACCGAATGTTAAGAGCGTGAACGTTAAAAGTCTACTATTCCCTCGATCAAAACATTGCATCTTGACACAGCAACATGCATGGGCTAAACCAAAGGCATGAATCGAAAACAACAGATTGATATTCACAATCCGCCGCTGTCCCTTTAAGTCTCCGCTGTTGCATTAAAAACCATTCGACTCGATCTCACATCAGTTAAGCGAACGCCTGACAGATTGTTTCTCTTGGAAAAGCACTGCTACATGCAAAACGCGTCTTGCTCTGTAAAAGAGCTGCAGCAGTGCAGATAATTGATTTGCTTATTTTGTTTTGTGCCGATAGGCCTCCATTTATTCCACAGCGAAATTGTCGAAGGCAATTGGAGGGCAGATGGTGTGCATACCGATCACCTCAGCGCGCTCTTAAACTCACAAAGCAAGCGTCCTACCCTGAACCGCACATATATCAATGCAGATGAAAATGCCCTGCTGGACTAATTATCACAGAATAATTAAAGATATGACCTGCATGGAGAGGGGAGAGGGGGGCTGGGGGAGAGGGGGTCTTGTCTGAAGGTGGTCCTGATGATGGAGTAAACAAAGGCTCTGTGTGCAACCCCCAGGAGATGATTATGTATCAAAAGGTCAGAGCTTATACGAGAGCAAAGCGGGAGGGGGAGGGGAAAGAGAGCGAGGTGAATGGAGAGAGATAAGCGAAACACAATTTCGTAGGCCTTTCCGAGTATTCAAATGTTTTAAGTGTAGCCACTTGACCATGAAGCCTACGTGGCCCTTTCGAGAGCTTTCATTCGCCACAACAGAGCTGCTGACGGATGTTTCTTGGACACATTAGAAGCACTAATAGCAAATGGTCTCAAGGCCTTCTCTTGACTGTCAATAATGGTGTTTAAACTTGTTTTGTTTTAGACTAAATTACAAGTTGTGAAGCTTTTTGACATTTGGGATGAAAAGAGCGGAGGATGAAGTGAGGTTTGGGGGCGGAGCTTTTTAAAGCATTCAATATCTTCTCCTTCTTGCGATATAAAGCACAGAACGCTCACGCACACGTGAACAGCGATCACATGGGTGAGAGGATAGCGGAGCTTCAAGCTCAGCCAAGTATGCAAAGTCTTTGGAGTGTGTGCTAATGTCTGTTTAGTCCATATTTGACTATACTGGATTCAAGGTAGCATTTACCATACAAGAATCTGTGGGGTTTTTCTTAAGAGAATTTCTTAAGAACCAAATCTGCATTTGCACAAGTATCAAGTGGGCAATATGTCTCATAAACAAAATATGTTACATTTGTAAGTAGCATTTTGATCAAAGTGTTGCATTCTAAAAGGCTTTTCCCCATAGCGCAAGCTGTTTCCCCTAAACTGCTGTTGAAATGGAATGCTTGATCCAGTTTTCTCACTAAGGGTGTCTGTCACACACACATACACGACCAAAAATAGATTCGTTTCTTAAAGTGTCATTACAGCGAGACAAAGGGTACCTGGCTGTTGTTGATACTAGCGCAGAAGGGAATGGATCATGATAAAAGTCTCAAAGCTAAATTCTGTTAAAAATGGATTGGCAATGCCTCCCTGCTCGAAAATACTTAAACACCTCCACTAATGTGTGTCTACACAAGAGTGCACACCAGAGAAAGTCATTATTTGGTAAACTAGTGAAATTTCCATGGGTTATTTAGTGTTTTTTTCCCAAAGCTGAAATGAGCGCAGTGGGAGGAAAAGATAATCATGAAAAGGGAAACACCTGCACGGATACAGGTGTACGAAAGCTATTAACACAGAGAGAGCAAGCAGAGGAGCTGCAGAGTTAACTCATTCAAGTTGTGACAAACCGATAACAATGTTAAGAATTTTTTTTAAATATATTGTTTATTTAGGGCTTACACATAAGGATAAAGGCACATTCAGTGTTGAGTAAAATAACTAAAAGTGATTTTCTTTGAATTACATTACATTGATAGAACGCTGAAGATACGTCTGTAACATAGAATGACAATACAATGAAATCTGGAAAATAACAGAATAAAGAACTGAATCTTATGATTACATACATTTTACAAAATGCACCTACATTGCATGTAGGATATAATATAATACAATATAATATGATATGATATAATACAATGTATTGTTGTATAACATACTTTGATTATTTGATAATAGATCACAATCGTAACTCATACTATTTAAATATTTGCAATATTTCATTAGGCTATATAATACTAATATAAGTAGTATGTTTTGTTTTTAAGGCTGGATACTATTCATGAACAGTTCTTAATTTCATAAGCCTCTAGTTATTTTCACAAGCTGTGTAGCTAATATGACTAAAACAGAGTAGAAAGCAATTTGCATTTTGCCTTAATGTCTTGCAGGCCTTCTTCCAGAAGAGAACGAAAGAAAGCAAGCTATGCAGTTAAAATGAAATATTTCTTTACACTTGTGTAGAACAATTAATCTTCAACCCACATATATATTATTTATTAAAAAAGTGAATTATTTATTGACGTTTTATGATATCTTTACTTTTTAAAGATGAAATGTAATAGAAAATCATTGTTTTGCGGATAAACAAAACTAGCAATAAATATCTCACAAAACTATCCAGTTATGTTTAAAGTGTGCATTTTGTGAAATATTATACTTATTATAAATATTATAGATATAACTGCTCTTACATCAAACGTCTTTGTACACTTAAACCGACCATGCTTACACAACATAGGCCTCGATGGCTTTCACTAACATAACATCATTATGAAGTAACTGTGCTTTAAAAAAATGTATCAGAGAGAGAAAAGATATTCAATCTATTTTATTTTATGAACTAAAAAACTGTCTATGCTACAATTACAATTAAGCATCAATGATGCTGTGTGGTGGAAGAAAGACTCTATTTGCTTTGCCTTTGAATCTATTCATCTGTTGCTTTTATGTAGTGGTGTTTTGTGATTAGTCTTAAAGCTCCTCCCCTATTTCAGCCAAGCCTCTTTAGATTCTGTGGACGTTTTGCCTTCAATTGCTGTCAGCTGAATGGTGGAAACTGTACGACTAATGCCATCTTAGAATCAATCTGTGTCGACACCCCATGCAGTCCGGGGCCCCGCTGGTCCTCAGGACTAACAATAAAGAGCAGTAAATGCATTCCTATCAGCCAGGCAAGCAGGCATGTGTACGCTAAAACACTCCCTGAGGAGAGCAAAAATAAACGCCGGCCCCCCTCAACCTCCCACCTCCCCTCACACACACACACACACACACACATATCCCAAATAAATAAATAAATAGTGTGAAATGCAAAATACCACACGTCGGATAGCGGCACGTAAATCGGCTCTTTGCCAGAATGGGAGGCGCGGTGGAGAAAATAGCGTTCCTCGCAGCATCCCGAGAGGATGTAGCTCTGACAAGCCAGAACTTTCAGTCTCCTGTTGCAGCTAAGACTAATGACGATACAAAGGCTTACAGCACAGAAATCAAGAAAACCACAGTGAAAATGATTAGCTGTCTGCTCGCTGGATAAATGCAGCACAATAGAGTCTTTCGTTTTCTCTTCGCTAGCCACAGTAACAAAGGAGGCCCTCAGCCAGAAGGTTTTGGACCAGTGGAGGTTATCTCCCCGTAGACGGATGAAAATGACTCTCCTCAACTACGCGTATTCTTAAGCAATAACAACGAGAGCCGTATTATCCACCCAAGAATACCCGTCACCGAAGAGAGTCTTAGAAAACAGGGGGTCTGCCTGACTTTCAGCCAGTGGCATAGGCCAAAGCAGAGTTTTCTCTAGGGTAATTGATTGAAGATGCCCTTTACCACAACGCAAGGCCCCCGTCAAAGGTTGCATCTGCAGACAGAAATGAACACACTTTGCATTTGTAGCAGGAGAGCGAGATGGTGCCAGGGAGGATATCGCATGTAAAATGCTTCCCTTCCCCGGGTGTAACTAGTTATGCGGGGAGGCAGATGGTGAGGGGATCGTCTTACCTGAGAAAGGGTGCTCGGGGATCTCATGTTCTGTCCGGCTTCTTCGGCCCTGGGGCGGCTCCGCCTCCAAACATCCACAATCTGGGTAGAAACGCAAAAAAGTTCAAAGTTAACCGTGTCCGCGTATAGGCTTTCGTACTGCACCTCTCCGCCGTACATGTAACATCGCACAGCACATTAATAGTCAACTACCGTCACCTTCAAAGTCTCACATGCTCATCACACTCATTCAAAGAGGAAGAGAGAGAGAGAGAGAGAGAGAGAAATTGAGAGAGAGAGAGAGAGAGAGAGAGAGAGAGAGAGAGAGAGAGAGAGAGAGAGGAGTCATACAGAAAATCCATTAGCAGCGGGAAGCAAATTACAGATCGTTTGGGGGAAAAAGGGAATGCAATGATGGCTGTCAGAAACGGGGAACAATGACTGTTATTATGGCTCTCATTTTCTGAGGGGTGCAGCAGCTCCCAAATGGAAGTGGAAAAGGATGGACAACAGAACGTGTATTTTTCAAGCCTTTTGGAATTCATTCATACACACTTTTTAACTCAGGTGGAACCACAAATTTAGATTCTCTTTACTATTTTGTTTATGTGTGTGACACGCTGAAACACTCACTGAGGATGTAAATGTGCGATAGGTGGATGTATTCGATTGTAGTGTTGCTTTCCGAAAATGTGCATTTAACAAGCTATTCAAATATAAACTAGCAGTGAACAATGGTGACTCACTATGTGACACGAGAAGCTGCATGCTTGAAATCTAACGCCAAATGTTTCTATAATAGACAGTACAGATAAAACACAGAGTAAACATGGACTGTCTAACATACTTTAAACACAAACAGGCTCAGACACACCCATCCACTGATGCTTGGTCTGAATTTTTACACAATACAAGACTTGCAGTATAATACCACCGAAACAGTTCTCCACACATTACAGATACTGTGATATCAGCAAAGCCTTGTTCAGAGAGGTTTTTGTCAAAGACACACTTTCTGCTTATCGTATTTGAACAGCCCTGTCAAATCTAAAATGACCACCCTCCCATGCTCCTCAAAACACGCATGCAACCCTTTCCACGCCTGGTCCCCACAGTAGATCTGCTTTTGACAACATCTTCCTCAGACTCGAGCAAAAATACACGTATTTAGTCTTCAGCCCGGTCTCCGATAGAAAAGCCATTCTCCTGCAGCAGGTGCATCAACAAGGAGTAAGAGTGGCCGTCCCGATCCTTTCATGACTTTTCCCTCCATTTTGGAGCATTTGAGAACAAACAAAACAACGAAAACGTGATGTGAGGTGGACAAAAGAGAGGACACACGAAAGGAAAAGGGAAGACACAACGTGGACAGAGAGGCAAAGACAAAAAAAGCGTTTTTCTCTTTCTTGTGAAGCTCCTCTTCATTCCACTCACACATCATTACAGCGGCTCACTGACACAGGGCTCCTGCTGCCTGCCAGTGATTGCCATTTAATTGAAGGAGCAGAAATCCCATGAATATGTTAATACGGCAAACACAGTTGACAAATCCAGCAGAAAATATCCACCGCCCCGATAGTAGCGTGCTTACACAAATCTGTAGCACAGCTCACACAATACCCACGGCAACAAATCTTTTCCCCCATGATACTGTGACGAGTCACAGAAAGAACAAAATAGTGGCAGAGAAAAAAATCCTTACTCCACTGAAGCAGGCTTACCCCAGAGATCTCTTGCACTACAGAGCAGCTCCCACTGAGCACAAAGCTGACGATTCCTTCCGTGAGCCGGCAGTGACAGGGGAGGCTGAGGCTGCCGTGCCTCGTTCCTTCAGGTTGGCGTGCCGCGGATCTCCGTGACACCATGTGCCGTCGGCTTCCAGCAGCCACGGAGGCGCAGGATCCCCTCCCAGTGAAAGCAGGTGCGGGAGGATGCGCTCGCCACCTCGCTGGGAAAGAGGAGGAGAGAGGTCTGCCAGTTGTTACTCACAGCAAACTAAGTCACAGGAGGATGAGAAGAGCGAGGGAGTAAGAGGAAATACAGAGAGAGAGAGAGAGAGAGAGAGAGAGAGAGAGAGAGAGAGAGAGGGTGGGTGGGTGGGTGGGAGAGATGGAGTGGGAGAGAGAGACAGACTGAGAGTGAGTGTGTGGCTGTGAGGATAGAGAGAGAGAGAGAGAGAGAGAGAGAGAGAGAGAGAGAGAGAGAGAGAGACCTAAAATACCCAACCACAAGGCAGAGCAAGGAAAGATCGGTCTGTCTTTCGATCTAAGGAGGGATGGACATCGAGAAAGAGAAGCACAGACTAATTAGATTTCAGCTCCAACGCAGTAAGCAAAGGCAGTGAGCCATGAATCTCAGGCATCTAATGGTGGATTAATTGAGGGAGATCTGACGCCCGCTCCTCTTGGTCTAGTCTTCATGACATCTTATTGGAGTGTGGCTCGGTCCTCTGGGAGCACCCATACAACAGAAGCATGATTACCACCAACACCAGTGCTACCATCATCTCCATGCATGACTTCATTGTGGAAGTTATTTACTGTTATGGATGAGCATTTCATTTCTATGCGTACCTTATAGATATAGGTAGTAGTTGTATATAAAACCACTTTTATACATCTAAACGCAAAAAATGACTACATATTACAAATCCTTTACACATTGAAAACGAAATAATGCAGACGATTGTGGAACATTGTGAAAACAAACACATGTGTGATTTATTTATTTAAGCCCAAAATGTTGTGTCATAGCCAAAGATCACATTTATTTAACCATTGCAGTTATTTTTAATACAGATTAAATGTTACTAAACCTCGCACAATACGTGGGTGTGTGTCTGTCTCAAGAAAAACACATTCACTAGATTAGACAACTGAAATGAACCATTGTTATATTTGGAAAAGTCTTCATGTCATTATCCATTGTGTTTTACTGGAAGATGAAAAAATGCCATCTGAAAAACAATGTTAGCAGATGTTAATTTCTTAAACACAATCCTGATATATCACCACATTGAAAGCACACATTTCAGAGATGACAATTTATTTGCTAAATAGAAAATAATGAAGCATATCTTAGACAAAGGCAGTGATGTGATTGATCCCATATTGCAACTACATACTGCCCTCTGTTGGTCACTCTTTATAGCTTAGATATTCCATATAGCCACTCTTTATTCTAAAGCCTTGTGTAGCTATAATTGCCACGACACTCAAATAATATATTGTTTCCCACTTGATAATCAAACCATACTACAATGTTGATTTAGTGTTATTATACTACATACTGTTTAACTATATACTGATCATTTAGAAGCCTAATGTAATGACAAAACATAAAGGGCAAGTCCATTCATTTTTAGAGTATGTATCTTATATGTAATTGATTTTATGAGCCAAACATTTATAGAATCCATTAATAAAGACACAGATGGCCACAACCAAAGTACAAATCCATAAAAGGTGTCAAAGATACATTAACTGAATATGAAGGTCCTGTGTAAATAGGAAGAATATAAAAATGACCTCATTTTATTTAAGTTTAAAACTGATGCATTCAAGTGAAAATATTACTCAGCGTCTCAGATTCCTTACATAAAACCACAGGTCAGATTTTTAGCGGGCACTTTTATGCAGGGTAAGAGTTTGTGAGTTCCCTGTGAATTGAACCCATGACCTTGGTATATATGCTTTACAAAGTGAGCTACAATAAAGCTCACACAATGCTGCGTTTTATACTTCTATATTACACTAATTCAACACTTACAAGACGTCATCCAACAAAAATCTATAATATTTCATTCTAAACCTGGCTTGCTTTCAAACTACAAGGCATAAGCAGCTGTCAAGAAAGCATAAAGACGATTGATAATAACTTAACATTATACATTCAGCTCTATCTCGGATGAAATTCTTTTATTATTTACCCAGCCTCATGTCATTTTAAACCTGTATGACTTTCTTTATTATGTTGAGCACAAAATATTTTGAGAAATACAATGGGAGTCAATGGGGTCCAATCTTGATTGGTTACAAACTTTCTTCAAAATATCTTCTTTTGTGTTCTGCAGTAGAAGAGTGAACTATGCTTTCTTTAGCTGTTTCGGTTGTGAACATTGGCTTGCGCTTGTTTCAGGAAACACAAATCTGTTAAATCAGTAGTGCAATACATATTCAATGTTTCTTCTGCATGCTTCTCAACACCAGACTTGTTCAGCAGTGTTGCTCTAAACCTCCTTGTGAACCTTTAACAAATAACTGTAGGTGAAGATGCACACTGTATCAATATCTCCTTTAAAAAACTAGCTTTTCAGCATTATTGTTGTACAAGGAAAATGGATTGCCTAGAGACCGTTACTCTCCGCATTCACAGATACAGCATTCTCCAATAGTGCAGTTTAGCACATTCTGAACTAAAAGTAGACAACTGATAAAATGTAAATGGTGTCAGCAGTTTAACAGTATACAGTACGGTATAAAGGTTCCCCAAGACGGCTGAACCTGCCAGTGGCCCGAGATGTAAATACACACACCCACACAGCACACAGGATTGGCCCATGCTGTCAGATTAGAAGCAATCAGAGGGGAGCGGTTATCTTTTTCTCTGCCCCTCCCCCCTTCATTCCCCAGATCACATATGCTAATTGGCTACTCTCTGATGCAAATTATTTGCAAGTTCGGAGTGCTGCTCGTGGCATCTGCTCAGACCGGCCTGCTTCAAGAATGTGGGTGTGTGAGTTTGTGTGGGTGTGTGTTTCTTGCTGGCTTGATATCGTAGTGATCCTCAACCGGTGGGTCACAGGTCTGTTTTGATTGAGTGGCGGACTGAAGGAAAGAAAACGATATTGAATACAAATTGTAAATGGCAACTAACCACATAACTTTTTATGACAATATTTTATTTTTAGATGCTTTGTTGTTGAGAATCAAGGCATCCAATTACATGGTAATACTGTTAAATTAATAAATCAATAAACATATTTTATGTAATGTATATATACTATAAACGTACTATAAACTATGCAAAAATGAAAATTCTGTCCTATCGTATGGTATATTCTTTCCTTTGCAGAACACAAATGAAGATATTTTGAAAAATGTTGGTAAACACAAATGGACTTATATTGTGTGGACACAAAACCAATGCAGGTCAATGGGCACCAACGGTTTTCTGTTATCGACATTCTTCAAAATATCCTCTTTTGTGTTCTGCAGAAGAAAGAAAGTCATACAGGTTTTTTTGGGTGAGCTATATTATTGTTATATGAAGCATATCATTTTTTCATCTGGAGGCTTTATTGGCCATTTAGTTTTTATATCTGATGAACTTTTATTTCTTATTATTTATTTAAAGCATGCAAAAAGCATTAAACTGGTGATCTCAAGCACAGGTCTCATATGCCAAAAAGTGGTTTCTGTTTCTGATCCAGTAATGCAGGAACGAGTGGCTTTTCACCGAACAGAATGGCATAATCTTGCAAATCTCTCATCTCCATGTCATGTCTGGTAGGCCCCCGCCACTGTCAGACATGTGGCATTCAGCATGCATGACAGCACAGCAGTACATCTCCACATCGTTCAGCAGTCAACAATCTTACAGGCCATTTGAATTGCAGCAGACAAGGCCAACTGCAGCAGAATCTCTGCCTGACAGCGGGACTGTGCATGAAATCATGCAAAACATATGAGCTCTTGATTGGATGTCCACTCCAGCGCGAGGTACACACACAACGGCGTGCGCATTTGTTCGCGTGTGTGCGTCTGCATGTGTGTTGGACCGTGGCTGACGGGTTGTTGACACATTCTCATTACACTGGGATCATGTTGCTTTTGGCCCCGAGTGGCTGGCTGCCGTTCCTTTACCTCACACATGCTCGGCCACATATTCTATTATCAGCAACTCATAGAGTGTTTGATTATGACAAGTCATTCGAAAAAAAGTGTGATGCTTTTTCTTTCCTTTTCCTTTTTTTCAGTCACACTCAAAAAGTAATGTAATGTCAGTGACAAATCTTGCTTTGAGCTTAACATTTGCCTTGAAATCATTTTATTGTTTCCATTTTATCACAGCATAATTGTAATGGAAATTGAAACGCAATCTTTTATCATGCAGATGCATATAATTTATTGCTGTCAACATACTTGTGCTTTAGGCTATAGTAGTGCGAGAGAGAGAGAGAGAGAGAGAGAGAGAGAGAGAGAGAGAGAGAGAGAGAGAGAGAGAATTTATGTTCTGCAACAGCGCTCTTTCATTGTCATTCTTTGTCAACACTTGGGTTGACAAAGGGAACACATATACTGATCAAATGTATAGCTTGAATGCACTGTAAGTTGCACTAGATATAAAACATAACGTAAATTATATCTATTATAATAATATAAATTATAACATAACGTAAATTATATCTATTATAATAATATAAATTATATTCTGTATAATATGAGTTAAAAGCAGCACATTACAATTTGGGTGTCAGTTTAAGAAACACTACCATATAAGACCTGACCGTGATGAAAGAGCCAAACCCAAACACATCTGCCCCCCGTCTCCAGCTCACCATCATACGTCTGCCCCTGCCACCCGCTGGCATTTAGAGAAAGCGCCAAAAGACCCGAATCAAATAATGCTTTATGGACACGGTGTCCTGCAAATGTTACATAACCCTCCATTACGTGCAGATTTCCCGTGAGATTGACTGGCCAATCGACCCCGGTAGGATGTGGGGAGGGGTTCGGTGGACAGGAATACCGATAAGTTAAGAAAAAGCTCATTTAGACCTGAATAGAAATTATTGACCTGGAAGCAGCTGCTGGTTGCTTGCTGATTTGTTGCCGGTTCTGGCAAGAGCAATTACTGCTGTGGTCTGGTCACTTGGAGCCTGTGATAAAAGTTAATGACTGAGTTCACTGGCTGGAGAAGATGGGGTCCTTTATGTCTTTGTATGCTTATTTGTATTTTGCTCATTTCATTTTGAAATCTATAATAAAAAACTAGAATACAGGCATAATAGTTTGTGTGAAAAGGTAAATGATATAATATTATAAATTGTTTTGAATTAATGCCTGATATTACGGCACCTTGGAATTATGAGGTTCTGGGCGGTTTTGAGAGGTTTTCGCATTTTATTTGACATTGTAGACAGAACCTTTTTGTTTTCTAAAAAAAAAACTGTCCCAAAACATGTACAACATCACATAATGTAAATAAGTTTAAGAATCAATAAATATCTCAGTTTTGACAAAAATGTCAGATAGAATATTTTTTGTATAAGGGAATGGAAACTGATCGAATTGGCTTTAGTGTAGTGCAGGAAGTTATGTCATATGTTATGAGGACAAGCGATGAGGTCAAAAATATTTTCATATATGCATTGATGAGTCATTCACACAAGACCAATAATATAATATGCATTAGAAAAATACTGTGGAAAGAGCCCATTTTGCTTTCATTATGACATTACAGCATGTACTTAAGATGACATGAGCTCCACGGGTTTATGCAAAACCTGATGATCCATGAGGATCCAGTTTCATTTTAAAATGTTCATAAGAGCCTTAATGAGAACAAGAAAATATGACTTTTGTTTTTGCTTTAGATGGTTTCATGTGATGCACCTGCCTGGCACAAAGTTAACTTGTTAACCTGTCTGTGTTTCTTGATCGGTCTGGCTAGTGGCTAATAATATAACTATATAATATTCATAAATAAACAATTTGTTGAATGGATCGTGTAACTTTGTCACATTTAAGTTTAGCCGATTCTTTTACTTTTAAACCAAAATAATACTGAATAGACATACTTTTATCTTGCTAGCTATGTCATTTACTTGTTATTTCTTTTGCTTGTTATCAGAAATAATCTGCAGGGACTCGATTCTTTGTGGATGTGTACCGGAAGTTAAGTTTGGGCCACAGAAGCGTGCATGCGCAGTATCGTTTCTTTATGTTGCTGCTTTGAAACCGTCTATCACCTATCAGATTTCCTCTTGCACTTGCACAGAGGTTATTTTTCTTTTACTCATAGACAAGCAATGTTTGCTCACAATATTGAGAAAGATGCCAAACACCAGACTAGGCTTTTAATGCATCAGGTCCCGTTTGTACGTTTTGTCATTTTGTCAAAGCTACAGACTAAGACTAGCAGTGATATTAGCATGGGTCTAGTCATTGGTTTAGTTTGCAGTTAAGTTCTTCAAAACGCTTTAGTTTTTCCCTCGCTCTCATGTGGATTTTCAAACCGAGGCCGGAATATCTGAAACAGGGCAGACTTTTTCATATGTCCCTCCGTGAAGCCCACCTCTCAACTACGGTTATCTCAAGAACAGCAGTCGCATTCCTGGATATTTCAGTTCTTTCCTCAGTAATGAATGCCACTTTGAGACACTTCTCCTCACACCTCCCTACAGGTTCTGCGGCTAAGCTTCATGCTGATTATCTTGTCAGATCCTGTTCCCGTGCTAGGCTGCTAGATGACAGCGCAGTCGGGCTAACCTGCTAACCTGCCCGACGACAGTACACACATGACGAATGGTGTGCGGGGGAGCTGCTCGCTATTAATTAAGTCAAATAGTCGAATGTCAAAGCGGCAAAGGTCAGCGCTAATCTCTGAGACCTGTCTTTGCTACTCCGTGCCGGAGACACTGTCTCACAGCCGGCCGTATCGACAGACACGTATTGCTTTATCTTTTGATTATGAGTCACCCTTTATCCCAACCCTACAAAATTGATTGTTTACTCTGTGTAATTCCTTCGGGACAAAAGGAAATAACAGAGGAGAAATGTGCTTTTTTATATGGCCTTTTTAATATGGATGTTGAGTACCTCCTGGTTGTGATGTAATCCAGGGTAACAGCAAAGTTCTTTATTTTGACTGTTTTAGTTTCTCCCTTTGTGACACAGGTTTGTCATATTTTCATCATCCTCATCATCATCATCTCTTGCCTTCTTAGGCATCATTTAAAGAAACAGTTCACCCAAAAATGACATTTCTGACATTACTTACTTAACTTCATGTCACAATTTTCTTTCATTTGTGAAACACAAAAGGAGATATTTAAGGGATAGTTCGCTCAAAATTGAAAATTCTGTCATCTGTCATCACCCTCTTGTCATTTTAAACCTATATGACTTACTTAAAACACAAAAGCAGTTATTTTGAAGAATGCTGGTAACCGAACAATGGCAGTACTCGTTCACTTGCATTGGTTTTGTGTCTGTACAATAGAAATATCTTCTTTTGTGTTCTGCAGTAGAGAGAAAGTCATACAGGTTTGAAATGACAAGAGGGTGAGTAAATAATGACAGAATGTTCATTTTTGGTGTGAACTATCCCTTTAAAGCAAAATGTGTGAGCTCTTTCCCATACAATTAAAATTACAATTAAAATGAATAGTGATCATGACAGTGAAGCAAGATTTTTGAATCAATTCTTTTCCTCAAATCACTAAATTTATGTCAATACCTCACTTAATTGGAATATAAAGCACAAAACTGTATAGACAACATTTATGATACTTATTTTTTTTACTTTGACAGTCTCTGGACCCCATACAGTACATTTACCTTTACAGAAAAGACACGAATTTCACACGAAATTTTCTATATGAAAAGAAACTGATTGTTTGGAGAGCCGCTTTGGTGTTCCACAAAGGCCCAAAAGGACAGTATGACAGGTTTAAAATAAAATGAGGGTGAGTAAATCTTGTTGAAAATAAACTTTTTTTAGGTGAGCTACCCCTTTATACAGATTTGTAAGGTTTTTTTTACATTTAAGAAAACACAGACCTCCTGCAGAAACACTGTTAAAATGTCATATCAAACAGATGTGTATGTATACAGCGAGTGGTCAGTGGGCACAGCAGTATGGTAAAGATATGGGGAGTGTTGCTATCCGGTAGGAGCAGTTAGACAGCATATAGCTTATAATGAGGAATTTTCCCCTGCTGCTCATAGATCTGCTGGGTCGATCATTAGCCGTCTCCATGCTCGCTGATTTGTGTTTTAATGGCTCTGTCTGACTGTCCCAGGGAAGTCCAATAGCTATATATAGACAGAGAAACAAAGTGCTAGCATTGCAGGATACATTTTAAACCTTTAATAATGTACCGGTTATATGTTAAAGAGAATGTGGTATAGCATATATATGACTTTCTCGATACATTTAGTTGCTCTAGAAATGAGAAATTTGTGTTTCATTCACTTCTATTTGTACGCATGTGAACATAAGAGAGCAGAAACACAAACAATGAGAAAATGGCCTTTAAAGTTGTCCATTAGAGGCGCTGTAGCAGGCCGTCACTAAGGAGAAACAGGTTTGTTTTAATGCTCTCTATTGGCTTGCAGCTGTAATGATGTTGTGGAGAATAGATGAACCCGAAAGCTGAAACTCTGAGCTTTACATAGATACCAAACTTGTGTGGGCAATTCCCAAAGAGCGGACAGGAGCGTTTTCGGCCATTTTTGTTAGCGATTTTGCTGCATTCACTCACAAAAATAAAGTTTTAATATAAATAATATCTTCATGGAACATGATCTTTACTTAAAGGTACTGTGTGTAGGTTTTTGGAGTCTCTAACAGAAATGCAATATACTATCCATAACTATGTGTTCAGAGGTGTATAAAGACATTACACAATGAAGAGTTATGCTTTTCTTACTGTACCTTAGAACGAGCTGTTTTTATCTACATACATCGCAAGCTCACCCTTATTAGAATTCTCCATGTTGTGACTACAGTATCACTAAACGGACAAACGGCTCTACAGAACGCGTTTCGTAAATACGTTTTCTCTTTTGGGAAAGAAGCGAAAACGTGACGACATCTTAATCCTCTCACGGACTCCGTAGCGCTTAAAACAGGAGGGGGTGAAGTGAGCTGGTGGGTTGCAATTCGCAACCTTACCACTAGATGCTACACTTTGGACCTTTAATATCCTAATGATTTTTGGCATAAAAGAAAAATCTATAATTTTGACCCATACAATGTATTTTTGGCTATTACTACAAATGTTTTCGTGCTACTTAAGCATATTTTTTGTTTTTTCAACCTCACAAGACTCAAGCAACACAGAACGCAATTTAAGATCACACAAAAGTAAAGTAAAAGCACATTTTACTATTTAGTCAATTTCATTGTTATTCTCTGCCACGTCTCTTTCCTTTAGAGACACAAGCACCAGTTTTTCAAGATGCCTGTCAATACTTTTACCTTACCGACCATAAACATACTGTATATTCAAATCACACCGCATGAATTAGTTTTTTTGTCTGGAAGAGTTTTCAATTACTAATTTGTTTTATATGTGAGCTCCAGTATGTGTGGGTAGTCTAAAGCCTGTTAATGTATTCTACACTTTGCATAGATTTACACGTATCTCCCTCTAAAAAGCATTCCAGCGCCACACATGCTGTTTACTGCATTGTTTTTCTGCGTGCTCATGAAATATATATAATACAAAAAAACAATTTGTTTCGTTTCCCAGACATGGCATCCTCGATTAATAATTAATGCCTGTATTCCAACACATTTGAATCATTAAACATATGGAACACAGCACTATAATCATTATCCATTCAGCCCCAGCGTACACAGCGTTTCGGCTGACTTTTGCCTTTCTTTCCCAAGCTAAGCCCTGCAGTTGGTTTTAAAAACGCGTCCATCCAACTAAAACCATTTTGATCAGAGCAAATGGAGTCAGTTAAGCGAGTGGGCCTGTTTTTAAAGCCCATGGCTCTAGTCTTGCTCCACGCAGCAGGTCGCCCTGCTCTGTGGCTGGGCAGTAGATGACTTGTCAAGACGGTTTTATGTATTTTTATACACATACACACACACACATATATAAATATATATATATATATATATATATATATATTGGTTTCTACCCATGGACCGCAAAGCGTCGGCCTCTCCTGGCAGCTCCTCTGGCTGTTTAGAATCATTAATGTTCTTCAAATACCCCAGCGCTCCAGCAGCCCCTGCCGAGCATGGTGGACTGCAACGCATAGCCTGCAGGGAGCAAGATAAAACCAGGAAGAGAGAGAGAGAGTTTGAAAGAGAATCAAAGTCCAGCATCAAAAAGTCAGCCTTCTCTTATGAAGCTGTAAAAAAAGGGAGAGAAAGACAGCAAAACAGAAAGACGGGAAAAAGGAGTTTGGGGATGAAAAAACGTGGGGCTTGGTAGATACGACTCCAGCTGGCAGGGAAGTCATAGCTCTCTGTAATGGAAATTTCCGATAGGTCCAATGATGAGCAGAGAGAACATACCGCTTTTTTTAAACTCTCCTCACAGATGGACTTCCAAATGTTTCGGGGGAGGCTCTGTCTCTGTCTCTCTCTCTCTCTCTCTCTCCTTCATGGCAGCATGGGTATATTTGGAAACTCAACAAACACTAGGACAAGAAACAGTTGCCACCGCTCCCTGTTGCGAGGTGCTGGAAAGGCAAATGAATAGCGGGATCGTTAGTCTAATGATTGACATGAGGGGCCAGAAAAGACAAGCCCCTCTGAGCAGGTGTGTTCAGTGTTTGACTTTCGACTCAATCAATTACAGGAGATTAGTCTATAGTCCTAAAGCCACCAGCGGGCCGGGTTCTTTCTTTTGACGGAAAGGTCACGCGGGGACTTTCGAACGCACGCGTGATGAAAATCAGAGAATGTTTGCGAACTTCATTGTGTAAATGAGGAGCAGTTATTGGAAAAACCGTGTCTCTGATAGTTTTCAGCCAGGCAGCGAGCGATGAGTGGGCAGTTTCATGTGAGCGGGTGTGAGAATGTAAAGTCTGGTGCACTCCGTTGCTCAGAAGTGTAAGCAAATGTGCAGTTATATCTAAACCTGAAAAGTTACAGAACTATAACCTCTTTATCAAAACCACTATTTCATTGCAAGGACATAGTAAATAAAGTGGAGTGTAGATGTTGCACAAATATGGGGTAGGCCAATACAGTCTCTTTTATGATGTGGCTAATTCGTACGATCTTATTTGTATGTTTTCGTATGATTTGCGCCAGTGATATTATGCTTAGGGGTGGCGCTTTAATATTGCTTTATTAATTAAAAAAATTGCTTGTTTTTGTATTGTTAAACATTGTACAAATTCACACAAATTAAAAATTATATGTCATAAAATAGTTACGAATAGTTACGAATACACGCCTTAAAGAGAGTTTGAATTATAAAAAATTGTGTTACATTTGAAAAATACTAAATACTAGATGCATTTCATTTCAAGAAATTAATTTTAATTTCTCATACATTTTATGTATAGTAAGCATTCGGGGCATTACAACTGGCCGCTGTGACAAAAATAGACAAAAATATAATTCTTAGTAATTTCTTTTATTAGAAAACTAAAATGTATTTAAAAAACTATTTTTCCAATGGATGACATGCAATAAAGAAAAAAATGAGCAAGCAAGTGTCCATAATAGAAGGAAATTCCTTCAATACAGTATAAAAGGCTTTAGGATAAGCTTACTGATAAAATGCCACAAGTACTAGAATATTTTTATATTCAGTAAAGATTTCTACAAATATAACAGTTGTGCTATTCCATGTGAAAAAATATAAAGTATACAGTGTTTCATATGCTTTTACTATATGGAAGTCTCGATTATTGTGGCACATTGTTGATTGGAAAGATCACAGTTGTATTGTTTAGCGTCTGCCCGCAGTATGGAGCGATACATTAAACATGAGAGGGACTTTGGAAGTGTGCAGTAGTTTTCTGCTATAAAGTGGAATTGCTAAAGAGGTTCAAATTCCAGCGGAGGCAATGGGGTGGAAGAGCTAAAACCGCTGAGAGGGCCAAGAGAAGAGAGTGAGCCAAAGGCCCGTTTGAGGCGCTTTACTTGCTCTCGCCTCATAAATAATGCAGTAGCATTCATCTCATTTCCATGCTCGCAGTCACGAGCGGAGTGCTAATAGCTTAACTAATTGCTCTAAACAGGGGCGGTGGTTAATTGGGATGAGCGACTGCATTAGAGGAACGGCTTTAATGAGCGACGCCACATTCCCAGCAGCCTCTGATCCGTGCCGTGACCCAAGAACTGTCAGACTGCCCTCCAGCTTTTTACCCCGCTGATCCGCGAGCTGACCCGAGACCCGTGGGGCCGATTTGAAACTCCCTGAACCGCTCCAACATGCGGGACTTCGCCAGCAGAACCCAGACAATTCGAACGCCCGGGGAGGAAGACGAACACCCCGCGCGTACACGCCAAAACGTGCCCGAGAGACGAATCAATAACAAGTTCCATGGTGTCAACATAAAGAGTTCTTGTTGGGTAGGAGATCACAGAGACCCAACAGTGCAGATAGGGTGTAAAATCAGGTCATGATCAGTGTCGGAACAGACAGAGATAACGGGTTTGATTGAAAAAGAGATGGAGCCCTTGTGAAGTGTGTAATTCAAGGAAGCGCATCAGCCTACCCGTGGGACGACACTATCTCCCTGCGCGTCTTTGTCGAGCGCCGGGGAAAGTAGGCAAGCCGTTTTCTGAATGCACAACCACAGGCAGCGGCATGCATTTCATACACAGATGCAGGACAAATAAAAAGCACAGGTTGTTTTGTTTCAACAGGGGATTAAATATTTATCCAGCGTATTTTATTAACAGGCCGAGGCGCTGAGGCGAAGCAGGCGCCACAGCTGTTCTGTCACATTTCTAAATAGCTGTGGGTTGTTTGTTGTATTGTGTGTCGCTTATTTATTTATTTATATTTGTTTGTTCTCGTGTACCCACGAGAAGACAATGGGATTTCACATCAAAAAACGAGAGAACGTGTCAGAACGTATGACTGCATTCAGGTGACTCATGCATCCCGAAGCTTGTTCCTATACACGGTTTTGAATGTTGTCACATCTCTGTCTGACAAATCAGTTCTTCGCATTCCCTTTGCATTGTTTGACAGCATTCTTTTAAAGACTTTTGATGCTTTTTTATCTCTACAGAGTATTATACAAGTACTCTTCGAAGGCATTTGTGTAGGATTGATGTGTGTTTGTGTAGCGGCACATGTTGCTGTTGTTTCGTGTGCCAAAACTGGGGCGGATTCTTTCAGGGTATACTTAAATTTTTTTTAAATCTGGATGATTGGGACATTTGTATAAGTCTCCTTGGGATTAAATCCATAACCTTTGTGAGAACTACAGTAGTACAGTAAACCATGCCAACATATTTAAAAGGATAGTTCACCCAAAAATGTAAATTATTTTATTCTTTACACAGCCTCACATCATTCCAAACCTGCACAAATAACTTTTGTCTACAGAAAACAAAAGAAAATATTTTAAAGAATGTTGGTAGCCAAACAACATTGGCCATCATTGACTTCCATTGTATAGACACAAAACCACTGAGACGTTTCTTAAAATATCTTGCTTTGTGTTCCACGTGTCCATTGTCATGATAACATACACCAGTGCTACTATAAAAATGTGCATGTGTGTAAATATGCTCCTTTGAGCAAAAAAACAATAAAAACAATAAATGGGAGATGCACCAGCAATGATCATTGTGCTGAAAAACAAGAATTTTTTAATGCTGTGACATTTCGCTGTAGAACAAGTGTGATAAACCAGCACAAGCAGTATGAGAGCAAACTTATGTAATTATGTGTAACTATCATCAAACACGATGTAGCGTAATCTGTAAGGTGGTGTTGAATTAAGTCCTAGCAGCTTTTTAGTGGTGCGAAAAAGCTTTAGACTGTAAAAAATTATGACTGGTGTGCTAGTAAGCAACCATTATTTTGCCGTTCACATCCTGCCAGTCTTTGTTAGCAGTGGTCCCTCGTGTATGCTAATTGCAGGCCGAGTTTAAATCAATACCTTTGAGGGAAGGAGGCGATGAAATCCATCCAAACTGCCGTGCGCTCACAAAGGCCTCATTAAAGAGTGGAGCTACCACGATGCATCCCACTCAACACCCCCGCCTGCCTCCCACCCCTTCACGCTCACCAATATTTGTGTTTAGGGCCCCATGCCGTGCACACGCTCAGAACATAGTTCCTGTCATCCATACATTTGAGCTGCGCTGCGATCTCGTGTGATCCACATGCAGCGAGCATTTCTACGATTGATGATAAAAACAACATGGAAACAAAGTGCAATAGAACACATGACAGAAGAGATGGAGGAAATAGGAGGTGTGGGTGTTGGATGTGGTGAGGGGTCAGAAAATAATAGGAGAGTTTGTAAGGGTGAACTGTAGAGCTGCCATAGTCCAATTATTGAAATTCTTTGTCTCTCACTCTCAACCTTCTTTTGCACATGTATGCTACACACACACACACACACACACACACACACACACACACACACACACACACACACACACACACACACACACACACACACACTTATTCTGTTCCTCATGGTCCCTTACATTAACTGTAAAGAGGGGGTGCTAATTAAATTTCTTTTGGGACAGACAGAAAGAAGGTGAAACAGAACACACTGGAATTGGGCAGAATCAAAAGTGACTTAAACTTTCAGACTTTAATGAAAGACCTGAGGTTCTTAAAGATGCTGAAAGCATTTTATAACCCCCACCTAGTCGTGTTACTTGTTAACTTGACAATATGAAAAAAAAAATGTATCCTGAAAAAAAATTGGTTGGACTTTATTTTACAGTACGTGCACTTTCAGTGTACTTATAGTGTACTTACCCAACAAAATACTGGTAGCTATTAGTTATTAATAGGGGGTAGGTTTAGTGGTAGGTTCAGGGTTAGTATATACACAGTTACAGTAAATAGTATGTACATAGGTAACAGGACTGTAAAATAAAGTCAGATTAAATGCCACAAACATGATAAATTTGGTCAATTCCGTTGCTTATTCAACAATACTTGGCTATCCGGTAGCTTAAGAAAAAGGTGCAATTAAATTCAAGATTATGTTCTTACCCCACTGGCAGATGTTTTTTTGCATATTTTAAACATAATCATACTTCATTCTTATTTTTTCTTTCATAAAACAAGACTAAGGGCCAGATTTACTAAGAGCTTGCGGCAGCGTAAATGGCTCTTTTGGTGTAAAAAAACTACTGTCTGTATTTACTAATGACACGCAGTGAGAATTAGAGCTAAAAAGGCATGGACACAGCTGTTTTTGCCACTGACCTTATTGCATATGCATTTGTAAGATGCATTCACTAACATGTGCGCCTTGTTAGTATAAATCCCCCGCTGAAATGTCCACTCCCATCTGCGCTTTTTTGCGGCCCTTAAGTATCTTGATTTAAGATATTTTACTAGATAAAGACAAAAATGCTTACTTAAAATTTCATTTTGGCACATGTCCGCATCATTTGATATCATCTGGTGTGTGCGTCACTTGATAGATTTCACGCATTTCTTTTCTTAATCGTCGCTTTGTCCTGAAACTTTGGATGTCCAAATTTGCTGTTTGTCATGAAATGGAAAAAAACACTGTACTTTTAAAATGATTAAGTACTGTCAAAGTTGACAAGCGCTTTTTAATACTATTTATTGGTTAGATATTTAGTTATATATTATAAAATGTACAAAATTAGATAATTACAAAACCCAGTTACAAACATAAAGGGTGATAATAATTTATTTACAAAAAAAATCATGAAATATGTAGATACAACGTTCGGGAAGTATAGCAGCGATATGTATTTGTTACAGAAAAGTTTTGCTCAAAAACACTTAAGTTAATCATGTTCAACCTGGTTCATTTACAGTAAAAATAAATCCTCATTATCTGATCACTAACACAATTAAGACATTTTTAGCTGTGGAGGCTGTGAAAACAGCATGCCACACATTCAAGTTACATGAAATAATTATTCCAGTGCACCTTTCGAGAGAGGCCAAGCTGTTGTCATTGTGCTGAGAACAGAAAAACAGAACTTGTTTGATTCTGCTGTCAGGGCTAATTTGATGTGAGTATTATTGGTAAGTAAAACACCCACTCTGTTCAGCTGAAACTCATTTATTTGTAAGGTAAATCTATACGGGGATAATAACTCATTATTGTTATGACAGTATCTATATAAGAATAGAATTGACCACAATTCGATATGTCCCGTAATTAAGCTGCAAACTGAAAGAGCTTAATTAACACTGACAAGAACTTCCAAAGACGACATGCAGGAAAAACACTTTATATCATTATCAAAATAATTACTTCAGGCATTACTTGTCTGTTTGAGCTATTAAAGGAAAACTGCTTTATATCCAGTGGGCCAGCATCCTGAGGGACTTGTACATGAATATTAAAAATTCTTCCACTTAATATGCCCTTGATAGATGTAAGTGTTCCCAGCCTAGCCTATCTGTTGATCTACACTGGATCCACCAGCGTGTGCACATGGCCACATGCACTCTAAGGCTTGGGCTATTTAACCCATGAGGCGCTACAGCCAAAGATGGCCTGTAATTTGGACCTGGCAAATCAAAGTGCCAGGGAACTCGATCAATTTCAAATTGTACATTGGAGTCATTTAGCGCGCTGGCAGAGGCACCGCAGCCACTGTAACGCAGCTCTGGTCCGGTTGCTATAGTAACGGCAGGCAGAAGAGAGGCGGCCCGGCCGGTGCGTGTTGGAGCGAATGTGACTCCCGTGAACTGTCTGATAGCATGCAGGAGACGAGAGCTAGCGCACAGAGGATTAGGAGAATGTGTTCACAGGAAATGAACTGAGAGATATGTGAGAGAAGACGAGAGGGAAAAAGAAAAGATGGCTGGTGGAAATAGGCAGAGGGAAGGAGATGAGAAGAGGATTCTGGAGAGAATTACACCATACCCCCCCCAATTCATCTTTTGTATCATATCTGTTGCATTGATTTCAAGAGCACATGAGGCAAGTGTCCACGTTGAAACATTTATACATGTAGCTATTTGTGAAACAAATTAAAGTATTTACTAGCTAACAGGTTCCACACTTTACATGTACAACATTCACAAATCCTGTTTGTGAATTCTAAACCACCACAGAGAAAAATGCTGTTGAAAAGTTTAATTTAAGTATGAGCTTAGTCTCAGATGTTTCTCCTAAAATTGATCAGATCATCATATATAAAACAGGAACGTGTTTAAATACATTATATAAAAATTCACCCTTGAAACAAAAGAAGATATTTTGTAAATGTTTTTTTTTGGTCAATACAATTAAGTCAGTGGGGTATAACGTTTGTTGGTTACCAACATTCTTCAAAATATTTAATTTTGTGTTCTGCAGAAGAAAGTCTTACAGTTTTGGAATGACATAAGGGTGAATGAGTTATCAAATCATTTTCATGTGAACTATCTCTTTACATGAAGCTGTAGATTGTTTAGGTAAAATAATCTGGATTTGGTTAAATTTGATGAGAAATATGAAATCTTCAACAATATTCACTTGATTGGACACTTGGAAAATCTGATCATATTTTATGACATTGTTGTTATTACTTCTCAAACTCTAATGAAGATATTTGGGATTTCTGGGTCTTTTTCTCAAGAGAAATATCTGCAGAAGGGATAGTTCACCCAAAACTTTTAATTCTGTCATGAATTACTCACTCTCTAGTTGTTCCAAATCTGTATATTTGTTTTGTTCTGATGAACACAGAGAAACATATTTGGACAAATGCTTATAACCAGTCTTGGACCCCATTGACTACCATAGTAGGAAAAAATATAATGGCAGTACCCCAGAACTTTTGCCGTCCTACATTCTTCTCATTTTGTGTTCAACAGAAAACATTTCAGTCATTTTTCCTACTATGGTAGTCATTGGGGTCCAAGAACTGTTTGGTTATAAGCATTATTCCAAATATCTTTCTCTGTGTTCATCAAAACAAATAAATATATACAGATTTGGAACAACTCAAAGGTAAATGGGTAAAGCGAGACAGAATTAAATTTTGGGATTTTTGAACTGTCCCTTTAAGCAAAAGTTTGTCAGTTTAGGGCAACTGTAGAAACAACATGGTGAATTCCATGTAAGGGGACCCGCTGTGTATGTAGATAGAAATAGCTCATTCTAAGATAATAAAAACATAACGCTTTATTATGTAAGGGGTTTATACACCTCTGAAGACATAGTTATGTAGTTTTGAACTAAATTCAACAATGCACATATAAATGTTTTTGGACCGCTAGTTGACCATTGTGGCCCGTCCTATACTGTAGGCATAATGCACCCATTCACCTCAGTGTGTTTCAGGCAGCCAGAAACGCTCCGAACAGACTGTCTGCACTGGTCACACTAATGAAGCAAATGGACGGAAATGCCACGTGAAAGGAACTGATGTATGGAGGCTGTTGTTGAGGGGGAGGTTAGTGTTGATCTGATTAAAGACTGGCAGTGATGAAGCAGGACCGAGTAAGGAGCCTGACTCACTCCAGGGACGGGACAGTGCCACCAGGTTCAATTGGGATCAGGATGCATGGTTCTCCTTCTCGCTATTGGCATGTGCTAGGTGGCGTCCCAAGAAACATTCATCTTAATATTTTCTCTCCTGTGAATTCGTAACATCTTGTCCCTGAGTCGTACAGCAAGACGACTTCCATCCATTCTAAACGCATTAGACCCCCCCCCCAGGGTTTGACTTCTTTTTCTCCACGCCAACAATTTATGTCGAGATAACGGTTTGGATCAATGTGATGAGAGGTCGTGACAGAGACGTGAATTTATTTCTGTCACAGCCTTCATTCATTCCTCCTCCTATGCATTCATCAGGGTTAATGCATATTTATGCATAGCGGCCGTTGCTGGCGAGCCGATAATGGTTAAATTAATCAAAGAAAAAAATCTATTGAAAGTGTGTTAAGAGTTATGGTCGGACTGTGATGACCTTTCTAGTGCTCTTTTTCATACAGGACTGTAATCTAGTCAGTTTAAGATGTGACCTTTGAGGACGTTCCCTAGGATTACCCTTTATAAATGCATATGAAACAGAAGGTTACGTGCTGGATCTCTGTAGAACAGTAGAATTGAGGAATCAACAACAAGACGCTCTATGTGGTCTAAACAAAAGAATGACCTTCTGTCTGGATCTTTGCCTGTGGCCAATTACAGATCAACAAAAGGTTATTTAAAGTACAGGAATGAGATATGAGATGCATCTGATACATGAGTTGTACTGCTGCACTTGCAAAATACAAATCTGGACTATTACATTCTGAGAGATTAATGCCCTTTCGTTTGAATATGAATCTATCTAACCGCACACGAGATGAGGAAAAACTGTTGCTGTTAATACACAGCAGAGATTCAGGCAGAATGCTCTCAACATGATGTAAGGTTGCCTCAGTTCTCTTTCAGGAAAACCCTCATGATTTTATTTCAGCAGGCAACAGTGCCATCTGTTGGTGTGAATCCCAACTGTCTTCTTTAAAATGTAATGGCACGTAACAAACAACACAAACACATTGTAACACACATATCATTATAGAAAAGCTTTTATATGTAACACATACAGCTGCAGAAGAAATCAAGAGACCATTTTCAGTTTTTACTTTTTATAGTTATGCGTTTAAGTAAAATGATAATTTGCTTTATTCTGTTAACTACTAACAATATTTCTCTCAAATTTCAAACCAATATGTTTTTTCTATTTGCATTTATTTGCAGAAAATAAACAGGTCAAAATAACAGAAAAGATCTGTATTTTTTCAGACATCAAATAAGTTCATGATGTTTTTTTATGTAATGACCTCAATTTTATCACAGTTTTGTCATCCTGTCAGTCTTTCACATTGCTGTTGGATGACTTTGTCACTCCTGAGGTTTGATTTTGTTGAAATTTAACATACACTTGACTGGAATGACCACAATACGTCCAGAAATGCTGATTAAATTTTTCTGAGATCCAGTCTCAACCCAAAATGTTATAGTGAGTGACTGGCTGCATCTCAAATCTTGTTTTTATCTAAAAAAACTATCACCTGTGGCATAAACTGTTCCATACATTAGCAAAATTAATTTAAAAAAAATAGAGGCCTGAATTTTTCAATTTACAGAGATGTATTCAAATAAGAAATGTATTGGGGTAATAGAATGTGCTTAAGACTACATTTGACTCACAATTGGTTTTTACAAACAGCCTTAGTCATAGTTCTATATTGATAAATGTCCATTGGAATATTTGAGTTTAAGGTATCACATATACATCATTGATTTCAGTTTTCTTTCTATATTTTAACTTAATTAGCAGTGCAGTCCTAGGAACCAGCACATCTGAGTCTGCTTAAAAGAGCTTCTTTTGGATCAAAGAGAATTACTGACAGCTAGATCATTTTAAAAGCAGCCATCCAACTAAAACCTTTCCAATTTCAGCCTCATTACAGTCAACCATTGGGAAAATGAGTTTCTTTTAAATGGTTGCTCCCTTTCTAAGAAATGTGGGAACCCTCGCACCATCTCTGCATTTTAATGTGTGATGACTCATTTTCAAAATTTAGCTTCAAATAATTATCAAGTCATGTGAACTTATTTCTGTTTGAACCTGAAGCAAGTTTTTTTCTAAAACAAGTCTTTCCGTCTTCACTGAAAATGGTGTTTGGTATAATTGGTGAGAATTAATTGGTAATATTCTGTACTGTCCCGAGCTCAAAACACGACTCTTTTGCAGTAACCATCTGCCATTTTAACTAGTGATGTGAGTCAATAGCACTGTAGTCACACTGGCTCCTGGGAGAGTGTAACATCTAATGCATTAGAGACTGTGTTTGAGATTGTGAGGTCACTTGTCACGAGGGCCAGATAAATGTCCCCAGCTTGACCTTGTTTCTTGGGTGGTATATGGTAGTTTATTGGTAAGGGATCTGAACTAATAACTAAAAGGTTACAGATTTGATCTCAGGTAAGGGTAACAAATGAGCTCTCACCCCTCTTCTGTCACTGTGGTGTAGATGAGGCACTTAATCTCAGGCTGCTTTAGGGCAACTGCTCCTGCAATGAGTGTTAAGTCACTTTTATTAATACAACAGAGGACATTAATTCTCCGACTGCTTTGGACGGATGACTACAATACTGCATAAAATACAATAAATGGTACAATAACTAAACCTTTATACACAACAATGGATTTCAACATAAAATCAGTTAATATGCATTAATATTCTGTTTTGCCAAACAAACAGTGATCTGATCACTTTGATTTGTTGAGTTTCATTTAGCCTAAATGTAAATGTGCTGATCTTGTAAGAAAAAAACATAGCTATCTAAATTTGAATTAGCATGTGAAGCAAGATGCTAAAGTGCTCTTTTTTCTTATGATAATAAGAGCCAAAATACACGGTTACGTTTACATAAACGTGACAAATACACTTTGTGCATATAGGCTATTGTACAGTAAATACACACACAACAGAAACCAATTTCTAACTTACTTAGTTCCCGAAGAACCTCCGCAAAATCCGCGCGGACATTCGCTCCACCCAACAGGACAGGACATTTTGGATTTTGTGATAAGTGCGCGAACTTTTAGTTTAATTCGATGTTTTAATTTAAATGTTGAACAGTGTTGGACAAGTTACTTTGAAAAAATAATTAATTAATATTTTATTATAGCCTACATATTTACATTTTAATAGTAGGCTATAATTAGATTACAGTACTTATATATCCATTAAATTAATTAATTGATTCAAGGATAGGCATTAAAAAGCTCTTTTTAATCGTTTAAATAAATAATATAAAACTACATAAAGTAGCCTATTCCAAACTATTACAAATGTGAGAATTATACATTAAAGCATGCATTTTTAAGTTAGACTTAGAATTTTGATGTCAATGCACACATATTATATTAAACACAGTATTTAGGGTAATTACATCAGAAGTAACTGTAATTAAATTACAGAAAAAATAAGAGTTGCCTTTTTAAAGGGAAAAGTAATGAAATTACAGTAACTACTTAGTAACTATGATGTTAAATTATTTGATAAGGAAGAGAACAAAACATCAAAGGATAGGTGACAAACAGTGAGGGAAAACTTTTCTGCAAAGTAATACTTGTTACTCATAAAGCTGATTCTTTTGTGTTGTGATTTATTTTGATTGTAACATAAACTGACTTCACAACAACAGCTTTGACTATTCTATTTTTCCCAATTCGCTTGGGTAATACCCATTTCTCTACAACAAAGACAGAAATAAGCGGTTACTGGGAACAATTATTTTAGAATTAAGAGGAGTTCACAACATTCACAATCAAATAAGCACATTTGGACTTGAGTAGTCAACAACATGTGATTATATAAATCTATCAAACCTGTTTCCAATAGATGCAAATGTCCTTCGTCTTCGTTAAAGTGTTTATGTAGATGAAAGGGGTGTTTTTTATTTTTTTTGTTTAGGTTAATAAAGGTAACGTGTTCTTTTCTGTTTTTTATTATTGTAATACACTTTCCTTCCAACAGAGGGAAGCAAATGTACAGATAAGGGTTAGGGATCTAAATCTTCTAATGGCATATTTGAGGCATAAATCCTGATTATGTAGTGGAGGAAATGCATGTTTTAATATGATTCTCTCGTAATGGTATAGCTAGTTAAAGTTCTGCTTTGTGTCCTCAGAGCATTCATACTTACATAATACATAATGTTTAAACAAATAGGCTATCGTTCAGCATTTTATATCTGTCCTGTTTGTTTATTTTGAAAATTAATTTAGTTTCCATTACATCTGTGGCATGAGCACATCAGCACATAAAGCTTCTCCAGTTACAGTAGTTGAATTTCTCACTTATGGATGAAAATTCAGTAGTGATAAGTAACTGCGTGTTATTGGTCATTTGGGGAGGTGTCATTGTTTAGCAGTGATTCTGACAGCAGACTCAGTGACTTTAGATGGTGAGTTGACCAGAGTCTCAATTAAAAAGAAAAGCGTAACGGTGTCTAATCAATCAGTACGCCCAGCCAGTCTTCCATAAAGCCCGCCTTCTTCCCCTGCATGCTAGCCAATGGGAGATGGTAGACTGTCTTATGGACATAAAAGTCAGCAAATCAGCTGCAAGGTCCTATTTTCCCCACCTGAGGCTACGCTGACGTCATCGTCTCAGCTGTGCTCAGTGGAGTGATAAAGTTCAGCCTGAGGAGTCAACAGACCACAGCAGTCATACTCGTGTACTCGTGGTAGTGTTCTTAAAAACAAACATCTTTATTATGGAGGTAACTATTGACTTACTTTCATTGTTTTTATATTCAATTCAACTATCAATTCTTTTTTTCCATTTTCATTACAGTGATAGGTTATCCAAAATGAAAATGTTGTCATTGTTTATGTTTACTCACCTCATTGTTTACTCACCCTAACATTATTCTCTTTTGTGGAGTCAGAATATTAGACAAACAGACTCCATACACTTTTATATAGGCTCTTTCTGTGTTTCGGTTGAAACAGCCTATATTTCGCTCTTCTTTAGCCTGTCATCTATCTCCATATCTTGAATAGTTTCATACATAGGCCTGGTACAATTACTCTTGATAAAAATGAACAATGTGTGCCAAAGCAAATCAAATATCTAAATGAAGCTGTGAATAAAGCTCTTCTAGAAATGTTACTCCCTTTAAATCTCACACTTGATTTGTTTTAGATGCTTTTTCAGACATGCTTGACATTTAAAGATATAGTTCCTTTTTATTGAGGGTTTTTGTTTACCTTATAGAGTTGAGGAATGCATTTATGCATTTGGAAGACGCTTTTATCCAAAGAGATTTACATTGCACTATACTATACATTTGTTTCTAAGTATGTGCAGTCATTGGATTGAACCCATGACCTTGCCGTTGCTAGCACCATGCTCTAACCACTGAGCTACAGGAAAGCTGTGTCAGATGGTGTTGAGATTTAGAAAAACAACACAAGAGCACTTCATTACACACAGCCAAACAACAAAGATGATGCTCCGTGTATATAGCTGCATCGCAAGACACTTTAGATTTCTCTAAAAAAAAAATACCAGCTTCAAAAAACACTTTCATCAACAGCTAATTGACATGTGAAGAGATGGGCCAACATCCAACACTCTAATTATGGGATATGATTATTGTCTGCATTTACATATTTCTATAAATGTAGCTTTCTTGATTGTGTATACTTTGCATATATTTGGATTGTTTCAGAAGATGTATTAAATTTCAACCAAATGATTATTTGCATACATACTATAAGAACAGAAGACGCTTTGATGGGTGGAAATGCAAACGATTGAGAAAATCTAAAGCCAAGAATATGGAAATATGGTGCAATTTAATAGACACACGCAGATACTTGATTATGATTATGTGTAAGATATGGAAATATTGCATAACCTCTGTATCTTCTTGAACACATGGGCTAACACATGAGATGTCTCACCCACGCATCCAAATGCATTAATTACTGGGTTTTCTTCATACATCATAGAATGACATTTAGTATGCCCTTTAAATCTACCATATAAGTTACATTTCTACCCCGTACTTTCTGTGGTGTTCTGACCTTGCGTTCAATATAAAACTAACAGTGTTGACACTTTTAGAATTACTGCCCTTGTCTGAATTCAGAAGGAGTATTAACACAGTTCAATATGTATGTCCCAGCAGCCTCACCGACAGCTGTGTGAATTACTGCTAATGTGTGGTAATTAGTACTGATTCTGGGGTCTTGCACACAGCAGTTGCACAGAGCGTGCGTGCGTGTGAGAGAGAGAGAGAGAGAGACCTCAGTGCAGATTTTAAATTAGTCATCCTCAAGTGGTTGACTACACTTGATTGGTGTCCTGAATTTAATAACTTTTTACAGTACATACCTGCATACCTCATCTCATATTTAAAAACTTGTGGCCATTCCAGTCCAGTGTCTGTTGAATTTCAACAAAATCAAATCTCAGGCATGACAAAGTCATCCAGCAATGTGAAAGACTGTAGGCATGACAAGATGCAGGATAAAAATATATTATTACATATATTTATTTTCCTAAAAACATGTACAAATATTATTGTTGTATTGCTTAAACCTGTTTCTCCAGTTTTCATTTTCTGCAAATAAATGCAAATATAAACAATATCTTCATTTGAAATTTGGAGAAATATTGTTAGTAGTTCACAAAAAAAAATGATAATTTTACCTAAACGCATAACTATAAATAGTAAATTAAAAAAAACTGGAAATGGTCTGAAATATTATTTCTGCGGCTGCATGTCTGTTCTAAATACTTTTAGTAGGCCTATATGACAAGCTGTTTGTGGCTGTGTGTGCGCTTTTTGGATGCATATACACAAATGTTTTGTAAATAGGCTAAAGTCAGTATTGTAGAGCACATGTTCTCTTATTATTGAAGTCTTATCATTACATATGAGTACTTCATCCTCTCATTATATCAGTATTACTTTTGACCCATGTTACAGTTACCTAACAGCTTTAGATAATCATTATTATTCACACCGTAGCTCGGCAGATTATATTATCATCAGTTTACTTACATACTTTGGTATCATCTGATGTTATTGCTATGGTGATATACTATGGCAACCTAAACGGTACCAAAAATAACAAATTTCCATTCCAATTAACTGTAATGAAGTATTAGACGTCTTTGCTGCCCCAAGGGAATCTCTAAACCTTTGTAAATGTTAATTTCTTGATAGCATTGTTCCTATCATAGACTGTTTTAATGCATCACTCAGTTTGTTTAGCGGTTCACAGCAGGGCTGTCTCAGAGGTAGATCATTAAAGGTTACATGAAGGCAGAATCCGATGTGCTGGGGCTTGCCATTTGATGGAGCTCGCTGTTCTTATTGTCCTCTGTGACTGTCCAGACTCTAGTCAAGGGTTGCCATACTAATGCCAGAACAAAGGGCAAGGGCTAGATGCAGGCACTTATCAAATATATTCTGCTGTGATAGTTCACAGTACTCATACAAAGATACAGAGACATGCTGGTGTAAAGGTGTCATATATCACAATGAAATTGGTCTACAATAAAACAATTTAACAAAAAACGTGTGATATTAACAGTAGATAATATAGAGAACTTTTCTCTCTGCTGGATTGAGAGTGCTGCTAAGTATGTAAAAATGGAGAGGCCTCAGCGTCAGGTTGGTTATAATCATATGTGAGAGGTACCGTGTCCTAAGGGCTTCACTTGGTTTTGCATGCTGGCTCAGACAGGGGCAGCTCACATTATATAAACATAAATATAATGAAATGAAAATTCTGTCATGAATTACTTTGTTGTGATGAGAAAGATATTTGGACAGTTCAAACAGTTCTTGGACCCCATTGACTATACCATAGTGGGGAAAATGACAATGGAAAGTAGACCAGAACTTTTTGCTGTCCTACAGTCCTTAAAATATCTTCTTTTGTGTTCAACAGAACAAAAACATATGTAAAGTAAGTTTTCCTACTATGGTAGTTAATAGGGTCTCAAAGGTGAGTATTGATGACAGAATTTTTGTATTTGTGTTGGTCAGTCAAGTGAGAAGTAAATTACTGTTATCACTGACAGAATAATTCCATCTGTTGCTTTCTCTGTTTGGAAACCTCAACGTTGTATTTTCAATTACAAATATGTACATGTTATAAAATTTGACAGCCAACAATGATTCAAATCCTTTCTCTAATTCTTGCTGTAAGGCCACAGTATGAAGTATAATGCCATATATTAGATTGTTACAGTGTGCAAGTTTCCAAAAAGCACTTTAATGCAGAAGGACAATGTTATTTCGGAAGGAAATTTCATTAAGCAGAGAAATCAACGACATTAAAGTAAACTTGATTACATTTACATTTATTTTACACAGGGGATGTTCAACTGTGCTGGCATCACTCTGCAAATCTTTATTTATTTTCTGTAGCAACAACCTCTTGGTTTTAAAAGGTCAGTCACATTTAGTCATTTAGCAATTTGACTAAATGTTGTTGTTATTTACCCGTGTTGTTCCACATCAATATGACATATGATTTCTGCCAAACACAACAGGAGATTGGTTGGGTGAATTTAGTAGTACATTATGACTTACTTTAATGCTTTATTTACTGTAATCATAAATGTATATGAATGTTCACAGTCTTATTCTGATCTTCAGAATGATAGCGTTGCCTGCAGTTGCAGGAGTCTTTCAGTCGTCCATCACACTGTTTGTCCTCAATGATAAGAGAGCAGAAGCGGGCTCATGTCAGCCTGTTGCTCAGCCTGTCAGAGAAGATCAGTAGCAGATCTGGGATGTAGACAGAGAAACACAGGGCTGAGTGGCACTTCCAACACTGCCTCAGCTGTAACAAAAGGAAACTATGTTTCCAAACACTGCATTCCCTGATGAACAGTCCAGTAAAGTGACGCCTTGTTTTATGTTTTGAATGCTGCGCGTCATTAAACCAGCAAGATAAACCAGATTCATCAGCCAAGTTAACCACAACCAACATGAAAATCTCATACATATTTATTAACGTTGCATATTACAGGTTGAAGAATACATTTCTAGGTTAAAGGTCCAGTTTGTAAAATTTAGGGGCGAGTTTAAGAATTGCAACCAATGGCTCACTCCACCGCTCCCTCTCTCTTTCGAAGCACTACGGTGGCTGACACAGGACAAAGATGACGTCACGTTTTCACTTCTTTGCCGAAGGTGATAACATATTTACAAAACACGCTCTGTCGAGCAGTTTATAGGTGAATTCCATGTAAGGTGGTGTATGTAGATAGAAATAACTCATTCTAAGGTAATAAACGGTTCATTATGTAAGGTCTTCTGAAGACATTGTTATGTATTATATTGCATTTCCGTCAATAAGTAAATTAAGTCTGATTCATATTAATCTATACCTTTCTCCTAACATTCAGTATAAGCTGAGGTTATTGAAACCAGCATAGTTCTCCATTATGCCTCAGCTTTCACAGGCTTCAGCACAAGTGAACAGTATACAGACAGTAATGCATGAATGTGATAGCCAGCGGCAGGACCTCGCTCCGCTTTCTGTTTTATCTCCACTGTGAAAACTCTTCATTGTAAGAGAAGATGCATTTGGAGCACTGAGACACTCGCCTGATTCAATGAGACATGCACCCCATCCTTTGACCATATCCAGACCATTCTTGTACTTTGTCATTCTGAGAACCTCCAGCTCTGTCATACAGTTCAACAAAACCACATTTATTCAATCTGCTTGCTAAGGCATACAATTTTTTTTTAAATCTCAAAACTCCACTTTCATTCCCCGTGGCTCTTACAAAGAACCAAAAAACAAAGGCTGAAGAATTACTTTCTCCAGTTAAAGGCTGGGATGCTGCATTACATACTATACAATATATCACGCTAATAAAATATGCCAGAAATCATTAGAGATCGATAGAGACAGAGTATACTTTTATTTGAGTTCTTTAGATACATCCTCTGATATTTAGGCTTAATAATGAATGATAATAAATAATAAAGTGCTTTCGGGCACACCAGTTCTGCTACATTCCAACTGCCTTCAGCAAATGGTGATTCTTTTTAGTCTATTTTTTATTGTTATATAAATGAATATATGTTTGTCTACTTTATGGCATTTTGATATGAATCGTTTAAGAAAGGAACTGATGACTTTGGCAATAATGTTGAAAGATGAACTGTCTATTTGTTTTTATTCTGCTTGTCTTTTGTTAGACTATAGCCTTGACTTTAAATGCTCAGTTTTTATTTGAACCGAATGCAATTACACTGGCCACCAACCGCTGCGCTATTTTCAGCAACATAAAGCAACAAAGTGGGTGCTGATTTATATCATATCAAGTGCAGCTTAATACAATGTCGAGTTTCTATCATAGCAAACATCAAATGAATGCGCCTCAATGAAACATCAGCTACGACTGCTGAAGCAGAAGTGTTGGAAGACCTGTATAGCAGCTCCCTTTTTTTAAATGCATGTTTGTTATTTATACTGTTGTTATTAAATAATACTGCCTTACAGTATAACTTTATATATGAGTCATATTTTGATATGAATTCACATTTGTGACCCTGAATCACAATGGCACAGGAACATTTTAAGTAATTGCCGAAACTACATGGGATTTTTCTTTCATGACAAAAATCATTCGGATATTAAGTAAAGATCATGTTCCATGAAGATATTTTGTAAATTTCCTATCGTAAATATATCAAAACTTTTGTGAGTAATATGCTATGCTAAAGACTTCATTTGGACAACTTTAAAGGCGATTTTCTCAATATTTTGATTTTTTTGCACCCTCGGATTCCAGATCTTTAAATAGTTATAATCCTATCCGTACAAACCACATCAATGGAAAGCTTATTTATTCCATTTTTAGATCCCAATTGAAATACCAATTTCTAAAAATAACTTCAGGGTTTTGCTGCATGGTCACATTTACGAATTTGACAATTGCCTTTTGATGTACAGTACATTAAAACAATACATTTGTAACAAATTATGAATAACAATATTTATGCAGTTGTAATTGCTTTATGTATTATGTAAGATATTATTATTGCTTAATATTATTATGTGTTTGACCTGACACCTTTGTGCCACCTTTGCATTGTAAATAATGCTTTGGAAATGTTTTATATAAACATCTGTACCCTAGCCACAACCAAAACTCGAAATGTAATACTGTAAAAATGTTGCTACAAACCCTAAACACAGATCTACAACTACACAAAAGTCACATGGATGGAGCTCTAGCAGATGAGAACTTCGCACACAGAATATGAAATACATACCGCTATGTATGTCTGCAAATGAATGGAGACAGATGAACATTTGAGGATGAAAGAGACGCTGCAGTCTGCTGACACATTTGCAATCTCCATGAAGGTCAAAGCATGAGTTACACATGAAGATTCACTGTTGGTCTTGACAGCTGATCTGGTCATCTGCTCCACACCACTTTTACATTAACTTTAAATGACCCAGTGCTGGTTCAGTGCAATAAATCCTAGCAATAAAATAATGGTTTAGCAAAAGCGAAACTACGCAAAAAGGTTACATTTATTCAGGTTCCGGCAAAAAGATCTATAGTACCTGAAGAGAGCTATTTGTCTCCATGACTGTATGCTCGCTGTCCAGCTTCCATCTTTGCTAATGGGAAGTCAGTTTTCAATCTTCTTCAGTACTGACTATCTGATGTATGAGCTGAGACATCAAAGGCAGCAGATGAGAAAAATGAGCCCTTCAAGAAAACCTTTACTATAACAACTAGACTATATGTTTTATGTTATAAAATAGTCTGCTTCAACTTGTTTAACATATTATGACATACTGTAATATGTATGTTACTTATTATGGTAAAATATCTTATGCGCCGTTCTTTCGGCTCTTTATGAACAATGCCTCATGTCCTTGCAACGTCCTTCCTTTTTGAATTGAGTTTTATTAGATGCCTGAATGAAGTCTTAAGAAATGAAATCAAGATAGATTCCCTCTGGGACACAGAGTTCTTGAAATGTCATTCGAAACATCTTATGCATTTTTAATTTACTTTTTGTTCATGGGAGACTTTCACTGTAAATGGGGCAGAGGGCATATCCACTAGGACTAACCCCCCCCACACATGAGCTTCATTAAAGGAGAAGATGAAAGCAGGAGTTCCAGAAGGACCCATGAACTCTAAACCAGTGAACTTGAATCCAGCATCCTGAAGCTTATAGAGCAACAACTGTCCCTCATTCTGTGATCTGAATCACAACCAAAAAACAGCAAACCCAACACATATTACTGTACAGAGCACAGCATTCATCTATTTAAAATGATCTATTTCTTGTCCTGTTAAAAATATATAAACTCGCAGAACAAATGACTGTATACAAAAGATATACAGGGTAAACTGGTGACTGAGGGTAAACCTTTTATTAGAGTTTGGTTTGAGGAAGATCTGTTTTCATTTAAGAACAGTCTTTCAGGTCACTGACTGTGGACCATTTACACATAATTGTTAAAAAATATTGTCCAACATATATACAATATGCTTTAGTCTATTCACAGCCATCACATACCTTTACACACCAAACAAGATGAAAATCATGTATGCAATAAAATTAGATATGCACGCGCCTGGCCCGAAGTTAACTTTCTGTCTGTGTTTGTTGATCGATCTGGCTAGTGTCTAATAATATAACAATTCATATTAATTTATACTGATATATTATTGTGTGATAATTACATAAAAAACTTCTTGTTGAATGGGTCGTGTAACAGTTGGGTCATGTAATGGTTCTTCTAATGTTAATCCAAAACAATACTTTTAACTTGCTAGCTAATGTCATTAATTAGTAATTTCGCTTGTTTGTCATCAGAAATAATCTGCAGGGACTCGGTTCTTTGCGGATGTGTACCAGAAGTTAAGTTTGGGCTACAAAAGCGTGCATGCGCAGTAACGTTTGTTTATGTTGTTGCTTTAAAATTGTCTTAAAAAGGTCAAAAAGAGAATAACATTTTTCATCGGGTTACATCAATGCATTCATCACTAGAACACAATCTCATATCATATAGCCTAACAGTATGTATGGGGTTTAAGACATACAATAATACTACATGAATAAAATAAATGATTTACACCACTAGGAGACTCTGGGTTTAATGAATTCAGCCATGAATTTGAAAATCAAATCTCTAGTGGGAGATCAAACACATGCTCAATATGATATAAAATAACTTCCGACTGTAAATCAACCGAAAACTTCAGACCTTTGACGACACAAACTTCATAACACAACAAACACAAATATGATTGTTAAATCGCAAACATATTCAAATCAAATGTAAATATTGCTATACCTATATGAACTGACTGACATAAACATGATACATTTGTTTGTTTTTCATGCAATGTCTTATTTTTCATACTCTCTCTCTCTCTCTCTCTCTCTCTCTCTCTCTCTCTCTCTCTCTCTCTCTCTCTCTCTCTCTCTCTCTCTGTATTATTCCAGCTCTGAGTGATGATTATTTGAAAAGAGAGGGAGAAAAGAAATGACCTTCTATAACCCACTACAGACTGCATTCACACGGAGGCGACATCAAGGACAGACTCACAAATAAGCACAAACATGTACATACACACCGGGGGAAAAGCACACAAAGCAACAATATACACAACCAAGTAAGACTCATCACAGCCTGTTTGGGCAAAGCTTGAGCATCTAATCTATTGTAATCAATTGCCAGTCACAATTAAATCCATCAGCCTTGCCAAGGTGCTCTCTGCTATAATGACATCAAACTCAATCATGATTTCTGCTTATCATGCCCACCTGAAAGACCCCACAAAATCAAAATTGACATTTTGAGGCTTTTAATCCATGTTTATAAACTTAATATATTGATGACTCATGTTGCACCACACAGAATTTTGTCCAAACAAATGCTTTAAAATTAGAATGTACTTCATACCAGGTACTATATGTGTTGTAACTACAAGCCTATTGTATATTTTAAAAAGGTAGGTCTTACTCAAACATATTTTTCAGACATGTCAACTCAAAGAAACTGCTTGATTTTATGGGGTCTCTAAAAATTATTTAAAATCTTGACCACACATCTGTCCTGTTACTGTCAAGAGATCTGAAAAAAATCCCTTGACTCGGGTGGTAAAGACAAAGGATTTTCTGACTAAAATATTGAATATTAATGAAAAATAAGATCTCCACCAATAGACAATTTCACTCCACCTTCGGACTTCACGAGTAGTGTAAAGCACCGTCCATTTCATCACCTCACGCAGAATTTACATGTGGTCACTTAATAACTAGTAAGTCACTAGATCTGCATTTTTAGTGTGTATTTGCACTGAATGAATATTCATGCTTCTTTGATTAGGGCAAAAGAAACCTTCATCTAAGAGCAAAAGCAAAAATATAATGATTTATATCGTAAATAATTTGGAAAGAAATTAAGATATCAAATGTTGGGTATACTGTCTAGCTCTAATGAACACAAAGATGGTGTTGTACATCAGGGCAAGTTAAACACATTTCCATGGACATCATGTTTAAATTTCCCACTTAGTACCCGCATGTTCAACCACATAATAACGTGATAAATTCATATAAAAATAGAGATGTGACCCTGGAATAACTATTAAAAAAAGTTTGACAAGGAGGACCAATTTTCACACACTTGAAAATAGAAATGTAAAAATAGCACGTATCGACCTTGCACTCAAAGTATGATGTCGCATCAAAGAGCAGCAACGATATCCACAACTTTTGACTGGACGTCTTTCATTTGTCATGTGATCTCAGCGTAGGTGATGGGATTCTGAAAAATCAAACAAAATTCACTATTTAAAATCATCTGTCAAAAAGAATATATCAAATATACAACATGGCTTTAAGTATGTGTACACCATCTTTCAAATGAAGGCAATTGGTTATTTAAGACTTTAGCTTAAGTTTGAATATTTCAGATATGCATTCAACAAATACAAATGTGTCGGTCCACATATTCACGTTCCAGCCCACTGGGCATCGGACCATCATGAAAATTGCCATTGCTTGATTGTGAATGCAAAGGTGATCATATCTGACACCAGACGGTGGGTACATAACCTCAATGGGACCAACTACCTGTTGAATATTTTCATGGCAGATGTTGTTGAATACTGAAACAATCTGTGGGTCACTAGGTAAAAACAGCGCTGTCATAATTAGGTCTCTGATGTGTCCCATGTTTGGCATTCAGATGTCCTGTATGGTGATATTGAGGATGACAAATTGAGAGGATGGGGTTTAAATGTAAATCTAATGTCTTATAAACAAAGCTTTAAGACAAATGTATCCAAAATGTTTGTCAAGCACATGCTGTCTTTAAAGCAAAATGGGGAAAGCATTCCCATTCACTAGTGCTCTCAGACTTTTGGACCCTAGCATTTTAATAACACATGGTATTGTCAATGTATAGAACAACAAGCTTATCCAACGAAATGTCATCCACAACAATTAATTTGTATTTAGCTCAATGCTATATTAAATGCAAAAAACACATTTGCTTCCTCCTTTTCAGGTAGGCACATCTACAGTAACTCATTTTCACATCAGAAGCAAGATTTAGAAAAGATCCAGATTGTATCTGTCTATTTTCTGTAAAACTGGAAGATCAGCTCTCTGATTAACTCTGATCTCTTGTGACACAGATTCAAGAAAACTGGCCTGAGGCAACAGTCAAATGAACATACTGAAAAGAAATAATGGGATTTACTAGGAAAAGACATTTAACATTCTTCAGAACATAATATATCTAGTGTCCAAAGGCTGTTTAATGTGATGGCTGTCATGAAAACTCTCTGTTATTCTGGAAATAACTGAAATGGAGTTCACTATTTATTTAAAAGAAACTCCAATTTTGGATAATTGCTCATACTCCTTTTTTCATACAATGAAGGTAAATGGGGACTATAGGGTGGGTGGCCCGATATACCAGCATTGACAAAAACTATCAAAACCATAATTATACATTTTGTGTTAATACTTGTTTATTTATTTAAAACAAATCAATAGATATTGCAATAATATCATTTTGGGCCACAAAAATTGTTTAATGTAAATCTGATATTGTGACAGCCCTAATGGGGACCAAAGCCATTTAAAAGCAGATAAAAACATAATGTAGTGACAAAAAGACAAAATATGAGACTCATGCACTAAATTCTTCTAGTCATATCAACCATTGTAATTGATTCTCTATACAATTCTAGTGTGCATAAATGCTAAAGGTTGAATACCTGGGAGGCTATGTATTTCTCCAAGCTGTCTTTCATCCTGGGCTGAGTGAGCACAGGACCACTGGACACACTCTCCTCTGGCGGTATCTCACTTAGTAAGGGCTTTCCTTTGAAGTTTTTCACCACACACACCACCTAACACGAGAGAAAACAAAGGAGAAGGAGGTAAAGACGTCAGTTTCACACCCTTCGAACGCTTTTTGTACCACGCGTAGAAACGCCTGGCCTTTCAGGCTGTAAATGATGATTTACGTAAGTCTCGAAAGGGCAAAGATGCTCGCATGACTTGTTGCCCACAGTGAAAGGTTCTGTGTTCTTTCAGGAGAGAGGAAGCATGTGAGTTCATGTCCTGGAGGAGAATCATCCATTATCAGACCGAAATGAGGATTTTCAATGAGACATTATGGGCAAAGCTCCGCTAGACTTCAGGGTATAGTGCAAAGGAGCATTTCTAAAGGAGGGCATCTCAGGGCACCCTGTGAATTTCTGTGCTGTGTATATGCTGCCTAAACAGTATAAAAAAATGCAATCCAAAGCAAATCACCAAGGATTCATAATGTAAAAGACATTTGTAAGATCACCACATTTTAATCCATATTCACACTTTCCATATTTCAGTCATATTCAATACAGCACAAACTGTATTGTTTACGTCTCCTGTTTGTTTGCATGTGGTCTCTGTGCTGGTGATGTGATGTTTCGTGACAGCGTTCTCAACATTGCCGCACAAACCACTGTTTTAGGAGGCTGTATAATTTAACATTATGAGTTTTGTCTATGTTCACCTTCCTCCCTTCAACCCCTCCCCCAACTCACCCTAACTGCAGAAATAGGTCACTGAATATCTCTGAATCATAAGTACAGCACCACAAAGAAGAAAACATAACATGCATGTCTTCTACAAACGGACATGTTTGAAATTCATTTTTTCTCTGTAATATATTAGTAATATCATTTTAAAAAGTACAGTGGTTTTCAGAAGGACAGCGACGATTTGTTCGACACAAAACACAAAATGACTTGTGTGTTAAAAAACATAATAACAACAAAACCTAATGACATGACCATTGTAATGTAATGTAATATAAATACACATATACGTTTAAAAATGAACGTGTGTACAGATGTGACCTTACCATAAAGACAGCAATGGCTCCTCCGATGATGAAGCCAGCGATGACATCAGGCCAGTGGTTGCGGTACTCCACCACACGATTAATCCCCGTTAGAAAGGCCAGACACATGAGCCCCAGAGAGAGCACCGGCTTGGCCAGCCGTGTCCCTTTGGCCTTCACTGAGCATGTGATGTACATCTAAAGAAACACAGAGCACTCTGTCATACATCTTCATTTGAACCTGTGGAAACTTTCATACTTCATCCATTCCCCGAGTACAGGTTTGTCTCAATACATGTGTGTCAGCTAAATAAATAGGGATTTGTGTGTGTTGTGCAAATGACAAAGCACACTACACAGAGTAATAAACCTAATGCAGAAATGACTTGATTCGTGTATGCAAACATTTGAATGTGTCTAATGCCTCAGACATGCAGGTGCATGCATACTGTATGCATTCATTAGACATGAAATACATTGTAATCACTTCCTACCTACAGCAGAGACTTAAAGACTGGTCTGGTAGTATTTAAAGAGAACCTGCATTGTCTTGCTTATGTCCTTTTCTGCCAAGCATTTGAGGACATAGGAAAGGTAAACATAAAGACAACAAAAAAATATTTTTTGCTAAACTTGTTTCTTTAAGGATCCATCATATCAGGCAAAGCGCAGTAATAGGAGCCCTTAGGCATGCTTGAGCTATCGATTGTCCTCTAACTCTTTGTCTCTGTCATTTAACTATGACAGATAAAAGTTACTTTGCCTATTGGGAAATTATTCATTTGTTTATTGTCATAGGAGCCATCAAATTAATATCCTACAAGGCCAATTTGGACTTTCTACCCCCTTTCTTTAGGCTGTTTGTGGCAGAACTCTCCCTATCACCCTATTAGATCATTTAATGATTTGAATCAGACAGACAGTTTCAACATTGTACATTTTACAAGGTTAACATTGTTATATTGCTTTACATCTTAAGTCTTAAATGCCTCTGACTGCAATGCAGATGCATTTTGAAAATTACAGAATTTCTACAGAGCGATATAAAGCAGATTAATTCTCACAGATCACGCTGGATCTCAAAATGGTAAAAAATCTGAAAGCACAGAAGTATCTGTTGAGTTAAAGACCTGATGAAAAAATTTAAATCAATTTGCTTTTGTCAAAATGAGTGCTCTGCAGCTGGGACGGATGTTTTTTGGACTTCATGCTTTGTAATGATACCATTTGCAAAACATGTTATGAAACCCTATTTATACCTGGATCAATAACAAAGTCTGGATGAAAAGCTTTCTTCAGAACGGCTATATAATCCACACGCTCTCATGCAGAACTTCAAGAAGTGTTGGAAAAAAATCCTTTCATGCTCTGTGCAAATAGGATCATCCACCCTATCATACCACAGGACTCATCTTAAATCTGACAGGAGTTCTACAGCATATCTGCATGTCGGTTTGAATAAAAAATTCAATTTACAGTTACAGTCTGCCAGCAGATTTCACCCAAAGCTGTTTTTTGCTGATTCAACTTCTACATAAAAACTCTCAAGTTTCTCCCAGCTGCTGAGCACTGATAAAGCGGCGTTGGTGTGTGAATGTAGGCTGTCATGTGTTAATGTACATTAGGGTAACAATAACTCTCTTTCCCTCCAGGGACTGAAGCTACACTACATCAACTACATCACCTCTATCCAGATTACTGTATATAGCACAGTTCAGCAACCCCAAAGCTGTACTCTCAATACAAAGCTGTCCTTTTAACACCTGTGTTCAAACCACGTGTGATGCACTGTTTCCAGCAACAAGCAATTGGGCTTTTCACTTTAAAGGCAAAGTGGGTGAACAACAAATCCAGCCAGTTGGAACATTTAAAGGTGCAATGTGTAATATTAAGTAGGATCTATTGACAGAAATACAATATAATAAACAGATGTGTATAAAGACCTTACATAATGAACCTTTATGTTTTTATTACCTTAGAATGAGCTAATTCTATCTACATAAACAGCGGGTCCCCTTACATGAAATTTGTCTTGTTGTTTCTACAGTAGCCCTAAACAGACAAACTGCTCTACAGAGTGTGTTTCGTTAATATGCTATCTCCTTCAGCAAATATGCAAAAATGTGACGAGGGAGGGGTGAGCGGTGGAGTGAGCCGTTGGTTGCAATTCGCAACCTCACCAATAGATGCCCCTAAAATCTCCACATTGCTCCTTTAAGGTTGTATCGCTTGTCACAGATGATCAGGATGTGATAAACTGTTTTGTGTCTTTCTAATGTATATACTTTAATGTTTACTCACAGCAACATAAAGAGCAGCATAGACACTGATGGCTGCCTCTTTGGATGGGAAGGACTTGCGAGCATGTAAGATCTCGTCCTCATTGCCTGTGCAGGCTTCCTGTTGGTTGATGAAACGCACCACCTGTTGGCACCCCAGTGCTGTGTAGTTTGGTTTGCACACCGTCAGGAAGTACGGAGACAGATTTCCTGTTACCACCTGCCCGGAATTGACAAAGATGTCTGTGGCAAAAAGGCCAAATGCGTAAACACCTGTAGGAACACATATTAAGATGTTTAGTGTGTATGAGCTGTACAGTGCTCCGATTTTGATCTGAATTAACAAACAGACATGTCTGAAGATTTACATTTTTTAAGATTTAAAAAGTAGGCTACTTGAAAGAGTGTTTATGCTATTTATCTTTCAAATCAATCACATTTGTGACCCTGGGTCAATCATCTGAAAGCGTCTAAATAAGCTTTCTATTAATGTACGGCCATGTATTTGGCCAAGATAAACAATTTGAAAATTTGGATACTTTATTGTTGGGTTGATGTTTTCAAGTTGGTACACTGTATTCTTTTAACACCATACATAGCGCTGCTGGTAATCTATTTTTGTTTGTTTTGGAGTGTCAAGGTGGTCTTTGGCAAACTTTAAGCATACTGCAATGTTTTGTTTGTTTGTTTTTGCATTTTTTTTTTGCAAGGCATGGCTCATATTAACTAATGCTGCTTGTGAATAGCACACTGACACTGTTTGGATTTTTATATAGGTCAATTTAACGCTAAACAACATCTCCAACTGGCATTTAGTGACACCAGAAGCCTAGTTGTTCACTTACTTTTTCCATCACTTTGTATGTTTAATGGGTGTGTTCAATAAAGACACAAAAGATCAGGACTGTTTGTGTTTTATCAGCTTAGAAATATTGTGTTCGTTGATATTTGTGACTTTGGTAAAGATCACATCACATTTCATGACCAATTCAAGCAGAAAACCAGGAAAATGACAATGGTTCACTTACTTCTTCTTGCCACTGTAGTTTAATAATTTGTAATTAACTGCAGTACCAGTACTGCATTTTTCAAGAGTTCAAAACACAATATCTTGGAAACCGGCAAAAAATACCATTACAACCGTATCACACACCCTAAAGAAAACAGCAGCCCATTCAGCTCTGGGTGATTCTATGTCTCTTACGACTGGAATATTGGGCAATAAGATAAGATCCTAATGTAAGCGTGGGCGGCTTTGTCACATTGAATGTTCTCTATGAGCAGAGCGGAGAAGCAGCAGACTGAAACTAGTTTACAATAAGCGCTGCCGCTGTCAACGTGCTCACACAGCTTCCCCGTCAGCTCCCGCATTATAGTGCTAATTTATTATGCTCCAGAAGACTCCATTTTTAACCACACATGTTGATATTGTATGTTATTACACGGCTTGTTGGAATGCTTGATTTTGATTTGCCAGTCGTGACATTTGCAGGTTTGTTATTCCCAGATAACAACCGCTCAAAACTAATTATCCTTGCGGAAGATCTGCATTCTGTAAAAACGAGATTATAAAATAATTCAAATTCACATTTCATGTCCAGTTGCGGCAATAATGTACAAGCAACCGGCTGTTATCACAAAATAGTGTGATAAAAGATTTCACTTCGTGTCGGGTCACACTGTCCAGGCTTGTTTCTGTGATAACAACAGGCTTGCCTGTACATTATCCCTTACTTAACATATGGTCTGTAAAAGCCACAGGTTGCACTTAGATGGGAAACAAAGGGAGCTGCATAACATCCCAGTGTATTTAATGTGCTAAAATAACGCAGACACTACGCAGCACCTCCTGACAGTACATGTATATGTAAAAAGACAGTGTTTTATGAAAAGCACAGGTGCAGGCTATATTTGTTATGGTTTATGCTGAGAACAGGGTCTAACAAATCTGTATCTACAGGACATACAATAGTCAGAATTGCCTGCACCACAAAATACACTTGCACTTCTTTTACAATTTTCAAGGAAATAAACTTTGTAATAGAAAATTAAGCCTCAGCAGTATACAGTATTTTTCGGTACACAAATTTAAGAATTTAGGGAATAAATTGGTAGAGGAAATATTGGAAGGGGGCATGTGCCTCTCAAAGTGTATTGGAGTTACAACCCTGGGGACTAACATTTGGTTTAGTCTGATCCTGAGCCAAGAAACATCTCATAACCTTGCTCGTTCAGCTTCTCTCTGCAGAAGAAATATTATAAATAAATCAAAAGAAAGCTTTGAAATGCACCAAGAGCGCATCATCTGCCCCCCACACACATGCAGCTAAAAACTAGCCAGTGTATGCAAGTATATGCATGTATGACTGTGGTGTTGATTTGCCTTTCTTCTGCTAAAGGCACAAAAAAGAAACAAGAGTCTTTCTTAAGTAGTGTGATCCGGTCTGTGAAGACATACCGAGAAAGCGAAATGTCCTTCGGACCAAAGGGTTGAGGTAACAACAGTCCCCCATCACAATAATCTTCTCTCTGTTGTCTAGATCCTCAGAGACATACTGCAGCAAGAAGAGCACCGACTCGGTCACTGTAATCTGAACACAAAACAGCACCAAATGTCAAACAAAAAACTTTTAATGTTATGTTTACCATATATACTTTAATGTCTTTATCTCCTCTGCTGTCGCCTTCTTTTTTGCTTGATCTTTACTGAGTGTGACTCAGAATAAAAACCAAAATCTAATTTTGCTTGTAAATGAAATCAGGAAACAGGTTGTGTTTCGGGTATTTACAACAAGTGAACACGAATAAAGCCCAATTCATGAACACAATGGAAATGATTATAGGTCTGATTTTGTGCAGGCCAGATGCCAGCTCCCAGCAAGGTCCTGAACTTGATTTTGGAGGATTATGTCAAACTGGCAGGGAGTACCAGGGTCAAAGGATGTATAAAAAAACACACTGATAATTGGAGCTGGACGTGTTTGAAAGAAGCAAGCTGTGAAGGACTTTTGTCAAACTCACTGCGTGTGATGCATTTAAAAAACAATGTCCATCATGCATGGCATCTCTATTATTTCTGAACATATTTGGGAAGCTCTCTATGAAATTCAGGCTAAAGTCTCAAACTCTAATAATGAGATTAGGAGAAGTAGTGATAGCCATAAAACGACAAAGTTAGGTAATGTGTGTTTAGCTGTGAACGACAGGTTATAATATCGATTTCGAGATACAGTATTCAAATGTTCGTTTATAATACTGAAACTAATTTCAATACTTTTTCCAATGAATAAACAGAGACATACAGGTGAACTTGTGAACTCTTGTGTTTAATATTGGAGGTGTAGAAATTTACACCAAGAACTTACACATATAAAACTTTGGCATAACTTGTAATGTACAGTACTGCTGCAGAAATCTCTGTATTGATTACATCTCTGTATATGCTAATGACAACCTGTATTCATTAAATGTGGAAACACTTATGAATTTGAAAGTTAGAAGCTTAATTCAATCGTGCGTGTTGCCTGAATCTTAAGACGTATATCACAAAATGACATACTGTAGGACCATTTCTCAATTTTGTTTCCTTTCCATGCAGAGGTGTTTTTAGATCCTAATCGGAGAGAACAAGAGATGACGACCCTCTCACAGTTACAACTGAAAACAAATGCATTTCGGAACAGTGAACGTTAACTGACATGAGTCAGCGTTCACTTCTAATAGAAATCAAGCGTCCTGGCCAATAAATGTCAACCGGAGGAGTGAAACAGTTTTTTTCACTGTCATGTGGGCATCCAAGAACTCTGTAATTCATTTTTTATCTGTTTTCAAATTCATATTTCATATTAAGAACATGAGAGAGAGCCTAAAGGGAAACGTCTGCACGTCCGCCTTCTGCTTCCAACTCCAGATGGTCCAAAGTCAAGTGACTCTCGCGCCTTCTTTATCAAACGGTCAAACACATAAAAACACATTAAATTTTAACTTCTACAACACGGTTGTGTAGAACAGATTTGATGTTTATGTAAAGCAGCAATCAAAGCCAGTTCAGGCCTTTATGAATAATGTAATGCACAGAGCATTTTTAACCAAATATGATCAAATTATGTATCTTGTTATTCAAGCTTTGTAACACGGAGACGTGATTGATTCGTAAGAGCCTGTACAAACACTTAAAGCAGCACAATGTAGTTTTTCGACCTTAAAATTATGTCTCTAAAATTATTTCAGTGGTAGAATGACTCTTGACTGGATTAATTTTACTGGCACTGCTACCTGAGCAGCCTCCTAGCGGCAAAAACCAGACTCTGTAGGTTCTGTGTTCGGGTCGGTACACACAGCTCCACCCATCCCCTGCCTGCGGTTTCCAAACAACGTTTCTGTATGCGCCGGTTGTTCCATCAGCTTAGTAAACAAATTCACGTGTATTGCGCTGCCCACAGGGAAACTTATACAGCGACAGTATTTGCAACATTGGTAAAAGACAATTGCGCATATCAACCACATGGGGGAACCTGTGAGCAAAAGTTCATTAGTGCCACTTTAAAACTCTGTGATGGTTTTCACAGCTGTCCAACACAATTGTCAAGGGTCAGTCAGTGTAACTACAGTAACACTGAGATATACTGACACCTAAAATTCCCATCCCAAAACTTCTGCACTATATTATACTCCATTTAGTAACAGAACTTATTTAAGTTCACACACAAGGATGCTTTATTCATTTCTTAATGATCCTGACTAAAAAAGGTTAAAGCTAGTGGCAACAAATTCATTTCCTTCAACCTTCTGTGTAGTAAAAAACATTATGTCCAAAATGTATACACTAGATGGAGCACATAGCATAAATTACAATAGAAGACTTTGGAAAGGGTCTGTTTTTGATGAAAGCTAATTGCTTAATATGCAACTTATACCCAATTTGATGACACAGCAAGCTATTTGTGCTTCGAATCATGCTCTTGAAAACTATTTAGCACATTAAACCTTCACTTTAATCTTATTGGTAAGCCTCATAAAACACTACTATTAAAAGTCCTTGCAGTGAATGCATCACAATCTAAAAAGTGCTGGGTTGTTTCAACCTATGTTTGGTTTAGGTATGTACAAACCCAACCATTGGTTTAAATTAACCTTGAAAATGTCCATATTTGAGCCAGCAGAGGAACAGAACAAGACAATCTTTTTAAGCAGTTAGTGAAAGTCAATGCAGCAGTTTACTGTAAAAAATCACATTTAATCACGTTTTTATGGTTCAGATATTCAAAGATCATATTATTTTATCAATGCTCTACCCCATATAAGGTTTGTACAACTTAAAGTGATAGTTCACCCAAATATTCTGTCATCATTTACTCACCTGCTTGTCATTTTTGACTTTCATTCTTCTGCAGAACACAAAAAAAGATATTTTAAATAATGTTGTTAACTGACACCCATTCACTTGGTTTTGTGTCCATACAGTAGAAATAAATGGGTGCCGTTGCGATTTGGTTACCAACTTTCTTCAAAATATCTTCTTTTGTGTTTTGCAGAGGAAATAAAGTCATATGTTTAATATGACAAGGCGGCGAAATTTTCATTTTCCTATCACTTTAATAGCGCAGCAGCAATGCGCTGACCAAGCACTTTCATCTGCATACTTGCATAAAATATGTTTCTGGTTTTACTTGCCACCTTAGATCACACTTCCGACCAGATCGAAGTCATCCCCCCACACATACTTGGCTCAAAAGTGACGCTTTTAGCAAATGGGTTATGATCATAGTCATCTGTAGAGTGAACTTGTGTGGCGTTAATATAAGACTTTAAGATCGATTTAGTAAATCCATAGGAATTCTTATGAGAGATGAGACCGGGGAGGCTCTGTGGTGATCCTGGTGCTCTTTAATTGATCCTCGGAGTTGCCAATATCTTGCTCATCATAAATTCTCTCTCAATATACTGTAGGGGCAGAAGGCAAGTCTAGAGCCAACAAGTGACTCTTCAAAGTCAGACTCCAGCAGTCAGTGTGGCTAACCCGGCACGCAATAAACCCATGGCACCCTGCAGACGCAAGCTTTTCAACTTGGAAGAAAAAAGAAAATTGGAACAAGCCTTGGTTGGTTCTTAAAAAAACAGCATATGGGCAACACTAAGGGAAAGGTCACAATTCCACACTGGATAAATTACCTACAAGCTATTTTAATGACAGATTCTGTGATGGATTAATGGAGCACAATGAGAGATGCTGTATTAGTGGGGCACATACGCATTACATAGCCTACTTATAAACTGATAGATCGGCATGCATTTTGTATATATTTAAAGTTTAATAAATATCTCTGTACAATTCTTAATCACATATAAATGTGTATCATTATTATTTATTCATTTGCAACTTTGCAGGCAACAGACTCCTTCATTGGCCACTAATAGTCCTATAAACACTCTTAATACACAGACAGTTTACTCAATACAGGGGTCTCAGGGGACCACAAAAATTGACAGAACATCGATTGAAACTCCTCACATCTTATGCGCACACTTACCACAAGTGCGGGAATCCCTGCGACCACCGCGTACAGGATAGCAGGTGGGATCGCGCTGGATTCCTCTGGTCCGAGATAGGGCTTCGTATAGGCGATATCATGACAAAAAAAGCCCTGGACGTGCACGTTAAAAGTATCGGTGTACTCAAAGTAATATGCCAGCATGACAGTTCCTGCCATGATCACCAACTGAAAGTAAAGCATTGTCGTTGAGGGTCAAATAAATAAGACGCTGAAAAAAGGATTGGAATGTCTTCGGACGGCTGTTACGATAGCCCTGGCATAATTTCCCTTCGTTACACTGCCACCCCGATAAAATGTGTCAATAAAAACAGCACATAGTGTCGGACTCACTGAGCTCGCTATAGTCCATGAGAATGAATTGGGCAAGTGCACGCGCAGCTTGGGATGCCGCACGCGCTGTAGGCGTGCCTCACTTGAATAAGTGATCATGGGACACCTGCGAAGACCTGCACAGTTAAAGAGTTTTATTCTATTTTTTAACCTGTTGAAAAGCATTATAGGCGATTAAATACTTGGCTCCAGCAAAAGGACCAACAACAAGTCTTAATTTAGTTTATTTTAAACGTCAAATAATACGAAAACAGTAAAGTAAATGTCATTGATGTATTAACCTCTAAACAAACTTAATGAAAACGTCATCTGCGCTACAATTCTTAACAAAAAACACACAAGCAAATGAATAACGCATTTTTGATGAAGCGTAAAGGAGAATGAGACAGGAACTGTGTGCTGCTGCCATCTTGTGAAAATAGGACGTCAATGTAAAGCCAAGTGGTCCCAGAACAGGTTAAAAAAGATATTTCATAAATCCGCATAATTTAAGTGAATCAAATTAATTGTACCTTTCATTTAAACTTTCAACCATTGAAAATAAAAATATTAAACAAGACCAGAAGGCAAGCTAAAGAACTAGTTGTGGTGTCTCCTGTTCCAGAAAGCGTTACGGTAGCTCAGCTGGTAAAGTACGGTGTTAGCAGCACCGATATCAGCAGTTCGATTTCTAACAAACAAACAACTAAAAGGCACGCTGAATGTAAGTCGCTTTGAATAAAACATCTGCCCATTGCATAAAAAATATGCAGAAAGAGTTGTTAAATTTAGGACTTGTTATGAGTTTAACTCGTAACTTAAAAAAAATGATACTTAAATTATTTTGCTGAGTTTCGGTAATGTAAAACACATTGTCAAAAAACGTGCTCATACGCTTTAACGCCAAGGGTCAGTTTAAGTCCAACACCATTAACATGAGTTCCTCTATCCTGCTATATATGAACCTCGATATTGATGTGTGTGTTTTCTTTTACATCGGTTACGATTTCCCGATTGGCATAGCGTTGGTTAACACAAAGTTTATTTTCAGGTCAGGTGCAGTTGTTACTGTCACAAAAATGTATCATCTTTCAGGCCAGTGCGCACATCCGTGTCTGGAGTGCGTTGGGTGTTTAACTCACAGAAACGGAACATCCGAGTTATCCGAATGTTGTGCATTTTTATTTGCGGCTATCGCGAGAATACTCATATAGTTAATAAAGAGTTTAGGGCCTCTCGCATCCACCTTTTTGGAGTCCCAAATTGTCCCAGTGAGTATACTGGATTATCCACGATTCCTAGGGAACAATATTATACGATATTGGTTTTCAGGAAAGAGTGTTTTAGGGTGAAAAAATAGTGCATATATGCACAAATTACACTGATCCCGCCATAGAATACAAAGAGCGAAACACTTTACGTGGAGTTTGTGTGATGTAACTACGATTTGTTTTATAAACCCGTTGCATGAAAGATCCACTAGATGGTGTATGCGTCCACTGAAACACAGAGGATGTGGGAACAGAGTTTATGACGGCTTGTTATCACAAGTTCATTAATTGTCAGTTTGAATGAATTTAGGCTGTTTAGGAAGAAATGCAATAACAATGTTCTAGCTGCCATATGCTAAATGAACGAGCAGTCATAGACCTCGATCTTGTCTATTTCAGTACGCAGATAAATGCAGATTAATGATGTACAATACAGTATTAATGCTTACCTTTGTTATTATTAAAATTACTTTTAAATCCATATATATAATTGATAGAAGCACACATGAATATAAACACTGTTGTCCATGGCAGTATCCCCTATATAAAAATTGATTATGTCTCTTATAGAAAATAATGATCAAAGTGAAATTATGTAAATCATTCACTCTATGGTATACTTCGAGCCATTAGATAATCATGTTAGTGTGAACAACACCCCCCACCATACACACACGTGCGCGCGCTTCGGGTGAAAATGGGTTTTTAGCACACCTCTGACGTCATTCGCTCAGCATTTTGCCTCTAATCGTAATGCTTGAAGGCTGATTTAAAACATTAATAGGTGTAAGACATCGTTAATATGTTCGTTCCTCTGAGGATGGTGATTGTGTTGTCATGGTTTCTAAGGCATGACGATATTGGTTATAAAGGAATGTAGCCCGGTTTGATACAGCATCTATCCGTGCGTCTGTATCCGCAGTAAAAGCGCACTTGGGGATGGAAAAAGCGACTGCCTGAAGGCGCCCGATTACTTCTAATTTTTACACCGGTTGGACTTGTTCCTGTCTTTACATACACCGTTATAAAGGACTTGCCGTTTATCATGTCTGCCAAGGAGAGACTCAAAGGCAAGATGACCAAAGACAGCGTTACCTTGCTGCCCTGCTTTTATTTCGTAGAGGTAAGTCAACCTAATGATTGCATGGCTATATACATTCGAATCATATCGCAATATATACAATTATGTCCCATGACTAGTTAATACTGGATCATTATTCACAAAATGGTCACGTTGGCAACCACCCACAGATTTTAAGGTGTTATGGGCAATCCTTCTGCATGACTGCACGCTAACTTTACATACTGTATGTACTTGTGGCTATATGCGAAGCGCACTGTATGTGGTGTAGTATAGACTATCGTGTAAAATACGTTATATTGCAAAATGTATCATGCGCTAAATATTTGTTGGCTCGTGCGCGTCGCGTTGTGTCTGGTCTTCTGCAAATAAAACACATATTTTCTGACATTTATAAGGTTCTTTGGCTGTATTCAATGGTTGACAACATGGCATTCCTTCTTCTAACTAGAGTATTTCTTTTAGGTCAAGGATGAAGGGATTCATGCATGCTTATAAAATGGGTTGTGATGATGATATATGATGGGCTTATGCTGTCTGTCTCAGAATTAACATGGCATTGTTAAATTTAATGTGATGGGAAGTATATATCTATTGGAAGAATTTAGCACTAATCACTGGTATAATGGCGATGCCAGTAGGCCTTAATCTGTCATGTGCCTCGATTCATTTCAAAGCTACAACCCTGAATTTGAAGAATGTGAGCATTTGTGTGTAGCACAACCATCAACTATAGATATTGCTTTTCTACATTGTTTAGGATCATTAAGGAATAAAACTATACTGATGGTCTATACTGACAGCTGTATGTTAAAGAGCACACTTCTTGTAGTGTAGGCAGTATGTTTCAGGTCTAATTGCTTGAATGGGAAAATGTCACGATTGACACAAGACTTTGATCAAATATGTTGTTGATAAATGCCTAAACAATGTATTTGTTCAGATTTGCATGTCTCAGCAAGGCAATTGTTTTCATTAATTGCTGTCAACATCAGCTATTAAAGTAATTGTATGTTTATGTCAACAGCTGTTTTTTGTCAGATCAGACAGTATACTAAAAATAAAACTAGAATACAAAACTAAAATTTATATCATGTTCTCAATGGTGATCTGATGGCCTGAGTTGCCTTGCTGCAGACCTTTCGGTCCTGAACTGAGAATGAATTAAAATGGAGTCATTTAATCTATTTCACTTCACTAATTTCACTTCAATTAACTTCAGTGGTTCGCTTAAACAGTTGAGCTAATAGAATGGCTGGGGAAGTAATAACATGTCCTCCCACCAAAAAGCCATGCCATTTTCTGACAAATTTCACTTTGCTGAAATGAATGCCAGATATTTACTGTATACAATATATTATTATTAATATAAACAAACGATAGGCATACACATTGTTTTGTTTTGGGATTAAAGAGCGCATTGCACAGGTTGCCTTTAAAGCTAGACATTATCATTAATAGCGCTGTCAATATGGATATTTCTCTTAAACAAACACATCGTTTCGCTTTAGAAGACCTTTGTTAAGACCACGGAGCTGTGTCGAGCAGTTCTTTGATCCATGGATGTGCTTTTTGGAGCTTTTAAACATGGGGACCTATACACTCCCATTCTACCGTTTGGAAGTTAAATGATACGTGGTATTATAACTCCGACTGCATTATGCTTTAAGAAGAAAACCATATTTAGTTAGGATGCCTTGAGGGTGAGTAAAACATCGTGTCATTTTCCTTTGGGACTGAACTATCCCTTAGTAAGGTCCCTTACTTATCCCTTACTATATCCTTAGTAAGTATCCCTAAGTAATTTGCATATATAAAAAAGGTTAGCCCAAAAATGAAAATTCTGTCATCATTTACTCACCCTCACTCTTTGTTCTGCAAAATACAAAGGAAGATATTTGGAAGAATGTCAGTAAAAAAAAAGATTTCATCCCCCATTGACTCTCATAGTATTTATTTTCCCTACTATGTCAGTAAATGGGGGTGGGATCTGTTTGGTTACTGACATTCTTCCGACTATCTTCCTTTGTGTTCATCAGAACTTAGAAATGTACACAGGTTTGAAATGACTGAAAGGTGAGTAAATGGTGACAGAATTTTCATTTTTGGGTGAACTATCATTTTAAGACACCTTCCACAGCAGCAAGTTACTGAACTTAACTTCCGGTACACATCCACAAAGAAGAGTCCCTGCAGATTATTTCTGATAACAAGCAAAAGAAATAACAAGTAAATGACATTAACTAGCAAGTTAAAAGTATGACTAGTCAGTATTATTTTGGGTTACCAGTAGAAAAACTGTTACTTGAATAAATAACTTGAAATATAAACAGTTATATTATTAGCCACTAGCCAGACCGATCAACAAACACAGACTTGAAGTTAACTTCAGCCAGGCACGTGTGTCCGATGAAACCATCTCTATATCATCTACTATACGTGTAAAATTACACAGAAAGCTATTTTGGCGGGTGGACAAAACCTAAAATACTATTTAATAATAAATTATCATTTGAAACTGCAATTTATTTTGTTTATGTTATGTGTATTAGAACAGATGAATGCAGTAGTAAAAATCTGTTGGATGCATTATAAATGGAAGCAGTTAAGACAGCAGTGCTTTTATTCTGAAAATGCTCTTTCTATTTTAGAAGAGGTTGATTACAGTAATTAAAGCCCCTACCCCTCATTTGATCCGCCTGTCGGCTATCCGAGTTTTATAATTATTCACTACTATAGCACATTTTCACTTTGCATGCAGCACACTATGTTTCGTCATGGGAGCTGTAGCATGGTGAAGACTTCTCTAGCTTATCTTTGTCTGTTAGGGTAATATGGGGTGAACTGCATTTTCAGAACACTTGAGAATATATTTCACTCTTTCATAAAGACACATCTTCTGTTCATCCTTAGTATGACCCACAACCTTGGAAAGCAAGAAATGCCTCAAGGCTGTGACTCCAGCATAGTTTGATCCAAACCATCATTATATCGGGATATGGAGCTCATAGACCAAGATTACACATTGATCATAACATAATGATGCAACTAGCTAGACAAATGCACCTTTATTGTAGAAGCAAGTGCACTATCTAGTCTCAATGCATTTCTAGGTTTAGGAGTGGCTATGACAATACATGGTCTCCAATGAGAATGAGGCTGTGCTTTCCAAATAATGTTTACAACTTTAATTGTAAATGTACAAATAATAAAGTCAAATTCAGTATAAAACCAAATAGCATTTAGAGCACTCTTTGTCGACAAATACCCAAGGGCTACAGTACTAGGAAAAATGATGATTTTGTACTATGGTGGGGGAATGGGTGCAATATATTTAGCGGCGATATTGAAAGTTAATTGTAACTTTCAATATAAGATAAGATAATCATTGCTTTTTTCTTAGTTTGATAATTATACTTTTTTGACTCGTAGTAGATTTTAGACTTTTATTTGGAAGTTCCTGTTGAGTGATTAGTCTTGGCTTACTTCCTGTGTTTTTACCTAATTGTGTACAAGTGTTTTTAATTTGGGCATATTTTGGGCACTTGAGTTGTTCGTTTTGTATTGTTTAAGGTAATCAAGTTTTACATGGTACGTTTGTGGTTTGGAACATGTTTTTCAGGATTTATGTTTAAAATAAATATGCTCTGGGGTTTTTAAACTCACCTGAGCCTCTTCATTAAAATAAGTGCATAGCATACTCTATATATATAGACAAAGGTATTTTTGTAACAGTGTACAGGTTTCTCTGTGATTTCTCCCTGAGCTATCAAATTGTAATGGTGTATACAAATATTCCATACATTTCTCTTAATAAAAAGAAGATGATGTGATTAATCTGCTTTTCAATCATAGCAGTTTTTCTGAATCATTGTAATAATGTTCATGCAGAACATTGCATGCATAAATTGACAGACCATTATTTATTAGATAATAAATAGTATTTAATGTTTTTTTTGTCAGCTGGACATCAAAAATATACATTTACATTTAGTCATTTAGCAGACGCTTTTATCCAAGTTTGAATACTATCTGTCCTAAAAAGTGTTTGGGATTATAATTAGTATATTCCAGTTGGTCATTCCAGTTTGTTACGTCATCTCTTTTGAGAAAGAAGCAAAAACGTGACAACATCTTAATCCTCTCACGGACTCCGTAGTGCTTGGGGGAGGGGTGCAGTGAACGTCTGGTTGCAATTCGCAACCTCATCGCTAGATGCTAAAAACTACACCCAGCAGCTTTAAAGTATCCAGATGGTCAACTATATCTGGTGAAATAGTGAAATTTCACCCAAAAATGAAATTTCTGTCATCATTTACTTACCTTCTTGTCATTTCAAACCTGTATTACTTACTTTCTGCCGATCTACAGAAGAAAGAAAGTGGGTGAGTAAATGGTGACATAATTTTCATTTTTGGTTGATTTATCAATTTAACATCTGATATTACCCACAACTCATATAGTGAGATGGAGGTGTTTAGTGATGCTACACAGAATTAATACATTAAACCAGTGGTTCCCAAACCTGTTCGTGGGGACCCACTGCTCTGCACATTTTGTATGTCTCCCTTAACTGGCGCGATTTCTTCAGTTCATGTATTTCTACCTTAATGAGCTGATGATTTGAGTCAGGTGTGTTAGATAAGAGAGACATGCAAAATGTGCAGAGCTATGGGTCCCCAGGAACAAGTTGCATTAAACTGTATAGTTAACATCACTAGAGATATGCTGAAGAAAAGCTGAAATCTGAAGAGTTGTCACAGTGTGTCTAGGTGGCAGTGGTCGCTTTCGTCACACACTAATATGTCCAAGCACTAAAATGTTGACACTTTCCTCTAACAAAAGCAATACATATTGATAGGCATAGTCCAGTATATTCACAGAAGGTCTGCAGATCAGTCTGAATGGCTGAAATTTTAGTATATTTCTTTTGCCACGTCCAAACACAACATTCTGAGAAAAGCATCATTTTGTGAGCGAGGTACAACATTCTTTTTTTAGCATTCACATACTGTAGCTCAGTAAATCAAAGCAGCTTCTCTATGACACCTGTGGTGTTACTAAGGATTTTATGACTAATGGTCTGAAAAGAAGGTGACTGTTTATCACAAATTAATAATAGTAACAGATACATTCACAAGTGTGTTATTATAGTTACTTTTAACATAAAAATGACATAAACATAGACTTTGATGTGATTTGCCCAGAGATTGTCCAAAAGTCCCCCACACACCATATGATTAAGATCATTTGGTTGTTTTTCTCTACCTACAGTATTTATTACCTGTGTCATATCATCTCTGTTTTATCTTCACAGCTCCCAATTCTGGTGTCCTCAGTGGTCAGTTTGTATTTCCTGGAATTGACAGACATTTTTAAGCCTGTTCGAGCAGGCTACAGCTGCAATGACCGCAGTCTCAGCATGCCTTACATCGAGCCCACTAAAGAGGTTGTTCCCTTTCTGATGCTCTTCAGTCTGGCTTTTGCCGGGCCAGCAGCAACGGTAAGCACCTGAGTGCCACTCTTAACTCTTTATTTAGTCTTCAGGGCACAGCTGGCCTATTCAGATGTTGTGTTTGATCTCTGTTTAAAAGTGCAATAATGAATAACAGATTCAGTTGTTCGGAAGGTGTGCCTTTAGTTTCTGAGTACAGTTTATAAGTAAAGTTGTAGGTGGTAGATCATTTGTAAAATAGATTTGCTGTTCATACTTAAGTGTTTTGTGGTATTAAAATACTTTCAATTATCTTGGCTTTAAATGTGTGTCATTCAGAGAGGTTGTATACACCTTTTGATTGTGTACCTGTTTAACTGAACATTACACAGCAACATAGGGTTGACCAATGGACAGGCATATATTTTCAGATCAATGGTAAAAAGACATTGTGCCTGAATATGTCTACAAAAAAAACAACATTACTGTGGCAAACCTGCTTTGCTTTTTGAAAAATGGCACTGCTATTTTTGATAATCGATTAGTTGGTCGATTATTTTTTTTGATTAATTGGAATTCGTTGACAACTCGTTTTATCGATTAGTTGTTGCAGCCTTAAAATTAAGTGTTGGTTTTGGAATTGTTGTTAGCAGCTGATAGTCTTTCCCTTTTTTTGTTCTTTGCATGTGGTGCTCTTTGCATTAGATGACAAGGCACTTATGAGTGTTATGGGTGATGAACTTATAAATGTAATAGTTTCTAGTTGCATTTTAACATCTGCATTAGGGCTGTCACCATGGGCCATTTGCATAAACTAGTCTTATAAGACATTTTTTCTTCAAGAATGGTCATAACGTCTTTAAGTCAGTTACATAAAAAGGTAGATTGGTCTAATTAAAATCTGAAAAGTAAGACTGATTACTCTAAACCAATTGCTAGTCAGTGAGATTAGGTGTTAAGACACATGCAGTCTTAACTCAGCGGCTATGTTTATGCAACTGGGGCCAGATCAGATTTGCAAAAGCATTCACAATAATGATATTCAATAGTAAAATCTATTTTTATTTTGTGCTTTCTCTTTTATGTCAATGAATCACACTCAAAATACAAGTGTAGGGAGGCAAATAATAATAATATATATTATTTTATATCACAGTTACTTTCAATACCGTTACATAGCAATATCTCTTGTCTGTATACACTACTAATTTTAAGCCTGTAGATCAAAACGATTTGTATTATCAATATTGTTTCAATCTAGTGTGTCTAGGCTTTTGACGTGTAGTGCTTTACTGTCTGCACAGGCACATAGTGGAAATATCACCAAGACCTGATTTTAAGTGCATGTTTGAAAGTTTTGAAATGTTTGCCATTTGTACTTTTTAAGAGTCATAACTATTCAAGAAATAGGTCACTGGGTCACAGCTGCTGTTGCCATACAGTATGGCCTGTATATTCACAATGGCTTTCAAAATTGTGTTAGGCTCATGTGCTATAATGAACTGCCTCTTCTAACTCATCAGAAAACAGATTAAATTTATGTTTAATGACATTTGTGTTTGCATTTACAAGATGGCTATGGACATTTAGAAACTATTGCTTTAGCTCGTCTGCACAATAGCCTTCCAATACCTCAACTGGTAGAGCGACGTCTAGGTCATGGGTTTGATTTACAGAGAATACTGATAAACTACTTATAAAAATTTATTTTGTCAGCTACATTATTTATCAGCGATTTACTTCCGCAGTAAGACATAAAGAGAAAAAATGTCCACCTCAAGTCACAATTTTGAATTTTGACAACACAACTGCCTCGGCTGCCAAGGAATGTTTCACCTAAATCATGTTTTGGAGCATAAATATAAGCATTATCACAGAGCCTGTGTTAGCGGGTGCCTTGTGAATGTAGCTCCAGCTGTTATGCTAGCACCTGTGCTGCACTTGACTGTAGGTGGATAGCAAGTGGATCTCAGGGGGGTATAATCACATACTTTCTCTCCCATCATCCACAGCAGAAGCATTTACATACAGATCTATGGGCGTCAGCTTTTCATTTACATACAATTAATAGTTTGTCCCTTGCAATAATTAAAGTCAGGATAACTTTCAAAACATCCCCTCCCGCATTCATTTTGAGAGCTTTGGATGAAATCCCTCCCATATGGCTTTGAATGATTGGATGGATAGGGCAGATTATCATAATTACAGGTTGATGTGTCAGTGATTCTATTAGAAGTGACCCCTGGAGGCCACCATAGAAGAAGAGGAGGAGGGTGGTGATGATTTATATGTGTTTGCGATGTATGTTTGTGTAAACACAGCTGACCATCTTCCCACAGATTATGATTGGGGAAGGAATCCTATACTGCTGTCTGGCCAGAAGAAATCTTGCCATCAAAACAGAGGCTAACATAAATGCCGCCGGGTGCAATTTCAACTCGTACATCCGGCGGGCTGTGAGATTCGTTGGTGGGTGTATATTCTACCCTTTATAACTCCAATATAAAAGCCACATACCCTGGATAAATAAAGTAGTGTTTAAAATATACTTCCGAACCTGACTCATTTTGTCTGTTTTGTAGTAGTTTCGAATTCTGTCTTGTATATGAGGTCTGATATTAATAATGAAAGCTCCGTCTATTTTACCACAGGCTTATGAAGTCTTCTTGCTACTTATGAAATCCACTATTTGCATTTGTTCAATGTGAGAGAAAAAGATTTGTGTATGTGTGTGTCGGGAGATTACCTGCAATGGCCCCCAGCAGGAAACCAACTTAATAAACCTCTACTCAATAATATTTTAATGAAAGTCTAAAAAAGCAAAATGCTTTGTGTAGAGGTTAGGTTTAGTGGATAATGACAGTATAAATACAGTTGAAGTCGTGGAAATGTAAATTCTGGTATTGCAACGAATAACAATGTGTGCATGTGTGTCTCTTGTTATCAGGGGTCCATGTGTTTGGCCTGTGCATCACAGCGCTCATCACAGACATTATCCAGTTGTCCACAGGATACCACGCCCCTTACTTCCTCACTGTGTGCAAGCCCAATTACACCAGCCTCAACACTTCCTGTGATGAGAACGCTTTCATTGTGGATGACATCTGCGCTGGGCCTGATCCAGCCGCCATCAATGCTGGCAGGTTAGAAAGCCTGTGTCTTGTTATTCAACTACCCGTTTTTGTTTGTGATGAGTTTTAGATGATGGTGATTGACAGGACAGTTAACCAGTTAGTTCCATCTTACATTACTACATCAGGATTTTGATGTTACCTTTCATTTTAATGTTTTCTTTTTTGTCTCTTTGCTAAATGAGTAAAGTGTAAAAAATGTATTTAATATTTATATTTATAATATAAAATAGCAGATATAAAGATTTATCTTCAATGGTAGTTTTTTTCCCCAAAATTTCACCATATGACACATGCACTATTTATTTATCAACTACCCCAAATGTAAATGTCATGCTTTATTGTAATGTAGTGTTGTAATTCTTTTTTTTGCCATATGCTGAAACAAAAATACTTGGCTTACACAGCTTATTTTGTCCATCTTTACTTACAGTAAAGGTCTTGTTTGGTCATTTGATTAATATGTAATTTACATAAATGTGCATGATGCAGAATGAACATGGCATAAGTTCTCTGGCACATGGTGTTCCTGTAAAACCCACACAGAGTTCAGTCCTGATGCTATGCTCACAACCCGGCTGCCCATTCCTGCACACCCACACGTATCCATTTGCTCAGCTCTGCCTTTCAATCATCCACACATGCTGTCAATGGCCTGAATTATAGCTGCTTTGCGCAGACATTTTGATTGGTGTTAAATTATATGTAAAGGGGATAGGTATGGTACATGTGTACCTAAGGCCTAATGTGTCTTTGACGTATGTTGAAATTTGTTGAAAGAATATGGTTTTGTCATCGATTAATGTTTCTGGAAAACTTAGAAAGTCAAGCGTCAAATAAAAGTGGTCCTTGGCGAGTCTATGGATTAGTCACCAGCTGCAACATAATAGTGAAAGAGTCATAGTCCCACCGTTGCTAATATAAGTGGCGTGACTGAAAAGACATAAAACTGTCTAGTAAAAAAAAACGTTTGTCACTTTTGTCTGTGGATTTTGCAGATATTTAACCAATGAAAATGATTAAAAACATCTTTGTATTCTTGAACTAATTAAACACTGTATTGGAAAAGTAGCTGTTTGGAGATACAAGGTTTCCGCCTGACAGCAATGATATGTAAGCAAGTAACCAAACTCCTGAACAATCAAAATATAGTTTTTATAAAATTAAACACATTATGGTTTTATGCCTGGTACAAAGAAGATGTGCTGTGTGCATATACTGTATGTATTGTGTATAGCTGGTTTCATCTTGGCAAAGAGCAGGAGTGTCAACAAGTAAATTTTGGTCCCTGGTTGTTGGTGTTATGAGATCATTCTTGCAAACTAAAGGTCTTTTGGCCCGGATCCTGATAGACACTCTAAACTGATGTGTACTATGGACATCATCTGGGCATACAGTAAATATGTTCAGGGTCAAAAATAAAATCTACTGATCTGACAAACCTGTCTGACTCTCGTTGCAGGAAGTCCTTCCCGTCTCAGCATGCCACTCTGGCTGCCTTTGCGGCGGTCTACATCTCCGTAAGTAATCCGCTTTACTAGTGGCACAGTTGACTCATGTGATAACATGTATGCCAAATAACCCTACTGTCCTCTGCACGATTACTAAAACTTCAGTCAAAATTCTCCTTTCTTGTGATCATCACAAGTGCTTCTCTTACAGATGTATTTTAATGCCACCCTGACTGACTCCTCTAAGCTCCTGAAGCCGCTCTTGGTGTTCTCCTTTATCATGTGTGGCATTATCTGCGGCCTGACTCGCATCATTCAGTTCAAGAACCATGCAGTGGATGTTTACTGTGGCTTTCTCATTGGAGGGAGTATAGCTGTCTACCTGGTGAGTCCTACTGTCACAGATATTGTATAAATTAATTTTATAATTACTAAAAGTAAAAGCGTCGCATTGCTCCATCAAACCTGACTCTACAGAAGAATCATGGGAAATCAGCGAGGATCTATAAGACAATGCTGTTTTATTAGGTAAAAATAGCTCACACATGCAAATCCCTCATGGCTTTTTTTTACTCTCCACCCACACATCCCCTCAAATCCCTCCCACTGTTTCTTCTTCTCACACTTTCTCTCTTTCCTCTCCGCTCGATGTGCTCTGATGGCTTTAAACACTCTGCCATTCTTAACACTGGAAACAATGCCAAAACTAAATACATTAATGCAGCGGAGGTAAATCAGAACATCAGGTCCTTGTTTCAGTGTTTGAATTGCATAATGTGTGTTAATCTGACTGAGGGATTACCTGTGTAATGCTATTTGACTGTGAAAGGCCACAGACCCGCATCTTCACATGCATTTTGTGCATTAATATAATGAACTTTCTCAGGGTTTGTAGTAATGACATCTGTTAATTCACATTGAGGTAAATTTCTGACTCATCGCTCTACCTCAGGGTCTGTATGCAGTCGGGAACTTCAAAACCAGCGAAGACACATCTCTAAAACCTCAGCTTCAACGTCCAAATCAACATCAACATCCGCATCACCGGCAACCGCAACAACCACAACCTCCACCACAGCCCCAGCCGGTTGTGCCTCCACCTGCCATGCGGGAGCCTCTGAGACCCCTACCCAACCTGAATACAGATCCGCTGCGCTTACTACCACCTAAGAGCTTTAGCATGAGGGAACGCCCCACCTCTGCACGCTCAGAGAGCATCCTGCTCCGCGGACCCTCCCGAGACAGCTCCATGTCCTTGAAAAGGGCAAGCACGGAGGTGGAATGTATCACACCACCCAGCCCGCTCTGCAAAGAAAGCTTTGTGACGTTCAGCAACACGCTGCCGCGCGTGCACTCGACGGGGGTGGAGGAACCCGTGCCTCGCCGCCACGCTGCCATCCACACCTCCATGGACTCCACGCGTTCCAAGCAGCTGCTCTCGCAATGGAAAACCAAGAACGAGAGCCGCAAGATGTCACTGCAAGTGATGGAGGGGGAAGACAGGCAGTCGCCTCAGCGCAACATGGAGCTCCGCTGCAGTTCGGAGCCCTCCGCCGTGGGCTTGGATGGCGAGCTACGCGGCGGACCTCCCGGGCAATACATGAAGCTTGCCACCAGCTCTGTGCCGTTAGCCAATCATAACAATGCAGGTGTCTTAGCAGGTGGAGCCAGGGTATCTATCCAATCACGACCCGGCTCCTCCCAACTGGTGCACATCCCAGAGGAGACGCAGGAGAACGTGTGCTCCTCCCCTCATGAGTATGGTGGGGAGTTAAATGATGGCGGGGGCGGGAATGCTCGTGCTAAATGGCTGAAGGTGGCAGAGAAGAGCACCATCTGCAGAACTAACAGCCAGCCGCGCATTATGCAGGTCATCGCTATGTCCAAGCAGCAGGGGATGCTGCATGGTAGTCCTAAAAGCGAGGCCAGTACGGTCAGCTGTACCGGCTCCATCCGCTACAAAGCCCTGATGGATCAGGAGCCTAACACGGGCATCATTCGAGTAGAGGCCCACCCCGAGAACAAGCCTGTGGTTAAACCACCATCCACAGACGGCAGCGGCTCCTGGAGGTGGAAGCCGCAGGAGCGCGGCAGCATCCGACAGTCCCTGGAGCTCAACGACCTTAACCGGGACTCGGAGAGCTGCGAGTCGTTGAAAGATAGCTACGGTTCCATCGATGGCAATCGGAGCCTACCCGACATGAGCAATCCGCATCACCCTCATTTCCACCATCATCACCACCAACATAGTATCACCACCATCCGAGTCACACCGGTGGAAGGGAGCAGCGAAGCCACCTCTGAGACGCTCTCCACCACCTCCAGTCGAGACTCCACTTTACGAAGGAAAGGCAACATCATCCTGCTGCCCGACCGAGGACCAAGTCCTGACAATGCCAGGAACCTGCCTCACTTTTTCAAATCTTCTCCTACACCTCCCCCCATTTTGACTTTCAAAGAATGAAGGAAATCTCTTTCTCGACCGTTTCCAAGAGTTGCCTTGCTCTCTGAACTTTGAAGACTTTAAGCTAGGACATCGAGTCATTCTGAATATCAACATTCCCTGAATTTGACACTCTTGTACTAACTATAACATATAAGGCAACGCTGTGCATTTGCAGAACATTCTCTTGGTCTCTTGTTACCACTGCGTTTGATAAGCACAACATATGAAATTCAAGGCATAAGGTGATTGTGTTTCATTTTAAACAGCATTTGCATTAGCTTTGTTATCCGTCTTATTGGAATATGTCTGTTGTCTAATGGCAACGTGGGTGCTTACGAAAACATTTTCATACCACAACTTTGTACATTTATATATATATATTTTCTCAATATAACTATTTGTATATGTACTAAACCGCTCACATTTTCATTGCTAATAGCTGATCATTGTTTTCATGCGCTTGCAATGGAAATCTTTAGTCTGAGGTTCGATCAGCCCTTCGATGAATAGGAAAATGTTATTGTGATGGATGTTTACAGAGATGTTTTGTTTGGTGGGGTGGAGGCGGGGGCTTGTTTTACCATATGCACTGTGTGTTTTGGTGACCATGAATGAGCTATTTTCCTTCAGACAGCTGAAAGCGCTCTTTGCTGGCATAGAGACAGTTCATTTCTAGAGCATTATAATGCGGAGAACAATACATTGTTAAGACATTAATGTCGTATTGCCTTTTTGTATTGACCGATGAGTAGTATTTTACTCATAGCTATTGATTTGCAAGCCCCTGTAAGTTTTATTGAGCGTACACAGTTATGATTGTTTTTTATGGCATATTGTTGTAAATATACAGCAATGTATTGTGAATCTTTTCCCCCCATTTAGCCTGACAGGATGGGGTTACACACAGTCACTGAGGTACATCCTCCTCTTCATTTGTAAGCGTGTAGGCATAAGCAAATGACTCATTCTCCAAACCACTGCACATTGCAGAGAATTTCACAATATAAGAGCAATATGAGCCCCCAAAGTACTATTGGGAATTCATTGCTTATTTTTTTAAACGTCTAAAAGATAGTATTCATATTTACAGTATAGAGTGCCTCAAAAAAATTATATGCTTATTAGATAGTGATAAATTACCTGTATCTTGAAGGAACTGTGCGAAAAAAATTATAAAATAGTACAGTTGTTGCTGTAATTATTATGGTGCAAAATTGACAGGTGTTTTGGAGGGTGTATTTACTTTGAAGGGACAGTTCATCCAAAAATGAAAATTCTGTCATTTACTCAACGTCTTATCATTTTAAACCTGTATGACTTTCTTTCTTCTTCAGAACATGAAAGAAGATATTTTGAAAAATGTTTGTATTGGATTTGTGTGCATGCAATAGAAGTGAATGAGTACCGCCATTGTTCGGTTATCAACATTCTTTAAAATAATGTCAATATTCTTCAAAAGTCATACAGGTTTGAAATGACAAAAGGGGGACTAAATGATGACAGATATTTCATTTTTGGGTAAACTATCCCTTGAAATGACCACCTAAGGGCACCGGGCAGTTGGCACAGTTGTTGCATGACAAGTGCTGCGTAATGTTTTAATAAAATTCCCAGAATAGACAATGTTAAGATTTGTCCCGTGTAATATGTATTTCTAAAAAGTTTTAAACTGTGTATTTGTATTTCTAGCACATTGTTTACATCCTTGCTAGGATCATCTTGTAACATTAATATAAAGATTGCCAAATATGAATGTATATTTAACAAAGTGATGTGTACATTTAGCTTATTCATGTACAGTATCGTTTATATGATGTTTTTCTTTTTAATTAAATCGTTTTGTTGATTATATATTTTGATGTGTCTCTTATGAAAGAGTGAATCAAAATCAACAGTTTTATATATGCTTGTACAGTATAATTGTACCACACATTATGGCTTTACAGTCCCTACATATGCATGGTGATTTACTACTGTACGTACTGTAACTAAGGAATTTGTTTTGTTTTTCTTTTGTATATCTTTAATAGTGATGGGTGGTACAGTACCTTGGTTTATACTCAGAATCATTCTGTTGAATCAACTGAATAATCATGAAATCTTTGTACCCTGTAAATAGGTATTTGTAACTTTGCCAGCAATCTTGTGTGATAGTTTCGATTAAAGAAAGATCTATACTGTTTAGATATGAGAGCGATCACAGGGTTATTTAAGTGTCACATAGACACTTGCTTTGTTAGTGCTTTTATTAAGAGAAATGGCTTTTCGATTAAACATGTTGACAGATATTTGGAAGTTGAGCCTTTGTGGGGTTTTAAATAGCAGTGTATTTTGACTGAGGATGATATGTCTTAATATATATATTGAAATAAATGTTTGGTATGACAGCCAAAACAAGCATTCCACACTGTTTTTTTACATGATGTCATAGAAGATCAAATATGCACTGATTTGTTCTTTACAAATAATAGCTGCAATCGAAGGTCCTCTTGCATTTAATTCTTATGTGTTAAATCTTACTGTTTTGTACATAACGTTTTGGATCAAATCCATCCCTTCAAGTCAAGAGCAGGGAAAATGGGTCTGGTTAACATTGCTGAATCCAATCAGTGGGCCTTAAGTAGGTCAGAAAGCTGACCTAAATCGAGGAAGAGAGTCTTATGTTCCTTCGTCTCATACAGCATCCCCTGAAGAGCAAAGGCATTGTGTTGAAAGTGGAGATTAAGAGGCCGGTAGAGAATGAATAGGCTGGTAAAGTAACAAAGAAACTAAAACATAAAAAACTGATCAATGTCTTTTATGGAGATAAAATCCATTATTTTCAAGCTTGGCCTTGTGTACATGTAATTGTCTTCACCATACAGTATAGGCAAGTAGAAACTGCAGCATTAATACAAGATTAAAACACATCTCATCTGGCCAATGAAATCGACAGCAGGGCATCTGGTAAAGATAACCAATGTTTATCATTCTTGCATTGGAAAATCAGTCTTGTGTCAGCGCCGACGTGAGTTCGATTCCCGACTCAAGAGTCCTTACCCGAACCCACTATATCTAATCAATCCATTCCTGTCAGCTCTATACTGTCCTTTCCCAATGAAAAACCTCAGTTGCATGAATCTGTCACTTTAAGCTCAGCTGACAAAGTGAACCACACGTTGTGTTATCAGCATGTACGTTGGCAGAGAATAACATATCATACATAGCATAAATCCACACCATCTGTCCCCTAGATTATTTGACAGAGTGGGTGAAGAACCTAGTTTTGTCACAGTTACAACAGACTGTCTATAATTCTCAGAATACTTTTTATTGCCCCAGTGTCTATAGGATTTTGATATGGCCCACTACTTATCTTTTTTCTTGTATGTCAAAGACTGGAAGGAAAAAACTGAATAGCAAGTGTTTATTAATTTACTTTAATCAGCGTTTCTACATGTATTGTGGTCATTCCAGTCCAGTTTATGTTGAATTTTAACAAAATCAAACCTCAGGAATGACAAAGTCACCCAACTGCAATGTGAAAGACTTACAGAATGCAAAGATGCATGAAAACTGTACAAAATTCATCATATTCCATCGTTTCTTCATTACTGAACTGATCCTAAAATACATGTAAAACTATTTGGAAGAAATGTCACTTTTCACAGAATGAAAGAAAAACAATTTTACTTGAACATATACCTATAAATAGGACATTCAGAAAAACTGAGAATAATTGTTGTGTGGTCTAATTTTTACACAGCTGTATATTGAAAATGGTTTTAAACTGAAAAATCGGTTTGCATGTGTTTTGCATCCTGGTTGTAAAAGAAAAAGATCAGAAGTAGCGGTGTATCAACAGTCTATTAACATATAAACCTACATGAATTAAAGCACTTGACCTCTTCTTGTTAGCTTGCTTCCTAATTTGCACATCACATCAAAGAATCTGCTGTAAAATAATAGTTTTTCAGTTCCTCAAAGTCCTGCTTAAAATGAATGCTCCAAGCAATGTTTCTAATATGGCATCTACGCATGCACTCCTCAGTGTTGGTTCATTTGAGGACCGACTGAAGACAGATGGAGGGGTCATCTGGCAAAGATAACGCATCCACAAATCAGCTGCGGGGGGAGACCGTGTCAAGTTCATTTCATGGCTGTCAGGCATGATCTGTCAAGGTGAGGTCAAGGTGGAAAACATCATGCTCTTGTCTAACTGAATAACACAGCAGGTCTCCTGAGCTGTACTAAATACACTTTGCACTTTCTTGCCAATATGGCACATTCACGCAAATACTCTATAGTCTATATATTCTATATGTGAATAGTCTATGTTTGACATTCACACAGATCACCTGTTACCCAGCATGCCATGCAATACAGAATGAGCTGTCCTTGACACCAAAGGCAAGGCAGCTGTCATCATTGCCAAGTCGGTCAATGACTCACCAGGCAGCGTTTTAGTATGAAGAAAACTGGTTCCAGACTTCAATGAACTATCACGTCTTGTCTACTGATCCCAAACGAATTCAAGCTTTACAGATTTATCCTTCAACTACTGCTCTTTCACACAAACCATTGAGCCAAAAGCACAGGATTATAAAGAATCATGTATAGGAAGCAAATGACATCTATGCTGCCTTGCAAAAAACAGCCTGATGATCTTAATGAACAGGACGTTTCATAAACATTGGATTCGGATGTCTTCCTATCTTTAGATGTTGCCTGAGAAGGCAGCATTTTTCAGGTTTGCATTGGGCCACATAGCTTCATACATACTAGATATACACAGATACACAGCATTAGGTTTATCCACAAACACAGGAAATAGCAGAAAACAATGCACACTCACTGTCCTATTTTACCAGCACAGACACTGAATATGTGAGGAAAGAACTGCAAGTTTGCCATCTCTAAGAGGTTGCCATAGCAACTCCGCAGCAGACTCTGGATAGAACGAAAGTGTTTCCAATCAATGCTTTTTTATCCCCTAAGATGAGTGTGAGCACATTGTGTCGCCAGTGGCCTTGGCGGTGCTGCCTGAATATAAAAAAACAACATGTGGTTCAGACATCGTTCCTGCGTTCGTGTTTGATTGCAAATGATGCAAAAACCTCATTCAGACATCTTGAGGTTAGCAGAAGGACAGAACACCTACGCTCATCCTCGGATGAAGACTTTCTTTCGCACGTCGGAGCAGAAAATGTGTGTGTCTGTAGTTCTGTTACAAACACCAGATTATGGTGCAAGGCGCATTAACCTGAGCTGTTAATGGAAGCCAGACCATTATGGTGAGCCTGGGGTTTAACCACAAAATAAACCCCCAATGAGGAAATTGTATTTCTGTTTCCTGCAGAGTTGTTCCTAATTTAATGGGAGACACAAAGAGCTACTTGGGAATATCAAAGCGTAAACAAGATGCGAAGCTGTACTTGTGCGAAGAGGAAGAGGAACACAACCTGGAATGTAAATGAAGTCTTTTGACTATTATAATATCATTGACTCCCATGTGAAGCTAAGAGAGAGACTGCACACTATAATGTAAAATGTAGCAAAAATTAGCACGTAGTCTAGATTTTTCCCCTAGGAACGCTGCACTAATTTATCTTTCATATTTATTTTTCATTTTTATGGTCCCTCGCAGCATGAGCGGGAGTTTTTGGGGGAACTGTTTTGCTAATGATTATTATGTTTCTTGTGTGCAGAATATTGCATGATGATGGGACCTTGGCTAATCAGGTATACTTAAAATTCAGAAAAGAATGCTTGTATGCTTTTCCCTCATCCTGTTAACATTTTACCTTCAATATAGTGACACAGGTTTACCAGTGAAAATACTAAAAACCTCCCTCGAGTGCAGTGTGGTGGCAGTTCACCTCAGAAAGATGGGGAGACAGACAGACAGTTATCTTTTATACTGTAAATATATATCAACACAATCTGATGGAACAATCTGACAAATTCATTTGTGCAAATTCATACAATTTTATTTGTAAGTTTTATTATGATTTGAGGGGCGGGGTTAGAGTGGCCCTTTATTGTTGCTTTTCCACTTTTTTTCCAAGTTTTTTATTTCAGCAAAATTTGCCTTTGCACCTGTGATTTTAAGGCTTGGGGTGGGGTAAGGGTAGGGTAAGCAACCTCGTGAAATATGTACGACTTCCCCTGATATCAGATTATGAATATATAAGTGAATACACACACAGAGAATGTATGTTGAAAGTCATGCTGACTGACACGAAAAACACGAATCAATAGATTCAAAATGTTGTGACTATGTCACTAACTGCTGTGAGACTGGACAAACAAACTGACAGACGGAATTCTGGAAAATGAAGGACATGTGTGAGATCTTGATCCCTGTTGCAAAAATGTAGATTTTTTAGAATGCAAAGCATAAACTCTAACAGTGTACACTCTTAAAAAGAAAAGATGCTTCATGATGCCATAGAAGAACCTTTTTAGTCTAAATGAAGAACCAACTGTTTCACAAAAGTTACTTTGGGGTGAAAAAAGGTCTTCAGATTATAAAAAGGTAAGAAAGAGATGGTTCTTCAAAGAACCTTTGACTCGACAGTTCTTTGTTGAACCAAAAATGGTTCTTCTATATATGGCATCGGTGTAAATCCTCACTGTTTAATTGTGGATTATCAGTATCACGCCAGATCTGCCCTGGGCAAACATCTGAATTTGAAAGCTATATCATAGACTCTTTAGTTATTGTGACACTTCATATATCTTCATATGTTACTGCACTGGCTTTCTTAAATGTTGAAGAAAATCAGGGGTTTTTTGCTTACGGAGATCAACTTTTTTCAGCCTTCCCCCTGCTGGGAATGCACAAGTGTTCAGAAGCAACAGAACTGGCACACGCCCAGCTGGTATGTAGGAAGTTACACCTTGGGCTTGGCACAGCTTGCATTTAGTGGTAAAATAACTTTTTTACAAAAACCCACATGAGCTGCAAAACCTTTGGAAAAAAGAACACTAATTGTTTAAGGACTCACCAGAATGAAAATTCTGTCTCATTTAAACACTGCACAACTGAAAAACAGCACAGATGGACGCGCGTGTGTGTGTGGTGTGTGTGTTTAGCCCTTAAATGTGCTGTGTATTAAGGAGGATCTACTGACAGAAATGCAATATAATATACATAGGCCTAACTATGTCTTCAGATGTGTATATTAAAGACCTTCCATAATGAACCGTTATGTTTTTATTATCTTAGAATGAGCGATTTCTATCTAAACCACGGTTCCCCTTACTTGGAATTCGTCATGTTGTTTCTAGCTCTGAACAGACAAACTGCTCTACAGAGCGTGTTTCGTAAATATGTTATCTCCTTCAGCAAAGAAGTGAAAGAGTGACGACATCTTTGAATACATCTGGGACATACAGTTCTTGCTACTTATACAATGTGAGTTCATCTACTAGACAATGCAATAGTATGATGGACAGGAAGTGGATGAGGTGGCACTGATCCTCTGAGACTGTGGGACTGATGAGACAGAATATAGCCTGCTGAGACACTCAATCGTCCACAGCTCATCCATGAATGACACTTATTAGGCATAGCCATGACAGGAACCAAAGCTTTAGAGAGCTATGTGCGTGTAAGCAGTCTGTACATCTGCATGCGATCATGTGTGTCCGAAATCCAAACATTTCTCACATGTTTGTATATCATATACAGTAGCTGTGTTTTTGTGTTTTATCTCATTCATATCAAATGGATCTATGTTGCCTTTAGACTCGGTGACAGCTATTGATTACTGAGGGATGATCTATGATTTACATCAGAATGAACTGAAATTTTTGTTGTGACTTTCCAGATGTGACATTTTATGAGTGGCTGCCTACCTGTTTTCAACCCATATTTAGCAGTAAGCATGACATACTGCATATACCATTCATGATATCCATTATTTCATGGAAATAAATCAGTTAGACTCCCTTTGGCAATTACATTTCTCTAATCTCTTTTGATTATGAATAATGTCCATATAACCTACTGTATGCTGTATGTGATAAATGAGATTCGAGAGAGAGAGAGAGAGAGAGAGAGAGCTCTAAAATTATGTTTGCAGACTGAGGAATAAAAGAACTTCGATTTTTTTCCATCCCCTGTTTTTCAAAGCATTTTCCTAGTTAGCTGACACACCGTGGAGGGCACTAGAGAACATGCAATCCACCGTTGCCCATGTGAAAATTCACCATAGCAACCATGCCACTGAAGCAACTGGAGCGTCATTCACTGCAATAGACGACTCAGCTTGACACAGCACAGCCCTAACACAGTCAAATCCCTGCATATCACAGATTAATCTTTCAAAATGTACATTGTTCACCTCTGAATTATTAATAAGACTGGTTTAGTAATAAGACTCTCAATTATGCATTTGAATTACACTTAGCATGTCAGTTTCTGCATGTGTTTGTGCTGATGTCAGTACATGTTATTGTGTCTCATTGAAAAGTGGTTCATTTGAAAGTGTAAAAATGCAGAAAGGTTTATGTGAGGGTTAGGGGACAAAATATGCAGTGTATGCAGCATAGAAATCATTGTCCCCATAAAACATAGTGTTTGTTTTTGCAAATGTGAATGTAGGCAGGTGTAGGTGTGAAATTATCACAACCTCTTTCTAAAACCATGTGTTGTTTGGTGCTGTCCCAAACCCTGAACTGAAATGTGTGATTACGGATCATCAAAGACATACCATATTAAAGCAGTGTGTTCAGCAAACCCATTATTATTATCCGTGATTTTAAAGCCTAGACAAGTCTAGTCTAGAGACAAGGTGATGTCATTCTTTTGAAATAAAATACCATAATTCACATTGTTGTATTTTAGTCATGTTTTAAACAATATGACTCTTACAGCATCATTGGAGTGAAGCAGCTATCGAATAAGCTCTTCTATCAAGTTTCAAAAACCCATTTTTATTGTGAAGGACATTTTTTATTTCTATGATGTTTTTGCACAATTGAGTTATATAGAGTTTTTATAAACAACACTGAATGTCATGATGCTGTAGGCTACAGTACGCCGGCTGTGTGCAGTCATTTGCTATACCGGAATCTCAGAGGAACAATGACATCTACTGGTGTGTTTAATAAATTACAGTCATAAATGACCATTCTTTTTAAAAGTGAGCCATGGTGTTTCGGTTTTATTCGTAGTAAAAAATGTAACCTCTTATTTACCTTAGGTTCGCTATATAGTTTACCATGGTGTAAACTGTGGTAATACAAATTAAATATCTCTCCGCCCAAAACCTTACTTGTCACTTGTCAGTGTGCTAGAATGTGTCCTTAATAGCAATAGCAAAAACACTGAACTACAGTGACGTCAGTTTTGGGGGCGGGGTTACTGTCCTCATAGCAAGCTTTTTTTTGTACAAATACAAATATATTTCTAATATGGACCATCATAAAAAGATACTATGACACTTTGAAAAAAAAAACTTAAACTAAAATGAGACGACTAATGATTCTGTGCACTTTTCCCTCAACTCTTGGTTTCATTGCTGTCAACATTGTCCTGAGAACTATACTCATTGAGCTCATCCATCAGAATTTTGTTTTGCAGTTCTTACATTCACAGCAGACAAAGCGACTTACATTGCATTATACTATACATTTTGTTTCTTAATCCCTGGGATCGAACCCATGACCTTGACATTGATAACACCATGCTCTAACCACTGAGCTATATGAAAGCTTTTTGACTGTATACGGTCTTACAGAAGTCACTTTATATGACTTGGCAGCACAGTTTGAAAAGTCAGGGTAAATCTTGTCCATTTTTATGATGGTGACCAGACATGGTGGTTGTCTCACAAGGAGCTCACAAATGCCTTTCTCAAATGTACCATGTGGCACCCACAGATTTATGAGTTATTAAGTGACAGATATTATCTTAATATGTTCATCATAAGTAATAATCTCGAGTTAAAAAAAACTATAGGCCTATAGTGAAAAAAAACTAAATGACAGTATGGGCAATAAATATTTAATAAGTAAATAGGCCTACTCGTTTACATGCATGCTTAACTTGACTCATTTATATTTTGACATTCAAATCGATTTTAAAAATGACACTGTCAGAATAAGTATTAAATATCCCAGTAGCAAATACTATGGTGACATGTTATCAGAGCAGTTTGAAGCAGATTTGCAGCTTAATAGTCTGATGGCCAATACTGTTTTTTCCAGATGACTGTTGTGTGTGTAAAAGCATTGGGTGACCTCAGCTGTCACCTAAGCAAGAGTCTGTGAATGCCCCACCTTGCACATACCCCAAATATCTTAAACCGTGTGTCATTTGATCTGAAAGCAGAGAGTATGGCAGATGCTGCAGGAAGTCTTTGGAGCACTAGATAAAAGACCAAACAAAAGACCTAAAGACTAAGTGCACTCTTTATTTTTTACTTTGACTCATTTTTCAATTCTTCAACTGATCATTTTATTAGGTTTAGATTTATGTGAAGTACATTGGACCTGAGAATTCCATTGCACATAAAAAGGCTATAATATGATCAAATGAAATCTAAATAATATATGGACCCAGTATATACTGTATCTATACTCTATCTGAGTGAGTGGAAGTCTGTGAAAGATCTCTGCATTCTTCATTTGCTTCATTAGAGGCAGCAGTAGAAATGTCCCGTACTGCCGTGGGTCTCATTTTTTACAGCTAGTGTGAATAAACAGGGTAGTGCATGTAGGAATGTTTGACACTTGACTGCAGCTTGTGAGTTGCTCCACGTCAAAATGATTTGTGACACTGTTTTATGTTCAGAAAGCAGCTCAGAAAGAATGCCATATAATACAGCAAATCAAAAATCTCAACTCAAATACAGCCTAGATTAAAATAAATAAATGAAGACAAATAACAAATTATACAATGACACAAGGGGTTTACTCCACATAATAGACCTCTAACAATTGACTTAACATAAGGGCATTTTTGTGTTTTTCACAAAGCATATAGATTTATACCAACAAATAGAAAAATAGAGAGCATGGGGGGATTCTTTAAAAATCAGTTTTATGTATGAAATTATTGGCCAAAACTATAATGTTGTTGACTAAAAATTCAATATCTGAATTTTGAGAAAATTGTTGTCAGAAGTTTTATGTATCCCAGCAGAAAACACACTAATGCCTAAGCCTATGGCATGTGTCATAACTGTGCGTTTGCAATTGTTGTCATTCATTAAAAATATTCCCATCTTGATAAAACAATTTTTTTATTTTTTTTATGTGGAAGCTCACTGGCGTCTCATTGGTTGAGCGGAGTCCTGTCACTCATGCCTAGAGCACCTGCGCGCGCCGTAACCATAAAGTAGCGCTGGTTTGGAGACTGCATGCGCGTGAACTCTCTTGAATATCCGTCACTGTTCACCAGCCCGGTATGTTTGTTCTCATTATTTTTGCCTACTTCTTTTATTAAGGATACACAGTCATACTTAATTTTTTTGATGTTTAGTCTTTTACATTTTAGCCGTTACGAGTCGGTAAAACATTACTTTGCCTTTTTTTATTGAAATGCAAAACGGCGAGTTTGCCTTTAGTAGGCAACTGCTAAATAAGTGTTAATATAGATGTGGGTTTACGGGTTTTTTATTGATTTGATTTTAATGTAGATTCAGCACACGACATGTTTGACCAGGCGGGATATTGTTTAAGGAGCAGATGCCGCAAGAGATTTACATTTTAACTCACTGGTGATCAGATTAAAGGAGATTAGAAAGAAACTTCCTCTCAGAGAAACTGACCATGTGCAGAAATGACCAGCAGTCAACACGCTGTATCGCCGTTTAAAAGATGTTATGTTTACCCATGATGTTTGCTTTGAATCTGAGCTGTTTACTTATGGGCAATATTAGAAAACTATTGCATTGGCGTTTAAGGCATAATCCATAAAGCAAACAGTTTGAATTTATTTTGTGCGTTTTTGCACCGCATGCAGATATGTTGAGTTTCACACCACAAGGGTGTTACTACATTTATTATAAGACTGACAGGTCAACTACAAAAGTCAGAATGTGACAGAGAAGTGTACTACTTTAGGATTCAACAGGCAGTATACCTTTAGGTGGCCTTGCTATTTTAAGGTTATGCCAGAATTCTGCAGTATAAGACTTTACCTCACTGACTCCGAGTTATCATTGCATTGAAAACGTTTTATGCTGAAAGCAACAGATGGCTGCTGTTATACAGTTTAGTTAAATATAGAATATAGAATTCTAGATAAATTAGCTATTTTTGATCAGAAAACATTAGCTTTAATACAGTACATTCCAGTTTAATTATATATCATTATAAAAAAATATATGCATTATATACCATAAAGTTTTAATATTGTCTTCTATTACAAAACAAATTACATTTTAAAGTAAAAGTTTAACATGAATGCTATTTTTTTAGTTAACTCCAGAGCAATGAACAGCCTTATAGCTAAAGCAGATGAGCAGAGTGTAGTTGAGTCAGCGCTGGATACTGTGTGTACTGTATGACATATGGACAGAGACAGGAAGTCTGGAGTCAGTGTCATATTTCCTGGAAAAAGAAAGAGCCGCATGTGTCTGAGAACCCATAGACTCAAGCTGTGCTGTCACTATTACTCTACTATGGTCAAAGTTACATTAATTAATGGGTTTACTTTGGTGCTTGTCAAAATGTGGTTATTTTTTTTATTATTCAGCAAATACATATTTTGTAGAGGTAGATAAAGTGAATTTAAATTCCTTATTTACTGTAACTGCTGATTTAACTTTGTGCTATCAGGGAGACTGTGATTCTAGATCTTATGTATTAAACTGAGGACATATTTCTAATACGAGATCTTTAATTGGGTGAATGAAGCTTGATGCTATTTCAAGGGGAAGTTATTGCTTCATTCAGGCCTTACGTGGATGTCTAAGAAACACAGCAGTGTACACAGGAGGTCACCAACCTAGACACATCAACCAAGTCCTGCCAAGCAGATTATTTCTGGTTCATCAGAGAGACTATTTTACAACTGCTGCAATTCATGGGATGGCGGTGATCTTTAGAAAGCTGGAAGTGTGGTGATGATGAATGGACTGTTGCAGTACATTTTAGTGTCGCCATTTCTTCCATGTTTGTTATATCTCACATGTGGGTTTTTTGTAGAGGATGGAGGAGGCAGAACTGTTAAAGGAGCGTCTTCAAGCCATTACAGTAAGATTTAGAGTTTTGTTTAGAGTTGTTTTGCGTAGTGAATAATCTGTATAAATGACTGTTGATTATTTTCTACATTCTTCATACTTAATGTCTCTTATATGACCATAGTATGTGTTTTATTTCTCTAGTTAATATTACATATTTATGAGTATGATAATGTACAGTTAGTCATTATGACAGTACAAAACTTCTCAGATGAACAGAACAGGGTACTTAACAACAAACTATTTTAACAATTTGTTTACAGAATAAGAAAAAAATCCAAGAGGAAATTGCCCAGAAACGACTTGAGATTGACAGAGAGAAACTAAAGCTTCAACATGTCAAGGTACCATGATAAAGTATTTTTCTATTATGCGTTTCACTGTGAGTTGTTTGTTCTGGGATGTGAAGTATCTTTCTATGTCTTTTAAAAAGAAACGGTCCATGAGAGATCTGTGGCTCTTGGATGGGGTGAACAGTAATACACAGAAAGCTCTTGAAGATGCACAACAAACCAAACTCCTCAAGAGTAACATACATCGGTAAGAGATTTTTGTACTTTTCATTTCCATCTTGGCAGATCAAGTATTATGAGCTTTTAATAAGAGTTCAATCCAATGAAACCTTTTATTGTATTTAATTCAGAGTACCTCAGGGGTAGGCCTAAGGTTTTTAACTACAATGTCATTTGCCCTGTGGTGCCCTTATGACATCATCGACCAATAAGAGTGAAGCATGAGGCAAGAAGGGCGCAATGCATTGTAATTGCCTAGCCTTGTGGTTTCAATGAGGTCAGAGAGGAATTCTTAAAAAAGCGATGACCATGTCCTTGAATAGCTGCTTTGTGTAGGTCACACCCAGGCACAAACATTTCCCCTGTTTTATACACATGAATATGTGAAATAATTCTGAGTGATTATACAGTAAGAAACTAAAAATTTGTTTTGTAGGAACATCAGTCATATTACAGTAAATTCCAGTCTCATATGAAATATTGTACTATACTGGTTTTATAATCTACAGTATTGTGCATGCATGTAGCATATTGGGCGTGAGAGGTCTGCTGGCACATTCAGGGTTTGAGTCTTTTAAAAGAGTATGAACGGGGTGACAGCTGCTGTGTTAGAGATGGCATACTTGTAAAAACTGACCTGATAACAAAGGCCAGTCTCAGTGCATGCCTAGAATCCTATGGGAATGAGCGAGGGGATACACACAACAATGGCAGACTATTTAAACATTTTTTATCACATTCTCTGTGTTGTGTAGGATAGAGAAGGAGATTGAAGCATTGGAAAGAGAAGAAATGAATATATCAACAAATGAGGGGCTGATTCTAAAGAGGCTGAAAGCCATTGAAAAATCTCCAGAGGAAATAATTAAGGTACAGTTTGTGTTGTTTTGTTTTATTAGACAAAGTAGTAGTACACTTATTTGTCAAGGATCAACACAAAAAAGTTTTAAACTTATTTCCATTGCTTAAGAAAAGATCAAACATTTTTTTATTAAATGTTAAACATGACCCCTTACATACCACAAATCAGAATATTAAACTTCAGGACATGTTTCTGTTTTTATCTTCACAGGCAGTGAACGCAGATTTCATATCAGGTAAAACAAATTCTGTATCACAGTCATAATGCAGTACAGACTTTTAAAGTGTATTTTTGTGATAAAGGGGTCATATCATAAGCAGTTAAATATATCTTGATCTGTTGAGCTTTGTTAAAACTTTGTAATATGTAAAAAAAAATCATGATGTGAAAAAATGCAGTGTCATTAATAAAGTATTTTTGCAGAGCCGATCCAAATTGAGTCGACAATTCCAAATATGCTAAAGCCCAAAACAACGTTAATAAAACAGAGAAAGAAACTGGACCTGGATGTAGAAGCCAAAAATGACCAAGCCAAACCTGGTAAACTGAAATATATTATCATATATATTTATAAATATACAGTATAACAGCAGACGTTTCATTTAAACAATTTTGAACATATAAGAAGACTTTCTTTTGTCATTGGCAGCTTTGTTAGCCATGGAAATTAATGTTCAGAAGGACCTGCGCACGGGTGAGAGCCAAGTCATATCCACTTCCACCATTTCTCCTCAAGAGCTTCAGCAGAGAGGCATCAAGGTCTACGACGATGGCCGGAAAACCGTCTACGCCCTGCGCACAGACGGCAGCCAGCCTGGTGCAAACGGAGTGGATGAACTCAGTCCTGTGGAGGTAGAAGAACTCATCAGACAGGCCTCTGAGAAAAAGAAGAGGTCCAATCGAGTGCAGGCAGAAGCTTCACATCCCTACAGCCTGTCCCATGAACTACAAGCCCCCAGCAAGCCGCTCATAGAGAGCCACCAATCGAATGGATATCAGGATCCTTACAGTGTAGACCTGTCTGCGTGGCCTGAACTTATTTACAGCGACAGTGTTCATTACCCAGAGGACCATAGAGTTCCTCTCCTGCCCATGCCCAATTACATTGACAGATCAGGGGAGTATTTTCACAACAGCAAAGACAACAGCTACAATTATGAGTTAAATAGAAAGGAAATACATGAGTTTGGACAGTATTGTGACCCAAGAGAGAACCACGGAAGAACCCTGAATTTCGACATCAAAAACCACAGGCCCGACTCAGCGTGCTCTGGGGACTCCAAGCTCAGCACCCTAAACGCCGTGCAATTGGATGAACCCATCACCATGATCTTCATGGGCTACCAGAATGCAGAGGAGGACAGCCAGGACTACGAAGGCTCCGTCCGGGCAGAGCTGGTGATTATCGGAGAAGGGGAAGAAGACACGAGCAGAGGTTTTCACACCAATCAGAACTCCAACGTCAACAATGCCTGTCTGACTCTGGACGGATGGACAGGAGATGGCACAGAGAACCCGTCAGCTACAGGTACCAGAAAGTTCAGAAAGGTCAAAGGGACACAGAAGCACTGCTGTGTGCTAATGTAGCATGTGGCACATCCGCTCTTTCACTAACACTCTATGGGGCAACTTCTCATCTGCCAGGCTTCCATCAATCTGCATGTTATTCTACACCTCTGTTTTCAGTTCAGTGTCTTAACAAACTGCTATTTACTATCTGCAACTTCTACTGCTCATTTTTTGATGTGTTGTAAAAACAGGTTTGCTCTGTTCCAAAGCCTAGTGAGCATCATTTTAATGCAATTAAATTCTAATGCAACATTGTATCATTTACTAAAGGCTATCCCATAATGCATTGCGACCAGCTCAATAAAGAAAAATTATGATTATAATTATTTTATTCAATGCTGAAAAATATGAATGAAAAAGTAAAAAAAAGGATAACCATGGATTTACTGTGTTAGTGTTGATACTGTAGTTCTGTACACTTGCCATGTTTTGGAACAGAGCTGTTGTCTTCTTGGTTTGCTTTGGAGCTTTATCTCCCTCCAGTGGTGGAAGGATAGAAATTCACAGCTTTTGCAAAAGTTTCAGTGACTCTCCTTTATATATATTCACCTGCCAAATCTTGATCATTTCTATGGGGGTTTTTTCTTCACTTTTTACATGTTAATTTCCACTGTTCTTTTGCCACTTGTAGATCAGCATGCTATCTGCCATGCTTGCTTTCATGGATAATGCTTCTTTATTCTAATGCGACAATGCTGCTTTGACTTTGTGAGTGTGGTTTGGTATTGAATAACAATGAATCTTTGTAATAAATCTGATCTTGAATGCATTTTGTTTTCAATATTATAAATTAATATTATAACAAATAAATAATATTAATATGTTAATAATAAATTAGACAGGTAAATATACAGGAAGAGAGATAGACCTCTAGTAACATGCACATGCTCAAGCAGTACACACACAGAGAGAGAGAGAAGGAGAGAGAGAGAGAGAGAGAGAGAGAGAGAGAGAGAGAGAGAGAGAGCTCTCGATGAGTTTATAGCCTTAAGAAGCTTTTATAAAGGCACGATGGTGTGCTTGAAACACTCTTACATAATCAATCTTGTGGATTAAATAAATGAGGAATAGTTTGTTTTTAGGACAAATGTCTTTATTTCTTAATGTTGTAAGATTACCATTTTTCAGTGAGAAGCACTGAAGAGATGAATCGGCCTAAACTATTGTATTATTAAAGGGTAGTGATGCTGAACCTGCATTAGCATGTCTGTATTGTTGTCTGTTGACTTTTATTTGTTTGGGAGGAAAGAACTAAATCAATGGGTTTTCTCTCTACAGAACTACACATACAGATGAAGAAACTAGGCCAAACTGTATAACACGTCCAACTTGCACAACCACTGGAACTCACACTATGGAAACTACAGGAATCTTGTATTATTGAATCTAAATTAACATCTTAGCAAAGAGATATTAGGATACAGACACACAGAGAAACACATTATTGTAATTCTATTGGTTAAGTGGGTGCTATAGCAAAATAATGTTTGAAATGGCAACATTAAATATGATGATCTTTTATGAATGTAGGAAATATTGTAACATATCGTCGCTGTCCTTGTATTTCCAAATTCGCTGCTTTTCAGGGAATGGAAAAAACACTATACTATACTGTGTTGTCAAAGCTGACAAGCACTTATGAATACTAGTTAGATACTTGCAAAATCATTATAAAAGGTGACTAATAATAATGATTTATGGCAAAAATGTCAAATAAAAAAATATGGAGATACGAGATTTCAGAAGAACAGCAGCGATACAGTATGTTACAAATAGACATCTTTACAATCACAGATATTCAAAAAAGACTAACTCAATGACTTTGTGTCTATAAACCTGTTTTGAACACATCTAATATCTACTGATTAACAATTTATTAGGCATATTTCCAGGTCATCTTTGTGAGATCTTATTGTCTGGTTTCTTGTGATTTTTCTGTTTATTTGTGTCAAAAAATAGTTTCTTTATTAACAAAAATGCAAGGCACCAAGAATATCTGAAAAAAATGTGTTGGTGAATAAACACTCTAAAACATTGCTTTTGCTCACGCTATAGTTGTGTGAAATGAATGTAGGAGCAGTGAACAGGTAATAAATAATAAACTATTAATTCTGATCTTTTATTGCCCTGTGTAGTTTCCAGCAACCTGTGTGATAACAAGCATCTGGTGTGAAAGTGTGTTTTTAGGTATATTCCCTTTTCCCTGCATATTTGAGAGAGTATAAGCTTGTCATGTCAGTCAGTGGAATTACTTTGCTGCCATTGGTTGATTCCCACGCATTCAATCAGAACTGTGGCTCCTGGCACAGACGCTCACTCGCACACACACACGCACACACACACGCACGCACACACACACACACATACATGCACCCAGAAGAAGGAAGGAGACCTCCACTGCTACGCCAGCCAAACTCAAAGCTCCATCACTCAGGGTAAGTGTATGGACATTTCAAACTTTTCTATTATTGTTTATGAAAAACACAAAGTGTGAGTTTAAACAAGGGACAACTGTAAACCTTAAGAGTTAAAGACAGTTAAAGTGTTCAGTTTGTTGGTGTTTGATCCATACTGCTTTTCATGCATGTGTGTGGGATGGCAGCTAGAAAAATGCAGAAATAGAAACAGAAATACAAGCAACAGAGAGAGTGTTCAAAACGATTATTTATTTAAGCTCTTATATGAGCTGTGTATCCTGGAATGTATGCATTGATAAGAAAATGTGCCTAAATACTAATATGTTATTATACCAGAAAGACGCACGTAAACATTTGGATGTGGCATATACTGAATGAGTTTTCTGGGTTATTCCTAAAACTTCGGCTACCTGAGGAGTTGGCCTGTATGAAACACGTATTTTAAATGAAAATAGTAGAAATTTGATTTAACACTTCAATGTAGTTACGTGTGTCAACTCTAAAATCTGGTGGTTTCGTGCTGGTTTGTCCATAAGCCACCACAGAGTTTAAAATAAACCCTCAGGGGATTTAAAAGTACAGAAGCGGATTTCCTCAAATATATTTTGCCTGAAAAGAGCACCAATAAGCCTTCGAGATGATAAAAAGACACGTTCGAGTGACCTTGGTCACAATATGGACTGCATGTTTTAAATTGCGTAGGCATCAGTACGCGCTCAATAGTTGCCTCACAAAGTGTGGGCGCCAGAGGGAAGGAGAAGATCTGCGGCTCAGTGTTGGCGGGGCCGTTTCTGCCAATATCTTCTCCATCTGCTCTGTTTCACATTTAACAATCGCTGACGGATCGAACAGGAATTTTTTCCCCTTCGAGTTCAACCATATGAATTACTCGCGACGCGTCGCCATTTGGTTACTCGCGTTATCTGTCCAAATTATTCAGGCATGTGTGTATTGCGGTAGATTGGAGATGATATCCGTTTGGCTTCTCTTTTTAAAGCTGCTGGTAGGTATCCAAATATTACAGCTTGTGCATCTGTTGCATCCTTTCTGCATGCGCAAAGCACGAAAGAGCTGCAGAAATTCGGTGTGCTGCATTTGTGCTACAGTCGTGCTTGGCTCAGTGTGCAGTGTATGCGAAAGGTTATGATGCTGCATTGTGTCTATCTGAATTATCCGTCATTTATTTGCATCCTTCACACTGCAGTGATACAGGATCTCTCAGACACGGTTAAATTAATACCTGCATTAACTAGTACTAAAAAAACAAACTATGTAGGCTAATATTTTAACTGCATTGTAGCCTACAGTTTTGTGTGCACACATATATCAGCAGTTATTACAGTCAGGAGTATTAACACTGCGCCATTTTCCAAAGATAACTTTTGACTTAATGCTACAGTCTCTCTTATTGGTTAACGGTTGATGACATCACTGTTTCACCGCTGGCAAGGTGGATGTGGTGTTCAGACATCAAAAATGTATTTTCCAAAACAGAGAGGGCAGCTTTAGGGTGAATGGACAGCAGCAGCAGACATGCCTAAAAGGACGTCCACTCGATATAAACCATAGATTTCTTTTCCTTTCTCTTACTAAATAAACTTTGGCTGAGAGCCACAATAAACCTCATTGCATGGGAGCCTATAAACATTTCTTATGTAGATCAGCTCGCAGCTCACATTTTACCATAAATAAGGCTCCTTAGGAAAAGCATGTTGCCAGGCAACCACCTAAAACCCTCTGAAATTAAATCTTGCCAATAAATTAGGACTACTGTCAGTGTCATATGAATTGTCATTATGCTCATCCGTATACATTCCTCTGAGTTTATTATATTTTAGGGGTGAGCGTTAGATTGGGCCGGCACTAAAGCAGCTTAGAGTAAAGGGAATGACAAACCACTAAGTGATAATGAGGACACGGGAATTTAGTCAGCTTAGATATGAAAGCATGTGGAGAAACAATTAATTCTACACAATTTTGTAGTTAGTTTTACATTTCATACATGGAGTCATATTATTAGGTTTAAAAAGGAAAGTCAAATGAAATGTTTTACTTAGTTTTATTATCACAACTCCTTATTTACTCCTTGAAAAAAGCTTGAAATAGGAGTAAAAATAAGTCATTCTTAATGGCCTAAAAGCTGCTCAAGCTCAAAATGCAGATTTTTATTATACTTTCATAAATGCTCTGTTGGAAATCACATCTCATGGTGAGTTGGTTTCAAAGGCGTCCACCCACCTCTCACGTCTCACCGAGTGAATGCTTGAATAGCTTGATGAAATAAAATGGCACAGTACAATTTTTGTTGACGACAGGCTGCTCCTACGTACTTAAGCTTGATGTTGAATTGATGAAATGCAACTGAACCACTAAAAAAAGCACGACTAAAATCACTGGGGTCTGTTATATTGTACGCTTCCAGTTCTTTTTTCAGCTCTTTTTCTAAATACCTCTTTTTCGAACTAACTTTTATAGAGAGCCACAGCTGGTGTGAAACGGCCAAATGAAAATGAACTAAATGAGGGCAATGGCAGCTCTGTAAATCAGCAACAACAAGAGCAGGAATACCTCTCTGAGGCGGTAACCATGGAGACCAGCCAGCTTTCAGAAATGGCTGATATAACGGACTGTAAAATGGATCCGGGGTGTACGGACGACCAGAAATGCCAGTTTAGTGAAGAGGAGGAGAAGAAAGAATGTTTTGACACATATTTCTCAGAGTGCCTGGATACCACAAAGAGCAACTCGCAAGAAGACATGGATGGGCAAGACAGCAAAAGCATAGATGAATGTGAGGGCTCAGGTGAATCTGATGAAAGCATAGACTCACAAGAAGGCATTTCGGTCAAGGTCAAACAAGAAGAGCAGTCAGATTGTACAGAACCTTTGGCCTCTGAGTCTAATTCTAATCTAAATGACCCAACGGAGGAAGAAACGGAAGTTAACATTTATGATAAGCAGGAGGAAGAAGAACACAGTGAACCCCAGGAGGAAGTGGATGCACATGAATCTGTGTTGGAGGAGCAAATGAATGATCATACGGTTTCTGAAGTCCCCAATGAAACATGTCAGGATACAGACCGAGATGACCTCAGCGATTGTGTGCATGTGGAGATGGCCATTATTTCATCAGACAGTGATGTGGAGGAGCCATGGAGATCCACAGCTCCATCAACTTTTGACAAAGAAGAGATTCAAGAAGTGGGTTTAGAGGAACTGGATATAACCTCAGAAGACCAAGCGAGACAGGAGGACAATGCAGAGACCGAAAGCACTGCTGAGACTGAAAATGTTCTGGACATAACCGTGAGTGAAAGTAATATTTTAGAGCAACCCGAATATCCCACTGAATGCGAGCTTCAAGATATTTCGCTAAACTCCTCTGCCCATTACTGCAGTCTAACCAAGATTCCAGAGGATGAAGGAGAGCTTGAGAAAAGCTCAATGCACAACCTCCAGCGCCTGTCTTGTTCAACATCAGAACTAGACAAAACGTTGCCACAAGACTTCTGCGTGGTTCAGGAAATAAAAAGTGAGAACGTCAGCACGGAGCATTTGGATTTCAGTGTGGCCCGCAGGCAATGGCAAAAGATAGAAGAGCAGACCAAGGGTCAGGTGCACCGGCCAGTGGTGAGACACGGGTCTTGCCAGAGCGGTCACAGCTTCATGTACACGCCTGTGCGCAACATCGACCGCCCAAGAAAAGACCACGACACAGATAGTCTCAGTCTGAGTGATAACCAGTACACTCAGTTCAGCCCCTGTTCTGAGGACTCCGGTTTGGACGACACAAGCTATAGGTCCCCTTATGATGAGCCGGAGAATCCAGTGGAGAGGGAGATTCGTGAAGCGCTGGAGAGAGAAGAGAATTTCAGACATGAGAGAGCAATGGCAAAGCCATCCGCTGGCACAAGACCTGGTAATCTTCCGCACAGCAGATCCGAACCTGGAGAAAGAGGAAGGATGTTCAACACGCCAGAGGACAGGTGCAGGTCCCAGAGATCTTCTAGTGCGAGAACTCATCCATCTGCGAGAAGTCCCACATACCATGAAATGACAGCCAATAATGTCATAATACTCGAGCCGGAGTCCTACCCCGCAAGCCCACGTAATAGAGGGAAGGGTGGTCTGCTCTCTCCAGGGACGAGCGGTTTCCAAGAATGGCCTTCAGACACAAACAACGTCATTATTCTGGAGACGTCGAATCTCATCATCCGAAGTGCCTCCGAATTCTGCCTGAGCACTGCGTGCCAGGAGACACAAGAGAGCACGTTCCATAATAATCCCTTCTTTAAACTTCGCTCCCATAGCACGCAGTCTCTGGTGGACCAGGAGATCAAGATAGTTAAGCAAAGAGAAGAGGAGCTTAGGATGCAGAGGGCACAGCTATATGCAAAGGAGAGATACGACACGGTCCTCGTGTCCCCCAGCCAGCTGCAGAATTTCACTTATGAGAAACCAGGTAATATTTTTAATAGATTCGGAAAGTAGTATATTTACTTCATTTCTGTCACTACAATAGGAAATGATATAAAGTTCTCTAATGGACACTTTACAGGAGAGGCACCTGCGAAATCTAAGTCATCCCCTTCATCCCCGTTAAAAACACGCAAAATGGAACGGTCCACTTTGTCCTGTGACATCAAGGTACAGTAGGTCAAATTTAAGTATGATTGGCCTGTATAATGTGCATATTTTCTGTTTGTTTGTTTGTGCTTTTATGTATATTAATGTTATCATCCTTAACTGTCCTAAATTTCATTCCAATGCATCTTTCTCTTGTTCATTCACGTCCTTGAAAACTCATTGTTCTGTGCTCATTTCACCTTGAAACTGGAAACTGCGTGCAGTTTTACAGGTGAAACTTTCTCCTTCAGCTTCCCGAGTCACCTTTCCCTCAACTCAGACGGAAAAGTGCCCTGGTCCAGAAGTGGGAAGCAGGTATCTTTGCCAATCATCAGCAACAAGACTGAATGATTTGACTCAATGAAGTACAAACTGTAAGCAAAAACTAAGACCCCACTACAGTGCAAGCACGTACAGACATTTACAATAGAAAGTAAAACATTTAGTGCTATAATAAACCTTACATTTAATAAGTGAGAATTAAAAATATTTATAAGTCTAGCCGCTGCAAAGCTAACCTTTTTACAGTTTTGATGTGAATAGTATTTTCATTTTGAATTTTATCCCGGATAAACTTTTATATTATTGCATATGAAGCACAATTTATAATATATTCCTAAACTTGCACTATGTATAAAAAAGCCAAACATTGAGAACATTATTAAAGGGATAGTTTACCCAAAATTGACAATTCTGTCATCATTTACTCACCTTTGAGTTGTTCCAAATCTGTATACATTTCTTTGTTGTGATGAACACAGAGAAAGATGTTTGGATGAATGCTTGTAACCAAACAGTTTTCGGAGCCCATAGACTATTAAGACATTGTTTTTGTTCTGTTGAACACAAATGCGTTCTGGGGTACTTTTGACTACCATTGTAATTTCTCCCACTATGTTATGGGGTCCAAGAACATTCTTCCAAATTTTTTTGTTTATACAGGTTTGGAACAACTAGAGAGAGTAAATCATGACCGAAATGTCATTTTTGGGTGAACTATCCTTTTAAATACATGCATTCCAAAAATGAAAATTATAGACAAATCATTTTTTGTTCGTTAAAATATTTTTCACTTTATCTATTAAAACTCTGGTATAAAACAAAGCAGAGGTTAACAGAGTAACATTTTCATCTGATCAAAAGTGCAATTTTAAAACAGGCAATAGAATTATACAGAATGTTTAACATATTAGTGTTTGGATGTACTGTAACTATTTGAGTATATTTTGGATGTAGCTCCCAGAAGTATTACAAGATGAGTAGCTGGTTTCATAATTACATTGTGAGCATTTGATCTATTTTTTGCTTTGCTTGCCTACTAAAAATGTGAACATTTATTCCTGTGTGAAAATACTTCATTAAAAATGTTTAAATTCCACTTCATAATATTCATGTTGTAAATTAAAAATCAAGACATTTTCTCCCACTTTCTGTCCTGAAAACTTGCCATGTGATTCACACCCGAGTTACAGCATCGAGCAGTGAGATGCAGAATACTGAGTTTCCCAGCACAAAAAGAGCAAGGACAGCAACTCTAAACTTGGTATCCTGTCAAAGTAAGAAGGGATTTTAAAGTGTTATGTCCAGGGTACAAGATTAACACTCCCCAAATGCCAAACATGAGTAAGATTAAGCTTTTGTGAGCATAGAAAACAGGTAAATGTTATTTATGGTACCTGTAAATGTGCTTCATTACTTAAATGTTATTTCACCTGCCATTGGCATGTTAAAGTGTTGCTTTACATCTTAACATGTTTACTTCTAAATGAAGTTTGAGCTTACCCAGCTTACACTTTCTGAAATATCTGAGAAAACTGGAGTTTCATCTTCATCTTTACTCCCTGCAGAGACAAATTAGTAAACAGATCATTTTCAAAAACATGTTTTGCCTCATTATAGTCTCAGTTGGAACAATCTTATAATTCACATCTGTGTTATGGTATTCTCAATTAAAACAGTTATTTATGGATGTTTATTGAAAATAACATTACACTTTGTCATAAAGTTAAATATATTTTCTGAAAACTTTTCCAAGTCTGACATTGAGTTACACACCTTTTCTAATAACACCTTGCTTATGAAGTTGTAACACTAGCTTTAATACAATGTTCCAAAGCACAAAACCAGACAACACTCCCATGGTCCATGGATAAGGGAGCAAGAGAGACTGCTGTTGCATTCCAGTAAACATGGACACTCCTGGAACAGAAGGAAGTAGTTTGACATTGTTTATGTTTGACAGCAAAATTATTAATAAGAAGGGATTTATTTCAAATGAACGTTTTAAACAGCAAAATTCCTAAAAGAGCAGCATTTACCTGCAATTATTTCAGCTCCATTTCCCACACCCCAGTGCAACCAATTAAATATCCTCCTCCTGAAAAAATGAAATAATTATACTGGGACCTCACTTTGTATTAAATGTTATTAATTTCCAGATATGTTTTCACAGTGAAATCAATAATGTGTTGTATAATACCTTGAGGACTCTGGTAATGGTCTGAAAGCCGCCAATAAAGGCTGACAAAAAGCAAGAATCATGACAGTGCACCCTAGGTATGGATGAGCACCTGCTCTCTGCAGAGAAACAATACACACACATTTAAACAATATAACCGAGAAACAAAATCACTGACATTGATTTGAAATGATATACTTTCCCCCCACTGGCAGAAAGTGGAAGTTTGGTATTGAGCACAAGATCTTTCAAAATAATATATTATAATGAACTTATATTATTATGAATTGCATTTTAATTCCAAATTATTGTCTGGACAATACTGGCAGACAGCATGGCCTTTACTCACTGAGCTCCATTTTTGCCTGTAGACAAAAGGAAAGATAAAGCCCACAGCTGTGAGTAACACTGTAAGAGACATCAATCCACGGTGCACCTGTAAATAAAGAGCATTTTTACAACCAACAACCAAAACAAAATATAGAGAAATGTGCAACAAAAAAAAGCAAAACATGCAGCACATGTTATTATGTATGTATTACATACAGTATGCAACTGAAGCAAAAATGTGCATTGCAAAAAACATGTTGAGTTAACCCCCCACCTGAAACCATATCTTCTGTCCAAATAATGTTTGTTCTGGCCAGTCGGGTTTAAAATAGCCAGCCATTAATGTTCCAGTGCTTCCTGCTAGCATCCAGCCAATCAGCATTAGGCCTCCTACATTTCCAGAGACAGTTAATGTTAACATTTATTATGTTTGTGTATGTTGTATACGTTCAATTTTAAGGGCATTTTTCTGCCTTTATGGGACAATCAAACTCAGGTCACTATATGTGCATTGGTGCCACATCAAAGCACTGCCCACTAGGCCATCAGCTGCAGCATGTCATTTTTTAAGTTTATTTATGACTCAAATATTGCCATTTAACAATCTTAACGTTGCAAGGTTTGAACCTACAACCTTTCAGTTACTTGCCATGCTCCTTTACCACTATGCATCTCACTGTGGGATTCTGAGCAAACTGTAGTAAACCTAATAACAACCAAACACTTACCATGAGATTTCATGAGCAGTGGGGATCGAGAGCCTGTCAGTATATTAGGAGGGCCAGTAATGAGCTGACGACGAGCTGATATCAGTGGCTGTCGCTTGTGTCTGTGGATCATACCTGAAGCACAACATAAAAACAAAACTGATGAGAATGCATGAATAAATCATTATATTAAAATTATTTCTATCATTCAAGGTTTACTTTTTGTGTTCTCTGCAATTAAACCTATGATCTTGGTGTTGCAAGCGCTATACAGTTATGCTACATGCTGTGAACACATGACATTCATGATAGCTCACAAAATCTGACAACCAGGTATCAAAGTTTTAAAGAAAATTGTGCTTGTTCAAAAATGTTAACTTCAGATTTTCGTTAAACCACAAGCTTGTGCACTCAGTGACCCTTTACTGTTGTTGTAAAATAAACGACAGGAAAGGAAAACCGATTGCCCAGGTAATCACAGACAGAATTCCGGATCTGTGAAATCACACAATCCACAGCATGGAGGTTGTAAACACAGTTACACGCTGCACTGTCAGATGTGCGACATAATCATTTGCCAAACAAAAGGCAGTTCCAAGAATAAAAGACACAGTCGTTCCAGAAAATGTGACAAAGGAAGATTGTATGATTACAACCGGAAAGACAACTGATAAATCCTGCTGTAAATCAGTAAAACAGTTAAAAGGAAAGAGTCAAACTTCATTCTACACCTCTTGTCATTTCAAACCTGTATGACTTTCTTTCTTCTGCAGAACACAAAAGAAGATATTTTGAAGAATGCTGGTAACTGAACAACGACGGTACCCATTCACTTCTATTGTACAGACACAAAAGTACTGTTGTTCGGTTACAAATGATGACAGAATTTTCATTTTTGGGTGAAAATGACTTTAAAGGGATATTTTATGGAAAAAATAAAAGTTGAAAGATGAAAACAAAGAGAATTGAGACTGAGGTTGCGGTCTTTCACATTTTGCCTTATGTGCACTGCAGCAGAAAGTCATGAGGGCTTGAAACAACATGAGGTTGAGTAAATGATAACAGTATTTTCAGTCGTGGGTGAACTACTCTATACTGTCAGATGTCGTCAATGCAACAGAAAAGCTCACCGTAATCCGCAGTGCCATGTGCAAGGAACAGATAATAACTGTGATTCAGACTGAAGCGATCCAGGTCCTGAGGAGTGTAAATGGCCCTGGAGAACCGGCACTGAATCACCCCATCAGAAACTCTCCAGCCTACATCAGTCAACACAGACTGCAGAAGGAAATGAGAACCACATCACTGACATAACATTGATAGGCCTTCTGAGAGCCCATGATGTCATCACGATCATAAACCAAACACTTCAATGTTTTTATGGTTTTAAATTGATGTTGTGACATATTGGCATTCTCAACTGCCAATATGTCACTTGTGTTGCCAATATGTACAAAATCAGCATTATAATCCTAAAGTGATCTCTCACCTTAGATGCCAGCTCTGGATGTGTTCTGCCTGTTGCATATGCTGCATCCACGCTCACATGACCACCATCATTTGTGCACAAGTATACATCATCATCTCCCTATAGCGCAGATGAAAATGGTGTTCGTCACATGAATCTGATCCAACTAATGTCAATTCATAAAGTATAGAGTACAAGTGTAGGTTTTAAAGGTAAACTTCACCCCATGTCATACAAAACCCGGTGAATGACATAAAGATGATAAAATGATGACAGGATTTTTATTTTTAGCTGAACTAAACGTGAAATGTGAAATGGTTCAGCACAGTCAACCATTTGTCATGCTCACCATCCATTTATCTTTGGACAGAGCAAAGGACACATATCCCTGTCCTGGTCCACTGAGCTCAAACAGAACCGTCTGACCCCCAGTAGAATAAGAAAGGAAGAAGCAGCTTGTGTCCACAGATGGGTTACATCCTACAGGATCAGCAAGACAAGATTTCCACCTCCCACATCCCTCTGAGGTAAACTGTAAGACAAGTTCATAACAAATGCTAATTTCTTTAACAAACACTAGTAGATTGTCTCCTGAAACTTTAAACAGGGTTTATGATTATGTGATGAAGACCACATCTGTTTATCTATTTTGGCACATACTGGTTGAGGAAGTATAGAGGTAGTTGCTGTTGCAGAGGTTGTAGACATGCCAGAGGTCGTAGATTGAGGTGGGGCCGGAGTCACTCCACTTTGAGATATAACTGGACCAGGAAGTTTGACCCAGAAAGTCTTGTAATGGGCAACCACAGTGGCACTAAAGAAAAAACAGATAAACACTGGCTGATAAGAGCCAATATGAGTCTAGTGAACTATTACTGACAGCACTTACAGAAACTGAACAGTTGGAGGAGCTGTGGGTGGGGCATTCCAGATCACCTCAATTTCTGTCTTTTGAGCATCACTTGTATGACTAACAGCAGAACCCTTTCAAATACATCAAATGCACACATTGTATGGCAGATAAACACTTTTCTGGGTGAGATGCGTTAAATATAACTCATGGCTTGTGATTATACTGTATATTGCATGACTGGTCCTAACAAATATATTCCTTAGTAGTGTAGGCCTACTTCTATGTTGTTGCATGTCAAAAGCTGAGAAATCTTGGGATCAAACAGTGTAAATAAGCCAACAGCTGATCCGTCAGGGTTCGTGGCATCTCTGGCCTGCATCAGAAAGCCCTGAAAGTGCTTGTCTCCAGAAAGAGTGACTAGACAATTGAAATATAAGTAAATACATTTATTCAGAGAAGCAAAGCAAAACATTGTTTAGACTATAATTTAATACAGATACAAAGAAACAATGACAACCTTTGAGTCTAGGGATGGGTATCGTTTAAATTTTATCGATTCCGATTCTTATCGATTCCCAGTTTCGATTCCACAGTTAGATATTAACCTGTATGGTCAAGTCTGCTTATTGACTGGTTTGCAAAAAATATAATATGAGCACCATTTTGTGTGTATATACACATAGCAACCATTTATTACAATTTGTATTACATCATGGTTAAACTGTTGTTATATAATGAAACTATTGTCAATTTGTGGTTCCTGTGCTTTATCACAAGTTAACACATGCACATTTCTGAAAATATGCACACAGGAATAAATAAGAGGAATTTAATTTAAATGTAAAATATCCGATTCCTATTCCCAATGGATTCCGATTTTCGATTCCCAACCCTAATTGAGTCATAGTAATTTGCTGTACCTTTAATCTGATCTCCTGGACTGAATTTACTGACGCTCACAGTCAGTGTGTATGGACAGGCAGTGGTATTAGGATTGCTGTGATGCTCAGGCAACATGCTCTCACAAGCTTTCTCCACTTTTCCATTTTTATATCCACTACTGGCAGTCAAACACAAACTTACAAGGATTGCAAGAGCAGTTCGTAGATTGCCCATTTCCAGTGCCATCTTCCTCTCTTCTAGGATATAAAATGATAGCCATTAGTCCCGATAGTATACATGTTGTACATTATACCTTTTTCATTTAGAATCAATTAAATTCATTTTCATTTATATTTCAGCTCCAAAACACTGGACAATATTTACATTATTTAGATTTGAATTTGGTCCTACGGAGGCTTCAGATTTTTGTCCCTTTACAGACCTCATGAAGACTTTGTATATAACTTTTTATAAACTAGAAAAATGTGTGTTCTTGGAGAATTCTCCAATATGCTTTACTAATTTGTCTGGAGAAAAACTAAGTCTGGAGAAAAATATTCCCTGGTGTTGAAGATTTTCCAAAACTGCTGAGTACACATACTCAATTCAATAGATAAAGATAAAGAAGCATTCTTTATCTTAACTTCGACCCAAATGATCATAACATTGCTCAATCTAACAAAAAAACATATCTTTCGGTCTGTTTTATGACAGTGAATCTATTAAAATTACACTTTACAGATATCCGTGAAGCTAATATTGCCTAATCGATTGGTAATTCAAATGTTTTAGAGCTTGAAAAGTAAACACTGCTCTTACCTCGTCATAGGCTCTACCTGTCTGCTCAGGTACAATGGGCTGGTGGTAATAGTCTTATGGCTTGATCATGAATATTAAAGTAGGCGGATCATGTCACGTTTCTTTCCCGCCACACGATGGAGACAAAATCCGAGCAACCCGTTGCAGATTGTTTGTTTGCTTTTCACGTACCTATGAATTTATGTCGTTTATAACACGTAAGTTCGATGCAAATACATGACTAATATACTATACAATATGTATTATGCATACGTAGTGTAAACATTTTGTGCGTGCGTGTTTCTAGTCCAGTTCAATGTCCATAGTATCTTATATTAACGCCGTTACGGTAACGGGAAGTGGAGTATTACCGAATACTGTACACGCCTCCTTCGACAGCCACTGAAACGTCCTTAAGCCAAGAACAGGAATATTTTACTGGTAACCGTACTTTTATTTAATACTGTATAATGTTGGTGCAAAGATAATCGAAATGTTTATGTCAGTTCCGCTTGCAGACTGTCGTGGATAATGTGATTTGCGTTGTTATTGACCGTGTCACCATCAGAAGAGGACAGTCAATGCAGCTATCTGATGCATTTGTAATAATATAGACGTGCTTGGCCTTTATCAGCTAGACACTTGACCTCAAGCACTCTTGGTTAGTGAATACTTTTTGGCCGTCACTTTAAATATCCATGACGTTAAACTAACGGGGATGGTGAAGGTGTATTGAGCCAATTATACTATGCGCGTGCATTTCCTCCTGCAGCTTTCTCTGTCAGTTTGGTCATTTCATGTGGTTCTTGCATTCAGTCTTGTGGTTTTTAACATGTTGCAATGAAGGAAACAATCCCAGTAGGTGGAATCGCTTTCAAGATCTGCATATCTTTTTAGTGAAGGGGGACGTCTTGTTGAATTCCTGCTCATCGTTTCCTGTATGTTAAGGACGCGCTAAGAAGGTCAATATGACACCTAGTAAACAAATACGAGTGATGGTCCTCAATGACATGGAAAAACTTGACAGGACCCTCTTCCGTCTGAACCAAGGCAAGTTTTAAGACGTGTTTATTATTGTTGTGTAGAGTGAACGTACTGTTATAACGGGAATGCGCATGTATGATACGTGTGAAACGTTTGACGTTATTTATAGACGTTCTCAGAGGCCAACTGTATGTTCAATGACTATTCATTCATGCACTCATACAGTAAAAGTGCTTGGACACTGACTATTTTATGAGATTCCTCCATTGGAGAAATTTAATCCTGGGAGCATCCAGCAACCAAATAGTAGATCTTTATAATCTTGCTCATGGTGCAGCTGCAGAGCATAACTTTTTACATTCTACATTTTCTATAGATGCTTTTAAAATAAAAGCTTTCGTGATTTGTTCACCCTCATGCTGTTTAAAACTGTATATGAAGATATTTTGAGAAATGTCTCAGTGGTGTCCATACCATGGAAGTCAATAGGGACCAATGTTGTTTGGTTGCCAACGTTCTTAAAAAAAAAATTGTGTTCTACATTAGAAGGAAAGCCATACAGATTTGGAATAACATGAGGGTGAGCAAATGACAAAAGGGGTGAACTATCATGACTGTACTGTGGTACTGCCACCGACCACAGTAAAGTTATTTTTTAAAAGGAATGCGAAAAAGAGTTTATTGTTTATTGTGTACAGCAGAATTTGTCTTCTTTAGCTGATCTTGTGCTCCGTTTAGGGTTCGAGCTCCAGTTTCGTCTGGGCCCCACGCTGCAGGGGAAACATGTGCACGTTCACACTAACTACCCTGCAGAGGGGGAGCGCTTTGATCGGCACAAATTCCGTGCATTGAAGTGGATCAACCCCACTGGAAGAGAGGATGATTCTGACAAGTTCTGCACCCTTGGACTCGAAATTTCAGGCTCATACCAGTATTACTTTGGCCATGGGTGAGTTAGGCTTACAGGAGGTTTTAGAGTACTATAGTATAAAATGTTTCTGTTATATTTGTTATATACAACAACAATTTATTGTTACACATCAGAGATGAGGAAAAGTCTGGTGGTGGATATATTGTGGTGGACCCAGTGCTCCGGGTAGGGGCTGATAACCATGTCTTGCCACTAGACTGCATCAGTATCCAGACATACCTCTCCAAATGTCTTGGGCCCCTGGATGAGTGGCTGGATCGTCTCAGGGTTGCCAAAGAGGCAGGTATGTAAACAGATTTTATGATATTTTAAATGAAAAACTGCAAGACTGCAGCCAAATTCGTAAACGTGGGACTAAATAAACTAAACAATTGCATAATTTGCACTTTTTGGATCTCTTTATCTGCATTTGAACTTCTCTTATCTTCTTCTCCTTGGGCTGTTTGGTTACATACCCAAATCAATAACAACCTCAATAGCAAACTCCACCAAGTCCAAGCAAATAAACAGCCTAAAGCAAGAGAACAATTTATATTTAATTCCATTGTTCATAGTAATCACAGCATATATGAAATGTGCACAAATTTACATTTATGATAAAAAACCTACATTGGAAATGTTTAGTCTAAAATTCTGTGGTATAAAAGTTGGCCATGCATCACATTTTTATAGCTTAATTATACTGTATATATCCCAAAAAGATAACATTGTAATCAAATTTGATTTTTTAGGATATAATATGATTCACTTCACGCCACTGCAGACGTTAGGTGAGTCTCGTTCCTGTTATTCTTTGGCCGATCAGCTGGAGCTCAACCCAGATTTCTCCTTGCCTGGACAAACTTACACCTGGACGGATGTTGGCAACCTGGTGGAGAAGATGAAGAATGAGTGGAATATGCTGTGCATCACTGATGTGGTTTACAATCATACAGGTGTGTGCAGTTCTGTGTGAGAGTTGTACAGTATGGGCTGCATTGAGTATATTTGTTATGAGAACCTGTTGTGTGTTACTGTGGTTGCACTATTGCTTAAAGGAGAGGATCCTTTTACACAAACACACTTATTAATAATATCTATTTATACATATAAATATACATTCTCTTATTTCTGTGAAAAGGCCACTTTTGTAGTGAGATTGACTCTAAGTTTTGGGTATAAGCCCATACCAAATGCTCTTGCATTGAATTCATTTTCTAAAAATAGGTTATTTACAGAGGACAGGAGCTGTTGGTCTGACATGGTGTTGTGCTGCCGTTCAGCTGTTGTGTGGTGCTGTTAGTGAGACCCGCTATGTGAGCAGAATGCTAAAGAAGAAAACTGACTTGTGGGGGTTTAGCAAAGATTAGTGTGGAGATTTACTACTTCCTGTATAATCACACTAGCTAAGATATGTGTGAGCAGTTACAAAGACAGGTGTAAATTAATATTATGTACAGAGAGTGCTGTAAAAAAAATTATCACGTACATGATTTAGGCATGAAAGCATGTCAACTATAAAAAATAGACTGGAAACTCTTGCTAGAACTCATTCATCATGAACCTCACAGTGCATTATGGGTAAAATCTAGTCAATGAGTCTATATGGGCTATACACATAGCGGTATATTATGGGATTGAATGTATGCACTTCATATTCACCACTAGTGTTTCAGACAGCACTACTAAATGTCTGACACTTGAAATAGTGCCCTATACTTAAGGAAACGGGAACAGTTTTGGACTCAGCTCATGTTTCTTCAGTCTTTTCTCGCTGTGTGTGAATGTGGTATAGTTCATAAAAAACAAAGTTCATAGTTCATCATTCCTGACAGAGCTCAGCAGAGTTAAAGGTCAGGGAGTGTATGATACCTTATCTACAGTAGAGCTGTGTGTCAATGCCACACACATCAACTGCAGTGTAGTGTACTGTATGTGTATTTATTGTACAGTGGCAAGAAAAAGTATGTGAACCTTATGGAATTTCATGGTTTTCTGAATATATTTGTCATAAAATGGGATCGGATCTTCATCTAAGTCAAGGGTATTGACAAACATAATGTCATGACACAAAGAAATTCTGATCTTTCATGTCTTTATTGAACACACTCATTCAACATTCAAAATGACAGTGGAAGAAGTAAGTGAACCCTTAGAATTAATAACTGGTTGACCCCCCCCCCCCCTGGCAGCAATAACCTCAACTAGGCGCTTCCTGTAGCTGTGGATCAGACCTGCACATCATTGAGGAGGAATTTTAGCCCATTCTTCCTGGCAGAACTGCTTTAGCTCTGTCATATTTTTTGGACGTCTCATGTGTATGACCCTCTTTAAGTCCATCCATAGCATCTCTATTGGGTTGAGGTCTAGGCTATGACTTGGCCACTCCAAAAGGCGGATTTTGTTTTTCTGAAGCCATTCTGTTGTGGACTTGTTTTGGTGTTTTGGGTCGTTGTCCTGTTGCATCACCCACCTTCTACACAGTTTCAGCTGACGTACAGACATTGACATTATCCTGAAGAATTGTCTGATATACTTAGGAATTCATATTCCCCTCAATGATTCCAAGCTGGCTAGGCCCTGATGCAGCAAAGCAGGCCAAAATCATGATGTTTTCTCCACCATACTTTACAGTTGGGATGATGTTTTCATGATGATATGCCGTGCCCTTTCTACACCAGAAGTAGTGCTGTGTGTTATTTCCAAATAGTTTAATCTTAGTTTCAGCAGTCCACAAAACATTTTGTCAATACCGCTGTGGAGTGTCAATGTGCTCTTTTGCAAACTTCAGGCGTGCAGCAAGTTCTTTTTAGTAAGCAGTGGCTTCCTTCGTGGTGTCCTGCCATGGATACCCTGCTTGTTCAGTGTTTTGCGTATTGTAGACTCATGAACAGAGATGTTAGCAAGTTCCAATGATGCCTTCAAATCTTTGGCTGTCATTCAGGGTTGTTTCTGTACCTCATTGATGAGTCTTCGTTGTGCTCTTGGTGTCATTTTGACTGGGTGCCAACTTCTTGGTAGAGTAGCAACAGTCCCAAAGTGTCTCCATTTGTAGATTGTTTGCCTAACTGTAGACAGGTGAATTTCTAAAGTCTTCAAAATAACTTTGTAACTCTTTCCAGCTTTATGTAAATCAACAATTCTCGATTGTAGGTCCTCTGAAAGCTCTTTTTGGTGAGGCATGGCTCACATAAGCGTGTTCTTCTTGTGCAGAGCAAACTCCAAATGTTTGAGGGGTTTTTATCAATCAAAGTAGCTGTAGTCCACACCTCCAAACTTATTATCTTACAGAAACTCCAGGTGTGCTAAAACCTGACTGCTATTAGCTTTTTTGAAGTTATTAACTCAAAGATTCACATACTTTTTCCACAAGCACTATGAGTTTTTTTGGTTGTTCTCAATAAAGATATACAAGATCAGAATTTTTTTGTGTTATTATTTTTAGACACATTATGTTTGTTAATACCCTTGACTTAGATGTAGATCAGATCACATTTTATGACAAATTTATTTAGAAAACCATGAAATTCCAAAAGGTTTACATACTTTTTATTGCCACTGTATGTAGGTTAGATACAATAAAGTGTATAGTATTTTAAAACCTTAAAGGTACAGTCCACCCAAAAATGAAAATGGGGTGGAATATACACAAAGGAATATATTTGTAAGAATGTCAGTAACCAAACAGCTATCACCCCCCCCCCCATTTACTGCCATAGTAGGGAAAATAAATACTATGGGAGTCAATGGGGGATGAGATCTATTGGTTACTGACATTCTTCCAAATACTTTCCTTTGTGTTTAGCAGAACAAGGAAATGTATACAGATTTGGAACAACCTGAGGGTGAGTAAATGATGACAGAATTTTCATTTTTTTGCATGGACTCTCCCTTGAAAAACTGGGCTATTAATGAATATCTTTGTGTATATGCAGTTTCTCAATAATATCAGAATTACAATAAACAAATCATCCAAGTTCCTGTGATACCAATTTTATCTTAAGTATATGAAAATCTGAGTTACAGTCTTACAATAGTCATTGTGTATTCTTGTCTTGCTCAGCTGCTAACAGCAATTGGATAAAGAAACATCCCGAGTGTGGCTATAACCTGGTTAACTCTCCTCACCTGAGGCCGGCCTGGGTGCTGGACAGAGCCCTGTGGCACTTCACCTGTGATATAACTGAGGGCAAGTACGCAAACAAGGGTCTCCCAGCACTTATCCAGAGTCACGAACACCTCCATGTGAGTAAATACATTTGTGTGTGGATACATTAGAAATGAATTACAGTGGGTGTATAACTTTATATTATTTCCTTTAAAACTGTAATGTGTTGTTTTTATTAGGCTATTCGTGGAATCCTCTGGCAGGATGTATATCCCAAGATTAAACTGTGGGAGTTCTTCCAGGTCAAGGTGGAACCTGTGGTGGACCAGTTTAGATCTTTACTCCAAAGTGGTGAGTTTCTATGAAAATTCTCAGATACCTACATTTGTATTTAGGCATTTAGCAGACACTTGATGTTTCTGTAGCTCAACAGGTAGAGAGTAGGTTTAAACCCAAGGAATACCTGGGTCGCTTTGAATGAAAGTTTCTGCCAAATGCATAAAAGTACATGCAAATGTTACCTTACAGCCTAATGTTCTGTTCTGTATTGGGATTTTAAGTGAATGAAGAAACATTTTAAAATGTTTATTGATTCAGTATTGTGTACAGGAGCCAAACTGGACAGAATCAAATCTAATGAAAAACAGCAACTGAAGATTGTTCAGGACCCTCAATACAGGCGCTTCGGTAACACAGTGGACATGAACTCTGCTCTGGAGATCTTTGTGCCCCATAGGTCAGTATGTTGCTATGAATGTCAGCAATATATTTACTGTACGATGTGCTATACTTAGTTTTGTATTTACAAAAAAAATTCTAACCGTAATATAAAGGCACAGGACTAGTTCACCCAAAAATGAAAACCCGTTTGACTATTCTGTGAATTCGTTTTTTTACTCAGGTTTTACATTTACTCTGTTTTTTTTTACTCAGGTTTTAAATCCAGTCCTTATTTGCTTTTACATATAATAAAAGCAAATAGGGACTGGATTTGTTTTTATTTCAGAATTTTATTTTTGAAGTCCTTTGATACATTGGAATGCAAAACAGACCATAACAAGTCATTTCCTAATCATATTCCCCATTTTCCACATCAGTTTCCATTTTTGTGACCTGTTCCTCTAAAGGGATAAATGAAAATTCCATCATTTACTCACCTTATTGTCTTTTCAAACCTGTCTGCAAAACACAAAATAAATATATTTTTAAAGAATGTTAGTAGCCAAAAAAGAGGGGTACCCATTCACTTCTAGAGTACAGACACATTACCAACGCAAGTCAATGGGTACTGCCATTGTTCGGTTACCAAAATATCTTGTATCTATCCCTTTAATCGCTGCTAACCCAGAACTGCATTTAGGCCTTTTTACAGCATTTTAGATTAAAGAATTTGTTGTTGTTTTAGTAACAGTCCCAGTGCCATTGAGGACTGCTGTAACTGGCTGAGAAGGAGACTGGAGGAGTTAAATGATGAACAGTTCAGAGAAATCCAGCACCATCAGGAGCAGGTAAATCTCTTTCTGCACCTTGAATTTAATGTCATGTGTTTCATTGTAGTGATGTCATTTCTGTATCTACAGGCTCTTAACTGCATTGATGGAACTGTCACCTATGAGAGACTGGCTGATCATGGACCCAAGCTGGGCCCCGTCACCAGGAAACATCCTCTGGTCACAAGGTATTACAAAAGAACCAAAATATTGTCATCTTTGAATATTAAGAAGAAAGATCACTTCACCAGGTTATGGTCAATACATTTTAACGCTTTTGTCTACAGTAATAGTTGTGCTTTTGAATACATTTGTCTTCCTGCAGATATTTCACTTTTCCATTTGAGGTGTCAACTCTTGAGCAGGATCTGGAGCTGATGAATCAACCAGAAAAGGCCTGTCACTTCCTGGCCCACAATGGCTGGGTCATGGGGGATGACCCCTTGAGAAACTTTGCAGAACCAGGTTCACTATTTAGCTTTTTCAAATAATTTACTAATGAATGTGTTTATATATACTGTCTATTAGACTCCAAAGTTGTACATAAAACAGTAAAACAAACCTAATCTAGCTAAGAATAAAATTTGCTTGACGTAGAAATGTTGGATCCATCACTTCGCCTGTAACCACAAGGTGGCGATATTAACACAGCTTATAACAAGGCATAATCAGCACTTGCCAAATCTTTTTGGCAATAAGATGAATCAGTTTCTTTTCTTCTTCATATTCTGGTCAGGCTCCAATGTCTACATCAGGAGGGAGCTGATTTGCTGGGGTGACAGTGTTAAACTGCGCTATGGCAATGGTCCCGAAGACTGCCCGTACCTGTGGGCCCACATGCAGAAATACACAGAGATCACAGCCAAACACTTTGTGGGAGTGCGTCTGGACAACTGCCACTCAACTCCAATGCATGTGGCTGAGGTACAGCACCAGTGTCAAAAGATACTTTATGACTATTGGCTTGTTAAAATATTTTTTTTTTAAGATGAACAATGTGTTAAAGATGAATATCAGACATGGGGGCAGGATTGTTTTTTCTACACATTTTTATATGATGAGCTCATCAGTTAGTGTCATTGTTGGTCTATTTTGGCTAATGGTTCTTTCCCAGCTGCCAGTGATTATATTATTAGTTATTCTTGATGCTAAGAAACATTAAGTGTGTCTTATTCTGGCTCATGCTCATTGACAAAAAGTGTAATGATATATTAACAAACCAGTTCAGCATCAGAGGAGCTTTTTGTGTTGGTCAAGTCAGATTATTAGTTCAGGTTTTGCCATGCCAACATTCACTTTTCTTTGTCATGCCAACATTCAACTTTTTATATATTCTAACTTACCCACTCCATTGCCTGACCACCCACATGTGTTTTATATAAAGTTTCAGTATAGTTTTCCCTATAGGTGAGTGGCAAAACATAAATTGATGTTTTTATAAATCTGATCTAACTGTGGTTTTAAATATTTTTGATAACCCCTGATAAATTCTGATTGTGATAAATTGCATTTATCTCTTTACATGTCAAGTAAGTAAGTAGATGGTTCTTGGCAAGATAAAGCACCAGACTTTATCTTTAAGCAGGGCCCAAAAATGAAAATTCTGTCATCATTTACTCTCCTTTAGGTTGTTTCAAACTTGTATACATTTCTTTGTTCTGTTACACACAAAGAAAGATATTTGTAAGAATGTTAGCAATTTTTAGTTGTGGGACAACTACTATAGTAGGAAAAAAACACAGTACATTTCTTTGTTCTGTTGAACACAAAATTTGATATTTTGAAGAATTTGCCTATTTCACTATATGGCGACAGAGACCAGAAGTAGGGATAAACCTTTTCCTGTCACACTGCTGCCATAGCCATTCATCCATTCAGCTTGTTTCAGGCATTAATTTTATTTACCAAAAGCGACAGTGGCAGATGTTGTCCGATTCGTTCATGGTTTATTGGGAGATGTAAAAATATAGGGAAAAAAATATTACAAAAACATTGTTTTTTGAGCAATTTCTTTATTATAGTGATCAGATATATGTTAGACAAATCACCATAAAGGGTGCGCTGTGCCTGACTGCTTCTAGTCTCCGCAACTGTTCTGTGAAGTAAACAAAGCTAGAGCATTGACCGGAATAGCGTTTACCCTACTTCCGGTTTGTATACGTCATGCTGTGACACAGGTCTTTTTAGGAAAACAAACATTTCTGGGGTATCTTTGACTACTATTACATTTTTCCTATTATGGTAGTCAATAATGTCCCCGAACTGAAAATTGCCAACGTTCTTCCAGGTATGAAATTTATGCAGTTATGAAATTACATGAGGGTGAGTAAATTATGACAGAATTTTTTTTTTTTTCACTATGCATTTTTGTGATCAGTATATGAAGAATTCATTTGCAAAAAAAATGTTTTTTTGTGTGCACACTGTAAACTGATATTGTGCCTTGCAGGCCATGCTAGCGGCAGCCAGAGCAGTAAGACCCAATCTCTATGTGATAGCCGAGCTCTTTACAGGCAGCGAGCTGATTGACAATGTGTTTGTAAACCGGCTGGGAATAACCAGTCTCATCAGAGGTCTGTAGGCATGACACTAATGAAGTCTTGTTTGTCTCCTCCTTGCCCTGCATCCCTTTCTGACAAACACATTTTCATTTGCTCTTTCCATCTTGCATTCTTACAAAACCATCTCTCTCATGGTTTAATTTGAGGCATGACTCTTCCCTTCCGAACCCATTTCTTGCACCCCATCTAACCCACTAACGTTCGGCTGGACATGTCCATCTAACCCTGACTGCTGCAGTTCATGCTGGATGCTGCCCGCGCTCTCAGGCCTGACCTGTACGTGGTGGCTGAGCTCTTCACAGGCAGCGAGGAGCTGGATAATGTCTTTGTGACTAGATTAGGAATCTCTTCACTCATCAGAGGTATGACATCTAACACAACATATTCCCAATAACACAAAAAAGCTTTGGTGTTGAATTTAATCTGTGTTATGTTGTGGTGTGGTGTGATGTGAACTGCATTGTTAAACTGTCTTGAATTGTTAAATGCATTAGCTTTGACAACTGCAGTGTACAACCTCAGAAAACAAAAGTGACAAAAATAGAAATTCATTGCCTTACAACTTGTCAGAGGATCGGAAACATTTTGCTTGGCTACGTCTGTGCTGTGCTGTGTTTTTACTTTTCAGAGAGATTTACTCATGTTTTCTTTAAAAATATGAGCTTGAGCAGAATAAAAGATGGATTTAGAAATAAAGAATGTCTGCTGAAACAAATCATGCATCTGGAGAACTACTGCCTCATACAGCTACAAACATTGATTTTACTTTATCTTAAAAAAAAGGAACAAGGCATAAACTATAGAGCAATCTTGTGAAAAATCACAATTATTTTAATGTAGTGATAGTCTTGCTTTCTGTTAAGAATTTTTTTTTTTAAAAGCAAGCAAAAATCCTTTCCTAATGTAAGGGCTTGTAACAATACACAACTTGACAGCTTAACCATGAAGGGATTAACATTTCTTTTAAATAGAATGTAGTGTTTATACTTAAACTTATGTTATTTGGGGTTGTTTGTGCTGTGGTAGAGGCCATGAGTGCAGGAGACAGTCATGAGGAGGGCAGACTGGTCTACCGGTACGGAGGAGAGCCCGTTGGGGCCTTTCTGCAGCCCAATCTCAGACCTCTGGTGCCCAGCATCGCTCATGCTATGTTCCTGGACGTCACACATGATAATGAATGCCCTATTCAGGTGTGCCATTTCAAACACTGCATGATTAGATACAGTACATTTATTGGCCTTTCTTGAGAGCCAATATTAATTTGGATATTTTTCGTTCAAGGTCCGCTCGGCGTATGATTCATTGCCGAGCTCTGCTGTTGTTTCTATGGCCTGCTGTGCCACTGGGAGCACCAGAGGTTATGATGAGTTAGTCCCACACCAGGCAAGAGATTAACTTCACATGTTTGCAAAGCTTTATCCTGTGTTATGGGATGCATCTATGGCCATTTTAGGTTGCATAAAAAATTGGTTCTGTTCTGTGCTGGCAGATCTCTGTTGTGTCGGAGGAACGGTTTTATCCCAAATGGAATCCTGAGGCTAAGCCTTCTTCCCCTGCTGAGGTGAACCTGCAGTCAGGAATCATCGCTGGAAAGCTGGCACTCAATCGGCTACACCAGGAACTGGCAGCGAAAGGGTTTAACCAGGTAAACCTCAGGTCACCAAAGGGTTTAAAGCCCCCAAACCAAATACAAAATGTTTCATTAAGATCTGTGTATTTAGGAAATTTTGGTTTATTTTGTAGATTTGATTTATGAACGTGGCACATACCGGCCCATGCCAACTTTGTGACAACCATAATCTATAAGACTCTAGTGGGTAATGCATGTCTTATGAAGTGAGGCGAGAGTGAAATTTAACCTAGCGATTGTAGCATCACATATTAATGTAAACGGACATCCCAGCAAGGTAAGTTTAAATTTTGGGGGCAATTGTGGCCAAATGGTTAGAGAGTCAGACTCGTTACCAGAAGGTAGCCGGTTCAATTCTCAGTACCGGCAGGTAATGACTGACGTGCCCTTGAGCAAGGCACCTTACCCCCGTTTGCTCCTCGGGCTCTGCAGTGATAGCTGCCCACTGCTCCGGGCGTGTGTGTTCACTGGTTGGGTTAAATGCAGAGTTCACATTTCAGGTATGGGTCAACATATCTGACAAATAGGTCATTTTCACTTAAATATGCAGACGTATTATGGAATCTTATTGGTTTTGGAGTCTCTTGTGATGAAACACGTGTTATGACTAGAGATGATCTCTTCCTTTAATACTCATGAGGTTTTCCTAATGATGAATTAAAATGTGTGCCAGATAAGCTTGATCAAGAGTAATCCACGTGTCTTTGGATGTTTTTCAAGGTGTTTGTGGACCAAGTGGACGAGGACATTGTGGCCGTCACTCGGCATTGTCCCAGCTCGCACCAGTCCGTGGTTGCTGTGTGCCGCACGGCTTTCAAGAACCCCAAACACCATCATTACACAGACGAGGTTCCACCAATGTGCATCCCTGGTGCGTACTCAAAACAGATTCTCAACCTTTGAATATAAAAGTTCAATTGCTTACAATTACAAAAGCCATATAGTGTTATTTCTTTTAAAAGATTGCTTTCTTGATCAATCTTTTGATTTATTTTATTTGTGCTTTTATGGAATGTGTATTGAGTGTATTTATGTAGAGAGCCCATGTGAAATGTATAATTATAAATAATGATCGAATTTGTGTGAATTGCTCCTTTGAGCTGATCAAGTATTCTTTCTTACTGGCTCTTATTTAGATTCTGTAAGGATTACTTGTTTGTGTACACTCTCAGTTACGTGTTTCTGGCCTGAGTTAAAACCAACACCTGGACAAATCTCTTGAAACTTCTCCTCTCTCACAGGTAAGATAGAGGAGGTGGTGCTGGAGGCGCGTACGGTGGAGAGGCAGGCGGGTTCCTACAAAAAAGATGAGAAGAGCATAAATGGCACGCCTGGGTACACGGTGGAGATTAAAGAGCACATCCAGGTAACCGGTAACCTGAGTGGAGTGAGACCGCTCTAATTATAACTGTCCCGTCTGACACAATAGAAGCTCAACCCCTGCCCTGCGGTTTTAGCACCACATGAGCTCTGGTTTCATCTCAATGACTTGTTTTTATACCTCCTCTTTCCTGCCTGGCTGTAAATGTCCGTCTGGACTTGCATTGCTGGTTGATTGACTATGGTGTCAAAACTGCACGAGTCAATGTAATCTCTGAGCCTCAGAGAGTTCTTTGTTTGTGCTCAGTTGAAGGACAGTAAGGTGGTGAGACAGGCCGGCGTGACGTCTCGAGGGCGCAGTGAATTTGTGCAGGAGATTGTGTTCGAGCGGCTCACCCCTGGAAGCGTCATCGCTTTCAGGTTAGACTTCAAAGGCTTTGCAAGGGTTTTACTGAATTGACACACACTTGTTTTACGGTATGTAAATGTTGCCATTTGAGAGAGGTTCTCACCTGGTTTTGCGTCAGCATCAGGGTTTAGAAGTCTCTGAAGCACTGAAATTAATTTGTGTTACAGTCGAAGACCTGACATGAAATATTACTAGAGATATTTATTACAAAATACTGTCAAGTCTTTAGGATGCATTATGGCTAAGTCAACTGTAAGTCATTTTTGGATCACAACCCACCAGTTTATAAGAGCCACTGGCCTATGGCAACCTTTTGACTTTTAACATTAAATTAAATTCAGAAGTTTATTTTATAGAAGAGATGAGGATTTTTTCTCTTTCAGAGTGAGTCTGGACCCCAAATCCCAGGAGCTGGTGGGTGTGTTAAGGCATCATCTTGTTCAGTTCAACCCTCTTTATAAAGCGGGCAGTCTGCCTGATCAAAACACACCTGATGCACTGAAGGCCCCACTTGCACAGTAAGTTTACACGTTTCAGCCTTTAAAGAGGTTTTTATTAACTTTCCACATTTAAATGCATTTAAAGGGACATTTAAAATTTCTGTCATCATTTACTCACCTTTAAGTTGTTTTTTCCTACTATAATAGTCAATGGTGTTCTGGAACCGACTGGTTACAAACATCTGTCCAAAATGTGTATGTTTTCAACCAAACAAAGACATTTATACAGGTTTGGAATAACTAGAGTGAGTAATTCATGACAGAATTTTCATTTTTGGGTGAACTGTCCCTTTATGAATGAAGGATGTTTGAATTGTTTTCAGGCAGCTCTTTTTAAAAGGTCTGTCACATTTAATTGTAGGCCTGAAACATGTCCTAAAGCTATACAGATAGAGTAACGTCAATTCCCAGGAAATGTACATGTGTAAAGGTTTTTTATGGAGCCATACAGCCAAAAATTGTTCTCCTATGACATTGTTTGGTATGCTTGAGTGTACAGTAAATGAAAGTAAAAGACCACTAGGTCTGGTGTGACGCGCCCCATGTGTCTTCATACAATATTGTTTCATTTTCTTCTCCATCAGGATTATGTCTAAGCTGACTCTGGCTGATATGAATATTCTGCTGTTTCGCTGTGACGCTGAGGAGAAGGAGGATGAAGGAGGCTGTTACAACATCCCCGGCTGGACCTCACTGAAATATGGTGGTCTGCAAGGTCTGATTCCAGTAAAACCATTGGCAGTATAACTGGCAGATAAAGCTTTTTAAAAATACTTTTATTTTGGATTTATACTAGTCCTGCAGTTATGTCAACTATATAGAGTATATTATATTACATGCTCCACTCACTTTATTCAGTCTTTGTTATGATGTCATTCACGCAGGGCTATTATCAGTCATGGCAGATATTCGACCCAAAAATGATCTGGGCCATCCGTTCTGTGACAACCTAAGGCAGGGGGATTGGATGATTGACTACGTGAGCAACAGGCTGATGTCCCGAGGCGGCACGCTGGGAGAGGTGAATAAGTCAAGTGCTCAAAACTCAAAATATGTACTATATGTAGCAGATAATCTCAGGGGTTTAGCCGGAGCTTTGAGGATTGCCAGAGTTTACGACATGCGTCATAAATACATAAGTCAAATGAAACCTGGTTTAAATCTGTCTGTAGGTGGGTCAGTGGTTCCATGCTATGTTTGCGTACCTGAAGCACATCCCTCGCTATCTCATCCCATGTTACTTTGATGCCATCCTGGTAGGGGCCTACAGCACTGCCCTTGATGTGACCTTCAAACAGATGTCAAGGTGAGTGTCTAAAAACAATAAAAAGGTAAATAATATGTATTGTATCATGCATTATATAATAAACAAATAGATCAGGAAAACTCTTGCTCAGTTTAAAGCCTTGGTCGCCCCTTATTCTGTGTGGTGTTAGTTTTGTACAGAACGGCTCAACATTTGTAAAGCTGCTGGCTCTGGGATCGGTCCAGATGTGCGGCGTGGGTCAATATCCTGCCCTTCCACCTCTCTCACCAGCCCTTACCGATGTGCCTTATCGTTTTAATGAGATCACTAAGCAGAAGGAGCAATGCTGTGTCTCGATGGCTGCAGGTGACTCGACCCTTCAGTCAGTCAGTGCTGTCATTGTGCTCAGATCAATGACTAAATAAATAAAATTATATTTGTCCTTTTACAGGATTGCCTCATTTCTCTGCTGGAATCTTCCGTTGCTGGGGCAGAGACACATTTATCGCCCTGAGGGGACTCATGCTGGTCACCGGTCGAGACCTGGAGGCCAGGTACACATGAAATCAGTGTTTTGTTCAAATAATTGTCCAAATCTATCAACATTCTTCAAAATATTTACTTTGTGTTCATACAGTCAGGTTTTGAATGACACGAGTGAGCAAATGTAAGCAAATTTTCATTTTTGGGTATACTCACTTCTTCCTTTACCACACAGGAATATTATCTTGGCCTTTGCTGGTACTCTGAGACACGGCCTGATCCCCAACCTGTTGGGAGAGGGTGTAGGGGCACGTTTTAATTGCCGTGACGCTGTGTGGTGGTGGCTGCAGTGCATTCAGGACTATTGTACTATAGTACCCAATGGCACTGACATCCTGAAGTGCCCTGTGTCCAGGATGTACCCCACAGACGACTCTAAAGCCCTGTCACCAGGCACTGTGGTAAACCATTCATTTACACTCAAACGTAACCCATGTACTGTATCATCATTTGGATGGATAGCTTTTGCCCGATTTTCAGTGTATATGCTTTTTCCAATTTTGGTATTTGGCTTTTAAAAGCTGTTCTGTTTTGCTAATGTCACAGGAGCAGTCATTGTACGAGGTGATTCACGAGGCCATGGAGCGTCACTTGCAGGGTGTAGAGTTTAGAGAGAAAAACGCCGGACCGCAGATTGACCGCAACATGAAAGATGAAGGTATGCGATACCAATGGTTTTCTAAACCATAACCTCCAATTTTTCTTTCAGAATATCTGTTGAATGTGTTGTGTTCTGAATCTTCCCAGGTTTCAATGTAGTGGCCAAGGTGAACCCTGACACTGGCTTTGTGTATGGCGGAAATCGATTTAACTGCGGAACCTGGATGGACAAAATGGGAGAGAGCGAGAGAGCCCGCAACAAAGGCATCCCGGCTACACCCAGGCACGGCTTGTTTAATCTCTCCTGTTTATAAGAATATATTTGGATCTCTTGGTCAATGCAAACCTTTTATTTGTGATGCAGAGATGGCTCAGCTGTGGAAATAGTTGGTCTGTGCAAGTCGACCTTACGCTGGCTGGTGGAGTTAAACAAACAAGGGCTGTTTCCTTACAATACCCTGAACATAAATAAAGATGGTGAGCTCGGTTGTTGAGCTGTTTTATATTTACCTCTACATTCATACGCTAGTGTTGATCAAGCACTACTGAGTCTTGTTTTATCATACATGCAGGCACACAGCTCTCTGTGTCCTATGAAGACTGGGATAGAAATATCCAGAAGAACTTTGAGAAGTTGTTCCATGTGTCCCAGGACCCAAATGATCCCAACGAGAAGCACCCCGAGCTGGTTCATAAGCGGGGCATTTACAAAGACAGCTGCGGAGCCTCCAGCCCCTGGTGCGACTACCAGCTCAGACCCAACTTTACCATTGCCATGGTGGTGGTAAGTCATTGGAAAAGTAACAAAAAGCAAGATATGTTGGCTCTTTATTATGTTTAGTAATTAGTTAGTGTGGTTTGCTTTCTAGGCTCCAGAGCTGTTTACTGTGGAGAAAGCTTGGGAAGCTTTAAACATTGCAGAAGAGAAACTGCTTGGACCTCTTGGGATGAAGACCTTAGATCCAGAGTGAGATTCCACGTTCTCCTACCACCTCACATGAAGTATAGTATCATTTCTTGCCTATCTGTGACTGCTTTTCTTTTCAAACAGGGATATGGTTTACTGTGGAGTTTATGATAATTCTCTTGACAATGACAACTACAACATCTCCAGAGGATTCAACTATCACCAAGGCCCTGTAAGATCATATTTATTTCATCACCAGCATCATTTCTCTACAGGTTTGAGTTGTTATCTTGTTATTTCTCATTTACCCTCATTAGGAGTGGCTCTGGCCAATTGGATACTTCCTCCGTGCCAAGATCTATTTTGCTAAGAAGCTTGGCAAAGACATTTACGAAAGAACGGTGTACTTGGTGAAGAATGTTCTGTCTCGCCATTATGTCCACTTGGAAAGGTAAATCCTACGTTTCCTCAGAAACATTACATTTAAAGAGCTTTATCTGTTATTTGTGGTTATATTTGGAGGATCAATATATATATATCACAATAAGTTTTATGAGGATTCATAAGATTTAATATCTTTCAGGTCATCCTGGAAGGGTCTGCCAGAGCTCACTAATGAGAATGGCCAGTATTGCTCCTTCAGCTGTGAAACACAGGCCTGGTCTGTTGCCACTGTGCTTGAGGTTCTTCACGATCTGTGAGCTCGGATTCTCCTCTTCATCTTCCACTGATCGTGTCTGTGTGCTTCTGAGCTAAAGGGGTAACCAGCTTGAGCTAATACAGACAGTTTACCTCAACTCTTCAGTGTGACGTACAAGAGTCATCCACACAACATCCTCCTATTGTCAATAGGACATTTTCTTGTTGCTGTACCCCTCCTTTCGTATCATTGAGCTAAAGTGAGAGCAAGTGTGTAGCAACTTTGAGTGACTTCTTTAGACCGTGAGGTTGCCCTTAATGTAACTGAATTGTGTCAATGTCAATGTTGTGGTTGTTCTGTCGGTCAGACACATTTCCCATGTTTCGGTGTTTAAATAACCCTTTGTTAGTATGTTAGTCTTTGTCCTAATGCTTTGTGCACAGTCAGTCATAACTTTCACACTGTGGTACGGTTAGAAAGCACCTTCTGATGTTGGAAACTCACATAATGATTTTAGTGTGCATGTTGAAGATGAGTGAACAATACGAATAATATTGTAAAAATATAGTAGGCATAAATGTGAAATAAAAAGTTGATAGAGTGACAGCAATTTATTATTGGTTTTACTTTGGCTATAGACGTTTTCATCGGACAGAGTTAACTTCTGGCCTGTGTTCGGTTATAATATATAACAATATAAATTTAATTTCCAATAACATTTATTTATTTTAATCTTTTATTGTATATTAATTGTAATAAATGAATTATAAACTACTCAGCAGTTATCAATCTTTGCAGAGGTCTACCAAAATTAAGTTTGGTCCACATAACATTTGTTTATGTTGTTGCTGTTGAAACCATCTATAACATTTGATAAAGTTTGACATATTGACATTATTTTCTTTAGAATTATTATTATGGTGTGGCAGCCATAATACCTGTAAATATTAACTCACTAAATTCTAATCTAAAACAATAGAGAAAATTATGATTAAAGCTTGATGAAAAGCAAAAAGTAGTAAAGTTTGTACATGAGATTTTACTACAGTAAGAGTAGTTTAACAGTTTGTGTAAGGAGAATCAGCCCGAGTTGTAGCATACCCATAATTCTGCATTTGTGGTGGGAATTCTGTTGAGAAATGAAACATTCATGTGTCATTCATGTTATATCCAATGTGGGAGGCATGTTAAAAAATGAATATCATATCTAAATACATACAGGTATAGAACTGCCTTGTTGAGGACCAGTGGGTGGTGGACGTTTTGTAGGTGTATTATAAACGGATAATGGAATCATCGGGCTGGTCACCATGGTCCAAAAAGTGCCATAGTCACTAACAAATGTGACGCTAAAAGAATATAGCAAAAATGGAGAACTAAAAAAATGAAATCTAAGAGTTTGCACATGTATAACTTAACTCAAATGGTAAAGAAATATACCAGAAATGAATATCACTCAAGGAGAGGTTTGATGGTGCCTCCCATGTAGCATTAAACTGGAATTTTATTTCTGGAGATGCTTGACTAAGAGTGGAGTTCTGAGAGACAAAATCAAAGGGTTTCTTTTACGTTTGAGTTTTACAAATGAAATGGATATAAATGAGAAATCTGATGAACTAACTCCATCAATGATGTACCTCTATGTTAAAGCAGTTCAGCGCACGGGATTGGGCATTATTTATTGATGTAAATCGTCCTACTGGAGTTTTTCTGCCCACCTCCCGGGCCTGTAACATGAAGCCTTGGAATTCAGAGGCATTCTCCAGCGCCTGCAGGGTTACTGAAAGTTAAACACAGAGATGTGGGTTGACCTCTCCAGGCCTTTCAATGTAACTCGATTTGACCCTTGCTTCTTACATAACACGAGGAGATTTAGAGCAAAACACAATGATAAGTATACGAGTAATTTGAGACCACTGCTACATAATAGTCATTCCAGCGTTAAGGTAGGATGACATCATGGGATGTTTAAATATCAAATATCATTTCTGCAATTGCAAAAACATTCTGTTTAGTATTACTAAATACAACAAATAATGTAGAAGCAGTCGGAAAATGTTTCTCACCTATGATGCTTTGCCCTGGTGTGAATGTGGTGCTGTTTACAGAGACACTGTATGGAGATCTGCTGGTCTGAGGCTGAATGTTTGAATGACTGGGGAACATGCTCTGACAGGACTCCTCCACTGTACCATTGGGGTATGCCATGATCCCCCTCACATAGCACACGCACACAAGCAGAATGCAAACATGCATCTAAAAACAACAACAACATGTTATATGGATTGGTTTTCCTGTGGATCAGTGGTTAGAGAATGGCGCTAGCAACGCCAAGGTCATGGGTTCCAGAGATTGCACATACGTAGAAACAAATGTATAGTATAATGCGATGTAAGTCGCTTTGGGAAAAAGCGTCTGCCAAATGCATAAATGTAAATGTGATGATTGTATCAAACAATATATCTGAAAGCACAGGTTAAAAACACATTTGCTTTACTTATATCACTTATATAATTTTACTGCATCACTATCACAGTATTCCTCAGATATTAAATACTGTACTGTACAAAATCATGTTTATGATGGTAAAAATACAAGACTTACTGTTGTGAGATGTTAGCAACAGAAGAGTGAAGCTGTTTGAATGCTGTTAAGTAGCATTTATTCCCCATTAATATAGGCTGAATAAGTTTCAGGTGGGTGTAGAAAGTCTTTTGTGTTCATTCATTCCAAGTAATGTGTTTCCCAATCCTTACAGTATATTGTGTTTCTGGTATTACTACTTTTCTTGCGAATGTCTTTCGTCTGTGATTGGTGCATTTATCCTTATTCAGTCAGCAGTTATAATTCACACTGATCACAGCTTTATTCCCTGTATAGACGGTTTCATCGGATGCACTCACCTGGCCCGAACTTAACTTCTAGTCCGTGTTTGTTGATGGGACTATGTTGCAACTGCAGTCCATCAAAATGTCTTTCAGTTTCAGGCAACTATTTAACATTTATAAAGACAAAATGATCAAAAATCAAATGTGAATTTATTTTTGGCCTTTTATTATACAGTTTAGTAGGACACAGAGGACAGGAAATGAAGTGGGAGAGAGAAGGGGGTGGGGTCGGGAAAGGACCTCGAGTCGGGACTCGAACCCAGGTCGCCTGATGCGCAACCGCGCCACATGTCGGAGCAATGGCCACAAGGCCATCGGCTCCGACCAAATGTGAAATTTGAACAGTTGTACATACTGTTATATATTTACAGTATGGAAAGTGGTGTACGCTTAAGGTTAACTTCAAATGTCCTCTAGTAAAGAGGAAATGAGATCAGAATAAATAAAACACCAGACTATCTTAGGATATTTGCTGTGAACTGTTAAAAGGAGAAACTATCTTGTATTGTGCTCAACCACTAGGTTGGTGCGCTGCCATGTAGTGACTCACTTTAAGGTAAACTGTATTTAGAGTATTTAGAGTATCTTTTGATGTTAAGATTTCATAAAGAGTCAAGTCAAGCTCAAGGTCCTTCGCCGATCTGTTCCCTACTCTCCACACCACACATTGCCATAAACAACACCACTCCAAAATAAAAGTCATGACGTAGGTCTTCAAAAACAGATCAACACCACGGAGCCTCAATCTCAAAACAAAGGTTTTATTTCTTCTGGACAAAAAGTAAACACATACAAACAAACAACTTTGTACATATATCATAGGATTTGTGTGTATTTATAAGTGTATGTGTGTAGGAGCAGAATCGAGCCTTCCCCAGAGGAGGAGCCGGTACAGTTGTCTGATGCCTACTGTACGCAGTATCACAGTAGACTCAGGAGCTGCCTTTAGCAGGTCCCTTCAGCAGGGGCCCACATCACAACCAATGGCCTTTTATTATAGCACCTTTCTTTATGTAGATGGACAGCTGTGGGTTTGGAGGGCTTGTGTAGCACCAGGCAGAGCGGGGGTACCGCTGGGGTACAGTTCTGGGTTCAGTGCGTCCAGTATGTGAAGGAGGGAAAAGCCTTTACTGGCTCTTGTTTTTGCAGGACAGACAGCAGGCCTTCCTGTAGTACCAGTGAGTGCACAACTTCACCCGCAGGACAAGGGCGCAGTTAGCCGTCGCTTTATCCTGACATGCATCCTCAGCTGGGGGAAAAGAAGAAAAACTGATGCTTTAGACAGACATAAAGGAAATAAAAACAACTTACATAACTAAGTAAGGTGCAGTGTATAATTTTCCAGAAAAGTAGTAATCCTTCCCCAAACCCTGTTTTTTAATTCAGTTTGATACTGCACAGAAACGCACTCATGCTTTACGTCAATTCTTAGAATTCATGTTCCTGCACCTAGGAACATGAATAACTGCAGCTCTCTACCATGTTCCACTCATTAAATCTTTAATGGAAAACAAAAATGTCACCGCTGTCCAAAAACACACAATTGGCTGCCATATGAACAACACGCACGATGCGCTTGCCCTGCAAAGTCAAAAACAACAAAGCATTAATCTGGTCTAAATTTCACAGGAATTGGCTTGTGTTGTGCCAAGATCGCATGTGCTTTTAATTGAGTCAACACGCACTTGTTGCTGTGTTTCATTAAAACGTACAGAGCAAACTACTTAGAACTGGCATGATCAAATAACAGCCGTGCCAGGGTACATCCAACAGCAAATACAAACATAAGATAGATCAGATTTTCTTCATATTCACTTACAATTTGCATACAAATGTGCAATGTATACAGGGTTGCCAGATCTGAATGACACAACTAGGCCAAAATCAGCTCAACAACCCCACCCGTAATACCAAAAATACTCATAAAATGTCTCGTTATTCTTGTTATTCATTACACACAATTTCTTCTTTAAAATCACTGATCTAAAACAGAGTCTGTTTACATAAACAAAAATTAAAATTCTGTCATCATTTACTCACCCTCATGCCATTTTAAACCTTTCTTTCTTCCACAGAACAGACATTTTAAGAATGTTGTTAACTGGCACCCATTCACCTGCATTGGTTTTGTGTTCATACAATAGAAGTGAATGTTCATTTTTGGGTGAACTTTAATTTAAATAATATCACTTTAATTTAAACCCAGTAGTTGGGTTTGTACATATCTGACCCAACTATAGGTTAAAAAACAGCATTTTCTTTTTAAATATAGTGCATGAGTGTGGGTTGTTGTGTACCTGGTGCTTCAGTAGTGCAGGGCTGCACCTCACAGCTCTGTCTGGCTTCAGGTCTCAGTGTGGAGTCACAGCTATGGCCCAACTCATCTCCTTGATAACACTTCACCTCTCGCACCCGTACTCCAATTCCACACGTTTTACTGCACTGCAGAACACAGAGCAACATGTGCGAGCCACCAACATTCAGACCCGCAAAGCCAACAAAAAATATATGCAAACAATCTTAAGCACACTGTACAATTGTTATGGTCTTTTGCAGTTGCTGTTTGTCTGAATTCTTATATGAACTAAATGAGTGTAACTTTCATATCCACTCCTAACCTGCGACCAGGATGTAGTGAACCACTTGGAGCAGGGTCTCTCAAAACAGGCTGCACTGTCTGCAGGTCTGAGGGATCTGTCACACATCCGCTCTGGGAACTCTTTAAACACGCCAGCTTCCAGCCCGGCACACACCACCTGCCGCCTCTTCACCCCGCGCCCACATGTGGCATTGCACTGTTGAAAAACGATAAAATAGTAAAAGGGTCTTAAAACACAGGTGCAGGTGGACTGCGAGTCATTAAATCCACCATTCATAAATGCATCATTAGTGCAGTGAAGACAGGCGGCTCACCTGTTCCCACTCTTGCTCCACCCAGTGGGCAGGGCAGTTTTTGTCTCCACACGGATGCACAGCCAGTGGCTTGAGCTCTGGATCACATTGACCATCAGAAATCACCTTTCCATTGCTGTTCTTACACACCACATAGCGCCTCATCCTGCCCTCCCCACACAGCCCTGAGCACTTAGAGAGGGAGACCGAGAGAGAAATAATATCATTATTAATGGACAATACAAAAACAAGTATACTTCAGGATTATTTTATTTATGTGAAGTTCAAGTATATTTTTAAATATACTGTATGTTATGTATACTTAAGTATACTAATATCACTGCACTAGTATACTTGTGTGCAGTTCACAGCAAATATCCTAAGATAGGAGGTTATAAACTTTTTAGTTCATAAAAGTATACTTTAAGTATAATAGTAGTAAAATGTAAGTACACTGCTATGTTTTTTGTTTGTACTGCAACTATAATATAACTGTATTCTTTACTTTACTATACTTTTAACTTGTATGTTTCAAAGCAACAACATAAACGTTACTGCGCATGTACACTTTTGTGGCCAAAACCTAACTTCCGGTACACACCAGCAAAGAATAGAGTCCCTGCAAGTTATTTTGGATAACAAGCAAAAGAAATAACAAGTAAATTACATTAACTAGCAAGTTTAAAGTATGTCTAGCCAGTATTCTTTTGGGTTACAAGTAGAAGAACTTGTTCATTATTTGATCCAAGTAATCCATTTCAAAACCTTTTTTTTCTAATGAAAGAAAGTAATATGTTGGCACAATTATATTTTTGTCAACTAGTATTTTCAAACATTTAATCATACACCTTCAGATTAAAATATTTTTAAGATCATAAAGAAACATTTTTGTCATAAGATCCTAAACTTTTGACCTGTAGTGTACTTGTAAGAAAAATGTATAGTTTACTCTTTATTTACTACTATATTATGTATTATATTGTTACTATATAAAATTATAAAGTTTATAAGAAAGCAGTACAAGCCAAGTATACTTAGAATACGTACTACAAGTATAGGCTACAGACTTTTTTCTCAAGGTAAGTTAAGCATACTTCAGTTCAATGTAATTTTAAATATATTTCTGAGAAGTACATAAAATAGACTAAAAGTATCATTTTTAATTTAGTATAAGGAACTATACTTTCTTATAAAGTATACCAATAGCACAGTTGAATAAATGTCAATAAAGTAGACTCACAAGGTGTGCAAGTGTGCAAAACGAGTTACATTCAAATGAAAACAAATAATGTTTCGAATAATCATTAAAATTCTGTAAAACCCACCGGTCCCCAGTCAGAGACGGTCCACCGGCGGTCACAGGGTGGCCCCTCGCACTCTCTCTGGCTAACTGGTCTAGTAGAGTTGTTACAGAGCCTGGCATCCATCGAGCAGCGCACCTCACGACTCTTCACCCCGCGACCACCGCACCTGGCTGAACACTATCAAAACAAAACACATACCCCATTGATCAACTGCGTGTTTATTCACTTCTTTTATCGTAATATGTCATTTGCATACAAATATGCTAGCAAGAGTAAAAGTTTCACTTGCTGACCTCAGACCAGTCTGAGATCTCCCACTGAGGGCCACAGCTTTTGCTCTTGCAGGCTTTCCGTGTCATGGGCTTCTGAAGCTCTGCAGCCTGACAGAGTTCATCATACACAGAGCTGTCAAATCCCGGCGCCAGCATCTTCCAACAGCGTACCGTCCGAAACTGAAAGCCCTCCCCACACGTCCTAGAACACTCACTCCAGCGGCTAGTTTCCCACCTGCCTCACATTCACGGTACATAAAAAGGTACGAATATTTTTGCATAACAATCGTACATTTCAATCAATTAGCTATGGCATGTTATTAGGTATCAAAGCAAAAATTTTAGACTAGATATTTTATAATGGCATCTACTGGACTGTACTACTGTGCAGACATTTTTTCTTTGTTTTTACAAACTGACGGACAAAAAAATCTAAATTCCTCCCTGTGGTTGATCAGACAGATGACAGATATTTTGCGCATAGTGTATTACAATCTGTTATCGACATTTTTAACAGTGCTTTGCTAAGAGTAAACCACTTCAATGAAGTCACAGTATCAGACCTGGGTGGACACTCTTTCCCCGTGCAGAACTCATGTGTGGGCTCTGGCCTGGTCAAAGAGTCACAGTAGCTCTCATCCACCTCTGACCCATCATATTTCACACACAAGGCGTAAGATGTGCTTATACCTGCAGACACAGAGCGCAACATCAAACTCGCTGCTTGCTTGCATATGTGTAACGTGTACATCTGCTTTTTTGTGTATAAAGTGTTGGTAGTTGCACCTGTGGTACATGTGGAGCTGCAGGGTGCATACGCAGATACCTTCCACCTGTACTTGTCGGCCATGCTGACGTCATGATCTAAAGATTCCACCTCAAACTCATTACTGTCAGAACAGGATAAAGAAGAGAGGGAAAATAAGAAAATATAGACAGCCCTGTCTTTACTGTGACAATATATAAAGATATATATATATGTCAGAACATTCATCTATAAAGGCTCAATTTCGTGTTATGCCCTCCCTCTTACCTCTCGCTGTGGGGGACTTGCACTGGCTCCACCTGGTGGAGCTGGAGAAGGTTGGACCGGTTTGTTGAATCATTAGTCCTGGGCTCTGAATGAGACCCAAATACAGTCTCTCCATCCGAAGCGTGCATGTCCAGACTGCCGGGGTAGATCTCCAGTGTCAGGCTGTTATCCAGAGACGAGCTGGAGTTCAGCTTGAGTACAGAACAGTCTGATAGTGCTAAATCTTCTTTACAGGGCTGTCTGGAGCCGGGCAGCCAAGCCATCCCATCATAAAGAAGACTCTTCAGAACTGATGTAGTGGTATGATTGGAGTCACTGGAACTGGAAGAATCACCATCAATCAAGTTGGAATCCGAACCTGAAGCACATTTAAATCAATGAATCAACTGGTCCATGATGTTTTAGCCAAGATTATATATCTTAGGCAAAACTTTTTTATCGGATAAATGTTTCTGTAAAATACATAATGAAATTAATGTTTTACTGTTTAAAAAGGTACACATAACTTGCATTAAGTAAACATACCAATCAATTCATTGTTTACTGTGAAACTTATTTTTTTCAATATTTATATATATATTTAAACACATTTTACATGGCTTAACCTTTACATGGCATTGATAGAACTTGCTCTATAGACTTTTCATTTTTGTAACACTACACGAACGTTATACAACCAACAGAACATTTATAAAAATATTACTAAAAAATGTATTGCATGTGTAAGATTTAAGATCAAGATTTACATCTTGCAAAGTGGTGTTTAGCTTTAGTTTTTTTAATCTATTTAATGAAGATGGCAATACACTTCAATTTCTTGGTCGTAAAATATAGGCAATTTCACAATAGGTATTTTATTGAATTAACGCTGCTCAAAAACACAAAATCTTAAACAACAAATGCTGTTTATTTACAGCTTCATGTAACAAAAGTTAAAATCTAAAAGTTATAAATGGGGGTTGTGTTTGTTTTGCTTCAATCTTTGTTTATTTGTGTTTATCACATCCATAAAGGTCCATATTCCCCATAAATTAAAATAAAAATAAAAAACTAGTTTGTGGTCTGTGAAGAGCCATTCCATCTCGATATGTTGGGTATTAGTACTTCTGGTTTGTGCATTTTAATACACAGAAATCATACTAAGTATGTCGTCTCTCTTGTGTCCTTATTTGTCACATCCATAACACAGGAAATTTTCTCTTTAAAAATAGAAAACTTGTGCATAGATTGATATTTTTCTAATGTCTTGAATTCAACAGTTTATCAGTTTTGACTAAAAATGTCACTTCAATAATGCTGGAATTGCCCATTTACCTACAGACCCAAGTGTGCTACTTTTTTCATAAAACAGCAAATAAATCCACCGACCCAAACATTAGGGCCAATTTAACATGGGTCCTCACCACAACCTCTCTGACATGACATCCACTCAAATTAAAACAACTTACCAAAACTGCCTTGTGCCTCAAGATGGTGCATTTCATCATCGAGCTCATTCTGGAGGACCTCACTGGCAGGTCTAAACAATACCAGACCGCTGCCGTTTACAGAGGCCTGGAGTTCCCACAACAGCTCTTCGGGGCTCACACGCAACTCCACGTTTTCTTGCGGAGCCAGTGAAGCATTCTGATTCCCCTTTTTTCCATACTCCTCACGATCTTCTATTTCATTATGAGTGAAGGACAGCTCTGTAGACGAGGTGTTAACTTTCTTTTCCACCAGTGAAGTGTCTTTGGAAGTTATGGACATCAGGTTGCTTATCTGAGGCTGCTCAGGGGTTGAGGCCATGGGGGGTGCTGTTCTTGGCTCTGGATGTCGAGGAACCGTGTATTCATATGTGATGTGAGGCATCTTTCCGTTGAGGTTGTAATACTTTAAATAAAGAAAACAGCCTGTCATGCATTTGAACAAGACAACTTGCAAACGCGGTCCAAAATTAACACTCATCGGACGCCAAACGCAAGTACAAATGGGCTTTGGCGAGCAGAGTAGAAACTCGCCAGTTGGACGGTAAGTTCATTAGAAACTTCAACATAAACATAGTTTAAATCATAATGTAAGAACAATAGTCTGACCCTTGCTGATAACATTTCTTGTAAATCAAAGACATTCAAACTATCATGTAAGCAGCAACAACTTTTGTCTCAAAATTCTGCTATCATTTATTAAGTGTCTTGTCATTTCAAACCTGTATGACTTTCTTTCTTCTGCAGAACACAAAAGAAAATATTTGGTAACAGAAAACCATTAGTCCCCATTGACCTGTATTGGTTTTGTGTCCATACAGCTGTTGTTGGGTTACCAACATTCTTCAAAGTATCTTTTTTTGTGTTTTGCAGAAGAAAAAAAGTCATACAGGTTTAAACTGACAAGAGGATCAGTAAATGATGACAGAATTTGGTAAACTATCCCTATTTGTGCTCCTAATACTGTATTATCAAAAAGATCAATAAAAATGTGTTTATGGTGCTTTTAGTACATACCTATATACCTACCATGACATTCAGGGCCTGCTGGGTGGGACCCTGAGCCATGATGTACTCAAAGCCATCAGAGAAGAGGTTAGCCGGCCTCCTGTACTTAAAGACTGTGCCCGCGACATGGAAGTTCTGTGGATTGTCGATCACACTGTTTCCATTGAAGAAGAAGTGACCAGCTTCATCAGAGAGAGCTAGATAGAACGAAGAAAACATAACTGTAATATCTGTTTTGCCAGCAGAATTGTGACAAACTCACCAATAAAACTCTTACCTAAGATATTTTCGGTCTTGCGTCGCTCAATGATTTGAATATCTGTGGCACCAACTGGTATATTGGTTATGAACACATAACCTTCAAAAATATGAACATATTATTTGTAAAAATAGTTGTAAACAACAAATTTGAAGAATAATCTGCTGGAAAAGATGCTTTTCCTATCCCTTAATACAAACATAAGGTGTACCTAACTGTGTGATCCCTTTCCGGTAAGATCCTGAGACTCGATAACAAGAACCTCCGTTTCCACCACAGACTCCACATTTGTCTATGGTTTTACTGGAGTACAATTTCCCATCACACCCCACCACCTGCATTCAAGACAACAGCGATAGTTAGAGTTCACACAATAGCGATAGTTCACATAAAAATCGAAGAAAAAAAAAAATGGTCGTCATTTATTCACCAACATCTGCATATGACTCTTTCTTCAGTGGAACACAAAACAAGATATTTTGAGAAATGTCTCTGTGGTTTTGTTTCTGTACAGTGGAAGTCAATGAGGTTCAGTGTTGTTTGGTTACCAGCGTTACATCTTCTTTTGTGTTCTGCAGAAGAATTTAAGTCATACATGTTTGGAATGACATGAGGCTGAGTAAATGATGACAGAATTTTCATTTTGGGTGAACCAGCCCTTTAATCCTGATATACATTACATAGCCTGTTGTAAATGTAACATTAGGTCACATAATAGCTCATATCTTCCTGAATATTTGTTTTTGTTATTTTTAAAAATAAAATTTTCAAGCATGATCGTACATAACTTTTACAACAAACGTTGTCGTGCAATACCTGACACTGGCCCTCAATGCAGACACCCTGGTAGATGCCATCCCTGCAGAATGTCCCGTCATGGGCGGGCACCAACAGTTGTCTTTCTCCTGTGGTTGTGGTGCACTGGAGGTCACATGGCTTGTTGGATATGCTAATGTAATCATCTGAACAGGAGGTGACATCATCAAAACATCATTACAATCTCAGATTTAAGGAGCACCTCTATAGATACAAGGGTATTTACAGGGGCCTCTTTTTTTTTTACATTGGAGGGCTAAGAACTGTGGAAATAATCTTAAAGGGGCATCTGTGAGCTATAATAGAGTTGGCCAGGGGCCAAGACAAGAAATTCAGTAACGCTCAGAGTCTAGAACACTGAAAGACTAGAAGGGAGAGTAAATTAACTAAGAACACAAAAGCGGTAAAAAACACACACAGGCAAGCAGAGAGAGGTGAAAAATGAGAACACTGAGGGATGTTTTTTACCCGGATAAAGCGGAACCCACTCATAGTGCTTCCTGCTGAAGGCTTTGGCATTGAATTGAGAGCACTGGTGCTGTTTGAAGCTGATTCTGCTGTTTGGGCATGGCTAGGCAAACATCCAGACAACAATAAAGACACAGCTCGTGAGCCAGGCGGCAGGTCAAACAGCCTGCAGATATTAGAGCTTAAAGCCAACATGTGTAAGAATGCACAGCTATGCCAGCTGGACTGGATGGAATAATCCACCCAGCAACATACATGTGATATTGTAGTCACATTATTATGAGTAATTCATTCATCATATGCAAATATTGTCAGAGAAATGAATCAGCTGTACCTGGTTTGTACACAGCTGATACTTCTTGGATGATCCGATGCAGAATGAACTATTGATGTTTTGGGTGGATGTCAGTCTGAAAACAGGTAATAATATTCAATATTACCAGTCACTCACGAAAGGATCTGAGGTCTGGTATGACACAGAACATCACTGCATCAGCAGCTACATGTATAAAATATCACAAATCTGCACTGCACTCAATTTCATCCCTGTAAAGCCTCTAAAGCCCTGTAAATGCATGATTCTTCCCATCCTTCTAGTTCTCTCTGAACCCTCCCCCATGAACACACCTTTCACTGCTTCCATCATACTGAGAAGTGCTAATGGGAGCCAGCTGGAATGGCTCAGCTTGGGCCCTTATCTCTAGTGAAATCTCCCCAAAACGTCTGACCAGTTGCTCTGAAAGCCATTTTATAAATATGTTTGTCATTCTGAGCAGTCATGTATGCCAGTGGACTGATGTTCATTTCACATGACATTCCTAAATCTATAGACCATTTTGCAAGACATAAATAGTGGTACAGAAGCACTTCCTGTTTCAGTTTTTTGACACTGCACACACAGAAAAATGTTAAATAACCATTTAATAATCATCATCATCAATACTTAATATACTGTATATACAGCCGCTTAAAAATTAAGAGACCAGTCTAACTTTTCATTTCAAACCACCATTTCTAGATTCCAATCCAGTGTCTGTTGAATTTCAACAAAATCAAACCTCAGGCAAAAAAAGTCATCCAACAGTTATGTGAAAGACCTGAAAACTCCAGGTTATAACATAAAAACCTTATTTTTGAACTTTCCCTAAATACATGCACAAATATTACTGTTGTATTGCTTGAATATGAACTTGTTTCATTCGCAGTATTTGAGGTCTAAAAAAAATACAGAGTATCTTTTCTGTTACTTTCACCTGTTTCTCCAGGTCTCATTTTCTGCAAATAAATGCAAATAGAAGTAATATTTTAATTTGAAATTTTGTAAAAATATTGTTAGTAGTTCACAGAATGAAACAGAATGATAATTGTACCTAAACATCTACCTATAAATAGTAAATTCAGAAAAACTTAAATGATGCTTTGAAACGGTCTCTTGATCAATTCCGCGGCTGTATATATATGTGTGTGTAAAATAAAAAATACTAAAAATCTGAAACAGGAAGTGCTTCTGGACCAGTGTAGATTATATCTGGCAAAAAAAGGAGGAATTTAGGTTTGATGGTGAAAAACATTAATTTAGCCCTATATATTTTAGAGTCTAAGACTGACACTGTCCAGCAAGGAAATGTGAGTAAAACTTGGCATTTCTTAATAGACACTTTTTTGCACTAAATTGTTACAGCAAAATTCAACATTTACCAGTTACAAAGCAAAGCTGCTAACACAGTTATTTAAAAAAGCACCACTAAAAAGCTTTAGAAGCCACTTTAAATGCACTCAAAGTTTATGAGAGACATCACCTAGTTTAAAAAAAGTGCCAGGGTTAAACTGACAGCATACAACCCATAGTGTAAAACAAGCCTGTCAATTCTAATTACTACATTTAGACGGTCTTTGTTTTTTGGTTGACCTGTCTCTACTATAAATATGTCAGGGGAGTCTGCTGTGTGATGAATGAGGCTGGTTTACCTCTGCTGCAGACAGTGACGCTCCTGAGAGCGCACTCCTCCTCCACAGGTACGGGAACAGGTGGACCAGCTGCTCCATTCACCCCACCATTGAGCTACCTCATCTGACTGCCTCTGGATATCCTCCCTCCCCTCACTGCTGTCCTGACAAAGACAGAGACACAGTGCTTTACTGCTGCACACTACATGGCGTATATGTAACAATACAAGCACTTCTCTGTGTAATTGGTGGTTAATGATGTCATTACTTCCAATTCAGTATTCTTATTCAGTAATATTGTCATTGCAGATCAAATTTTTTCTTTAATTACATTTTAAACCTGTATTACATTCTTTCTTCTGCAGAACACAAAAGAATATATTTTGAAGAATGTTGGTAAACAAAAAACATTAGTCCCCCTTATTGTATGGACACAAAAGCAATGCAAGTAAATGGGGACTGAATGTTTTCTGTTACCAACATATCTTCTTTTGTGTTCTGCAGAAAAAAAGCAAGCCATACAGGTTTGAAATTACACAAGGGTGAGTAAATAATGACACATTTTTTATTGTTGTGTGAGCTATGCCTTTGATTTCTGAAAAATTATGTTCAAATTGCAATTTGGCATTGACCTGTTGCTTTAAAACAAGTCAGTGGATTTTTTGGGAAACTCTAAAAACAGAATAACTGCATAAAAAGGATTTACAGTTGTGTCATTTGGAGGAACTCGGCATGATAAATACCTTCCGGACTGTAAAGAAGACAAAACCGACTGAAAGAGCTAAGGAGAAAAAATATGAGAGTAGAATAAAGATGAATTAAAACACAAAGAGTAAGAGACACTGTCTACAATTCAAAACACAGCACATCCATGTCCAACCATGATGAATATTGCTCAAAGGCAAACTCAAGTATAGAGTTTAAAACAGACAGGCCCTTTTTGAGTTAAGATAGTGAGAGGAAGAGTGCGGGGTGGTTTTAGAAAAAAGACAGAGGTAGATGGAGCCCCTCTAACTGCTCGGTCAGATGAAAGGGCCAGCGACTGTAGGCAAATTAAGCAGACTCCTGTTGTCTAGACAGCAGGTTAATCACTCCTCTTCAAGCTTTGCATCAGTGAACTTTAACACAACACAGGCACGGCTCCACTGAAAGTCTGAAGCACTCGAACGAGAAGAGCTGCCCAGCATGGTTGACCTCAAACCGGCTTTAATGGTCAATGTTTGGATTTAGGTACAAGGAAGTACTTATTTCCAAGAGCTCTGTGTACCCATTGACCCATACTGAATAGAGCACTGTTCCATTTATAATTGACATTTGGAAGGTTATGGTCAATTTAAGCATAAAATCCTGTTGTCTGCAAGTGACATAATGACACAAATGCGTCTTTCTCACCACGAGGTCTCTCTAGAAACATATGTACAGTAGAATGAGTAATAGTAGTATGGGGGCTTGGCCAAACATATTTCCTAAAGCCACTGCGGTGTCCCCCGCCCCAAACGCATGGGATCTTAAGCTTGTCCAAACAAGAGTCTGCACGCCCATATGTTTTTTATCTGAATGCCCTCTGGGTGTTTTGATTCTAAATAGACAATAGACTTTTACCCACTTTCTAATGTAGTCCTAGACCGGAGACCCCCCTAGACCACATGTGGGCCCTCACAAGTTTCGAAATGTCACTTCAGATAAGTTTAGTCTGAGGCAAATATTAAACTCTTTTTTTAATAAGACAACGTTGGTGATATTTCTGTCAAAACGCACATATGACTATAAATGGACCAAATCATAGCAGATATTTACGATACGTGTAAAACCAGCTGATTCACCTCGACTCAACTTACTCTGAGTAGCCTACTCTTTACTCAAACAAGCAACAAGCTGTCACTCTTACTAACATCAGTAGGCAAGTGAAAAGAGATTTCTTACAGTTCTCATGTACGTAAAAAACGTAAAGTACTCACGAACTATCAACGTCGTGCCGATTTATTAAATTGCGGTAAAATCGTAAGGACATTACGCAGCCTCAGTGTGGGAAATCCCACAGAGACATGAAGGCTCCAGCTGGGCTTTGATCTCAAAGCATAAACTATCAAGCTAAACTATAACGCTGTGTTCGTGAACGTCTAAATCGTGTTTTGGCGTAAAAGTTTGATGATACACGGATCTCGTAACGCCTCGCGCATTGCACCCGGCATATGTAACGTTAACTGAGCGCCTGTTCAAACCAAGCGTTAGTAGATCAAGGCTGCACTTCAAGGCAACTGTATAACCAGTGTTTCGCGACGATCTGTACAACAATGAACGCGATTTACCTTAACATGCGCACCTGCAGCTGTTTTAATAATCCACAAGAGTAAGACAATGTAGTGGAGTAAAATATGTCCGAATCTCGCAGTCCAGAGACAGTACATGGTTCATTTGAGAACAAGGAGACCTCGCCCCCCTGATCTTAACCAAAGACTAAAGAGAGAGAGGGGCTCGCACTTTGAGGTCTATGGTGAACGAAACCCTTGATGCATTAATGGCTTTACAACCTGCTGGAGGAAGAGAAAAGGGGGCTGGTCGGAGCGACTGTGAATGAGACTTCAAAGAACTGCACACAGCATCCGTCTATACTGGGATGAATGAACGGGACGTCCAGAAATAGAATGAGCCTGTGAGTGACACGTTTATTCAAAAACATGTAGCCTACATGGATTTGTAATATGATTGTAGTTTGATCATTTTATTGCTGCAATTTACATAAACTGATGTTCGTTTCAGCCACAAATAGACACAAACATAAGTGCTTCTTTCTCTTTTTTTGGACCATTTGCATTAAATTGTCGTTTTACTTAAAGGGATAGTTCACCCCGAAATGAAAAGTCATCATTTATTCACCTTCATGTAATTTCAAACATGTATGACTTTCCTTTGCAGAACACAAAATAAGATATTTTAAAGAATGTTGGTAACAGACAGCATTTGGTTCCAATTGACTTGCATTGGTTTTGTCTCCCTACAATAGAAGTCAATGGGGACCAACGGTTTTTGGTTACCACCATTCTTAAAAAGATCTCATTTTGTGTTTTGCAGAAGAAAGAAAGTCATACGGATTTAAACTGACAAGAAGGTATGTACATTTTTATTTTGGGGTGAACTATCCCTTTAAATAGCCTCATGTAGTGATTCACAATCAGCGGTTTAATACCTCAGGGTAAATATAACAAGGCAAACCTATAAATCATATCTATTTTTACTTTCCTGGATATATAAAGAATTTATAGAGAGTTTGAACTGGGCTACCAAAATGTAGGTAACATACATAGGCTATTAGTTATTTGTATACAGTCTCTAGAAAACACAATGTGCTTGAACATTGCTGTAGATTCGTTTTTGCTACTCATTTTAACATGAATTACATGTCAGAACATCTGTGCTTCTGTAAAACTAAACAGTATACATATTGTACAGCAGGTGTAAAGAAAGAAATTAAATAAATTGGTCAGTGGGCTCTTAATATTAATTTCATCAATATATCCATGGATTTAGTGTAAACTGTCCATGTATACTCCATTGCAATAAACACAACAGAAGTCTTCAATATTTATACAAACTGTTTGTAATTTCTTTACCTTATTAATAGTCTCATTTGCACATTCAATCAGAACGCAAGGTTTTCATTCTCATTTATGCTTGTCTATAATTTGTGAAACATGTGGCTAGCATCACTTTAAACAATGCAACTATGTCCTCATGCCACAATAAATTTCAACCAAGGCATGTTCAGACACACTGTCACTACCACAGATTTTCCTGACTATGCATTCCACCTGAAAATTGACTGAGTAACCAACTGAGTAACTGAAGCCACCCTTTAAATTCTGTTGCAATTACTGCCGATATAAATTCAATAAAAGTCTATAGGACTCATAGCTGACATTAAACAACCACTTGTTGTTTTCTCACACTACATCATTAACATGTAAACAATACAAAGTTCCACACTGGAAAATCACCAGAGATGTTGCAGATACATGACAGATACATGAAACAATAGAGTCCTGTGATGAAAAACATAGGTTTAGATGAAAGAGCTATGGCAACATACTTGCAGATGTGAGTCAATGTCAAGATCAGATTCAGTGCTGGTTCAAACTGCTGAAGGGCATTTGACATACACAATAGACTTTTGTGTACATCGAGCCACTGATCTAAAGTGATCTTTTCTCTTCATTTGTAGACACTGACATATAGATATTCCATCAAAAATACAGTAACATACAAGTTAAGGATCAAACACTAAACACAAAGAGCTATCTGTCGAGCTAGAGTGAATTACAGTTAACCCTTTAACTCTGGAATTTCTCAGACATTTTTTACAGTCAAACAAGAAGAAATATATACAATATCAAGCTCTTTAATGACATTCCACACTTCAAAATGAATTTTCATTTTTTATTCTTCTTTCACATTTCTGCTTTTCTTGTATTATTTTTGTTATTAAAATGTCCTTCACACGCAACAAAAGTGAATTTACAATTGAAGTATTGGTAGTAATAAAGTGATTAAGTAGGCCTATTGTTACAATAAAGTATTCGTTTAAAACAAATAAAATATCAATCAATGAAGAAGAAAAGTTTTGCATAGGTCAGTAAGAATAATTTCCTCAAGTGTTCTGGGAATTTGCGAGTATGTACTGCCTGAATGACGGTAGATGGCGTTAATGTTCCACAACAGCTACGTTTCATTCATAAATTCAGGCAAAAAAGAAATGTCGCAAAAAAAGAAAAGCTTTTATCCAGCAACAATTCTTAAAATGATCAAAAATTAGGGCATATCGTGATACTTTCCAAAAGAGAACAGATATGACTTTTTTACATTGTTGATGTAAATGTAATTTAGTCTATAGGCTACCTATCTCGTGTAGCCTACCTATAAAAGTTTGACTTATTCGTGTTTGTCTTCATTATTGTTATTATTTATAGTTTATTGTATTGTTATTTATTTGTTATATAAATGGCAGAACTCCTCCCTGTCTCCAAACACTGGTTTGGGTTCCTCCCCACTGACTTCTTCTCATACAGTAAAGCGCTTCAAATATTCATTCATCACCAGCTATCCAACACACTGCAGATCCTCTTTCTGTCTGAAGAATCCATAAACAATCGCATTTATCAGACCCAGGACTTTTTACATCATCAAGGACTCTTTACTTATCCAAGAATAAATGGACATGGGATTAGATACAAACAAAGAATAACTGAAACAGCATTTTTTTTTTGTATTTATTAAAGACTTCTTCACTTTTGTGTCTTACCATCTTGTTTTGTCTGAAGAATTTGCATAATGGAATTACTGATGCTTCTATTCATATTTTGCTGTGGTGCGTTTTATTCAGCACGGGCAAATGTGACTGCTGACAATACAGACAACTATTCAATTTTAGAAGATGAAATGGACAATCAAGAAAATGTTTTAACACAGGTAAAATATATATTTTATATATATTTAGATGTTTCATGGAAATACCTTTTTGAATGCTTTGTTTTATATGGCCATGCATTTATTCATTATTGTCCTAAAGCTTCTAGGAGATTATGACAAAGTGAAGACTTTCTCTGAGGGCTCAGACTGTCGCTGTAAGTGTGTTGTGCGGCCTCTGAGTAGGAGCGCGTGCAAGCGCATTGAAGAGGGCCATGCCAAGACTGAGGACTTCTATACAGTGGAGACAGTCACAGGTGCCAACTGCAAAAAGTGTGCCTGCATCGCCCCTCCCTCTTCTCTGAACCCCTGTGAGGGAGATTTCAGGTTTAGGAAGCTGCAAGAGGCCGGAAAGGATGATGTCAAGGTAAAGACTTTTTCTTTTTTTTTAGTCAGAGCTCATGAGAACATCATTTGTGATTTTCTGATTTACATCATGTATCTAAATGCCAGTATGTCATGGTATAACTTAAATAAAAAAAAATGTAATGTAAGGTATCTGAGAAAATCTATTTTTCTTTTTAATTTAGAGTTTTTGTTCTTGTTCATGTGATTTTTTTGTCAAACTGTATTGTAGATTTTACATTGATATTTCAGCTCTCAACCATAATGGATCTTCTGGAGGGATCATTCTACGGGATGGATTTGTTGAAACTTCACTCCGTCACAACAAAACTTCTGGAACGGGTGGAAAATATAGAGAGGGTGAGTCTTCTTACTCAATATTAATTCATACAAACTCATACAATTTAATAGCTTACTACTGTGGTTCTGATTGTAACATTGACCGAGAGTCACAATTACACTATGCAGACCATTGAAGTATTTTTGGTTGATACAAAGGTGACCTTTACCCAATGACACTGACAGCACGACAAGTCAATTGACATAAATGCATTAGTATTTAGCAATATTGTTTTGAATAAAAATGCTAACCTAAGAATAATATTACTTTTGCTTATAATATTAGAATCAGCATGACTACAAAAATTACACCAAAAGTGTGTGTGGGTGTGTGAGGTCAGGTTTAAAAAAGATCCTTAAGGTAACAATTGCAAGTCATATTTACATACATTTACATTTATGCATTTGGCAGATGCTTTTATCCAAAGCGACTTACATTGCATTATACTATACATTTGCTTTTAAGTATGTGCAATCCCTAGGATATAAAAACCCATGACCTTGACGTTACTAGCGCCATTCTCTAACCACTGAGCTACAGGAAAGTGTAATATTACGACTTTTTACAGTGTGCACAGTATGATCACAGTCAGCAATAGAAAACTTGAGGGTGTGTAAATGAAGACAGAATTTTCCTTTTCCTTTATATTTTCCCTACAGTCGTCCTCTGGAAACCTTACAAAGGAGAAAGTGAGTGTGAAAGGTGAAAAGGCGCAGGGGAAGAGCCCTCGCTCCAGCCAGCGCCAGGAGAAAAAGAAGCGTCTGAATGCACTGGAGCCATCACTACAGAAGAATGCAGCAGCAGCTCACACTGAGGTACAGCTACAGCACATTTACACAACCACCATCCATTATAAACACAACATCTGCTGACACAAATATACAACACACAAAAGCTCAAACACAACAAATCCTTAATGTTATATAAGAATTAAACCGCACAATTACATAACTTCACATCCACGTAAAAGCCGGTGTCCGACCAAGTGCTGCACAGCGGAAAACATTGCTTTAATTTACCGTTTCAGTCAGACAGGAAGACATCAAAGGACCCAGCTTTCCCACAGCATGTTTAAGTAACCACAAATCCCCCCCTCATCTCCTGCAGCAGGAAATGTATGCAGTCATCAATTAATGCTGTTTATTTGATGCAGTAATTGAAAGCAGTGATCAGATTAATCACACCCATTTATAAAAGTAATTCAACTTATATTTGAATTTCTGATTCCTGACCAGAGGAAATATGAGGAGAAATTTGTTGGGAGTCAGGGTCCCAGCAAGTCAGTGCTGAAGAAAAGCAAGTCTGAGGTCCAACCTGTAAAGACCGGAGCAGGTCCCAACGGCATGACCATCAGAAGCATGACCTTCTACAAAGCTAACACAATGGAGGATGCTGACAGCGAACCGCAGAGTGAGTGTCCACAGCACATTTTAATGTAATAGTCACGTGTACTTGATTCTGATTGGTCAATCACAACATTCTGTGGTGAAATGTTTTTTTATTACCATTAAACAATCCCTGCATCCAAAATCACCTTCTTCTTCCATGTATGGTATGCAAAAATCTGTATGCAAAATAAGTCATTTGTAAAAAAAAAACTAATAAGCAGACACTATATATTAGGCAAAAATCAGTATGCAAAATTTTTAATGTTTCTTAACTCAACAGCAGCCACAGTGGCACGTAAGGTTCTGACAGGTGACGGCTCAGTAGATTTAGTAATCGAAGACGAGCTTCACAAGCCAAAGTCACGTACACCTGATACACAGCCTGGAACCACTGCAGTAGTGACACAACAGTCTTCCACAACTGACATCAACCACCACCATCCCCACCAGCCGGCTGTTTCTCTAGATGCAAACTTCACTACTTCAAACATGGATGTTACAAAAGAAGCTGAAGGAGAGACTGAGATAGTCAAGAAAGAAAGCACACTCACAACTACAACAAAACTGCCAACCTCAAAGCCTTTAACTATCACAATACCACCAAGCAACAATACAGCAACCATAGCAACTCCTCTTGCATTGCCAAAGCAGCTGGCCAGTGTTACAATGGCCACAAAAAAGTCAAAACCTTTGACCTGGGATGAAGCCACTACTGAAATGAGCACAAAGTCACCAAAAACCTCCAAAGAACAAGGTAAGGATTTCATTTTCAATGTGATTTTAGATATAACAAGTGCATGTTCACCAGAAAATGACACATGTAGATCATAAGAGAAGCAGCAAAACCTGAAATATATTGTTTCTTGATGTTTACAGGAGTCTGTAAGGATACACTAGCAAGCATTACTGATCCTGTTACACATAACACTTATGGAAAAAATCAAGGAGCCTGGATGAAGGACCCAAAAGGCAACGGAAAAGTCATCTATGTTACAGACAACTACTACGGGAACATACTTCAGGAATTCCGTGATATAGAAACTTTTAAGCAAGGTACATTTTAAGGGATAAAAATTCTCTCATTATTTGCTTTCCCTCGTGTCATGTCAAACCTGTATGACTTTCTTTCTTCTGCAGAACACAAAAGATATTTTGAAGAATGTTGGTAACAGACTTCGATTGTATGAATACAAAACTAATGCAAGCCAATGGGAACCAATAACATCTTCAAAATATCTTCTTTTGTGTTCTGCAGAAGGAAGAAAGAAAGAAAGCCATACAGGTTTGAAATGACATGAGGTGAAGAAAATGATGACAGAATTTTTGTTTTGGGTGAACCACCCCTTTAAACATTTGGTTGGCGTACAGTAACTTAGACATTGTCAATGGATTATAAATAGAAATGACATGGTTTCCTCTCTTTTTCTCCCAGGGCAATTCAGCAACTTTTACAAACTCCCCTACAATTGGATCGGCACCGGGCACGTGGTCTACGGCAGCTCTTTTTACTTCAACAGAGCCTTTTCTCGTGACATCATCAGATATGAGCTCCGTCTCCGGTACGTGGCAGCCTGGACCACCCTCCACGATGCGGTGTTACAGGAGGAGGATTCCCCGGGGGAATGGGGAGGACATTCAGACTTTGACTTCGGTGTGGATGAGAGCGGCTTATGGTTAGTCTATCCGGCTCTGGACGAAGAAGGATTTCATCAGGAAGTGATCATCCTTAGTAAGCTGCACCCCTCCGATCTGCAGAAAGAGAAGACTTGGAGAACCGGCCTGAGGAGGAACTACTATGGAAACTGTTTCGTCATCTGTGGCGTTTTGTATGCGGTTGACAGCTTCGAGCACACACACGCCAACATCTCCTATGCGTTCGATACGCACACGCATACCCAAATGATCCCCCGCCTGCCTTTTATAAACAATTACACCTACACCACACAAATCGACTATAATCCAAAGGACCGTATGCTTTACGCATGGGACAATGGTCATCAGGTGACCTACGATGTAATATTTGCTTATTAATAATAATGTAAACTATACTTTTTACTAAAGGACTGCTTGCAGCACCTTTTTGTATAAAATAGGAAAATGATTGTGTCTAAGTGGGTTGTAGATCAGTCTACATGACAGTGTTTAAAGATATTTTATAACATCTCTATTTTTGTTAGTCATGGTTTTGGTTTTTGGTCTGCTGCATGTCTTTTGGGATGTTGTATCTTAAGAATATGTTTGAGCTTTTCATGACAACGTTTTTTTACAGCTTACTTAAGTGTATATGTATATAATGTAATTTAAAATAAACTTTATCGCAAGTTCTTCTAAACTTGTGAACTAAACTTTACATACTCCACCATCTTCTATTACAATGACGTGCATGATTTTTGCCTTGGCTCAAGAAAAAGTACAGTAGGTACAGCAAAAATAATAAACTCACTTCATTTCTTAACTTGTTGAAAAGCTCCACAGAGAGCCGACCCTTAACATGTGAGATGGTGGTGAGGGGATGTTCTTGCAATGCAATGAGGCGTATCTAAGCCCATCGTGCTGGCTTCCTCTTAAGAAGCGCTGGCCAGAGCAAAAGGAGTCAAAACAACTCATGCCTCCTCTGCACCTATAAGAGTGAAGAACAAAAATCCTCTGCCTATATAGTGACCCAATGGCCAAATACAGCTATATAATTTTAGGCTACGAATGGCGTGCAGAGAAACAAGGTGAGATAAAAGAGGGAGGTCGTGAATCAAAGCATACTGTATTGTTAAGAGTTACTAGAAATACGTCAGTGTTTTGACTGTGGGCCTCCTCAAGATCAAGTTTACCAGGTGTTTTTCATGGACCGCTAACATATGGCCCTTGAAGAAAAACGTTTTAGAAAAAATGGCTTGACAAGCACAGTTTATTTCCTGTTATGATGTACAGTATTTCCTATTAAAACAGTAAGTTGGGGTGAATCACACAATACAAATGTTCTTTCTTGATGATTTATCAGATTCGCTTAATAGGACTAGGTGTTATAATACCGATATTCAGCACAGTTTAAGAGCTCAATGAGACATTTCCCACTCTTTAAGCGTGACAGAGGAGCAGTCAAGAATATGGATAAGGGAAGGAGGTCAAAGGCTTCAATGGGTTCATCGGGTAGGCATTCTATGTGTTTTGGCGAAATAAGATAAATACAATACATTATACTTAATGAAGATATATCATTATATTATTGATATAATGTATCATTATGCAGTAAGCATATCATTTGTATATCACATGTACTGTATATACACAGTGGGTTATTGGGTTTAAGGTAATCTGTACAGGTAAACTGTATCTTTACATGAGATAATTGAGACAATTATTGTGAGCCATTCTAGGAAATATGTTTTTTGTGGACTGACATCTTTTTAAAAACTCTCCAACAAAACCTTTAGATCCAGCTTTCCCTTCCCATAGCTTCTGGTTTATTCCCAAACCAATGTGGCCCCAGTCTGTGCTTTCTATCATTGTGTCAGATATATGTATGTGAATGTGCTCTGGCCATTCGATCAGCCCGGAACGGTTTTTGAAGCACAGCTTCTTGTCTTTATTATGGCGTCAGTAGGATTTAACCCAAAAGAGAGGAACTGTATCTTGTCTCCATGCACTCCTGCTAACAGATAAAACAACCGGTCAGTCAAAGCCAGGACTGTTTATTTGGTTAAAACTTTGGTTTGTTGTCGAAAGCATAAACATTTTAGAGCTTTGGAGAAGTAATAATACACTAATGAGAATTTCTGACAATTTAAAAAGGACTTTTGTGGTGGGCACAAGAAACAACATATATTTATAGGTAATGAATAAATGAGATTTCTTGGTCTAAGCAGCCTGGGCCATTACAGAAGCACACAATCACATGTGCATATACACCTCATTGACTACCAGCCTCCCTTTGAGACTTTAAAAAAGTCAGGAGATTGAAATCAGGCATGGCACTTTTTCTCTCGGGTTCCCATGAGCCCCATTCTGGCGTATCATCAGACAGGAACACATTGGTCTGTTCATCTAGTCGTCATCGGGTTGAAATAATGCTGAAAATCAGGTCTGAAACTTCAGAGGAGCTGTCTGAATAGGGCTAATTGTGAGCGTTATCCCTGCGTAGCATTAGGCTTCTCTTCTATGAGACAGCACAGACTGAAGTCTAAATGATCAGATTAGCATCATGAGAATGCTTTTAGCAAACTTCATCAGACTGTTTATGCAGCCCTCAAACACACAGCATTCCTGGAGACCTTTTAGAGGGAAACTCAACACGCTGTATCTGTATTAGATCAGGCGTTACAGATCATTCTTTGAAGTGAAGGAAATTATGCTCATTTGGGCTGAAAGGCGAGCATGATTTTACTTACTCTTAAGTACTGAAATCCTCTTAGAAGAAAGCTCTTCTAATCCATGACAAACTGTGATCATTTTTATATATATATATATCTAAATATTAAGTTTTAATATCTAAAGTAAAAAAGTGTTAAAAGAAACGAGCCTATATGATATGGACAATGCTTCAAAACATATTTGGTCAATTATAGATATAATAGTTGCTCACATCGTGTGTGTCAAAGCATGTGTGTGTGCAGCTGAATCAACAATTAGTCACTGATTTGCAGAAATCGGGTTCGACCACGTCCAGGATTTCCACTGACATTCCTAGAACCTCTCAGGATTCTCCCATTACACAGAAGAGGGAGATTCATCTGCCCGCAGCCAGTTAAAATGGTGTAGGTTGAGTCCTAGAATGCATCTGGGATGACATGAGACAGATTAATGTGTTAACAGCAGGTGAAGGGAAGCCCATATAGAAGAGGTCTCATCTAGCTATGACATCACTGCTTCACCCTCATGTCGTTCAAAACTCTTTCTTCTGTGGAACGCAAAAGAAATGAGAAATGATATAGGATATAGTCAGTTTGGTTCAGTGTTATTTGGTTGCCCAAATTCTTCAAAAGATCTTCATACAGCTTCAGAATGACACGACGATGAGGAAATGGTCATTTTTGGGTGAACTACCCCTTCAGAAGACCTCTGATAGACTGTGCACGATTAGGAACCATCTTTATCACAGTAGGACAAACTATTGAAGGTTGAGTTATTGCGACAGGATGCAATATATCGAACAACATGGGCCAGTTCAAGAGCTCTGCCGGACAGCTGCACGACACGTCGCTGGTTTCTCCTTCCTGAATGTATGATTTTACTATATATCAGGGTTGGATGCCTGCAGGGGCCCATGGGAATGTTTAGCACGGATGGGAGTGTTTTCAGGACCTGTCTGTGACTTGCGAACCACATGTTCGTAGAAACTGACTTCCCTCTAATCCTGCCCTTGTCCAAGCCGCCTGGGGAAGGCATCAGTTATGCTGGGTAGATTCATAAAGTTCTTTAAGGCAAAAGCTCTTCGGGTCTATGCTTTATAGTGCATTTAATTGAGCTCAGTGACAGCTGCATATAAAACTCCCACTGCAGCTCATAATCTTCATGAGTAAACTTCACACTTGTTGTAATTCATTTTTCATATATTAGCTCCCGGTAGTGTTTAAATGAAAGGATGGGATGAAGCAACAATGCAGTCTGTCAAAACTATTTAACCTCACACAGACTTTCATTCATTTGCATATTTTTTGTTTGGTTACAAGCATTTTTCCAAATATCTTTCTCTGTGTTCATCACAACATTAATGAAGACAGAACTGTTCCTTTAATGAAGACATATAATAGTGAAATTGTCTGACAGCTTATATGCTCTGAACATGCTTCACAATCCTATAAAAACACATATGGAGTCTAAAAATAACTGGGCAGCAACAGTCTATTGTAACGTTTTATGAGCAATACAATCAACTGGAAAGTATTTCACTGATACTTCTTGCAACGTTTGTTTCCATTCGCCCCATCATCTATTTAGACAAATCAAACAACTGCAGATTTAAACAATAAACCTCACTGTTCCCAAGGTTAGACAGAATGATTTTTCTGCAAAACTTCATCACTAAGTTAGTTTGCTGCATGGCTGGAAGCCAGTTTGACCTCGAGCAATCATTTAGATTCCTGGACAGAGTCTGTGGCGGGTTGTGGAATATGTTTTTTTTACAGTCAGAGAGGAACTCTAGAGCAGAAGGGCTGTCAGAACTAGAAAACTGCTCCATAACTTAGTGTGGGACTCGGTTACAAAAGCAGATTGCTCTTAATGGATTTTGCACACTCTGCTTCTCCATCACTCACGTTCGCACAGACAAACTGCATTACAATCTCAGTATGTCACCCAGACACACACCAACTGCACCCCCAACCTAATATACAAGATATAACAAATTTGTAAGACCTGTAAATGAATAATATACAAAATCAGAAGTATATAGAAAATAACACACTATATACAGACTGTTGTATGTGTTTTATATAGACACATTTTGGCCACAGCTTTTGTAACAGGTAAAATAAATGTAACACTTTTAAATATAATTCATCTTTACATATTTTAGACAAAGCTACACAACTCCATTTGCAACATCTGCTCGAGACGTACTGTATATAGATGCACAGACTTGGACACACGGACACAAAAGCCAAGGCAAACTGCTGACCCTCAGCTTTGATGTAAATATAAACACTCTTCTAGGACACTAGACAAAAAGTATATGTAATGGTAAACTCTGCAGGGTTTTATTAATAAGCAAATACTTGGCAGCCACGAAATACATAATCCTCCACACAGCCAGGAAAAACGTACAGTATTTTCAAACATTGGCAACTTGGGTCTGATCGAGCGCTTTGGTTCTAAATATAAATGCATTTGTCCCATCAAGCCACTTCCCACTGACGTCTCAGCATTCCTGGTTCCGAGAAGCCTGAGCGCATGGAAAGTCCGAGCAGCCCAGAGCACCAATAGTCCAACTTTCCAGAGCATCCATCAAACACTCTGCTGTTTCAAACGCTGCTTGCACATTTGTGAGGAAAGAGAAATGAAAATAGGAGTTTAACTCGAGCAGTCTGTTTATGGAAAAGTGGACTATATGCAACGTTGAGCAATCTCTCATTTAGTCATTCATTAAGTCACATCATGTCTAGAGCAAAAGCTGGACTTCATTAAGAAATGGCTGTGGAACTCCATGTAGTGGGTTACGAAAGCAGTCAAAATCAAGGTTCATTTCATTGTTATTAAGCCCCATTAGAAACCATCAGATTGCATAAAGACTTTCTTTATTTCATAAGAATATTGCAGTGATAGAATTTCAGGTTAATTATGGCTCTTATGTGGTCAGCTTCTTTTCTATTCAAGGGTCCATGCTTGATGCCAATAAAGCTTGTTGACAAGGTAATAAAGGTAATAAAGGCATGCATGAAAATGAAAGTTAGAGCTTGCATAATGGATCAAGGCACTGCAAAAATGACTTCATTGAATTTCACTGGAAATTTCACTGATTACTGAACTGCATCATGAATGATCTGCACACGCACGCACACACGCATATAGTTTGATTTATAAGCTGTTTTCCTTATGGGGAACAAAAAAGTCCCCACTAGTTGTTCAAAAATGACTGGTTTCACTGACCTGCGTGAAGTTGGCCCCCCACCCAGCACAAAACCTCTGAAAAATAGGCTCAATAATTTCTGCTACGTTTGTGCTGTAAAATGTTTTGTTTGTGCTGCTTCAGTTTTTGAAATATTAAGCGAATCAAACAAACGCTAAAGCCCCTCCCTTAACCCCACCCTTAATCATGAAGTCATGAAGTGAAAACTAACGCAAACTTAACTAAGCTGAAATTGAAACCAAGACAATAATGACCCTCATAAAAGCTGTGTGTGAGAAAAACAGGGACAAATTCTAAACATTTAACTCAATCCAAGCATTGGTCTCAAGGATTATCCTTCATTCATTACTCATAACTGCATCACTGAGCACAAAAAGCATCATAAAGCCAAAATTGAATCTCCTCAGTGTCCTCCTGTATCAGAAAATCCTCACTCAGCTCATCTTCAGCCCTTCCCTCCAATCAGCTTTTAGATCATCCAATGCTTTTGGCTTTAAAACAATTTGGGTTCCAACCACAATGTTGTATTTGGTTTCCAAAGAAACCTTTTCAAATCTGGGAGCACGGCCATCTGTGAGGTCTTTAGGAAAAAAATACTCTTCTGGCATGTGAATAAAGGACTGATACGTATAAGCGCAAGTCTGAGCAGCTATACTCAGCAAAAATCAAACCCACTGCAAATATAGCAAATATAGGCTAGATACAGGAAACTTATTCTCCATTGATGCTGCTGTAAACATGGGGAAGAATAAAACATTTGCAATTGATATTACATTAAAAAAGGATTGCCGGAAAACTCTTGAAAGCGCCAAGCCCCATTGAATTGAACACACATTGCAAAATATCACACGTATATTTTTTGTGGCTAAACTGTTTCCTTCAGTATTAGGGTCTGAGGTTCTTCAATAACCTGAGTGGAATTTGTACAATATTCATCACTTACTGGAAATTTTCTGTCAGCATGGAGCGACAAAAATATAAAATAATTTTTTTTCCTGTAAAATTACAGGATATAAGAATATATGTGACCCTGGATCACAAAACCAGTCTTAAGTAGCACAAGAACATTTGTAGTAGGCAAAAATACATCGTATGGGTCAAAATTAGCCATTTTTCTTTTATGCCAAAAATCATTAGGATATGAAGTAAAGATCATGTTCCATAAAGTTGTAAATTTCTTACCGTAAATGTTTTAAATCTTTATTTTTGTGAGTAATATGCTATGCTAAGGACTTCATTTGGACAACTTTAAAGGCGATTTTCTCAATATTTAGATTTTTTTGCACCCTCAGATTCCTGAGTTTTAAATAGTTTAAATGTTTAAATATTTAAATATCTCGGCCAAATATTGTCCTATCCTAACAAACCATACATCAATAGAAAGCTTATTTAAGACTGGTTTTGTGATCCAGGGTCACATATATAATAAATTGTTTTCCCCCTTTTCCTAGTAAATTTGCAGTGTTTTTCAGTAATTTACCCATTTTTTTTACCATATTTCAAAAATGAACTAAAAGAATCTTGCTAAAAAAAAGCGAAAATTTTCTGTATAAATTAACTGTAAAATAAAAATGACATATTTTTCCTGTTTTTCTTGGGTTTTTTTACCATATTTTAAAGATAGCCTACATGAAAAATCTGTTTAAAACAGTGAAATTCTGTTTTTGGAAAAAAAAATATGTTTTTTTTTAACTGTATGCATTGTAAAGGTGTCAAATATGTATACAAAATATAACTGCACTTGACCAGGCTTTTTTACGAAGAGCTTGCAGAATGATTTGATAGCTGAAACAATTGTAAATATATAACACGATGACTGCAGAGACAGCCGAAGAAAAGAGAAGACAGAGAGAAGAAAATTCTTTCTTCAAAAGACAGATTACCTCCAAAGCTTTCATTTCTATCTCCACAACAAACAGAGCAACAAATCTGGTTTTCAAAGAGACAGATGCTGGAAATTTTGTGGGGAATTTTTTCCCCGATCACATCCTTCATAGAAGATCAAATAGTTTGAGGGAGATAAGATGGTACCAACACAATGTCATGACAGAACTTCTAACTACTTATAAGGTTGTGATTTCTTATGAATTTGTATGACTTGATTTATATAAAAACATACATAAACTTTGTATGCAAAACATGAAACCATGTGAGCGAATCATACAAAAACATATATACAGTATAAAGAAATCCAGTAAAATATGGTAATATTCCAGCATGCAGCTGGGGTGCAAGAAAGTACTGTAAAATAACATTTTGTAAAGTAAAATGATATGTTTTTCATGTTGTTTTACACCTGACGTTAGCAGTATATTTCTGTAATTTACCCATTTTTTTTTTACTTTATTTCAAAAATACAGTAAAATTCTATAGAGGTCAAACACAACTCATCAGTCCTGTGATATTAGTGAGGAAACAGACAACATCATGGCCCACAGATGCTTTAATATATTCTCATGCAGTCTCTCTCATGAAAGACAATGCTAAAGATAACGCAGATCAAGTCCATAAAATATGGCCTTTCATTTTTATCAAATTTCATGCAGCTGTTCTGTGGCCATCTCCAGTATATGACTCTTTGAGATGAAAGAGGCATGTGTCACTGCTGTGACCCTGCTGAAAGGGAACATTCAGAGACGTGGCATAGAAATAAGGTCTATCCCACTGAAATTATTTGAATAGCCTAAGGTTGTGTCACTGATGACATGTTTTTGATTCAAACTCCAAAGAAGAACCAGCTGCTGACAGATGGGTGAACTTAAATGTGCATATTTGTGAACCAGCTCTCCTTAAACTAATACAGCTGGATACACTGACAGGAAACCACCGGTGACAATGCTGTTCATTTAAAATGTAAGTATTAACACCGAAGAAGTGTTTCGATCTTTTTGTTTTGAATAAACTGCCTACAAGTCAATCTTTGTTTTTTTAGTTTTTATTATCCTGTTAACAAAATTGAAGCACTGGTACACAGAGCTATGATGTCAAGCAGGGTAGACTGTGGTGTCTCTCCATTCAGCAAGAATCTCAAGCACCCCCAGTCAATATCAACTCTACTGTCAGTCAACACTATCAGTACAGTAGCATCCTTTTTTGTACATTCAGATATACAACATGTCTGAAACACTGAAACGGCTGTTTACACTAGACTTGAAAGAAAAGATCAAACAAAATGTGTTTTGCTGCCTAGTTTTCCACTCCTTCACATAGACCATGACCCCAATCTCAAGAAATGAGCTGACCTGACCCAGACCAGTTTTATTTATCTTTATATTGAAATGTAATGTTTTGGGCAACTACATATATTGATTTAGGCAGTGTCTGTCATTTTGGGGCATTTTTTGTTAACTCTCTCTGTACACTAAACAAGGACCCCTAAAATCCTGCTCCTCTTTTAACTGATGACAACACAGAGGCAGAGGCGCAGCTCTTTACTCTACACTTCACAGCGAGAGTTGAAGTCATTACATAGGGGATATGACCCTCATAAACAGAATAAACAGGATCTTACAACTCCATGCCATTACCACCCAGTGTCTCCTAGTCTCTCAATAAACACATTACTGCACGAGCTGGAAGTGCTATAACACAGACATAGAAAGACCATAGAAATGTCAAAATATGCATTTTGCCCAAAGCGTTTAATGCATGTGTTAGTGACTAATACAAACTAGTAAACAGCATAATTCATGCCCTGATTTTTGTCTTCAATAATTTAGCTGCAGATTTATTAATAGAGACCTTTGCAAGACTACACAGATGGAATCAAAAATCCCAACACATTTTGTAAATATTTGGCAATGTAAGACTGAATGGATGCTCTGTTTGGTCGTTTACATTATGAATATCAGCCAAAAAATATGTAAAGACCGGAATCATTGCACAGTACTGGTAATATGATGCCTCCCAGTGGAAGGAAATCATACTGGTGAAGTGAAAGATCTGCTGTGATTTCATAAAATGTAAATTCACAATATGAGGTTTGTTCAGATGTGTTTAGATAAAGATTATATTTACTGTTTAGGTGAACCATGGTTTACAATCATACATTTATGGAAAAATATGGATATTAAAAATGAACAGACACTATAGAAATTTAATCAGAGGCAATATATGAATAAGTGCTTTTAATACAAAAACATACCTCCAAAGTTAAAAACATAGTTTACCCAAAATTCTCTTCATTTATTCACCCCCATGTCACTCCAAACCTGTGTGACTATTCTGTGAAACACAAAATATATTTTCAGAAATTTTTCAGTGGTTTTGTATCCATACAAATGAAGTGAAAGAGGCCAGTGCTCTAGGTATTTTCTTTTGTGTTCTTTTAAGAAGAGAAAGTCATATGTTTGCAATGACAAGAGCGTAAGTAAATCATTTTGGGGTGAAAATTAAACTCTGTAAAAAATGTACTGCAGTTATAACATATGTAATGTATCAATGAAAACACTGTTCGCCTCAATATGATTTTCTTTTACACGATAAATAATTTTACTAAAAAAATGAATCCTGAATATGTCATACAAATGTGTATTTGTGGGTCATTTAAGTGCAGATATACTGATGTGTTTAATTTCATCCACTCTGTTCTTGTGCATCTGGAAAGCCGGTGTCACCCAGCGGCCACATGAACACTGTTCACCGTACCAGTTAAAGGAGCCCAGTTTTGAGTTGCATTTGGGACACAAAAGCTACAAGAAAGATTAGACAAAAGCTTTATTTTAGAGTATAATACAAATTCTAAGATATGATACTGTAAAGATGCATTCATTAACATACAAAACATTAAACAAATGTAACGCAGCTTCAACTACTTATAGCAAGATAAAGAGAGTATAATATTGTCTGTTGTGTTGTATTTTTGCAAAAAAATCTGGATACCCTTCAATTGTAGAATAAAAATGAAATCATGTATGTATGTAATGTAATTTCATATTCTCCAGATGTGTGAAGCTGTCAGGTATTACCTGTCCATCCATAACATCGAGCAAGGCCTGCTCCATCCACTGCACTGGCTCTATAAAGTAAGATGTGCACGGTCTCGAATCTTCAGCTGTAGAGGTCACCATCCTTGTCTTCTTATGAGAGAATGCGGATGCTCCTCCTCCAACACAATGACTCAGAATGCTGGAGTGCCGGAAAAGTGTCCGTCTGTTCAAAGATCAGAGGGCAACAGCAAGTGATGATCCAAATATACTTATTCACCATTTGCATTTAGTCCTGGTACTTTTACAAGTGTTTACCTGCACTTTCTACATCTGTAAACAGCCTCTGCATTCTGAGTTTGGTCAGGGTCAACAGCAAACACCTCTTTTGGAAGATTCTTGAGCTCTGAATTGTTCAAAACACCGACAATGTTACATTTACATTTATGCATTTGGCAGACGCTTTTATCCAAAGCGACTTACATTGCATTGTACTATACATTTGTACATTTTGTATAGTAAGCAAGTGGGGGTTAGGTGCCTTCATGTTGGAATGAAGACTTTATCTCATTTAATTCATTGAGATGTGTAAAACATTTTTGTATATATTCCAAAACTGTCGGTAAGTTCAAAGTAAAGAACTGTAAGACATACCTGGAAATTTCTCTGTCATTTTCTTTAATCTAAACTGTTTGTATAAGGGATTTGTGGTGTCTACTTTGCAATCCATTAATTCAAAAAGAGCCAGCTGGTCCAGAAACTCTTCATTCATTCTGAGGAAATAAGAGAATGTTTAGGAAATCTGTGGGCAGATTTTAAACATAATGACAAACTTTCCACCCCAGGATAAACAATGAAACGCACTCACGTAACATCAGGTTTTAGGTTTTGGAGTTTGGAATATGCATCATGTAAACTGAGGCTCTGTGTTTTCATTAGATAAGCCGTCACCACAGCAGCGCTTCTGCTTTGCCCTACATGGCTACGCAGATCAAAATATAAATACATCAAACGTTTTAAAAAAAAAAAAAAATAACATTATGTTAAGCATTATAGACTGTATTATAAAAAAATGTTACAAAAATAGGAGACCTACCAGTGCACAAGAACAGCAGACTGCTCAGACCGAGCTTCCGCTATAAAGTCGATACAGTCGCTGAGTTTGCTGAGGAGATCTGCAGACGCATCATCCAGTGCCCGGACGAATTTCGTGTGAAATCCAGTAAGAGCAGGTTCTTCTGAATCAACAGTCAATATGTGAGTTATACCCGCATCCGTCAGGATTTGAGGGTCCTTCAGATCCGACACAGATCCGATATAAAGTCCTGCCTCCACCGCTGTCATGGTTTACTGGGTAAGACCCGCCGTCACACCTTTAATTTCAATGCATTGAAAAGAAACTAATACACAAGCGAAAGCAACCAAGCTTATGATTACAAATCGATCAAATGCATTGTAGCGTTAACAAGTTGCTAATGTATTTATGTACTGCAACTAACTTAGGGTATCATTGCCAACCATCATTTAATTCAGAGACAGCATTCAACAACTTAACGTTACTTTGTAAAAGCACATCTTAACAACGTTGCTCAGTTTTTGCTATTTATCACGTGTTACCTGTTGTCAACACAGAGGTCCACGGAAATGAACGGGTCGGTGGAAACAGAAGAGTGAACGTATTAGTTCCGGGCAAACCACTTTACCATACGGCCACTAGAGAGCGATAAGTGTAAACAAATGACATTTGACATGTCAAATAAGGCCCACAATAGATAAGAGGCCATGATGTGTAACTCATGTCATTCCTTTTTATTTTGTTTAAACAATAGTGCACATCTCTAAAGCACATTAAGACAAGAGATGCATGTTTGCATCTGATTGTGTTAATATCTTTAGCACATGAGGTAAAATAGTTTAGGTAAATTTGGACACTTTTAACATTGAGATGACTGTAATTCACCCTTATCTTAAACAAATATGCCCGTGCAGGTTTTGTGAGAGTTTACTGTGATTATTCTCAAAGAAAATGAACATTACAGTGTTTTTTTCTTTAAAGCATAGCTGTAAAAACACCTACACACTTACTGCAAACTATACTGTAAGTGTGCATGAAAAGTTTAAGCACTCGCTTACTGCTCCTTTTTTTAGATCATGTTCCTTAAAAGGGGCTTGATTCTTTTATTGCGAAACCAACAGCATTAAACAGTTTGCAGGAGCTGTTCCCTTCCAATATTGCAAACTCAAAGAACAGTTTTATATTAGTTTTTATTTTAGATTTTTATTTCTATTCCATCCTATCAAGTTTCTCTGGTATTTCTTAACCTGTAGTTCTGCCCTTTCGGTGTGCGTTTGGCTGTCCTGCATGGGGTCTAAGACTGCCAACACTATGACATTTAAACAAGAGTGAAGGAATCACAGTCTGTTTCTCTCAAGGTAACCCGACACACAATTTACATTCAAATGTGCCTGATTACAAAAAATGGGAAAAAAGAAACTGCCAGAGCTTATGGCACATATTATGGATGGTTAAATAACACACAAACAAGTCACTGTAACATTACAGAGCAGACGCCTGTGTCTTAATCTTACTGGTCCTCTGAGGACAATTCCAACTTAACCTCACATGGTCTCTCTGAATCCGTGCCCAACCTGTTCCTGTGCGTCTTACTTGAGATGAGATGCGCAGCCCATCAGTATCGCATTAATTCCAGTTCAAAAGAAACATACGTTCTGCCATCTTTTCTTTTGTCTACACAGAGTCGTCTGCCCTCTAGTTGTCATATAATGATTAGGGCTATTGATTTTGTAAGAGCATCAGCATCTTAGATTTGTCTAGACCCACAAAAGTAAAGCTTTGGGATTAGAAGCTTGGAAAACTATAAGGTTTGATGCTTCTTAGAAATAAACATCAGTGCAGACCCCATCTGGATTCAGTTGTTCTTTAGCAGTCTTCATGCTCACTTGAGACATTAAAAACGTCTCTATAAAAGGTCATTTGCTCTTGCAACTGAAGATTGTCAGTTAGGAAATTAAAAGTACATTTTATTTTTGAAAGTTCCTCCTTGCATCAGTGTTTTCCGTGAATGAAATGTCAAATGCGATAGAGGAAATCAAACTGTCTGGAGGATATCTTTAATTTATGCAAAGCCTGACACTTTATCATATTTTTCAAACCAAAATGTTGAATGGATTATATTCAAGTCAGAAATCTGACAAAATGTTAGAAATTCACTGGAAATATTAATATTTCTATCCATTATAAGGCATAATGTTTTATTATTTTAAATAAACAATTTGTTGAATGGGTTGTGTAACTTTGTCACATTTAGGTTTAGTCAACTAGACATACTTTTAACTTGCTAGCTATAGCTAATGTTATTTACTTGTTATTTCTTTTGCTTGTCATCAGAAATAATCTGCGGAGACTCTATTCTTTGTGGATGCGTGCTGGAAATTAAGTTCGGGTCACAAAAGCACACTTGCATTGTTTTGAAACTGTCTATATTCAAATTTACAAAAGTATTAACAAGTACATGGCAACAACATTTAACTAATGTTCTATTTCAGCCAAAGGTTTTGTCTTCTAGCAAACTCTAGGTCTCTCAGGAAAACCCAATTCTGTGAAGTAAAAAAAATGTTTGAATATTTAAATAGTTAACCTTATTTCAACCAAAGATATTTGCCAGTTTGTTAGTGCTGTAGCTAGTCTCTTGGTCATGACAATGTTTTTATAAAACCTCCTGTGAAAAGTCTAAAACTAAAAGCACTTGGCCTTGTCAAACCTCCCTGCAGTGCTCACCATTGTGTTTGGGCAAATGATGAGCTCTAGTGTAAGGCAGAAAGCATCAAAACAGTTCTTCTCAGCTGGCAGCACGTGATGTGTAACTCTTGTGTTCTTAGGCACAATTGATTTTGTCCTGTTGCTTCCTCCCAGAAGTTCACTCAGGGTTGCCCGCTATAGCGTTTCTATTTTAGTGCTTGAAGAAATGAGCGCTTCATTGCCAAGTGTGTTCCTACGTTTGCTATGTTTGATTAATTAACTGTTGTGTAATGCAGTTTTGTTATTCACTCTGTCCTTTCCCCTTTTTGCTATTTATACACAACATATCTGAACTATAAACACGTGGTGATGCCTCTGTTTTAAGATGCTGGAGTGTCTCATGATCAAGTTGGCAAAAGTATTTACAAAGTTTCACTTCTCTGCTTTTATAGCTGATCATATTATTATTCTTTTCCCTGATAATGAATTATTATTATTATATTTTCTGTATTTTGAGATACATATGTGGATATTTTGTCCCAAGGTATTACCACTTTTAAATCTAATGCTTCAAGAATGTTTAAATAATGTCAAAGATTCTTGTTTTTTTCCTATTTTGGGATTTTGCTTTTAGATTAAATAACCAAACACAACAGATTGGAGAATCTCTTCAATTGTTGCTTTACGGTTCTCCATTTGTAATGCTTTGTATAGATCTAGTTCCTTTAAATATATATCACAACTCGTGTTTTGTGTGCATGTTACTTTATATTCAGCCCTCTTGTGTTGATCAGTGTGTCATGGGTCGGGTCCCATGAGCTCCTCTGTCAGTCGTCTTGAGTAAGATTTATTACGCACATCCTGTGGCGAAAGAGCTGCAGGACGGCACTCGTGAGGTAACGCTGGCTGTTCTTTCACTGAGACCAGATTCTTGCTTAAGTCTTCATCCCACTTCCAGATGCTTGGAAAAGATTTAAGTAAGAGGTTACACTATGTAATGATGTCAGAGGAAGTTTAAGCCGGTTCGCAGGGCATCACAGTAACTTCACATAGGTTTTGATAGTGGAAAATTAATCTCCTGAAAAACTCCCTTTGAAGTTCTTTGATGTTTTAAGCTGTTTTGAAATCAAATTGTTTTACTGTGATCGATAATTTGATTTTCATCATGTACACAAACAGTTTAATGTGCAACATTTAAGCCCTTCATTAGACATCTGAAGGCCTCGGCTGAGTTAAGGAATAAAGGAAAAAATACTGTGATTAATGCTAATGCTTCTAATGCTTTTCTATATAGCCGGGAACAAGATCAATAAGGATAAAGCTCAGTTAATTTGCAGTGATGCTTCCGTGCAGCACTGCACACTCACATCATGATTTAATGCAATTGGCACGCTGCTTTGGTGAAATTTGCTCAAAATGGTGTGCATTTTCTCACTAAATGTGCAGCATGTTTTGCTTTTGTGCTTCGAGATTAATGACCTGTGAGATTGATGATACTTAGCTTGGCTGTGTTGGCCATGCCCAAGCCTTGTGGCCAGTAAGGTTGCAGTCGTGTGTGTGTGTGTGTGCGTGCGTGCGTGTGTCCATGTGTGTCAATGGGTGTGGTTTTCAAATGGAAACTGATTAAAACACGAGGGAGCTCTGTTAATGAATGTATAACAGATGGAGAGCCATCTCGCAAACACACACACACACACACACACACACACAATCCTATGATATGATCAGTAGAGCATAGAGGGTGAATGCATCTCAAACAGGTTTTTACTTAAACTGATCAGATAAAAAATAATTACACCTTAAAAAAATGATATGCTCAATAAGTCATGTTAATACATGTTTTTTCATTACCTTAACTAATCGAAATAATTTAACCAATTTTTATGAAATGGTGTTTATATGAGATGTTTAATATCATTTAAATTCAAGTCACTTATAAAGCCAATCTGATTTAACTTTAAACAATTATGGTGGTGTTTGTTTAATGTTATATATACATATATACAGCTGCGGAAAAGATTAAGAGACCAATTCAAATGTTCATTTAATCAGCATTTCTACGTGTATTGTGGTCATTTCAGTCCAGTGTCTGTTGAATTTCAACAAAATAAACCTCAGGATTGACATTAAGTCAGCCAACAGCAATGTTAAAGACTGACTGCATGACAAGATAAAAACACATAAAAATGTTATCACATAAAAATCATTTTTGAACTTTTCCTAAATACATGTACAAATATTACTGTTGTATTGTCTAAGTGAATATAAACTTTGCCGTATTTGAGGTCTAAAAAATACAGAGCATCTTTGGGGTTATTTTGACCTGTTTCTCCCGTTTTTATTTGCTGCAAATAAATGCAAATAGAAACATTTTTTTATTTGAGTTTTAAGTTTTTTTTTTTTTTGAGTTTACAAAATGATCATTTAACCTAAAACATACCTATAGTAAATTCAGAAAAACTGAAAATAACTTAGAAATGATTTCTTAATTTTGTGCGCAGTGCATTAGTTTAATCTAATAACACAAAGAAAAGACACAAAGACTGATCAAAATTATTTTAAAAAGACAAAAAAAATATTTACTTTGTCCCTTGATCTGTGAAACCACGGTAACACGAAAATTTGCTTCTACGTACATTTGAGAAATATTTTGCAATATTTTTTAAATTGTGACTGTATTAACAGTACTTTGGAGAACAGTGGCACATATATCTGGGAACGAGGACCTCTCCTTGTGTATTTGCCACATGGCTCCCCCAGACACGGCCTGTTGTCTGAGGGTGAGATGACCAGACTGTGCTCATTTCTCCTGGCTGGCCTCAGCACAGTGACTGGTAGGTTAAGGGGTGGGCCATTCTGCTTTTAACTGGTGATAGATGATGGCAAGGGTGAGGTCCCCAACACTCTGCAACTGAATGGTCCAATGCCAGCCATTGTTGGAGACAAACAACAAGATGATCCTCCAATCCTTCCCTATCTGTGCAGTGATTTAGAGGTTCTCAAAATCACTGACCACTGTACATTAGAAAATATTTCAATACACACGTTTTGAGAAAAGCACACTTTGTTGTACTTGTAGATCTAGTTGTTAATGAAAGCAATAGGATTAAATACATCACCGGGAATCATTATGTTGTTCATGTTCGTACTGAAATATAATCCTCATTCTCGTTACCCCCCCAATCCCCCCTTTTTTCGGGCACTAATATACTTTGCAGCTCAGGGCGATTCAAATGCTCTGGAACATGTGGCTCCATTAGAGGGATAAAAGGGAGGTTGATAAATTGTCCTTTTAGTCCCTTTCTTTGACTCCACAAATTTACATTATCTAACAGGGAACAAATGAAAAGGCCCTGATTAGTGTGGAATGAGTTGGAAGAGAAGCCATTCATCTTTGTTAGCATCCCCCTGTGTTCTTTTATGTTGTGTTTTTACAAGGATGGGAGCCAGTGTGTTTTTCCCATTCGACAGGGCAGCTCATGGACTGACAGAGTGGTCATCACTAACACTCTCTGTGTCCCCCTTAAACAGGAGTTCAAGACTCTGAATGCTGGTGACTTCTGAATAACCTCCTGAGGTAGTGGGAGCTCACCCTTAAATGACCCCTTACTCTGAAGAGATCTTGGGGGGCATCAAGGGCTCTTCAGACCCACCGTTAGCCTTGTGGGCAATGAGAGATTGGAATTTGGAGAATTTTTCCCCTCTCCAAAATTTCAAAGGCCATGGTCAGCGGATCTTTCGCTGAGTAGTTTGTGCACAAAGAATATTATTGTAATCTCTTATATCATGCCATACTGACAAATAAGAAAAATAGATTTTTGGTTCTAAAAGGGTTGCATGCAAGCTGGTGCAAGAACATGTTGTTTTTTTGTGGTTTATTATTTGAAGATGATATAATACGGTGGATTTTTAAGTTATATCGATGATGTGTTGCTCACTGTCAGCTGTAAATAAAAAGAGACAATCTTACATATTATCATGTTTGGAAATCCATTCAGATAAATACCACATTGCTTTCTTTTGGATAAAACAACATGGTGCGTTATTATTTCTACTATTAGCTTTATTACATATTACATAGCATTAGTTTACAAAGTTAAACAAATTATGTTTTAAACCAAAATAGTATGTTTAAGTTTTGTAAACAATAATAATATGAATTACTCCGATCCGTTATTATTGAGTAAACAGTGCGTTGTGTACTTTTTCAGCTTCTGTAGGCTGTCATTGGGAGAGGTCTGGCCTTCGCCACCCCCTCGGTGGGGCCCCTCGTGTGGCAGCAGCGAATCCTCAGTCAGATCGCGGACAGCAACGGGGAGATGCTGCTGTCCAGAACGGAAAAACAAGAGACTTTACAAGAAAACTGGATAGTTTTTCCATATTCGTCAAAACATGGATAATAACGACACGTATCTACATCTCAGTAAGTGTTTCGCGTTTTTCCCTCGCGTTTTTTGCAAAGGGCTGCGATGTTTCAACGCTTCTGTTTTTGAGTGTTCCCCCATATTCTTCCTTATCTGAACTGCGAATTCTTTACACGGACTTTGTACGATATGGCCATAAATTGTACTTGGTTGAGTTATCGGCGCGGTCGTGTCATGTGTATTGACTGGAACCAGTGCCAATGTTAAAATCAGGTGATAAAGATTGTGTCTCTCAGTCAGGGTCAGGGGTTGGCACTTTAATTGCGCTTATGTAATTTATAGCTTTCCAGTGCGCCTCTTGTTAAACTGTTCGCTGTCGAGTTGTTATTAATGGGTCTCAGTTGGTATCAGGACAGCAGTATGTCCTGGGTTATTTATTTAGCAACAGTTTTGACTTTGGGCAGTTCTTAGAGGAAAGGTGTGTGAGACGACCCAAGATTGCCACAAACAGGATCAAGCGGTCACGAGTAGCCAATGGAAGATCGCAACAGATCGGGCACTGAGAAGGGAAAGTGGATTTCTTTACACTTCTTGTCATATATTAGACATTTGATGAACTGCATTTGGCACAGTCGTCAAGTAGTTAATTAAACTAGCCTATGATTTGCGAAATTTGGCAAAAAGTGCTGCAGAATCGACATTCTTCACATACAGCATATGTAATAGATTATCTCCTTGCATCTTTTATTCATTCTTTTAACAGTTGCTTCAAGTGTTTTTTAATGTTGCATTAAAAAAAGTATGTACACACTGACATGCAGTGATGAAATTAATTTAGCAATTCATTTTTCCTGTAGTAAAGACTTAACAAGCTTGTGAAATATTTGCTGATGATTGTAGTGTTTTAGATAAGATAACGCCATTTAGAATATTATTATTATTATACTGTAACAATAAAACTGCTCTTATGTTTATTAACAGTCTGATATGAATGGCCATAGGGCTTATCAATCACTCATTATCATGACATATTTAACACCTCTGGTCTCTGGGGTGAAGGTGTTTTTTACATCTCTCACACAAATAAGGGGCCGAAAGGCTTGTCACAAAGCATAACATCATTTTTGCCTTCATGAACACCCGCCTTGATGTCTTTCCTTATTTGCACCCCAAGTGTTGTGGTTGTTTAGTGGCAATCGTCGTACTCCAGTGTCTATTTAAAGTTTTTTCAGGCTTGCTGTAAGTTGTCTGCACTTTAAAGGGACAGTTCACCCAAAAAATAAAAATTCTGTCATCATTTACTCACCCTTGAGTTGTTCCAAACCTGTATACATTTCTTTGTTCTGATGAACCCAGAAGAAGATATTTGGATGAATGCTTATAATCAAACAGTTCTTTGCTCCCATTGACTACCATAGTAGTTCTGTTGAACACAAAATGAGATATTTTTAAGAATGTAGGACAGTAAACAGTTCTGTGGCACTTTTGACTACCATTGTTATTTTCCTTACTATGGTAGTCAATGGGGGCAACGAACTGTTAGGTTACAAGCATTCGTCCAAATATCTTTCTCTGTTTTCAACCAAACAAAGAAATGTATGCAGGTTTGGAACAACTCGAGGGTGAGTAATTCATGACAGAATTTTCATTTTGTGGTTGAACTATCCCTTTAATGTCATTCACTACCTCGAGCTTTGTCGTCATGTTAAGTGCGTCATTTCACACACGCACAGCATTTACACACGCATGGATTCAACGGGGACATTCCTGTGCCTTTTTCATCGATAAGGCTATTTTTAACAAATTTGTAAGATGTTATTATCAGATACACAGGTTTAATGTTAATAAATGCTGTCCTTTCAACCTGAACTCTAATGTGGCCATATGGCTTAAGAAAGGTAACAGGGTTGACAGTTTAAAGTCACACTACGAGCCTTTTTAAGGGTTTGAAACTGCAATGTGCTTCATAGAAAGATAAATCTCATATACCCACTGGTCAATAATCAATTTTTAGATGGTCTTTTAAGACCATTTTATTCTGACAGACAGCAGGCAACAAACCTGTGATAAAAAGTGATAAAAGACAATATATTAACTTGTCCTTGAAGAGTTAACTTCTTAAAAGGTTAATGATGTCGTTTGTAGGGTATTTATGGTTTATGGCATAAAGGTTTATGGTCAACATTACTTTAAGAAAAGGCAAAAAACCGATGGTAACATTTATTGCCTTGTAAACAACAGTTTATCAATAAATAAAGCAAAATATATAACAGTTTACCTTGTGTAAAGGCTAAATGAATCTGAATGATGAACAGACCAGTGTTGGGAGTTTCAAGACCTCATTTTTACCTGTATTTATTGGCCTCCTTAGGTACAGGGCAGACTGTGGTATCCTATTCCATCTTCACTAAATGCAGGTGTTGCTCTTCCCATGTCTTCAGAAAAAATTGACAACCAGCTAAGAATGTCATCTCACCCGTGTGTGTTATATTTTGTGATATTTCTGTTGTGTGATGGCTCTATTCTAGATCAGCAACAAAAACAAGTTAGGACACGGAGTGCTTGATCCATTAGATAACATTCAGTCCAAAATGCCTGACCATTAAAGGCCTGGGTATACTTCACTTTCCGCGTCCGCATGCGCAGTACGGCACCTAGTGGACTCGGCCGATTCAACATTTTTTCGCGCATGCGTTGTTGTATGCTTTCCGTCCACGCGGCCCATAAAATTTGGGAGGGATGTGCGGATGACCGCGGACCCTTCTGATTAAAAAAATGACATGCGGGCGGTGCGCAGACGCGAACGGACGAAGTATACCCGGCCCTTAAGGGTGACTACCTTCAACACAGACTTGGCTGTTATTGAGCTTGCTAATCTAATTGACAATTTTTCTGCCCAAGTTATGACAGGCTCTCCCAATGCCAGAACCATGTTCCAGATCGCTCAAACTTAAACTTTTGGTTGTCTTGCACCCCTTCTAAAAGGTCATTCCTAGAAAGCAATATATACATTAAGAACTTTTATACTAAACATATGCAGCACTCTCTAATCTTGAAAAATCTTGAAAAGTTCCTAAAATAATGAACACACTTTTTATTTAGAAATTGAGGATTTGACAGTGAATAGTAGCTTGACTGTCAAAACAGTTTAAGAAGCTATAAAGTCGATCAAGCAGACATTCCCACTCTGACATTTAGAACTAAACCTTATTATCAGATTGTGGTCTTGCATCAATAAACCAGTTCTCCTGTGATCCACGGGATGATAATCTCTTTAATCTGAGTAGGTAATCACTCCTCCACACATCCCCCAGGGGGAATTGTTTAGGAACCCCACAGTAACTGTCTTTTGCTATGACAGCATTCAGTTAAAATATTCGTTGCAAGTGCTGTTTGAAAGACTGTTGCCCACTTTCACAGACAAGGCCTAAGGCTAGTCCCAGACTAAAATAAATGTTTTAGTTGTTTTAGCTGAAAATCTTAAAATATGTCAGTGCCATTGTTTTGTCTCAAGATGCACAACAGTAACGTTTTTTCTAAGGCATTTTTTTTATAAAAACAAATTAAATATGCTGATTTTACTAAGGCATAGTCCTGTCTTAAATTTATGGAGGACCAGAAGAGTCACAGGAAAAGTAATAAAGCATGTCATGAATTAATAACTAGTTGTACAATAAAAACAGGCATTAATATGTTTGTTTACAAATTCATTTATTTATCTAACAATAAATAGTCTAAATTACATTATTTAATATTTTAATGGCCAATAAAAAGTGTGATTATGAAAATAATTAATAAATAAAAAATCCATCAATAAAATCTTCAACAACATAAAACACTCAATAAGTACATCATTTTAAAGTGCATTAATGAAATTGTGAAATTTAATGCAATTTAAGAAGAGAAATAAATAATTGGATTTACAAATTGAACTGTTAATCGGTCATTTAAAAGGCGATTCTGTTAACCATCTGCACTTCCATTTCCCCACTGCTTTTACTTTTCCGATTTGCTATTCGAATAGCTCATTTATTTAGCTTTTCATTTTAGCCTCTCTTTTTAGCATTCCCTTGACACTTGGGGTCCTCACAATGCAAATGAGCTATGCCGGTATAGATCTAACAAGCTCTCTGATTGACTTGTTCCTTGTACGTCATATGCAGAGGTATGTCAGATGAGAAATGGAGAAAACAGACAGACCTGTTCACTGCACATGTGAGCGGCGCATATTTTTCATAACAGAAAACATGGAAACATGGAAAAGGAAAATTATTGTTCTAACAGGTTAGAACATTCACATTGAAGCGGCAGTGCTGCTTACGCTGCAGTTACTTTATTGTTAGATAAATAAATGAATTTGTATATAATGCCTGTTTTTATTGTACAATTAGTTATTAATTCATGAAATGCTTTATTACGTTTCCTGTGACTCTTCTGGTCCTCCATATAAACTAAGCCTTGTATGTGAAACCTAACCTATGAGTCTTTAGATTGATTAATTACATTTTTTTCTTATATAGTTTGTTAATTTATGGTGACTTGTAGAGCAGTCTGTATCTATGTAATCCTTGTAAATGGCTGTGACTGCCACATATGGCTAAGTGTAATTTGTATGAGGTTAGCATGTATCCATATTGTCACAAATCCTACATTTAAACTATGCAAACTTGTCAAATATGCTGTATATGTCTACCACTAGAAAGCAAATGATATCACATTTGTCTGAGAATATTTAATATTGAAATATTTTTATTTTAAATAATCAAGTGATCACTTCTATTCAAACTTATCCCACTTGTCAAAACATTCCTCTGTGCTTTACTGGGATACATGGAAACATTGGGATTGTTATTTCGCAAGTGGTTTGTATGTGGACAGATAATCATACCACACCATCAACTAAGTCAATGTTGCCATGTCAGAATGCTCTGGATGCTTAAACAAACACTTTTCAAGAAAATAAATGTGAAAATGTTGTAGTGAAGTATTATATTGAGTGTCCCTATGTCTGTAAAGAATAATAATTGTTTAGATACAATCTTACAGTAAAAGTAATGCTCAGAACACTACGATACCCTTTTTGAGAACCAGTTATAAATAAAGACATGAATCAATTGGCTGGTATAGAAAACAGTTCAAATTTAGATTTTGAGGAGTGCTAGTCCAGACCCTTCGCTGTGAGAAGCTTCTGCTAGGAAATCTGATCATGTGCAGGTACTGTGGCTGTGATCATGAACACCCTGTTGCTCCGAGGATGGATGTTCCTTCTGATCGGAATGTGACATTTAGATGCCATGAGAATCTTGCCAGGGCACGAAAACCACTCTCTCGTGTGCACTGGGTGCAGAAGACTGCTTTTCTCTGATCTCTCCACTTTATACAAAACATGCCAAACATGCCATATACATCACTGCACAGACTCTTTTGGAAACCAGTCATTTTATCATGTTTTTTTAAATGCAGTGAAAGTGAAAATGTGTTGTGTGATTGCATGTGGCAGGTCGTAGAAATGAAAGCTAATGCGTTTGCGTTGTGAGGATGTGGTGAGGGTCTATGTCCCCTCTTCACACTGCCAGGCAAACTATTGCTGAAGGGTTTGTTTTGGTATATTAATAAAACCTGATTGTATCCTGCAAAAAACAGCTTAGGAAATCAAAGGTTTGGTGGTTTTAGCTGGTTTTGGGGTACTTTGAGGCCAAAAAAGACCTGGCTTGCATGGGAAAAGCTAGAAAAAAGTTCAGGAAAGCAGCTAAGCAATGGTTATTTAAGGTACTTTAAATTATATATTTTTAAAGTAATCTTACACTAAACATGTTTTGCTTGATAGTGTCATGTTACCATATTAATATCTTATGTAATGAAGGTTTTAACTTACTGATCGACCATAATACGTTTTTAAATAGTGTCTACAAATAAAATAAAATCTTATGATAGAGAAAGTAAGATGTGGAGTACAGTACATTGTACAACAATATTAGACATGTTGTAGGCTACTGTGTACTAAGGGTGACTCCGAATAGTCGAAGATTTGATGTTTTAATAGCGGGAGCCTGATTCGACTACCAATCTCACTGTCGAAACTTTGCAGAGGTGTTATGCAATGGGGAGCATGCCATTTTGGTTATATGGGCAGTGCCGTAGCAGGCGGGCATGCACTGCGCCACCAAAAATATTATTTATGTGTGTAAAGAAATGGGACACTTTTAGGTTTGGGTACTGAAACCCCCGGTACATATGAGCGCGAGGTCTGACTATGACCCTGCGCAGGATCGCGTCTCTCCGCATCAGTATTAATTAATATAATGCGACGAGGATACTTTTTGTGCACAAACAAACAAAAACAACTATTATATTCAAACACCGTTGAAACACGTTCAAACGTCAGAACGTGAGCAACGCTGACATCAGATGCAGCGTCATTTTGCACCATTTTCATTCAAATCTGTGGCACCCTTGGATTCAGTTTGATAACCACTGATCTAGGCTGCATGCCAAAACAAGGGTTTGAACAAGCTGTAGCAGAACAAGTTGTGTTTAGTAGTAGTTAGAACAAGAAATTGGTAAACTGTAGACCTTTTGTAAATTACTGGTAATTTGCCTGTAATTTTACAACTTGTATTACTGGTAAATTGGGAGTACTGATTTACCAGAAAGGTTCTGTTCACACACGATCTGTTAACTGCAATTTTCTGCCAATTTACCAGTAAACACTTTATGTGTGAAAGAGGCTTATGTGACTTAAACGTTTTCCAAAAAGGACAAACTGTGGGAGCTCATGTTGCAGGAGCATCTGTAACCTTAAAGGGATAGTTGAAAATTGTGTCATTTCACAATGAAGTGATATCTTCTATTTCCCCAAATGTTCATATTACTTTGTCCTACCCTTGTACAGTGTATATTAGCACATCTTATACAAAGAAACATTTAAATAATGTACACTTACACTTAGATAAGTTTAGAGATGAGCATCTTAAATGTGATCATTGATGTGTAATGAGCCCAGAGTGCTGTAGTCAGTCACACCTTTGACCTCAGCTACTGTGAAAATGCCACCAATCATTACCCTCGTGACTGAGATGTCACAACGTTTCTGCCATGAAAATGTCAAACTGTCACTCTGTATTTTCTATATTTATAGGTCAGCAAAGAAAAATTGTGTAACATCATGAGCAGGTCAAACATGAATGAGAGTATAATGTCATCTTACATACAGTATTTTCTCTCTCCTCTGTCCTCAGGTTCTTCTTTGCAGGTAACCCATGGCCATCTGAGCTCTCCTCCGTCCCAGCCTCCCCTCGGCTCTATGATGACCCACCACCACCCTTCTATCATCAACAGCATAGGATCACCCTACTCGGTCATCACCTCGCTGGGTTCACCTGCAGCCTCCATGCCCACCACCTCTGGCATGGGCTATGGAGCACTTCACAGTCCACAGGTACACTACAAAGAGAGATCAGATTAAAAGGATTAAGTAAAAAATGATCTACAGTACTAGCAAACCAGTACATAAGTAGGGGATAATCCATGGCTAGCTGTGCATTAAGTAAGGGATAATGTACAGGCAGCCGGTTGTATCACACTGAAGGGGCTTATTTAGTGATAACAAATGTCACAAACAGGCGATTTGGTTTAATCATTTGTAAAAAAAAGTCTTTTGTAGTACACATTTGTCTGTGAACATTTGTAGTAATAGCCAAAAATACATCATATGGGGCAAAATTAGCCATTTTTCTTTTGTGCCAAAAATTATTAGGATATGAAGTAAAGATAATGTTCCATGAAGATATTTTGTAAATTTCCTACCGTAAATATATAAAAAACAATATTTTTGTGAGTAATATGCTATGCTAAGGACTTTATTTGGACAACTTTAAAGGCGATTTTCTCAATATTCAGATTTTTCGCACCCTCAGATTCCTGAGATTTAAATAGTCGTATCTCGGCCAAATATTGTCCTATCCCAGCAAACCATACATCAATAGAAAGCTTATTTATTCAGCTTTTAGATGAAAAATTGACCCATAAGACTGGTTTTGTGATCCAGGGTCACATATATGTTATTAAAAGACATTTATATTTATTTATTTATATTCATATTTAAATTTAGAAGTGATAGACCGATATATTGCCATGGCCGATATATCGGCCAATATTTAGAAGTTTTTAATTATCGGCGTTAGCCAATATATTTTTACAAATAGACAATATTTTTTCAGTTTGGCCGCCATACAGCACATTACCATTTTATTCATTAAAATGCCACTAAAATGTTAAGCAGGCATTTTTAACACTTAATAATGTAATGTGGCCACAGTAAAATTGGTAGTGTAAGGTGGATAAGGAAAAAATTGTTTGGTAAGTATCAATATTATGTTTAAATTGCTATATTTTATTAATATTAAGCCATGTTTAGCTGCCCACAATTAATATAAAGTCATGTGTGGACTTCTTCATGTGTTCAAGTCTGTTACTTACTAGGCATTTTATAAACAACATTGTTCATTTAGTTTGACTAATTTTCTGTATGTCTCCCATTTACTCATTTAATTGCATTTGTGTTATATCGGCCAATCGGCCACAGTGCTTTCTTAATATCTGTAATGGCATCGGCCATTAAAAAACCCATATCAGTCGACCACTACAATTTGGTCATTTTACAAATACTATGTTTTAAAACCTGCATGACTTTCGTCTTTGAAACAAACAAAAAAAGCGAAAAAGAAAAAAGTATCCATTGATTTCCATTGTGAAAAAGAGAAATGAAAGTGAATGGTGACTGAAGCTGTGAGTCTCTAAAATTCACCCTTTTGTTTTCTATAGAGAAAAGAAACTCTTACTTGTTTTTAACAACATGATAAAATAATTTCATGTTTGTGTGACTATCCCTTTTACATCAGGACAAACCGTGACTATATGCACAACAGCCAATGAGGGAAATGCAGAATGCTCTTTTAATGCATCTCTCCTTTCCTCTGCAGGGCCTCCCTTTAGCCTGAGGGAGAGCAGCCCATTCAGTGTAGTCTAGCCTAAAAGGAGCTAATGTAGCGTGACGGACAGCCCTAGTATAACCTTGGCTCACATGGAGAGAGATATCATTGCGTTGAGGCTGCGGTACAGCAGTCGCAATATGTTGTGCTTCGAGAAAGCTGCGGAAACCTTACCATTAAATTAGCCATGAATAGCATCATGTGAATGTCGTGCCTGAGTGGAGAGACACCTATCTATGGGGAACGATTCTTGTGAGCGAGGGGTAAAAGCTTTTAATAATATATGGACTATAGGCGGCAAGTGAATGGAAGTGAATGTGATGGTGACTAGAAATGAATGGAGATTTGGTGTTTATCACCTTCACGGCATCTTTCTGCCTCAATGCTCGAACATGCTTAACGTTTTAGGATAAATGTGCATGTTTGTGTGCATGTGAGTGTGAAGGTGTGTGAGGTTGTTTAAGGTTTGAAAGTGTCAAAATTAATACTTCACGGTGTTAACATGAGTGGATGGTTGTGTCGTGTTTGAAAGCCTGAAGGGAAGAGGTGTTAGAGCGCTGTTTAGATGAAAGTTTAAAGGGACAGTTCACCCCAAAGTCTTCATTTACTCATCTTTGAGTTGTTCCAAATATGTATACATTTCTTTTTTCTGATGAACACAGAAAGATATTTGGAAGAATGCTTGTAACCAAACAGTTCTTTGTCCCCATTGACTACCATAGGAAAAATGACAATGGTAGTCAAAAGTGCCCCGGAACTACATTCTTTAAAATATCTTCTTTTGTGTTAAAAAGAGCAAAGAAATTGTTCCTACTATGGTAGTCAGTGGTGGCCAAGAACTATTTGGTTCTTCCAAATATCTTTCTCTGTGTTCATCACAACAAAAAGTTTATACTGATTTGAAATACTGTAGCTTGAGGGTGAGTAAATGAAGACAGAATTTCACTTTAAACTGTTTTCTTGCTGTTTGGAAGAGGAAAAGATTGTATGAAATATGCATTACCTATTTCTGAGTTTCATGAAAAATGCAGATTGTGATATTGTATGAAAGATAAATGCTTTCATGTTAAGCTTGCAGAAAGACCACTGAAGGATCAAAGGTTTTGTGGGTTTGTTTTCATTTTTAGCTCTTTGACCTTTCTCTCTCTAGGCATGTCTGTCTAATTATATAATATTCGTCTGTCCTGTCTGCTTGACCATGATCTAGTTTCACTCATAGAACTTGACACTTAATATGGCCACCTGCTGCCCTCTACTGGTGAAGGGCAAAGTAAATTTAGCCCCATGAACAGTTCACCCAAAAATGAAAATTCTCTCTTCATTTACTTACCCTCAAGTTGTTCCAAATCTGTATACATTTCTGTGTTCTATTGAACACAAAAGGAGATTTTTTGAAGAATGTAAGAAAACAGTGCTGGGGCACTTTTGACTACCATTTTCATTTGTCTACTATGGTAGTCAATGGTGGTCAAGAACTGTTTGGTTACAAGCATTCGTTACAAAGCCCCTTCCTCTCTAATGGCGTATACACACAACAAAGTTTACATTCCATCGTTGCAATATTTCCACTCACTGCGACAAACTATTTACGGTTCATGTCCGTTAAGGCATAAAGCCAAAATGAGAAAACAGAAGCCATACACAAATATTCTCATGTCACATGACCCAAGAGGAAGTGCTCAGGATACAAATTCGGTTGTTTAGGTGGCAAGAATATCAATATACCCTCTGCACACACACACTTCCTGTCACTCGCTGATTTTCTCAAGATTTTCTCTCTCCCCTCTACAGATGAATTCTCTAAACAGTGTTAGCAGTTCTGAAGACATTAAACCCCCTCCCGGATTGGCCGGAATGGGCGGCGTAAACAGTTACTCATGCGGCAGCCCAGGGTCTCTCTCTAAACACATCTGTGCCATCTGTGGAGACCGTTCCTCAGGTAACTGCCCTCATAAGTGCACGTGCGTGTTTCATCATGCTGAATACTTTCATTCTTCCATGAAACACAAACAGTGATGTTAGACTGGGTGTTAGGAATGGACAGCTTCAGTCACCATTCACTTTCAGGGAGTCAATTTTGTATCTTTTTTTAACCATGAAGAAAGAAAGACACAACATGGAGAGGTTTTTATTTTAGAATTTTCTTATGTCCGACCTCATACCTACAGTATGTGACTTTACCTCAAATGTGTCATAAATCATCTTTTTCTGCCCAAAGGGAAACATTATGGTGTTTACAGCTGTGAGGGCTGCAAGGGGTTTTTCAAGAGAACCATCCGGAAAGACCTCACGTACACATGTCGAGAAAGCAAGGATTGTCAGATAGACAAGCGCCAGCGTAACCGTTGCCAGTATTGCCGCTATCAGAAATGTCTGGCCATGGGAATGAAGAGAGAAGGTCAGTACACTTCTATTAAACAATGTTATATTGCATCTGTTCTCATATTTCTATACATCATATTTCTTCTATACATCATATTTCTATATTCATCACGGTGCCGAATAACTATAAAATACGTCCACACAATGGTGCTTTGCCTTTGACAAGAATATATTAAAACTATAGCTGGTGACACACACACCTACTGAATATGAGATCATCGTTTATACTGTTTATTATAGCAAATTACCAAACTAATAAAACTCTCATGTGAACAGGAGCAAAGAGATGTTCTCATGTCATGTAAACATACTATCTGCGATTAAGTCCTTATTCTGATTATTGGAAATAATCACATTATTGATGTGCATGTAAACAAAGTCAGTGTGAACTTTTATGCCGGTTAATGCTAGTTTAATGTTGTTGTCGGACAGAAAAGTGTCTGGTAAAACTGATCGACCCAGCACGGTCTGATGAAAGTCGAAGTCTTGCCGGTTAAAGTCGACCATAATTCATTTCAGCGGGGTATTGAGACATTTCTGACCAAAGTAATGTTGTGTGTGATGTGTGCAGCGGTGCAGGAGGAGAGGCAGCGTGGTCGAGAAAAGAGCGACAATGAGGTGGAGTCCAGCAACAGCTTTAATGAAGAGATGCCTGTGGAGAAGATCCTGGACGCTGAGGTCGCTGTCGAACCCAAGACTGAAGCTTACCTGACTGAGTCCAGCACTGACAACTCGGTGAGAAGCTTCATGAAGTCTTTCAAATGACAACACAATGTCCCTCTGATCATGTATACATATACATTTTATCAGATTTTCTTTTTGTCAGAATCTGATAAATGATCTAGTTTTTTTGACTCATTTAGACCCAGTTTCAAGTCTTAATCTTAAAGAGTGTTAAAATAATTCCATTCATGCAGTTAAATAGATGTCTTACGCAGCAGTTAAAATATGAACAAACTCTATATTAAGGACATCTGCAAGTACTACTGTGATACATCACATGAACATATTTCTGTCTCTGCCTCGCAGACAAATGACCCGGTGACCAACATCTGCCAGGCCGCAGACAAGCAGCTCTTCACTCTTGTTGAATGGGCTAAGAGAATCCCACATTTCTCTGAACTACCTCTGGATGATCAGGTTATTCTGCTGCGGGCAGGTTAGTGATCCTTTATGCAGATGCCAAAATATATGTGCGAAATTCATGTATGTAGCCTTTCTCACTGTGTTTGTGTCTGTTTAGGTTGGAATGAGCTGCTCATAGCTTCATTCTCACATCGATCTGTAACTGTTAAAGATGGAATCCTGTTGGCCACCGGCCTGCATGTTCATCGCAGCAGTGCTCACAGTGCAGGAGTAGGCTCGATATTTGACAGGTCAGATAAATATATATATTTTTTTATATTTAAAAACATATTAAAAGTCATTTGCAGGTAATATAGAGTTCATGTTAAGCTGCAATCTGCAGCTTTAAAGATTTATTTATTGCATTTTTAACCATCCATACTGATCAGAACTTTTGCTACCTTATAGTGTTTAGTTCTTGTAGATCAAATGTGCTGTGCTAAATATTAAAAGTTTGCGCTGTGCATTTGCTCTTGATCTGATGTAGGATGTTATTGTCTGATTACTGTGTGCAGGGTATTAACAGAGCTGGTGTCTAAGATGAAAGACATGCAGATGGACAAGACAGAGCTGGGCTGTCTCAGGGCTATTGTCCTCTTTAACCCAGGTGACATTCAGCTTTACAAGATCCATTTTTAATTATCTTCTATACACGCATGCAAGCACGCACACACACACACACACACACACACACACACAGATAAATCTGTAAGATCTGTATTTACAAAATATATACAATGAAACATTTATATAAACATGGTAACACTATAACTTAACAATGAGCAATATCATTTGTATAATTTCTTAATTTGGTTAATGTTAGTTAGTGATACAATTGTTCATGTTTGTTTTTTGTGAATTAACTAATGGTAACAGGTACAACTTTTAATTTGAATAATGTATTAGTAAATGCTACAATTAAGTATTGTTCATTGTTTGTTCATGTTAGCTAATGCATTTACAAATATAACCTTATTGTAAAATTTAAACAAACATTTATATAACGTTATAAATGCAAAATGATGCTGTGGGGGTCTGTCAGATATTGTTTGATTTTCAATTAAGATGATAAAGTTCAGATAATTTTTCTTAGCCTTTTCATTTATAAATAAAGGTATTTGACTTGAAAATTGTTGAAAAATTAAATAAGATCTTTAGTTTTATGACAGGATGATGAACTCAATGTGTTCTTACTGTTTAATTTGTAGATGCGAAAGGATTGTCAAACCCATCAGAGGTGGAGGGATTAAGGGAAAAGGTGTACGCCTCGCTGGAGGCCTACACCAAACACAAATACCCCGATCAGCCTGGCAGGTACCTTGCCCGCTGCCACCTTGATATTTTATTTATATCAAAACACTTTTGTGTCTCTTTACTTAATGAAAGACTTATGCTTGTTTATTTGCATGAACACTTATATAGGTCACATATAGTGATGGAATTTTTGTATGTATTTTTAAAGGTTTGCCAAGCTGCTTCTCCGTCTGCCCGCTCTGCGTTCCATAGGGCTGAAGTGCCTGGAGCACCTGTTCTTTTTCAAGCTCATCGGAGACACGCCCATAGACACTTTCCTAATGGAGATGCTGGAAGCGCCGCACCAGATCACATGACACGAGGCTTTCTTCATGTAAATATCCCCCAGCGCACACTTACCCCAAGTTAACGAAAGAAAAAGTTCTTATTTTGTACCAAGCACAATGTGAAAAAACAACAAAGACAAAAGATTTGTATTGGTATTTTTAAGGAAAGAGACACTGTTAACTTTAAATGTAATATTACTGTAAACTTTTATTTTGTACATAGATTTTACCCACTGTGATAGAAACAGCGACTAAATGTGAATTTATTTAATTGAAAACAGAATTGTACAAACAGTCACCAGCAATGAGCTTTAGAATTCTGTGAAAATAAAAGTCATTTAAAAAAGATCTTGTTGATGGCAGCGTTATTAGCAAAGTTATTTTGACATTGTGAAAAGTGTACTTCCTGGTAAAGACTTTTTCTGATTCAGACTATATCTGATTTATCTGATTTTGCTTTTATTATATTTATGAGTGTTTGAAGGACATTTTATAAAGTAATAGAGTAAATTGTGGGACTGATTTTATTTTATAATACTCAAATATACATAATGTTTCAATATAATATCAGCCTGACTGCTCCAGCTTTACGTAACTAAGTGTGAAAGGTTTCATTCAGGTCTGTCTGATGCGTCTAAATCAATCTGTGACTCACTGGTTGGGAAGCTTTTCTTTTTCCTTAAATTAATAAACACTTGTAAATTGTCTGGACTAGCAGGAAAGAAAGGAAATAATGATTTTTTCAGAAGACATGAATGAAATGTGCTTCTTTCATTTGTCTCTGTTGTGTGTCTAGACTGGGGTATTTATACAGCTACAGATGTAATTTATGGGTTTATACATCATAGGCAATAACAACTCAAATATCATTATTTTTTGCCAAAATCTCACCAGTGGAATTATTATATCAATGTTGCACTAAATTATTAATTCAGTTTATTTTAAAATGTTTATTTTTATAATAAGGTTGTATAATGCATTAGCTAGCAATCAACAGTATTCATCTTTTTAAATGTTAGTTAATACAAGCACAGTTGTTGTTTGTTTATTTAAGTTTAATGTGCATTTTGATTAAAATATATTAGAATTATTAGTACATTTAATTACTAAACATTGAACTAATTACATTACATTGAACTAATGTTAACAAATGGAACCATATTGTAAAGTTTTACCATTATTTGTAAAAAAAAAACAGCAACTGCAAAATTGTAATAATCTTAATATCATATGAATTAATATTGTTATTTATAATAATTACTAAACATTTACCAACACTTTTTATGTCGTGTTATGACACTCAAAATATAGTTTGCCCAAGCTGTTCTTAAATTCTTTCTTACCAAATAAGACACATGAAACATTATCCACCTTTGATGTTGTTCTGAGAATAATGAGATTCTATTGTCTTTGACTATTTTGACAAATGTGTCTCAATGGTGGGTGTCCCTGAGGCAATGTTGTAAAGTGTATGACTCGCGTCGGTTTGAAATAATCGCTGCAGTATGTTTGAAGGTGTGGCACACATCAAAACAAAAACCACTGGCCACAAATAGGATGTTTTCCCTCTCGCTTACGTTTGTTCACAGCACATGGTAATTTTATTGCAACAGAAAGAAAATATTACAACCGAGAGAAATGCTGAAACATTTATTACCCTAGCACAATATATTTTTAATGACTAGTTTGTTGGATTTGAATATTAAGAGGTCATTACTCTACCATTCTTTCCATTTGTCTTATAAAAGCACTTTCAGATTGTATGGTGTAGGAAATTGACATTAGATTACACAACCTGACACTCATGTACGTATCAACAATGCAAACATAAAATAGTCACATAAGTTGGATATTTGAAATGGGAAGTCTGTCTCAAGTTTACAAAATTGGCAATAGACAAATTATCTTTTATTTCCAAATTACGTTAAAAACCGACAATTGAATTTGATAAAAAGAAACTCAAAATTGTACTCAAATTTGCCAGTATACCAAAGCCTGGACTCAAGAGATTCAAATATTTCTCATCAAATTGACTTCATGTGATCTTAGCTATGCTATTCCACCAACATTTTTGCAGCTTTTCTATTGCACTGACACATCATTTGAACCATTTTGTATTCTTTTTATAAAGACATTTTAGCAGAAGCATCAGAGTTGATTGTTAAATGACGCAATTGAGATCCATTAAAGTCTCCTGAACTTTGAAGGAGCAACCACTGAGCAATAAAACATTCTCCATGGTGGACCCAGAAAGGTCAAACACCATATGCATGGTCTTTGTTTTGTTTCTTTTTGGAGTTGACCACATATGACATGTACTGAAATCAGATCCACTGAACAACCGAACTAATAGCCATAATAAAAATAAAAACAATGAAATAGTCAAACATCGTTTTATCAGATTCTGATATATGAGGAGGATTGAGATCTAGAGATTCTGTCATCTGGAGTGTGTGTGTGTGTGTGTGTGTGTGTGTGTGTGTGTGTGTGTGTGTGTGTGTGTGTGTGTGTGTGTGTGTGTGTGTGTGTGTGTGTGTGTGTGTGTGTGTGTGTGTGTGTGTGTGTGTGTGTGTGTGTGTGGGAGGTTAGATCCTCCAGTCTTTACATCATCATGCTTTAATTGGGCTGCGGTGGTTAATTAAACAAGTTTCCAGCCAACAGGAGAATTCCAGCTGCTGGATGATATAAAAGAAGCAAACTTCCCTAAGAACAGAACAAGGTGTGTTTGGGAAGGCGCTTCAATTCGGTAGGTCCTTCTTTTATGCAAATATCTTTGATGATAAATCTTCAGTGTTTTGCGATTAAGTTGTCGTTCTTGGGAATAGGTTTTTATATCCATTGTGACTTTGGAGACTATCATCATGACCGGATCCACTCTGGTTTCATCTCTTGTGGCACTGGTCTGTGTTTTCGTGCCTCTGTGCACTGCTCAAGGTGAGTCAGATCTTCTATGGATCTCTCTGGCATAGTTCAGGTTAAATGCTAAAAGTAATGTGTGTGTTGTGTGCAGGGAGCTGCACGGGCAGATGTGGCGAGCCGTACACTCGTGGTCAGATCTGTAACTGTGACTACAACTGTTTTGTCCATGGCGAGTGCTGCAAGGACTTTGAGGAAGTCTGCACTACCGGTAAGACCTTCACTACAAATCTAAAGGCTTCTTAATCTTTAATCTTTCCTGTCTGTAGTTTGGGCACCTTTATGCATTATTGCTCATTATTGCTGTGGAAGTACAGAAACTAACTATAGTTACAATAAATAGATACATAAAATTGACACTATTAAAAAAAAAGTTTGTTTTTGGTTCCACATTTTTGATTCTACAAAGAACCACTTAGTCAAAGATTCTTAAACAACATTTTTGTTCTTAACAATTTTATCATCTAGAACACCTTTTCCACTAGCAAGAACCATTTGTAAAAGAGAAAGTTTCTTGTTAAATGATGTTAAATGCCCTCTATGAAACCATATAGGCAAACAAATGGCATCATGTAGGCCTAGCACCTTTATTTCAGTGCAAACAAATGAAAATTGTAAAACAAAATTGATACATAAATTCTGTAGCTGAAGAATTTTAAAATAATAATAAACTGTCAGCTGAACCCCTTTACGATCTGGTGGTACCTCTTTTTTTATATTATGTTTCAAAAATGTGGAACTGTCTGTCAAATGAAGTGAGAGACACAAAAGCGGGTCAAGACATATCTTTGTAAATTGCTTATGATAATAGTGATTGGAGCTGTGTTTCATCTTTGTCTTAGTTGTTATTATGAAATTTTTTTGTATTTTTACTTTTTGTCATTTTTTGTATTTGACTGTTTTTGCACCTGTGAAGCACTTTGAGTTACATTTTATGTATGAAAAGTGCTATATAAATAAATGTTTATTAGGCTATTATTATTATTATTATTATTATTATTAAAGTTCTTTCATATATTTTAAGTAAACATTTCAATAGTTTAATAGCACATTTGCAGGTTTAACTTCTTAAACATGTATTCTTTTCTATTAGTAGTACTTTAAATAACTTTTAAAAATTTTAAACCTGTAACATGCAACTTGCAATTGAACCTTTTCCAAAGTAATGAAAACAACTACCTACACCAACTCACGAACCACCAGAGTAACCCTGCACTGTAATGAATTGAATCCGTTGTGTTTGGTGTTGTGTGTGATTGACAGGTGACTCGTGCAGGGGTCGATGCGGAGAGACGTTTCTTCGTGGAAAAGAGTGTAACTGTGATTCAGATTGTGTCCTCTACAACACCTGCTGCTCCGACTACCGTGAACAGTGTGGTAACAAAAATCTTCTTTTCACTCTGAAAGTAGATTGATCAGATACAGCTTTTTCTATTTCAAGTTTCGATGGGATTTTTTTCCACAGATGCTTTCTCCAACTTACAAGCTGCTAGAAGCTCAAAGTTGAACAAACCAACAGGTATCAATTTACTGTTTTCATATTGTTGTGTGATCTATTTTTGTCAGACCTGCTGTCTTTTGTCTTCAGATTATACTGAACAGTGTATGGCAGCATGTCTTGCATCTCAAAGCCCAGATCTCACGAGAGATGGTAAGTTCAGACAGCAGGGGGCAGTAGACGCACATGTATTATTGGATGTTCATGTATGATTTTCTGTTTCAGGGGCCAGTGCTCTGGACAGACTGAACTCTATGTCTCCTGACGCCCCAGCACTCATAGCTGGAGCCCCAGTCGCCCAGGCCCCCAGCATCTACGTGACCCCCTCTGATGTGCCAGGTGACACCATTAAACTTATTAACATGCTTTTACATTCTGACCAGTACTATTAGACAGCTTGAGGTAACTGAATATAACCTTCTCAAAGGCATCGCTGTCAACCCTTCTGGATTCCCTCTGCCAGAAACAGGTCCAGCTCCTGGACCAGGACAGGCAGGAGGACCTCCTTCTGGGCAACCCCTAACTATCCCCGTACAGGTCTCTCTCTCCATCAGTGGTCAAGGTGATGGGCCATCCAGTGGTCCTGCATCTGAACCCAGCACTCTTGAACACATCGCCCAGGCCATGGGAGCAAGCCCCCCTTCAGGATTAGGTATCGTAGCTCTGCTCTGAAATTAAGAGGACTGTGTACTGCATATAAGATATGAAACAGTTCTACAATAAAGTTGTTTTAAAATGATGTGTATTGTGAAAAGCAGGATACAGATCAGAATGACTCGTCACTTGCATCGCATTCCCTTCAATTGTTTGTTTTCTTAAGATGCAAATTCGAAACCTGATATCTGCAGCAGCATTCCCATTGATGGACTGGCAACTCTCTTCAATGGCACTATCATTGTTTTCAAAGGTAAATTCGGAACATTTTTTTGGAACGTTTTCAAACTCTGAGATTAAGCAATCTTATGCATCTCAGGTCATCACTTTTGGCTGCTGAATCCCAAGACAAGAAGAGCTGGTCCTGCTCGTAGCATCACCGAAGAGCTCGGCATCCCGTCCCCCATCGACACTGCCTTCACACGCTGCAACTGCCAGGGCAAGACGTACATCATCAAGGTACTGAAGAACAACAAGTTACAACATATAAGAATTAAACAAAAAACCCATATTCTGTCATCATTTATTCACCCATTTATTTATATTCAAAACATGTAGAACACAAAAGATGATATTTTGAGAAATGTCTCAATGGTTTTGTGTCCATACATTGGAAGTCAATTTTGTTTGGTTACCAATGTTGTCTGAACTCTGTCTATTTTTGTAAGGGTGATAACTACTGGGTTTTTGAGAATGGTGTGATGGAGCCTGAATCTCCCAGATCAGTGTCTAAGAACTTTGGTGGGCTCAATGGAGAGATCACTGCTGCTCTGTCCATCCCAGCCACACGAAAGAGGCCTGAAATTGTTTATTTCTTCAAGAAAGGTGCCAGTTTCCCTTTATCCGATATGTAATGGAAGTTTAGTGTGTACATGCACTGCTGAAACGGGAACATTAAAGCTTGTGTTTTGTGATCAGGAGCAATGGTTCAGAAATTCGCTTATCCTCCTGGAAGTGGACCTACCTGCTCTGGAAGGAGAAGCAAAAACTCAGTCTACGGCAAGCTCCGGCGTGCTAGACAAGCAGGTAGTGTGAATTATGCTCGATTATTAAAGCAAGTTTTAGAAAATAATTTATTAGTAGTAAAAAAATAAATAATTTTAAACCGGTTCTAGTAACACTGTCCTCTGCTCTAGACATGGTGTGTTGTTTAAGCTAAATGGCTCTTTTGACAGAGATGCAGTTGTCAGGAGAGATCAATATTAGCCTCAACTGGAAGGGTTTCCCCACCCCTGTGACTTCAGCCTTGTCCATACCCAACTCCAGAAAGCCAGATGGTTTCGATTACCTTGTTTTCTCTGGGCGTAAGTACTGATGTTTTGTCTTACAGTAGATGGAAAGCATTTCAAGTACATTTTTAACTTGATATTGTGGGAGATTACAAGTTTCTGTGAAAATGATTATTTACAGAATTAGTTACATTACAGTTTAGTTTTATTGTAATTTTAAGTAATACTTTAAATTAGCTTTTGTTATTATATCTTTGTTTCATGGTAATTTTAGTTTTTGTTTTTTTTAGTAATGTTCTCATTACATTTTTTTAAATTTTGTATATCATTTTAGTCCATCAAACATCTTTGCCTCCTGAAACTTATTTTAGTTTTAGTAGAGTAAAGCTGTATCTCTGTGTTCTACAGCTAAAGTCTTCAACATCAAGATCAGCGGTGATCTGCCAACTTTGGCAGCTCCTGCCAGCAGTTCCTCTCAGCAGAATGAGATCAGAAGCTGGCTCAGATGTCCCTGAAAAATCAACACTAACCAGACAACAGCTACACAGCAAGAGAGATTTCTCCATTTATTTGCAAAACTATTGAACATAGCGTCAGTATGATTACTCACAAAATACAAAAACGAATTGACTGCTTTAAAGCTTCTTAATGAAATAAAAACATGTAAAAGAACATTAGGCTGATTCTGGGTGCGTGATCAGTGTTTCTGCTGGGCAGACACTATAAAGTTAATCTATTTAGATGGGAGTGCCCCTGTTGAGACCTCGACCTCGACCACCATGAAAACCTGCAAGAAAACATTGAGAACACTGAATTAGAGAGATGTCAATCAGCCAGAGAGCTCAGCAAATTTTATATTTTAACTAAATGAACAATTAATTTTTTTAAGGCACGTTTCTACAAAACATCCAAACGTTCGAGTTCAAACATGAATTGTTGACTGAGTAATGACCTGACACAAAGAAAAGCTTTTGTATATGCATTTCAAAATATCCTTTGCTTCATTAAAAATAAAAAAGCATCAAATATATCTGTTTACGTTACTGTATGCGAGGTAGTGTAAATAATATTCTGGTTTGAGTGCAAATAAATGGGTGCATGGACTGTGTCTGTAAACTGTAGAGAAGATGGAGGGATTGATGGGGTCTGCATTGCTAACCTCTTCTGATAAACCTCCGGGGCAGCTGGTGCTGGGGAATGAGCCGACTTGCAGGTTTGACCTGTCCTGTACTGGTGCTACTAGTGTCTAAAAACAGAAGAAAAAAGGAGTGATGCAGAACGATAAACAGGGTTATGTTTGTATGAAATCAGCATGATGTGAAATGTTTGAATACCTGCAGAGCTGGACGTGGGCTCTTGGCTGGTGGAAGGCAGGCTGGAATCATCAGACGGCTGTGCAGATTCCATCTCTGCCTGGCTCTCTAGACATGCCTCACTACTCACCCTGCACACAATTATCATAATCCAATTATATAAGCATTATATAAACATTTTAACTTGTATATTTCAGTGAACCACTCCCTTAATACTGACAGTTATGGGTTTGTTCAAATTCACAGTTATAAAAATGCTCATCTTCAGATACAATGACACATGAAACACTGCCCACCCTTCACTCTCAGCTACAAAGACGTCGTCGCCATCATCTCCCGGCACAGCTTCCCCTGGGGCCGTCATACTGCCAGTGGATGTGCTCACCATGGGAACGGACTGAGAGGCCGTCTCCGACACATCAGACGGGTGGTTCTCTGTAAACACTGTCACTGTGAAAAAATGAATTAGGAGTCAGATAATGTCAAACAAACACTAGACACTAGACACCGAGCAGATACTCACCTGGAGCTGCCACCTGTAGAGGGGTGGTGGGCACACTCCTGCCTCCAGACTCCTCATCATGGGTGGGCAGGAAGAGAGGGCACTCGTACATGCCCAACCCTACAAGTCAGAAAACATTTACCATCACTTCCATTTAATTTAATTGTCTCCCCCCACCCAATAAAGTTTTGTAGAAGTTGTTCCTAGTTAAATATTTCACAACGCAGCATTACTGTGATTTCTTTACTCACCTCCGTGTGTAGCCAGATGGCTCAAGTCAGAGTGAGACGAGCTAGCCTGGGGTATCATGTCTTCCGGAGGGCCGAAACGGAAGCGAGGTACACCGGCCACCTGAGGGGAACTGAGATGAGATCTATTAAACAAAAGGTTTAATGATGCGTCCCCTCCTATGCTATGAAATCAAGTAAAAAGTACTCACTGAATTGCCTCTGCGAAGCCATCTGTGCGGTGTGGAACCACAAGGGTGGGAGTGCTGGGAACCATCCTGTCATCATCATCAAAGAAATGTTGCTGTAGAAACAAAGACTCGATATAAGTAAATATGAAACTAGTTTATATCACTAGGTGGTGCATGGAAAACTCACCATGCTTCCGATTCCAGGTGTCAGCTGGGGTGCCCGACTCATTGAGGGCCGTCTGCTCTGTCCTGGTTGTCTCTGGAAGACAGAATACATATGAATGAAGGATCTCTTACCTTCCCCATTGCAAGTATATGTCCCCAGCATGGTTTGTTCTCTATACCTGGCTGATGGGGGGGCCCAGCTCTGGTACTGGGTGGATGTTGAGACGTGGGGGTGGGGTGTGATGTGGTCTGCGGGGGGGCTGGGGCAGGCGTAGGCCCAGGGAGGAAGTGGTGGTGATGCTGGGAAGTGGCTGGTGCTCCCTCACAGGCTCGGCAGTAGGGAAAGACTCCAGGGTGCTGACGCTAGTTTCACCTACAAACAAATGAAAAACATTTTTTAACCCATCTGAATGCATTTTTATAAATACACATCTATAGAGAAATACACAGATGACAGCTTTTCTATGTAATTCTGTGGTTAAAGTACTGATTCATAAGCTTTAGGGGGTGAAAATGTATATAGTGGTACAATGTATTGACTAATAGTAATTTTAAAGATAAAAATGTCTCAGTGCCTCAATGACTTAGCTAGTCCTCACAATACATTATTCATGGATTTGTATTAGCTTTACCACTTTGAGAATCTGCCTGTTTCTGGATACAATCAGACACTTCTTGACTTTCTTCATCGTCGACACCAGGATCCGCTGAACCTCCGCACTTTAAACACACCATAACGCATGAGCAATCCATCTGAAGTACAGACTAACAAAAAAAGCATCATCAAACATCAAAGCCCCATTGGTCACCTCTGCCTCATCCCCCTCATAGCCATCTCCGCTCCCGCTGCCTTCATTACTCTCCTCTGCCATCCCTCCATCGCCATCTTCATCATCCTCCTCATTTTCAGCATCATCATCTTCATACTGTACAAAGCAGGAATGGTTAATACAAGTTTATGCCACCAGCAACTTCAGGTGCTTCTCAGACTAAAACACATACACTGACCTGTACAGTCTCTTCTTGCTCCTCCTCTTCCTCATCAGTGGCGCTGTCCGTCTCTATGACGATTACGTCCTCCTGCCTGTACTCCTCGGGCGAGTCCTGCCCACTGATCTGAGATTCAGAAGGCTGAGACTCGCTCACCTGATCCATTGGGACAGACTGAGACAAAGACTCATCATCATCTCCCTCTCCTAACACAGGATAGGGTCCCTGTAAGAGATGAACAGCCAAGATCAGATTTACTGATTCCCAGAATATAAATAACAAAACATAAGAGGTAGAGAAAACAGCTGGTACCTCACTGGCATCTAGAAGCTGCTGACTGTCTGAAGCTTCACCCATTGCATCGTTGCTCTCCTCTGTACCTGAAGCATCCTGCAAAAGAGCAATGTGTGGGAGGATCAATCATCCAAAATGTAACATTATAAAAGAAGATACAGGTACATACACTGCTAACCTCCAGACACACGCGCCTTATGATGCGGAGCTTCTTGGATATGGGGGGTTGCGCGGGGTCATCCTGTGTGGTGTCAGTAACCTCACTGGAGCTCTCCTGCTCCTCCTCACGCACACGCTTGGGCACAGATGAGATTGCTGTCGCTGACACTGACATAACATAGCAAGAAAGACAGACAAGTAACGTGTGTTATGTTCTTGAACTTGCATGTGGAACTTGGTGGTATTATTTGAGTGTTTATTGTACCTGTGCCAAAGACAGCTGTGGAGGTGGATGGTCTCTCCATCTGTGAGCTATGTACCACCTCCATAATAGTAGCTGTTGCTTCCTGACTGGCCTGCTGTTGAGTAGGCTGGACAAAGGCGGTGGCTTGACTCTGCTGCAGGCTAAGCATTGGCTGCATGGTCTGTATGTTAGGACTGGTCGAGCGCACTGTGCCGCTGGCGCTGCCAAACACAGTCACATGCTCCACAGGACCCTCAGTGGACTGAAGGGCTGATGAAACAAACCAATGTCACACCAATATAAAAAAACTATGCCAAACAAGTAGAAACCTGCAAACACAGATCTAGAAAAATTTTATGGGAATGGGAACATCCAGCCATACCTTCCTGTGTTTCAACCTGCGTGGTGGGCATGACTGTAGCAGTAGGGGTGGTCACTGGAGCAGGCGTTAGCATTGGACGGATGCTTGCCCTAGGGGTGGATTTGCTTCCCGCAATTGGTGAGGGTTTACTGGGGGCACCAGCGACTGGTGTGGGCTTAATGTTAGCTGTGGGGGGCTCTGATGTGCTGGCACTGTTAACAGATAGAAAGAAAATACTGAAACTTTCTGGAAATAGAGGAACACCATCTTGAGTATTCAGCTATATATGGACTTCCTTCCGTTACCTTCCTCTGTCAGCAGCAGGTGTGGGTTTGAGAGTGATCTGTCGGGCTTCTGATGACCTCTGAACCTCCTGAACCTGCCAAATTGTTTTGTCATAAATTCTGAATACTAATTTAAATACTTGATAAGATAAAGTTCAACAGGTTTATTATGTGATGTACAGCTCTTGTTGTAGACATGCAATGAAAACACGAATTCAACACATCTGGGTGATATCTAGTCAGTGCTGTGTATGTAGTCCTGTACCTTGCTTTGACCAGGCTCCTGAGCTTCATCTCTCTGCTCCCCATGTCTCTCCTGCTGCTCACGGAGGTCTCTCAGCTCCCTCTCCTGTCGGCTCAGTCGGCCTTCATACTGAGACTTAAGTGCACTCATCCTCACATCCATCTCCTCTTTTTGCTGTTTCAGCTCCTCATTCTCCTTTGAAAGCTGCTCCTTAGCACCTAACACAGACTCACGTTTACCTGCCTAATCGAGAACCCCACACCAACTACAATTCTTTAAGACCCTATTAACCCTTTCAGCCTTAGCATTAGTGGTTAGGTAATTTACTTGGACCACTCACTGTTGAGCTGGTTGATCTTCTGCTTGGCACCCATGAAGGCTTTCTTGGTTTTCTCCTCTTTATCTGTGATCTGCTGTCGGAGCTGCTCCTCAAGGTTACTCTTCTCCTGTAGCTCCGCCCTCATGCGGTTGAGCTCTGGCTGCACCTGTGCCAGCTGTTCCTGCAGGCTCTTCACCTCTGCTTCACGCTCCTGGACTGTCTAAAAATGCACAAACAAAAATCACTATATTATATATGTATTTTATTTATAGTGATGGCTGTCTTATTTAATCGCTTAGAAAGTCATCACACACAAAACAAAGGACTACTTGTTAAACCTGCTCATTCAACAAAAGCCCACAAAAACACACTTTACACCTCATCGTCTTAAAAGTTAGTAAGCAACACTAAATGACTTTTCATTAGTGAGCCAAACCAGCCATGCCCTTAATGGAGCTGTTTACAGTCACACAGGGATCTGGTAAAATAATCAACATTCCTGGCTCTGTAAAAACAATCAGCGAGGCAGATTCTCATAAACACTTGCATAACAGCATCTATACTACAGATATTTAAGTGGGACACATTAGATGAGATTTTGAAAAATGCTGGTAACCAAACAACACTGGCCCCCATTGACTTCCATTGTATGGACACAAAACCACAGAGACATTTCTCAAAATATCTTCTTTTGTGTTTCTCAGAAGAAAGGGTCATATATAGGCCCTAATCGAGTACCTTCTGCATGTTCTCCAGTTGTGTTTCCAGCTCTGAGGTTTTGCTCTGAGCCTGACTCAGTGAGTTCTTCAGGTTCTGAATCTCCTGCACGGAGGCCTGGCAGTCTTCCTGCACCTGTGCTGGCTTAGCAGCAGCCTCTGCAACCAACTATCAAAAAAACAGACAAAAACACACATATGAGACAGTGGTAGAGATGGCACTTGACAGTTTACCAATAATTTGCCCTGGTGTACCTTCTCATGCTGTTCTTTGAGTTCCTCATACTGAGTTTTGTAGCGACGGCCAATCTTCTTGACCTGTGTGATGGTTTTGAGTTTCTCCTGAATTTCTACAGTCTTGGCCTCCAGATTCTTTTTCAGATTGTCTCTTTCGGTGGTTATCTTTCCTATGTTGTCCTGCAGGTTCTGCACCTGGCTTTGAGCTGCGCTGATAGAAGCTTGGCTCCTGTTTAGTAGCGAGAACATAGAACGCTCTTGATCACGACTAAGATAAAGAAGAGAAGATTTTACAGTTAGAGGAGTTGAGAGGATGGAACTGACCTGGCCACCTCACTCTTCAATTTGCCTGTCTCCTCAGTGAGCTGCTGGATGCGTTTGAGATGGGTTTCCCTCTCAGAATGTAGCTTCTTACTTTCCTCTTGATCGCTGTCCTTCTGTTGGCTCAGCAGTTGCTACAGGACAAGCATTTACATTGATCAAATAAGCAAAAAACTCTTTAAATATTCTTAAGAATCATATGATGCACAGAACTTCATGCACAAGCAGGGAGATCCTGAGACCTGTGTGCGAGTCTTCAAGCGCCTGACATCCTCATCCAGGAGTCTCTTCTCAACCTGCAACATGCCGTTCTTCTGACTCAGCTCAGCGTTAGATTCCTGCAGGGGTTGAATGTCTGCTTCCAGCTTACGCATCTACAGCCATGACACAAGATTCAAGGTCATACATTCATACAGGACCTCATCCTAAAACTGATATACATGGAAATATCCATCTGTGTGCTACTGAGAGCTTGCCTTGGCTTGATACTGCTGCAGTTCATGCGCCAGTCTGTTCTTCTCATTCTTCAGCATCTTGTTGGTCTCAGTCAAAGCACTCATACTCTCCATTCGCTTGATCATGTCTTCCTGCTGTGACAAGGTCTTTGCAGTAACCTGTGGATCAACATATTTTATTTGTTGTGCTTTAAAAATATATCAAGATACAGAACTTTAAAGGTGATGTCACCTTTTCAATACATTTTCCCATTCTGATTCCCCTAAAAGGTGCATTAAAATACATTGCTGTTTGCCTGAGTTTCGACATAGTAACACTGGTGCTAAAATACGAGTAACGACCTGTAGTTTTTCCCTCTCTGCAGACAGACTCTCCTGTAGTTCCTTCAGCTCTCCCTCCAGGTACTCCATGCGCTGTTTAAAGCGTAGAGCCTCCACCTGTGCCACCTCCATTCGTGTCTCAGCGATCTCTTTCTCCCGCCGAACAAACCTGTGGGGAGCGGGAAGCCACAGTGAACTGCCTTACACTATACAAGACAGACTGCTAATGGCACACGCCACCCATCCCAAATATTTAAGATGTATTATGTTTGATACAGTAAAACTGGGAGGATTTCCACCTGAGGATCTCCAGGATCTGCTCGTGAGACTTGCCCTCTTCATTCAGAGAGATGTTCAGAGTGCTCTCTTTGGCTGTCTGCTGTTGGGCGGAGGCAGCCATCTTGCTGCTGAGGCTCTCCATCTGTTCGTGGAGCATTGTGTTCTGTTTCTGCAGCTCCTCTGCTCTTTTTTTCTCTTTAAGCAGCTCCTCCTGAGGAGAAAAATGTTTAAAATGAACCTAAAAAGCTTCTAATAATAAGACTTCCTCCCATCTACCCTAACAAACCTCTCACCTTCAGTCTCTTCTCCTGCTGCACCCAGTCAGTGCGACCCTGACGTAGCTCAACCGTGGCCTTTTGAGCGTTCTCCTCTTGCTGCTTTAGATTCTGCGCTGACATCTGTGCCTGCTTCTTAGCGGCCTGTAGTGCTTCCACATCTGCAGCATGCAGCATAAGCTCTCGCTCGTACTTATTCTGAGCCTCTGCAGCCAACTTCGCCTAAAACCCAATTTAAAATGAATAATAGTAAACAGATTCAAACAACTGATTGTCTTGTGTGGATTGTGTAGACCGATCTTATCACCTGTAGTTTGCTGTCCTGCGTGGCTTTCTGCTCTTGTGCCACTGCTGCTGTAGCTCTCTGTAGGGCATCCTGCAGCTCTGTCTGCATATCGGTCACGTTCCTCTTCAGCTCCTTCACCTGGGATAGAGTTTCATTTTAGAACTTTGCCCTGAACAACTGCCAGGGACAAGACAGATGACGTGAGAGTTTCATACGTGTTCTTCAATGCTCTCCACAGCTTTCATCTTCTCCTCCTGGAGCTCTAGTTTTTCTTTCTCTGCCTCTGCCAGTCGGGTCTCCAGCTGCTGGCCTAACTCTCGTGCTGCCTTCAGTTGGCTTTCAGTAGACAACCGTGCCTGCTCAGCCAACTGCAGAAAACATACTGTTACTTTCAGAACTCAAGACTTCCTGTCCAATTTATACATAATGTGATACACATGTATAGAAAGACACTTCTATTATAAAAGTCGTGGGCAGTCGTGGCCCAGTGGTTAGAGCATTGGACTCATGACCAGAAGGTTGCTGGTTCAATTCTCAGGGCTGGCGGGTAACGGCTGAGGTGCCCTTGAGCAAGGCACATAACCCCCACTTGCTTACTATACAAAATGTACAAATGTATAGTACAATGTAATGTAAGTCGCTTTGGATAAAAGCGTCTGCCAAATGCATAAATGTAAATGTAAAATGTAAAACATCAGATGATGTCTCAATGTCCCAATGTTACCTGTTTCTCTTTGTTTAGAGACTCCTCCAAGCTGAGCACCATTGATCTGTACTGCTCTACACTGGTGGTGGTGCTCTCCAGGCGTTCCTTCAGATCAGAGTTCTGGTCCTCTGCCTGTTGTAGACGTGCACGCAGCTCATCCACTTCCTGCTGAGGAACGCCAGGAGGTGCAACTGTAAACGACAAGAACAAGTTTATCTAATGCACTACAAAAGTCAAGAAACTAAATGTAAATATGCTCCTTAACCAACCTACTGCACCCTATCAAATGTAAACTTACCTCTAGGTAATGTTCGGACAGGTGGTTTGGGTGTTGTGCTCTGGTTCTCATTGTTGTTCAGTTGCTGTCTAAGGGAGTTGACCTGCTGTTCAGCAGTTCTTAGCAGCTCCTTAGTCTTTTGATGTAGTGCTGTCTGGGTCTCCAACTGCTTCTTAGCTTCCAACAGCTTAGCCTAGCCAATAATAGAGTAATTTACTTCCATAAGTTAACTGGGTGTAAACAATCCTTTTTGTCCTTCTGCTCTCTCCAAACATTACAGATCTTCTTAGTATAAAAAAAACCATCATCACTGCAACATTGCACATTCCCTTACATCTTGGTTGCGTTCCAGCGTGTGTCTCTGTTCTACCTCCTGCTCCAGTTTCTTCTTCAACTGGACAATCTCCTTCTCCAGACGCTGAATTTGATTATTGTAGCGCTGCTTGGTCTCTGTCTCAGAGCGCTCCATAGTCAACTGTAATATGACAACATTTTTAACCAAAAGGCCACAAAAAGTGTTTTAACAAAAAGTGTTTTAACAAAGTGTGGTTGACATGTGCACATAAGCAGCACCTGAATGGATTTGAGATTGGTTAAAAGAAGGTTCTGGTTTCGCTGCTCAGTCAGGATGGACTCTTTCTCCTGGGTCAGTCTGTTCTCCACCTGCTTCAGAATGTCTCGTTCCTTACGGGTGTTCTCAACACGCAACTGGCAGAGAAAAACATTTACATTTTTAGCAAGACAACATCAGGTCTTAATGAAAACATGCAAACTTTCCCCCCAAAAAAGAGACCCACAATTCTTTTATCAGAAACTCTTGCATTAGCTTGTTTTTTTTAATACCTCAGCCATGGTTAACTTCTCACTGGCCTCTCTCAGGTCTTGGGTCATTGTGTGAATGATCTCCTCCTGTCTCTGATGAGTGGCCGTCATCTTTTGATTCTTCTCCCTGAGGGCTTCAATCTCTCGTCTGAAGCCATTCACATTCTCCTGAATCATCTCATACCTGCAAATACACACAACAGAATGGACAGGTTGGTTAATAGGAACATTTATGTTCAACAGCTTCACTTCACTTCGACCTGCATGAAACAATTCAAATCACTCCTGAATGGATTTGAGAGATTTCAGAGATATGAGGGTTGGCTCACCGTTTGAAAGCAAACTCCAGCTGAGAGGAAAGTTTGGCCTTCTGTGAGAGCAGGTCGGACATTTGACCCTGAAGCCTCTCTATCTGTTCATTCAGAAGTCTGTCATTTTCGGCCTTTTCTTTTTTATATGTCATGAAGGCATCATTTATCTACGAAGGAACAACATTTACATAACTGATTAACATTTTGGTTGAACTCTTTAATGCTGAAAGGAACAGAGGTGGTTGAAGTGTATGTGTAAAGGGCGATTTATGGCCCTGCGTAGGACCCACGGCGCCAGTTTTCATTTATACTTGTGCGTCGTTGTCCGCAGCAACAGGCAATGACTAGTCAATGTCAGTGTCCACAGGCGTTTTGCTTGTGTAACCAAGACAAAGGCCGTAGAAGCAGCAGCTTGTTGTGTACATTGTAAGAGGAGCATTTGCAGTGATAGCGGCAGGTAAAGTCACTTTTGTTGCAACTTGAGTTGTTAAATATAGAAAAACGAATCACTTATTTGTGACCCTGAATTCTTGTGAAGAACATATCGCGTTCGACTTAATTCGGGGCTGCGCAGATTGCTTGTATGACATTAAAAAAAAACACGATCTGCTTGTTCAGGTGTGTTTTATCAGAGGTGGGGCTAAACTCGACAGGAAATGGATCTTGCTAGACAAATTTGAGTATCACTGCAATAAAGGAACGGAAAGCATTCCCGACCTGCAGTATCATGATATCTAGCATTACAAACTAGCATTACAACTAGCATTACAAGCCTACAAAAGCCTGGAGGGGTACAAATGGAAACAGTCTAATTTTGTGATAAATATTCAACTTTGGAGTATGACTGCTAAAACCTGATTTGTCTTCATTGGAAGGGTAAGTCAACTGTGTTGTTAGCTACCATAATCGACTCTAGCTGTACTTGTTTGTATAGCCAGCACAGCTAAATCGCTATGAGTAACTTTACAGATATTGTGCTATCATAAACTACATATAAATAGAAAGCTTATTTATTCTGCTTTCATATATTGTAAATATCTCAGTTTCTAAAAATGTAACCTTGGTTTTGTTGTCCAGGTTCACATTAAGATAATTCATTCGGAAATGCATATAAGTAAACGCGATGCTATCACAGAGTTTTTTAACCTGAGGGAGGGGTTGAAGGACCAATGACAGCGGTGGCACACTGTGTCACAATGGCGCGCAGTTACATTTTTGGAGAGGTACGCGTTGGGCTACGGCGTAGGGTATGGCGTAATCAGGTGGGCTATGGCGTAAGTCTGATGCACAAGTAATAACCGGACTTTACCTGTTTGAGCGCTGCTTTGGCCTGTGTCGCCTGAACAGATTCTGCAGCCGCAGACTTCAGTGGTGTAGATCTGGTGGCCATGACTCCTGGTCTGCTGGGAGTGGAGGCCTGAGATCCACTTTCAGAACCTGTGTGCAGATATCAGCAACTTAGTAACATGCTAGTTAACAGCAATCAAAAGCCAATGGAAAAGTCAAGGCAATGTCTTGTAATGGGTAAGTTTTCACCTTGTGTTGGAAGCTCCACTCCAGCTGTCTGCAGCAGTATGCGGTACATGTCTCTTTGCCGAGAGGCCGAGTCAGCCAGCTGCTTGTGGTGGTTCAACTGTTCCTTGATCTGCTCCAGCTCCTTCTGAACCTTCTCTAAACTCTGTTCCAACTCAGTTTGCCTGAGAGAGCACAGAACAATTATTTTACTAATCTTCATACATGAGTCAAGAACATATCAAGTCTCTTAATGTAATATTAATGCAAGCTTGGTGATTTAGACAGTACCTGGCGGTCTTAGCCTGGGTCTGCTCCCTTTCTCTCTGCTCTTCTAGGTCTCGGACCTGGGCCAGAAGGTTCTGGTTCTGCTGTTGAAGCTCCTGGACGCTACGGAAGGCCACTTGCCGTGAGCCCTGCACCTCCGAGCTGCTGCTTACCGCAGAGTTCACGTCCTCCCGCACCACCTGATTACCACGAGATTCCTCCAGCTCCACCAGTAACACACGCACCTAAACCATTCAAAGAAAACAAGAGAAAAATCCATTTATCCACAGAATCTATGGTTCTTTCCAGTTGTGTGTGCAATATGCATCACTGTATCCAGTGGTATATGTGACTCACCTGTTCAGACATGTCTACTAACTGTCTCTCTGATTTCTGATTGTCTCTCTCAAGCACCAAAGCTCTCTTATTGGCTTCATCAGTTTCTTTCTGCAGCCGATGGACCTCCTAGTAAATAAGACAGACATGATAAACAGGTGAATGTCTGTCAGATATACCATTAACATTATGCATCGCTCTTGCTATCTCTCATGTATGGACAAACCTTCATGGCTTGCTCCAGTTTATAACAGAGGCTGGTCATGGATTTCTGCATGTTCTCATATTCCTCTCGTTGGCGTTTCAGGATGGGAGCCTTGGTCTCCACCTCCAGCACGATCTCATCTAGAACCTTATTCACACGCCTGTTCTCCAGCTTCTCCAGGTGCAGATGATCCTGTGCCTCCACAAAGGCATTATACAGCTGGAAGCAAATAGTTTTCCACAATGTGGATATCAGTCTGGTGCATTGCTAAAGATGTGAAAAATGTTAAGAAAGTAGTTCTTTCATACCTCCATGAGCTTCATACCAGGCTTAACAATCTTGGCTACAGCAGCTGCAGTTGGGGACAGGTTTGTCAGTTCTTCTTCTGTGAAAGCTGGAACACCTTACAAAATACACAACATAGACTTTGGGATTCACTTAAACAATCTGATGTATTTCTAAGTAATATTTCACCATAAACTTATCAGGTTACACTAATATACCATGAAAAAAATTCTAAAGCAAAGGCTGTAACACTCAGGCCACTCATTTTATACACATTACCTCTTCTCTTAAAATCTGCCAGGCATGTATTAGAATTCTCAAGCTCTTTCTCCAGATTCCTGAGTTTCTCCTGTAGCTCAGACTCCGCTTTCTCCCTCACACTATGCAGCTCTGAAAACTTATTTTCTGTGACTTTATTGACTGTTGATGAAAATAACAGAACTGCCATCAAACACCACATATCATATGAACTATCACTGTGAGTAGATGAAAGAATGTTTTTATCTTATGCTTTAAAAAATTCACACCGTAACATTAAAACATAAGGTTTGATTTGTCTAAACTTGTTTCAATCAATCTCATAGTTTACTGCACAAAAGTGAAAATAGTTCAGACCGTTCACTGCTTCCTTCAACAGTTTGTTGAGCTCTTCTACAGCTCTGTTAAGCTCGGCGTTCTTGGCTTCAGAGTCTGCGGCAGAATCCTGTGGACAAAACAAATGGGTTGAACTCAATTGTTCCACACGCTAGCATTAAAGACTGCTAAACACATGCAAGATTTACTGACCTTGTACAGGTTACAGAGCTTGAGGTTGGCATTCAGCTCATTGCGGTACTTCTCGTCCATGGAGGTTTGCTGGTCTTTGGCCTGAAACAACAAAATTTAATATCAAACCCATTCAACACAAAGTGCTAAACCAAACATGAACTTGATATTAATGATGTGAACCTCCTTGAGCTTGTTCATCAGATCTTCAGTACTTTTCTGCAGGCTGTCATTGTTTTTCTTGAGCGTGTTGACTTGATCCTGAAGCCTGGTCATCTGATGAGTTTGATGTACATATGATCAATGCACTTAAATGATATCATTTCAAATTATTAATAGAGCTAAGCATCTCAAAGTGGTCACAAACCTCTCCTGTCTTGCTCTCTAAAGAGCACTTGAGCTGCAGGATCTCTTTCCCCTTCTCCCTGGATAGTGTGTACACCTCATGTGTCTTGTTCTTTAACTCTGAATTCAGCCATGTGTTTTGGTTCTGAAGAAGCTCTTTTTCTTGTTCCATTCTTTTTTCACGATACTGATGAGAAGGAATCGATAAAAACAAAATGATCAAATTCAAACAACCTGAACTCAATGTTGCACTACACAGATTCTGTCCAATGACTTGCTTTCTATAATAAAAACATCCCTTGTACGAATACCGATTGCAAATCAATGGCTTGAAAGCTACAATGTATACTTAAGACCACGTTTAAACAATGAAAAACTGAAAAGTTTTGCGTTTTTGAAAAGACTCATCACAAAAACAGACAAGTCCTTTAATATGTTTTGCTCAATCCTGCCCTTCAAACTGGATGCACATCAATCCCTAAGGAGTCATTCCTTACCTGAATAGAAACCTCAGATGACTGAAGTTCATCCAGTTTAAGCTGGAGCTCCATCTTGACTGTGTTGGTCTCCACAAGTTTGTCATTGAGTCTTTTGAGATCCTCTGTATAATAAACAATTACGTTAGCAACAATCAAACTGAAATCAAACTTGTGTGAATGACATCTTTAAACAGATCCATAAATAATTCATACCACTGAGATTTTCCACTTCTTGAGATCTCTTTTCAAGCAAACGAGAGAGCTCTCTGTTTTCTGCCTCGATTTCATATTTGGCCCTTGGTGGCTTACTCTGAAATAGAAAAACATTGGAATATTTCCTATATCTTTAACTGGTCAAATATAAAGGTGTGTATGAATCATGAAGTGTGAAATTCACTTACCTCATGTGTTGTCCCCTGCTCTTCCTCTATGTCTTTTAACTTCTTAAGTTCTTCAGCTTTTTAAAAAAAAAAAAAAAAAAAAGCACAAGCTCTGCATTAACAAACTGTAGTGTATAACAATACACAAACAAAGGAACCATGTAATGAACTTACTTAGTCTGCCATTCTCCTCCTTAATACTGTGATATTCTTTACTTTGGGACAAAAACTGCTCCTGACTCTCAGCTAGTTTCTTCTCGAGATTAAAGAACTGTTGCTCTGCAAGTATAAACACACACATAAATCAATTTAACCAGGTTAGGGTTATGAAAATGCATTTATTAACAACAAGTCAACTAGAAAGCAAAATGTTGTATTAGTTGTCATTTTCTGTATCAAGAGTTCTGTCAACTGAACACTTCAGATACAGACAGCAAAACAGACAACTAATAAAATAGCTTCCAATAAAAAGCAACACGTATCTTTAGTCAGAAACAAGTTTATATAAGGAATCACGGAATTGTCAACCAGAATCTGCGTCAGCTGCAAAAGTCTTGGTGAAGCTAATTTGTGAAGTTGCTGTTTTAACTGACTCACCGACAACTTCTTCACCAAAGCTATGGCTCAACAATAACTGGGCAATAATGCTTAACTTAAGTAGTAGATAGGCAATATTCTACATTTTGAGTTGTTGAATGATTGAGTGATCTGGCCTGCCTGTTGTTGTTACCTACCACAGTCTGCTTTATATTTCTCGTTGTGTGATTTTAGCGAGTCTATTTCTGTCTGCTGGTCGCCAAGAACCTTCTCGAGTTTGTTCTGGATAGCTTTGGGCAGTTTGCTTATTTCAGTTCTCTCCAGAGCTTGCTGCAGAAGTGCCGCCATGTCTCCGGCACACTGCATCAGTTAGCAATAGCGGCTAGTTACCGTTACATCATATTTGTGCGATTGTAAACTGTCGCAGGACTGAAGACGGGTTGCCCAAAAGGCTGTTCGACTTCTAGCGGCGCTGCGCAGATTGATCAGCGGATAACATTAGAGTACCGCGAGAGCGAGTCTACAGTAGGGCTTTGGACTCACGCTCGCGATACTATGATACAATATGCAGATTCGTCTGCGCAGCGACGCGTAAATTCCAACACGCCTCTGTTGTCGTGTATTTGGTGCGACGACATGTTTTGTCACACGTATCGGTTCTTCTGAGTGCTCATCAGCTGTGTGAAGTGTGCACGATCTTAAGGTACGTTTGCAGATTTTTTACTTCAGCCCGTAAAACCGCACACTTGCTGTTTATGTGTTTAAAGAAATAAAAAGAAATAAAAAGTATTTTAGTGTTAGTCTTTAGTTAATAGTTTCCACCATATTGCACCACTTCTGTTAGAGGTTTTTTTAACAAAGTCTTAGAAACAACTGATGCATTTAACATGTCTCTGCATTATTGGTTCAGTAAAAAGTCAATATGGTTTATACTTTTTTTGCAGGCAGAATGGGTAGAAGCTACATTGTAGATGAGGCGGTGGAGAAATTTCTTGGTGAACTTCAGACAGCACCTGGATCGTGTGTCACAGGACTCCTGACTGGTCAAGTAAAGAAACCAATCCAAAATTGTCAGTCATATAGTAATCTTTCTTTAAATTTGTTGTTGTGGCACCTAACCACACGTCCTTGTCTTTTCATAGTCATCCCCTCAGAGAGATTTTGTAGTGTTGGCTGTTCCGACTCCTCATAGGGAGAGTGGGGGTGCTGCAAAAGCTTTGACTGGGGGGAGTCCACTGGACTACATTGATGTGGAGTGGGTCACAGAACATGCCAGACAGGTGTGTAGCCTGCTCTCTGCCGTCTTACACTGTGGCTTTGGGAATATAATGGTCTGTACAGTTAAGGATTTTCAGTGGCATGGTTGTAGGTGTCCCGCATGTTACCGGGAGGTCTCAGCATCCTTGGCCTGTTTTTGGTAACCCCACCTGAACTCTCTAAAGATGCCCAGAACACTCTAAAAAGGGTACGTCTCATGTATAGCTATCAACAGGTTTTTTAAATACTTTAAAAGATCACAGACTTAAAATACCATTTCTGTGTTTTGTAATATATAGCTTACATTTGCTGTGGATAAATATATAACTAAAGGAAGACTATGGGAACTCACAGAGGAGGATGTGACGGATCGCGTCACACTGCACATTTGCTCCAAAACAAAGAAGTATCCTGCACAGAATCATTATTTCCCCCCTATTTTTCTGTTCTAGTTTAAACATATTATGCTTGTACTATAGTAATATTTATGGTTGTCTGATTCTTGACTTAAATGTACAGAGCTGTCTGCAAAACATTTGATGTGAAAGATCCAAAGGTGGGAAACACTCTTTTAGCTAAAAAGTAAACCGTATACAAATGAAAATGAAATAGTAGGGGTTGATATTTTGCTTTGTATTATTGGCTATGTGTACTCATACAGAGTCAATACTGGTTTGCAGAGTTCTGCCAAGCCAGCAGATTGGAAGTATCAGACAGGAGTCTTGTCATCCTGGCCCATGTTGACCTGCTCTGTTGAGCTTGATTTGCTCATCCCTGTGACTGAATCTGCTTCTAATAGCACAGACAAGTGCATACAGGTGATAACTAAGGCCATAATTGTATTTTTTGTGTAGGTTTGTACAAAACGGTGTCTAAAAACATTTTGAAATTCATTATTATTTGGTACTCTGTGTCCAGGATGGTCTCAGGAAATGGGCCAAGCAGATTGAGGCTGGTCACTGTCTCATAAATGGTAGACAGGCATTAGATGATTCGGAACTCTTTTCAGGACAGGTAAAGGCTTATTTCTGTTTTGTCATTCTTAAATTCTGGATACATTTTAATTCTGGATTGGTGCTGAGACAGACATCTCTTATTTTTTAGAAAAAGAACCCAAAGATTACCCAGCGTCTAACACTCCCAGCACGGATCCTTGTCTCTGATGTGAGTACTCTTGTCTTTGGAACAGTATTGATGGGGTATATATATAAAACTAAAATAATCTCATCACCACAGGAGCAGCCAGAGATAGATGAGAGGTCCAGCGCACAGGTTAAATTGTGCAGTGGTTCGGCGAGGGTTCGAGGGGTGGTTCACTGCAGAGCCTACATCCACAACAATAAACCTAAAGCCAAACATGCTGCACAGGCCAGTAAAATCTGCTCTCATTGCCTAATGCTTTTATTTCAGTATTTTTTCATAATAGCTCAATGTAATATACAGTGGTTGTTTTCACATGAACAGCATATGGTCGTACATTGTTTGTTCTGTACCAAACACTTTCCTTATTTGCTGTTGTTTATAAAGTCAGTGCTGGTGTTTAATGTATTGTTTGCACTTGTAGGCCATTAAGAGAGACATCATAAATACGGTTTCCTGCAGAGTGGAGATGTTTCTGGAAGATCTTTTAATAAGCGAGGGAAGTCACAAAGGTACTTAATAAACTTTCAAGAGATGTAAAAAAAAAACACTTTCAATGTTTCTTTGCAAACATAGCACTGACCACTAGATGGCATTCATGTTCTGTTTTTGTAATCAACACTAAATGATTGGCACAGTAAAAACTAGTTATTCAGTAGTACTAGTATATAGTAATAGTTAACAAAAAATGATGATAGCATGATTCAGGACATTAATGAACTTTCTTTTTTTTAAGGTTCATGCAGTGGGCAGCAGGCTCTTCCTCGTCGTGTGTTTGTCCCAGTGCCCTGCTCTGGCCTGTCTCTCTGTGACTACATGTTTCCAGATGAAAGCACCGCTGATGTGGCTGAGCGTTTGAAAGAGATGCTGGACTGGGACACCCCAGAGGGGGACATAGATATAAGTTTGGAGACCAATCACAGTAAGTCTTATCAAATTTAAAATTAGACCTTTGGAAATTATTTAATTATAAAGTAGTTTTTAAACAGCAGAATGTACTTTTTGTAATTATACAATTGTGTTAGAATGTATTACTATCAGGCCTTTTATGTAGAGTTTTATTGTTGAACAGTCAAGAATGTGAATAGGTGTGGGGCTTAGAGAATGCCAAAGGATAACCTTTGTTAAAATGAGCACAAACTGTTTAAAAACGTTTGACACACCCTGGCTCATTTCCCCTCCACAATAATAGCCAGTTACGCCACTCTACCTCCTGTTCGAACCTGTTTTAGATAACTGCAGACAAATGATTTTCCATGTAGGGTAAAAATTCAAAACATGGAAAAGGTAATATTGCTAGCCGTAGGCAACAGAAAATCTGATTCCTTTTAATTCCAGGCCCTTTGGGAAGTTTGGATGATTTATCGCTATGACAACATGATATCAGCACTTTATTGGAAATACTACGGAACTTTTTCTGTCTGCTTGGTGCTATAAATGTACAAGATCCAGTGATTAGAATGTGCAGATTTTACATGTTTCTTCATGTATTTCAGATTTAATTGACAGTCACAGTGGTGATTCCAGTAAACATGTCACTTCAGAAGTTGAAACACCCAAAATCCAGAAAGCCCCCCAATACTATACTGGTAAGTGTTTTGTGATATTAATTTCTAATATCTTCTCTTTTTCTGTCAGTATTAATTTTTAGTAATTAACGTAATAATGATCTGTTTATGTCAAGGCCTAATCCTGAATGACCAGTATTTAGAGTATTATTGTCTATAACCTATGTTACACAAGGCTTGACATACAGTCTTAATAATAAATTCAGTGTCAATGACTAGATTCATGTTGCGTGCTAGTTGGGTAGATCACAGCAGATCATCTTTCTTCATGTGATTCTTAGACTGCTTTAATTCTCACAGTCCTATTGCCACGTCCCCCTATCTGATTCATTCAAGTCTCCCTCTCTTTCCCACAGGTGTGGCAGTAGCAGCAGCTGTTGCTCTTCTTGCCACGGCAACATCCCTCCTGTATTTTAATGCGTAACATTGAAGACTACATGTATGTATGAGTGTATAAGCTTGTGTGTTTGAGTAATATGAAATTAAATGATCTTATATATGATTTCAAATCTAATTTAAATGAATATTATGCACTTTAGGTTATTTAGAATGAATGATTACTACTTTAAAGGCCAATAAAATGAGCTGTTTACTTCAAAATAAGTCCCCATTGATGTTCCATAGTAGGAATAAAAATTACTATGGAAAGTCAACAGGGACTTATTTTGAAGACTTTGAAATGGCTTGTTAAATGATATTGAATTATTTGTCATTTTTGTTCAAATCTATTAAATGGGTAATTCAATTTTATCACTTTTTTATCAATTTTTATTTTCTCCATTAATTTAGTTTTTGAAAGCACCCTTACTAGTGGCATGTGTTCACATGTGCTCATATAATGACAGATGAAAAAAATGTATCATCATTTTCCTAGAATGTCTGTGGTTGTCTTGAGTCATTTTTAAACCATGTCTTTTCTGGCTTCTGCCAGCTGCTCAGCATTGAATAAATACAGGAACCAGTCCATTGCATAAAACAGAAAGTCCCCCTGGGCAAAAAATATATTTGAGTTTATCTGTTATGATTTACAAGAAGTAATTTAATGATGCTTTTAACTTTCAATTAACTAAAGTAAAACCAATATTTAACATATCATTATTATGGGTATCCGTAACATAATCAATTCAATACATTCACCTATGGCACATTGCCCCATACTTCCTGGCAAACACACGTGAGCACTCTCACAATGCATAATTCTGTAATCGTGTAATCATCGTGATGTTAGATGGCTGCATGTCAGGACGTGTTTTACCTACAAGGGGTTTTATAACACAAAACTAACCATACAGTCATCAAGACATAAAAGAGAAAAGTGCCACTTGCCTGTCTGTGTCTACATACAAGAATGTGTTTCATGTGATGGAGAATTGCCACATATATAGTCACACATTCTTCTCATGTATATATACATATTTTTATTTTTCAGGAAGCATTTAGCAGCTTAATACAAAATAAAGTAGAATATAAATACTGTACAGTGTGACTATTTAAATTCCTTGTTAAATTATTTAAAAACTTAATGTAAATGAGAATAATAGTGTACCCTTGATAAAATTATGATTCATTTCAGCTGTAGTAGATTGTTAAAAATGCTTAAATAAATACCCGGCTCAAAAAGTTTTGAGCACTATGCATCTCTATCAGTTAGACATCTAGGGCCGGATTCACAAAACGGTTCTTCAAACAAAATATAAGGTAATGTTTGTAAGAATGTTCCTTCTTAAGAAGTTCTCAAACATTTTCTTAAGGACATCTTAATTTTTCATGAGAATAAAATGACATGCTTTGTAAATAAATCTTAAAAACATTTAAAACGGTCTCAAGACGGGTTTTTTTCGGGAATACAAAACAATCCTAATTTTCTTCTTAAGAATGTTTTGTGAATCCACCCCAGGATTCTGGTAATTCATTGACACCTTTTGACGGATCATTCCACGTCAGCATTCTCCTCTTCATCAGGACAGGCTGCAAACTCTTTTTCTGGTAGCAGACCGTACCCATTCAAGAAATTCTCCACGTCTGTGGCGAAGAACTCCTCGTTCATGTGCTTCGTAACGCACAGGAAGTTACCGAGCAGCTCTCCGGCCTTGTACACCAGCAGAGCGGGCAGAACGTCGTCTGAAAAGCGCTCGCCCGCTCCTGTAGCGGAAGCCAGAATGCGACAGAATTTGACGCTGGGATACTCTGCAGCCAGACAAGTCAGGCAGTTGTTGAGCGCGTCACAGCCTTTAATCCCTTCATCATAGATGTGCACCACTACTAAGGTCAGATGATGTTCTTTCTCAATTACCTCCAGAAAAGCCTCCCCACTTTCCAACTCAAAAACGGTATCGAACGTGGGGCCAAAGCTCAGGCGCTCGTGCATCTCCTGCATACACTGCTTGCGATACTTACGCAGACAATTTTCGTCCTCCTCTTGGATCATCTCGTATTCCTGCATGCTCATCTGCAGGTGAAGGTAGACATATAGTTGAATAACTGCAGAACATCTGAGCTAAATCCTTATGCTTAAATTAGGGCTGTCAAAAGATTAATCGCATCCAGAATAAAAGTTTGTGTTTACATAATATATGTCTGTGTACTGTGCATATTCATTTTGTATTTATAAAAACAAACCCATACATGTATATATTTAAGAAAATTATAAAATATAAAAATTAATACACATTTAAAAATTATTTCAATTATTGGTAAATGTAAATAAATACATCTAAAATTTCCTAAATATATATAGGCTTACATGTATGTGTTTGTGTTTATAAATACAAAATTAAAATGCACAATAAACAGACATATTATGTACAAACTTTCATTCTGAATGCGATTAATCCTATCTTAAATGCATTGTAGACAAATAGTCACTATGTATGGATTTCTAGACTAAAAACATTTCTTGATGAGTTCTGGGAATGGGATGAAGCTAATATCGTCAATGTCCTTCTGAAACATCGGACGTCCAAATTCGCTGTTTTTCAGGGAATAGAAAACACCACTGGACTTTTTAAATGATTAAATACTGTGTTGTCAAAAAAGTTGAAAAGCACTCTTGAATACTTTTTATTGGTTAGATATTTGTGATTTGTCGATTATTCACCTCGATATTGTAATTGCTATTATTACTGTCGATTAATAGATTTTACTTTGACGATTTGAAATGTTTTATAACTTTCTGTGAAGCTAGCTGCATGCCATATTCTTGCTATAAACATCCAAAACTAAATAACATAATGTAAATAATTATGTAAATAATTTTGTTGTCAATTAAAAATCTAAAACGAACAGCTAAAGGACATGTCAGTCAACGTATTAATGTATTATATATATAAACACAAACATTTATTTTTGAAATCAGTTATGATTAATCGATTTGACAGCATTTTATCCTTAAAAACGTTTTTAAAAATGTACCCAGTACCAGGCTCCATATGTGCCACTTCTTACTTTTGATTTTGACTTTTTTTAAATAGTGAAATCATTTACTAAGAAAGGAATAACGAATGTATAGGTGTGTCCAGAATTTTGACTGGTAGTGAATGTAAGCTCAGGCTTGTTAGAATCTGTGTGTCACAACTATAATTAAACCTCTGAGGTATGTTATTAAAAAAAACGGATGGTTTATGAATCTGAAATCGAGTTACTTCCTCTCATTGTTGTGGTTTTATTATGTTGATATATGTCTTATGTTTACCTTGCGGTTGATCTTTTCCTGTGTGTCATCATTACTGGATTTGGGGTTGGACATCTGTCTGAGGAGCTCTCTCTTGTTGGGAGGGATGCTGTCGTGGTCCTCACTTTCCAGTTTGAACTTTCTCCAGTCATGAATGACCCCTTTGGGCCCTAAGATGCATAAAAACAGGCCATGTTATTGCAATTTGAGAGCTTTAAACTGGATAGAAGATTTTGTTATATTTTATAAAGAAGAACTTGAGCATCATGAAGCTTATGCTCTTTATTTGCTATTCATAATGGTTGCATCAGTATGGTGTGGGATAGTCCAGTATTTCCTCAGCATTATTGTACAAATGACTAGATGTTAATAAGATTTGTTTTGCAGTAAAGGTGATAGTTTTTATTGTTGATTTTCTACCTTGGCATTAGCAAATAAACCAATAGACTGTGTGCTTTCAAGTGGTTTATAGCATCTTTCACACATGTTTCAATCTGTAGACTTTTGCCAAACCTGTTTGTGTTGCTGGCAGTTCTTCATTCTCAGTTGACCCTGACATGATTTCACTGGAATCGTCTAAAAACCTGTTAATAACAATTTGTGAATGACAAAACAATAAGGAAGTTGTTGCACATCAGTGTGTGCCTGTTTTGTGCAACTTCCTCATAACATCTAAGAAATTCATTTAATTATGAGAACAATGACAAGTGGCTGACATTTTATGCAGTAACTCCTTTTTTATCTTTTCAGAAAAGGAAAATTGTGTTGGCTGGTGTAATTATTTTGATGTCATCTATTATACACAGTAGTTCAATTTTCGTTTATGAGATGCCGAAAAGGTCAAACCTTGCTATAATTATCCAGGTTGAGGTGGAATTAGCAGATTATTCTGTTGTAGTTGATGGATTAGATTAAAATCTGATTATGTTGTGTTGGATAGGTTTCTTTTGAATGGAGTACAATTGGGTGTTTTCTTGTCAAAGTGCATTATCTTGCTATTTGCAAAGACTTATCAATTAACAGTTACATCCTACCAAAGCTTTAAATAAAAAATGTGCATGCCAATGATAGGATTAGCTGGTGATTTACCACTGAAATATGCTGATTGTGTCATTTCCTACCTGGATACTATGAGCAATACAAACTAGAAATAATCTTTTCTAATAATCTTGTCTTCTACATCGTCATTCCTGTACAATTTCACCCATATTCTTATAACAAATTACATACATAACATTCATTTTTTATATATTATCAATACAACATCGATATAATTTTAGTCGCTCATTAAAACATTTTGCAGTCTTTATCAAGTTAAAGCCTTTCGGACAGTCGTGTCACTGTGGGGTCTGTACTGAACTGGGTACTTGATAATGTGTACAATATTAAAGAATAAAGGTTCTTGAAAGGTTCTTTACAGCGATGCCATAGAAGAATCATTTTTAGTTCCACAAAGAATCATTCAGTCAAAGGTTCTTTAAAGAACCATATCTTTCTTACCTTTTTAGAAACTTTCGCCACAAAGAACCTTTTACAGAAATGTTCTTTAGATGTTAAAGGTTCTTTATGGAACCATTTAGACAAAAATGGTTCTTCTATGGCATTGTGGAGCACCTTTATTTGAAGAAATATTAAATACTGTTTTTAACTGTTTATATCTGTGGTGACCTATATGCTACGCTATAATTACAATACAATATATAAGGCTTAATCACAGAACCGAATAGTCAAAATGTAATTCTTACCTGACTGTTTGCTGTCTCTATCTGTCTGTTCTCTTAAACAAGTTTACTCAGTTGTGGTGGGGCTTTGTCTGCATGGACATCATGGGTATATCTGAGTAATAATTTGGTGTCATGTAATAGGATTACTGCAGAGGAATAAGCTTGTTCTGATTAACATCTCCAGGAGATATAAGTAGACAAAATACTCGTTCCAGGTCATTTGGATAACAAAGTGTGAACAGGCTGCTAATTTCAAGGCTCATTTTAATTTATTTAAGTCATTTGGGGGTGATTAAAGATTATTATTTCTTCTGATCCATACTCCATCTCACTTCACATTGTCTTACTTTCTGCAAAAGGCAGAAAACTTTGATCCAGAAGAAGGCAAAAACTAGCTGTTATGAAAGTCTGTCTGTTTTGTCTGTTTATAACTAGTCATCACTAGATGGTGGTAAAATCAACTTTAAGCATTTTGGAAAAGGCTAGCAGAGCAGGACGTCCCTTAGCACCCCCACACCTGATGAACCATTAGTCAACTCACATGCCGCGTGTCGCTCTGGGCCGTTAACACACACACCCTGTTCTGATACACTTTATTGAGGAACAGGAATGTTCATTATGTCTTCTGTCCTTATCCTTTCATAACTGTGTTATTATTTATTCAACAGGTGCTGATCCTGTGCTAAGAGCCATGTTATGAAGTACAGAAGGAAGGAAGTCTGCAATAGTGTTATTATTCCTTTATTCACATTACACACTGCCAGCTCAAAACTTTTCTTCCACTTTTCTAACCATCCATAGTGAAGTCATCAAAGATTGAAATAACACTCACTGTATAGAGGAACAGAAATTATGTAGTGACCGGTCAAAACAGGCCGTGTGTCTGTTCAGTTGCCTAGACTACTGCACATTGTATTTTGCACACAATTGTGTACAAAAACTATTTTACATTTAGTCAAGTAATTTAAACCTTGACTGTCCTTCAAAGGCAAAATACACCTAATATGTCACTTCAAAGTTTGTTGAATGTCCAGCTAACTAAATGTGAATATTATGGCTTTATAGTTTAAATCAAAAGGTTTTAAGACCATTAGAAAAAGAAACTCAGTCAAGTAAAAAGTCATTTCTGTAAACGCCCACAGGAGAATGCCAGCTCCTGGCACAGTTTATGTTGTTGTGTAATAAATAAAAGTTTGAGGAAATATAAATCTCCGCACTTACCACAGGCCCACTGGAAACCTCCTTTACTTCCTGTGTGTATGTGTGTGTGTGGTCCATTGCTGACCTCAGATGGTTTTATCATAACCTGTAGTGGAAATTACGCTGTAAACACAACTCACCACTTCATGAGCTCAGTGCTGGATTGTCTAAACAATCTTCACCGGTCAGGAATGCTCAAGTTCGTGCAAAGTTTGTAACAAGAAAGGTTAAAAGAGTGAAACATATAGTGACTAAGATTTTCCCATGTTATACTCGGCTCTGGATATGACAAAAATGCTTTTTGTTAATTTTAGTGGGGGTTCCTGTAGTGATGGGTAGCTCCATGATTTTTCATAATTTTATTATTAGATAACTAGTCTTTTATAAATATCTTTCAAAAGTAAAAAAGATGCCTCATTTCCTCATTTTCTCTTACTGTATACAAAAATATATTTGACACTTGTCTAACTTGTTTTTTTACTCTAAGCAAATCCCTCAGTGCATAACTTCTGTTTCACAAGTGAGACCTGAGGTCACTATAAAAAAAATTAATTTGTGGCAGTTGAGTTTGTCTGAACTTGTCTAAATGAAAACACTATATTGTACAGTAAATGCTGTAAGCAATCATTTTATCTATCATCACAATATAAAATGAGGAACTTCTTTAGTTCATTTATATAAGATGACACATCTATATGCAATGGAATTTGACATGGCTATGATGGTTTATAAAATAATTTACATTAATTGTTTTAATTAATTTAGTTTTGTTGAAATATATACCTCATTGGGAGTCTTTCATTTTTAATTGTACATCCTTAAATTCGAATCTCATTTACAATTACAATTACAATTCTGGATCAGATTTTAAATAAGACCAGATTTAATCTAAAACAGAAACAGAACTACATGCTATATAGTCACTTGCATCCTGTGGGCATTACAGAAGTAAAGCTTAAGATCAAAGCTGAATCCATCCAGCATGTGTTGCTTATACAATGCTTAGTATTAATTGTCATCAGGTTTTCAGAATGAATGCCTGGTTGGATACTGTCCACAGTTTTGCTTTAAAATGAAGGCAGCAAATGAAACTGAAAATTTAGAAATGTTCAGTGTTAGGGTTGATTATTTTACAATGTAGCATATGCTGTTTTTTGGACACAAAAATGTGTTTTCAGAATAATGACCATGGCTCTTTTTTGGCGGTCCTGTAATTGTTATTCATTTGTTTTCTAAGCTGTTGGATGATGATCCCGGAAATGCTGTAAGCAGCACAGCATGAGCTACTCTCTTACATAATTCACATCCAGTTACAGCAAGTGGTGGCTGCATTTTCCAATATTTCATAGCAGATTAGTCGACGGTTGATTGGCTTTAGAAGATACTAGCTTTTCACAACATTTGCTCTTCTGTGATGTCATTTAAAGATCATGTGCAGGTTATCACACACTATGTTACTAGGTTATCATAAACTGTTAGCAAATGTACACATTTGTTTGATATTCTTTACCCACAAATTATGTTACCACTAATTTATTTTTCTTAAAGGGATAGTTCCCCCCAAAATTAAAACTCTCGTCATCATTTACTTGTCATTTTAAACCTATATCACTTTCTTTTTTGTCCAAATGCAAAAATATATATTTTGGAGAATTTTGGAAACCAAAAACCATTGGTTCCAATTGTATTGTACATACATTGTATTGTATTGACACAACACCAATGCAAGTCAATGGGTTTTCTGTTAACATTCTTAAAAATATCTAAAATATTCTTCAAGATTTCTTCTGCAGAAGAAAGAAAGCCATACAGGTTTGAAAATACATGAGAGTGCACAAAACTGAATAGGAATGGGGTGAACTATTCCTTTAAGCAAACTAACTCTTGTATCTTTTCTGTCTTTCGAATGTTGTCTTCTGTGTCAATATAGATAACATGCTCAGAACTTATATTCAGGAAAAGGCAGTAACGTAAAGCAGACAAATTTCCATCTTTGACATTTCCCGTATTTTGCAAACCCCCCCCCCCCATAGGTGTCTGAAACGCTCACTTTCTCTTTTTCCCAGGCACTGTGCCATCTACACAAACCACAGACGTCCTCATTCCCAGCTTTGTATGAAATGCCTGCTGTTCTTCCTGGCGTAGAATCAACCCCAGAATGTGTAGACAGTGACAAAGCCCTTTTTCAGAAGTTCCACAAGCACAATCTGCGACAGCTTTGCTAAACGCAGGTTTTACTGTTATTACAAAATGAGCAAATTTATCATAGGAGCTTTTGACTGGCTAACAGTAATTCATGAGTAAGGGGAAGAAATGTGTTCATGCCCCATTGCTGTCCATACAGTGAGGTAGAGAAACCAGTTGGTGTAGACAGCAAATGTGCGATGACATTCCCAGACACCTTATTCACTTATTTCAAAAAAACAAGTTAGTGAACAAAAGTATTTCACTGCAATTTCATCAATGGCCATTTATTACATCTTTGACATCCTAGCTGAGTATACTGGCAGTAAGCACAAAAACCTGTCAGGATCTTACACCCCACACAAAACAAACAAAGAGATCTGTGTCCCTAGCAACAGGCCTTGCCTTAAAGATTAGAAAAATGCATGCCGGTTGTACCCTTACAAGTCCATTTCTGTACATCCGGTCTGAAATCCAGCCACTCCTCCACTGCCTGCATCAGATGTTTAAACATGTGCCTGCTCATGTTTAACTCTTAGAGAGATTGTAGGCTGAGAGAGTTTCCATCCTGTGCGTCAACAAAATAATGAGAATTTACAAATATTTTATACCAATAATTAAAAGTTCATGCAACTTACAGTATTTTAATAATATTTTTATGGTTACTGTATTGACTTTATGACACTACGTTGTGTATGTTTGTGCACAAATTAGAAGTTTTTTTTGGTACATTTTTGTTGGCTGTTTGTTGTTTGTATAACCTTGGTAACAGTTACTTTTGCAGTAGTGTTATTATTGAATATTGATAATATTCAATTAATTCAGATTTCATAGGTCATTTTTTGAAGTTTCATTTGACCAGTTTTGTAAAGGTGCAATGTGGAAGATTAAGGAGGCTCTATTGACAGAAATGCAATATAATATACATAACTATGTCTTCAGAGGTGTATAAAGACCTTACATAATGAAGCGTTATGTTTTTATTACCTTAGAATGAGCGATTTCTATCTACATACAGCGCAGGTTTACATGGAATTCACCATGTTGTTTCTACAGTAGCCCTAAACTGACAAACTGCTCTATAGAGTGCGTTTTGTGAATACACTATCACCTTCGAAAATGTGGTGACATTTTTGTACTGTGTCAGCCACCGTAGTGCTTCGAAAGGGAGAGGGGAGCGATGGAGAGAGCCGTTGGTCGCAACTACACCGCTGGTAAATTTCAAACACTGGACCTTTAAAAATCCCATATCATAACAAATACTCCTTATTAATTTTGTGTAGCATTATTGTAGCATTACTAAACTATAATACAATAAAAACGAAACGATACGTTAGGGAAGATTTAGGATTCAGATGCCATACTGGTGAATTCATCTGAAGAACCTCTAGGCCCAGATTGATGTTTATCAACACTGATGAATCAATATTTCCACTAAGACCATTAAAAGTGCCGAAATATTGTATGTACTGTATGTATGGACTATAATAATATCATCTGCCAAAAAATGTGTGTAAAACAACATGTCAATACAAAGATATCTTTGTTAAGGGTCTTCACCTTGTTATTTACATTTATACATTTATCCACATTTACATTTATGTAAATTGGATAAATTGGATTGCATTGGATAAAAACATTTATGCTTTTATCCAATGCAACTTACATTGCTTCATACTATACATTTGTTTCTGCATGGGATCGAACCCATGACCTTGGCATTGCTAGCTGAACTACAGGATATTGTGCACAGCAGAGCAGTAAAACGTGTTGAAATCTGAATGATATGTATCCATCTGTGTGTGTCAATGATAAGTCTGTCACTGCTTGTTCTGTAGTTTTGGATGCATTAATAAAGCATGTATCATCAGGTACTAATGATGATCTGTGCATTTTTAGCAGGGATTCTCACCTGTAAGCCTTTAAACAAACAGAGTGGTGTTGTGAGTGAGGTGTGTGTTATGTTTGAAAGGGTATGATTGGGTTGTGTGTCTGTTGCCATGGCGTAGCTGTGCTCACATCTTCAGCCACGAATGTAGCATCAACAAAAATCATGATGTCATTTAAATCACACGGTAACCATGCTAAGCTGACCTCTCTATTATAAATTGACGTAATTTCTCTATTCAATCAACTTTTCTTATCGGTCGGTTTTCTGCTCTGTCCTGTTTCTTATACAACACACGTGCAAAGAGCGTGATGTGACTTTTGTAAGCCTAACTGCACCAGTGTGTTATCTCGTACTAAAAATCTCTTCCCACTGTCGGTTAAGCCAAAGGAAAAAAAACATTCTTCAGCTGCTATTGTCAGGCATGCTGGTGCATGCATAGAGCCTTGAGCATGTTCTTCCAACGTTTTCAGTAACACCCAAAGAGTCTTGGGATGTCTGTACAATGGGAGCCCAGCACACCTTTAGTTTAGCTAAATGAAACTACTCATTGTCTTTGTCAATATTTTTGAGCTTCAGTTTATTGTGTAATAGTGTCACAATATGAATTTTCTAATATTAATTACTGCACATTGCTGATAGAAATGCAGAATTAAAATACAACTGTCGCTACAACTGTTTTGCTTTGCACATGCTTTGTATTATTTATCTTATCCAAAACATGTCTTAACAAATTTCTTCTAGAATTTCTTCAGAGGATTTTTACATACACGCATAGTTTACTGAACAATTCTTCAACAGTATTTGTTGACTCAGGTCAATGCTGTTGTCAGATGTACTGTATACATCTGGAAGAAATATTCTAATATTATATTCTATTTCTTACAGGTTCATTGTAGTCAGCATCTCTGATACATTTAATGTCTATTTGATGTATGCCTTTACATCTGCAAAACATATTTTTTGACTGTTCACTCATCTGCAATGTCTCCGAGACGTCTGCTCTTAGATGTCATTTAGACATCTTTATGATTTAGAATATATATAAAACCGCCCTTGCCAAGACATTTATCAGATGGTTTTACACAGGAGATGTTTTCCAGATCTCCAGATCTTTAGCTGACATCTTACAGACATTCCTGTGCTATATCACATCAAAAAACTTAAAGTCTATTAAAGTTTACTGAGACTTGCTCAGAGGTTTAGGGTAAGGTATCACCACCCAAAAAAGTCCCTTGTAATGTACTAGTACATTTATTTACAAATATAGCTGCAAGCAGCAATTTTGAGGCCAGACATTTTAGCAGCAGATACATAATAACTCAACAAGATTCCACTCTAAGTGGAATAAAAATGACATTAAGTTATAGTATTGAAAATTATAGGTATTATAGTAGTTTGCTGTGGGTATAAAAAATAGAAAATCTGAACTTGTATTTAACTTGTTTTATTTACGAAAATTTCATTTGTACTTAAAATGCATTTTTACATTTTTTATAATCACAGGTACATTTGTTCAAAAGGGCTTTTTATAACAAACAATAAATAACAAAACCTAGTAACAATCTGTCAATTGAAATTGTCCAGCAATAAATAAGCAATTTTTATAAATTAAATAACCAAACAAACAAACAAATAAATAAATAAATAAATAGAAATATAAGTATTCAATCAAGTAAAACAGTGAAAGCACTGAGGCCCTAAAAACATAATGCTGATGTGCGTTTAGAGTTCTGAACTTCTCTCTCTCAAGACAACAGTTGGGTTAATATTATTTTGTGTGGAGAGCACTGAGCTTGAATTAAGATTTTCTGAACTTTGATATTCCACATCAGGCACCTGAAAGGACACCATAGGACAGGGGCCTTTGATGTTCAAGCACATCAGCTTCTGTAGTGAGGCAGTGTTGACAATGTCAAATCCCACTTTCCCACCAAACGTGCTGGGCATCCAGTATTCAGGAGAACAAATAGCATTTCCCATGAGGCCTTTGAGAGAGTAGGGGGCACCCATCTCCACCATAGTCTCCCCAAAGATAGCGTTGGATCTGCCCTTCTCTACGAGAAGACCAGTATACAGCTCAACTGCATTCACATTACCATAGAGCTTCTCCAGGTCAGCGGCCAGCTCTCTGTCTCCTGTTGCATCACATAAGAGAGCTGGGATTAGATTTCAGGTCATCATTTTTATACACACTTTTTATACTAATCATTTAGATCTAGAGTATATAAAAACAGATGCTTGTCAATTTCAAATCACCATTTGTGTCACTAACATGTATTTGTTCACTGTTTATCTTACCTGTCATCTCCTGAAAGGACGAGTAAGGCTTCATGCTGAAGCGTTTCCTGTATGCATTAAAAGACTGATAGCGCATATCTCTGGAATGTTCTAAAACTTTTGCTGCCACTCCCTGCATTGCAGCTGGCAGGTTCCGGCCACCACATACCTGTTCACACATAACAGGAGAAAAGTTAGCAAAGAAAACAAAATAAATGTAAAATGATCTCTCACTGCTTTCTTTCTTTGAGTCAGAACTCACCCTTCCAGCTCTCTGTTTGGTGAAGGCCTCCACCATGTTGCGGATGCCATGTTTTGTCACTATGGAGTTATTAAACACAAACTGGTGGTAGCCATAGACCTGATCCTGGATCTGAAAATTGTCAGGCATCAGTGGGTGCCAGTGATACAGAGTGTTGAACTCAGCTGCGATGCGATTCTGGTACTGAAAACGTTGATGGAAGAGAAGCTCTGGGTCAAACTTGAGCTTGAAGTGGTAGCCACTCAGGTGCTGAACATAGTCTTCGATTACAATTTTGATGGTCTCACCTGAAAGAAGAAAAAGCATTTCATCTCTTGTCACATCCACAAAATGTGTTGAGTTAGGATCATTTTTAAGATAATTCAGTAAAGACTTACCGATAAGGATAAGACGGGCGGTCTGAAAGATTCTTTCATCGTCCCACTCGGGATGTTCTTGCTTCATAATATCACAGACACGATTGTGCTCGCGCATCCAAATGGTAGCATACATCATCAAACCTGGAACCAGACCAAAGGCTTCATGGCCAACAGCAAATTTCTGTTCTTCTGGGACATGAGGAGGGTAGTGCATCTCCACCTGGACGTCTTTCACCAGAGGAGGGTATACCTCACCATCCACAACCTAAAAGCCAAAGACATTTTATTGACTGTGTGTCCTCTAAAAGCCCATATAACTTGTGTGGCATATGTAAGTTTTATTTGGTATGTCTGTTTGTCTCATAATACCTGATACTTCAGTTTGCCATCTTTGAAAAGACGAAGTTTGTGTTGTCTCTCTAGTGTCTCTCCGTAAATATGGCTTAAATCCACCTAAAACATAACAGAATATTTAGCAAATGCATATATACTTTTGATCCAATGGTTTACATGGTTTTGAAAGACACTTACGCCATGACCCAAGGCTTTTGTGAATGCTGGTCCTTTTTTGAAGTCACTCTTGAAGAACTGGTGAGTAAAATGCTGGGCAAAGAAGGCAAACATGAGACTGGTCCTCTGTGGATCAGGGATGAACTGTTTTCTTAACAGCACCTTTTCCACCACCTCCTTTGCATTAGGCAGATCAGGCGTGGGACAGTTCCTGGGCAATGGAGCAAGGGTGCGAGTGTAGTAGGACAGGTTGGAATATGCTTCCCAGCTTTTGTAGTTATACTCTGCATTGTATGTTGGCGGACTGTCAATCAGATGTGACCTTGCTGTAAGTCAAAAAGTGAAGAAATAGTTGTATTATTTGCATTTTAAATATGTTAAACATGAAACTACGGAGATGAAATAAAGTGTTTATTTTGCTTACATGTCAGGATGTAGCTCATTATGGAATTTCTCAAGTAAGAGATGTTGTTGATGAGGTCCCAGATCCATTTGTAATGTGTTAAAATGTGATGCACCACGTTTGGAGCTGGTTTCAAAGCGGATTTAATCCAAGTTCCGAGTTCAGCTGTAAGAGAAAAAGCACAAATCTTTCTGAGTACATTTTGTACACTAGGAATAAAAATGAAAATGTTTTCTACTATGCAAAAACTTACGAGAAGAACAGTTTACACCGTAATATCCTGTCCTGGTACAGTCACATTCGTAAGCATCAGCGCCTTTGGATAAACACACTCCCAGGTTTTGACAAGGCTCTGCACAGCAAGGGTCGTCTGCAGGAACAGTCAAAAAAAGAAAAAGAAAGAAAAGTGAACAAAATGTTAACACTGGTACAACAACCGTAACACATTTTTCTTAACACTTCAAGAGCAGTTAACTTACATCCTTCACAGGGAAAGATCCAAAAGCTTGAAAGGAGGACCAGGAAAATCGCTCTATGCATTCCAGAAGATTTATCTGCCGTATCTGTTGTTCTGAAGCAGAGCTGTGTGTGTTCTGAAAGATCTCTGAAAGTCTGAGCCTCGATGTGCTCCTGTGCCTTTTAAAGGGGGGAGACTCTTGCGCAATGTGTAAAGAACGGCAAGGAAAGTTTACAACGTCACAGGCAGGCCAGCTGCATTTTTTTCCAAACGTTACACATTCTTGTAGATGGAAGCTCACACATAGGCTACTTAAGGTATACAGTACCAGTCAAAAGTTTGGAAACGTTTTACTGTCTGAAATGCTTCTAATGATCCTAAAAATCTTTTTATCTCAATGTGTAATCGAAAAATGTTGGAAATTAACAATATCTAATTATGCCAAATCTTTCTTTCATTAGAAAACAAAAAAATGATTTAGACCAAATATTGAAGAAAAGGCGCCAATGAGAAACTTTTTCAATATTCATAACAAAGCTTCTTAGGGTGATACCTCAAGAAGCTGGCTTATAAAATGCCAAGAGAACGATTTTGCAAATTAAGATGCTATAGACTATTACATAGTTTAAATTTATTTTAGATGTTTTTAGTTACATCATTCCCACAGTTAACTGTCCTGAAAAACTTAATAAAAATGAGTGTTTGCAGATTTTGACTGGTACCGTATATTGTAAGTTATTAAATCCCATTGACTTTTAACTGATCAATAAAACTTTCATTCATGCATTTGTAATTGACTAGAGTCATTCACGATTTAGGCCGTTTGTGTGACTGTGTCTGTAATGCTTTTGTTATGTTACACTTGGTAAGCGGTTTTAAATGTGCTACAGAAATAAAATAATTTTTTTTACAAAATACAGAAATTTTATAGACAGGCAATTTTTCAGGATTAGGCCATTGATGCTTTTGAGGCAACTTGTATATCAGATTTTTCCCACCTCAGACTTGGAAATAACATCTGGAACAGTGCTCGAAGTCGGACATCCGCAGTGAAACGAGGTTTATTCCGACCTCTAAACTCAATCCCTGACGTCGAAGAGACGCGCCATTTGACGCTCAAAATGCTTCCAGTTTGATTGACTGGAAGTGGGACATTTATTCCAACCATAGATTTCAATCCCTGACTTTGTCTCGAACGCAGAAGTAACTGAATCTTTGTGCATTAGCACCACCTTGTGGCCACTCGGTTTTTCATGTTTGATTTAACGTTAGTAAGGAATCGATTTGTTTAGATACTGATCACTTGAAAGCGGTTTGTGTTTATCTGTATTTATATTTTGTGTTTCAGTTGATGGTGTCACGGTATGCTATAGTTTTATAACATCTGGATAAACTTTACCAAAAGTGTATAATATTGGGTATTTGCGTAACACATCATAGACTCTTTAACCCTTTCATTGAAACGTTCTCCATACTAGTCGTGTCGTGTGATTACCAAACGCTTGCGAATCGATTCGATCGAATCCTAGAATGAAACGAGTCAAAAGATTCACGAATCAAGCCCGTTTAGTCCGCCCAGTAGTACGCATTCCTCTCGTCTTCCTGGAATGCCTTCAGTCGGAGAGGGACTAACATCACTTTACCACCAGTGGTAAGTTCGTACGCGTTTGGTTTTTCTTTCAGACAGTAACAACGCGTCAAAAATATTTTTGCAAAAAGTTATATATGCTTTAACTCTTATCATATTTTTCGACATGAGAGAAAAGCTTTGGGGTTCGCCTCAAAACGTCTTTCTATGAACTCTGCATATCTTTTTCAACAAGCCTGGCTGAGTATCATATTTCAACGTCTTGTGCGTCAACACAATTTTTTCTTCCTCTTTCTCGCTGTTCAATTTACAGATGTTTGCCGGACTGTCCTGATAAAAGTGCTGTCCTGACCACTAACTTGCATTGCTGCCAGAATGTCCTCCATAGACCCCTACCAATATATCATAGTAAGTTATAACTTGACTTTGAGAACAGCTGTCTTAAAATCAAACTTTTAATAGAATCAGAGTACATTATATATAGTATTTGTAATCTATATTGTCTTTGGTGACATTTTCCTTGGTCATTTATAAAAAAGCATACATAAAATGTAATTTATTGGTTGTGCATTCAGAATAAAACTGTATCCTTATAGTATACGATACAAAAGGAATGTACAACAGGAAAGAGCTGCGTTTGTAGCAGTATAAATAATTTGCATGAAGGAAATCTAACACTGTGGAAATCCATAAAGTTTATTGTTATAGTTTATTCAGTTATATATAATATAATTGCATGAATATTTAAAAGTTACACAATAATAAATTGATATCATAATAAAAGGTCACTGTGTTTTTCTTTAAAAAGCTTGTTTTGAGTTTATTACATAGGAAACATGGTTCTATTTAGGATTCTCCTGTTGTGCGTTTCCTACATAGTTAAATGAGCTTCCTTTTTACATAGAAGGCACATTTCCTGCCTTTGCCAGTCTAAATCTCCTGCCCTCTTGGCTCATTTATATGTATAGGTCGAGCATCAGTATTCTCAAAGATTAAAATTGACTGTGGTGGGAGCTGAAAATGTGACTAAAGGTGCATTCGGGGATTTATGTGAGTATATTTATCTTATTATAATATCTTATGATTTGTGGCTATATTTGATCAGATAATGACCATACACACTGTTCATATGTTTTTTGACAGTGGACACCCCCGACCCATATGTGGAACTGTCCATTCCAACCACCCCAGATTCCAGAAAACGAACACGCCACATAAATAATGACATTAACCCTAAGTGGAATGAAACCTTTGAGTTCATATTGGACCCCAACCAACCCAATGTTTTAGAGGTGAAGAAACACATACAGAGGACTTTCAGATGATGCTAATAAACTAAGCTTGATTGACATATTCAATACTATTATACTATTTCAATTTGTTCACATTTTATATATATGGATGTCTTTGTCTGATGTTTTTAAGATGACATTAATGGATGCTAACTATGTCATGGATGAAACTCTGGGCACAGCTAAATATTCCCTCTCAAAACTCAAAGTGGGCCAGACAGAAAGAGTGACACTTACTATTGGCAAGGTAAACCACAAAATGGTTAACACCCTGAGTCTGACATAAATGACTTGTAATTTTCAGTGTCTTGATGGTAACTCTTTCTCTCATGACTCCTTCCAGACGACCAAAGTGTTTCTCGACCTGTCCTTAGAAGTGTGGTATGTATAAAGCAATTTATATGCAACACATTGTGGAATTGAGATGGTAGATTTCATTTATCGGACACAATTTCTTTGTTGATTTCAAGTGCGTCCACAGACCTGCGTTTCAGCATGGCTTTGTGTGATCAGGAGAAGCTTTTCATGCAGACACGCAGGGACAGAACCATGCTCGCCATCAAGAAGCTTCTTAAAATGGAAAACCCGCGCTTCCTTCCAGCCTCGCCACGAGAGGTTAACGCAAAGTCACCTCAACGTGCATTTGCTACGCTAAAAAAAGAGATCTTATTGCGAGTGAGTGAGATCCTGTCTTATTGCAGTTCTGTTTGTGCTCAGGTTCCAACCATTGCTATACTGGGCTCTGGAGGGGGTTTTCGGGCCATGGTGGGCTTCTCGGGAGTGATGAAGGCCCTGTATGAGTCTGGGGTGCTTGACTGCGCAACATATGTGGCTGGACTTTCTGGGTCAACATGGTCAGTGTTTGTTTTTTTAAGTCATGATGTGTCTAGAAATGTGTTATATGTATTACTGTATGTTTTATCTGTAAAACAGCAGTGTGTAACAGCACAGGTATCAAAATGAGCTTTTGTAATGACATAAGGAGTTTCCACAGGTATATGTCTACTCTGTATTCGCATCCTGAGTTTCCCGCTAAAGGACCTGGGGAAATCAATAAAGAACTGATGAACAGGGTCAGCAATAACCCGCTAAAACTGCTCCTGCCGCAAAACATCAACCGCTACGTGAAGGCACTCTGGAAGAAAAAATCAGCCGGGCAGCCAGTCACCTTCACCGACATCTTCGGGATGTTGATAGGAGAGACTCTCATTCCAGGGGTAATATATCCAGTGTATGCTGTTGTCTACTCGAAACAAAGACTCCTTTGTATGTTGCCTGCGTGTTACGCATCCTAATGCAAAAGGACTCCATATTTGGGAGGATTGTCCATACGAATTAGGTAGATACTTTTTTAAATAGAGTAAGCCCAATGCATTTATATTTACTGTATAAGTGAGGCAGCACAAGTGTGTACTTTGACACAATCTATTGAAATAAGTCAGTGTTGAATCCGTTTCAGCTAAATATTATTTAACAGAATTTTCTAGTGACGTCTTTAATGAAACGACACAGAGTGTGCTAAGATAAAGATGCAGTGGAAACACAGTACTGATAAAGCATTGAATAAGACATTGCACTGGTTATATTGGCTTATATAAAATATATTTATAATACTATATATATATATATGGGGGTGTGTGAACATTCAACAGCAAGCTGTATCATTGCTTTGTGTGTGTTATTCAGAGGATGAACAGTACTCTCAGCTCCATGAAGGAGAAGATTAAAGACGGTCAGAGTCCTCTGCCTCTCTTCACCTGTCTTCATGTCAAACCTGATGTATCCGAGCTCATGTTTGCAGGTAAGAGAAAGGTTTATGTATGCATTGGTTTTAACAGATTTTATTATGGAATTATTTTATAAAATGACCTGGTAAATACTTAGGATGGGTGTCTGCAGTTATAATTGTGTTGGCCTCTTTTTGGCCACCATGGCACTGTCACTATCTATTTGTTTATATTTGCTTAATTCAGTGGAAAACATGCAAATGTTTCTTACGGTGTCTAAACTAATGATTGCGAAGTCCGTGTGTACGTCCACAGCACCGCCCACAGGTGTAGACGGGCTATTTTTAGAGACTAGTTATTGTGTGTGGGTTGGTTGCTTTCTGTTGAATGGGACCATACAGGGCATTGTTAAGACAAACAATTTTGCTCATCAAAGCAAATCCTATTATCCAGTAGAATTAATTTTAGTGTTGGTTACTGTGTTAAAGGTGGTGTTGATGTTTGATACACTGTTACACACATCTACCCAAAAGAAACCTGTTCCTGAATTGCTCCGCCCTCAAAATAAACACGCTACTCACCCATCATGAGTATATACACCCTTATTGCCATTTGCCTGTGAGAGTGTTATGGTGTTGTGTGTATCGATCCAAATCACTTTGTTTTTGATGTTCTGCGCACATTCATATTGTTTAATATTCAAACAGACATCCAGCAAATATTCATGTTGTTTGTTGTGTGTGTTCATTTTAAAATTTCAATAGCATTTCTCAGAAATGACTTATTCCTCCTTTAACAGGGTGATTTAATATTGTATAATGTATTGAGCATTGGTCATATTGAGCGGTCTCTGTGTCTGTATCCATCAGACTGGGTGGAGTTCAGCCCATATGAAATTGGTATGGCAAAATATGGCACCTTCATGTCCCCAGGACTCTTTGGGAGCAAGTTCTTCATGGGCAGCGTTGTGAAGCAATATGAGGAAAACCCCTTACATTTCCTTATGGGTAAGACTTGTGAATTCTGTGGGATTGATTTACTGATTCAATAAGTAAGTTCATTCACAATGTGAATTAAAACATGCTACATATTGTAATGTATATATTATCTTGTATACTAAAATATCAGGGTTATTCATACTTCCCATGATTCATGTGCTTCAATTTTGAGCTGCTGCCAAAAGAAACTTTTTTTAATGCATCTTATCTGGAATCAAGAAAGCTTATCTTGCACAAGCATCTCACACTCTTGTTTCTGCAAGAGACCTTTAAAAAGAGGATGATTATGGGCTGAAAGTGACAAGTGACTATGAGATTCTCAGTAGAATAGCAGAAACCAGATTTCAGGTATCATCCATTGTACATTATGTGTGTTTGATGCATTAACTGTGTGTACTGCAGGTGTATGGGGGAGTGCTTTCTCCATCCTCTTCAACCGAGTTCTGGGTGTAAAGGAGACAGCCAGCAGCAGCACAATGGAGGAGGAGCTGGGTAAGAAAGATTGTATCTATTCAATTCAAACCTTTCTTTATCTAACTGATATCAGAACTGAGAGAATAAAATTCAGATCAAGCACGCAGTGAAGGGGATAACCTGCACTGTATTTCACGACAACCAGACAAAATTGTTTGTAATATTGCGTGCGTATTGGTGGGGAACTGTACAGCTGATATATACAGTTTGAAAGGTGTGAACATAATAAGACTAACAAACACCCCCACTGATCTGTTACTGTGACGTTCAAAGCAACGCAAGTCAACACAACTTGTCATTTCCACCCTTTGAAAGTGTTACAGTTGAAATGGAGGGACATACTTTTAACAACAAACATATCAGTGTCATTTAAACCCGAGAGGGGAAACTAATAACCAATAGTTTTTGGTTTGCCTTTTACATGCTGCGCTCTGTTGCTTAGGAGTTTGGCTCCTGTTCCCCTATCTCCCATATGGTTTTAGGTCATCTTTCAACTGCCCTGTGTCAAAATAAAATGACACTAACTTAATATAAGAAAGTGTACTTTCATGCACTTTTCAGATATATACTTAAAGTAACACTTAAGTATACTTATACTGACAGAAAAGTAGTATATTTGCCCTATAATTGTACTCACTTAGAATTGAAGTATACCTTTGTCAAAAGATTGTATTCTAAGCATACTTTGCTTGTAGTTGTGTTTACCCTTTTGCTTGAGTAGCCTATTAAATACTTTAGCTTATTAAACTACTTTCACTAGTAGAGTGTATACTTCAAAGTGTGCTTTCATAAACTAAAAACATGCTACATGTATTGTACTGTCAGTATACCATTAAGTTCACTTGTAGTATAGGTAGTAAAATTTAGAAACATAGTTACAAACTAGTTGTGTACTTAATATTTCCTGATGTTATGCCTAAAATATACTTAAACGTGTATTTTTGTAAAATAAAAAGTGGGCTAATTTAGTCCCATAGAGTATTAAAATAGTACACAAGTAGTGGTCGACCGATATGGGTTTTTTAATGGCTGATGCTGATATTAAGAAAGCAATGTGGCCGATATAACACAAATGCAATTAAATGAGTAAATGGGAGACATACAGAAAATTGGTCAAACTTAATGAACAATTATTGTGTATTACATGTCTAGTTAGTAACAGACTTGAACACATGAAGAGGTCCACACATGACGTTATATTAATTGTGGGCAGCGAAACATGGCTTAATATGAATAAAATATAGCAATTTAAACATATTGATACTTGCCATACAAGTTTTGTATCTTTTACACCTTACACAACCCATTTTACTCTGGTCACATTACATTACCAAGTGTTAAAAATGCTTTAAGTCCACTTATCTTGTAAAGGCTTATGCTGTAAAGATGATGCTGTATATTAGCAGGGATACAAATGTGTGTCTCTTGTATGGTAAATGAAAACTTAACCCTTTGACTAAAAAGTCTAGCAACATTCTCACTAAGAATTACACTGACTGCTTGTTCAGTGTAACGGTGTTTGTTAACCTCTTGTATGTTTGGATAGGAAGTGCTGTGTTTAGGTTGGCTTTCATGTACAAGTGTCTCCTGTTTTCAGAGCAAATTAAACCAGAGCATATTGTGGGAGATGACTCAGCAGATAATGAAGAGGAAACACAAAGAGGTGTGAAAAAATGTTTGTCACACACATACACACACACACACACACGCGCTAAATTTAATTCATGGCTCATTTTGGCATATATTTTGCTAAATATGTTGTTTTATAATAAACAAAAAAAGTCAAGAAAACTCCCTGAAATGAAGAAGGAAATCGCTGTCTCTCTTTTGCAGGAGGCACAGAAAGCTCAGAGGTGGAGGATGAGCGCCAGCGTCATGCCCAGGCTAGTTGGGTTCAGCGCATGCTGACCTCCATAATGGGCGACACCACCCTGTTCACTACACGCGAGGGCCGTGCAGGCAAGGTGCACAACTTCATGCTGGGGCTTAACCTGAACTCTACCCTGCCCTTCTCTCCCTTCAGCGGCCTCATGAACCAGAACTCAGTGGATGAGGAGGTGGATGCTGTCACAGGTACTAGTGTTTGGGAAACTCTTTCATACTAACCTTTCATCCAGTTACACTGTAAATGCGTATTCTTCACTGTGTCTTAAAGTTTGCCTAAAGATTATGTGGGCACAACGGATGTAAGATAAATGGAACAATAGACTGAAATCTGGAAAGAACTTGATAAAGGGATTTCAAACATATGCCGCTGGAGTGACGGGAGAGGGGAAGTTAGTCAGCTTTAAAAACTTCTCACTTATACCAACACACCCACCTGCAGATTATCTTTTTTCCTAGAGGTTAAATACACAGAAACACCAGAGCACACCACACATGAACCAACTTTACGATCAGTTAAATTCAGAACTCTTTAAGTGGTGTGTTAAGGTTATGTGTCATTCTGCTAAGCTTTATAATTATTGATAATAATAGCGTTGTATGCCTCAGTGACTCAGCAGCAATGAACTTCCTGTTGAGAGTTGGGTGTGAGCAAAAGATAAGCTCTTAAAAATGAATCTTATACATGGAGATCACAGTAATGTGCAATAGTTGGTTGCAACATAAAAATGTCAGGACTCATACGCAGCAGAAAAGTATATGAATTTTGGTGATGGCATGCATTGCATCAGGCTTTTTTGTATAGCTGTGGATTTTGGCACGCTCTTCTATGTACACACAATTGTGACATGATGTACAAATGTGTAAAAATGTATTCTCAGTTTTTATCATTTTGTAGAATAATGAGAAATAAGGAAGTGGCCCTACAAGCCACAGTGGTAACATTGAAGTGTACAGAGTGAGACTGTGGTTGTCTTTTGCAGATCCTGATGAGTTTGAGCGAATCTATGAGCCACTAGATGTGAAAAGTAAAAAAATCCATATAGTGGACAGCGGCCTGACCTTTAACCTGCCCTACCCTCTCATCTTGCGGCCTCAGAGAGGAGTGGACCTCATTATCTCCTTTGACTTCTCAGCCAGGCCCAGTGACTCCAGCCCACCATTCAAGGTGAGTGTCTAACCTGAGACTTCAGTCGTACTGGAATGTTAGTCATGAGTGTTGTGCATGCCTATAACTCTGAGAATTGTATGAATGTATCAACAAATTTTTACTTCCTTTGACTTCATGGTTTCTCCACCTTTTCAAGCTCAATAGAGAAAAAATAGACTTGTTTCTCAAATTATTTATTTTGTTTTGTTCTATTTGTGATAGGAGTTACTGTTGGCTGAAAAATGGGCCCGTATGAATAAGCTGCCGTTTCCCAAAATCGATTCCAAAGTATTTGACCGAGAAGGTCTGAAAGAGTGCTACGTGTTCAGACCTAATAAGGGAGATAAGAGCTGCCCCACTGTCATTCATTTTGTCTTGGCCAATATCAACTTCCGGGACTTTAAAGCACCAGGTGAGAGCATATAACTATAACACGTTCAGGCATTTTATTTTTTAATATTGATGTAACTTGAGATGTAGTGTGAGTCATATGAACCGATTTAGTAAGGATATGGTCGATTGATTCACACCAATGACTACTGTGTTTGATTCAGTCTGAATCACCTTTCGGATCAACTGATTTATTATTAAAAACACATCAATTGAGTGATTCATTCAGCACACTGAGAAGGTTTTTTTTAAACTTTTTAACTATACGGGGAAGGAAATCTTCATTTTCTTTACATTTTTGCAGTATTGACACATTAAGTGCACTCTTTCCCATGACAATTATATATCCATTATGTCATTATATACTGAATAATGTATTTATATCTGTATATAAAAAACAACAATTAATGCATTTTCATGTCTATTACTTTGCAGGAGTTCCCAGAGAAACAGACAAAGATATCGAGTTTGCTGATTTTGACATATTTGATGATGCGGCTTCTCCTTACTCCACCTTTAACTTTAAATACTCCAACCAGGCCTTCAAGAGGCTGCATGATCTCATGGAGTTCAACACGCTCAACAACATTGAGGTGCGTTTTACTCATTCACATTCAGTCTGATAAGTGACTTTTTGGTCTTTGTCCTACATGATTTGTTGTGTTTTCTGTTTAGGTTATAAAAGAAGCTATTAAAGACAGCATTCTGCAGAGACGAGAGAATCCTTCACGTTGTTCCGTTTCCCTTTCACTTAGTGAGATCGAAAACAAGAAGTTTCTGAAACGGGATACCAGCAACGCAAAGAGGCACACCTAACAGATAACTATGCAGAAAAACTACACAAAAGCCTCAAGTTCTGGTTTGAGACTGCATTGGTTTTGCTCTGTTGCTGATTCTGAATCAGATTGTTCATGAGAGTCTTTAGAAGGCTTTAGAAGACAAAACTGGATCAACCTTATTACTGAGATTCAACATGTATTGGTTTACAGTGTCATTTTCTGTGAACTTCATTTCTAAATGCTCTTTGAATCTCTGTGAGCAGATTCCCTTACATCTTTATGTTCATGCTTACAAATCTGGTTTACTTCTCTAGAAGAAGCCAAGTACTGTGGTTTTTAGTTGACGGTTGAGGAGCTAATACTGCCGTGACAGTAATTTACGGGCTCAACAATGAATGAACGTCAGGACATGCTGTTCTTTATACGGTTTTGGCTATGTGATAAGAAAACAATTTATGTTCTCCATTAAGTTCTACTGTGACGCACCTATGACTAGTAGATTGCGGTAGGCCTTGCCTTCAAAACAGGATTCAACTCATATTTTAGTGAAACATTCTTTGTTTTGAAACTGGATTTAGCTGCCTTTATTTATTTTTTTTAGAAATGTCAATTCTCCTTTTCAGGGGGTTAGAAGAATAAGAAGGTGATATATCATCTTACACCTCCCACGCAGAATTTCACCTTTTCAGGAGAACAGATACACATATAATAGATGACACAGATTACATTTGTGTCGCACTGTGGCATGTGAGAGATAAGAATAATCTAAATCCAACTTTACCTCCATAATAATTCCTCTGGTTTACATACTTTATGGTGAAAGTGTACCTTAGTGGGGCATGAATCTTTTTTTAATGGCTATTATGTTTATTTATTTGTATGCTTATTATGTAGTTGTAATATTCAATGTAAGATTTTTCGTAACATCTCATTTAGTCGATTCGAATAGTAACATGCACAGAGATGTGCTTGACAAAGTTTTCTTAACTTTTCTTAAAGAACATTTTGGCATGAATAGCTTAAAATGTGAAATATATCAATCAGAATCAGTGAGGGGATACAGACTGGAAAGACAGCTAAAGTGGTCAAAATAGACCGAAGCTTTAGAATGCACTTTAAGGCCAAAATAGCCACTGACCACAGAAGACCACATTGGCATAATATTTACATATATGTTTTCTATACATAATAAAATGACATATTAATGAACTGTCTGAGGACTTCATTTACCAAACTGGGTATAAATGTGCAAAGCATTCATACATGCATAGAAAGCCCCCTAGCGGCTCCAAGCCGAATTCACATTTACATGTCAACTCTTAACTCAAGGTGGAGTACTTCTACAACTGTATCAGTGCCTGTATTTGACAATTAATAAATATATTATTTAAGCATTATTATCACACCTGGTATATTGTATTATTGCTTTCCCATTAAACATTGTTTGTTTTGTAATTGCTGTATGTCCTTGGCTCGGCTTTCCTGTGGCTCAGTGGTTAGAGTGTGGTGCTAGCAACGCCAAGGTCATGGGTTTGATCCCAGGAATTGCACATACAGGGAAACAAATGTATAGTATACAGCGATGTAAGACGCTTTGGATAAAAGCGTCTGCCAAATGCAGAAATGTAAATGAGCTGTTAAACTGTCCACTGGTTTTAGAAAAATATTCCAAGTAGGCTCTTGCACATTCTTTGGGAGTGCAGAACTATGAATGTTTAATGGGAAACCAGGTTTGGTAATAATGTTTAAACATTGTATTTATTACATGTATTTTACCGGAACTAATAGAGCTGTGTGGAAATACTCCATCTAGTGAAGATATGACACGTAAATGTGAAATCATCATGCAGCCACTAGGGGGCTTTCTATGCGGAAGTCAAAAAGCAACCGGCCTGCTTCCTGAATGTACAGGGACTAGTCTGTATTATTTTCTCTTACATTTTCTGATTTATTGAAACGACCATGTCGAAGAACACTGTGTCCGATCGATTCAGAAAGGTTGATATAGATGAGTACGACGAAAACAAATTTGTCGATGAAGAGGACGTTGGAGAAAATCAACTAGGTCCGGACGAAGCTGAGGTGGATTCTCTCATCAGATCATATCCTTGCAGACTTTTCTAAGGTTACGTTTTATGAACCTCTGCCATTTTGCATAGCATTTATTTTTCAGTTTCTAAAAATACTTGAAATGTAAGTGCTGGTATAATTAATATATTCATTGTTATATTGTTATATTCATTACTGGAGTAGACGATGGGTGTGGTTGTCACTTCATTCATTAGGCGAATGCAGGTTTTAAGCACACTCAACTAGTTTTGATTTCTTAATGCAATTCTTTAATATGCTTTAACGTAATAAATGATCGCTGTATTGGCTAAAGCATTCTGTGTGTACAGTTTAATCCTATATATGTGGTATGACTTTTTAATGGGGTTGCTGCAGAAACGCTTCCGGGTGCCGCTCATTTCCGGTGGCAAGCTTATAAAAGTCACAAAATAGGTTTAAGGACCTTATGCATATTCATCAAATTAATATACATCAGTCGTGAGATGTTTTCCTTAGTGCATTGTACAGGTAACCTGATGGGGGCTCTGCAGGCCGTACTGAAGAATCCACCTCTCAATACCAAGAATCAGAATGTAAAGGTGAGTACAGCTAGTGTCAATCAGTTCAGCTCATGCTTTCTGTACAGTGGAGATCCAATTCATTACATTAGAGCTCTGGTTTACTCCAGTGCTTTATAAGCAGCTTACACTGGCTCGGTGTGTGGAGTTATTTAGATGAATGATTTATTTCTAAATTTCATTGTTTTTGCAGGACCGGGCTGAAGGCCTTGTGTTAAAAGTACTCAGCTCTTTCAAGGCAAGCGATATAGAAAAGGCGGTTCAGTCTTTGGATAAGACCGGAGTGGATCTCCTCATGAAGTACATCTACAGGGGCTTTGAAAAACCGTCGGACAACAGTAGTGCTATTCTGCTTCAGTGGCATGAAAAGGTAAAGTATTCATATTTTTAAAGGAATAGTTCCTTGAGATCTACAGTTCTGCAGAGTTCAGCTCCAATTCTAATCAAACACACCTGAAGCAGCTAAGGCACCCCTGGTTTATAGTAACCATGCCTTTTAAGATACAAAAACATTTTTTCAGAAAATAAAGCAATGGTAGAGTTGACAATTACCTGTAAAGATGGCATCATTATTTTAGAGCTCCTCATATTTCTGCTCCTTTAGGCTTTTGTTTTCTCTCTTTGGCTTTCTTAGGCTCTCTCGGCGGGTGGGGTTGGCTCTATCGTCAGAGTCCTCACGGCCAGGAAAACCGTGTAGACCTTAGCATCCTAACACCACGGCAGGGTCAACAAAGGGACTGGCTGGCACAACCCCTTCTGGTTTGGTTTCTGTCGATACTGCCATACTGTGTAGGGCGTTCCGTCAATCACCTTTTTAAACGATCAAACGTCACACTCATTTGGATTTATTGCATTGATAAGCACCTTGGATCTATATGTTAATAGAATGGGTGTGAGAATTGTTATTGTTGACCTCAGCAGATATTAAGCACAGTCGTCTTTACTGTTCCTTGCTGTTTCACCCCTCACGCTTGTCGCAACGTAACAGAGCTTAACAGAGCAGATCAAACATTGCACTGTAATAGCATGACCACATCATGTTATTACAAAGGTATGTTATGGTAAGGTACTGTGGAGTTTATTGTTAGTTGTTTCATCCCCATCTACTTATTTTGAGAAACATAATCCAAGCTGCTCTGTGAAACATGCCAACATCAGTATTCAACTGCTTGTTTCATCTGATAGCACATAATGTATTCATTCCCATGATTTATTTCCCACTTACATGCATTACATACATTACATGCTTTTGAACAAGGTTAGTTGACATCAGACTTCCGTACTTCATGCTACTGTTATGATAAATCCATATTGTTTCATATCACACAGGATTACATATTTTATAAAAAAAGCTAATGGCTTCTTCTCAACTGTGGATTAATATTTGTGTGCTTTTGTACGGTTAGAAAACAAAACAATGAATTAAACATTTTTATAATGCTGAGTATTATTACATTTGTCCTCTAGAAGATTGTGTATATTTTGACCACATCATTTTTGAACATAGATGTTAACATTATCAACGATTTTTCTATACTTAGACCTCAGATATTTTATCAGGTGCTGATGATATAACTAACCTCAGAGATACACAACGTTTGTGAAGTTTTCACCAAACAAATGAGGAAGCTAATCAGGCTTTAACCTGCGGAAAAACACGATTGCAGATTGTGCTTCTACTGTGGTTTATATATATTTTTTGCCATATTTGAAGCCATAGAAAAGCAACCTAAGGAAACATCATCTTGTTCATTTAAGATTTTAAGTGTTGGTTGAGTTTGCATCACACCGATCAATCATTTGATTAAGTGCAAAGTTAGGAACTAGTTTACCAACTGCCTTATAAGATTTTCATTTTATATTGTATGGTTCTTTTGAGAAATAAATTAAATGTGTTTCACAATTTCTGTGTTTGGTTTTATGTTTCACTAATAAATGCTGTGTTGTTAACTTGTTTCAGCCCAACCAAAATTCTTTAATGATTAAGCAATATGCTAATTCTATTTAAATAATTAATTTAGAGAAAAGATACATTTACACCCTAAAAATGCTGGGTTTTCGACCCATCACTGGGTCAAAACTAATAAAGTGAAAGTCCCTATAGGCATCACAAAGAGAAAAGCGAACATGTACGGGACGTAGTCAGATTACTCAGGGCTTTCCAAAGAGACCACATGAGGTTGCTGTTTCCTTTTTACTTATGTTTTTTGCCTGTAAAAAAAACTCGTATAAACTCTTGAAGATGTAATATAAAGTCATATTAAGTGGTTTTATCATGTTAAGATGACAAATATCAACTGTACATTTTTCTTTCTGATGATCATGTGGACTTATTGTTATTTGGAAACCAGAATAAGAGTTCAAGATTGTCTAGTTTTTATTATGTGTATGTGAGTCAGTCACTGGCCTTATTTCAGATAAATCTGTAGCAGTAGAAACATCTTCATTACAGTTTATTTTGATTTTCAGCCATTGTAGAGATCAGTGGCAATTAAAAAATATGGCATTTCTAAAGTGGTGTAATTTGTCAAAAGCAGTTTTGTCATAGAAAAGGAAACCAGCTTTGTATGTTTATACACAATAAGTGAAATCACTAGGACATTTGCCAGTCACTTAACCTCAACAACTGTTTAAAGGTGGAATCACAAGGTTTGTTTTGGATATATTATTACCTCCAACACTAGTACCTCCAGTACCAAGTAATTTAATATGGATAATGGCAATCACTATGGAGACATAAGTAGACAACAGTTCTCGCACACAAATCTCCATACAATTATCTGAAACTTGTGTGGCTTTTATATGGTTCCTGTTCCATGCATGAAGTGGTAATATATTTTACTCTGGAGGTATATTATAAAACGAGAGGAATGCCCTAGCAGAGTAGCAGCTGAAACAACAGGTTGCAATGAGAGATCACAGAAAGAGGCCAAAAATGAAGCTTGTGTCCATATTCATGTGTCTTGTGGCTGGAAACCATGGAGACAGGAGGAGGATGTGGAAATTACATAATGCAGACCTCCATGGGAACAGAACACAAAGTAAAACAGCATCGTGGAAACCTGACCTCCATTTACGTTTTAGGTTTAAATAAGTCTAAAATTCAAATAAATTGCAATTTACTGAACTAAGAGTCAGAATGGGAGTCAGTGTTCTGTGTCTTATGTTATATTTATATAATGTTTAAAAGACTTTCTACATTAATGTATTAAAACAAGTGTTTTAGTGATGAAATGCAGTATGTATATTCATACGGGTTCCGTTTAATCTGCATCCCAGTTGTTTTCAAACAATGAAGCTACATTTTCTAGCCTAACCACACACAACCACTCCAGATCCAAAAATCTAACACCTGAAATATTTATATTGACACTGTCAGGACACATTTGTGCTACATGAATTTTACTGTGTTCTGGTTGCTGAGGGGGACGAACGTGGTGGGATAATGTGATTGGTCATAATTTTTATTTACAAGCTAGTTTTAAAAATAAGGCAAATTAATAATAATTTGGTTAGTACTTGCAGCAACACATATTTATACTAAAAATAAGAATAGAAACTAGAGGACTAAGTAACGTTACATGTCCCCGCCCACCGTGCTGTTGTCGTCATCGATTACGCAGAATTGTTAAGCGCGCTCTTTAGTGTCATTCAGAAAAGCGCGTTAGCGGTGCTTGTGTTAGGCTAGTGTTGTTTAGCCATAGTAACTTATAATCGTTATTTTTCTTTTCACTCAGAGAAACAATGTCTAGAAACATACAAAGGAACCTGGTAAGACTTGAAATTTTGATCTAAATGTCTAGTTTTTGTCGATTTTAAAGCAAGTTGTAATTTTAGTGTGTTAGCCAGCGTGAGCTCGTGGAGTTGGTATTGTTAGTTGTGAAGCTTGGGTTTGTCCCGCTGAAATTTCGGTTAAGATTTATATTGTACGTTTTTTTTTTTTTTTTTTTTTTTTCGCTTATTAAGTTAACAATTTATTGTATTTCCTTCCGCTGGGTGCATGGCTTAGACAGTTGTTCTTCTGGCGGGTTTTTAAAACTCAACTTCTGCTTTCACTTTGTTTCTGAAGCATGCTGGACATTTTTCCTCCATTTTACTACATTTAAAGTCTAGTGTACTGGATCTAGTTAAGTCATTCAGGACGGATATCATTACTTTGATAAAGTGTGTGTGTGTGTGTGTGTGTGTGTGTGTGTGTGTGTGTGTGTGTGTGTGTGTGTGTGTGTGTGTGTGTGTGTGTTTTAAAATGTCGTCATGTGACCTGATTGTTGTGTGTTTACATTGTTGTAGTTGTTGTGAATGCAACATTAGTCGACGTGCTGTTTCAGCGAGATACTGGTTCAATCTAGAAAGTCGTGAACGGCCCCGAGGCTTTAATAAACATTAAACCCGGAAACTGTTGCAAAAATGATTCATTGTATCTGTCCATATCCATTTGTGATGTTGCTTTTTTGGCTTAGGAACTAAACGCTTCCCTTTTTTTAAATGTGTATTTTTTTTGGGTATATATATATATATATATATATATATATATATATATATATCTCACTACCTGTCAAAAGTTTAGGATCATTTGACAAAATGTTATCTCAATGTGTATGTTTAGAAATTACTTTTGTAGACACGAATATAATTGTGCCAAAATATTTTTTTCTTTCATTAGAAAACTACATTTTTTGAAATAGTTTTCCTGTAGCTCATTGGTTAGAGCATGGCGCAAATCATAAATAAAAAGAGTCCAGCATAGATGGAAATTCCTTCAAAAAAGCTTCGCAGGTTAAGATCTCAAGAAGCTGGATGATAATTTTTTTTGCAAATTCTAGGCACAGGGTGACAACTTAGATGCTAATAATATAACAGAGTTGATTTATTTTGGATGCTTTTAGTCACATCATAATTCCCAAAGTTACAATTTGATGGGTTTGCTATTATTCAAAAATATAAATAAAGAGTGATCCTAAACTTTTGACTGGTAGTGCATTAGTTAATGTTATACATAACTGTTGAAGCTGTAGTTGTCATCTTGTTTTACTTAGTGTTGCCCTCTTATTTCCTCTTTAGGTCTTTATGGATAACCAAGGTGGAAAAACCTGCATTATGTAACCTGCTGAGTTACATCAAGCACATCTAGTCAGGAAGTCTGTGTTTGAGTTTGAGTTGGTGTGGTCACTGCCTCTTCTCTGGAAACACCTGTGTGGTACTCCATTAAAACATCTATTTAACTACCATAAACAAGATTGTTCTTCTGTTTTGTCAAGGTATGTGTGCCTTCTCTTCACTGAACGTCTTGCACTGAACATGTGCCTTTGGGGTTTCACAGAAAGAATTGCTTATTCAATGCTTTTGGTGTTTTTCAGCTAACAAATATACACTTGATCAATTGATATTTACATCCATTATGCAGATTTCCCTACTGACATATTTCTGAAAACAAAAACAATATATTACCAGCAGATAAATGGTAATTTTGAGCCTGATAATAAAATCAGACTGATATATTAAAGCCGATAAATTATAAATACTATACTTTGGTTGAATGATTTCTTGAGACCTGTTAGACTTGTGGCTATTGAGAACACTTTTCTGGGTTGCACTGGAAGAACATCTATAATGTGTTTTTTTAAATAAACATTATACCAGAAAAGTTAAATAATCTTTAACTAGTGTAAAGTAGGCTTGGTACTTGATTTTTTGTTACCTTGTTTTCTGTAGTCAGTGTTTTAAAATATAAGCAGTTGTCCACTTTTTTTCCATTAATTTCAGGCTCAGAAAGGTTTATATTAATAATATTGATATACTGTGTATCGGCCAATATATCTGTTATCAGCTTTCATTGTTATTGTATTGTCAGTAACCATTATCTGCCAAAATGTACATGTGAAAGTGAAAGTGACCTATTTGTTATATATTGTATATTGGTGCATCCCTACAAAAAAGTTCTAATTTTGCTGAATTTGACTCCTTGCTTTATACTGTAGCTCTGACAGATCCATCAAAATGCCTCTCAACGGCTGTTTAATATTTGAAGATGAGAGCTTCCTTGATTCTACTGTGGCCAAGATGAACGCTTTACGTAAGAGCGGCCAGTTTTGTGATGTCAGACTGCAGGTAAGATCAGTGCTTTTTTTTGTCTAAATGCTTTTAGTATCCACTTCAAACACTGTTAATACTGGTGGTCCCTCTGTAGGTCTGTGGACATGAGCTGATGGCCCATAAGGCTGTGCTGGCCTGCTGCAGTCCTTACCTTTTCGAGATCTTTAACAGTGACTCTGAGTTGCATGGTGGGATGTCACTGGTCAAATTCGATGACCTCAATCCAAACGCTGTTGAGATCTTGCTCAGCTATGCCTACACAGCCCAGTAAGTTTATTTACATTTAAATAAACGGTTTGAATACTTACTCATCTTTATATCAAGGACAGAGATCCCATTACATATACTGTCTTGTTGACAGGCTAAAGGCAGATAAGGATCTGGTAAGAGATGTGTATTCTGCAGCAAAAAAACTTAAATTGGAGCGAGTCAAACAGGTTTGTACAGGCACATGATCAGACCTGTCACGTATACAATACATATACAATACAAATATATATACACCTTTGCCGTTTAGGTCTGTGGAGACTACCTGTTATCAAAAATCGACAGCCGAAGTGCCATTTCCTATCGTAACTTCGCTAGTGCCATGGCTGATAGTCGGCTTCTGGGTAAGATTGACAGCTATATACAGGATAATCTTCAGGAGATCTTGGAACAGGATGACTTTCTTAAACTTCCTCGTCTAAAGGTCAGTCTAATGCATCACATGTATAGATTTTTATGGAATCATTAATGTCAGTGATTGTGGTGTTAATATATAATGTCTGTCTGAGTCCCCATATTCTTGGTGTTTTGGTAGCTGGAGGTTATCCTAGAGGAGAACTTGAACCTGCCGGGTAATGGCAAACTGTACTCAAAGGTGATTAGCTGGGTGCAGCGCAGCTTGTGGAAGAATGGAGATCCTCTTGAGAAACTGATGGGGGAGGTCAGTATTGTGACTTCATACCTTTTTTTTCACTTTGCTCATGTCTTCTGAATCTCTTTTTAAAGGGATAGTAGTTAAAAAATGAAAATTCTGTCATGAATTACTCTCGGGTTGTTCCAAACCTGTATACATTTCTTTGTTTGGTTGAACACAGAGAAAGCTATTTGGATGGTAGTCAATGGGGTCCAAAACTGTTTGGTAGGTGAGTAAATGATGACAGAATTAAATTGTTTTGGCTAACTATCCCTTTAAAGATGTAAATTCAGAGTTCCCCTTCCTCTGCTCCCAAGTTTTGCCCTTAACTTTGTAAATTTTGCAGTACGTGCTTCTCAAAATACTGAAAAACTGAACGTTTCCCAGGTGAGCCGAACAAACTGTTCAGTTTGCTCCCCCTTCTCTTTCTACCCTTGTTCTCAGTAACTTAAAATGTTCTCCCCAGCAGGGCGTTTTTAGGTATTATTTAATTGATTCTAATAGCCTTTCCTCCCCCTTGATCTCCCCATATCTCCTTTAGGTTTAGTAATACACAGCAACAGCAGATTTATCAAGCACTGAAGAAGAACACAAGATGCCATTCATCAATGGATTAACTGAGAGCGTTGTTCCTGAGATTGTTGGAGCTCTTTCTGAATCCCTCTGTGCATCGAATATTTGTTTAGATGGATCTTTAACGCAAAGTTAACCACAATAGGAATGATCTCTTCCAGCAGTTTTCATGGCTCTGGTCACATGTAGTCATTGTCTTCTCAATGTCCAAACAGCACAAAGTTGCCAAGGACCTCCCTCATAGCAGCTGACTCCATTGCTTCAAGGAACAAGGCAGAATGCTGCTTTTGTTCTTGTTATGAAAACACCCACATGGCCTTGTTGGTGTTTTGTTGTTGCAGGTGCAAACGCTGTACTACTCAGCAGATCACAAACTGCATGACGGGAGCCTGCTTGAGGGGCAGACAGAGGTCTGCAGTTCTGAGGAGGACCACATTCAGTTTGTGCAGGTACAGGACTGGTTTTCAGTCTTCCTCTTACAGTGCGCTGCATTCACTGCTATGGAATAGCACGTTTCTAACCCAGGTGGTTTGCACTACCAGATATCTAGAAACCACCAGCTCACTCAGCTGTGTGGACTGTGGAAGCCCCTTGAATCGTGACAATGTTATTGGGATGGAATTTAGTTAGTCTTTGGCCGTGTGTCTGCATGCATGTTTAGTAGAGATAGGGGTGAAGTAGCTGCCTGATTTGGTTTTGCAGAAGAAACCTCCACGAGAGAGAGATGAGATGAGCTTAGGTAGCGTCTCTCCCACCTCCAACAACCAGTTCAGCAGGCATGAATGGAAGTACATTGCCTCAGAGAAGACCAACAGTAAGTCTACACCACTAACCATCCTTTATCTCTGAATCCCGGAGATTTACGCCTAATGTCGCTCTCCTCATCCCCAGACAACACGTACCTGTGTCTGGCTGTTCTGAGAGGAATCCTGTGTGTGATCTCATTGCATGGCCGCAGCAGTCCCCAGAGTTCCCCGTCTGTTACACCCTGCATGCAGAAGAGTCTGATTGTGGAAGCTCAGCCAGAGGAGTTGCAAGAGAGAATGCTGAAGCCCATGCATTATGCTCGCTCAGGCCTGGGAACTGCTGAACTGGATGGCAAACTTATTGCTGCAGGTATGCATGTACACAAAAGCAAAACCACCTGGAAAACATTCTTCACATTTTACAAGATTATAAGATTAGTCTTTATGAGATTAGGGTGTTCATTCCATAGTTTATAAGATTGTGATGTTTATACCTGTCCAGGTGGCTACAACAGAGAAGAGTGCTTGAGGACTGTAGAGTGCTACAATCCAAAAAAGGACTGCTGGACTTTCATCGCACCTATGCGCACTCCACGAGCTCGCTTCCAGATGGCCGTGCTAATGGTAGAGAGATTAGTTTCCAATGCAAAGATAGCTACTAGTCTGCTATTAGAGCTAACGTGATGGCTTCCTCTCAGGGTCAACTGTATGTGATGGGTGGATCCAATGGTTATTCAGATGAGCTGAGCTGTGGTGAGACCTATAACCCCACAGCTGATGAGTGGAGTCAAGTTCCAGAGCTCCGCACCAATCGTTGCAATGCAGGTATGCATCTCTTGCTTCTTTAGGAACTCTTGGTTCTCTGTCTTCACTAAGCCATGTTATGATTTGGCTCTGTAATATCTTTTCGCTGTTCCCCATCAGGTGTGTGTTCCTTGCAAAATAAACTTTTTGTGGTGGGTGGATCTGATCCCTGTGGTCAAAAAGGATTGAAGAATTGTGACTCTTTCGATCCAGTCTCAAAAACTTGGACCAGCTGTGCTCCACTTAATATCAGTATGTCTATTCTGGCCTTTTGTTGGCAAATCTGTTTGTATTGTGTGATTTCACTCATGCTGAATGTGTTCTGATTCTGTGTTCAGGGCGGCACCAAGCAGCAGTGTGTGAATTGGAGGGATTTGTTTATGTTATTGGTGGTGCCGAGTCCTGGAACTGCTTGAACTCAGTTGAACGCTACAACCCCAATAACAACACCTGGACCCTGGTGGCTTCCATGAATGTGGCCCGCCGTGGAGCTGGTGTCGTTGTGCATGAAGGTAAAATAGATTTTGTAAGAGATTGGTGTTTATTTGAGTCCTATAAGGGTGTAGTCTGGTATTTAACAAGCTATGTCATTTTCACCCATTTACAGGGAAACTATTTGTGGTTGGAGGATTTGACGGCTCTCATGCTTTGCGCTGTGTAGAGGTCTATGATCCAGCCAAGAACGAGTGGAGGATGTTAGGAAGCATGACATCGGCACGAAGCAATGCGGGGGTGGCCGTGCTAAATGGTGTGCTATGTGCTGTTGGAGGCTTTGATGGCAATGAGTTTCTCAACACGATGGAGGTGTTTGACCCTGAAGTCAATGAGTGGAGCCCTTTTGTAGAGGCATTAACTAAGAACTGAACAGTTTGGGAAACTAACTTGTCCTTTAGATTTTGTGCTTTGTAACACAATTGTGTTTTACTGATGTCCTCCTGTTTAGGTGCTGAGGAGAGGAATGGTTGGGTAGTAGTGGGTGGGAGAGATGACTGTTGATGGAGAGATGCTGTCATTGAGTTGCCTACAGCAACATTTAAGCCTTTGCATATTGCATAAATTACTGTGTAAATACTTTTTTTGTTGTTAATATTTTCAGGTTTTTCAAATTGTAATAACTGAATGCAACGGTTCACTTACTGATGCAAATCTTAGTCCATCAGGAGTAATTTGGCCTTGTTTGCTTGCCTTGCTCATTGAAGATGAGATGCATGTATTGTTAAAGTCTACAAAATACTTAAATACAGAATACAAGTTAACATCTTGTCAATAGTGAGCTGTTGCTTTGGTGGGATGGTGGTGTCTGTTTATACATTTTTATACTTGTATGTAAGTGTCCAATGTGGAAAACCAAGAAGCGCACATGTTGTTTACGAAATCTGTGCCACGGGATTGGTTTTACCTAGATGCTTGTATACATGTTTGCCTTTTGCTAGCAAAACCAATGATAATGATACTTTTAACACCAGTTAACAACATTTCTCATTTGTTTCTGTATTTAAAGCTTTGTTAGATCTCTATTCTGAATGGGTTTTGGTTGTACTTCTGGTACAAAAATTATGTAAGAATTAATAAAGCAACTTCAGTTGGTTAACTTTTTTCATCCATTCTTCCAGAAAATGAACAGAACTTGATAGCTGATTTAAATTCCTTGTTTCTATACTTGGTACAGTTTTGCTTGTGCTGTTCTGTTTTACAGCACATTTTATTTGCTGGATATTGGCTGTAAGTGTAAGACATTAGTTAATACATTAATAATGACGAATTGGTACTCTAATGGTCACGTAAATTCATTTGTCTTAAAGTCAAGGGTCTTTTTACAGTGTGATGTGGAAAATGTGTCAAGTTGCTTCCATGCAGATCACATCCCGTATTGATTATTAAATACAGGTGCAGGATTAAAATGTCTGCTAAACGTGTCTAAATGTTTGCATTTTGCCCACTTTTCCCCTGGGTGGAATTCATCTGGGAGTTGGTTAAAGCCACTGGGTCAAAATTACATGTTAGATTCATTAATGAGTAGACCAGTCTTGATCCCTGAACCCTGTGGTCACATCATGGCAGGTCACTGTGGGTAAGTGGGCCAGTAAGGGTTTAGACAACTGGCACTCGACTGCTCTTTACAGCAGGTGTCCAAGACAGGTCACCTAATCCAGTTTAATGACTTTTTGTGTTCTATTTAACCTGGTCCTGCTTTGTCGAGGATGTTGGCTTTGATTTACCCAGATATTTTTTGGTATGTGCTATTATTTGTGAGCAAACCTGAAAATGAAAAAGATATTGCATTGCTGAATATACCAGATATGTAGTTAGAAATGTATTCTATGTAAATGTACACAAAGTAATACCACAGAGGAAGAAAAGCATTTCAGATGTCATTTAAAAAAAAGTGATTAAATACTCACGATTTTAGCTTTACAGTAAGAGAATAAGGTTTGAAGTTGTTAAAACTGTAAATGTAAAAAGAAACGTAAATGTTTTTTGTGCAATACTGTATATGTTTGTATTTGTCTGTGTAGAGATTATGTAAGAAACACAATTTTTTATAGTTGTGGTGTCTTCTATTAGAATGGCTGTGCCTGACAATTTTTTTAAAACCCATATAAATAATAGTCTAATGGTTGCTTTTAGATACTGCTACTACTATTTTGAGTCTGTGAGACTGTTCTTTGTCTCGATCTTTGCTAGGCTAGAATATGAGCTGGCGACAGGCCCAAATTAGGTGTGTGATAAACAGGAAATGATAAGGGTGCAGTTACCACAACTAGTTTCAAAGGTAACACTATCATACATTAAGAATGCAATATTTTTTTCGTCTGTGCCTTCAAGGGCCATAAATTAAGTGTATGCAAACAGTGCCAGTGTCATTGCACAAATTCATTTGGCTGGTTTAATCCGTAAGATTCCGAGGCTGTTACTGATGCAAAACGTTCTGACTGTATATACTGTACGACTGATGCATGCCGTAAAGTGGTCAGGCTGGAAAGGTCTGTTTGAGGATCTGTTTGATAGAAGTTTCTGTTGTCATTATTTACAGAAGCCAGTTATTAAAGCAGCTAGGAATTGGAGCAAACTAGACAGACTACCTCTCTCTAATCCACTGTTCAATCGGAACAGAGTAACAGACAGTTAACGGGTGTCTGGCGCTGCACAGAATAGGAGGCAAAAAATATCCCCACTTTAAATGTGTTTGTACCATTACGGTGATTCCTAAAAACATATGATGTGTTTTAATGATGCCTTTAAATTTCAAATGTGTCTATGTTGGTAAAGCTGTTAACAATCCATGTCCTGTGGGACTGTGTTGGACTGTTGGTGGGTGAAATGGCCCTTCTGGGACTCACTACGGTACAAGCACTGTACACTGTGCAGGGAGTTGTGAAGAACATGTGTTCTAACTAATGTCCATATCAATATGCAGAACTGAGATTATTTAAATAATTCATCAACAAAACTAAAGCACATCATAATATAAAAATCCCATGGATAAACAATTTCTCATGCAAGCTATAAAATATGTGGATCTTTCTTGCATAATATAAATCACATTTAAGCACGGCAGCACAGATGTAGTATAACTCACAGATTTTTGGGAATCTGTACGTGTGCTACGTGATCTGCTAAAGAACAGGCGTAAGGCATGCTCTGTATGTGTAGTGAACACAGCGTCACTCTGTTGAGTCATGGGGTCTCATAAAATGTTGCGTAGAAACCGTCCTAAATTTGATTTAAGGATCATTTCTCAAAGTGCGTAGCCTACGTGTGATTCATAGAACAAACGTACGCACAGATATGGGAAGCCAAAGGGGTCACAATTACACTATAGACTATTTATAACGCCGGATTTATTCCTGGTATAAGGGAAGGGAGGTCAGCCAGAGTAAAAAGTAAAATGTTTTATGCAATCAGTGTAAACTACATTTCCTTTAACAGGTGATTAGGCAGCCGTCGCTGCAGACTGTTGTTGGTAGGATCACTGGCAAATGTTTACATTGATGAATCTTTACATTGATTGATCTTGTTCTGCTTATCTGTATCACTGGGTAGTTTTTAGATTTATATTTCAATATAAAAAGTCTGGAATAAGAGCTCTTATCAATGAAAATTTTCCTAACCATATCAACATATCAACCCTAACATTCTTGCTATAAACAGGTCGAACGAACAGTAATAGATTTTACATTTACGCATTTGGCAGATGCTTTTATCCAAAGCGACTTAGGCCATGTTCACACTTGACTTCTTTTTTGAAGCTGTTAGCATCTGTTTTACACTATAATCCTATGGAGTAAACCGTGTTTTCAAAAAAAGTCCTGAGCGCCTTTTTAAAAGCCAGCGCATGGCGTCTTTTTCTGCAGTTAAGAGCGTCTTTTGACGTTGGGAAAAATTAAACTTTTCTAAAAAATAAACGCCCTGCGTCAAGTGCCTTTTTCACAGCTTTCCAATGACAAGCGAGACCTGTTGTTTCCATAACATGCGAGGAAGATTATTGGTCGAGGAGGATTAAGCTCAAAAATATTAAATGGACACCGAAACGCCGGTTAGAGCATAGTTTTGTATAAATGTAAGTTTAATTTTCACTTTCAATAACTTTTGATTGCATTTCTAGTGAGAAATTAGTATTGAAGTATGTGATTAGTTATTTCAAAGATGCTCTCTGTTTATAATTCAAATAGACTTCTGTTACGCTGCATATGAAGCCTGTCTCTCTGAGCTGCCTTCATGCACAAATGCTGCCTCTGAACGTTGCTGGCAGCAATTTGTAACCACAACTCTGTGAGTGTTTTTCTTTACTAAAAATTTGGTTTTGTCTTTATCTTGTCAAAAAAGAAGTCAAGTGTGAACACGGCCTTACAGTGAGTTTTAATCTATGCATGCCTTTTATCAGTATGTGATTTTAGTTTCCATATTACAGAAATTGATTGACATGCAGGTAGTTTTTCAACATTTAAAAGACATGTCCTAATAAAATAATTCAAAAAACGAAACGTCTTTGTTTTAAACGCTGTAAAACCCTACGTTTTCTGATCACTAGTTAAAGTTTGGTTAATGGCGAGATATGACCCGAACGGCTTTCCATACTTTTCCACGTCTAAGACCGTTTTTATAAATATGAACGTTCCCGTGGATTTACAATCAAATCTGTGCGTATGAACATTTTATAAATGAGGCCCCTGGTCTTGAAGGCACTTGTGTTTAAAAAAAAAACTACAATTGTTCCAAATGCCCCAAATGCCCAAATAGTGGCACAATGCCCAGGCTCTCAGATTTGGCGGCATTGTTTCCAAAATGAAGGCAGAAAGTATTCACATAATGGGCACCAGTCACAACACAGCACATTTTGTACTTTAATCTCATTGGCTGAAGAAGTTCCATTCGGAACAGAATGACACTTTGTCCAACAACAACAAAAGTACTTTGTTGTGGTGTGCACATGAGAACGTGTCTGCATGTGCTTAACAACTTACAATAACATTAGCACATAGAAAACAAAACAGTCAGTACAGAAACGTGATAAAATACTTGTAGCGATGGCAGCGTGCATGAGAGTCCATTGGATGCAGGGATGGCTAACTAACAATATCAGATAAAACAATGTTGTTTTTCAGGTTGCTTTAATATTGTGAGGCTTTAAGAGTAAACTGTAAGAGGCTTATACTAATGCATGGCTCATCTTTTATGTGGGAGGCTATGGCTTTTGATCCCTTTAAGGCAGCGGGGCTTCTGCCATGACCTGACCACATAGAGACAGAGTTGCTCTGTGTGTGCTAAAAACACATTTCTGAGAATGCAAACACTTCCTGACTGGCAGGTAATCTGAGGTCAGGTTAATAGTGCATTTTAGATCTTTTAGTTTGAGAGAGAGAGAGAGAGAGAGAGAGACATTTGTGGATGGGAACAGAACATGACTGTGAAATTGCCATTAGAAGGTTAAGGAATCCCATCTAGCTCGGATTAATGAAGTTTAATGACAGTGATGACTTGCTTTTATCTCTGAACTCTACTTGTCTCACAGCCATAGAGAGAGAGAGAGGGGATAGATGTTATGCATTATCTTAAAATAAAGATCCCCAAGGAATTATTTACACAAAACTCAAAGAGCAGCTGTGTGAACTTGAACTTTCTTTTCGGAGAAAAGGTCTAGCATTATTTATATACAGGTCAGTTGGTTTTACCAGGTGAAACCTGTCCAGCTCATTTTAGGTTTGAAGTTGATGTATTTTTCATCAACTCAGTCTATTGCTAATGCATATACCATGAAAAATAAGATTTACACAGGGCTTACTAGCTGACAACTTCAGTTTCATCAAAATACAATGCATTGAGAAAACATATTTTCTATATATTTTCATTTTAAAATTGCAACTTTCTTTACACACTGTAAACAATTTTCAGTCCTCTTTAACTCTTTAAAGTTTAGTTAAGACTTAAGTTAAATTTCACAAACACCTGGTAATCACAGTGATAAATGTATGAATCCTTAACTGACAAAATTTGATGTTATCAGTCACTTGAAAAAATGTTTATCGGGTCAGTTTTCTTTACTGTGTATGCTTTAAAAAAATGTTACGGAGGACGAAAAATATCAGTCATGGACACTTCGTTCCTCCACAATTTCTTCATTTGTATTATACATGAATATTCTGTCTATTTCTAGTAGAACATTTAATTGTTTATTTAGCAGAATATTTTAATTTTACTGATGCACTAGCGCCACCTGTTGGGGAGCCGTTTCTACTTAGTAGTAAAGAGATGCTATAAAATACATGACATAACATCACACAAGTTGTGACACCAGCAATTGCATACATTATTTTATTATTTTTTCAAACAAAGAACGCTGTATACATTTCCCCAAACAACAATAATAACTCAATATGTATGCCAAGGATGTCAAACTAAAAAGTACTTCATGCTCTAAAAAGTTTTATATGAAGCTTCTATGAAATGTGACTATCAAAAACTGGGTTCTTGATGTACAACTGCCAGCGTATGTTTTTTGTAAAAGTACTGTAATAGCTGTAACAACAGTGTCAATATACATTGTCCATGTAGTTAATATAAAGTGATGTATGTACAATCCCCAAAACATCAAACATATTTCACTTGACCAAGACGGTAGCACAGACTTGTGACATGACAATGAGTCATGTGATCTATGCCATCACATTATCTGGACACATACTGGTACACAGTGACAAAATGCAATCGTGTTCGTTCAAAAAACGCACTTAAAATCTCCTACAGCTTCATGTCATTGGTGTAGTTTGATGCCACATTACAAAGGCCACCTTCTGACAGAATCTTTCGTGAAACACCCTATTTTACTATTGGTGTTATGGTTGCAGTATCCAATTTGCAGACTAACGTTTTGGCTCATTGAAGGCAATGTCAAAATCTTCGACTCAAAAAGGGCTTAACATGTAACAATGAAATGAAGGTGTCAACTAAAACACAGGGAAAAACAAATCCACACACTGGTTTGACTCTCATGGCCTTCCCACCCCATTCCCATTAATCAACCCAGGTCTCATTTCCATACAAAAAGACAAATATAAACAAATCAGAGCAGCCACAGTTATTGAAGAGTCAAGGCTCCAGAGACTAAACTCCAAACAAGGAGAAACAGTGAGAGGATAGAAGGAATGAGAGAATAAACCATCAGTCTGTACTGGGCCTGGCTGGGCCCATGTGTGTTGCTGTATTCATTTGTGCTCCTTTGTTGGGGCGAAGTACAACTCCATAGGCTTGTTGACTTTCCAGTACTTCTCGCTCACCAGCTCCAGGGAGAATGAACCGTTCAGGACCTATGAGGGGAATTTTTTAAATTTTTATTTATGTTGGTAAACTGTCGGATTACTTTAGAATGTAGTGGTACCAAACATACCGTGAACTGGTTGTTGGCTGTGGGAATGTAGATGGTATACTGTTTTTCACTGGCCGCCTCTACATTAATGGGGCTTCCCTCTCCACACTTGCGCATTTCCTCAAGAGCCAGTCTGACGGCCAGATATTTGGAAAGGTGATCCACTGTCGCGTTTCCCGAAGTCTTGATGTACCTGGTAATACATTGAAATTCAGATTAAACAATGACTAAGACTGACAAATGGCAAGTGGAGCCAAAACGTGGCCAGCGAATCATTTGAGATCACCCACCGTGTCTGTGCAGCGTCTTCTTTCTCCATTAACGTTGGGTGAGGACGAAACACCAGCTCTATCTCACTGGCCCCATCGAGCGTCAGGTCTGCTCCTCCGTTTTCTGTGGCATTGTCCATGTCGAGACCCGAGTCGTCGGAAGTTTTGGTTCGTTTGATGCTGGGCCCAGCCTCCTGGTTACTGTGCACTGATGCGTTACTGCAGTGTGAGCTGTCCCCATTGTCTTCTGCCCCGCTGCCATTCTCGATCTGGTGCTTCTTCCCTCGCTGCAGTCTACAGTGCCCCGAGTGGTAAAACGGTGAAGAGCGAAAAACAGAAAAATAAACAATTTCTTCAAGTGAGAGCCAATAATTGAGCCAATAATTGTCTTTTAGTACAGCCAATTCATGTAAATATTGTCACAAATACTACAGTTTTCAGTATCAAAATGATGGCAAATTATTTCAGACAGCACAAAATTATTGATAAAACAATAAAAACAAAACAGCTAAACTATGTCACCTAATAAATTCAAATATACATCCTATATAAAAAAACATTTTATCTACATGGATAAATATCACAGATCTAACCTGTTCATGGCCTGGATCTTAAGGCCTTCTTCAATACTGTGGCTGAGTGCCTGCTGGTTGTTGTGCTTGCTGATGCGGGCCAGCACTCTCTCCTGATGGGCCTCGTATTCGTCTCTGCTGGGGTAAATCTTACTGATCAGGGCATCAAAGTTAGGGTCTGGACGGAGCGAACGCTTGGACACCAGTTTCTTCCTGCATGTTGGACACTCCTTATTTCTGTGAACCAGAGACAATGCACATTGCGAAAAATAAATAAAAAGCCATATCCAGCTATTCACAGAATTATACATGCAAGTACAGTGAAAAAGCACTGATGACATATACCCACCCTGATCTGAGAGCAGTGATAATGCAGTCAGCACAGAAGCGGTGCAGGCACTCCTTGGTGGTCATGGTGTTCTTCAGCATGTCCAGGCAGATGGGACACATAAGCTCACTGTGCAAGCTGCGAGGGGACACGGCTATCTCCAGACCATCTGTGATGGCCTCCTAAAGCAGCAGACATTTGGGTTGAAGACAAAACTATAAACCCCAACACCTTCAGACTCAATAATGTACCAAATTATACTATAAAAATGAACGTGCTAACTAGAAATTCTCTACTTGAGCATCTATATAAACCTATATAAATGATGCTTTGACAACCTTCACGTACCTGTGGTGTTCTCTGTAATTCATAGAGACTGAGCTCCCAGGTCTTGCTGAGGGGTTGAACCCCATTCGTCTGGACTGTCTGTGTCATGTTTGTGTATTTGTATCCTTCACTTTGTGATAAAGCAGTCAAGAGAAAACATTATGTAAAACCACATCAAGACGTTCTTCAGCAGAATCAAAACAAATCTTCGTCCATTATCGCATGTAAACATCAAATTTGTTTGTTTGTATATAAATACAGATAACATTGAAAACCACAAAGACACCTTACAATTTGCCATACTCTTGCTAAAACCAGGCCAACAGATAGTTTTATAGTCACCTCTGTCAAATGACATCTGAGCGCATTTGTTTTGGTCTCAGTAGTGACCATATATCGATAGCAGGGACATGATCCGTAGGATTAAGCTCATAAATATTATCCAGCTGTTTACTTTAAACGTCTTCAAAATTGTACTCTTTGTTTAGCTATGATTATCACGCTTGGAGCAATAATCTCTGTTTACCCCTACAGCCGCGGAGCTAACAGGCTAAAATTAGCTCCAGAAAGCTTTAACTCTTTGTTACAGAATGAACATTACACCTGGCCGCACATGAAAAGCGCATTTAAATGACAACGCATATTCTTCACAATGTAAATATGTTAAATAATTCAAAATAAACTCGAGCGACTGTAAGATGAATCGAGTGTAAACGTCTCATCTCCTGCGCTGTCATGAAAACGCAGAGCAAATTAGCTAACGGCTAGCTCCCGTCCTGCTAATACAGATACTGCATTTACGATCCTCGTAAAATCACGTTTTAAACAGATGTCGTCGTGCTAGACACATATGAAACCCTTTGCCGAAGTGAAAAAAATCAAGTTCAATAACCGAAAAGCACATATTTGTGATAAAACGCAGCTGTTTACATACTTACAATTCAGTGTTGTGGATACTATCGCTTTGCCAGCGCGTTCTTGAGAGCTCAATATGGCGGATTCTGTGTGCGCAATGACATCTGGGAAATGCAGTATGTTTAAAGGAAAAGCGCAGACACAAAATGTCACATTTTGCATTATTCACGCGTCCTAATATTGTTGAAACCCGTATGAATTTCTTATTTCCTAGCACACAAAATGAGAACAATGTTCAGGCTCGGTCACGATTCACTTTCACTGCATTGAGAAAAGGTGCAATGAAAGTGTGGTGACTAAAGCTGTCAGTCATTCCCCGCAATATCTCCGTTTTCCATTGGGTAAATCGTTGAAATAATTGTATTTTGGATGACTATTTCTGAACTATCTCTAGCTTAATAGGCTACATCGAAGTTTACACTTGTTCAAGTGATGATTTTTGTAACATAATCTTAATTAAAAACTTAAAACATGACAGTAAGAAAAAAACGAGGTGAAAAATCATGCATGAATGAAAACCCCAAAGAAATACATGTGGAAAGTCTATTTTCAAACAGTGTTGTGAAGATGACCTCTTCGGATGTTGACAGAGCTTTGCGGAGAGGAGAGGCGGGCGGCGCTGCAGTTTAAGGAAGTTTGAGATGCGCGAGTCAGTTTATTTGCGCGCTCGTCATTATCTGACAGTCAAAATAGTCGCTGCTCTTCACAAACGGATCGGACTAACGGGAAAACGCATCCGTTCGGGATCACTGTGACAAACCATTTTGCACAATGGGAGCATCCTCTTCCAGCCTTTTAGACGAGAGTAAAATAAGCTACGTACGAGGTAAATCTTTCTTTTTAATACAACAGCACATATTAGTTGCTGCGTTCTTGAGTTTGCTTTTGAGATTATTTCAATTTAATGGGTGTAGCCTACTTGTTTTTTTATGTAGCCTACCAGTATTGTAGGCTACTCATTGCGTTTAAAACAAAATGTAGTAACCACATTTCTAAACCATAACGTATTATATATATTTAAAAACATAATTGAAAAACTCAAAGCGACAGACATGCATATGACAGCAACTGGTGCTAATGTTGCCGTTTCTTGCAGTACACACCCACCCAAAAAAGGGACTCTTTAACCAAACCGGCATGCCCCCACCTTTACCACACCCTTTACATCACCTAACCATACTGCTGAATGTCATGCAATTTCTCAATTTGAATAAGCAATGACTCATTGCCATTATTCCCATTAACACAGCTTGGATATCAAACTATTGTATTTTTAGCTTAGCCTTATTATAAGGTGAATTGTGGTTCATAATAATAATAAACAATTGTCATAATGTTAGTTATTATAGCAAGTTAGTTAGTGGGTAAATGTGTAGTGCAGAGTCTGTAAAGTTTCCCATTTTTTCATTTTTATTCATTCATTCTACTGCCCTTTTCAGAGCTCTCCAAATCATTTATATAGGCTACTGCCAGTGTGAATACACTAAAGTGTGTATGTGATTTCACTGGAATGTCACACATTCTGAGCACATATACTGCAGAGAATTGGTTTCCTTCCCCTGATGGGGAGCACAGCTGCTTCTGCATAATGGGGATTGTTTTGCCCTTATTTCATCTGGCCAACAGTGAGCAGGAAGTCTTGGACCAGAGTGGAAACTCATTCACTTCTCTTTACTGTTCTGTGTTTTCAAGCTCTTTTGTATTTACTTCAGTTGTTTGCTGTAATATAAATACTGGATGCCTCTTTAATTTTGGAATTGCAGTGATATTATTTTGTGCGTAATGTATTGTTGACTTTTGATCAAAGCGGGATGACACATTAGCTGACGACATCACATTTGTGTGGTACGGCGGGTAAGTTATTAGCAGAATAAGCGTCTGAGTTATAAAGTGAAACAGAATGGGCTTCAGTCTCGAAGTGAATAACGCCCTTGTGCTGCAAAAACTCAAGTTATTTGCCACGTCCTCTTTGCTTTTTTAGGAGCTGGCATGTATTGGTACAGAACTGTCCAATGTATACACATGCAGGTTAAATGAGGACTGGGATCACTCCAGGGGTCTACCGTCATTAGCTTGTTACATGTTAAATTACATTTGTCTTCCGTCCCATAACACTTTAGCTCAGGCAGTAATTGTTTTGAAATGTTTAGTTTATGTCACAAACAGTCATTATGTTAGAGTTCAAAACTTAAAATGTTCATATAGTGCTGTGGGCTGACATAGCAGATGGTAAAAATGAAGCAGCATATAAAAGCACACAGAATGTGTCCTTAATTATAAAAACTCACAATACACCACTCCCTTTTTCCCTAAACGCCTCGGATGATGTCATGTTTTTTGGCACTAACTAAGATTTATTTGGCTTAAAGGGGCTTGAGGTGGCCTGGACTCCACTTCATGTGCTGAAAAGTGACCCTTATTTTTCAGTGTATGGATTGAGGCTGCATAGGGTAAACTGCTGTAGCCAAAGGATGATCTTTTGCATTATATCAGAATCAACAGCATAAAGTAAAATTTAAATGATATCATACATAATAATAAACATGTTCCCCACTCTATACAAACAACAGTGCTGTTGGCCAGTTGTTCATCACAATGCCAATGTTCAGTATAATAGCATGATTGTAAATGAGCTTTTATTAAATTGTTTTATAACAAATAAGTTTCTATACCACCACATTACTATATCACCACATAAATAAATGAAGTAATTGCAGTTATTGGAAACAACGTTGTTTCCCAGAGTGGTGATTCATCCTACCAGCTAGTATTTTAACAGAGGAGATTTTAACACAGGATTGAGACTTCTTTTGTTTTGAAGCCGATGTGGTCAGACAGGCATGACAGATGATTTATCCCCAAATATCATGCCTTACAAAAGCTCCACTACTTCAAGCGTATCTTGTGTTCTGATGGACTCAGCACACTTATGAACACATTATCTGTACCCACTACCCAGTGAAGTATTTTGGCACCTTGCTGAGGTGTTCTGTTGGGTAAAAATCTCTGAAAGGATTTAGGTGACCCAATCTTTCCGTTTTTTAGCTGTTCTGTGCGCTCCTGGCCATGTCCCTTTTTATGCCAACATATCTGCTGTTTGAATATAGTTCACATCTTCAACAAAAAGTCAGGTTTTCTTTTCTGCTTTTGTGTAGTGCAACTGTTAGAGCATAACAGCAATAAGGTCATGGGAAATGCACATACTGATAAAATGTAAGAAAACAGACTGCACTGTAATGTCACTTTGAATAAAAGCATCTAGCAAATAATAGTTACGCCATTATATTTAAGTGTTTGAATGGAACATGTTATTCATACTTCAGATTCACATCAGATATTTTTTTTACCATTTTCTCAGAGCCTGTAGTGATACCATTGATGGTTTACTACAATGTTGTGATGGCTCATACCGCTGACTTTTGTCCTTTATTCACCATGTGAAAACCCAACACGTGAGAAGAAGATGTGTATGGATTTCCATGAAAGACACATTCACTTTTCACCCTTTCCATTTGGTAGGGTTTAACATTTTTCAACTCTTCCCTTTTGTTTAAAACAGTGTCCAAACATCCTGAAGACATGCAGATTGCCTTATCTCTAAACATTCCTGTCACATATTGCAGAACGTTTCTCACAAATTAAGTGCAGAAAATGGCAGGATTGAACGGTCCAGTGTATTTAATGGCGATAAATCATACCACTAAATATGGTGGTATGATCTATTTTTTTGTGTTCCACATGCCTGTGCAAAATTTTCCAACACTGTGGTTGCCAGGGTATTGCTATGTGGTTGCTATGGTGATCTGAGTAGTTTTCAGTGTGTTGCATGATATCTGGATGATATCTATATGGCCTGGGTCCATCTTTTAATGTGTATAATTTTAAGTGTAATTCATATGTAAACGGTGTGGGGCAAGAAGGTTTGGGGTTTAGAAAAACGTTAATAATTTTCAGTGTCTCTGGGTGTTTCTGCTTTTGGGAGGAGTATCAGTGAGAAAATCAGGATGGTTTTGATGACATGGGAGTGAGAGTTTCATTCCGGGACCTCATTCCAAACCTCGACAGAATAACACTAGGCGCAAAATTGAAGGCTCACACCCCCTGAAAGATTCATTACATTTTTCTAGTTGCATATGGACACACGCATTGACACACAAACACTTTATATATATGTATATATGAGTTACTATTACACCTTATCAAAAACTGACACTTATGTTTGTTGGTCTGTGGCTTGTGGGTGATAACAAAATATGATTTTAGGGGCCTCACTTTGCATACAGTGAAAATCTATGATTACTTGTGAATGCTTATATTTTACGTTTTCATTACTATTTAAATTAAAAATAAACATTTCAAAGTTAAAATTAGCGTCTTAAAGGTTCGTGAAATTTAGCAACATCTAGCGCTGAGGTTGCGAATTGCAACCAATGGCTCACTACACCCCTTCCCCTCCCTTTCAAAGCACTATGGTGGCTGACACAGGACAAAGATGTCATCACGTTTTGACTTTTTACGAAACACTCTGTAGAGCAATTTGTCTGTTTAGGGTTACTGTAGAAACAACATGACGATTTCCATGCAGGGGACCTGCGGTGTATAGATGGAAATAGCTCATATAAAGGTATTAAAAACATAATGGTTCATTATACACCTTTGAAGACATAGTTATGTATATTATATTGGATTTTTGTCAATCCTCCTTAATCTCACACATTGCACCTTTACTCTTTTGAATTTAGTATGTTTCTCTTTGGCTTTTCTTGTATTTAAGCTGGCATGAGTTCCACACATTTGTGCAAAACCTGATGATCTGTGTTATCCCAGCATGATCTGAAAATGTTCCAAAAACATTAAAAAACACTGTTGTGGTTAAGTTGAAGCTTAGAAATCTAGCCTCTTCTACAATCAAGATGGTAAATGATACAGATTTCAACTTTTTATTTTTGTTTACGTGTTTGAATTAGATATAGACTCCAACAAATTTCAGTCTGGTAATGTTATACTGAGTGAACAGCTTACCACATTATAGTTTGCATTCCAAAGTTCCAAAAAAATAATCGATTGCAAAATACTTCCTCATGAATCCACACTGACAAAATAGTATGTAGGTTCCTCTAACATTTGCAGAACCATTAGTATATATAACCAGAATATTAGTTTTAATTAGAGCAGTAATGGAGAGAGAGATGTTTTCTGATCAGATAGTTCTAGATCCGTGTTCCTCACCAGGTGTTTCACGCCACAGATCTCTTATGCAGCCCAAGAGGTGATGGGAAAAGCAGTCAGCTCTCAGCTGGTCATCCAAACCACTGGACTTGTAACTCTGCTCTGGTTTTAAACAACAAAAGATAGACAAGTAGTGTTGCCACACTGTAAAGCACAATAATACAAGACAGTTTTTGAAACAGTTTCTGAAGCTTTTTAAGCTACATATATAGCATGTAAGCTTAAACGTTTGACCAAAATGTTCCCTACACTGGTGGAGGAAAATAATGTTCTGAAAATATTATTGTTATTTTATACCAAGTGTGCCTGTGAAAGCATTAGCCCAATGTTTAGTCATAAACTGTCATCATACAGTGATTTTATCTGTTGGTTGTTAAGAAGGAAGTTCTGCTACATAAATGTCGTGTATTGGCAGTGTATAGGCTGTCAGCTATCAAATGTGGGACATCATGAAATATGTCCATAATAAAAAAACTTAGTAAGGGTTCCAGTGTAACATCTGGAGATACAGGAGATGGAAAGCACTATTCTTTCCATTCGTTTTGAAATGACAGCTTCTTCTCTGGGGTGTAAGACTTCTACAGTGTTTAACATGTTTAAGCAAAGAAGAGTCGCTTGATTTCACAGCTGCCTCAGAAGTTAGCAGTGCTTGGGTTAACAGGAAATGACTTCACAAATAACACATACCACCGTCTAAACACTTTGTTCTACAAATTGACTCTTAAAAAAGAGCTGTACGACTAAAAACAGGCACCAGTGCAAAATGGTTTCTCACTAAGCTGTAGGTTGTACATATTGTAATATATTATGTTGTCTCAGTGTAGTTTGGGTCTTCCTCCTGTTTCCTGAATCAAAGGGAAACAAGCACAGAGACTGAGGGGCAAAGGGACATATAAAACAACAAAGCCAAACTCCCAGAGGTTAGGAGGATAATATTTAAAGCCCTGTTTGTGTGTTGGAGGATGAAATCAGAATTATATTACAGATGTTCACAAAGTCACTCTTCTGCACCACAGTTGAGAAAATGCTCAGATGTATTTACGAAACGTCCAGGGACGCTTGTCTGAAACCAGCATGTCTGCTTAACTCATTTCACTAACATAGGTCTTCTTGTCTGTTGTTGGTCTGTTTACATAAGTAGCAAATGGGCATTAACACGATTAAACAGCTGCTCTTAATGGAAAAATGTGACTATAATACTGATTTATTTAGAATATTAGACTCAAGAATGACTTTTGTAACCTCAACACATGCATCTGCTTTTTGTCTCTTTCCTCTTGAAAGTTGAGAGATTATCTACATCAACACTTCCTGCAATTACATGGAACCTGTAAAAGGCACCAATTATATTGAATTATACCAATTACAATGAAAGGCCCTCTGCCATACACAGATGCCACCATCAGTACTCCCTAAAAGCTCTTAATCTTAATAAACCAGCAATTCTGTGCAAGATAAAAGGATGCATATGAACATACTGTGTGTATTCAAAAGGGTCATGACTTCCTGGGCTCTGTGTGGTGGATACTGTATGTCCTGCTAAAACGGGGTAAGAGGTATCTTGTGTAGCGGTATGTGTCCTAGAAGATAAAATTTGCTGAGTTTGGTTGAATTTACAACAGGAAATCATTATCTTATCTATCTGTCGGTCTTCCACAGAGCAGCCAGCTTTAAATCACTTAGGTCCCAGGAAAGATGAGCGAAATAGCGAAAAGGATATTACAAATAACTGGAAGCCTTAGCCTAGCCTCAGCGTTGAAGATCTGGTTTGCAAATAACATAGGATATGCACATATAAAGAACAGGAGAGAAACTTAAGATTGTAATGTTGCTCTAGCTTTATTGTGCCCTAATATGTGGGAATGTAATGTAATGGTGGGGGTGGGAAGGACAATTTGGTAAAGCTGTATTAAAATGATGTAATGATGTCCACGAGCAGCAAGGAAAACCCCAGCAGAAAAGGTAGAACATATGAGCTGTAATGAGGTCAGACTTTAGGCAGAACGCAGTCTAAACTATTAGCTTGTGTTAAATCATCCACAAGAACTATATTAGACCTTACTACCCATTACTGTCAAGAATAGGACATTTTTGCAAATATTTCTGTGACATATTCTTTCAGAATGATGAAACCCACAAGGTTTCTGCAGTTGAGATCAATAATAGGAAGTTGTCTGTCATGTTTAGGCATCTGTCAGCCGTTTGTTTAACACTGAAAAATCACACGAGTATCATCAACAGTGGAAATCGAGGTAGCAGGCTCACAGATCATAGATCCACCTTTACACTACTGCTTATTGAGGCCACTTTGACTGTTTGGCAGACCTGTGTTTTGCTACACCCTATCTTATTTTGTTATCATACAACAACTATATTATTATGGCATACCATGGTACATTATAGAATGATGTAATGATTATATTGCACATGGTTTTATAAAGCAGTTGTGCTATATTTAATATATCCTGTCTCATTGGAAATATGCAGTGTAAATTACTGTAGCCAATTATAACTCCATCCAGAGAATCAACATTCTGTGCTGTTTTTTTATTGGCATGGAATCATATTTCCAAGGAAATTCTAAGGATATTTTCCCTTGGAAATTGGGAGGAAATCAAAGAGTTTTGACTTTGGGTTGTGCAGTGGAATATGGCTAAAATGGCCATGTTATTTTGGCGGTGTGTTGGAATGGTTATGCTCTGACTAACTAATCCTTTAGATGCATCACAGAGTGCTCTTGAGAGTTTCAATGTCTTTTCCATCTTCACAATAAGACAATAAGATGATCTAACAACTTGTAAATGATGATCAATCTACATGACAAGTTATGAGTTAAATGGTTGACAGTGTGATGGAGGTGACAACCGCATATAGTAACTTACCAAGATGGACAGGTTTGGACACATTATTGGGTTTACATCTTTGTTGGTGCTGTAACAGCAGTTAACCAATCACATCCCTCTGACTTAGGATTTGACCTAATGTTCTTTCTTTGAAAGGAATATTGCTTTAGAACAATTCATGAACAATATTATTATATTTTTTGGCATGCTGTGCCTACAAAACTGAATTCCTTTTATGCAATGTTTATATTTTAGTCTATTGGTAGAGCACAGAACAAGATCATGGCTAAATTGTCCAAAAAACACACATATAGATGAAATCTTTACCTTAAATACACTCTAAAGTGTCCAAGTATATGGGGATAATGGCGTTTCAAATGTTTGCAGGTCGGACAGAAGCTGAGCTAAAGAACTTCAGTCCTCATTACCGGAGGCAGAGTTGTGTTGCCGTCTTTTCCCATCTGAAGGATGAGGTAGAGCAGCACCGAGCGGGTCAAGCCCAGCTGCTCAAACAAAAGGTGAGAGCATAGCTGCCCCCCACAACCACAGCATCTACGATATTATTGCGGTTATTTTTGTGCACTTATAGTGTCAGTCTTCTCTCTCATAAACACATAAGTAACTGCCAAACTCAGATCTAAATCTGTGTTATAAATATATGTTCATCAGCCACAGGAAGTTGATGTATTTAGCACACAGTTGATTCATGCTGTTGCAGAGTGTGCAAAGTTCTAAACAAGAGCTATTATATAAGATAGGCTTTTTAAATTTTTTTTAGTCACTTTTGACTCAGAAACACATTTTGGGTTTTATGCAACATTGCATTGCATTTCTGTCGGCAAAAGCCTTGCAAAGATTCTTTCATTATTAGACAGAATTCGAAGATTTATTCATACAAACATTAAATGCATCAATACCATGTTAAAAGGATAGTTCACCTAAAAATAAAAATCTGTCGTCATTTATTCACCCTTATGTTGTTCAAAATCTGCCAGAGTTTCTTTCTTCTGTGGAACACAAAAGAAGATATTTTGAGAAATGTCTCAGTGGTTTTGTGTCCATATGGAAGTCAATGGGGGCCAATGTTGTTTGGTTACCAACATTCTTCAAAGTATCTTCTTTTGTGTTCTACAAGGTGTGAATAAATGATGACAGATTTTCATTTTTGGGTGAACTATCCCTTTAAGAAAAAATATAATTAGACACCCTATATGAGTTGTTTGTGTCGACAAGTTGTTTACATTGTTGTCCTCTGAGATTTTGCGTTTCTTAATAATATGGGCAGAAAAACTCAAAAGTTCAATAAATTGAATGTTATAAATTCTGTTATTCACACATTACTGTTACATCTCACTTCACAGGAGTCTCTGCAGGCCTCAGAGGTCCTGAACAAGGACAACATTCTTTTCTTTGATGACAACAGGAAGTGGAGAGAGAGATTTGTTGTGGTCCGTGCCGACTATAGTTTGGAGCTACACGATAGCCTTGAGGTACTCCTCCTCTTCAATCATTTCAAAGAAATAGGCCCTTTTGTAAGTGATAGAATACATGTATACTAACATCCCTGTACTACTCCATAAATCCAGACATTTACAAAGGGAACCCTGGCACGCCACAAACTCCTGACAACAGGGGGAACTGTGTTGACCTCTGAGGAGAAATACAATGCCGTCATAGAAAAAGATTTCCCTGATCCTAATGGTGAGTTTGAGATCCTCTTGCATGGTCAATGGCATGGACCGCATGGGCATTTGACTTCTCATTTGAATATATGTTTGCTTGTTGTTTAGGATCTAAGGAAGACTCTTCCACTCCTATGGTGGTGGTTCCTGGTCCTCTTCCTGTGTACCTGAGACTTCCTTACAGACGAGACTTGTACTTTTGCTTTCAGCAGGAAGAAAAGAGGGCCCGCTTCGTCTCAATTTTAAACGACTGCATTCGCCATCAGAACCAAGGTAAAGCTCGCCGCGCAATACCAGATAGGCATTACATTTAAAGGGATAGTATAAAAATACTGTCATCATTTATTTACCCTCATGTCGTTCAAAACCTGTATATGACTTTCTTCTGTGGAACACAAAAGAAGATATTTTGAGAAATGTCTCTGTGGCTTTGTGTCCATACAATGGAAGTCAATGGGGGCCAATGTTATTTGGTTACCAACGTTCTTCAATTTTAAATCTTCTTTTGTGTTCTGCAGAAGAAAGAAAGTCATACAGTTTTGGACATGAGGGTGAGAGTAAAGATGAAAGAAATTTCATTTTTGGATGAAATGTCCCTTTAGGTTAATGAAATAATGTTGAATTGAGTTATTGAGTTATTTAGAGTAACTTCTTTTTTTTTTTTTTACCGAGTATATTTAATGTTGACTCAATGTACAAGTACTAGTTTAGTCAAGTTCTTTCTGACTAAACATCAACTCCAACTCATCCATGAACACTTTCTGTATCTTCATAGATCAGAAAGGACCTCAAGCCATGTGTGGCAACCACTGTTCACTCATCCGTTTTCTACTGTTTTTCTTTGGTGGTCATGGTGATACACTAATAATATCCAGTATTGCTAAGCTGTCTTCCTGTGTGACATCTGCAGAGCGAAAGCTTTCACACCTTAAACACGACCATCTTGGACAAATTGTTGTTACTATTTCAAAATTAAAAATAACCAGACTTTTATATTTTCACTTATATAATACATGAAATGGTTTCTCAAACCATTTCTTCTTTCTTTCTGCAATCGCAATATACTTTTTGCTGTTTGTAAGTGACTCTACGACTGCAAAAGAGAACTTTCTGAGAATCGCTCATGTGATTCTGTATTACACAATCAATTTTGTATGTTATACCAAAGATCTTAACACAACTGTTTTTTCTCTCTCTTCCCTTTCATAATGTCTTTGCAGATTATCTGAAGAGTATGGCATATGATGTGCAAGCTTTTCAGAAGGCCATTCACTTCTACAGACAAGAGAAGGGGCATTATGAATCATGGGATATGCTGGTGGGCACTGAATGTCAGGTGGGCTTTTTTCCATCCGTCACTATATTACTCAGAAGCCAGTGCAGGACCAAATAGTGAATGCAGAATGACACATCACATCTTTAGATTAACAGATGAGTCATTTCTCTGTCTAAAGCAACCACACGATACAGTTGTGTGATTAAAGCGGTTGCCATATAATAGTGTGGTCAGCAGAAGGCCAGTGTGGACAGAGCCCATGGTCAGTGATTTAGGGTTGTCATGCTGTTAACATCCCATTTGAGGCTCATTGCTCATTGTCATAACATCCTTGGTTTGTAGATACAAATCCATTTTATTTTGCACACAAATTGTACAATAGAAAAAGAGCAGATTAATAGGAAAGCCATGCTAAAAGGTAGAATTTCATATTTAAGTCTTTGAGGTGGTTTAGTTAGAGCTGCCTAAACTGAAAACAGTTTGTATCTTAAAATACATCGGTTAAAATACAATGTTTTTTAAGGCATGTTTATATAAAAGACTTAAATGACCTTATTTAAATAAGTCCTAGTCCTGGCTTAATATAATCCCTGTCCTGGAAACCACCCCATACAAGTTAATAATATAGACTACTGGAGGTAATGTTCATTTCCATAACGCAGGATAACTTTCAACAAATAATAAAAATACAGTAATAGTAATGTTTGCCTTAGCAAAAACTACAGTTAATTCAATATGCCGTTTCTGATTCCCAAATCCCTATTGTTAGTGCGTGTTTTTTCCATCAAATCTTGAGATCACAGAAGGGTCTTACAGGATGTCCTGTAGCCAATCAAGGAAACACCTCTGCCTTCCTTTAACTATTGTTAGGTCTCACATTCAACCCTAATTTGGTAGAAGATGTGTTATTGTGATAGGGGACGAGAAACAAAGTATGTGATGGCCTATGTTTAACGATTATGACAAAATAAACCCAGACAGGATGATCAGGACCTCAGTGGGATCACGTCTGTTAAAAGGAAACATTCAGCCAAAAATGACATTTTTTTCATCATTCTCACCCTCATGTCATTCCAAACCTGTATGACTTTCTTCCTTCTGCAGAACACAAAAGAAGATCATTTTCAAGATCGCTTGATCACATACAGGTGTTGAACAATATGAGGGTGAATAAATAATGACATGTTTGTTTTTGGGTGAACTATTCCTTTAATAAGACTGTGCACTGCGAGTCTGTTGCATGACATCACTGCAACAAGTGATTCAAGTGGTTACTCTATGAGTCAATAGCATGTGGATGTTTTGTGTCTGTGATTCAAGTCTGTATCATTACTACACTGCTGTGAATCTGCTGTGACTCCCTTTCTGTCCGCAGGTGTTGGCTAACCTTGTGATGGAGGAGCTGCTGCCCTCTCTGCAAACAGAGCTGTTACCCAAGCTGAAGGGGAAGAAGACTGAGAGGAAGAGGGTGTGGTTTGTGGTCAGTGACATCAGCATACCCCACACTATTCTTAGGCTTCTACAACATCTCAAGCTCTTTGACACGACATGCATTGTGCAACATTTTACTTCTTACTTTTGGTTCATAAAAAATAACCACACTAGTATGCCTTCACACTACAATCTAGCATCTTTTTTTCTGGTCTCCGCACAATATTCATTCGACAAACTAAATGTCTTATACTACAAAACATAATTCTGTCTTTGTGGCCTGTGACAGCTGGGTATAGCAGAGGTTGCTGCCCTATAGATGTTTATAAAGGGCTTTTTGCTATCAAGCAAAATGTAGACAAAGGCAGCTCTGTGTTCATGATGGAGTGGGTTTATGTTGCCAATTCTAGGATGTGAATGTGATGTTTTTATTTTCTGATTCTTTCTCTTGTGTTTAGACTGTGGAAGCGACCTATGATATTGTGCAAGAACAGCTAAGAGACGGACTTGAGAGTTTGAAAACAGAGTGTAGAGATGCTACCAGACAACAGGAGGCGCTCATCCGCTCAGACATGGACCAGATCTTCAACTCACAGATTTTCCTAGAAACTAAACTGCAAGGTATAGATAAACAATGTGTCTATGCTGTGTGTTAGACGGTTTCAAAGCAACAACATAAACAAACATGGGCATGCACGCTTTTATGGACCAAACCTAACTTCCGGTATATATCCGCAAAGAATAGAGTCCCTGCAGATTATTTCTGATAACAAGCAAAAGAAATAACAAGTAAATGACATTAGCTAGCAAGATAAAAGTATGTCTAGTCAGTATTATTTTGGGTTACCAGTAGAAGAACCGTTACTACTTGGCTAAACTTAAATGCAACAGTTACTCGACCCATTCAACAAATGGTTTATTTAATAAATAATATACAATAAAGTTCAACAAATTGTTAATATAGTACACATTTTTATCCAATTAAATATTGATATAAATGAATATTAATATAAATTAAATAAAAGATAGTTATATTATTAGCCACTAGCCAGAACAATCAACAAACACAGACCGGAAGTTAACTTTAGGCCACGTGTGCATGCGTGAAACAATTATTATTCTACACAAAAATTATTTTTTGTTTGGTTAAAGCTTTGGTGTCAGATCCAGCCATGAAATACTGTTCAGAGAGCGTGGCCCCATACCTGGCATCAATCCTGGAGGAGCTGATGGGTCCAGTCAGCACAGGTTTCCAGGCCGTGAGGTTGCTGTTGGAGGACGAGCTGAGCCGGGTCTGTAAAGATTTCCCTCAGGGCGGAGTCACAGAGGAGCTTCAGAAAGTAAGAGAGTGCACATTAAATACAATTTAAATTCTAATGCATCCTTCTGGCGCAAGTCTTTAAATAAACATTTATCTTCTGGTTTTCCTGCCAAGGCTATGTTGCGCAACACTCCAGGTCAACTTGCTGACATTAGATCATGTCACAATATCAATCATCTGATCTCATAAATGCACTCGTCTCTCTTGAGATCTCATGACTGTCTCTGCGTTTCCAGGCACTGCAGCTGGTCGGGCGTGATCGGCTGGATGACTGTTACCAGCATGTGAATGTCCTGAAAGAGCAGCTCCAGGAACTACGGAACCGCTTCAAGTTCTCCAACTCAATGCGGGTTGTCCATTGCACTCAGAGCCAAATGCAGCAGGTGGGCCATAGCAAGACTTAGTATTTCAGCGCTGATACTTGTTCTCTTAATTTTCTCTCAGGCTGTATATAAACTGTAATGTTTTGCTTCCTTTCCACTGTGTTTAGCTGATAGAGAATGCAGTGTTCACATTTGAACTGCTGCTTGAATCTGGATTGAAGGATAAACCTGACAAACAGGCTTCAGTCATGGAAAAAGCTAAGCTGCGTGTCCTCAAGGTTGGGTCTATCCGCATATGCAGTATAAAGCAGGACACACATAATTTTGATATAACTGCAATAAATGTCACAAATGCATTATGGTGTCTTTATTATGTCCTTTAGCAATTTGACTACGACAGCAGCACAGTAAGGAAGAAGATATTTCAGGATTCCCTGGTTGAGATCACTCTGCCTGCCATCAGGAGAAATCTCGCCGCTGGCTGCAAAACGGTACATGTACCATTCAACTGTTAAAGTGATAGTTTATTTGTCATTTCAAACCTGCATGACTTTCTTCCATGAGAACACAAAAAGCCAAACAGCAGCGACACCCATTCACTTCTATTGTATAGACACAAAACCAATGCAAGTGAATGGGTGCCAGTTAACAACGTTCTTCAAAATATCTTTTTTTGTGTTCTGCGGTAGAAAGAAAGTCACGTTTGAAATGACAAGAGGGTAAGGAAATGATGAGAATTTTGGGTGAACTATTACTTATAAAAGACAAGTATATAGTATAGTATAGAATAGACAAGTTTTGTGTGATAGTTGTAACATTGTGTGTATTAGTTGTATTGCATGAACACTGTGATGTTTACATTTTAATCCTGTCGGAGAGTTGACCAAAACCTTTTCTTTGCTTTTTGTAGGAGCTTTCGAATTTCGAACAATTCATTTTTGCCGACTACACAAACTTCATTCAAGTGGAGAACGTCTATGAGAACATATTACTCAACATTTTAAATAATGAAGTTAACAAAGGTACTGTATTAGATAACCATTGTCAATTTCCATTTATCATGACATAAATTCAGAATCCTAATGTAAATATATTTATCCTTCTCCACACAGTGGTGAAAGAGGCAGCCAGCCTGAAGAAAAACAACCTGTTTGGTGACAGTACTGACCTGCACTGTGTTAGTCAGAGCAGCCTCGCTGACAGCCGGACTCCACCCCTCTCCGCCCCATCCAGCCCGCCTGTAGTACTGGCCTCTGTTGCTCTCGCTCAACAGGCGGAACACAAGCCCATGTCCGCATTAGGAGAAACTATCACTGAGGAGACTGATCAGAAGACAGTCATACCTTCAGTAACCATTACAGTGTCTTCTCCTGAATCTGAGGAACCAACGACGCCATCAAGTGTTGCTGAAACAGCTCAACCAGATCCATCAACATCACCTGTTCCAGAGGTTTTCTCATCTCCTGATGCCATAACACCTGACATCTCCATGACTGAAGCAGTATCAACCACATCTACAACACCCCCATCTGTAGATTTATCTTCCACAGGACCACAGGAACCTTTGTCTGACAAACCAGGATGTCCTTCTGGTAGTTCCTCATCGTCTGAGAGGTCTGACCAAGCGGTTTACCTCAACTCAACAGCTGGACCTCAAGCAGGGAGTCCTGTTCCTCCTGTTCAGGCTCTTGAATCAGGAAATACCGAGGTCCCCCTGTGTGTTTCAACAGATGAAGAGAGCAAAGATGCAATTCCTTCTCAGTCTGAAATGGAAGAAGCATGCGTCCACGCTGTCCAACTTAGCGTTACAATGATCAATGCTGAAGTTATAGTCACGCCAGTAAACACCAGCACCTGCAATGAAAACATGGATAACAAGGACTGTGAGGCAGTGCCCGCTAGTGAAGAGAAGAATATAAATGTAGAAGACACGCCAGAAATGGATGCTTCTGTAACGCATGACTCTGTTCCTGATGTGCCAGTAGAGGACGCTGTTGCTTTAACTTCAGAGTTGAACCACAGCGACACTGCGGTGGGCACAGATGCACCAGAAGCAGAAGAAACAGCTGACAGTGTGATGGCCATCAGAGACCTGATCATGGAGGTCATTGAAGTAGAGGATGAAGTGAGACCTTGTGTCGAAAATTAGTTTGAATTGAACCGTTTTACCATCGCTAAGAAGAAAAACTATCATGTGTGTCTTTGTATGTTTTTTACTGGCAGCAGTATTTTAATTATTGGCGTTACACGGATTGACATGAACTTTTATAAATAATTGACTTATAGCAACCAAGTGCCTATGTAAGCTGTATTTATATACACAGTCCCTTTAAACACTGCATTTTGTATCATATTAAAAACAAAAAGTTTTTTAGCATTTTTATTTTTAATCTTGTTTCATTTTTGTTTAAACAACAGAAAAATGCTAGATTATTTGAATAAACTACATTTTTAGGTACATCTAAAAGTCTTGGGGAGCAGATTTATACAGATTGTGATGTAAGATAAACATGCATAAAAAGCAGTAAATAATTATTTTGTATTACTCAGTTTTTTTCTGATCATTGTTGAATTAAAATAAAGAAAGTACAATCATTTATCACTAAAAGTCTGTAAAATAAATTTGCTACAAAATAAAGTTCATCAGTGCATCTTTTATTTCTATTATTTGCAGACAATTCCCTTCATGAAGTGAAATTCACAGGATCATTATAGCAGCAAGGGGTGAGACCGTAGGAGGCACCTTTTGTCTGGAAATACAGAGATGTCCTGAATTTCATTGTGATAAATTAAAATGAACAAATGTACAGTACAGTAAAAATAACATGAATGAATACAGGCAACACCAAAATCAGCAACTGACAACATACAACGACATAGTTACATAAAGTACATGATAATCCTAAAAATCAAAACAATAAATCCTGGACATGTTTAGGTAGTCAATTCATAAATATTTCTAAGGAGTACTGTCCACGCATATAATCCTTCATAGACACTTAAGTACATAACACAGTGTTGTTATCCATGACAAGTAGTGCAACATATTTTTTAAAAAGATTTATATGCAGTTAAGTTAAATCCAGTTTAGCTGTATTATGTCATTTTTTTATAAATAAGACCTATAGATTAAAAAAGAGAGCTAGCTAAGAACATTATTCTATAAATTCTTATAGGGTACTGTAAGTGTTAGTTGGGCATACAATAATGTTTTAGTGCTGATTAAATCGTTTAGGAACTAATGTGATGAATTAACAGATTTTACTACAAAAGTGCACTCCCGGTAAAAAACAAAATGCATGTACTGTAACAGCTATCTTGAAACTAAAATATAACCAGCAATAATGTTCATGTAGTTATTCCTTCGTGGTAACTGGAGCATGCAGTACAATTATACCCTGTATGTGACTGGAGTGCAGTTCTAAAGTCAGTTTTCATAATGCTTAATAAACAAATGAACTGATATACATCCCATATACATTTATCTGTTAAGCATCATGTAATGTTGGCTAATAAATGTTATCAAGCTGGGACCTCTTCTTTAAAATGCAACTGAAACTAGCTCACATTCTGTTAGTATAGAATGACTGAATTTGTTTCCCATGCTAGAACATTAAAACGCAGTTGAAGCAAACAAGGAGATGGAGTTAACGCAGCAGCTCTGTCTGGTGGATCAGTACCCCTGAAAGAACGGCTCGTCCGGACGAAAGCCGTAGGCAGTGGCAGGACGTCCATCGGCTACATTGCTGACAAAAGCGATTTGAATAATGTGAGAATGACATTTTCATCTTCATAATATAATACCAACATGTATTTAGTTCAGGTAAAGTTTAGGAATAGAAAATACAATAAGCAATGTACTAACCCCAGTATATACAGACACACACACAAAAAAACATCTAAAATGAAAACTCAAAATTAATTAAAAAATCTTGCTGTGCAAGATAAATTCACAGCCATATTAACATCAGTGCAGAATGCTTTAAACAAACTGCATTTAAAATGATTATGGTTAAGTAATGAGGTTTAAAGTGCATAAGAATGATGTTAATAGTCATTTAAGAGGCACTATTATGCATGTTGCACAGCATTTAACATGTTTAACTGGTTCACTCCTAACATGATCAAATGTTCTGGTTATAATCCCCCTAAGATGTAATCACTTATCATTTACATCCATGTCAAAAGACAAAAAAACTGATTCTAAAAAATAATTTCGCTGTGCTCAACAATATAATAATGCAAAACAAAGTATCTTTACTATGAAACATGTATTAGGTCAGGTCATTTCAGTGATTAGTTCTATAAAACAGAAAAGGTGCGAAATGACATCATTATAGCCCCTCAACAAACATTTCAGTTGTTTAAGGTGCAAACAGTCAAGAAAATGTTCCCTCTCTCTCCTTTTCCTGCACCAACCGGTTCAGGCCTACGGCCTTAAAATTACGATCTGTTTGCTTTGCCCCGTGTGCCCACATAACATTGTGTTGTTTTTAGCCTCATATGACCTCCAGTAATCAAATACAGCAATCCCTTCTTAGCACCCTGACTCTCACACGCTCCGCTGTCTAAAATATGTATTTTTTCTTGGCCTGTCAGATCTGCCAGGCTGAATCTGAGCAGCAGGTAAGAGGGATTCATGATTTGGGGGTCTTTAGCCCTACAGGAACTGTAGGTCAATATTCCCCTTGCTCTTAGCCTTTCCTCCCAGGTGCGTACTAAATTTGCACTAAATTGAAATACAGGCTTCCAGAACCCAGTATAATCATTTAGAGACAACCATGTTTATTGCTGCGAGACTTACTGTACGAGCTGTATAAGCGGTTTTATTTCTTACATCACATTAGTATCATCACTTTATAAAATACAGAAAAGCCAAAACAAACTCTGTGTTATCTACACAATAGAAACTTAACGTGAATTTTGTTTCAACCGTAAGCATTAACTGGACCTACCTGAGGGGAGATGAGAGGACTTTTTCAAATGATTCTCACTGTATTCCAAAATAATAATTTTGATCCCAAAATAAGCATTTGACATATGAAAACATTACAGATTGTATAGACGGTTTTAACAGCAACAACAAACAAATGTTACGTGGCCCAAACTTAACTTTCGATAGACTTCGGTAAAGAATCTGTTGAGTGGTTTTAATTTAATTTAATACAATTAATATACAAAAAAATATTAATATAAATTAAATATCAATACATTTTTATATTATAACCAAACACAGACCAGAAGTTAACTTTGAGCCGGGTGCGTGCGTCCATATAAAATGTTATTGTCTAATCATTAATTGTATTAAATAAACAATTTGTTGAATGGATCGTGTAAGAAGAACAAGTAACGGTTCTTCTACTGCTAACCCAAAATAATACTTGTAGTCATACTTTTAACTTGCTAATTAATGTCATTTACTTGTTATTTCTTTTGCTTGTTATCAGAATTAATCTGCAGGGACTCTATTGTTTGCGGATGTGTACCAGAAGTTTGGGCCACAAAAACGTGCATGCGCAGGACAAAAAACTTTCAAAACTGATTCTTCAACAACACTGGTCTTGTACCCTCAGACCCCCAAAAATTTCTCATCATTTTACATCCTGTGGTACTCCAGAGCAAAGCGACCTGTCTGGTGATCCATAGCAAACGCATTCCTGTCTAATTATGAGCCAGTCTGTCACCTCTTCCTCTACAGGCCTTCAAAACAGAGCAATAAAAGCTGAGTGAAGGTGAGACTGACAGCTCATAGGGAGTCAGGTCGGCCCTGACGTGCTGGGGGGCACGTGGGGGATACGACCAAGGGTGCCCGTAAAAAAGGCCCCTTTTAACCAGACATTGTTTCATTGTTGAGAAGAGTGTTTGCACAGGAAACGGGTCTCTGCGCTTTTATAAAAGGATGTTTCTCCACCTTTTTCCCCAAGTTGTTCTCCAGCCTTTGCTTTGATCTTCTACTCCTGTCACTTCTCTGGTTACATGGCCCTATCTTGGCTATGTCAAATCAACAGCACCCCCCTTTATCCTTTCTTTCCCTGATTGCAAGACGCTGTTTTCTATTTTTCTTCTGTGTTCTCTCAGCACCCGGAGGCTTTAGCGACACAACCCCACGCGGCTTGAATAAAGTATTTGTCTGATGTCGCACACGAAAAGACACGCACGCAGAGCGTCAGTGTCTTGCTTCCTCTGCTCAAGTTGACCAGATTTAGCAGATTCAACACCTCAGCTCATCTGTCTTCGTTCTCAGTCTCACTTATGCGTGCATAAACACCATCCAGAGAAACCTCGCTGGATTACTCGAGTTAATCAAATACCTGACTTAGGTTGGCACGCAAAGTCAAACCACTCCACAAGGCCCGCATTCGCACGCATCATTTCACATCATCTTAAGTAAAGACCGGGACTCTATTTGATTATTATGGTAACCTCTGTCACTCAGAGCTGCCCACTCAAATTAAACCATTCATCCCGGGACCCTAACCTTGCCCCCCAACCCTCGGTGTATATTTGTAATGTATCGCTTTACAAAGAGCCGCCAGAGCGCTCACCCCTCCATCTGGACGCACGCCCCTATCCTCACCCACATGACAGGCCGGCGGGACCCAACCGCTCGCCCGTCAGTCCGCAAAGTGCCCAAATCCTCACCCAGCCAAAACAAACAGGCCAAGCGCATTCTCTGTAGAAAGTACACAAATTATAATAAACAAGTCTGGTGAAAACTCTCTCATCAAGCATGCGCAATCAGAGCAAGTTTAGACTACATGACTATCAGAGCCGCATATCAAACACAATCCATGGATCCATTTCCTCAAGGAGAGCCAACACGAAGACTAAACTGGATGGAGAGGTGAAATGTGATTTCATCTGTATGTATGTGCGTGTTTGTAGAGGAATGTGCACAATATATTTGGCTGCATGGGACTTGGAAGGTATGTTTATTTTCAGGCTAGTAAGACTGCCACTGACGGAAAGAGAGAAGCTGAGACAGAATCGTTTTGCCTGTAACTCAGCTGTGTTCACTTCTCTAGGCCCAAGTGAGTCTAAATTGTAACCTTATGCTTCATGTTAAAAATATTTTCAATGTGAAATTTCTAAATAATGCCACTTATTAAAGTGGAAAAACTAACTTTGGTCTAACATAATTAAAATATTTTATACTACTGTACCTTAAAGATGAAAGCCATAGTCACACTAAAAAGCACTCATTCTAAGATAATAAAAACATAACGCTTCATTATGTAAGGTCTTTACACACCTCTGAAGACATAGTTATGTATATTATATTTCATTTCTGTCAATTGATACTCCTAAATATTACACACAGCACTTTCAATGTGCTCATGGTTCAGTACGTATACTTCATTTTCAAAAATGGAAAAAACCCATAATGTAATCGTTTTAAAGGGTCATAGTTCATCCCAACATTTTTTCATAATTTCTTTGTTCTGTTGAACAGAAGATATTTGAAGAATGTAGGAAACCAAACTATTGACTACTCAAAACTGTTTTCCTACAAACATTCCAAATATTTTTCAGCAGAACAACAGCTTTGAAACAAGTGAGTAAATGATGACAGATTTTTAATTTTTGAGTTAACTATCCCTTAATGCAATGCCAGTCAGGAATTTAAGTTATTTTATCTTTATCAACTTAATGTAATCACTGGACAAAAACTGAGATCGTAAATTATGCAAATATAGTAAAATGGAAGAAGCCAATTCAGGAGCTGATGAGGGTTTCGGCGGTTCACTCACCAGCTGTTGAAGTCTCCATTCTTAGCGTGAAACTGGCCATAGAAGTCTGGACTGAGTCCTGGCTCAGGGGGCATCATACCGTCTGTAGCAACACACACACACACACACACAAATGTAGACACAGCTTATACAGAGCAAACAAACGTATGAGACAGCGGCCCAGTAGAGCCACTTCCTCCCAGCAGCTATTCTCATTTATCTTCTTGACAACCTCTCGCTACGACAGGCCTTTGATGACACCTCAACTCAACAGGCAAACAGGCCAAAATACAGTATCACAGCTCTGGTGGAAAATTGGACAAATCTAAATTGAAGGTTTTAGCTTTCAATGACTGTCAAGTTGTGGCAGAGGATGCCAATCAAGTCATGTTACCAGACAAGAAAACATTGGCTGTCTTGTGTGGTTTCAGGCGTGTTCTTCTGAGATTACCCTACAAGATGATTGGTGTGAGTGCGGTTTTGTGTGCATCTGGTGTGGTGGTATGGTCACGAACCCGTGCTGTAGAAGAGATCTGGCTGCTCCAGGGCGTCAGGGTCGTCGCCGTACAGGTAGGGCTCCATGTCCTCCATCTGTCGGCTCTCAACCATCTCCAGCCACTGAGAGTTGTGCCAGCGAAACTTTTCGCTCTGGATTTTCTTGCCCCACTCTTCATCATACTCCTTTACAGAACACATACAAACACACATAAATATACATTGATATTTATTTTTTATCTACGTTACTTCCTTCTAACCTAAATCACACCACATAGCTGTGCAAATTCATACATTCTCAAGTTGTCAGAACAGCACTAGTGTGCTACACGTCAGAGCCAGGTCTACTTTACTTTTCACAAGAGACTTTCAGTGAATTTCAGAGTGTGAAGGTCCAAACACTGTCACTCCTGGCAATCCACCATTAACCATTGCAATCTTTCGGTCGTTTCAACGTGTAAGAAATCCGCTGCCATCTAACGCTGTCTGGACCCTCCGCAGAAGCCATTCATCAGATATATTTCATCCCACAATGAGAGCTTCTGTCTGAGCAGGGTTTTCCCCATAGGCTGCGGCTGCTGATGGTGCCATACAGAAACAGAGCTTTGGTTTAATCCAGTGATTAAAGGTACAGAGCCCACAGGCTGGGTGGAGAGCCACACGCAGCACACATGTCGCCCACAGACGTACATTTTCATCCCAGTCAGCGCTTTTGGCGAGATGTTTGGCAAAGTTTGCCAAATCTGTCACTCCGTCTGCCTCTCTCTCTTCATCTGTCTACATCTATCTGCTTGCCCTTGCCCTGAAAACCACGAATTACATTTGCGCAAAGAAATTTAATTAAATATATATAAATATGAATCATATTAATCAAAATCCCAAATTAAATTTGCATTGCCCAGAGAAATAATTGAAATAAAATAGACATAATAACGATGATAAAATAATCTGATATATAGACGGTACAAAGGCATTTTTTAAGGGACAGTTCAACCCCAAAATGATTTTTTTAATCATTTACTTACACTTGCGCAATTACAGATATTTTGCAGAATGCTGGTAACCAAACAACACTGGTCCCCATTGACTTTCATCGTAGTGTCACAAAACCACAGAGACATTTCTCAAAATATCTTCTTTTGTCTTCCACATAAGAAAAAGTCATATACAGAATTTTAACCACATAAGGGTGAATAAATGACGACAGAGTTCTTATTTTTGTGTGAACTACCCCTTAGAAAACAGATTTTTCAATTCTTTTTAGTATGAAGGTGTTATGAAAATATTTGTCTCTCTCACAGAGCAGCTGTGTAACGTATATGTACAACTCTACAAATAAAGAATCTAGGCTATTATGTTAGTTGAAGCATCTCTGCTGAGTAAGAGATGCAACCCAAGTTTGTGTGGCATAAGGGTGCAGGAGGGGGTCTGCTGGAGCTCAGGGCTGTAGGCCAGCTCTCTGTCCCGGGGTCTAAGGGCCCGCTGAGGCGCCCTGCCGCCACCCGCTCCGCTGAATGAAAATATGGATTAATCAGAGGAGGCCCCCTGTGGCAGAACCTGAGTAAATAAGCCCTGTTTCTCTTTTCTCTGCTCTGTCCATTCATCATGCGGACAGCAGCGCAAAACCGCGCAGGAGCCTGGGGCAGAAAGCCTGATGCAAAACCCAGAGGGCCGGTGGGAGTGTAAACCTGCACACAAACCCCCACACTCACACCACACTAACCTATTAAGCCAACTTTGTGTGTTCTTAAACGCACAAACAAGCGGAGTCATTTGCAATGGAGAATCAGCTGTAATATCACAAGCAACTACGTGAAAATGTAAATCTGCTTGCCTGATACCGTTGTCAAAACTCGCTTCAAACATGTCAGCATGCTGCAGCAAAGCTATCCATCTGCTCTTTCTCTGTCACCACAGATACAAACCAGATCCCACACACGCCCTTTCATGTGGCCGAGGCGTAACAAGCCGCCTAATAAAGTGAATGAAACACTTCCCCAAACAAACCTGGCTCTTAGAGTTCACCGCCAATTACAGATATCTAATGTCAGGGAGTGGGCATTAAGCTGCAGAGACTTTATTGGCACTGCTGTAAACACACATGGTCAGTTTATAGCTAAAGCACACACTAACGCACACACACACACACACACACACACACACACACACACACGTGTTTTACTCTCATTTGAGCACATATGTATAGCAAAATTGTGTGCGAGTACTTACGGCGATAATGTCCAGAGTGTTGTCACAAACCTTCCGGATTTCCGTGTTTTTGTCATGCATTAGGTCAATGAGGTAGGCAGGGGCTTCTTCGGCATAGTTAAGAATTTTGACAATTAAATTCTCATAATATAATTCCTGTAACTCAGTTCGGATCCCAGACCTGTATAGATTGAATGCACTGCAAGTTGCTTTGAATAAAAGCATGTGACAAATGCAGAAATGGAACGTAAATGTAATATCTTACTTTTAGATGTGGAATTATTAAGATTGTTATTAGTGTGAATGTGAAAAAGAAAATGATGGTGAATATTTAGGGCTGACAACTGAATTAGCTTAGTACACTTAATAAAAAGTCTCAATAAAAAACAAATGCATTTATTGACGCTCCCTACAGAAATACAGGCAGCATGCTTACACTCTTACTGACAGTATCCAAAAATAAGTGAAGACAAACATATTCTTGCTTCATGTCAAGTAAAAAAAAAATCTTGCAGGGGTCTCAAGCAAAACGTTGAAATAGTGAAAAGTGTCATTTCTATTTCATGGTTTACTCATCTGTAACAATGATGCCATTCACTTTAATTGAGGATTTGTAATCACAGCAAATACTGATCAATGATATTTATAAGAATTATTCAGCATATCATGTCAATGTTAAATCTATTTCATTTTCATTAATGAGTGTCTTGGTCTCAAGAAGTCTTTTGGTCTAATTCTTTAGTGGTCTGCTCTTGATTCCATCCATCTACCCCATCTCAGTGTGGCTAAACCGGTTGTCAAGAACTCACAGTACCAATGCACCAATGAGCACAGGCTAAAAAACACTAACAAAGAAAAAATAAGATGCCCTATACACAGATAATCTATTTATTTTATTAAGGATACGTGTGTCTTTAATGATGACATCTCTGGTGGCCTGGTGGAAGACCATCTGGTAGAAGACGTAGATGATCTGACATACAAATTCATCGTCTTCTTGTTGGGCTGGTAACAGAAAAAAAACAGCAAGGACATTACTTAGACTTCCCCAAATGAAAAAAATGGACAAATAATGTTTATTCCTCATGGACGTATCTGGACGTATAGTTGAAGACACAGTTGTCCTTATGCTGAAACGTAATATGGCAAACCAACAAACTACACACACTCCTTCAGGCATACAGCACAGCTGCGCAGGCATTTCCTATCGTCTGCTGCCTGGTCATACAAGTTGACATTCAGAGCCTCCTCCAGTGGATCATGTTTATGTATGAATGCTCTCGTGAGAAGCCACCATTTGGCGAAAGTATCTACTTTTCCTCTGAAACGATAAAGAAAGCTCCTATGGAGAAATGTGTGGTTGTAGCTGCCCCTACTAACTTTAATAAAAGCCTTTATTTTAATTTCGATCTGGCTCAGTTTAATCTCTTCCCCCGGGAATGAAATTCCTCCAAAAGAATGACAGCAGAAGAGGGTAGGCGCACCGTGGGATCAGAAATTGAATACTGCTACAGCAAGAAGCAGGACAAGCTTTGTATAAGCTACAAATAACATCACAGAGGACCCGTCAACGCCTTCCAACGAGAGAAAACCAATGAACGAGAATACAAATAGGAGCGATGAGAACAACGGTATAAACAAAACAATACCCAAGCATCTCTCGGTTTGATGTTGTGACATAATGAGGAACACAAACTTCAGATTTGTTTTTACATTTCTTTCAGGATCAAAGATACAACGTATTAAATGGCATCAGTGCAAAAAACATTTCAGTTGTTGAATGTCATGTTACTAAGACTGCCAATTCTTTTACTTTGTGTAATTCTGTAACAAGAAACAGTAAAAAACAGTAATGAAGTAAAAAAAAAAAGTATTGGCAGCATCATGTACTATTTAACTCCTTAATATTTGGTATTGTTGCCTAGTCTCCATTCAAGCATCCCTTCACCATATTGATTTATTTTTTTCAAAATTCGTTCTTTACAAGGCAAAGGAAAGGTCCTGCCATCCGACATTTGTTGAAATGATGGCTCACACTGAGCAGAGCCCGCAAATCTCATGCATACCGTAAGAGCAGTGCTTTCCTGTTCCTGAACACACTGTCACTTTCCAGCATGTAATCCAGAAAGCAAGAAGCAGCCCTCCATGTTCCACTCAGCCTTGGCCTGTTTGTTTATTCTAATTTATTCTAATTTAATATTAGTTTAGTCTAAATAAATGCTTCCAATCTCATTTCAACATTATGTAAGACAAAACATGCCAAATTGAAATCTGGTATCTGAGTGCCTACAGACACGCAATGCTGGGGGGCAGCTGTTGTGATTTGTGCAAATAAAAGTTGAAGTCAAAACTTCTTTTCCGCTGACTAAAGTGTGTGATTTTGGAACCACTAGCATCATCAACTGCAAAAGATATTTGGACAATCAAACTACAAACAGCTTTGTTTTGATGGTAAAATTCTTTCCCGCCTTCATATGCAATTTGGTTTGACGCTAAATAATACGAGATTTTTCAATGCTAGCAAATAAGCACATTTTGACTGACAGCTTACCATTGAGCAGCTCAATGAGAGCAGGAATGATGCCGGACTTAGCAAGCATGACAGCACACGAGTCATCCATAGACACTGTACCAATCATGATCACCACCTCCAGAATCAGATCATCCTCTGCTGAACCTGAAACACAGATCACAGGTCGAATCTATCCCACAATGCAATGTACTCAACCTGACCACAGACATGTTATTCATCAATTACCTACAGTATATATACTGTAATATGTACTAAAGCTTGCACTAAAGGGACAGTTGACCCTAAAATAAAAATTTATGTCTTCCCTTAGTTGTTCCAACTGTATAAATGTCTTTGTTCTGATGAACACAGAGAAAGATATTTGGAAGAATGTAGAAAAGCTTACGGTTCTGGGACACTTTTGACTTCCATTGTAATTTTTCCTACTATGGTAGTCAATGGAGGCCAAAAACTGTTTGGTTACAAGCATTCTTTACATTTACATTTATACATTTAGCAGACGCTTTTATCCAAAGCGACTTACAGAGAAGATATTCCTATCTTCCAAATATCTTTCTAATTTTTGGGTGAACAGTCCCTTTAATTTTCCCATTCCAAATAGGCTACAAAAGACCAGAAAACATTATGAGATATGTGTTAGCATTACCTGGTTTAAGATGATCTTTAAGGTAGGGTACCAGGTTGTACTCTTTCAACAGGAGTTCCCAGTCTAGGTCAGGGATGGTGAGATTTGCCATTGTACCCAAACACTCAATAACAAACTCCTCATCACCCTCCTGCTTGATCTGAGCTGCCAGGTCACCCACAAAATCCTGCAACACCAAACATAGATGTTTAATGTTTTGACTAAGCACAGCTCTTGCGAAATGACAGAAGTGCATTTACAATGAAGAGCTGTTTCAAGTGGCCGTCGTGCTGCGAGATGTTTCTAATCATCTTCATCAGCAGTGGGTCCTTCAGTCTGAGCGCTCTCTTCATCAGCATTTTTAATCCGTTCCCTGCAGAGCAAATGCAAAATGTATTATAGAAAAGTATGCAACAGTATGCTGTAACATCAACATGAAAGACATTCCAGACGAAAGGACACAAACCCTCGCAGATGATCTGAGCATTCCTCTTGTTGGCGGCCAGGTTGATGCAGAAGGAGATGAGCTCGGTGTCGATGCTCTCCTCACCGTGTTCAAACAGCATCTGCATGAGCTGGTCACACACCACACAGGAAACAAAGACCCGGAGAGTTAACATACAATGTATCATACATGAACACATTCAAAATATAAATGTATCAATATATAATGCTTGGAAAAAATACAAACAAGGAATGCTTCGACGCATGATGACACAATGAGTCACTAAAGAACAAAAGTGAGGAACATTTGGCATGCAGACTAAATACACTGATAACAGACCAATGACAGGACTAGGCATGTGCATCTTAAGTAAATAACTGTCTAGCAAAAAACAGAAAACTGAGTGCATGTGGGTGAAGATGACATGAGCAGGAGAGCGATAGAAGAAAAAAAGGCCACAAGAGGAGCTCCACGGGCTCAGCAGTGATGTGGGCTGATTGGATGTTAAACAGGAAGGCACAAACAGACGAGTCAGGATCGAGGCAGGCCTGTGAAGAGGCAGCAGTCTGCAATCAGGCCTCTCCCATATTGAGTATCACATAACCTGGTCCTGGGCCTCCAAATCACGGAGTCTAGACTCACTGGCACCTGCTTGCTCCTATTTACCAGCAAAAAGAGGCCCTACCTCATACCCCAGTGTCCAACCCACCTCCCACTCACCCAGCCATGGTTTCATAGATCCATAAGCGCTCCAAGCATTTCCCCATACACACTCAAAGCTTTGAGTAATTACAGCAAGACCCGTTTGTGGCAGAAAAATGGATCTGATACCGGGCTTCTCCTCGCCAGTGCAGAACCTAAAACAGTGAGGCTGTTTGATGTTACTCCTTTCCTAACAGTGCTGGAAAACACCAGAACCAGAGAGACAGAAATGGAGAGCCAGACTTTAGATACTGATGTGGACTGAGGGGAGTCTATTCCATTCTGGTTTTACTGAACTGTGTGTAACACTGCACACTTATTATTTGTATCCACAATAATGACTTTAAAAGAAAGAAAGAATAAGAGTAAGAAATAAAGAAAGTAAGAAAAACCAAAAGAAAGCAGTAAAGAAAAAGAAAGCAAGAAAGAAAAAATAAGAAAGTAAAAGTAATAGGGTACAGCAGAGATTACATATTTTTATATGCAAAAAGTATATCTCAAAGTGAGTTAGCATTGTGGTGGTTCCATCGCCCCAAAGTCGTTCCAAAACCCAAGTCAATGGGTTTTTGGTTAAATGTCTAAAATTAGATCTGTGGTAAACAAACTTCATATTTTAATCTATGACATAAAACACACCAGTTATATGATGATTTCATCGTGTCTTAAAAACTGTGGTTACTAACAAGTTGATAAAAACGACTACATGGACACAAATCTCTAAAAACGCAGATGGAGATTAATTTACGGAGTATTTACGTACCAGGGAACACGTTTTTAATAACGTTTTTAAAAGTTGTCGGAGGCTTGGTGGTGGTCGACCGTAGTTTAGCCTCATGTTAGCCTTTTACTTAAAAAAAATAAAAAAATAAATAAAAATTTTTAAAAAAATTGCTTTTTACTTTAAAAATAGCAAATATTCTGTACATTTGTGAAGCCTTTGTTAATCACAGATCTTAATTTTTGCGATATTTTAAAAGTCTATGGGAAAATGCTAGGCTTTTAGTTGAGGCAACCAGTGCAGCGCTAACTTCCAGGTTGGCCTACAAAAAGTCATCCCTGTAAAAGTCTATAAAGAAACAGAGTAAAAAAAATAAAAGAAAGAAAGAACAACATTGCATATGTCCCTAAGGAGTGGAGCTATTCTGACATCATACCCTGTCTGTCTCCAGGCAATTGGCTGAGCGATTAGGAGAGAGATTTTTTTACAAGCATCTGGTAGGCATTTTCACCCAATTAGAGAAGACAAGCATTTTAAAGATGACAACGATTGGGCTGAAGTTGTTTCAGAGAAATTGTAACCTGCCAATTGCGAGTGACCCCACGGAGTCTCACCTCCTATTAAATCAGCTCTGTTATCTCATTACAGTCATGTGAGGGAAAGACAGCACTAGAGTTACACCAGTTTACAACACTGTTAGATGCTAAATACACACTGGATGCGGGACAGTAGCAACAACAAAAACTACGTTCTGAACAGCACACTACCATACGATTTCAGCATGCATAAAATATAGCTACAGGTTTTTATATTTACATGTGCTGCATTTCAATTCGAGGTGACTGAAGAAGATACTGACCTGAGGGATGCAGTCAGTATATGCAAACATAGATTTGGATTTGTCGTCAACACTGATGTGGTAGAGGATGCACATCGCCACATGCTTGTGAGAGTCATTACCTACAGAAAAGAAGCAAAGAAAACTTAACTCACAACGTGTGTAAACCTTTAAACGCTATCTAAATTGATCAGTCGTGCTCAGTTAGATAATGTATTTATATTGGCTCGTGCTGAGAGTGCGTAATTTATCACCGAGATTACAGATAAGAGGATGTGGGGTGTGTGAGTACAGTCTAAACTTCACTAAGTTTCACTGGAGAGAAACTACAGACACACAAACACACACACATCACACACTCTCACGCTAGTCACATGAACACTCTCATTAATAACACTTTGCAGCCTCTCTCTCTTCTTTCCTAATGTTGATACTCCCCTGTGAGATAGGAAACACTCGGATAGATCAATTGCATAATCATTCATTAGGAGCCTGAGTGTGGCAGCCGGGACCCGAGACACCCTAGAACACATTATCACATCGCCTATTAAAAACAGATGTGACCACTGGGGATATCTGGAGGAAAACTAAAAAAAAATAAGAGATAAGGTGTGCTGGGAAGAACTAGTTTAATTGGGAATACAGGAGGATACATATATTTTAGTGGCATTAATAAGTTGAGGCCGTCCCAGGCAGGCCTCAGCGCTGCGCCCGGTGGCGCCGACATGCGTTTCTCATTAGTGGCCTCAGACGCAGCTGACCCGCGTTACTGCCTCACCTCGACGAGAGCAAACAGAGACGGAGAGGCTTTATGGTGGCACCCCGCACTACTTAATGGGTAACACATTGAAAAGATGTGTGCGGCGATTAGGCCTTTAGATGTATTCACAGAGAACATTTAGAAAGCAGCAGTTTCTTTATTTCAATGCAAAGGTGTTATTTGACACTGGAAAAGTGTGACGCGTTTTAGTTAAATTATCAGGCGTATCGTGGTCGTTGCCTGATAGATACGTATAAAGAGAAATGAATTGTTTAAAACAACTAAAAATAAAACCAGGCACAAAGAAGAGTTATTCTCGAACAACTTGTGTAGGTGAGCTCAGAAATCATTGGCTAAATGTGTTAGGCTTCACTTAATTCAGTAAACTGAGCTTTGAGATATCTGCTTTAACTTGGCCAAAACATATAATAATTTTAGTCAAGCTCCCATCAAAAGCACCTGCACCAACTTCTGCCGAAGCATGTTTTTGGTTTTAATGTAACTTTATATTCTACAGCTTAACACAGAGTTCTGTGTATCAATTGCAGGTTGTTGCAGATTTAAAGCCAAGCTCGATTCTGAGCAAATACACATCTGAAGATGACGTTAACAAGTTAATAACATTTGCAAAGTTTTGAATAAGCTTCACTCTGACATGGTTTCTTCATTATTATTTTTTGTTGGACCAGAGAGGTTGATTTCAAATGGAAATGAGGAAAATTATATTATTGCATTTATTCTTCATCTATTGCGGTAAGACTATAACAAATCTTGGCGTGGTTTTAGAAGGTTCTCTAAATTATTCTGCAATTCAATTACAGTAGAATAAATGTCAAATCTCTAGAGCACCATTAAAAAAGAAAAAGAGTTACCCAGCAGAGCGGTGAGTTTGGGAAGCAGACCCACTTGCACCATTTTGGTGCGCAGGCCTGTGTCGAAGGAGAGGTTATGGAGGAGCCGCAGAGTGACGTTCATAAGATCTTCATGTTCACATGGTACCAGACGAGCAAGTTTCTCCACGGTATCCATCTCAGCCTATTACAAAGTGTGATTACATGTTGGAAGAAAGAAACAAATACATTCAACATTTAAAACATTTTTTGTGAAAAAAGGTACTCTAGAGAATCAAAGAGAATCTTCCTTTTCTCAGATGGCCAGATATTTTTTGGTCCAACATGTGTTTTTATGCATGAACATGCTGAAAGACTTTCAAAGCCAAAAGCCAATTTCTTTTATCTACAACATGGATTTGGTAAAAGGGTACAGGAATAAAAACAACTGCTCCTAATTTGGAGCCTTGATAAATGCACATTCATAGCCAGGGTAGATTGATTCCAGGTGGACTGACAGTGGTGCAGTTTAAGGACAAAGAGGATGTGTTTTTGTACAGCAATGACAGAACTATCCTGGTATAACTGGACAGTGAATGTATATGACACCTATAAAGTGTTGCTATATAATTACGGTGGCCATGTCTGCAACGCATCTGCGCAGTTATTTATGTTATAGCAAGTCCACAGTTCTATATACTTAAATGGGGGAAGGCTAATATTTTTTAAATCGCTTGCAAAAATCACAATCAAAGAGCATATTACCTATCAATAATTAAACCTGACATGAAATGTACCATAACTTTTGCCCCAGAGAATCGTCAGTCAATATTGATTGACGATTGTCTCGTTTCACTGGAAGGCGGGACTTCTTTCGCTAGAGCGGCCATATTGAGCGTTGCATTCCTCCCCATTTATTGTATGAAATTGGCACAATTTGTTAATATAAAAAATCTTTGGCTGTATTGTACAAAATTGGATTGTGAGATATTTTATTAGCATTCGTCCAACTGAAAAGGTCACGTCATTGCATATTGTTTTTCTATTGGTCACACATGGTCACATGATGATACAAATTCACAGGTCAGCGTTTACCAAATTTGATCTTTGGAATCGCAGCTAAATGCAAATTGTTTTTCGCAGGAGCTTGCGTTTCCAGTGTACCGCATGCGTATAAATAGAAGCCAATGGAATGAAAAGTCTAGTGTGGTTAACCAATTGTAAATGGCAAAAACAAAAATCTGACATAAATTACATGGCGGGAGAAAATAATAATAAACCTGTATGACTTTCTTTCTTCTGCAGAACACAACAGATGATATTTTGAAGAATGTTGGTAACCAAATTGCAGTACCCATTCACTTCCATTGTATGAACACAAAGCCTTTGCAAGTGAAAGGGTGCCAGTTAAAAACATTTTTCAAAATATCTTCTTTTGTGTTCTGCAGAAAAATGTAAGTCATACAAGTAAATGATGACAGAATTTTTACACCCAAATTGAGTGATGAAGTAAGCTAAATTTCAGACAATTATCATTTTGTGAGAGTAAGGCACTAACCACACTGGACACCAGAACGACTGCTCACCATGTCATTTTTGTTCTCCAAAAAGATGCTAAGCTTTTTGAGAAAGGAGACCACCAGCCCCAGCAGTTCCTCATTCTCTCTGTCCAGAGTCTTCACCAGCAGGTGCACGATGTTCTTGTTCCTCATCTTGAGCTCTGTGCGAGTGTCTTCAGACAGGTTCAACAACAGGTAGAAAGCAACTGTAATCATGGAGAGGAAATGGAACATATGAAACTGAAAACATGGCCCTACGAATATTATATAAATTGAGGGAAAAGTATGTCGCATCCTGTACCTCGTAGCAGCTGCTCCTGTTTGAGCAAAAGACTTTGGTATTTCTTGAGGGTTTTCTCATGCTCCTTTCTTAAGGTCTGGTTGTCGGGGTCCTCATCACGTGGATATATTAAGGAATAAGCTATGAGCAGTTTGTGAGAAGACCATATTGAATACAATATGTTTATCAGTATGTGTATCCCTAAAAAAGTGCGTCAAATTCATGTGGTACCTGTCCAGCCCAAAACTGTGTAATAATGTATTTGTTGTGTACATAGCTAAGAACAGTGAATAGACTTTTTCATTAACAGGAGTATGTGCTCGTAACAGGAAGGATATAAGCTTTGTCTTTCTTTTCCAACTCATCCTGCCAGAGGTCATATTTCCTCAGCTCATGCTCGATGATGTTCATACAGAGAGCGCCGATCTTATAGTGAGTGATCAGCGTGTGGAACTGAGAGAAACTGAAAGAAAAACACAGAACGGAAATTATTAGCTGTGATGTTTCATCCTCCCCGACCTCTCCTGGCACAAAATGCCCAGACACTGATGCATGCGAGAGTTTCTGAGAACGAGACGGTGACCGGAATGCAGAGAAACCAAGACAGGAGTGTCACATTCATTTGAAACACTATTCCTGATTAATTCATAAACAGAACTGAAAGATCAAGCCAAACATCATACATTTTAAATACATGCTTCAGCTGTCAAAGCTCGTCTGGCTCGTGGCAATTCATTTCCACATTAGCCATCTGAAAAAGTGAAATAAGAACACATCACTGTATGACGTCAAATGATTCCTGACAGTTTTGTGACCATGAAAGATGATTTGAGATTTTGTTATGACTATACAACTTTGAGCTGTCACGTTGATGCACATTCTGTCTTGCTGTGCAACAAATCATATGACGTGTAATACATATATTACACAATATTAACACATCGTATGTAAACTTTCAAACTAAGTTAACTGGTTATTTTTGTAAGTTCAGTTATTACTCTGTGTTATAGAATATATGTAAATATCTGTTGTGAATTACTTGTTTAGGGCAGTACTAAACTAAAACCATTTTGTTCTTTTAACTCTTATTTTTCTTAAATTAACAAAACAGTATATATACACTCACGGCCAAAAGTGATGTCCAACTTTGGAAAATTGTCCATCTTTGCTTTTTATTTAAATAAATTATTAAAGGGATAGTTCACTCAAAAATACAAATTCTGTCATGAATTACTCACTCTCTAGTTGTTCCAAACCTTTATAAATTTCTTTGTTTGGTTAAACAAAATCTTTTTACCAAGGAACTTTAGTTATTGTTTAGAAACTCTCCAACCTCTGACACTAATTTGAACTTGATACACTAATTTAATAATTTGGCACGAGATGTCGAAACAGCAAGACAGGACACAGCGACCAAAAACGTTTGTGTGCATAGACTGATGTCCCAAAAAAGGCCTACAAATTACGGAAAATAAGGGGAAAATTGCTCACAGCAGTCTGACAGTAATGGTCTTGAAGTGTATTATTTGTTCCACAAAACATGTAGCTGTAGCAGGGATGCTTTAAAAAAGATGAATTTAGAAACTTTACCGGGGAGAATTTAACATGCTTACAATCTAACAACACATTACATCTCAGCAGGCTAACATAAAAAGCAATGTCGCAAGGAAATCTGACTTTATACCTTGAAAAGCAGAAGAAGATGTAGACAATAGTAGTAGCTAATTCCACACTGTGTTTCCAGTCTTCTCTCAGCACTCGAGCCAGAGCTCCAAACGCAGTCTCTGAAGAAACATCAAACGCATTGCAAACAACCCAACAATAATCATTCACAAAGATTAAACCAACACACTCTCTGAGTCAGACCACCAACTTCTATGACAATCAAACAAATAATATTGCAAGAGAAGATGCTTCCATTACTTTACTACAAGATCTTCTGATTTGTTTACAAGAACTAATGTTTGTCGCAGAATAACAATGTTGATGGTATAACTGAAATATTTATTTGCTAAGATGAATGAATTGAGAACAAACACAAATAATAACATCTGGATGCTAATGCTGCTCTAGTACCATTATGCAGGAGCACTTCCAAGTTGTCAGGGTTACGGGCCAGCTGGAGAATCAGAGTGGATCCTCTGATCTTCTCTGGGATGCCTTCATACAAAAGCTCCATGTATTCATCTATTTTATTAATGTTGGCCTCTTCATCAATCTGATAAACACATAAGATTATAAAAATGACATTAATTTGAGTCAAAACATGTTTAATATAATTATAATAAAATATGTCTGGACAGAATCGATTGCATACTTCCATTCCTTCAAATGGCATCAGTTCTCTGGGTTTAACTGGCTTCTTCTCTTTCTTCTCCACTAGGAAAAAACAACAACACAACTATGATTTTGCACTTTTTTTTAACCCCAAGTAGGTTTCTATGGCTAAACTAAAACTGTAAGAAAACATCTGTATTAACTTGAATAAAACTTTTTAATAATAAAAATAAAACTATCAACAGAATAAAAAGGTCCTCACAGGGCAAGTTGCAATAGTCTAGTAGATTATGCTTAATGGAAAGTGCGTTCTGGCAAGATGAACACTTTAGAAATGAACCCAAAATACAACTAGTAAACAACTGGCTTAAGAATTGTTCATCAGGAATCATCCAAATTGTTTAATACTGTTAACTGTGTTTACATTTGCTACTCGGCTTCTTTCGATTCTGTAAATACAGCAGCAGATGTTCCACCTCTGCCAACTTTGATGCATGAATGAGCTTGCATTCCTCCACCACCTTCCTGGCCAGCGAAGGAATATCAGTGCCTGCATTCAAACTCCTCAGTCGGATACTGAATAACAGCAAACAATAGAAAAAATATATTACATTTCATTGAATTGCTTTATATTTCATACTGTAACCATACTGTAGATGACAACTTTGCATTGCATTGCAACACAATATAGTAAGTATTTTATTTATTATCACTTTATACAGTTTTGCTTACATTTTCTGACATTCTTTCCTGCCTTTGTGCATGGGATCACCTGTCTCCCCTAATATGGATGCTTCCAGTTCATAGTGTAGAACCAGTGCTTTCTCTGTAGGATGCACATCTACATCACATTTCTTTACTCTGTTGAAAGAGAGAACAGTGAAATGTGTGTACATATAGCAGTCCAATGCAAGAGATTTAAATACAGGCTCAAAATCTATTCTATTGAGCTGTCTGGCAGCATTTCGGGACAACATAATCATCATATTTTTAGCAATAAGGATATAGCTGACTGGAATAATATAATGATACCGAAAGATGACACAGACAGTTAAATACAGGATGTGAGAGACAGTCATAAAGGGACGCGTACAGTAAGCCACGCCCAACCGCGATTAGAGCGGATCGCTCTGACCCAGATTTCAATGACCATACAAAATCAAATACATTTTTCTGAAAGTCACAGCATTAACTGTGTTTTCATTATAATATAATAGGCAGTGTCCCTTCTTTAAAATGTCATACCCGGATCGGACTGTACCTGTCACATTATGATGCTTGATGTGATGTGATATCGTTAATAATGTATCAGTTACCGTTTCAAAGATAGAGTATCGTCCGACTGCATTTTATCCCGTTCATGTGAAAGCACGCGTAGTCTGTTGTTTTTATACCGTTGGCAGGTGAAATTTAGTGAAATGAAAGGATCTTCATCTGCAGCCCAGTGATGTGCCTCTGCTCATCTCATTTGATCTGATGCGTCCAAGGGTAAGCCGGATCACTCTGACTGAAGTTCTGCATAGAGCGCCATCTGTCGGACTGGAGGACGATGAGTTGGACGCCTGCGTTTGTTGAAACATTGTTCATTGTCAGAAATAAAAAATATTTTTTTCCAAGATAAGCAGAAAGATTCACATCAGATGATGAGATCTATACGTGGAAGTAATTAATTAAACAATGTTTGTTCTCTATGATTTAGATATTGTATTTAGATGCTTTATATATAACCAGTAAAAGATTATTCTGATTTTAAAAGATCCCATTTCTCTGATCATTGCTAGGATACTTGATCTTGAAGCTGTCCAGAACCTTTCCAGACAATCTTTTCAGCCCTAACACTTCTGATGATCAAACCTTCTTTTCAAGAGCGAGCACAGACACATTATGTTACATTTTAAAAGGTTGGCAGAATGCAGAGTGTTTTGGACAGTCATAGATATCATTTTAAGCTGTGCATTCAAGTGAAATCAATATCAACAGCTTTGGGTGGCCTATGCAGTATATAGGCTACTAATAGTGTTAGTAAGTTCAGTAGACTATATCAGATATTGCATGAGTTCACACAGATTCAGTCTAGTGCCCTTTACCAGTTACACTATACTATAATGATCCAAGACGGCTCACACATGTGAGTCATAGCATTACCCGAAACCGGTTTACTCCCATAATTAAATGTTTTCATTTCTTATAATGAATCATCCGGCTGGATCCATGTACCGGTCAACCCTTGAAAGCTTGCCATTTCTTTTCTAGAAGGATATTTTCAGATTTTGTGTAAAGCCGTATAATTTGTCAGATCTATGACTGTCAGTGCTAAACTTTGACTGATTTAAATGCTGCTTGTTGCGAACAAGATCACGTACCCATGCTCTGGTTAAACTCATTAACTACTGCACTCTGTTCCACAACGCTTGTTTCTCTGGCCCACCCTGCAAACCACCGTCTAACATGTTTGAGCTGTCTAGCACTCCAGCAGTAACCCCAAATCAAAACAGTAATCCAACTAATTTGAAACATTTTGGGGTGATTTACAGACAGAGCTGTGAAATATGCCTTTAATAATGGTTACAAATGGCTCCACCGCTGTCTGTCTGAGAAACGCAGAAGAGCTGGGGAGTTTATGACTTTGGCATATTTTTGGCAGCCCGTTTGTTATCTGTGAAATGTGAAAATGACTGTGGTGGTTACTGCAGACTGAACTGTTGATTAAGTTGCTGTCCTGTGGTTTTGTTGTAATTGAGCTGAAGGTACTTTCATGTGTCTGACAGCAGAATGAGTGCGGTGGCAGCGAACTGACTGTATTGTTGCTGATGCCCTACATTTATGAGCCAACTTGTTGTTTCGGCCCTTCATAACTGTGACTTTACTGTTCATTTCACTGTATTTAGTTATTTTACCATTTAAAAGATTGAAAAAACATCAACGTTAGTACCAAACAGAAAACCTTTTCAAAAAGAGCAACTTCATTATAATGTCGTCTGCAGAGGTTGAACTTGTTAAAGTTGCACCCGGAACATATTTCTCAAACTACTGTGCGACCTCCAGGGTCATTATAGCTCAGCAGTCTTCAGAAGTCATTATACTTAGGCACTCCTTTAGTCCTCTGAACCTCTCTCATGTTTTATGCACATGCCTTGTTCGACCCATAGGTGAGCCTCATGCCAAACCTCCTGACACCAATAATATGCATAAGCTCACGAAACAACCAAGAATCAAATGCTGGAGCTCGTGCACCATCACACGAGCTGATCGTAGTATCATATTGGTATATGTTTTGTTGTACTTCGCATTAAACAATTTTATTGTAACCTCTACCAGCACCTTCTGAAAACAATTAACCAAGGTCTGCTTAGCACAGAGGCTCCGCTTGAGCAATATAAGCATCTCAACCAAGATATCATTTTTCAGGAGATGCTGGAAAAACATTGCCACCTATCGCAGCTCTGCATGCATGAGGATTTATGTCGGCAGTGATGTGAAAAGAAGAGTTTCATGACGAGCGGCTGCTCCAGAAAGAGTTAAGGAATGTTGTTCATTGTCACATGACGTGGGAGAAGACAGGCAGTATTCGACACCCCCTCTCCGTGGGGCGCACATCTTGCCCGCAGATGCTGCGATACCACAAACACTTCAAAGTGCCTCCCCTCAGACCAACTGATATTCTGACGCCAACTGTAAATGTCCTGGACACGCAGAGTGGAAAATATGAAACTTTTTACATGGCTCTGAAGGAACTTTTTTAGAGGAAGGAGTGTAATACAATTCAAAGCAATCCTCCAAATGTACAGTAAATGTAAATAATAACAGAGTTATCTTTTTATAGTGATTTAGTTCCTTGTGATTAAAAACTAATGTATTCATTTTAGAGTATTGTCAACTTTTTAATTCCATAAAATCTGACCTTAAATAAAATATTTAAATATTAAGGAGGATTTATTGACAGAAATGCAAAGACCATATTGAAGCGTTATGTTTTTATTACTTCAGAATGAACTATTTCTATTTACATACACCACTGGTCCCCTTACTTGGAATTCTCCATGTTGTTTCTACAGTATCCCTAAACGGACAAACTGCTCTACAGAGCGCATTTCGTAAATATGTTATCTCATTCTGCAAAGAAGCAAAAACGTGACATCTTTGTCCTGTGTCAGCCACCGTAATGCTTCGAAAGGGAGAGGGAGCGGTGGAGTGAGCCGTTGGTTGCAAAAACCTCACTGCTAGATGGAGCTAAAATCTCCACATTGCTCTTTTAACCAGACAACAGTTTACAGGCCATGAAAGCATGTAAAACCTCTCTGCAAACAAGCAGAGGAAATTTCATTTTTCTGAGCATCGACATGATGGGTCTGTCCTAGACAGCCAGATCTTTCAGTGGCATGAAATGGTCAAGAATGTGCAAAGCTGAGCATAATCTATTTCACGCTTCATATGGGTCATAGAATTACTTTAGCTGTAAATGAACCCAACGGATATTACGTTTTTACCTGTAAAGCTAAAATTGAAAACAACAACTGTATCTACATATCTACTAATTCAACAGTCAGCTACACGGCTAATACAAGCACAACCAGCACAGGTTCTTTTAATTTGATGGCTAGCGGAACCTAAACCAATGTTCTGATCTTGTTAGGTGATCTAGTTGTGATAGATGTATAAGCTAATAGGGAGTGTGTTTAGGGTGAACGTTATAACACTCCTGAAGTGGCCCGCTGGCATTGTGCTGGGTGTGCAGTTGACAAGCTCAGAGAGTTCAAGTCCATATGGAACACATATCATTCAATCTTTCTAACTGCTGTTGCCGTCACACTTATTAAGCTCACTTTAACACATGGTACTGCCCACATGCGAACACGCTCTCACACGCTTGCTTGCACACACAGTGTTGTGGTCAGTTTTATATATCTTTTTACTTATGGCTGCAGGAGGATTCGTTTAGTATGAGACACAGACATTAAGGCTTAGTCATAAAGAATCGTGTTTTTTCATTGTATGGAAAAGAGCAGCAGTGATATTTTTATGATTATTCTGTAGACGGTTTGAAAGCAACAACATAAACAAACGTTACTGCGCATGCACGCTTTTGTGGCCCAAACTTCCGGTAACAAGCAAACAAAATAACAAGTAAATGACATTAGCTATAGCAAGTTAAAAGTATGTCTAGTCAGTATTATTTTGGGTTACCAGTAGAAGAACAGTTACTTGGCTAAACTTTAATGTGACAAAGTTACACAACCCATTCAACAAATTGTATATTTAATACAAATATTATACAATAAATTATTAATATAAATAAAATAAAATAAAAACAGTTATACTGTAATTATTAGCCACTAGCCAGACCAATCAACAAACACAGACCGGATGTAACCTTCGGGCCAGGTGTATGCGTCACAGTTTTACATGATGTTTTGATGCTATTTCAGTATACTCTTTTTAGTGAGGATTTTGAAATCCACTAGGCTCCAATATCCAAGGGCGCATGTTTCCCCCCTCTCAATTTGAATGTGCATTAAAGCGTCTGACAGGAACATTAAAGAGTTTGTGTAAAACCGCAGTGTCTAAGTAATGGATTAATCATTAACAATGTCATTGATTTATGTCAACATTTAGTCATATTTCCATAAAACATCCAAGTCCAAATCTGTGTCAACCCAATACACCTGCGGCTACTGTGGTGTTTTATTTGGACCTATTTACAGCCCTCATGAAGCATGAAAATGAAACACACGGCATATTATGAAATCTCAGTTCGGGTAAAATGACTCATTTATTATTAGCTGTGGCCCGTTTTCTCGGTGCCTTCAACAGCTTACACCACATCTTTCTCTGAGTAAGCTGATGGAAATGTACAAAACAGGATGAAGGACTTTCTACAACAACAAACAATAATAGTAAATGACCTGTGTTTTTGTATTTCATAACCCCTATTCAAACTTCACAGAGAAGTCGAGCTCACACAACCAAAACCTAGCAACACTTTTATAGTGTAATTCACACAGCAATCTACGGTGGAGAAAACTGACCGCTGGTGACAAATTAAATGATGTTGACTACATGAGGCCGATATTAGATCAGGGTTCACATGGGACAACAGCCTGTACCAGCTGCTTATTTTCCCATTATCATAAAACACACTCAAATGAGCACCAAAACTATTTTAAGCCCAGGGTGAAGAAGAGAGATGGGGAAAGTGCAGCCACACATAATGGGTTGCTGTGTTTGCCAGCACTCGCTTGCTGATGGCAATATTGAAGTAATGTCAACCAGATGTTCATTAATGGCTTTTTAAGAGATCTCGGGGAGCGAGGTGGAGAAGCGGCCCAGATCCGTGCTCTGATCTCGGGCTCGCTCATGCCGCGCCAAGGGCCTGGAGCTCCATAATAATACACATCATCTGACAGCTCTGCTCCATAGCAACTGGCCTGTTTACACGGACAACACTCGCCACAGGGAGGCTACTCCAAAGCTTTTCCCAACAATTACCCTACCGTGACAGATACGATAACACTGCTAACTTAGAATTGTACTGTTAAGTGTCCAAAAGACTGGGATTTTCATAACTGCATACTATATTGGGACTTCATAAATGGGATTAATGGATGTAAGCTTAATTTAACGTGACCCTAAAAAAACAGTTCAAAATAACAGAAAAGATGCTCTGGATTTTTTCAGACCTCAAGTACTGCAAAGAAAACAAGTTCATATTCACTTTTAAGCCATACTACAATAATATTTGTATATATTTAGTAAAAGTAAAAATATATATATTTCTTTTGTGATAACCTCACTTTTTATCACAGTTCACTGGAATGACCAAAATACATCTAGAAATGCTGATTAACTGAAAATTTGGAATGGTCTCCTAATTTTTTAAGTGGCAGTATTTTTCTGTTCTGGAAGATTTTGACTGACTGATCACACAACACCGTTCACATAAACTCTTTCACACTGTTGAAGTGCCTCTAACTTTCCAAAGCCTCTGGTTTCTTCAGCATTTCTGAGCTTTGCACTGGTTTATGGGTTTTGAGGTGCCAGCGTGCACTTTAGTCGGCCCTTTTGTGCATAGGCTGCGCGTTCTGGTGCTGTGGAGTCAGTCTTGATGGTTTCGATTAGCAGAACACCATGTACTTCCTTTGTTCCTTAATAGAAACCAAACATGAAAACAACTGTGCATTGTTATGTGAGGGATGGGGTTTACATGCATTTCCAATTAAGAGCTGGGCTTTTAAAACGCCTCCAATCTAAATTTAGTATCTCTTTAGATCTAAAAACCCACCGCTTTCATTTCTTAAACAACAACATATCCAGCTTCAAGCGAATAGCATATAATTGAACAGCCAAATTGGACTATTAGTGTCGCATGATTTGGCTTGTTTGTGAATGACAGAGCGTTATAAGAAACACGACAAGTGGTTGCAATCATTTCTGAAGTAATAAGGCGGCAAGCCATGAGACCTTCAAAGAATGCAGGTATTGTACTTTTCTCTGTCTTGTTGACTATATTTGACACCGGCCCTGCAGCTCTGACAGGCCATGATGCCGTTCCATTCAGTCCGCAGAGCCTGACAGGAGGCATTTATGTCAGAAAGCTGTGCTTGACGCCAAACTTGAAATGATTTCCATAGTCTCTGCTGCCAAAGGCTGCTTCAGGCCTTCTTTTGTTCTCCCGGTCTGAAATGGGCATTGCAATAATTATGTGACTGTAATGCTAATGGTGGGTTTATAATGGAGGTTCTGCTTTTCCCTGCAGACTTGGTATCCCAGTAGACTGAGATTACCTATAGGCAAGCAAGCTTCACCACAGATGGGCAGTGGAGAAGTCCAATTGATAACAGATGTAGGCCTCTGAAATGCTGGCTTGGATAACACTGATATATTGGCCCTCACAATATTATTGATAAAGTACAAAAGCACCATATGTTGTCATACATCTAATAACATAATTATTTAAGAGCTGCATAAAATGAAGTTAAAATTCTGGGAACAAAGAAATGCAAAGACCACATTTTAATAAACAGCGCTGTGGTAATTCACGTATTCATGTGCAACAAATCGTGTGTTTGGATGAGGTCCAAACTGGTCTAATAAACACAAGGGAAAGCATAATAAACCGGGACTATGGCTATGAAGTTTTGCCCCTATACTCAATTACCTCTGTAAACATCCCACAGCCCAGATTTCTCTCTCTCTCTCTCGCTCTCTCTCTCTCTCTCTCTCTCTCTCTTATTTATATCTATCTATGTGGCTACAAGCATGAGTGCAACTCAATTATAATCAGCCCATATCTGGGCAAGTTTATTTGCTGAGCTAAAGCAAAACAAAAAGACGTTTTGAGCTTAACTAAATAAACCAGCTATTAACCCTGTCCTCCACTTAAACTAATGGATTAGCCAGTGTTTGCTTTGACTGATACTTACACAAGGGGTGGCATTTTAATGGCGTTAAATAAGCAAGTCCACAAGCTCACGGTCGACGTGGGATGTAATATTGCCATTTCAGCCTGACATGAGCGTGGAAGAAAAAAATAGCATATGTGCGTTATGCTGTCAACCGACTTATGCCTCCCTAGACTTCAATGTGATATATCAAGCAATAATTCTTCAAGCTATAGAGCTCAAATGAATATAGACAGTGAGTAACATGTTCAGTATCACATAGGACTGACTGTTGTTGACAGGTAGTATCTGGGTTTAGATCCCACCAACAGGCCTGAGGAGGTTTGCTTCAACCCCAATCATTGATGTGGTCAAACACATCAGCTGAAGTTATATCTGCTCTTAAAAGCAAATACGAGGTGGTTTCAGACAAATTGTTGTATATTTAGTGGTCAAACTGCATGGTGATTGTATTACAATGTCAAGGTCAATGATTAGTTTGTAAATATGAAAAAAGTAAAGAATATGTATGTATGATGTATGTTTATTACTGTACATACATAGTAATTTCAAGACAAGATGCAGTTTCTTGGGAGACATACTGTCAGCAATAAGCATTTGGCTGGAACTCTCAACAACAACGTACGGTAACACTTTACCATAAAGTTGTATTTGTTAACATTGATTAATGCATTTGCTAACATGAACAAACAATGAACAATACTGCCTCTGCATTTTTAAATATTTGTTAATGTTAAAGAGTAAATATTTTGAGATTTGTTTCTACTTTGGTTTATGAAGTGTCCAACAACAAGTTTACGTACATTCAAAGTTTAAAAACACTTACATTTTCTAATAATATGCAGTTATTAATATTATTACCTTACTTCTAGACTGACTCTCAAATGATTCGTTCGGCGATTCATCTCTCTAATCCCCTCCTTTCTGTGAGTCAACTCTGATCTGATTGGTCAGATGGTCTAGTCTGCTGTGATTGGTCTACCCAGTACAGCGTCGCAGTGTCACAATTGGAACGTAGGCGGGTTCTGCACTGAGTGATGCACATCTGTCACGGAATTGAAATAAGAACGTCCGACGACTCACAAGTGAATCAGAGTCGACTCCTTTATTCCAAAGCCAATTCGTTCACTTTCGGCTTTACAACTTTGCAGACTGCTTACGTGCACACACAGCAACATTACACGCTGCATGAAATGTAATTTTAAGGACATTGTAATAGTTACTCTTTAAATAATGCAAGTACAATCGTTCATGTCAGTTCACTGTGCAACTTTTAGCCTAATTTTAAAAAGTATTACTAAATGCTAAAATTAACATGAACTAAGAATAATAAATGCTGTAGAAGTATTGTTCATTGTTAGTTCATGCTAGCTAATGCATTTACTCATTGTTAGTAAAGTCTATTCTAAGTTCTTATGTGGAAAGATCCGTCTGTCACAAACATTATCAGCTTCCTATTAAAATGATGCCATCAAACAGGAATGCTAAAATAATAAAACTGCTTTTTATTTATTATACACGTGAGCATATACAGAAACATATTCTTGCTGTTTGCTCTTACTGAATACCATATAATGACATAAAATGATGTAAAAACAGTGATGTCACATTTTGTCATTAAAATATATTTATTAGCATCACTGTTTGTAGTTAGCTTCAGCTCAGCGCTGCTTAAAAATATCAGCAATTTTCAGTGATCACATTTAAGTTAAGGTGCCTCTGTGTGACCTTAAAAACAGTGAATGGTCTCTAATGTCCTCACTCTGGTCATATAGTTACAAACAGTACATATAACTTGTACTGTATGGCTATCCTGATGCACACTTCAAATTGGACACACTGAATATTTCACATTCTATTGCTACTGTTTGAAATGCAATGTGAGAGTCTGGCTGAACTATGAATTGTGTATGGAATGCTATTGGTTGGGAAAGAGGTTTATGTTTTCAGGCCAGTGGGAATAAGCTATTGACAGGGGAATGAGGGTCTTGACAACCTTTTCAGCTGACCGTGACTTGATTTTGTAAGAGTAAGTACTTTTGGGGCTAGAACAAGAAATCTGGCTTTCGTAGTGAAAATGAAGATGTATTGCCGTTAATGGTAATTAAAAACATGAGGGAAGTATCTGATGGTAACACTCTTTCTGGAAGATGTTTAGTCTCCACTAACTTTGGTGTGCTTCATTCATTCTCTAATGATTTTAAATGAATGCCTTTTAATTTCAATGAATATATCAAATGTACAGAACATTTTAAATGTCTGGGGCATTTATGTTATCTCAATGTTATTTTCCCCAAAGCCTTAGACCATTTCTGACCCTGGTTTAATCTTATGTCAGAATTCTCCACAAAAAAATCTGCCTTCCCTGCTGTGGCACAGCTGTCTCCCCACGGATCAGGACGACCCAACCCAGTGCATTTCTCTCCAGGTTTCGGTCAGGAGTTGGAAGGACCCTGTGCACTCTGCTCTGGGTCTCAGCATCCCAAACTCACTGCAGATGTGAGAAGCTGCAAGGTCAGGACTGGAAATTAAAGAACAAATTCAGGACAGGAGTAAGGGAGCGCATTGGTGGTTAGGAAGAGGGACATACCCTCAAAGTAAGGTCAGAGTTGTCCAGGGAGCATCTGGTCTGTTTAAACACAGTGATTTGTGAAGCCCGCCAATCAAAGAGAGGCCAATGTTATCCCAGCTTTGGATGTGCTGCTGCATAACACACATTAGAGAGCACACACAAATGCATGCCCATACGCTGGTTGCTTGTCCACCTTGAAGCCTTTGTTTTTCTTGTCTTTTCGCCACACAGGGCAGTGCAAGATCTTTTTTGAAGTCAAAGCAAAGGGCAAAAAAGGGACCTGTGAACTTGGACTGCTGTGTTCATTGAGCTGGCAAGATCTGCTTTAACCTTTACACTCAAGAATCCCTGACTGACAATTTCCTGTCCATAAATCATGCCAAGTTCCTGACAAGCTCATCATCAATGTGATGATTTTGTAACTAAAATTGTTACATTTTGCCTAGAAAGACAAGGTAGCAAAATATGTATTTCTAGTTTAAAGGTCCTGTGTATAAAATGTAACGGCATCTAGTGGTGAGGTTGCGAGTTGCAACAAACGGCTCACTCCGCCGCTCCCCCCTCCCTTTTGAAGCACTACGGTGGTTGACACAGGACAAAGATATCGCCACGTTTTCAGGATTTGACAATCAACTATTTATCCAATTTGTTAGTAGGCAAAGCAGGAATCTTATGCTGCAGTCTGCTCTCGACTGCATGCACTGTGCAATTCTAAGATATTTTGAAACCCAATTTCCTGTTTCCTGCTTGAATCTTTTCTGCTGGCCATGGCAACATATGCTACAGGCTCTCCAGCACTCACATCCCATATTGGTGGAAAAATTGGCTGCCAATTTGTGTGAGGTAATGGGTGATAGTGAATGAAAATACTCTCTGAAGTCTTGGATTCACAAGAGCAATGACAGGATGTGTGTTACAGAGTTAATAATCTTAAAAGGATATCAGTAATTGTCATTTACTCACCCTCATACCTAATTTTCTTTATTCTGTAAATCACAAGAGGATACATTATAAAGAATGTTAAAACTACTTTTTTACATATAAAGGAAATTGTGACAAGGGCTCTCCTTTGTTGACGGAAGTGTGGTCCACATCCAGAGGACTGATTTATTTTTTATTTATGTGTTTTAGGTTTGGTTCATGCTGTATAAATAAACCTAAGGAGTGCAATGGTGTGGTTTGCATATCATAGACAAAAACAAAGCTTATTTTTGATGAAGTGGTTTCAAATGTTCATTAGCTTTGATTCAAAAGCTCATTCAGAAGGGATTTGGTGGGCTGGAATTTTTTCAGCAGTGGGTCATCGGAAAACAGTATCAATCTTGGCACCACACTTGATGAACAAACAAAAATGTGTTTGTTGATGTTAACAGTGCATTATTTTTATTACGTTTAAAAGATTTATAGCAATGGGGAACTTTCCCACCCACTGCCGTCAGCATAATAGGATGCTAAGTCTAAATAAAATCAGAATAAAAAGAATACGGTTGCTATTTTTTTCAGTTTAGCTCATCAGTCTAAAGTAATTAAACAATAGCCTCTCTGTTTTAGTGATATGCCATATTTGCTTCTTGTCAATGTGCCGTGACAAATTTATTTGACACGTATCCTTAAGGAATCGTTTTGAAAAGAAATGTGACTATGGATTTGGCCTGAATTTGTCTTTACATGCTATAATATATTCGGTCTTAGAAATTCAATTTTCATATTTTTATCGATGGGCCCACTCCATCTTCTGCAGCTCATGTGTTTTCTATCAGAGGCCTTCACTGTGCCAGCACAGTCTATTGTGACTAATGGTTGTTTCGTTTGCAGGAATTTTATTAGATATTAATGGGCAGCACTATGAAGTTGAACCCTGGGTGTCAATGGACTGTTTCAAAGTTTTAGCAGGAGCCTTTGCATGGAGAAACGCTCAATACACACATACACACATAATTCTATTTTGCCAAATACACTAACACACGCAAACACAATCTCTAGGCCACTGTACAAGGCTCTCATATCTTTTCTATCTTACATGCTTACCTCCTGAAACCGTAACCATCCAAAAGCTAACACTGTTTCCATAAGCCAGTCCAGCCGGTGATTTCAGAACCAGTCTGCTGATAAAATCAGAACTTAATAGACAAATGGAGGAAAATTGGATTAGCGTTGCAATCTGAACAGTCATCTTACAGTGCATCTGTGTTTGAACAGTTAAAGCAGATCCACACTACTCATATCATTGCCTACAATCACAAGTCTTCACGAGGGTCTGCGAGAGTGGCCTGCCATTGGTCCATCACTCAATAACTGGGCTAATGCCCTAACACTTCCCATTAATAAATGACTACTTCTCCTGGCCTCTCATTCCTTCAGAGGTGATATTCATCACTGCTCTTAATTTTGTTTATCTTTTCATGCTCTCTCCCCTTAGCGATGGTCATCAATTAACTACTCTGGCCTTCCTCTTCATGGCCTCAGCCTGTCGGCCGGCAGGGTCGAAGGGTTAATATAAGAATGAGCCTAATTTCCAAACAGCTTTGAGTCCCGGTCCCAGGAGTTATGCGGAATGTGAAGAGGTGGTTCTTAAACGCTGTTCCCTGGGCCAAGACTATCATTTTTTATTAAGAAAGACAACCAAGAGGATAATAATAAAGGAAATGATCATTGTTGCTAACTTAACTATGTCTGTCAGGGATGTTAGACAGCAGTGAGGTCACAGAATGGCAAAACACAATTCAGATCGACCTCTATTTGGGTTGTTAACTTTAGTGTCTAACTTTATTTTCCATATTTTGATTAAATGGGTATAATTGCTTTTTCTATGTCTGCTTTTTTTTATCAAAGCATGGCTCTCATTTTTGGATAAGTCTCATCTAATTTTCCCTTAAGAATAAAGAGATGATATCTGTTCCCTGATTGGACACACAATGTTCCAATTTTTGTTCAAATCTTTAAACCATATACTATAGCAATGTGTGCCATCTTGGAGTACTCCAATACACAATACTTCAGCAGCAGATACAACACAAAAGAATAATGTTTTGGGTCTGTGCTTAAAAATGAAACATTTCACATTCATGATGTCATGAGCATCAACATTTCAGGACCGATGATTTTACAAATTCCCTCTAAAGAAGGTTCATCGTAATAATTCCAGCCATTGTCCTCTGCATAACCCACTACAGTTTTAAAACTGAAGCATAAACAACAAAAAGACATGTTTGTGGCTAAATATAAGGCTGTTGTAGTCATAGTCCTTCATAGTGCAACATTCCCTTGGATCTGCTTTTAATTTACGTGGGGCTGCCTCTCCAGACAACTTGGAAAAGTATGTAACATGAGATGTAAAAAGACTGAGATCAACATACTGAGCACTAACGCCGCTGGCTACGCATTAGTTATAGATTGTAGCTTTTGACACAGTATGTAAACCAAATGGCTTAAAATAATTGGATTACAATTAATCATTAATAATCATTGGACATGTTTAATCGTGAGGTGTATGAACGATAGAAACGTATTTGTTTTATTAAGAATTAAACTGCTTCTTTCAGTGCATGACATCTGAATCTATACGAGATTTATTGAGTTTCAGAGACACGGTTTGCAATTAGTTTTATACACTGCTTATTATAAAGTAAAAATGAAAACAGTTAGGCCTAAACGTTAAAGTAGACAACATCAAATGTAAAATGATTTTTGATATTGTGAGACTACAAAACATTAGGCCACAAGTTTATGGACTTTTTAAATTGTTTTTCCCCCTGACCTTTACCGTATAGTTTTATATGAATTCATTCCGTTTATATGATAAACATTTACAGTTAGTTTCTCAGGCCTTATTTGCTGTGCTTGATAGATAAATATATTTTTGCTGAGAAACATGTTATGTTCCGATGATAAAGGTTTATTTTTCAAGGCACATTAAGAGGAATGGCACTATTTTGAAGGGTCCGTTAAGAGGATTTAAGCGTATATTATTACTAATATTTGTATTTATTCTACTGAACTGTCAATAGATCCCTATGGATGAATGTAATTAGTGTTAAGAGATTCGTGCACCTCACTCGAACGCTGCCATATAGTGTCTTCCATGCAGTCGATAGAAACTGATGGGCAATATATATTAAGATATTCAGAAAATAAATTAAAATCTTACATATTGTTAAAAAAGTTATTAATTGATTAAATACTGATACGTTATGGTTAATTAAAATAAAATTGCTGTAATCAAAAAAATATTATTAGGCCTATTCGCATTAACAAAATAAGTTCATAATTTTTAACTCTTTTTTAAAGTTGTAGCAACTCATCATCTCGTCATAATGTAAAAAAAAGGTGTAATGACTTGTACAGCCAATTTAATTACTGGAAAATATAAAGCAGCAACAATTTGTAGGCTATTGAACGCATGATTGAAATTGTAAACTCAAAGTTTTTGTTAAATTAAAATAATCTTAAATATATTTAATGATAACGCTTCAACATGGGTGAATTCAAAATTATTTAGCTATTTATTTGCTATCTAGTCAAATTTCGTATTAGATATGTTTTAAATTATTATTATTTTTGCTCCAAAATTCCCTTAGTTATCAATTTTTATCAAATTGTTATTTTTATAATGATCTAATAATCAATATCATCTGTATCATCTGTGTAATATTGTCGTTGTGTTCACCTTAGGTAGCCTATATGTGTAGCTAGGCTATATGTAAAATGTTTCTGTTTCAATTAGGGCCCTATTTTAAAAATGTGGTGTAATCTATTATATTTAATAATTTTAATTTAATTTAATAAGTGTTTCTTAAATTAGTGTGTTGACAAAGTGTTTTATGTTCTCCTACTTGTAAGTTGCTTTGGATAAAAGCGTCTGCCAAATGAATAAATGTAATGTAAATGTATACGGACATGTGAGCAGAATGGTTAAATGCGATTGGTGATAGTCTTTGTAACATAAAACTTTCTTTTGCTCAGTGCTATTTTCTCGTTTAAAGTATGGATGAGATAGCCTAGTATGATCCTAACATTTTAGATCTTAACATTTACTTGTGATCATCATAATTTTAAGATTCTTAGGATATAAGCGAAATATTTATTAGGCTATTAAATTATGACTTTTCCTTTTTATTACCACCGCTACCCAAACCACTGAATGCAAAGCAAATGCTGTTCCTAAAACCAGTCCGACTGGTTCTTAATTTGGTGTCCTAGTTAATAGAACTGCCCGCTGTAGTTATCTTGCACTTGCTAACGCAACAATAAATGTTTTAGTGTGCCAGAGAATTTTAACCTAAATTATAGGCTATTTTAAAAAAATAAATAAATAATATTATTCAGTAAAGATGACAAAAATGCAGATATTTTAAGAGAATTTGTAACTATTCCTTTAATTAGGCTAAATGACCTATTAATTAACCTATCAAAAAATCGTTTTGGTATATGCAGGCCTGACTTTTGTTCCCTGTGAGGCAAGAGCTTTTCTTCACAACGGTTTAAAGCCTCGATATGTGGCAGATTTACAGGCAGAGTAAAATAATAATAATAAAAAAGCAAAGCGTTGCGTTGGCACAGGGCAGCGAGCTGGGCTACGAGGGAGAAATGAGATCTTGGGGGAATAATGATGAAGAAAGATCTCCTCAATCCAAGCTCCTTAATGAAATGCATGGAAAGAACGAGAGAGGCACAGCACATCTGGATTCAATCTGCGCCCCTTTGATGGCATCAAGTGTTCTTTTCCCAGACCTAGGAGGTTGACGGAGGCAGCTTGGAGCCTGAACTCATGTCATTGCGACACATGCAGAGCTCGATCCCTTCCTGTCGAGAGAAACGCACGCAATGCTTCAACATCCTTTTCAAACCTATTTTAAAAAGAATAACATTTTGGTGTCAAAAGATGTGTTGACGCCATGAGAGAACGCATCCATTTTACGCAAATGCATTGTGCGTGTTAACTGGAATTAAATGGTTTTTTTAATTATCTTTCTAGGCTGATGTAAACACAAGGTATTGTGTTTTTATTAAGTGAACGTTCATTATTCATTATCACTGAGAAGCGACCTGGGTCACAGTTAACTCAATTGTAAAGTATCATTTTTAATTAGGTTGGTGGATTCCTTTGAATATTGAAGTGCGTGCTGGAGGTGGAGAAAGAACATTTGACTCTGTAAAACGTTAGAAACACCGACACAAACGTTGCCACGTAATTAGGGCTTCTTGTAGCCTATGTCTCTCATCCCTCCCGAGGGCTTCAAAAGCGTACGTAGGCTATGTATGTTGCGCTCAGGCTCCCCCCTCTGTGTCAGTGTGTCATCTGAAGGACTGGAGAAAAGAGCTGAGAGCCGCTCGTCCGACGTCTTACTACAGGGCGTAAGTCGTTCATCTGCGCCGTTTTCGTTTTCTAGCCAGTTTACTCGTTTCTTCACTCGAAACTTCGTCGGAATGAGAAGAAAAAGTCTCTATTGTTGATCCAAAGAGGGAATCATCGGGTAGGCGAACTGTTGCAGACTTTGGAGTCCTTCGTGTGGAGAGATGTTTAACGTTGATGCCTTTGCACATAAAGACACATGCCTGTCAAATTAAAGAGCGGAACTACGTTTGTTTGGATCAACGGATGAAAAAATCCAAATCGATCTATTTGTCGAGCACAGAGTGATTGCTTGTGGTCTAAACCGATGTTTGTTAGAAGAAATTTTGGGTTTCGTCACTTTGCGTCATGACTTCCAGCTATGCTCATGTAATGGACAGACAAGCCGCGCTGCATAACCGACTGGAGAGTCCGATCACCGCTAATCAGGATCATTTACAGGCTAAGAAGAACTTTTCCGTCAGCCACCTGTTGGATCTGGAGGAAGCGCGGGAGATGGTGGGAGCTCAAGCGGAGGAGAGCGCAGGAGAGGCGGGCAGGAGTATGCTGGAGTCTCCGGGACTGACCAGTGGCAGCGACACAACACAGCATGAGAGTAAGTGCATAAACAATACATAACTCACATGCACCCAAGCCCCATTAACAAACTTTAAAACATAGTGTTGTAAAATGAAGTGTCACTCGTTTTTCTTTTAAGAATACTGCTACTTGGGCTCCAACAAACTCTGAATATAAAACAATTGCAGCTCATTTTTACATGCTATATTATTAAATATTATTACATTTCTAACAGTCCTAATTATTATTATATTTGTGAAAAGTCGACGCCAAGGTCACAGTTCAAAAATGACTAGGCCTATTTCAAAACGTTAATAGGTATGGGGTTTCTGTGACCCCCCAAACAATGAGAGGTTCGATATAAAAAACGCATGCACAGGCATTACTGTAGGCTAATTGTTGTAGTGTGTTAAATTGATGCTCGTACATTTAAAACCTTGACTCGTAATAAGCCTACTTAATAAATAAAATTTCCTTCATAGAGTCCATTTAGTTTCAACATAACCTATTTACTTGTAATTTATATTATCTTGATCTTGAATCAATTATCTGAATTTTCGGATTTCAAACTAATACATTTATAGTCTAAATATTACAACGTAAAAAGTATTAGTTCAAAATTATGTTATTTTACTGAATTAATAACGAAATATTTTTTATAATGACTAATACATGGTAAGATATGTTTATTTATATTGTGTATTGTTTATTTTTGTAATGATTGCTTTCATAAACAGCAACTGGTGATAGCTGTACTGTTATTAGCTTTAATTTTACATGTAGGCGAACTGTGCTTTTTGGTGACCTCTTAATGCAATAAATTTAAATCTGACACTGCCTCAGACAAACCACTTAGAAAAACACATTACTTGTAAAAATATATATATATGTAATAGACATAATTTATAGGTATTAAATAGGAAAGAAATGTCTATATGGTATGTTTAAAGTCTTTTGTTAGAGCGTCTATAGGCAACAATATTGTAGGCCTAATATATATATATTTTTTTCTGAAAACATGAAACATGTCATGACTTATGCTTAAACAAAAACTGAGGGACATCTTTGTAGGCCTAGCTGTTGATAAAACCTATAGAACTTGTTGATTTTCATCGTCACTCTGCACACAGCTGTCACATTGACACTGTTAATGCTCAGGACTGCTATTGATAACCTCTTCTTTTATCTTTCTTTTGAGTTTATGGCCTTGAAATAGTTGGGGCGAATCAATTCATCACTGGGGTATTTTCTCTACTCAGTGAAGTTTTATGGAGCGATTTAAGAACTGATTGATGTGTGTATGCAAAAAAGGCCTTGGCCTCCAAATATTACAAAAGGCAATATTCATTTTCTGAAAAAGGTGGGAAAACATGTTGTGTCATTAAAGAACCACAAGAACATTAAAGAACAAAAAAGAAAGAACCATAATTTGGGAAAACTGATAATAAAACTAACAAATCACATTCATTCAATTTTATGTTGTGATTCTTTTATTGTATTTCTGTACTTAACTCAATTTTAAGCAAAATTATTTCTATGATAAACAAGAATGCAACAAGAAGACATTAAATGCCTTTAATAACTCTATTGAATAATATTCCCCATAACCGTATATGAAATGTTTGTTTTATGTTAATTTTCTCTTTTTTATTTGTTTATTTTATTTTCTGTTTTTCACTTTAGGCTGTAAGGTTGTTGAATAAACACAAGCCTATACAAATGAGGATGTTCATGACAAACAACATCTTCATTTGACAGTGTGTATGTATATGTCCTCAGATGAGCAACTCAACTCAGAGGAGAAGAAAAAGCGTAAACAGAGACGAAACAGGACCACATTCAACAGCAGCCAACTGCAGGCCCTGGAAAGAGTGTTTGAGAGAACACATTACCCCGACGCTTTTGTCAGAGAGGACTTAGCACGGCGGGTCAACCTCACTGAAGCTCGAGTCCAAGTTAGTTCATTTTTTTAAAGACATTCTATAGAATTAACTTAATTCAAAAAAGCTGGAGATAACCTTAAAGCCATTTATTCAAGCTGTTCTGTATATCAAAGCGAGAATCTTTTGTGGTTTCCCAGGTGTGGTTTCAAAATCGGCGGGCTAAGTTCAGGCGAAATGAACGTGCGATGCTAGCCAGTAAGAACGCCTCTTTGCTCAAGTCTTTCTCAGGAGACGTAACAGCCGTGGAGCAGCCAATTGTCCCCCGTCCTGCTCCCAGACCCAATGACTACCTGTCCTGGGGAAGCTCACCATCATACAGGTTAGTTGTCTTGCTAAGATGTAAAGTCATTTAAAGGTTGCCATAAATCATATGTTATAAAGTATTTAATATCCTTCTAGAGTGGGTTAAGTTATGCCTCTGCACGTAATACTCATTCATGAGGAAAACTACTGTTTTAGTTGGAGCGGATAAGTTTCCAGGGGATACACAAATATTCCGGGTTATTTGCAATTTATTGTTTATTTATGTATCTTATTGTCTGTGGCATACTGTCAAGGAGCAAAAAGTTTGGGCTAATAAACAGATGCTATTCATTTGAACTGTTACACTATTTGAAAAGTATAATCAAACTTTTTAATAGAAGATTGTGTGACCTGTTAATGCCACGGTACATCCAGCTAACGTCATGCCCAGCTAAACGTTAACTGGTTTCTTACACTTGGCATTTTCTATATACTTACTTGTGTAGGTAAAAAAAACATCATATATCTGCCTGTTTGCCATTGTAAGTGTATAATATACAATACATAAAATACAAACATATTTATTATCCAGTTTGTGAAAACTCAGCTAAAGTAATTCTAAAAACCATCATACATAATAAAGAAGATTCTGGGAAAATATATTCTTGATATCTTCAATATTAACCGAGTAAGGTCATGTCAAAGATTGAAATCATAGTGAAATGAATGGTTGCAATCAAACTTTGATGCTTGGTTTCTCAAAATTAGTTTTTGAGACTTTGGCTTGGTTTTCACAGACTGATTTTCTGTTCACTTTTCTACTAAAATTCTCAAAATTGGTAAAGTGGTAATCGACAGCATGCCATGGTTTCTTACCTGCTTTTTACTGTTATACAAAATGCTTAACCTATATTAACTAAATTTGCATATATTAGTACAGTAAACATCAGCCTTATTTCAAGTGGACACAACATAAATGTGTGCACACTATTTACAAATATAATTTATTATGGATTATTTTTTAAATCAAAAACAAAAATATTGTTACATATATTGTTACATAAACGTCTCTACCATTTTACCAGTTGGCATTTTAGTCTGTATAATGCATAATAACTAAAACATAACTAATAGTTCAAGTATTAAACAATAATAATAGAAATACAGAGACAGTACTTGCATTTCAGATCTAAAATTTAACGAAATAATTTGATAAAATATTTTCCTGACCCTTTTTATTATTATTTTTTACAGCGCCATGGCAACGTATTCTCCATCCTGTGCTACGAACAACACAGCCCAGGGCATGAACATGGCCAATAGTATCGCCAACCTGAGACTAAAAGCCAAAGAATACAGTCTCAACCAGGTACCCACAGTCAACTGAAGTGGACAGCAGGGCATCACAGAGCATTTCTAATGCCCCAACCAAAGCTTTCTATCACCGACTCTGTACTATTTACATTCTTTTCTGTCCTCCTATATGTCTTTACTCTTATCCGTCTAATTCTCAAAGGAACGCAATCAAGGAAACTTAACCAAGGTAGCAGGCTTTCCAAAACCAATGATTTACAGAGAACATGATATGTTCTTGGCATGTGGGAAAGTGACATGTGGGAAAATTCAGTTTTGGAAAGCACAAAAATGGAAACTTTCTCTGTTCACACTGACTGTGTGCACGAGTGCGGTCATCTCTTTTGATGATGGTGGCTTACTATAGATTTTCCTGAAGCTGTCACTGACCACAGGGATTTGATGACCTCTGTGGAATTTACATACTACAATCTTGTGGACATCTGGGAAGTTTTCAGGATTTCCCCTTGGAACTCATAACCATGCACTGAGGCAACAAACTGAGATTTGGAATGTTTTTATTATTGGAACTGGCTAAAATATGGCTCCCTTATTACCATATTCTGAACTTTTCACTTGTTTTCAGTTTTACCCATGACAAGCAAGGGCTATGTGTTTATTTTGGCGTATACAGAAGTGTAGTCATGTATTACTATGGTATGTAAGTACTGTGGAACCATTTGCCATGAGTATGGAGCCTAGTTTTGATTTTGCCCATTTATATTATCTAAATATATCTAAACATGTAATATACATTTGCAATAAAAATGTCCAAGCAGTGTCACGGCTATTTGGTAACAGGATTAGTGTGTTAGAGATGACTTCTGTGTCCTCAAAAAGTCGTTTTTGCTTTAGATGAATACTTGATTTAATGTTCACCACAACAAATCTGAGCATGTTTCTAGGTTTAATTTCACTGGCAGCTTATTCTTGTCTATTCTGTTTCTGGCAACAGTTTTGCATACAGTATCACATATCCTATAACATGTACATAACCTCAAAGGAGATCTTTAGAATAAAGCTAGATGAAACACACTCCTTCAATTGGCGGGTTTAATTTGCACCATTACATAGCAGAAAGAAAGGCGAAAGTGAAATATTCAGAAACCCAAGGGCAGATGTCCTGTGTGCTTTCTCAAAAGCAAACCTACTCAATGCCTGTCTGACGGCTGATGTACAAAAGTTGTTAGTCTTTTCCTCCCCCTGCGTGAACACACCTTCAAACTGTAAAATAACTATTCATCAGGACTCCCGGGTGCTCCGTGAGAAACTGTAGAAAGCGTAGCAGAAATTCCTGTGGCTCTACCGGTTTTCACCGTCACTCTTTACTTCACATAAACAAAAGTGGGAAAGCGACTCGATTCAACTAATCAAGCCGGTGGGTTAGCATGAGATCCAAACACTTCAAGTGCTGATGTTCTTCCCCTGCCAGCTATCATCTCATTACAGTGCTTGTGTATTTGCTTTGGATTCGAAACCCTTTTAAAGGCCGAAGAGAAAAATCAGCTGACAAGGCGACTCCTCTGATGGACTCTTTGGTGTTGCATGGTGAACTTTAAGTTTTTTAACCAGTGTTTAGGACCAGTGCTGTTAAATTATTATTATAATTGTATTTTTGTTGTTGAACAGGAATGTTTACTTTCAAAACAGGCTGTTTATGACACAGGAAGCCATCGTTTGAGTTTAAGTGGCCACGGACTGTTTTTGAAAGGCTGACACTGGCTTGTTTATGTACCTGATGGCTCCCTTGGTCTGATGATTACATGTGACCTCAGGTGACCTCAGAGACAGTCAGATGGAGGAAGGGGGTGAGCTGGTGAGTTGTTTTTCTTTTCATCTGTGTTTCAAGAAGCCTTTTGGCTGTCATCACACTAAACTTTAGCGCAGTCCAACACAATCTCACGGCAATACGTACATATTTCCTAACTATTAATGTTGTTCATTCATTTTTGTACACTGTAAAAATGTATATGATGTTTCAACTTAAAAAATTAAGTTACCCAGATGCCTTAAAATTTTGAGTTAATTCAACTTAAAAATATTATTAATTGCATGAATTTGATGCTTTCCTGTAGCTTAGTGGTTACAGCATGGCGCTGGCAACGCCAAGGTCATGGGTTCGATCCAAGGGGGTGTACATACTCAGAAACAAATGATGCAATGTAAGTCGCTTAGGATAAAAAATGTAAATGATGCAAAATTGTTAACCAATATTTTTAGGTTGAATTAACTCAAAATGTTAAGGCAGCTGAGCCGGGCAACTTAATTTTTTAAGTTAAAACAACAAATAATTTTAACAGTGTACGCTGTGCATCAGTACCAGTTAGGTTTGGGGGCGGGGCTTAAGTGCTACTTTTTGCATAAAAAATAACAATCAACAGCAATGGCATGCATGTTCATGTTTGTTGGTGGTATGAGTTTGCTTTTGATGCTTTTTTCTTAATCTTGAAAATATTTCACTCTAACAGACAAACTGAGTTGTTTATTTGGTTCCAGCCCTAGTCTGTGTGGAAGGTTCAGTCAGATTGAGCTTGAATGTGCTTCAAACTTCAAACTTAAAAAAAAAACTTGTTCATGAGCCTAATGGAGAAAAAAGTTGTTTCACATTAAATAAATTGTTGCCTTAGGCCTGCCAATATCCATGAGAGTCCAACAAGACTGAAGACTTCTTCAATGTTTCTGATTCACTTTAACCTCTCGCAATATTGGACAAAAAAAGGGGATACTGTGTTTCTCGACTAACCGAGCTTAAAGCTTTTCTTAAATGATGCATCTATATAAAAATTCCTGTCATTATTCCAATTATGCCGCCTTTAATGTGGCTTCTCCCCACAAGCTGGGCTTGTTCCATCCAATTTGCAGTGGAATCTTTATGATCCACCAGTTCATGAGTCAAACCATTTCCAAACACAGCCATCCTCAGAGGACCTTCTATATAGTTCACTTTGGAGTAGGAGCGTTCCCGTTTCAACAGCTTTTTTTCACACAACCCTCTTTCAACCATTTATATCAAGGTCAATGGGCCTTGAAGGTTCCTTAACAAAGTGAGTCACTAAGGTTCTTAAATGACACATGCAGAAAGCTGGATGAAATCGATACTGTCCTTGCGCCAACATCAACCAATCACATATGAGTGAATTTATGACTTTAAAATGTGAATATTCGGTGATAGTCTACACAACGTATGTTTATTTGCTCTTACTAAAAAATGAAACGTTGCTTCTGTCCCAGTATGAGTTGTTTTGAAAAAGACTAGAAGAGAAAGACAAAAACCTTCATGTTGTCTCTTCGGTCCCCCTGTCTGGACGTCCATCCTACCTTTCACAGCCTGAGCTCACTGACCCCAAGTGCTTCCAGATGTCGTCTAGCGCTGACCTGAGCCCCAGGAGCTGTGCTCATATGCTCTCCCCACCCCCACATCATCCCTCTGCACCCTGAAACCTACTGACAGAGTCTCCCCATGGACATACAGCTACGGATGACAAGCGAGCAGCTCACCCCCATCAACCTCCACATCTGGAGCCCATTAGGAAGGAGACAGTCAGAGAGAGAAAAATACGGAGAGAACAGAGAGCGGGGTGGGGGATAAGTTAAACTAGCATTGGTTGAAAGTGCATTTTGATCTATCTGTAAGCCGTTGCCTTTCTGACAGCGTGTCCTCCATGACATGAGACGCAATAAGATTCCAGCTATGAGCAATTTGTAATGCACGACATGCGTAATCACGGCCAATCAGAAGAAATTTGATTTTTTGATTTGATTTTCATAATTTAGTAAAAAATCTTAGTACCTTAGTATCTGAGTAGTACCCTGAAAAGATTTGGAAAATTCTCTGGATATAAAATGAATGATAGTAAAAACACTTTGTTACTATTAAATAGCCGAGAGAGGAAAACCTCAAGCTATACGCAATTTACCCAGACAACTAGGCTCTACTTATTTAGGGATAAAAATAAAAGACATGAGAAGAGAGCAAACCAGCTCAAAGGTAAACATTACACATTTTGATTTCAAACTAAAAAGCAGCCTATTTATGAACTGGGCAAAAAAACTAATGTCCTTGATGTTTTATTAAGGAAATTAAATACAATCCCATGGGGCACTGGGAATGACATGATCAGATTGAGGAAAAGATCAAACAAGAAGTTGATTAGAAAATACAAAATTTTGCATTTATTAAATATTCCTGGACACACTACATCCTCCTCCATTATCTCACGATTGATATGCTCCCATTAAATACTAAGAACAATCTAATTTCCTCAGGTGTTGCTAAACAAATTCAACAATTTATCAACAAAGAACTTGTTTTATATTACATATCACTCACACTAAAAAAATTGCAGAGGATGCGTTGGTCATCCTGTTTTTAACATTGAGGAAGCGGACATACTATTCCTTTGGATTACTGATTTTCACACAATATATAGTGGGTAAGTAGGCATATTTGAACGCTATAGGAAACATTCTCTTACCTTGCAAATAGGTTGGGTTAGGAGCTGAAAAAAATGCTGTCAATCGAACACTTTCTGCTCCCTGGTTTGATACAACTGTCATGACAATGTTAATATTTATACATTAATATATTTAATATATTTTTGTTAACGCATTAAAAGATTAACAAACTACATAAAAATACGGCTTACTTATTTATTTATTTATGTATGGAATTGTTTTAAATGCTATGGGGGGTGCCATAAAATAAATAAATATCATATTAATATAAATATACAAAATTGGCAAAGTTTGTTATAAAACAACAATTTTCTGCGGTAAACTCTAAATATAGTTTACTGTTAACCATGTATAACACGTAAAAATTAATTTCATATTAAAATTATATATATAAGAATAAGAATGTGTTTGCAGAAAAAAAACTCAGTTAGCAGTGTTATGAATGCAATTATGATTTTATTAAACAGCAAAAGTGATCACATGAAAATGCCATTATGTTTAGTACAGAAAATTATTAACAGCTTTAAAGGTTAAATAAACTTATGGGCTTGGCCCAGTCAAATAATGGAACACCATTTTTTGTCTGCTGTTCTAATGAATTTTATCTCAGGGTCTATTTATCAAATACCAAACAGACACATCCTTGGCATGTGAAGATATTGGAAACTGTTCAGCTTTGAATGTGGCTCCGAATTTTTCAGGAATGATACATTCAGAAGACAAAGGGAGCCAAAACTGTGGTCATCTTCTTTCACACTGACAACCATCAGCCCTGCCTGCTGTGTTCCAGCCATGAAGATGACCAAAATGATTTTTTGCAAGTTGGAATAATATGTCTGGAGAGTGCACAAAAAGTTCATCTATCTGATGAAAGATGCGCTGCCCCAGATTTTTTAAGCATAAGAGATGCATTACAAACAAGTAATACTTCTGAGAGTCTAGCCAATGATTTTCACTTATTGGAATTACATTTATTCTTCATCATCAAGTTGCAACAATTTATCTCATGATGGTCCCTTAAGTATAATTCTGTTTTTAATGAAAGATTGCCTGCAGGACATGTGAGTTGAAATCTGATTTAAAAACATGCTCCAGAATAGTTCAGATCCAGAAAGCTTCAGAGAAAACAATCCAACATTGCTGTGTTAACCTCTTCTCTTTGCTCTCTCCCAGACCTTGTGACCAACACCTCCCTGCATAAGCCTTTCTGACTGTCATTCCCTCACTATGAGTGAACTGTAATGTTAGCATCTGTCACGGCTCATAAAGATCAGTCTCACGTACACAGAGACATTCATGACTAGCAAGTGAGACTTGATGCAAACTGAAAACGGACAGTATTGGAGGAAATGCTGTCCAAAAGAATTTAATAGTCATAATAGGTGTAATGAAGACATTTACTCCTCTGTTTTAGTGCATCTAAAGTGACTGGATTCATTAATGATTCTGAAAATAAACAGGCCTGTTAGTCTCAGAAGAGGCTTGATAATGATTTAAGGTCAGAGGCGTCAGTGGTCTTTTAGAAAAAGCTTCCAGGGTGAGACATTAAGAAACTGGCTGATAATGGCCAAGATTTAGCAAATTCTAGTCCACGGGTGGCTATACACTGAAGAAGACGCTAGAATAAAACATAGTTTTTATTTCTTTTGGGTGCTTTTGGTCACAACATAATTCACAGTTACAATTGTGTCAATCTATTACTCAAAAATGTCTAAAAATGTCCAGAACACAAAAGAAGATATTTTGAAGAATGTTTTTTTTTCTTCAAAATATGATGATCTTTTCTGTTCTGCAGAAGTAAGAAAGACAGTCGTACAGGTTTAAATGTCAAGAGAGAGAGTAAAAGATGATGCAATTTTTGTTTTTGGGTGAACTATCCCTTTAAAAGTGTTTTAAACCTTCTTGGTCATTCCTGCTTTTGGACACTTTCATTCACATAAAATATCAAATATGGTTGACTGTGAAAAGAACTTGCTAGACACAATCCTTCCTCACAGTGTGGACCAAACAAACTTGTTTCAATTTAGACTTCCCTTCACTTCTCAGCTCCTTTAATGGGAACTCCCTTTTTCCCCAAGTGATGGAAACAACACTACACTAAAACTCCAGGAGAAGGAAAACAAGTTGTGGTGGAAGACGGCATGAGAGAGTTTTTCTAACAAAGTAGCCACACCATAAATCTGCACCCCAGGCTTATGGAAGGAAGTAGCGATATTATACATCTGTCCCCGAGGCTTTGCACCTTCCTCCCCAGGCTGATTAAGTGGACTCATTCATAAGGGCCTAAAACAGTCCTGCTATTGTGTTGCCTTATCATAACTCACTATTATATTCAAAACAATCAGGCCCCTGCTGCATGTAACAAATTCCACTGATTTACACACTTTATTACACATCTCATTGGACCAGAGGACTTTGGGAGAGCATATTATCACTTTGTCAAGCTTGTTTAAAACATTATTGCCAATAATTGATCAGATTATGGACAATTACTTATGAACAGCTCCTGGAAACAGACGCATATGTGAAATTTATAACATAAAGAATCTATTTCATGTGTCTAAATATATAACATGGTGCCTGTGAGTGTTCACGTCAAAAAGAGGTCTGGTCACAAGGCCATTCGTTGAAAATCTGCCTTCAATTTCCTTTCTGGCAGCTGTCTGCACACTGACAGCATGCAGATGTGAACCCCAGAGTTTAGTTATCCAATGTCCAGTTATAACTAATTGGCCGTGTGGCAGAGACATCTCCATGATACTAAATGGCATTAACAATTCTTATTACAGTAGATGAGTCAAAGTCGATTTGCATCTTCCACCACAAGCTACGTATTAAATCAGGATAAAAACATCAAGAATGCTTATATACTGGGAACATACTGGGAAGGTAATTATGAAAAGACTAAATCAGTATAATAATAGAATATGCAGCTGATGATAATTTATTTAAAGGGATAGTTCACTCCAAAATCAAGTTTTACACATTTTTTACTCATGAGAGCACCAGAATCCATGTTGTGCACAAACGCATGCGCCATGCAGAGCACGCAACCCGGATGTGTATGCGCCGTGGAGCTCTCGTGGCGCATGCATGAGTTCAGACGTAAGCGTTGTGGTGCTCTCATGAACGTGCGTTGTAAACTGACAGGGCTGAAAATGTTGATTAAAGTTGATATTTTGGTTTGTTTTGCGCACATAAAGTATTCTCGTCGTTTCATAAAAATTCTATTGAACCAATATGATCAAATGGACCAATTTTAACGAAGTCTTTAGTACTTTTCTGGACCTTGACAGAACCTATTACCATTATGCCTATGAGGAGGCCTAGAAACCTCTCAGATGTGATCTAAAATATCTTTGTTTGTGTTCTGAAGACTTTGGAAGTTCTTAAAACCATCATGTGGGGGAGTAAAAAAAATGAGTAAAACTTTAATTTTTGGGTGAACTGACCCTTTAGAGAGAAGCTATAAGAAATCCAGTGGTAAAGTCTATAACACTATAGTCATCTGGTTCAAATCTGCTGTATTTCTATTGAATAGTATTTGAATTCAATTCTTTTTCTCTTCTCACTTTTTGCCACTTTCTCTTTTTTTCACCCTCTCTCTTTCTCTCATTTGGTTTTGATTAGGGTCGATCAGGAGCTCTGCCAGAGTATTTTATAAACACAGTGGTGGGCGACCACTGCAAATTTTCGACTGGATTCCAATGTGTGTTTTATTTACATGCTTGATTTACAAGATTTCCCAATTCATTTTCCAGTCCCCCCTAATTAAGGATAAACCTTTGTGTTCTCTTAGAGAAATCGCGTCATGAGTCATGAAAGATGATACACAGAAGAAATAGCAAACCGACTCTAAACAAGTATGGAATTCCCCTCAAAAAGTGTTTTCTGTTAAGTCGTGATTAGAAACTGAAGAATGGGATTTAGTCAAGAGACCCACACTAGCAATTCAATAATAGCTATATTTTATCACTATATTATATACAATAGCAGCTCACAAAATAAAATCTAGTTGTGAAATCGTTTAAAAATATTCACAATTTAAACCTCCTAGCATGCTAAAGCCACACAAGATGATCACGGCACACTGTAGGTTTGATTCAAGCTTAATGGGGAACGTTTTCAGGGGTCAATGCAATTATGTTACAATGAAGTGTCAGAAATTTAGCGAACCTTAACCGATCTCTGAAAACGGCTGTTGTAAACAACTAAAACGCACTACTACGCAACAGGAACATGCCTCTTCCTGCTTCAATGATAAATAAATGGATAAAAAAAATGACTGAGCTGGGAGGGCCAGGTCTCCTCTGACGTGTTACAGCAGCACTCTACTTTATTAAAAGTTACTGAGTCGATGATTTACAGGGAGGAGTTTATTAGCAGTGATTTTTGTAAACTTACACTTGTTTGAAGCGGTTTAGGTCTAACTTTGTTGACTCTGATTTTGTGACCAATATCAGACAACAGAGGAATGTTTAAGCAGGGATAATAGTAGAGGCATAATAATGTAACTGAGTGCAGCTATCACTGCAATCTGCTGTCGTGTAATAGAAGTATAGCATTAAATACAAAGTATTGCAAAAACTGTCAAAAGTCAAAAAGTGTATACTGTAAATATAACAGTGGAGACATTTTGGAAGCTTCAAATTCAATACTTAAAATAGTTTCAAAATTCCCTCTAAACATGCATAAACATGATCCTTTTATAACCATGTGCTTCTTAAGTTAAAACAATGAATTAGGAATAGCAGTATTAGTTCTTGGGACTTTGAGAGTTAAGTTTGCTCTTCTTGCAAATGGTGTAAAGGAGGCAAATGCTTTTCTCGGTTTAGGAACCCTATTTAAATATTACAGACATCACCCTTTCAAGGCCTCCAGGTGTAATTAAATGCAATTCAAGACGTTGTTTGTCTCCGAAGCTCTTCAAATAAAGACACAAAAAAGGCTCTCGCTTTCTCTTCACAAACGCCACCCCTTTGATATTGCTGTTATGTAATTGTCGAATTAAATTGCTAAGGAAGTTGAAGTAACTGTTGACTCAGCATGGAAAGAATTCCCCCAATAAATCTGGAAACTTTGACAATATCAAGGGAAATGGTTAAAAGCCCACTTAAAAGGTGGAGAGTGAAGGCGTGGGTTTTGTTTTCCATCATCTTGCTAGTCCACAGAATGACTCAATAGCAGGCTCGGTTTTTAGCACCACAGAACAGAAGAAGCAGGAAGAGGTGTGAGGGAATGATTATTTTTCCTATTAATGTTACCAAATACTCTTGTGCTTCTTAAAGGAATTAAAGATTCATTGATTCATTTTATTCAAAACCAGTGGAACACAAAAGAAGATATTTTGAGAAATGTCTTGGTGGTGTGTGATGACACAATGGAAGTCAATGGGTCTTCTCTTGTGTTCCGCAGAAGAGTCATACAAATTTGGAGTAAATAATTTTGGTTGAACCGTGCCACATGGTTTTGCCGTTAAAATTAAGATCCCTTTAATAAATCTGTACACATGCAAATGCATAAAGTTGGAAAAGTGTCAATAATACAGAAAGCATTCAAACCATAGCACTTTTCTAAAATCCATATTTCTAATATAAATACTATCAGCTCCAAAAAGCAATTGAAAATTGAAAAAGTAAAAAAATGCTGAGAGGAGGGTATGACTAGTTTATGCTGTGCCATATGAATTTGGCCGTTGTAGCCATAGCGTGCCTTGAAGATCAACACTATCAGTTTTCAGCCGCTCCTCAGTAGGGATTGTTGAGGAATGCTGTGCACTTCCCCTCTCAGAGCTCTGCCTGGCTTCAACCTCATGTCACATGACAATATGTCTGATGATAACAACTGGTCATTGATGCAAAAAGGTGTCAATGACACCCAATTAAAGTTAACCTGCCCAAAGTTAATTTGGCCTTGAAGGATGGACTTGTGGGTTGAGTTCCATGGATTTCTATCTTACGAATTAAAGGACTGATAAAACAAGTTAGAAAAAAGGAAGCTTTGAGATGGAAAAGAATGCTATTAAAATTGTCACATGCATAAGGTAGGCGATTGTTTATGAGAAATTCGCAACCTCGCCGCTAGATGCCGCTAAAATCTCCACATTGCTCCTTTAAAAGTTCATTATTAGCGTGTAAGCTATTACTCCTATTATTTTCGAAGTGGTCTAAGCTTTCCCATCTCCATAATAGAGATGATTTACAGCAATGAGGAGAGCATGTTTCTTCTCCACAGACAGGTCACTTCAACAGCAGCTGTCTAAACACAACACACGTGGTGGGTGTGACCGATTCAGTGGCAGCATGGTCTCCTAATCTCTCATTCTCTCTATTCCTCCATCTTTCTCTCTCTCTCTTGGTTTATTCAGTCCTGAAGCAACAGCGAGTAAAACCCTTCAGTTCCAACCAGAACTGATAATAAATCACATCAGCAGAGGCATATAACCTCTAAACATCACACACTGGATATGCGTGGCCTTCATGTCTTGAATCTGTACTGCGTTAGATAAATACGCAAAACTTTAAAAGACTTATTTCACGTCTAGTGATACATTTGTTTAGCTATCGATGGATACATTCCAGTTCATTTCCCCATGTTTTTGTTTGTAGCATATTTTAGCAATGAACGTGCAATGCTGGCTTCAGTCGGTAACATATGGCACCAACATGGCCCAGAGTGATTTAATACAATCAGCCATTGGAAATATGACCATGTTAGTCATTAATAATCAGGCCTTGGGGCCTGAATCATGTAAAAGCAAGGGGAATGAATACACATCATTCTCGGAAAAGCACTTCCAAGTTCATGTTCTTCCCATGCCCTGGTGGTTTGAGGTCTAGTGTGCAGAGATACCTCGAGGAGAGAACTGCCTCTGTTCATAATAACTGATCTGGCATTGACAGCATGCTGGCTATAGGGTCTGTCATTGCCAATCTCTATCATATCACATTGTACAAAAAAATGGAATAAAAAAGCATTTAGCTCAACGTGTTTAATGAGAATGTCCTGAGACAGGATCTGTTCATTGTTAAACTTATAATCTTTTTTTGTCCAAAGAATGATGACACTACATAGGTTACTTTTTTCTATAGAGGTCCAGTTGCCTTTAAACTCAAAACATTGCTTTTGCTGTATGACAATGAAACATGTAAAGTGACTTTTGGAACATACCCTGAAAAAATCTAGCTTTTTTTCTGGATCGGTTCTGTATTCTATTCGGCTGACTTTATTACCTTGGACAACCTTAAACGGCTGGTTTTATTCTGTATCACACCATTTGGATGAATTATTTATTTGACCAATATGGGGTGAAAAACTGTATCAGATAATAAACCTTTATCACCCCATATCAACTCATGAGTTTGACTAACAACTTCAGTTGCTCAGAAGTGAATACCACCTGCATTGTCAGTAAATATATGAGTGGAAATTAAATAATAAAAAATGAAAGGAAATCTAAAACAAGGGGGAAATAACTCAGAAATGTATTTGGTTGGTTATTAGGCTGTTTTTAGGCTTTGTGTTGTCCTCTCTGTTCACATTTTGAGGTCAGCCATATTATTCATTGAAACCACCTGATTGATCATGTTTTATTTTTGTACAATCCTTTTACCAGCTGCATTTTACAGGCCCAACAGTTTCTATTTTCTGCCGTTGTTTTCAATTAAACTGCAAATCTTTAAATGTCTATCTGATCCTCTCTCCATGATGTTTTTAATAATCTTTAATGAGTGTGCAGTAAATGTTTAGGACCTGCTAGATGTTTGATTGCTGCCAATATGGATGTGATTGTGGGCTGTGGGATTCCCTCCAAATAAAAACCACACCATTGTTATTGTCTCTCTGAGGTCTTACCTCCTGGATTTTCCCTCTCCTTCATCAACAGGGCATTACTTGCATCTACAACAAGGCCATGAGAGAGACAACAACATGTTATTTCTTGTCAGCTGAGAACGTGCCCAGAGTTCAATTTAATTCTAATAATAGAACACATAATCAAAGACAATAAACATTATTATTTAAGGGATTTTAGCCAAAATATACATTAGATGATCTAACCACATGCATGTAAACCCTACTAAATTTGGCTCCATATGGGCTAAAGTCAGGCCGGTTTTAACATTCATCTTAAAAGAACAGTTCACCCCAAAATGAAAATTCTGTCTACCATAGGAAAAAATACAATGCTTGCCTTACATTCCTACATTCTTTAAAATATCTTATTTTTTGTTCAACAGAACAAAGAAATGTATACAGATTTGGAACAACTTGAGAATTTTCATTTTTGGATGAACTGTCCCTTTAACACCCAGATTTACGAATAGTTACACTGTTATAGTAGCTACACCTGAACAAGGTTTGATTGTGAGAAATATTTGTATCATTTTCTACAATTTGATCTACCAATTTTAACAGAGACATACACTTTCAATACACATCACTGTGATGAAATAAACTGTAAAACCATGCTGGCACCACCCAATGGTCATTAAGTGAAAATTCACCAATACAATTTATGAGGGCAAAAGGTTTAAAAAAAATGTAGCACATATTTTGCTTAAAATATTTTATAGCAGTATTAGAACAGTTAATGATGAAACTAACAGACAATAGTTTTTTGGCATGTTTAGTGCTAATATAAACAGACATTGACTTATAATATATTATAAATTCATATGTCACTGCAGTTGCCTACATAGTAATAAATGAAATGATTAGGAAACACAGCTGAATCATGAACTATTAAAACACTCTCTGTACATTAAATATAATAACCATTTACTGCCAGATTTTTTTTTAAATATAAGGGTTATGTAGTAGAAAATAATGATTAATGACACCATTAGTGATTTACTTTTAGTAGTTTACTTTTGAGTGTGTTCCAGATTTTCAGGGAGCAGTCCTGTGTTATTTCACAAAGCATGTTATAAATACATTGGCTGACCTGCAGTGCTATATGCAAATACAGCAAATGAAAAGAATGGGTTGCCTTTAGATTCTGTGTTCATTGCAAACAGATTTAGTCCTAATGAGGAGCAGATTATGGCATGATTCTGGTCTGAATTACACAGCAGGCATTAAGAACTGAGATGCAGAAAAATACCTCACCTGGAATGCGATTTGATATATTTTGACATAGGACAGGCCTAAAAAAATGTTTTATTCCAAAAGTGCTTCTATAAACTGCTTGAAAAAGCAAAATTGTGATTTTGCTGACATGACTATCAGAACTTTATCACAAATGTATTGTTTAAGATTTGACAGATCTTCATCGCTTACCAATGTGTGTCACAATGTTTCTAAAACAATCCATTGTGTTTGTAGCCAATCAAGGATAATTTACAGTGGTTTCAATAAATGCGGTTCCAATTAGTGATAATTTCCCCTTAATAGAATACAGCTGAACATATGTTTCTGATTTATTTCTAAGCTTTAAAACAAAGATGTTATTAATAAATATTTTTGTTGGATTTTCTTGTGGGCACCAAGTATACAATGTTGTACAAGGCAAGAGGGAATGAGGTATTATACTGGAATGTTTCACATTAACAATTGCATGAACTGGATAAATAACCAAGTCTCACTCTTATTAACCTTCATAATTGCAAACATTCACACAAGGATTTAAATAACGCTATCATAATCCTATAACTCAAAGCATTTTCCACAATTGGAGTTTTATGTTCTTATACTCGCTTAAAGCATTAGAGAGACTAATCAAATGCTTTTGTTATAAGAGCAATTCAGTGTGTTAGATAAACAAAATAAACATGAAGAGAAATAATATACCTATAATAATTTACGGAGGTTAAAAACATTTTGTAGACAAAAAACATTTTGTACCCTATTTATAGAAGGTGCCTCTGACTTTTGCAACATAAAGAAAAACTATTGTTGAAATAATGTTACAATAACAATATAAAAAACTGTGTATAACTATGTGCAACAACAAATAAGACACCCTGAACTCCACACAAACAGAATTTCTATACAAACTTGAGAGTTTGCAAGTACCGCTTTGACTTTTTTGCCACCTTGTGGCCAAAAACAGGACTAATCCTACACTTAAACACCATTTCTAAAGTACCTGTTCTTCCATAACAGAATGGGATTATATCACATGACAGTCACAAGCAGGAATGTCTCCAACAATCTCCCACATGTTGCCCTGTCATGTTCTTTCAGCACCTGCTTCCTCTTTTCAAGGACAGAATGGTTAATAAACATTCAACTTGTGTGACAGGCTGCATTCGTAAAATGTTATTGTTCATATAGATTTACACAGACCATTTTATTATATGCCGATATTTACCGCATGTATTATACATGCATTACTTGAACTTCTTTTCCCAGATCCCATTTATGCTTCCAGATTGACACTGCATAATATAGAAAAGTTTATTTATAAAATCTGTTTTGCACAATTATAAAAACATAATTATTGTCCTTTAAAAAGTCCTGATTATATTGAATGTTCGGACTGTAATTGACAACATATCAGTTACACGCGTGACAGCTTATATAGCTTCTGAATTTAAGTGTCTTGAGTCACGAGCATCACACAAGATCAGGTGACCAGATGTTCAACGACTCACAGTGACACTGCATTCCTGCCAAAGGGTTATAACAAGTTAATGAGTTATACAAGTTATAAATGACAGGTTACAATGTGCCAAATCAAAATACGGTTCATAAAGAACATTTATTCTGTTCTGTTAGTGTTATGAACAGAAAACATGTCCAACATAATGAACTGACATAAAATAAAATACAAACCATGGTTAGTGGTTACAAGGAAATTGCACAAAGCTTGATTCACTGGTCCCTTTTACAACAATAACCTATTGGCGTAGATTACGCTCTGCAATGACTAAACATGGCTTCATGTCCCTAAACACAAACTCGGCCCTTTCTCTGCATACCCTAACAAAACAGAGCTGGCGTTCAATTGATTCCTTTTCATTATAACGTAAAATAAAACATCCATCATCACTTGTGCGTTTTGTTAAACTATTCATCTGTGATAACTTATAGTTTAGCAGAACCATACTGCATCTCCCTTTTTGTTATTATAATTGTGGGAAAATGTGCATATTTTACATAATCATAAATACAATATTTTTAAAAATATAAACATGAAACAAAATAACAATGCTTTACAAAATGAATGCCTTTATAAAGTGTCTGGATTGCGCAATTTGGTTAAGTGATAACTAAAAATGGGAGGAGGTTATTAAAATGATGAGGAACTTCAACTCCTCGCACCTTTGGAAAACACAACAAGACTTATAGAAGAGTTGTTGCATAAAGTCTGCGCCAGTCTGCAAATTTGATCAGGTATTGTTTTCTCTGCAAACATTCAAAAAGTCTGCAAGTTTATGATTAAAAATCTGTTTACAAGAAGTCTTGTAGTGTATTTCAGCCTTAACAGATGCCACAAGCAAATACTGGCCGAGTGAAAACCTCATTCACACCCAAACCTTGCAATCTAACCTTAACCACCATGGCATCAGTGCCAACCAGCAGATCTCTGCATCAGAGCTGAAGAATCTCTGTGGCTTCTAGCGGTTCTGTCTCTCTAACGTTCAGTTGACTGAAGGCTGGTCAGAGCTCTCAGAATCTTCTCTGTCGCTCCCCATAAGGCCAGTCACCTCAGGCAGATCTACGACAACAAAGGAGAATTAACAGACAAGAATGAAGAATGGAATGATCTAGAAAGCGATGTTTGAATTGAGCCTGTATATTAAGGAGCCTAACTAGACTATTGGAATATTGGCGAATCAGACTCTTGCAAGGACTAAAATCAACTTTTAATCATCTGCAAATCAGTTAGCTTAGTTAGCTGGTTAACCATCCCCATCACCAATTTGTAGACTGGGATCAGTTAGTTCTGATTCCTGAATGAAACATGACCCTCACCCTTAAAGTCACTGCTGTTTACGGAACTGTTGATATGACTTTGCTTAGATACTGAAATACAAAACGGCATGTCAGGCATGTGCTGTAGAGGTTAGAGAAACCATTAAACACGATTAAATGTGTTACAGTGGGAGACTGGGCATGTATGAAAGTGAAAAAAGCAAAGATGTCTGCAGTGAAATATCTTACGTCGAATAATCTTGATAGGCCAGATGAGGATCATACAGAGGCTAAGAGCTGCTAAAACAGCCACTCCACCAGTGACGATAACCATGACGTAGTGGTAATACCACACACAGGCCGGACAGCAGACTATTGTGCTGAATTAAAGAAATCAAACATATTAGGATAAACGAATAAAATCAAAACATGTGCAAAGGCAAGAACAAACTTACTGGCAGGGGTGGAGTGTCTGGATGATCATTACTCCAAGACCATTTGCAACTTTGTCTGTGAAACTCATAGCTCCATACACAAATGCCCCACTTTGCTGTCAAAGAGAACAGATGTCAGAACAGGTTTCATTTGTTGCTATTTTTAAACTTCCCGAAACTACATTTTTACACTTCTCAAATTGGTATGCTTGAACCATTTACATTCTTTAACTTCTGCAAACATCTGCTTTATTTAGATTCAGGCATTTTCTTCAAGTTTAGTGGTTTGCACTGCATTTCTCACCTTTTTATGTATGTGGAAAGCCCTCATACTAAGTTGTTAAAAATTTCTAATACACTTACTGTCTGGTCTCCGATCAGTTCAGCCGTCATGGCAAGTGACATCACTAGTATGGTGGCAGATCCCACCCCTAGCAAAACTGCTGCCCCGTACACACCGTCACCCATGTGATTATCCAGCAGCACCCAGTAAGAGAATGCCAGAATGAGCAGCAGTCCCAAAAAATAGGTCATCTATTAATAAAAAACAAACTATTTTTGGTACGTTTTGTGTCCGTAGTAAATGTACAGAACTACACCTGTCAGGACATCTGTGTGAACATACTGATATTGCGAAATAGAATTAAAAGTTTTATATGTAATTTATTTGTGTGGTTGATGTGCAGGGTTAGTTTATCTATTGATTGTTAATTACCTAAAAAGACTTAAAGTTCAACCAAAATGAAAATTCCATCATCATTTACTGACCCTCTTGTCATTTCAAACCTCTATGACTTTATCTGCAGAACACAGAATAAGATATTTTGAAGTATATTGATAACCGAACAACCCATTCACTTCTATTATATGGACACAAACCAATGCATATAGATTTAAAATGAGGGTAAAGTGAATGATTGCAGAATTTTCATTTTTGGATTAACTATCCCTTTAATCTGAGCTGAATGAATGAGACAGTTCAACGCAAATACTCACACATTTCCCTATTAGCTTGCTGAGAGGTTTCATGATAAATGAGGAAGCAAAGCCACTCACATACATGACCAACGGAATTGTGGCTATGTATTTCTGCAAAAGAACAAGTTACAGCAATTATCTAGACTTTTATTTTGATCTTTATTGTGGGTATACATTGTGTACATGAGACTATTACTGCAGTTGTCTCACCTTTGGCAGCAATAGTGTGTTGGTGAGATACATGGAAATGTATGTTTGTGATAAGTTCACAATCAGTCGGGTGCACATGTAAAGCAGAGCCACCTAACACGGTGAGCCAAATGTAAGAAAAACAGACAGCATCATCAAACAACTGTGTTAACTCACTATGGAGATGTTATCAAAATGATAAGAAATAAAAATTGAGTAAAACCGCTGTACTAACCTGGTAGAATGACGGCTGCCTCAGCCATTGCTTCCACTGCAGTAGACTGGTAGGTGGGGACACAGTTGTGTTGTTGAGAAGGGGTTGACGCTCACCGGGACTGGACCCAGTCTCTTCCTGAGGGGGGCGGGATTTCTTCTCCTGTGTGCCCAGGTGAAACAGAAAGGAGAAGAGAACTCCGATGCCCACCACTATAAGCCCTAGATTCTAAGGGTAAAGTAATGCATACGTGTTTAGAACTTGTTTGACCGGGCCTACATTACAAGTTATATTGGAACTCCAAACATAAGCTGATCAAATGCAAGAAATTGTCCAAAAGACTTGTTTGCACTTACTCTGAACACAGGGATGTCAATAGGACCAAGGCTGTCCGTGACAGCAGGGTCATCTCCTTTCTGTGCCTGAAAATGAAACATCAGCCAGGCCACTGCATACACTGTGATGTTGGCTATCACTGTGAAGGCATACCTGAGACACCATCAAAAAATAAATTGAGAAGACTTGCCCATCGCAACCATTGTTGATCACGTGACCCTTCAGATCTGCACGCGTTTACCTGTACGCAGTGAGCTCCACTTTCTCATGCTCACAGGACACCAGCTCGGGAATAAGGGACAAGTGAGAGATCTGGGTGGCAGCCCAACCAAACTGGAATACCACAATAAATGGGACGAAGTAAGTGAGACTGACCCACTGCGGGGTGGTCGTATCACAGCCAAGACACTGGTTAAATATAAAGGGAAAGGATATTGCGACACTGACGGTTCCTAGGTGGCGAAAAAAGAAAAGGGATGAACTTGAATATTCATTTAACGTGCACGGGATAAAAGCCATTCGATAGGTCACTCACCCACTAAATGCCATGTCTTTCTTTTCCCATAAGACCCACAGCCCGGTGTCCTATCGGACTCGTAACCAATAAGCGGTGTACACACTCCGTCCGCGATCTGCCCCACTAACAACAACACACCTGCATACGTGTTCTGAAAACCCAGCACCGAGTGATAAAACACCAGCAGGTATGTAAACCACATGGAAGCACACAGATCGTTCAGAAAGTGACCGACTGCATAGCCCAACCGCCTGAACGCGGGCAACGAGATTTCCGACGTGTCTGACATGATCAAAGCAATACAATCAAGCTAAAGGTTTCTAGCGCTATGTCTCCTGTTCAGCATTACGTCCGTTTTTTTCGTCACAGAGAGAAGCAATCTTGGGAGAAGTTCAATGCACTATCCATCGCTTTCACTGGAGTCGGTTCCGCCTCTGTGTTTTTGACTTGTGTCAGCTGACTTGGTAGAAGTCACGCGGTAGCAGCCGCGCTCTCGCGGTACTTTGATGTCACACATATTATGTAGTGACTCTTTAGGGAGATATTTATATTTATACATTATAAAATGTTTTGTTTTTGTACGACAAACCCTTGGATGAAAGTTTTTTTTGTGCCTTATATATTATTTTAGTTTCATATTTACGATGGTCAAAAAAGCCACCAAACTTTATGCATTTTAAATGTATTTTGAAACATTAGAGGGTGCAAAGAACACCAAAGCTAAAAGGACTATGGACTTTTGTAAAGCCTTAAAATGTCTTGTTTTTGTGTATTCATAGTTGTTTGTTAATTTTAATACCCTTTGTGTATTTTTTATTATCCATAGTTTTTACGATTATGATTTTTGTCATGTTGTTGATCTTATTTTTGTGCTTAATGTTTCCGTTATTAATAAACCATGAAAAAACACGTAGTGAACTAAACAGAAATATGTCAGATTTATCAAAAAATAAAGTTCTTTAGCATTCACAAATTCCTATCGATCTACATTCATGTTTACCTTTACGCAATATATTATCTATATTTTTAACAGCAGCTCATTCGTTTTTAGTGACAGTCTTAACAAGGTTATAATAAACCGGATGTTACCAAATTTAAGTCATCACTTGCTGGCTCTGTCGTCCCTATATGAAAAAAAAAATCGTCATTTAAAATAAAATATTTTAAACGGTTTAACACAATTGCAACGTGTTGATCTGTTCAATGGCGACACATCCTGGTGATACATTGTAACTGACCTTGTTTTGTAAATAACATTTTGCAATATGAAGTGCACTGTTAAGCCTGCAAGGGTGAAAATCCAGATTATGCCACAAAGTCAATACAGTCAACGTGCATAGATACATCATGTAACATCTTACGAGGCTTAAGAAGAAAAGCAACATTTAATAGGTATTTAAATCAATACACAACCTCTCTTACGGAGTATAGACTCAAGACGCATGTCTTGTGGAGTTTTGCTATGATACACTTTACAATTAAAAGTCTGAGAAATGCCCACAGCCTCCATTAGACTGGCATGGAGCGCACAGTAAGGAATAACCTGATGGGGGCTATGGACACCTCACCTGAATAGTGAGGGACTCGTCAGTGTTAAACGTTTTACTCGGAAAGGCACAAACTATTATTCCTGGATACTTTAATGCGGAAAAAAAATCAAATGCACAGGACATTTTCTCGCATTGTCGCTGAGAGCACTGCTTTGTCCCTTTGGTAGAGACCAGCCTGCTGCATAAATGATCCCAATATCTACCTTTATTTCTGTTGCTTTCCAGTCATTTCAATGCTGGAAATGCCAAACTGTTTTCCTTTATTCCCAAAAGTGCAATTCACAGAAGAGAGACCCAATGTATTTCTCTCAATCTCCCACAGTACCTGAGACCAGCCACTGTCCTACATCATCATCCACATTAACAGGAACCAAAAAGAAAGTTAAAAAAAACAACTAAGAGCTGTTAAAAAAAGACATTCCACAAGTAAAACTGTTCAACTCAAGGAAAGCATATCTTGAAAACAACTTTGTTTTAAATTACAAAAAAGGAAAGACAATTTACATAAGTTGGATTCTGGTGTATATTTCTGGATACATCAGTTAGCAGTCTTTGCCCACTTATTTTGATCCCATAAAACAACACCATGAAGTACATCACTCACTCATCCAGCCAGTGTCGAAGTGAACAGATGTTTGTGTGTACGTGAGTTTACGGTTGCCTTTCAGTTTTCAAATAATGGTTTTGAATGTCATCTAAAATACAAGTTTAAACCGTTCATCTGGGTTTAAGTCACATAACATATATCTTATTTTCTGATCATTAAAGTCTCTTTAAGATTTCTGGTGTCCCACATTGTACAAATATATTTATTTGTTCCACTGAACGGTTTCCTTACAAAGAGTATCAGAGCCCCGAGATCTGACGTGTGTCCTCTCTGAGCGGATGCCAAAACTGAGGCAGTGAGTAGTTTCTGGTCTGAGGTGAAGCAGAACACTCAGAGCAGAGACAGAGGAGAGGGTACTCCACATTTCGTCTGCAAGTCCATTGCTTTATTTTTTCTTTAAATGCTCCAGTGACTCTTAATGTGTCGAAGATGTTCCCCCCTACTTATGCCGCTGGAGTGCTTTCCTCTTCCTCCTCTTGAAGAAACAACAGCATCTGAAACAAGCGCAGCCTTGTTTTAAATCTGGTATTAATATGCCATCGCAATTATTAATACAGAATCTGATAAGGGAAAACACGATAATAATTTTGGCCCCCTGCGACAAAAGACAATAAAACCCATTAAAATTCCAAATTCTGTCCACACTGGGTGTGGCACGATGCAACAAATGCCTTGTTTTAATGGGTTTGTCGTGTCGCATTGCTTCACTCGCGTCTGGTGTAGACACGGTGTAAGGACTAGCTATAAGAATCGCTTTAGAATACATCCTTACTTTGTATCATCGGCCACCTCCACCTCAGCAGGGGCAGTAATGGGAGCGTTGGAGTGTCCCGCTGTGGGATCGTCTGTATTCACTTCTCCATTTGTAGAGCTCATAACCTGAAGACGAATGTATAAAATTTAATTCATTCGAAAAGAACACTTATAAAACGTACACGTGTCATTGCATCAAATAAAATAATAAATCAAGTGACATTGTGACCAGATGGCATAAGTAACATTTTCAAAACATTTCACATAAAACATTCCACATTTGTCAAGGTTTCAATTATGAAACAGTCGATACACGGTTCAAAGTCAATGTGTATACAGTTGAGCTGTACTAGGACACCTGTGTGAAATCGAGGGGGACTTACATCATTCATCCACTAAAATGACTTGTCCCAATGGTCTCTAATTATAAGAAAAGTTCAGAGACAATCTGAGAAAAGTTGTGGTATAATTGGTTTCCAAATGCCACTTGGTTTGATGCTTTCTATCAGTTCAATCTATAATTTTTGTGTGGCCCAAATACTTTTGGAGCCACTGTATCTCAATTAGTCTAAAAATGGTCATAATCAAGTTGCCTAGTACCACAAAATGTTAGAAAGAAAGGAAACGGGTCTAATAAAGTAACAGGGATAGTTAGGATAAAAATCTTAAACCCAAAATGAGCAAGTTCGATTCTGTAAATCATATTATTACACCTAGGTAAGATTAAAAGCGAACAAATGCACATACACTGGGCATATGACAACATTTAGTCTTGCTTAATTGATTATATACTGCTCTAGCAGTTTTTATTTACAACGATGTCACCAGATTCCAAGCCAATCCATCGGGAACATGCAAGTGCGATGTGTGTGTAAGGAAGCAACAAGAGGAAAAGACTACTAGGTGCTCACAGCCAGTAAATGAACACAGGTGTCTCGAGAGAAGAGGAGGAACAGAAAGAGACCAGAGATCGACACTAACACCATGCAGTACTGCGCAAACACCCAGTACCTGGACAGAGCCCCCCAGCCTATCGGCCGTGAGGTGCGACCCCAGGAGCTCCCTGTTGGTCATGGGAGTGGGCTGGGACTCACTTCCTTTGGGTTCTGGCGACTGGCATGACAGCAGTAAGGGGAAGGGGAGGATGGCAAAGGGCATAAGAGATGTGTTTGAAAGGAGGTGAGGGTGTAAAGAAAAAAGAACAGAACGAGTTTAAAGAGGAACGTTTCCCATGCACAAGCAGACTACACTTGCTAACATGATAGAGGTGGAAAAAATAAGTGTGAGTGAAAAAAAAGAGTACATGACATGCAGAGATGAAGAGGGAAGCTAAGTTTATATCGTTCAGTAACAACTCGTGTTGTTTAAAAAAATTGTTTTAAGAAACTGTGACTAAAACATGACACATTCCCATTCAAAATAATGAAATTCAGCATTTTAGCTGCAAGACAACAAGTTGTGTTAAGTTTGTTGGAAATAAGAGTAATAAAAGTAACCCAAGTTGCTTTGATGGATTAAAAGAATCATGAGTATAAATAGGGATGCACCAAAATGAAAATTCTTGGCCAAAGCTGAATAAAAATCAAACACTTGGGCGAAGGCCGAATACCGAACACGTTTTTTTTTGCATTTCTTCTATTTATTTAGCCTTTTGTTTCAATATTGCATAAACTGAATGGTAAAAATATGCTTTTTTATATTTTGTCTTGCATTTCAATATAATACAATGTAACTTAAAATATCAAATTGAGCAAAACAAGTAAATAAGAAAATAATATTGAGCCCTCTCTGTTATTCAATGGACTAGCTGACTGCTGAAAAAATGTAATGTACTCTGTTTGCCTAAAACAAAGTAGTTCATTAAAAAGTGTCATTCAACATAAGCCAAAAATGCAAAAATGATTTAAAGAAAAAACATCCATGCAAGCAATGCATGCTGAGGCTGACCAACAACCATTTCAACAAAGCTGACTGTTCTCTCAGAGGGTGTACTAGGGATGCACAGACATGGCTTGACATTCCAAGTTGTTTAGTACAGGAAATTGTGTGCACGCCACCACTGTGCGATGTCGAAGGATGTCGGGAGGGGCGAGGCTTCAAACCACCCGCTCCCATCTGAAGTACACAAATTTTTTCCGACCGATAAAGACGATTTTATTCGGAAACTTACTTTGTTTGACAAAATGCTTCCACGTGCTGCCGACATGTTTGCTGCATTTATAAAGTGTGCGCATCTCTCTCCGTGCTGGTTGCTGCTTTATCGCATCAAGACATCATGTTCTGTAAAATGTATTCGGCCATATTACACTGTCCGATGCCTCCGATGCTTTTTTTGCTATATTCGACCAAATAATTTTGGTTGCCGAACATTCGGTGCATCCCTAAGTATAATGCATTTAGATTTTTTCCAAAAAGTAACAACTGGGGTCCATCCCTCCTTATTTTCATAAAAAAGGAACTGTAAAATAGTTAGTTTAAACAAAAAGTTTGTTTGAAATGAAGCACTCACATTACATGAAATGAGACATTAACATCTACATTGATCATAGCCTGCAAAGCTGTATAATAATACAGTAAAAAATGTTATATATGAGGGTGTGCTCTTACTTGGTTTTTGGTCTGTGGTTGTGCTTTGTCTCTGCCGCTTGGCTGCAGAGGTGTGTCACTAGGCATGGGTCCTATTGGAGTCGGCTGTATAGACATGGCAACGGTTCAACACGCATGTAACTTGGTACATCACACATCAGTTTATAATGCGACATCCAACTGAGACTTACCAGTGGCTTGCCGACCCAGTCATATTCGTAGTCAAAGACATAGCCATTTCTGTCAAAGAGGTCTGTAAAGAGTTTTCTCAAGTAGTCGTAATCCGGTTTTTCAAAGAAATCCAGTCTTCGCACATAACGCAGGTAGGTGGCCATTTCTTCTGCAAAAGGTCAAAGTTAAGAGTCTGCTCATGCAACAAGAGCTGGATTACCGTACATGATTTACAGTAGCATCTTAGACAATTGGTTTCCCTGTGAAATCTGTCAACTACAATTGTTCGAAACCAGAGCAAGCAAACAAAGCACGTTTACCTGGGAAACTTTCACAGAGCACTTCTATAGGAGTTGCCCTTTTGGTATCTCCAATTTTCTGGTAGCGCTCCTTCAAAGTGTCAGCCTTAACAGACAAAAAACAACAGATTTAATGATGAGATGTGAAAGATTTTCTTCTGGCTCACATTTTCCCAACAAACACCAACAGGGCCAACAAAAACTGATCTAGCAGCTGTTTAAAATTATTGCCAACTGCACTGTCAGGCATGTACCATTCATCATTTTCTGTCTTTGTATTTAAAGCTACCAACAAAAACTTGTAAACACATTTTGAGATCTTTTTGGTCTTCTAAATGGGTCAACCTATCTAGTCTCTACAGCAACTGAGTATTCTGCAGACTTTCCATGATGGCAACTGGCAGTGAGGCTTATTTCACTCGTGAGATAAGAACTGCAGGATACCATCAAAACTCTGTTTAGTGTGAGAACTGAAAGGAGCGGAAATTCTAACACCAGATTTGTACTTTGTTTTTTTTTCTACTTAGAACCACAAATTAGGCAGATTAAAGCTGATAAGCTAAACTGAACATTAAGACCTTGCTTTCCTAGAATGACATACTTAACAGTTAATATTCTGTTTTCAAATCAATGCAAACATTTTTTGGCACTCAAGCCACTGGGATACCTTCAGGCCTTGCCAGGGTAGACTGCCTCGTAGGAAGTACATAAACATATGACCAAGCGCTTCCAAATCATCCCGTCTGCTTTGCTCTGAAAGTAATAATTTAAAATTAAACCGAAGCAAAACACACTGAAAAATGTCTCCGTTCATGACACAAATCTAAATATTTCCACTGTATTTTTCACATGTAGCATATAATGTAGACCTATGTTTTATGGCTGATTGTGCAGATGTGCGTCACTGAATAATGCCCGGTTCAGATACACACTTATTTTATGATAGTCACCATGTCAGATTATGATTTTGACTTCTCACATGGAGCACAAGAAACAATGTCAGACTATGCGATGAGTCCTGACATATGTGATGTCAACGAGAAGGCGAACCTAGCAAGAAGCTACCACAAACAAGAGCGTAAAAAACATCATCCAGCAAAGTGGTATGTTTTATACTATATTCAGACAGTGATTTACTTGCTTAATGCTCCCAGTACTCACCAGGTTGCTAAGCGCCTCCGCTATCATTCACCAGCATTATAACTCTGTAGTGGTAGTCCCTTAAGAAAACATGAAGGCAGGAGTATTGTTGCCATAGCTCTATAAACCTTTCCTTCGTCGCAAAATTTGACATGGCAAAATGAAGAGACTAGGGTATTTGTGTTGCCGTGTTTGAAAGCGGTGTACGGAAGAGCTCTGTGCTCTTACTAAGTATGTCACAACTGTGACAAAACATGGACAATGAGGAAAATAATTTAACATGTCAGCCATTCTGTCGCAACATTGTGAAGCATTGCAGCTGCAGAGTGGGAAAAAACGATCAATTCCCGATGCCTGACGGCCTTTATGAATCACTATGACACCCTAAGGACACACATATTGTGCTTAAATCAGACTGAATTCATATAATCTGAACCAGGCATAAATGTAAACATATGTTTAGGAAATGTTTTGTGGTATACAGCATGGTTTACCACTGTGATATACAGTGTTTATATGGATTAACATTTAAATAAGATTTTTTTTAAAGATTCTTACCCTTTCCCAGGTGTGTGTTGATGCTCATGTATCGGGCTGTCCCTGTTAAGCTCTTGTGCTCCCTATAAGGGATGTGTTTTTTGGTCTCGGGGTCGATGTATTCTTTGGCAAGCCCAAAGTCAATGATGTGGATTGTATGTTGCCTTTTGGTCCCCGGCCGACCCACTAAGAAGTTTTCAGGCTTAACATCCCTGTAGATCAGACTTCTTGTGTGCACATACTCCATCCGTGTTATCTACAACAGAAAAACAACACATGTAGGAACGTTTACTACAGTGGTTCTTAAACTTTTCAGCTCAAGTACCACCCTTTGATTGAAGTACCACCAGCTGACCAGCATAGAAAAACCACATGCATAATCAAATACATTGTGTATTATATGCATGATCAAAACTTTAACATCTTTATCTTTTCACTTGTGCGAGCAGTTACACTGACCAGCTGAATTGCAATCATGAGGACAGTCTTAAGAGAAAAGGTTCGATCACAGAGGTCAAACAGGTCCTCTAGACTTGGGCCAAGCAACTCCAGCACCATGGCATTATACTTCCCACAAGGCCCAAAGTAGTAGACCTGAGGTACACCCTCTGCCAACATAAAAACATAAAAAGCAATTAGAAACCATAAGCAAACATAAACAGATTATGTATTGCAGTACAAACTAACTCAAATCTTTACATAAGATTACTTAAAAGTAAGAAAAAGTGCACATTAGTCTTTACTGTTTCTTGTGCTGAACAACAACCTAGAAAAGCACAAATAAACTCTGATGCAGAACAACTTCAACATAGGACAAGTGTATATAAAACAAGTGTACAGCGTTTTGTTTTTCCTTAAGCTCTTTAAGAAATGTATATATATATAAAAAATGTATATCATTGTAAAAATGTATGAAGCCTTAATGCAGGTGAAAAGATCCCACATGACTTAACAGCAGTAAGATATGCAAACAATCATATTAAGAAACCAGCAGACTTGACATAGACTTTCATCTAAAACAAAGGCTGGAAAGCATGTCTTCCATTATGAAGAGTCTGAATATGTCATATTCTTACATATTAGCAGGGCTGGGTGATATGGCAAAATAAATAAAATAAAATCGTTTTACGGGTTGACTTTTTATACTTTTCACTGTTGTCACCTTAAAAATGTTACCACAACATTCTTTTTATTAAAGACATTGTCATCTTTAACATATGTTCAAAGAAATTTCCATTTCAAGCACACTACACAGCAAGTTATCAACATGGTGTAAATGTAAAATGAATTCACTTGTTTAAATGTCTGTGCAGAAATTATTTAGATAACCCAAACAGGCACTTTTTTATCATTTAATGGTGGCACAGACTGGCCTGTCACTCTCACTGCTATCCTGTCATGCCCTCTTGGCAAAAACAGCTGTACGTTCTTAGATCTTAATCTTTTGCTTGATATAATAATTGTATTGCTATATATTCATATTTATCATGCAAGTCACCCTCACATGAAATAATTCAGCCATAATTTCCAGTCTACTGGAAATAAATCTAGTTTATTTTTAGTCTAATATAGCCAATTCAATTAAATTGACAATATTTTATTATTGTTTTTAACCAATATTTTTCTAAACAATCTGTCGATAATATGGACAATTTAGGCAAAGTCTTGCAAAAGAATGCATCCTGTTCTGTTCTTCACTGAGGTGTGATTCATTCAGCACTGTGTGTGAAAGTGTAAAAGAAAAAGACATCTATCAAAAGCAACTGTGATTAAGATACACTTTTTCTAAAAGTGCCACATTTTTAGTCTTTCGAACGGTTGCTGTTGAAGAATAGAGATGAGAGAAGTGGCAGCGGTGATGGAGAAATGCAATAAGAGTGCACGTATGGCTGTCTTTGCTTTTCCCACAGCTGCCAAAAAAAGTCATAAAATGGGCAGCCACAATTTAAATTTTCAATGCAGAAAATGCCTGCTGTAATGCTTGTTCATTAAAATGTAAAAATATAACAAATTGCATTAGAAAGTAAATTCAATTAATTGATGAAAAACACCCAGCCCATAGTTATATGTTAACCTCTTTCTGTCCTAACAGTCTACTTAAAAGTTGTGTGGGAAGGGCACATCAAGTACAGCAATCGATGCACAGGAACTATAACTTGCGTTCATCAAAGTCTTTCACTCTACTGAAGAGAGGATGTGGACAGAATGAGCTAAAAGCAACTTATGATTGTAAATAGGATGTGGACAGTACAACAGTTTAAAAAGAATAAGACGACGTGAATCAAAAATGTCTAAATGTGCTGAAATAGTAAAGGTTTAGTATTTACCCGAGTTCCCCAACTGTTTGTAAAACCTGTACTCAAGATGAAGCTGAGGTGCTCTGGATTTGATTGGCTCCTATGGGTTAAAAAAAGACAAAAACAAGGGGGTTACTTTCACACTTTTTAACAATAAAAACATAAGCCAGTTATCATTGGCACAAGTTACATATACTACAGTTAAACCCCAATGCAAGCTTTAAAAGAAACCCAAGACAATTGCCTTAATAGATTATTGATCAGCACAGGTTCAGGTTAATTCACCCCAAAGTGATCAATACAATTTTGTCCATTTAGTGTAATGTTGGTGTTTACATAAACAATTTGTGTGTTTATGTATGTATGAGTGTGTAGCAGCTAGTGTTGCATCATCTGTGGCACCAGCAGCTCTAAGCATGTGGAGAAAAGAGCTGCTGAACAGGGGGCAGAACAGAAAAGCCAAATAAATAAAAACAAACAAATTGCATAAAGGCCACAGGGTTCTAGCAGTTAGGAAGGAAGCACACAACAGGTTTAGCCTACTCATTCAGTTCATAACACAGTCTTAACAAACATAACAAAAGCTTATTATTATGAGTTATTGGGTTATATTGTTTGCATGCAGCTTTCATCAGAAAGGATTTTCTAGTGTTTAACAAAGTACAGGACGAGCTAGCTAGTATCTCATGCAGCTTGTCATTGCAGAAACAAAAGCCGAATCCTAGGGATGTAACGATTCACCATGAGCCGGTTGAAAATCAATTAAAATATGTAACGATTTCAGTCGGCTGAAATGTTAAACGTATCGCATTGCGTGTTTTGAACAGCAGGGTGCGCTGCGTTTACTGCAAACTCACTTAACTCACACTCATAAGTTATATTTGCGGAAGACAGAGAGAGCCGCGACTCCAATTTGAAATGTGTGCATGTCCCCATGTTTTCAAAACAAAGTTACGCCACTGGATGCAGCATGTATAACCATCACCACAATGAAAAGCTCCAGTCACAGCCACCTGTACGCAAAAAGCATACAGGATTTCAGCTAACGTTACTGGTGAAGACACTGGAACCCAGATACACATTTCCATCACGCCCCTACATTAGCCGAACTGTAATGCCAACGCTTTACAGAGAAACAAAATCTAAGGTGGTTGAGACACTCAGAAACGCAGAAAGCTAGGAAAAGCACAAAGTATTTTTTTATATTAAAGAGACATTTTTTATTTGTGCTAGGAAAAGCACAGTCTGTGTTTATAATAAAAGACAGGAGGAGACTTGTATTATTCATTTTTAATTTAATTTTGTAATTTAAAATTGCTATTTTGTTTTGTTATTTGATATAAAAGCATTTTTATTTTACAAAGAAATGTGCACTTTTTTTTGAGAAATTATAAAGGGCACTTGTTCATTTCTAATTTGTCAACTCATTTAGTTAAAAACGAATCGTGACCAATCGTATCATGAGATCTGTATCGTGAGTCGCATCGCATCGTAAGTTGAGTGAATCGTTACATCCCTACCAAATCCAGTGCTTTATCATTTATTTAAAGATGTTTGTTCAGTAGCCCATACTGTAAATTTTCTTCTGTCAGTTTTTCACCAAACATACAAGCATACTTTTCTCAAGAAGAACATATGCAACATGGAAAAGCAGGGCTGGATGATTTGGCCTAAAATCTAAATCTCCATTAATTGAACATTTTCTCTCGGTTACAATTATTGAACAATTATTTTGTTTTTGTTTATTTATTTTTCTTTGTTTTTTTGCCCGGTGTAGTTCAAAGGCAAGGTTTGTACTGTAAATATGCCTAACTAAAAATGGACTAAAAGTCCTGTGATCACTAAACAGTAGCAGACAAGAATGTCTTTCATTAATATTACATAAACAGAATATTTTACATGTGATCTTTTACCAAGGATTTGGATGTATGGACTTCAAATCAAATCATATAATACACTAATATTTGACAATTTTTAATACCATTTGCATAAACTTGCCTTCACAGTGACAAAGCAAAATGGTTCAAACTGTAAGGAAAGAATTGTGTAATGCAAGTTTATCCAAATGTTACACGTTTATAAGACACATTCTTTGTATAGTAAATGGAAGACAATGGAGACAAAACCAAAACTCTCCAGTAAATATAAAGCTTTACAGATTATCGAACTTCTGTTTTAATAAAGCAAGAGAATGTTTATTTCTAAGTTTAAAAGACATTAAGAACCCTTGATACTACAGACATCCCAAAGGTACAAAGAATGTGAATAGATTTAATACTGTCTGTGGGACAAGTAATGTAATACGAAAAAAACATTTTAGTTAACAAGGTACAAAATAAGATCTGCATAACAATCCAATTTTCTTGTGCAATTGTTTACCAGCAAGTAATAGTTAACATTTGGTTATCACCATGTGTCTGATTTGACACAAAAATGTCCCGTATCTGCAAGTACTCAACAACGAATTTGAATTCTAAAATAAACGCAATAACACAAATGTTTTTTGAGAAACTTACCAGTTTAATGGCCACATATTCATTAGTGTAAAGATTCTTCCCGAGGCGTAGCTCACCAAAATTTCCACAGCCAATCTTTTTTCCCACTCGGAAGTTAGGGCCAACCATAAGCACCCCAGAGTTGGTCCCGGAGCTTCGGCCTCCCCCATGCCCAGTCCTACTCCCGCCAGTCTTTGACATTCTCTTTCCTTCTTCCACTTCTCCTTTTCCACCACCTCCTCCTCCTCCTCCTCCTTCTCTCTTATCAAAATCCATAAGCTTGTGATACCCCGGCCTCTCCACGATTACTCCACTGCCATAAAATCACAGAGCCACCAAAACTAGCAACAGGGGTGTGGGAAATGGGATGGAGGAGTGGAATTTAGAGAGAAGAAGAGTGGAAGGAATGGCACATCCACAAAGCAGCTCTATACATGCATATTATACTTGAGCTACATGAGCTGCTTCTATAGACAGGGAACTACTGGCAAGAGCAGACAATCCAAGGCTAATATTTGATACAAGACGAAGACATCCTATGGCAATCTTCCATAAATCCAACTTCAGAGGAGCGCTATTGTCAGGAGATGGACACAATAACATGTGTTCATGAACACATGCGCACACCTTTCCTCTCACGCGGTCTTAGCTACTGATGTTGAGACGCTGTCTGGCATCATTTTCCTTCCTTAGCGCCTCATCCAGATGGTTTTGTGGAGACGTGTCAGACATTACTTGTGTCCAAATACGAACCCAGAGCATGTCAGAGTTTCTTTTAGGATGAAATGGGCAGAACATCAGGAACACACCTTGCAATATCTAGGGCAGGGAAAAAGCACAATTAGCCCTAAAAAGACAACTTAAAAGTACACAATTGAAATAATATTTTTTGTAAAAAAAACAAATGTTTCGTTTCAAAAGACATTAACCACTTGGACATTTATGAATTACTTTTATGATGGATAGATGTGCTTTTTTAAATTTCTAACACCAATCCCGTTGCATTGCAAAGCAAGGGAGAAACTAGACATTATTTATTTTAACGCAGTTTGTATTCAGCTGAAAAAAGTCATATACACCTGTGATGGCATGTGGTTCAGTAAATTGGGTGAGAAATTCCATCTCTGAGCTGTTCTGTTAACCCACAATTATATTCTTAAGAAATACATTACCTATTATTCACAGATCTAATTTAAACAATCATAAAACTATTTAACATTTTTTTAGATCTCAAATAAAACAGAATATGGAAAAAAGAATTCAAATCCTTCAGAAAGTAAATTGCATCACATTGAAGGTTCAAGGGACATGAAACCAAAGACCATCTCCCTACAGGAAATGTTATCTAGCATTTCTGACTTCCAGATCTAAAAATACATCCCGCAGGAGCTCGAGATGAGGCCTGAGGTCGTGTGAAGAGAAGCCGGAGTCATCTTGGACTGAAAGCCTCTGTTGTGTTGTGAGCAGAGAGGCACCTCCCCAGAAGTAATGCACGATGCCGACCATGAGCTGGTTTAGACAATGTCCATGAAAAACGAAGGCCACATTAGGGCAAAATGCTCAAAAGTAGAAACATAAAGAGTGTTTGTACCTCAAATAAAAAAAACATTCAGATATTTGCAAATTTCAATGGACCTCAGCACCCACTTGTCTAATAAATACCACTTTAAGTATCATATTAACCTGAAATACACGGCATGACTGAAAATGATAATAAACACATTTGTCCGCTTCTAGTTTACCACGGTGTTAACTCTCAAAAAGTGCAAAAATTGTTAAACACTGCATATTACCATCTAACATCAACACAGAAAATTAACAATGTAACAAAATGGATGCACTGCATCTCAATACAATAAATGATGTTTGCATGGCTATATGCAATTCAAATATATACATACAAAACTATAATCCATCGTCTCGTGTAGATTAGGCCCGGCTAGAAGCATCGACAAATAAAATTGTTTTGCACTGCCAACAGATCTTATAAAAGGCCTGTTCTACACTGGCCTCTCTTCTCTGTTGAACAGCATTTATATATGACCAAACATCGGAAAGACTCGGAATAACTCATTTTTTATCCAATATTTACATTTCGCAAATATGACTAAATGCTAGCAAAAAATACACGGGGCACATCTGCAAACTAGCATCGTTTAGCTCGCAACCAAAGATGAGAACGAAACTTATCTTATTAAAACAAAGTCCACAACACCTTTAGCACATCGTGTACCCCCTGTAGAAAAACAATAAATGAACGTATAGACGTTTACGAAGACACAATAATCTGAACCCTGAACTGTTAAAAAAAAACTAATGTTGTTAAAAAGCGAATTTCAGTGAGCTAAGCAACAGAGATAAGTGAACGATGCTAGCGCGCTATCTAACGTTAGCCCAAACAAGCTAACGATCTGTGGCCTGCGCTTTACCGAGCTAACGAGTTAAAAGAATAACAACACCAACGGGATTAGGAGAAAGAAAATACGATTGTTATTGTCTACAATACCATAACAAATATGTCACTGCTATATTGGTTTGCAACCACATAGATTTTGTTTGCCAGTGGTTCAGCTAGCCTGCCATTAACCGGGCAACTCCTTAATCCCAAACACTCGAAATTGATATAAATTGCGTACACTGAATATTTAATAAATCGCTCGGAAAGAAAGACTAACCAACAGATTAAAGACTTTTACCTAAATCTGTGTATTACAAGTCGACGACACTTCCCATTTTGTCGCTTTTATTGCTGATTTCTTGAAGCCATTCTCATTTTTTTCTCTCCCGTCGCTGGTGGCTCTTTAAGCCTCTCCGTACAGCTAGCGCCGCGTTTCCTCCGTTGCGGCGCTATCATATCAGTGTGCTAAGTTGCAAAACTTGCGCAATTCGGTTTGAAGAATAGCGGGTCATAAAATTACGCGCTCTTCGGAAAAATAATGCGCAGTTTCATTCAACGTAAAATTACGTGAGAACCTGAACTTGATTAGGTAGAAACTGGTGTTGAGCACTGTGGCAATATTGAAGGGCTTGTACTTCATGTGCTTTTAAATTGTAGTTTACACAACATTTAAAATAAGTGAATAATGTATGTGCTTAAAGCCTCAACATAGTATATCAATATATAGGTTTATAATTAACTGGAATTTTTAAAATAATTAGGAAATTGGCGCCAATATTTTTATATGAATAGTGATCTAGTAAATGAAAAATACACAGTCATCTAAAAATAATGGATTTTGCATGTTTTTACATGTGATGTTTTATCAGATCTCATTGCTTTTGAACTGATAAAATAAAAACACGCCCCAGTGTGGGTAATTTCCCATTGTTCATCGCATGCAAGTTCCTGTGTACTTGCAGTATCTGCTTGTATTTGCATCAGTTAAAGTTGCTTTAAACATGAGCTTTTTGAAACTCATTTTGCTGGTATTGATTCCATCTGTGCTAAAAGGTATGTTTAAAATCTTAGTGAAATGTTTTTACCACGGGTGTGTATTTTGTGAGGTATATGTGTATATTTTTCTTTCAGGTGACTGTGGTGATCCTGAAATAATCATATCTGAAAAGGAGAATCTATGCTTTGGTCAAACCTTTAACATCACATGTCAGTTTGGTTGCCGTGGACCATTGAACCAGTTGATTAAAGATGGACGAAGTATACAGTCTTCAAATCTTTATCTAGATTCTGATTCTGATCTTGGCAATACTCTCTTTGTGCATGTTCACAGTGCAAATAAGAGTCATTCAGGAATGTATGGTTGCATAAGTGAACAAAAGAGTTGTAGCATGGCGCACATAACAGTGAAAGGTAAGTTGTTTTCAGATCTTTAGAATAAATTTTTGAGTTTTGCTAGAAAATGGTAATAACATGATGATTGACAGTGCTGTGTTTTTTATGTTGCAAAATAATGTTGAAATGTTATTTCTTGTCATAAGATGTTTTTCTCTTTATTGTGATTCAGACTGTGGTGTTTCAACAGAAAATATATTTACTGCAAATACAACATTATCCCCTTTGACTAATACCACACATCAAACCTCTACACTATTAGGTGAGTTTCTCCAGTTAACATCACATCTGTTGAAAAAATAAAGGCAGGCTAACCACATAGCTTAAATCTGACGACAACTGTGATACAATGTGAAATTTTGTAGACTCACAATGTAACTACTACATGCATGTGCTGTTTCCTCTCTTGTCTTTATTAAGGGGTCTTGGAGCAAGTGCTGACATGGTACATATTGTTCAAGACAGGGGTGTTTCTCATTGGATCATCAACTGTGGCACTGACAAATGTATGTCAGAGGGGCTAAAAATGACCCTCATGATATAACATGATATAATGAATCATGTTCTCCATGTCTTCTCTTTCTTGCTTTATGTAGAATTCAATATCCTGTGGTGAATTTGTAAATGTCAACCACCCGCTCAGTGTTGTTAATAAATCTAATATCAGATGTAGTCACACAGACCTTGACCTTCTAACAAGAAAATGCAAATCACGCCTTCACCAGATGGGCCACAGTGTCAGCTTGTAAAATATTGTCTTGAATAGGCCTGCAGTTAAATTGAATGGTTTAAGTTATAACAATATTTATTGAACACTTATAAGGTCCTATACTTAACGTGAAACACGTGGCAACGTATCACATCACATGCGGATAACATATCAACACGTTTAACATGATCCCATTTCATTTTTTCAGGTTTTGTTTAAAAACTAAAAATAATTTTTAAATCTAAATGGCTGCGCAAGCATGTAAACACAGAGGGAAAAACAGGAATTCCTCACCAATCTGATCGCGTAACATAACTCTACACATTTTTAGTACACGAGGTAAATAAATAAAACGTTGGCATTTACAATACACGTGTAATGTCAGGTTTTCAACACTTGGGAGTGCACGTGTTCCTTTTTTTATTTTTGCAAAATACACAAAAACTGACTGTCAAAGGTATACCTTCGTTTTTAAAATGTATGATCATGAAAACGGCTTTATTGAAAGTGACTTTTTTTTAAACTTTTAACTTGTGGACATGTATAACACACTAAATTATTCCTCATATTAATATTCATTTACATGAAATCAGTGGAAAGGTTACTTAAAAGAACATTTATTGATAAAAGGGGACACGATTATAAATGAGCAGGAAGCTTAATACAAATCAAAAAAGAATGTTTCAGTGCATGTGGACTACTATTGAATGGGACGCTAAAATATACATAAGCTGTAACGGGTTTCCAATCTATAGAAAGGTGAAAACATCATCGGTTTTCATTTACTACAGAAAGTGGTTTGGTAAGGAGACAAGCATACTAGCATACCAAGCAATTTGTGGGGATAAAATTTTTATTGTAGTTTTTCTTCAATAAATTCCACAGGAAGTTTCTTTTGCCTGTACTTGGATTCAACATGAAATATACATATCCAGTTAGAAATGGATTTGATGTTCTTACATTTCAACTAAAAACAACTATTTTTGGTAGCACAAAAAAAGTTTGAAAAACCAATGATGAGAGCATTTTATAAGAAATTTTAGTATAACATGTTTTCATGTTCATTACATGTGAAATAAGCTCGAGAAATTGCAATACAGACATGAAGATTACGTCACAGGCCCTTCAAAAGAGTGTAGCTCAAGCATTGCAAGGGTTAAGTACATTCTATGAAACACCCAAAAAAAAAAACGTTTCTTAGAAAGCCTAAACTCAGCATATTTAAAGTTAGCCCTTTTAAGAAAACTATGTATTTCAATGAAGTCTTACTGTAAGAGAAATGATGAAGTGTAAAGTGTAAAGAACATTTGTGGAACAATCATAACAAAAAGCATTTTAAGAGAAACTGATCCTTTGGTCTAAAAATCACTACGCTTTAAAAGGAAAAAAATGTATATAAAAAAATAAAATTAAACATTCACACTTATTCTTTCTCACTAGACATTCAACAATAAAAAAAATTAAAAAAAAAAATTAAAGGTAGATGAAAATCTCCCTTTCCAACACATAGGATACCACAAAGCATGACGGGCGGGGGGTTGTAATACCATACCACAGCAGCATTGCACACCGGTGTGTCTCTATGGAGTTCATGACCATTATTCAAACAGTGAGTTACTGACAGAGCACACCGGCACAAGCTGCCTGTGTTCACAAAATGTCCAATAGAAATGCTGTGTACCTGAGAGGCTTTATACAAAAGTTATGTTCCAATGCTCCATCTCACAAAACTGAATATAAAACTTTTGTCAAGTGAAAGTGTTTGTCAAGTGAAACTTTTGTCAGTGAAAACGCATACTGAGGAGTGAATAAGATGGGTAAATGATGTCTAATAAATTCCAGATACATTAAACCTCCGCATGGCATCGCTGCAATCTCTGCTCTGGACAACTTAACACATCTCATTCAGTTTTCAGCAACAGATGTACCTAATTCATGCTGCTCTTAGAGTGAACAAAGAAGAATTCTGTTTTCTGACCTCATTGTAGTCCTTTGGTTCTCAAATTTTGTTTGTAAACATCAATAGAGCTTGTGGACTCTCAGACACAAACATTCATCTTTTTCTGTCGTAACAGCCGTTACCCTAATCAAAACTATCTTTCCAAGAGACCTTTGAGGTTCATGGAATTTAAGTGCTATAAATGAGAGTTTCTTTTCAAAAGAGCTCACGATACACAAAACTGAGTGGGCAGAGAGGTCAGAGGTGAACACGTTGCCTGGTTGAAGAGTCTAACAAAACTCTAGATGGGAGATCCAAGGCAGAGATCAGGCACAATCACCCACGATAACAAGAGGTGCAAGGAGCTGCCGCAGCTCAGCTGAGCACACCGGCCCTCTGTGCTGGCTGCCTGCGGTTTTCCTGCGACAGGCAAGTTTGGACCTGGAGGCAGGAGTTAGCAGCGTAGAGCCGGAGCTGCCGTAAAAGAGAACGGGGCAGGAGAGCTCTTTCTCCAGCTGCAACTGCTCCTCACTTTCATCCCTCTCAGCCAGTTGCCTGTTCATGGCTACAGCCTGCCCGGCAAAAAACGTCAGGTCCTGAGCTCGACCGCCCCTGGAGAGAGGACACTGAATGTCAGAATAGTACAACTATATGAAATGGACACAAGTCGTTTTCAGTAGGAATTTTGCTGTTCATGACCATGGATAATAAGATTTAATATGGACTGTCCTCACCTCTGATGTAGTATGGATGCTGACACAGTATTGGGTGCACACTAAGGGAAAGAGAAATGAGTCACTGCCACTCCAGAGCAGATTTTGTTTATAGATGATAAAGAATTTCTTTATTGGATTGACCTGCATGTATGAATTGTATACCACAAAACTCCTAATGTGTGCTACTGCTAACAAAGTAAACAAGGTAAATTTTGATTTCATGTGATTAGCTGATGAGGTGCATTGGAAATTGTCAAAGTGCAAATCAGTTAACTAGTTTAATTCTATCCTGCTGGATAGGGAAGAAAATTAACTTACGCCTTTAACCCATGGGTGCTGCAGCACTTGGGCTGCACTGAGGCGGTCTTTGGCGTCCCGCACCAACAGTTTGGAGATGAGGTTTTTGGCTCCAGGGGAGATATGTGCCCAGTCTTTTTCTGGAAACTCATATTTACCTCCTTGAATACTTTCAAATAGCATACTCTGTGAACACAAGATGAGAGAAAGCAAAAATGCAATTTGGTAACATTCTGTATCGAAGAGCCTCATATTGCATTGGTTTGCAAAACTGTAAAGAAACACCAAACATAATTAAAACTGACATCAGTCAAATTACAATGAACTTTGTTGCCGTTTGTTGGACCCATGTGAACTATCTGTTAGGCACCAAACCGTCTGCAGGACTTTGCAGTCTGCAACACAGTTTGTCAATTGAAGAGCAGAGATGAACCGCTCTCATGTACCTTTTCTGCATCACATACCTGGCTTGGTTTTTATTTGTTCATCACTTTTTTTTTAGCATTCACAGATAAAAGTGATGGTTCAAAAATATATCAACTGATCATTCTACATGAGATTTGTGGTGTACCTGACAGGCTTGGCAAGGCTCCCCCCAATCCCAACCGCAGTCTGTTCCACAGCGACCCACAAAGGGCGGATATCCACTCAGCATAATGTAAAGTATGACGCCAAGGCTCCACAAGTCACAGCGCTTGTCGTAGATGCTAGCTTCTTCATTGAAGGCCTCAACTACCTCAGGGGCCATGTATTCAGCTGAACCACACTGTGGAAACAAACAAAAAAATCTATGACCGATGTGCAAGGTAATGTACTCTCACATCACTAGCGGTGTACAGAGAAAAGTTTTGGTTTTACTTCATGTTTACCGCATGTCAGGTGGTCTGAAAAAAGCCATTACAATGATTTATGTCAGAAAAAGAACGATGAAAGCAACACAGAGCAGCAGCACAACCTCCACTCCCTGTGCCGGGCTTTTCTTGTTAGTTTTCACCTGCTGAAGGCATTATCAAGTTCATTGTTCTGCGTTAAGCTGGGATGGCCTGATCCGATTCAGACCTGACCATGTCAGCGGACAACTGTTCCAGCAGGGCCCACCGGCTGCTGCTGCCCACACTGCGTCATGTGGAAACTAGGCCAGAAGGTTGCTGCTCGAAAAAAAGAATTAAGCCGCTCTGAACCGGCTGGGGATAAACAGCCCTGCCTGAATGCATTACATAACACATGCAATCAAACCTTCACCCTGAATGATGCATTGATAATTCACATGCATTGCAGAAAAAACATCTAGGAGAGGATGCTGGAGGTTAGCGGGCCAGTGGCCTCAGGCAGACAGGTTTATATTTAAAGGTAAATGGATTTAATGTTACACAACTACTGTATGAGTCACTAATGGATTACAAAAGGGATGATGCTATAGCATTGTGCAGAGGCTCTTTACAGACCAAGGGTGAGAAGATAACATGAGTCCTTGAATAACGGATCCCAAAATTCAGCCTGCACTGCTGTTCATCCGACCATGACAGATCTTTGTCACCTGTTAACCTTACAAACACACTCTGCGTTCTCACAAACCATCTGAGCACTGTAAACATGTCAGGGGCATCATTTTCAAGGTAATGCCGTATGAGGTAAAAACAGCATGTGGAGATAAAATGCATCGAGGATGTTCTATGATAAGACATTGGGCTTACGGAGTTACTGACGCAATGCCTCTGTAATAAAACAAAGCCTAATTGCGAATGCAGTGTTAGATCAAAAGAGGACTTTCTCGGTTCACCCTTTCTTTTTGGCAGGACAACAGTGCAGGACAGTGGTAGCCACTCCTGTGCATAGCTTATGAAAGGCCAAAAACAAGGAATGAGATAAAACATGTCTATTGGAATACATTTAAAACAATATCAGATCACTTCCTAAAAGTAAAGTTGAATTATTCAGTTGAAGTGTTCAGAAGGCATCGACAAACACACCACGTGCAATATCTAACCAAGCTGAACTTACAGGAGTCAAGAGCTCTGGGGTGGAGATGGGAGAGCTGTCGCTGTTTAGTTTGATCCCACTACCCAGGTCAAAATCACAGATCTTCACAGGAGAGATCTAAACAAAGGAAAAGAGGATGTCATTATGAAGTGACATTAAGGAAAGGTGCGCTCTCTGTAATCGTACACCGGTAACTATTTAACACCACAAGAAAAATATTACTGTACCCAACAGATTTGTCAAAAATCTGGTCAGAAATGCAGTGCATGTGTGCTCCCCTCTGTTGTCTCATGTCTCCTCATGTAGAGAGAGAGAGACTCACCCTGTCACTGTGTTCACAGAGGATGTTCTCTGGCTTAAGGTCTCGATGTGCCATCCCTGTAACAATACACATTATCTATATTGGTCAAAGACTAATAATATAAAGAGTGTACGGCGATTGTATTGTGTCAACACACAAGGTCCCAACCTTTGTTGTGTAGAAAGTCTAGAGCACTTGCGATGTTCTGCACTACTATGCTGGCCTCATGTTCATTGAAGTGTTGTCTTCTGTGTATGTGAGTCAAGATAGAACCTGAGGAAACAAATTATTGTGTGAAGATTGAAGCAATTTTGCATTTTTTTAAAATATATAAATTACAAAATGTTTATGACAAAATAATGTGTCAACATACCACCTCTCAGTTTCTCAAAGACCAAGTAAAACTTGTCGTCTTCTTCGAAGTATTCCAACATTTCTAAAATATTTCTGCAGCAAGACAAATGTTAATATTACACATTTTAAAGTATTTGAATGTACAGTTGTTATTGTTTTGTTTGTATATCTTTTTCCATTTAGTAATGGCTTTCAGAAGCTATAAAAATACATATATGTTTCTCAAAAAATGAAATGTAAACAATTTACACCAAAAACATTTTCAGAGGTTTACACCCACCTGACACTCAACTTACTTTTGATGCAATGCATTCTGTAACTACATTGTCTGCAAAAAGCCTGTAATGCTGCCATAGAGTCTGGGCGAATAGAGTTACCTTAAGGCAAGCTCACACTACACAACTTTTGGATGGAAAAAAATGTGTAAAGTTCTTGCGTGAACTTATGAGAGAAAATGTTTTTTCTTTGTAGCTGCTGTGTTGTGTAGTATGCGCACTGCTTTAATAGAAGTAGACAAGAAATCTTGGCATGTAGCGCAAGCACCACAGTGATTCAGTCCTGTAGTGTGAGCTTGCCTTTACCTAACTTTTGGAGCAGCCATCATGTCAGGAATGTGCTTAACACACCATAAAACTCTGTCTACGCAGACATCTCAGCAGGTTTTGGAACAGAACTATACAGTAGTTTCACTGAACTTGCCTGTGGCCCTGGCACTGATATAGCATTTCCACCTCCCTGAAGACACGGCTCCGACTGTGCCCCGGCCTCTTCTCAATGATCTATATAGAATCAAAAGAGTCCAGTGAAAATTCATGGATGGACAAAGAGTTTTGCAATTCAAGGTCAAAACACAATTTGCTCCCCATTGACAGCCCTGTATTTACAGTTTTGAAAACCTCTCAGGCATGTCCATGTCTCGCAGTGTTCAACTTGTCCTGGGTGTCCCTGACGGCTGCGTCTTTGTGAGAAGTACACAGAAGACATGCCACTGCTTGCTTACAAAAGAACATCTCAGACCGCCGATTCAGCAGGTCACCAAATGTCTATCAAGCTTTTGTGAGGCAGAGGACTAATCATTAGTGTCTAAAATGCTACATATAGACATGCACTACTTAACTAGTTTACTACAAAAAAAACCATAGAATTTTGTCTTTCTAATAGTTAAGAGCTAACAAGTTGTGTTGTCCTTTTAAACTTAGGTCATGTCCCGGTGTAACCATCTGTCATCTGTCCCGGTGGTTAACAAAATCCATTTACCTAGGCATTAGAGTATCATTCACCAGACTCAATTCAACAATTTCAGCACACCCTTTGGAAAGTTACAGAACTTTGTCTACGGCTGTGTCTCAATCAACTCCCGAGGTCATGAATCAGTATTCAGAATGGTGTATGGAAACACACGCTTTTCCCCCATCGGTCAAACAGATGTCCTGCTTTAAAATGTCAACAATTGAAAAAGGGACGTTTCTCTGCTGAGCAGGCACTGTGGTCACTAGTTTCTGTTTAACAGCAGCAGCGGCACTAAAGCTGGAAAGCAGCGGCTATTGTTTAGAGAGAGAAACACATGCAATACATAACAGGTTATAGGAAAACAACTCAAACTGTCAAAAATCAAAGCTAGCGATCAATGTTTTCTGCTTTGAAACATCCATACCGTGTCATCTGTCCTAGTATAAACCCACCTCTTAATGTTACTATGACAAGAACAGAGCACAGAGCTGAAGCCAAAGTAATTCTAAATTAGTTTAGTGATGACGAGGAATACCATTTCCGGGTCCAAGCCTACACTCGTTTTAAGCAGGGCTACAACATAAACAGCCATTTATAAGCACTGTTTATTCATATCACCTATTTAAGCAAAACATTAATAAACTCACCATATATACATTACAGTATCCAGACTCATGGAATCCACAACATTAATATTTTAATAAACTTCTAACAATTAATCGCTGTCTGAAAAATAAACTAACATTATCAGCCGAGTTAGTATAGATGGCCAATCCAGCCTACAGGTGAATTTCATGAATGTGAAAAAGAAAAACAGACCATTATTTGCACACAAGCTGTATAGAAATAAAGGTTAATAATTTTGCAGTCTGGTTGCACAGAGAGCTGATACTTGCCTTAACTGCATATTCAATATTGGTGATCAGATGAATGCAGGACTGTACGACAGCATAAGCACCTTCTCCGAGAACCTCATTTTGTAATTTGTAAACATCTGTCAAATATAAAAACATTGTCTTGACAGTAAAAACCTTTAAAAGCTTAAATTAAGGCTCAAGGATTTACAAAATGCAAAACAATTTAACGGAGCTTGCCTGCAAAACGTCCAGAGAAACTATCTGTGGCCCTGCACCGTTTCTTTTTCTTCTTGTTTCTCTTTTTGGCATCTGGGATGTCAATGGGCTGGCTGGAAGGCATTTCTGGGGGAGAGATTCACTTTAGAGTGAATAGTTTGTTTTAAACGGTTATCATAAACAATGTGTGCCAAATCCATTGCTCTAATCTGCTAGAAACTTGTCTTAAGAATGGGAGATAAGTGATATCCTCCTCACAAGAGGAGTTTGACTATAACAGTCAATACTAAATGCCATAGGAGACAAACAAGCCAAACCTGGTCTTGGTGGGCAGATGATGGACGAGTCAAAATGGGGTTTCGATTCTGTAAATTCATCAGTCGTGAACGGATTTTGACCCTGTACAAAAATGAGTACAGTATATTTTTCATTTATACAGGGCAACAAAATGACTGGTAAAGGTGCAAATCTGGTTTTCAATTCTATCAAAAGCTCCTTGTTCATGACCAACCTTGAAGGAACGATGGATTCCTGCAATCGCAGTGATCTTGTGTTGCACCATGTTTTCAGATGACCAAAAAAATAAAGTGAAGCTTTAAACCTAAATGACAGTGTAGTGGCTCTGTTGTTCTAAATATTGATCACCTCAGGTTAGTCAGTCATACAACAAAAAACACCTGGATAGAAACACACAGAGCACAGAGTATCAGTATGTTCCTGAATAGACGATTTTTAATTGAAACAGGTAGTCTATTTTTCTATTATTTCTGTCTCAACTAGCAAAAACATGCTTATAAATTCATCTCTGTAAGTAATCTACTTCTAACTAACAAGCCGACAGGAAGTGTTTTGTGTCATGACACGAGCCATCAAATCACTTAACCAAGTAGGATAACCCACGTCTAAGCTGCGTATTTGCTGTCTATAACTAATGAGTTGGTTTGGTCAAAAATGGTTAAGCAGCTTAACTAAGCAGAGAACAAGTTAATCTTACCTGTAGTCGTAAAGCGCCCGCGTTCACTCCGCTTCTCCAACCCACCACATAATAAGAAGTCTAATTTGTTACGCACAACAAATATATAACCTCTTAGCCAACGCTCCGCCCACCAATACGATACCTCCAATCAAAAGCCTTGCTTTAAACTCTGAATGAACAACTCAAACACGATAGGATATTTTATTTCCAGGAGCGTATAAAGTTTTTAACGTCAGAAACAAAGCGGGAGAAAAACCCCGCTCCAAGAAGTTAACTGTAACGGAAGGAACCAGACTGACCGACCCATATACTTATTGACAGGATTAACGTTACCTCCAGTAAAGTAGCCTATGTTAAGTGGCCGTAGGCTACTACACCTAACGCAGTGTTTCTCAACAGGGGGCCCGTGGCGCAAAAGGGGACCCCAGATGACTTTCAGAGGGGCCTCAGGATGAAAAATAACTTAAAAATGAAATACGAGCATTGCAGTACATTTTAAAACAACTAAAAACCAAGATATTTCATATGATTTTTCCAACTTTATATTGAATAAACACTTTTCCAATTAATGTCAAGCTCTAAAAAATTTCATTTGGGTAGAAATTTAGAATTTTTGTGAGTGGGGCCTTTGAATAGCCTATTGTTGAATACAGTGGGGGGCTTTGGAGTCAAAAAGGTTGAGAACCCTAACGTACCAGACAGAGAAACCAAGCGTGTATAGTAAAGAGGAATAAATTAATTAAATGTTTGCAAATGCACACGCACCTATGAGACATCACTGTTTCATATATCCCCCTTTATTCTAATGAACTTATGGAAACAGTAAAAAATGGACGACAGTTTCCTTTATGTGTGTCTCTTGTTAGCTAACTGTAGTTGTAAGTTAACTAACAAAGTTAGCCTATATACGCTAAAAAGTTTTTAAAAAAAAAGTCTTCCAGTCGTCTCACCACATGTGTAAAACATGCCCGTTATAGGTTAATTGTTCCACTCCTTGTCATAATTTATATTTAGGCCACTCTGCCGTTGCAATCGCTTAATGTACAGCTATACTTTCAAAATCTGGCGCTTAAACCCTGTCACGTTACAAGTGAGTCACGACTCACGAGTGAATTGACGGAAATTGATTGACAGGTCTCCTTATAGCAATAGGACTGTGTTAAAAAAATGTTATATATATTTTTCTGTCATACTTTACATGTTCGAACGCAAATTTTGTCCACCCGCCCAATGTGCTTTTCTCCGGAATCCGCACAACACTACACTAGTATTATCTGGCAACACTAGCTAGTAGCTACGCATCCGATGCAGTGGGTGGCGATATGCACCCAAACATGTTGGTTTCGAGTTGCCATTTAAACCGAGGGAGATTTCCACACTACAGATGGTGGCGGTAATTCACACCAACACTTGCCCGCCGTCAATAAACGTTACGAGAAGAAGAAGAAGAAGAAGAAGAAGAAGAAGAAGAAGATGATGTACATTTTCGCACGTAGACAGAATGAAAACAACCAGGCTTGTTGAATTAATGTGTTAAAAAACTTGAAAGAAATCATAAAGGAATTTATGCATAGTAAGTGACACAGCCAGTGATAACATTTGTTACCTTTTATACATATATTTGGAAAGTCAGTAAGGCGATGTTTTTGTTATTGATTAACGTTAGCTCGTCGGTATCTCTTTGGTCTCCACGCTGTTTCTAAAATAAAAAAAGAGGAGCTGTTGTTTAAGGTTTAGAAGTGACGTCACTGGATTGCTTTCTATTTGAACACTGCTATTTGCTTTTGAGATAACCATGTGCTTGGACATCTTCATAAAAATTTAAATTACGTGGTGATTTACGTGGTTTGTTGTTGTTTATTGTAAGTGAGCGTGATCATTTGCTCTATATAATAACAATCTCATATGAACTACTTCTAATCTTAATGTATAGGTTGGGCTGGGACAGTAAACACAAGATCCATCTCAGTTCTAAGCAAGCACCATGGAAGGTATGTCAGTAATTAACTTCTGTCTTTGTTTAATCAATGTTTTTAGTTGCTTCAAGTAGAATCAATTTAACATTTTTAACATTAGGCTGTCAGATGTCCTGTTCATTTTATGGTTGCAAGAGGACGTACAACAGTCCAGAGGCACTGAGTAGCCATCTTCAGGACCATCATAAGAACACTGCTCAATCTCTCCCTGGTATTTTCATTTTAAACTATTTCAATATTTAAACATCTATCACCATGTAGCATAGACTTGCACAGATAAACAAAATGCCATTTGTGATTATTTTAGTCTTTGTGTTTGTTCAAGAACATCCTTTATAAAATTGAATAGCCATAAATAGTGGCAGTTTGATGTTCAATGCATCCTGCTTTATTTTCTAGGGAAAGTATTCCTTTGCTCTCAAATAGGATGTGATGGTTCATTCAACAACATGCAGCAGCTTATGGAACATATGAGACATCATTACAAGCCAAATAACTTTTTTCTGTAAGTGTCTATAGTTTTGTCTTTAGTTTTTGGTGGGAAAATTATTTTTTTTGTTTGATTGAAAGTTTTCATGCAAGTTGCTTAGGCCTTTTATGTGTACCAGGCAGCATTTCTCTACTAATATTTATCTTGGCTTTATTTTGTCTATAATATAAATCCATTGTTTTTGTCTTTTAGGTGTGAGAGTTGTCGGGCCAAACTACGTTCATACCGCACCCTTCTAAAACACCTGCAAACCTGTGCTAAAGTTGCTAAGAACAAGGCTGCAAAAATAGAGCCAGATCCTGCTGGTGTTCATCTCACCTCTGATGACATTGAGTCATCTGGATCACTCTTAATTGCAAAGGAGCCAGAGGATATGGAGTCTTCGCCCACTTTGCCAACACATCAAACACACATGCCAATGACCCAACAATCTGCAGAAAACAATGCGTTCACAAACCTAAGCTCTGCAGGTCCTGCGACTCCGTTCCTCTCCACTCCCAGTCCCCCAAATCTTCCCTCTCAACCAGAGACTCAGTGCAATTCCTTTCCACCCACTTTGTCTCCTGTTATTCCAGCCTACCTACCAGATCCGGGCTTGCAACAGCAGCGATCTCCCAGGTCTGGTCCTCCCAGTCTGTCCTTTTCATCATTACTACCTTCACCTCCAGGATCAAATGCAGTCTGGAGGAAGAACCAAGGTGAATGGATCTTATAATGCCTTCCTCTGTAATTGAGGAAAGCTGATTCCAAAGTGTATTAAATCACAATGTGCTTTTAAATCATCCTACATTTTACACCCTGTTCAAATATATGTTTTCCAGTTTGCTCAACTGATCTCACCTGCTTATCAACAGGTGTGAGTCCTTTTGAAAGTGAATTATTTAAGTCACTTGGGGGGGGGGCAATGCATAAGCCTTGGCCGCTTTGAGTGAACTGTGTTTTGTCGTGTTGCACTGTTCTGCCAGAACTTCCCGGGCCCCTTTTGCACAGATGGAACTCTCCAAGCAGTCAGAGTTTAAGTAGAGATGAGATCCAGGTGAGGCACAGAGAATCCACACACACATTCCTTAAAGGAAAAGTCAGATCTTCCTTTAAATTTCCTCAAGTTCTTTAGATGCTAATCCTTCTCCCCTTCCCTCCTCTAACCCGGGTCAGTGGTTCCCTGGGTGTGCCATTTAGTTGAACCCTGCACTTGTGCTAAATCAATCCACTCCATACTCCCATCGACTCTAAACGCATACATGCAGGGGTGCACTAACAAATGTAAAGAGATATCAGGGAGTGTGCTTTTAGGACTATTTTTCCTTTATTGATTCCCTTCCCATCTGCATTTGCAAAAATCTGGTGGTCATTTCTGGCAAGAGATGGTGCTGTATCCTAACTAATCGTGTGTGGAGATGTACCTGGTTTTCCCAGCACTTGTGTCCGTGTTTATCTGCCTGAACTGAATTATATTCAATGCTTCTCACTTTGTGTATAATATGGTTTTACGGGTGTATGAGCAGATGTCAATGATTATCAGGATTTTCTGTTTCCACATCAATCATGCATTTGTCTGCAATTGTTTTCTGAAAAATCATGTATGTTGTTCTGTTTGTTTATATGTTCATTCACTGTGAATGTAAACTGATCTTTGAGTTCTTTTTAAAACCTGCCAGGTCAGTCCTTCAACTGCCGCATCCTGTGGGAACACACCAGAGGAAGATACAGTTGTCTACAATGCGGACACTGTACCCCAGACCGTGCGGAGATGACCGCTCACATTGAGGGCCAGCACAAGAATCCAGGGGGCAAAGTTCACAATGACCCTGGTATTGCTCCTTTATCCATACACCACTGACTGAATGACTGTTTACTTTTGGGGTGGAGGAAATAAGAAGGTTCTAGTCGGTCTTTGAACATGTTGTTGTGTTACTTGTTATCTTTTCTATGGTTCTGGATATGTTGAGGTTCATTGTGCTTCTGTTTGCAAATGACTCGATCTTTTGTGCATTTTTACAGATACAGATGTTGGTCCTCCTTCCTTGCTGGCTAAGACTTTACTACACTCTGAGAATTCGACGTATACACAGCTCTAACATGAAATGAGATTCGTTTCAGTCTTCAAAACAGAGAGGAACAGTTTTTATTTTACTGAGAAATCGAAGCATCTCTGTGGTCCGGAACTGTCCATTTATCACAATTCAACTTGGAGCTTGTTTAAACTTACATGTTTCATTGAAGAGTTTTGAATAGTATCATATTAATGCCAGAATATAGATATTAGTTGTTGGCTTGAAATGAAAATGGAATACTTGTTATTGTACGAGTTTTGTTATAAAATCAAATGTTTTTGCATGTTTTTGTAGTGTTGGCAAATTATGAATAAATCAACCAGGAACATGAAGTGTGTAAAGTTGATTTCATTGTAGTATTGTTTTCTATGTCTGACATTTAGTAAAGGATATCATCTCTTTACAGTACTTCAAAAAAGTGACAAAACCCTTTTAGTAACGCCTGGGAATATTTTTCAATATATGCACAGTGTGTGAATTAATGTGGACGAGAAGCGCTATTCTGCTTTTATTTTAAAAAACTGTCCGTGTCGCGGCCATTTGTTCAAACTTGCTTCTACCTTCACACTCCTGCAGATGTGTAACCGCGATGATGTGCTTTCAATCTACTTCAACGCTTGTGTAAATAAACCAAACTACCGGAACATAGGAAACAATGGAGAACATGGTAATAAGACTTTAATGGCACTGTCAGACAGCCCGTAGAGGGAAATGTGCATGATGTTACGATCAAAGCAGCTGTATTGTAAAGACTCGAGGCCAACGTTTCTGTGTTGACTGCCAGGATGCTAACTTAGCCAGCTAGTCTTTGAGCGATGCTAAAATCAGGAAACCGGCGGAAATACACCAGCGTTTTATGCAAATATACGTTGTGACAAATGTGTGTTTACAGAAATCCACGTGTCTTCTTCAAAACTGGATTTTACATAGCGGAGATGGACTTCCTACACATTCCATAGCTGTCCAGTTAGCCTGGAGTCTTATCACGGCTGTGTTTCAAAACCTAGATAGATTCCCACACGACTGTGATGCCCTGACATGCTGTATATGTATTGTAACGTTATATTATGTATTGGGTTGTGAGACACAACCACCATCTAAGCATTCTTCCGCTTTATAGAAGCATAGATGTGAAATGTTAAGCTATGCAGTTCCATAGCACCATAGCAAAGCGTGAGTTTTCAAATATTGAGGGAGGGGATGCAAGTGTGTGCTTTGCGTATGCATTGTAGCAAAATAAATGAAAACAGCATAGACTTAAAGGTGTAGCTGTGTATTATGTGTTATTTTCAGAGAGCACTCAAACTAAGTAAACATGGGCAAGAAATGTATTAACCATTAAGCTAACACTCACAGGCCTATCAGTAATTTTGTTTCCATTACCAAGAAAAGCTGTGAAGAACAAACCATAGTGCAACACGAAGAACTGGAGCATGTCTTGCAAAGATAAAATATAGATCTGGTGTTGAGAAATGAATATATTAAGATCTCTATGAGAATCTCTTTTAGGCTTGTGCTTGCCACTGGTAAATATGTCATTTCAATGAAAGGTCATTGTTGTACAACAAACTACTGTTCCTACTATGCTATTACTATTGACACCATGTTATTATCGTGTACGGAACTTAAACACTGACAGGTGTCTGTTGTGTCCCCCCAGTGCACTGTACAGGTGAAACTAGAGCTGGGACACAGAGCCCAGCTGAGGAAGAAAGTCACTACAGAGGGCTTTACACATGACTGGATGGTATTTGTCCGAGGCCCGGAGACATGCGACATCCAGCACTTTGTGGAAAGAGTTGTCTTCCGTCTTCACGATAGCTTCCCAAAACCCAAGAGAGGCAGGTGTTTTTGTGTAACTAGCTGACCTGTAACTTTGTACTTTGTACAGACATGTGGATTGAAATCCCCTTCAATACAGTTTACATTGTAGGTGTTTGTCAAGTATTTGTTAGAAGGAATTTGCATCTGTTTTGTTCTGTTAATAAGGGTTGTTGTCTTAAAGCATGTTGACGTGTCATATTAATGGTGCTGCCATGAATTCTATTAATGTTTAGTATGAATTTAATTGTAATGTGTTGTTACACAGGATGTTAAAACCTAACAATGAATGTAGAATACTTATTTCATAGATATTATAGAGCAATTTCAGTGTTATGGATGTGACATTTGCTGTCAAAACTGTATATTTTTTCCCAAACCCCGACGATAGACTCCAGACATCAGAAAAATTGTAATCGATATATTTTCTGTTTAAATGAGATGTGACAAAAAAAAAAACACACACATTTCTGGGGTACAACATACTTTGTTGGTATTCTGTAAATCAAATAGCATAAATCAGAAGCAATAATAACCAACAAGCGGAGGAGAAAGGGCTCATCATAAAACAATTTTAATTATATTTACATTTTTGTTTGTTTGAGGAAAAACAATGTTGTTGACATGACATTTCTAAAAGCTGCACTTACCTGAAAAAAATAATAATAATAATTTAAACCTTCACAAAGTCCTCACATACATATTTACAGTAAACCACCAAATGTAGATATCTGAGATATGTAAGATAAACACTTAAAAACACAGATTGGAGTGTAAACAATTTATCTCTGTGGCATTTTTCACATTACTGTGGTTGTTTGAGTGGTCCAACCCATCTGCTTCTGGATTAACCAGTGGCATGAGTTTGGAGAGGGATTACCTGTTTGTCTGATACATGGTGGAGAGGGGGCAGGGTGAATGACCGCACTGTTTGAGAAAGGAGTATAAAAAGATTCAGTAATTTTGTAGTGCAGCGATTGGGGCAGAAATAACTTTTAATGCGGCTTTTTAAAATCTAATCTTATTGTTACAATGTCATCTTTCCAATGTTCAGCTATACATTTTCACACGATGCATTGAAATATATTGATCTATATCTTTCTTGCACAGTTTGTAAAGAGCCTCCGTATAAAGTGGAAGAATCAGGCTATGCTGGCTTCCTCATGCCCATAGAGGTCTATTTCAAAAACAAGGTGAGCACATCCCTCAGCCACATCAACATTGTTTCATTTTTGATGCGAATAACTGGTATTTCAAGCAAAGTGCATTAAAAAAGGTTGAGTAAGCTGCTGTGCTTAATCTTTTAGGTGTGTGAAAGGAAAATGCCCAGGGTGGCTTTTTTAGGCAGGAGTTGTAGCCCATATCTGAAAAACGTTGCAAGGGGTTTTGCAATGCGGTGTAGGTTAAAGGTTACACAACTCAGTGAACAGAAGTATTTGTAGTGGGAGCAAACAGATTTTACACACACATGAACAGGGAATGTATATGCAGCTGTTGCATTAAGAGGGACTCATGTAAGGGGTAATTGGTAAGAGTACGAATTATTACTAAGCTTTATGGCTTACCTTCATTGTGATCTTGTGTTATTTTGTTAATTTGTTTTTTAGAATTCTTGTCAGAATATCTGTGATGTTTTTCATTTTCTCTGTTGTATTTTCTCATATGTAATCTACTGTAAATGTTTCACGTGCAGCTCGTGTTTTTAAGGTGCAGGTTTTGAGTGTGTTTTTAGGGATATCTTTACCTCCTTTGACATCTAAACAGCCTGAACATGCTTATCTCTTTTATAACAGGAGGAACCTAAAAAGGTGTGCTTTAATTACGACCTTTTCTTAAACCTGGAGGGGAATCCGCCTGTCAACCACCTGCGCTGTGAGAAACTCACATTTAACAACCCCACGCACGAGTTTCGACGCAAACTGGTCAAGGCTGGTGGGGTGTGTGTGACTGTTTGTCTTGGCGTTATGTGTACTTTATAATCAGCTCTTTCAAACGTACAGGCTCACTTTTTTCCACTCTTTCTTTTTGGGTTGTGTGCTCGTCTCAGGTTATAGTTGTTCCTGAGGGAGCTGAGATGATGCCGAGGCCCAGTCCAGATTATCCGATGCTGCCTACTATCCCTCTTTCTGCCTTCTCTGATCCCAAGAAGATTAAGTCCTCTCATGCTGTAAAGGTTAGTAATATTACAGTTAACAATGTACATGTACCCATAACTCCTAACATACCATCATTCGAAATGGTAGCTTTGAATAGCTTTGAGGTCATTCTTCTGTAATTGTCAGGAATAAAGCCTACAGTACTAAACCTGAGTTTTAAGTGGCTACCAGATTGTCATCATGAATATCATGCATACAATGACAAAAGCTTGTGTTTGTAGGAGGCGAGTAAAGATGGAGGTAGTGGGAGCAGCAAAGGTCTCAAAGCCCATAAGGGAACTAAAGAGCGCACGCGGAAAGACTCGGAGAGCAAGGCCACGTCCAGAGAGAGCGACCGCGAAGGGGTCAACTCGTCATCATCGTCATCCTTTTTAAAGAAAGACTCCAGAGGAAAAGATGAGGGGAAAACCATGCCCAAAGCTGCCTTTAAAGAGCCTAAACTAACAGTTAGAGAGTCCAAGATAGACAGCACGCCTCCAAAGGGTGGAGGAGGAGCGGTGACGAGTGGCGGGGGTCAACTGGACACTCGAATCCCGAGCAAGCGGCCATCTTCTGCCACCGAGTCTCCGAAGCTAAGTACCAAGAAACAGAAGCGTATGGGGTCAGATGGCATAAAGGGGCCTGCAAGTGGAGCCTACAGCAGCAACTCTCCCCGCATCACCTCGACAACACCCTCCACTTACCCAGAGAAGAAAACTGTGAAAGATAAAGGCCACTGGCCCAAGATGAAACCTGAGGTGCAGGAGATGAAAAAGCGGCCAGACTCTGATGAATCCAACTCTGAGGATGAACTCAATTCAAAATCTGAGGTATGTATTTAACACATATTATAGAAATGTGCACAACCACATATTTTAATATCATCAATGAGTATATTTGAATGGATTAAAGCTCAAGGTGAGTAATAAGTGTGTGTTCTCTATATTTAAAGCAGTCGGCTCCATCCAGTCCATCTAGCTCCAGCTCAAGTTCCAGCTCTGACTCAGATTTTGAACCCTCCCAGAAGCAAGGCCAAGGTACAGAGATCAGTCGTGCAAACTGTGAATTGTATTTTCCTTAGTGTCACGTGTATCATGAAGTTAACTTAAATGCCCAGGGCCGCTGCGTTCAATGGTGGAAGACATGCGGTCTGAAGGTTCTGATGATGATAGCAGTTCTGAGGAGGAGACACCCATTAAGACACTGACCCCGTCCAACCACGACTCTCGGTTTGTGCCTTTTCTCTCGGTTCAGTTCAGTTTTGCTTTAGCTTGCATAACTGAAATATTTATGATAAAAGTATCTGTAGTAACATGAATGTTAAACACAGTCAGTTTGCTTTAAGTCAGTGTAAACAGAACTGTATTTTCTGAATTAGGCCGTACAGTGTAAATGCAGCTCAATAGACGTGCTATTGTCTTTTGCTACATTTGCTCAGTTACTACCACAAACACTACCATGGCCATTTAATTTGTTTCATATTCCTTTCACTTCTAAGTTCATTATGGATTTCCTGTTTTTAGTTTAAGTATGGACAGTGAGAGTGATGGCAATGAAGAGTCCTGCCCTCCCAGCCAGGAAGCCCCCTCACCTCCACCCAAACTCAGCTCAGCAAACCTCAAGGTAACATTGACCTAACACTGCAGTGTTGAAATGTCACTCATTAATAAAAAGCGTGACTCCTGTGTCGGTGGTGTGGTATCAAAATCTGACACCAGACAGTCAGTTCACATCCTACACGGAACTGCTTCGGGGCAGCTCATAAACAGTAATAACAACAATCGATTCAAGCCCATGTCAGAAAATGTGCTTCTAGATCATTTAAAGAGTGATTCTGTTGAAAATGCATAATAGAGCTCTGAGGTTCAGTTTGCTATTCATTTTAAAGTGCTTTTGTGTCCTTTGTCAGATATTAGGGAAAAAGAGTCCAGACTCTTGCACCCGTGAAAAGATGCTCAAGAGGGGATACGACAAGGTAGGAAGGGTAAATAACGCAATCCTACTCATTATTAATAGCTGAAATACAGATTTTATTCTACCTAAAACTACAAGAAACATTTTTAACAAATGCTGTGACGACAGGCCTATACAGAGGAGCTTGTGGACCTCCATCGCAGACTGATGGCTTTGAGGGAGAGAAATATTTTACAGCAGGTAACAATAATGGGTTTTCTGTACGTGTGTGTGGTTTTTTTTTTTATCAGCAACGAGATTTAAGGTTGTGATGCATTTATTTGTGCTTGTGTGTCTGTTTTGATTTAGATTGTAAACCTCATAGAAAAGACTGGCCATTTCAATATCACCAATACAACCTTTGACTTTGACCTGTTTTCTTTGGATGAGACAACTGTACGAAAACTCCAGAGCTACCTGGAAGCCACGTCCACATGACACAAGTTCCTTACCTGTGATTTTCCTTTGGGAGAAGCCTCAGAACTGACTAGGGGCAGAGGGAAAGGTATTGAAAACAGCGTATAAATGCACAGGAAACAAAACAAACAAATAAAAAATCGTTATACTGTAATAAGAAAATAAGCAAAAGAAAAGACCATGGGCATAACGGGGTGGTATTCAGGGTTTATTAAATAATGAACAGCATTGCTAATTGCACTAAACCTACAGAGATGAATGAAACTGTTGGCACAATATTGTCCGAAATGGACAAGATATCACTGTAGACACAGTGGTTGATAGACCTTATTTCAAGTAGGTACATTTCAAGACTGGTTTTGCACCAAAGCTATAACACTGGTGGATTGGACTCCTGCTCATGCCTGGGACAAGCTGTGTCCCCTCTCTACCCTGTTACATTTCTGCTCCATACAGTAAATGTCGACCACTCAGCCCAGGAAAAAAGCCAGACTAGTTCAAGCATTGTGAACAACTGTTTGTGTCTACAACTGTTTGTGCTTTGTTAGCTCTAAAAAGTACTTTCAAGCTTTGCTGGTGATAGATGCTCCCACAGTTCAGCCAATGTGGAAAAACGATCTGCCTTTGTAGTGCCTTTTACAAAATATCATGTTTTTAATTATAATTTTCAACATGAAAATGCCTGAAATTGATGTTCAAAGCCCAATGCATTTTAATACCTGTTCAGAGAGAACACATAATGAGAGATCTGATTTGCATGTTGGAGAAAGGTCTTATGCATTATCTTTTGTTTCTTGATGTTCAGCAACACAAAGTCAATTTTTGTAGTTTATTTAAGTAACTGTGCACTTTTTCTGTGTCACTTCAGTGCTTTGTAATGATCTCAATACTGTATTTATGAATATTTACGTCTTTTTTTTTTTTTTTTTTTTTTTACATAATATTGACTTGCAAAAATGTACAGATTTTTGTCAATGTTTTTAATGCATCTATTGAAGTCATATTATTGATTATTCAATCACTTGAGAGAATATGCACACAGAATGATGAAACGTGTTTTGTCTGTACTCCAATGGTGCAATTGGAAAAAAGTCTTCTGTTAACCTGAAGTATTATACAAGTGAAAATATATTTGTGTCAGATACCTATTGTCTGATGAAATTGCTTTTTAAAAAGCATAACTGCTTGACATGTTATACTTCATTGTCGATTGCAAAAGTTATTCTTCTAAATAATATATGGTTTTAAAGTGAAACATTTGTGGCAGATGCATGTTACTTCATGGGTAAATCACAGTGAATTACAATATTTGTACATGATAAACCTATATGAAAAATGCATTTATAAAATAGATAAGTTAACTATGTATGTTTGTGTCAGTGGGCATATATATGCACAAAATCCTAACATGCTGGCAGAATTGTTTTGATATGAGCTGCGGACAGATGAGAGACCATTAATATTGAACAGCTGTGGCATTTACATTTGGCAGATGCCAAATGTAATGCCAATTTAGCTTCCTCTTGACATGGCAAGAAGCTTATGTGTGTTTCTGGATATTTTCCAGGTGTCCAAAGTATTTATGTGTCAAAGACCAGGCGAGAATGAACATTGTGAGACTCGGAAACTCATATAGAGCAGGTTTATAGTTCATTCAAGCTCATCATCTATTTTGTTTATACCATTGTGTGTTTATATAATGCATTTTTACATGCACCCACAAACACAAACCAGCAATGCTGACAGCTATGCCGTGTGGACTAGCTTAGGGATTATTACAAGTAGTGTAATATCAAATAAATAGCTTGTGTAGGTCATTACATATATCAATGTGTAAAATATAGAGCTACATATATTTGGTAGGGCGTTTCTTTAGCTGCCCAAAAGTCATAGGTTCCAATCCTAGGAAGCACACATACTGATTATATACGTAAACATTGAATGCACTGTCGAAGTCGCTTTGGATAAAAGCGTCAAATTCATCGTATAACATTACCCTGTTAGTTCCTTGGCAAACTCCCTGGCTTCATTAGAAACTTGGACGGACGACTTTTATTTTAAAGTTGAACACCGGAAATGTGATGTCTTGTTGAAGCCAGATGCCAATGGTCGATTTGCCGGGGTACGGAACGGATGGAGTGCACGGGTGTCGTGATTACGGTAAATCTGTAGTTTTGTATTAGTTAACACAACAGCGATGATGAGAACGCGTAGGCATTTTTTAGATCTTCACATTAATGCCCATAATCCTCCATTTTAGTGAAGCGATCATGTCTCGATAGTTTGCTCCTAGACTCTACGGGCTGCTAGCAGTCGTGGCTGTTCTAATTCCTCAAAAATGACTGTATGAAATAAAAAGCGGTTGTAGACTGACCTACTGATGGAATTAAACTACCAACATGATTTAAGCACAAAGACTATTTTTAAGCCGACGAGCCCATCCGGGTAAGATAGCGGCTAGCACTGGTATCCCATTGCCTTGACAACCATTGAATGGTGCAGAGCAGCAGCGCTCACGTAGAAATCGGGCACAAGAAATGCTTCCACTGTGCTATACGATGACATTAGTTTCACATTAAAAACAACCCAGTCTCAAAGCAGTTCGTGACATAGGCACGAAATTTGGAATCTATTCATTCGTGTACATGGACACGAATTTCCCCATTTTTTTGTGTCACTCAGCACGACTTTCAATACGCGTGTTTTTGTACATATTATATTTATAACCTGATATCAAAAGAAGTCGTAAATAATTTAGGAGTTAGCTAACCAACACCTTACCTCACCCCAAACCCTAAAATCACAGCCACAAAAGCTGATTTATCTAAAGACCAGAGAAAACACAGAGAAAGATATTTTTACGAATGCTTGTAACCAAACAGTTTTTGACCCCCATTGACTACCATAGCAGGAAAAATTACATTGGTAGTCAAAAGTGCCCCAGAACTTTTTACTGTCCTACATTCTTCAAAATATCTAGTTTTTTGTTCAATAGAACAAAAAAAATTATAAAGTAATTTTTTGTATTATTGTAAATAATCATAAAATTTTAATTCTAAAGTAAACCTATTCCTTTAATACTCCTGTTGGTAAATTGTGGTTTTCTTCTTATAACAATAATTATAGGTTAATCTGCTCTCTATTCCAGCAGGATATTGTTACTTTACCACCTGTACTTTCTTATTGGAATAATGTAGGAGGTAATATCTGCTGGGAAAAGTGTGGATGCTTCCACATTCTTTTTTCTTAACAAATAAAGTAAAAGTAAATCTCTTAAAATAATTCATAAGTGCTACCCTGCAAATCACTTTTTCACACAATCACACAATTTTTTTTAAAGGATATTTCCTCCAGTTGCTCATTCTGTGAAGACACTGAAACTGTTGTTCATCTTTTTTGGTTTTGTCCTTTTATTAATATGTTTTGGAAATATGTCTTAGGATTTCTTAGGAATGAGATATATAATAATTGTGTTGGAAGGTTGTGGTACTAGGTTTTGTTGACTAAGATCAGTCAAGGAAAGGTGAATTTTACGTTATTATCTTGGTTTTGTTACTTGCTAAGTTCCACATTCATAAATCTAAATTTTTGAAAGATAAACCTCTCTTTGTTTTCATGAAAGAATTTGAAAAATACATAATTTCAATCAAATTGTCAGAGAACAAAAAAGCTGTCAAAGCTTGTTATTATCTGCTTGTAGTTTTTTCTTCTTTTTTTATCATATGTAATTCTCTTAATTTCTCCCTGATCTTTTTTATACATATAAAAAATATCGCGTATTAAAATACGTTAGATTGAAAGTTGTGCTGGGTGACACACAAAAAATTTTTTGCTTACTGAAACAAAAAAGGGGGAAATTTGTGTCCATGAACACAAATTAATAGATTACAGTTCGTGACAGTGTCACAAATTCCCTTGAGACTGCGTTGTATAAAAAGCAGGCATGTTTGAATGAGCACTTGGTGTAAGAGTTTGCATGTCTTCCGTAATGTTATGCAGCATATCGTGAAATGCAGCGGTCAGACTAGACTTTGTGCATGCAAAATTCGTTCGGACAGTGCTGCGGAAACATCCTCCAGCTTTTACATTTCTGTACAGAGAAATCACGCTGTGACGTCGCATGTGTATGAATGGAAGACAATGGAGTCAAAAATGAAAGTGTGACTGCGTCATAGTGTGACTGCGTTGAACCTTTATTCATATAGCAGACTCTTTTGTCAAAGGTGACTTACAAATGGAGCATTTAACATTTCATCAAGAGTTAACAATAAGCACAGTATATAAAGCTATATTTAAACGAACCAAACGTATTAAAAAAGAAGATATTTTACAATAGAGAGGTTTTATATATTCTCGTCTATATTGCGAGCTGTATTGTGTCATTCAGCTATCCACCGCTTTGCTTTGCCAGAAAGAACGTGAAAGTTCCTGAAGATGAGTTCGCAGCAGTTTCCACGTCCAGGACTCTCATCTGGCCTGGGACAAGGACCAGCACTTGGCAATAACACTACAGGACTTCCAGGAAGTCAAAAAAACACAGGTAAGAAGTCAAGATATAGTCAGAGGTCATTTAAAACTTTTCACTGTCAGTCGTGACACAATGCTGTTGGTTTAAGCAGGACGTGAAGAATCGAATTATGCTCCACGTGAAGCGGTGTCCTGTGGGCCTACAGCTTTCAGAGATGACAAGCAGGAGACAGTAGTGGTGCGACCATACCCCCAACCCCAGTCTCAGCCCCCACCTCATGGAGCACTTCCTATCCTGCCACCTCCTCTCCCTCAGCACCTCCCTGTTCAGCCAGGCACGACTGTCTCTATGTCAGCAGCATCCCACCTCCCTCAGGGTCTTTCATTAGCCTTCACGGAGGGTCCTCTAAAGGTACAGGCCTTTGATAACTTGATCTTAAGGTAGAACGTTTTAGGCTTGTGCATACATTTATGCATTTTGCAGACTTGTTCGACTTACGGTGCATTCAATGTCCATTTGTATTACGTATGCATATGTATTTTTAAGATCAGTTAGCTGACCGTTATGACCCATCTCTAGTACCATCACGTTATAAAGCTCAGCCCTAACATCTTCCTAAAATCTGTTTGAATAAGACCAAAGTAAAGTAAACATTTGCTTTTGTCTCTGTTCTGTTAAATCCAGTCCGCCCTGAAGACGCCCATTTCAAGCCGTGTAATAGCTCCAGCACCTGTGTCAACACAAGGTCACCTCGCTCTTCCCTCTAAGGTGCCCGGTCATATCACTGCTACTATGGAGACCACACAGGCCTCTGGTATACCGGTGGCAACCATTAGCGGTCAGCAGGTTGGAAATGCTTTTAAATAAATTAAATCAGAATCCATTTTGCTGCACTATAATGCTTTATCATTTGGTATTATTTGTATCATGCTAGCTATCGTGATCCAGGAGGCAAATTTTTACAATATTTGCTTAATGTTTGAGATTAAGGAGTATCTATTGACATAAATGCTATATAACATACATAACTATGTTTACAGAGTTGAATAAAGACCTTACGTAATGAAGCGTTATGTTTTTAGAATGAGCGATTTACCTACAGTTCACCACGGGTCCCCTTACATTGAGTTTGTCATTTAGTTTCTACAGTAGCCCTAAACGGATGCGTCAGAGTACGCTTCATGAAAATATTATCTCCTGCAAAGAAGTGAAAATGTGACAAAAGTTTTTGTCCCATGTCAGCCACTGTAGTGCTTTGAAAGAGAGGGGTGAGTTGTCGAGCGAGCCATTGGTTGCAGTACGCAACCTCATCGCTAGATGCCGCCTAATTTCACTGGACTTTTAAAATTCTCCCTCAGGTTTAATAAAAACTATGAAAATATGAGCTGCGTGGTACTAAATATACAAAACACATTTACATTTAGTCATTTAGGAGATGCTTTAATATTACCTCGACAAATGAGGTAAACAATAGAAGCAATTAGAACAACACAAGGACAGCAATACATAAGTGCAATAAAACTGGGCTCAGCAAGCCTACCACAATATATGAAGCTATGTGATTTTTTTTTTGTAGAAAAAGTAAAAAAGAAATAGAACTCTCTATATTAGTGAGTCAGGTGTTGGTGGAAGATGTGTTTTTAGCCGATTCTTAAACCATTTATTTACTAAAATTAGTTGCGAAAAAGGCAATATCAGGGAATTTTAATATTCAAAAATATGCATTGACAACCAAAAATCTCACCGGGAAAAAAAAACATCCATTGACTACAATTTTATCTGAATTCCACCCTGAGCCATTTGGTTTAAAAAAGTTTTGTGTCTCACAATAAGGGTCACCCTGGTAACCTGCATCATCTGATGACCAACGTGCAGATCATCCGCAGTGGAGCCCCTGCACTGCAGATCGGTTCCTCTGCTGCTCCTCAGCATCCTTTTACCTCCCATTTACCTAGAGGTGAGTTTGCCCGATGTCTGGCATTTAATACAGTTCTTGTGTCGGCATTCTGATCGCATTTGTCTTGTCGGTGCAGGTGCCGCTGCAGCAGCTGTGATGTCAAGCTCCAAAGGAACCACAGTGCTGAGACCAGCAGTTGGTCCAAGCTCCGCTACAGGACAACCTACAGTCCAGCACATTATCCACCAACCAATCCAGGTTTGGTGACTAAATTAATACTTTAGAGAATAGATTAAAAAGGAATAGAGCACCCAAATGAAAATTCTGTCATCATTTATTTAATGAACATGAATTAAGTAAATAAAAAAATTATGGTGAATTTTGATTGTGGTGTTTCATACGTAGCCGAGACATCTGTGTGTATTACAGTCTCGACCCTTAGTCACTACCTCTACAGCAGTGCTGCCTACAGTAGTGGCTCCAGTGTCTGCCACCAGACCTCTGTCTCCAGTTATTACCACAGTGGCTGCCCACTCTGGAGACATGGCACATGGGTAAGAGACTAAGAGTCATTCACTTTTTTAATGGAATGTGCCTTAGATAAAAATAAAACTCATCATATCATATTTTTGGGGGTCTAGACGCTCGGCGTTGACAATCCACCCACCCCCAGCAGCCCTGAGTATTCAGCGACCTCCGACCTTACGGGACATGCCCACACGCATCACCCTGCCCTCCCACTCACAGAAAACCCAGTCTCACCCTGCCCAGGTTGAAAATGTTTTATTATATTGGATTTATTATATTAGCAGATGTAAGGCAAGTCTCTCCTTTTGCTTTGTTGTAGAAGTCCATTTTTAGCACTGTGACCCCTGTTGCTGCTGCAACAGTGGCTCCCATTCAGGCCACTAACAGTGCACCATTACCCACTTCAACAGGTAGGTGGTAATATTTTAATACACCTTTTGATATAATTGCAGGAATGCAAATAAGATTAAGAAGGATGTATGGACTGAAATGCGATGTAATACATAACATATGTCTTCAGAGATGTATAAAGACCTTATATAATGAGAAGCATTTTTATTACCTTAGAATGAGTTATTTCTATCTACATACACCGTGGGTCCACTTACATGGAATTTGTCATGTTGTTCCTACAGTATCCCTAAACTGTTTCACAAATATGTTATCTCCTTCGGCAAAGAAGTGAAAACATGACAAAATCTTTGTCCTGTGTCAGCCACCGTAGTGCTTTTTTTTAAGGGAGGGGTTGAGCAGTGGAGTGAGCTGTTGGTTGCAAATCGCAACCTCACCGCTAGATGTCACTTAAATCTCCACATTGCTCCTTTAATATATTCCAATAAACACTTATTGCCTCTTTTTAGGCTCTACCCCCCACAGCCAAATATCTAGTAGCAACATTGTCACTATGACTGTGGCCTCCCACTCTTCTCATGCCTCAGCAGTGACCACATCCACCATCCCTGTGGGTAAGACACTTTTCTGATTTTTTTTCAGTTGATTTCTTATATTTAAAGACTAACCTTTGGAAGCCAACAAACACTTTATTGATATCAGTTTATTGATATAAAACATGTAACCATAAATTATGATTGCGAAAATGTTATAAGGTTTGAATGTATCAAACAATGTTGAATATTTGCTTGTAAGATTAAACTAATGAATTAAACTATTGTCTTTTAGCTAAGGTGGTTCCTCAGCCCATCACACACACTTCACCACGTATCCCATCTGAGTATGCTGGAGAGAGGGGCAACCTCATCCCCATCTCAAGTCACCGATCCTCCCCCAACCCCATCACCATGGAGAATCGCACTGACAACAGGTAAACATCTTCCTCCTTTAAAATATTACGTATACTAAAGGAAGTTGAGATTTTACCTTGATTTAAACATTTTACATGATAAAGAATAATAGGTTGACCCTTTCAGAATTTATTCAGCAACAGACAAACACTTAAGGGGATAGTTTACCCAAAACTAAAAATTCTGTCATCATACTCTTTGGCTGAACTATCCCTTTAAGTATAGTCAACAAAATAATCTTAGTTTAGGCTTTACAATGCATTGTAGATCAACAGCAACATTTGGGTAAACGTGTCTGTATGCCCTCCAGTAATGGATTATTTTATTGTTCTCCGTAGACAGCCTGTTCCAGTGCAGTTCCAGTACTTTCTGCCCACCTACCCATCAGCACCGTACCCGCTGACCCACACTTACACCCCCATCACCAGCTCTGTGTCATCCATACGGCCTTATCCAGGTACCACTGGTGCAATTGAATCAAATGAACCCCATGTGTGTAAAGCTTCTACTCAGTATGACCCTTCTCTATGCCTACTGTAAACATTTCTGATCAATCTTACTTTAGTACACATTTTGCCGTTTTGTAATAGAAGATAATAAGCATCCTGTTTGTTTGCATTGACATTATATATAAATATGCTAACCAAGAAGTACAGAGCTTAGTAAAGGGTCAGTTGATGTTGGTTGTCATTTCCAACCTGTATGACTTTCTTCTGCAGAACACAAAAGATATTTTGAAGAATATTTTGACTTCTTGTGATTTGCACAAGAAGAGGCATATACAAGTTTTTGAACGACATGAGGGTGATCAAATGGTGACGGAATTAAATTTTTTGGGTGAACCATCCCTTTAGAGGTTGTCAAACTCTATCACGGTTTTGATTCATCTGTGTTGCCTGTTGTGTGGATGCAGGAACTGCTCAGGCCCCCAGTGCAACCATGCCTGCCCAGACCGGCGTGGGAGTTGCACCAGTTCATCTGAACTCTATGCAGCTGATGACCGTGGACCGCATTACCCAGATCAACACCCAGAATATCCAGCCGGCAGCCATGGCAGCACAGGGCATCCAGCCCACGACCATTCCTACCCAGGGTCTGCATACATCTGCTCAGATCACCACCCCAAACATTCAGCCCACACCAGTCAACCAACAGCCTCAAACAGAGTCCAAAGCTTCAGGTGAGACACCTCAGATGAGCTTGGTGTCCTACACAAACTAATAAACAATGTTTATGAATAAGAAATTGAACTTGTTTCATGTGGTTAAAGGTTGTGGCCTGTAGACCATTTTAAGAGAAGCACTCTACAGGACTGGTGTTGTTTACATCTTTCTAAATGGTCAAAAGATGCGTTTCGATTTGTAAAAGCATTTGGTGATTTTATTTTTATTTTTTCCCAGTTGTGCTGGCAGATGGTTCCACGCTAGTCGCTAACTCTATTAGCAATGCGTTCACCAACAGTCAGCCTGCCACTACTGTGAGCCAAACACACAATCAGAGTGCAAACCCTGGAACCCCTTCACTGGTGACTTCACCTCGACCTAGCATTCTGCGCAAGAAACCTGCTAATGATGGGTGATAGTCCTACTGTTGTCCTATTCTTAGCAGTAGAAAAGCTTATGTTTGAAGATTTATTTTGTGGTTTTGAGGGTTGGTAAATCAGAATTAAAAAAAAAAATTTTTTTTTTAAGTTCTACTGTTAGGAAGAACCTGATCCCAGCTCAGCTCGGTGACTCCACAACTCCCAGAATGGAAGGTGCTATCAGGACTGCATCAGGATCACCTCGTCCTGCAGGGTAATGAAGTGTTCAAACTGGTTTTACAAGCTTGTCAAGTTTAGTTTACATGGTCTTTAATTGCAGTCCTGCTTAATAAACATAAAAATCTTTGAATTAATTGACAGCATGAAGCCCAAACCTGACATTCACGTGAGCGTCGCTCCCTCAGCAACTGGGGCAATAGAGGCAATTCCCAGCAAGGGAAACGAACAGCAACCACAGCATGTGGGGCCACCACCTTCTCAGCTTGCCTCACAACCGGTCTCCGCCCTTCTGACTTTAGCCACGCCCCCTTCTCAACCAACTCCTGCTTTCTCAGCCATACCTGCTGCCATGGCAGTCACTTCACCAGTCCCCTCCATGGCTAATGTAGTGGCCCTGCCCACTCAACCAGCAGCCAGTACTATATCAGCATGTGCCATTAGCTCCACCCTCCCAGAGATGAATATTAAACAAGAGGCGGAGCCTATGGATACTACAAAACCAGGTAGGATCTATGTGCACACGTGTTCAGAATGTCCTTCATTTAAAGATTACATTCAACAAGATCATCAAATGTTGCCGTGTTTGAAAGTAAGCAGTCTGCCAAGTTGTATGAATGAATAACAAAGTTATTGACTTGGAAAAAAGAGAGTCGACTGTGAATCACGCGAACGAGTCGTGACCTAGTCCAATTCTCTAACCTCCGTGTATCTACGTCACTAGAAATAGTCCCCGCCTGCCCGCTAAAACTTGAACACACGCTCTTAACCAAACACAGCAGACTAGACTATCTGACCAATCACATCAGACTAGGCTAGCGGAAAGGCAGGGATTAGAGAGATGAATCGAGGAACAAATCATTTGAGAGTCAGTCAAGAAGTAAGGTAATAAAAACTGCTTATTATTACGAAATAATAGTGTTTTTACACCATGTATGTACATATCCCTGTTGTCGGACACTGCATAGTAAGCCCTTAATAATATATATAACGTAAAAATAACCAGTAGTCCCCTTTCAGGCCAACACACTTCCACTCATTTTAATGATGCCACACATTTTTACGAGTCAAAAGTATCCAAATATATAGCATCCTCATCTCATACCCTCATACCCCTTCAGTGGCATCAGGGCCCAACAGTGGCGCACAGATGTTGGCAGTACCAGCTGCAGACATCACTCCAGGAGCCTCACCCAGGAAGAAGCCCAGAAAACAGCAGCACGTCATCTCCACCGAGGAGAGCGAGATGATGGAGGCCAACAGCACAGACGAGGAGAAGCTCCCACCCAAACCTCTCAGTCAACGTGTGGAGAAACGCAAATCCCCTCCTAAAGAATACATCGGTAAGTTTTCTCAGAGTTCTGTTCAACCACACCTGCCTGTAATCCAGAAGACCACAATTGGCTAGTTCAGGTGTGTTTGATCAGAATTTTGGAGCTGAATATTGACATGTGTAGTCCATTTTGAAAGACGCACAATGTTATAATCTAATTGAACAGCGGTCAAGTGTAGTTGCAATGTTGGATTATGTAAAAACAATAGGCATGTACCCTATTTACTTCCACTGTCGAGAAATGAAGCCAAAATGTCCAAAATATGGCTGTTGACTTATTGTGGCAATAACGTAATTTGGAACCAGAGTCTGCACAGTAGTGAGCGTAAGGTGGAGCCGTGGTATCAAGGCCCCTCCCATATTCCCAGATGACTGTAAATGCACGTTCCTTTTTATAACATAACATCTTATAACTAACTGAAACCAAACTTATTAGAAAAGTGCAGCAGCCACCAGGGGGGCGAACATATTGCTTTGTATTTACTTTTCAGGACATGTAAAACCATGAAAGATCTGAAGGTTGTCATAAACATAAACACACGTACACACAAATATTCAGGTGAAAATCCTTCAGTGTTCATTTTGTCAGAATTTACTATCCATCATTCTGCTGGACCGTGTTACTTCTTCCCTCTGTGAGAAACATTTTTTTTATTCTGTTGATTCTTTAGAAAAGGTTTTGAACCAGGTTAATCCAATCCATGTACTTTTACACTTTCTAGAAAAAATAATAATTTTAAAAATGTATATACATTAATGCATTTCTTTTTATAATTAAAGATGACTCTTGCCATGAACATAGCCATAGAAGCTGGCATGGTGTTAGAAAAGAAAAAAGCTTAATAAACACAATTCATTACACATTTTGTTTTGTAAAACTGAAAAGGGATGACCTGTATAATCCATAAATTGAGCATCAGTGTATGTGTTCTTTGCGCAGATGAAGAGGGAGTTCGGTATGTTCCTACTCGAGTTCGTCCTCCCATCACTTTGCTACAACAGTACCGCAACCCGTGGAAGGCAGCGTACCATCACTTCCAGAGATACAGCGACATCCGTGTCAAGGGTCTGTATGCAGTATCTTATCATTTTCCATTATGCAATAATACAATATAGTGTGATATATTTTATGGTCATAAGTCATTGAATAATACTGTTTGTGTTATCTATTTATAGTCTTTCTCTGCACTGAAAGAATTACACAAAACAAACCCATTCACCCCAATGTTACAAAGGTGTTTTATTTATTTCAAATGAAGATCAAATCGTTTTGCAGCCTTTCTGGTTGTCTTAGACATAGAAATGTATAGGCTGCGCAGTATTTTTCCATTCCATTTTGCAATATTAAACTATAGTGTGATTATTTTATAGTCATAAATCAATAAAATAATGCCTGTTCATGTTATCCAATCAGAGGACAAGAAGGGCACCCTGCAGGATGTAGCCAATCAGAAAGGAGTGGTGTGCAGAGCCCAGGGCTGGAAACTTCACCTCTGTGCAGCTCAGCTCATGCAGCTGGTCAGACTTCCTCTGTTACGTTAACCATATCAAGCAGTTCATATATTAAGCTTCCGTCTGAACACTTGTCTTATATCGCCAATCTGCAGACTAATCTGGAGCACGATGTCTACAGTCGTCTAACAAGTCTCCAGGAAGGCCTCATCCCGAAGAAGAAGGCTGGAGCTGATGATGATCTTCACCGTATAAATGAGCTCATACAGGTACCTTATCAGATGATCAATTAAGACTAAAGTGTGCAGTTTTGCTCGTACCTAATCATAACTTCACTGTTTCACTGCACAGGGCAACATGCAGCGCTGCAAGCTAGTGATGGATCAGATCTCGGAAGCACGTGATGCCATGTTGAAGGTGCTGGATCACAAGGAGCATGTCATGAAGCTGCTGAATAAAAACAGCAGCACCAAGAAGCTGAATAAGCTGAAGCGGAAAGACCGAGCGTGAGGTGAACGTGACCACACGACAGCCCAGACACGATGCCCTGACTCGCTGCTCTGACGGGAAGAGAGTTTGGTTTTTTTCTGAGTTTGTTGTAAATTGAAGACATCTGGCAAGCCCTTCCTCTCCAGGCACACATAGATGCTTTAGGAAACAACAAGTATAAATCTGATAACTGGAACTGACAGAGTTTATTTTAGGGAAATTTAAGATCTCATTTTAAAGTGAATACCACAGATATCAGTAAAAGCAATGCTTTCTTACAGTCGTATAGATTCTATTCATCACTTTTTTATTTGGGTGCCTTGAGTGATATGCTTGTATTGGCAGTTGTTCCGTAATGGGCAGTTTTCATGCCTGAAGGTCTCGGTTTGTATTGTAAGTGCTCAAAGAAAACGGCAACAACAACTGGGAAGCCATAAAGATGCCACCTTCACTGTCCTAGTGAACATAGACTGAGCCTGAGGAAAGATTTTATCACGCATGCGTTATAAGAAAAGTTAAGGTGCTTTGGTAAAATGGAGTATTGTGCCTTTCAGCATGCCTCATGAACACGGGTTTGGTATGGTGGAAACGCTAAGAGAAGTTTATTCTCCAGTATGACCTGTAGATCTGTGAGAATCCTGTAGATCTGGCTCTGGAGGGATTTTACTCATGCATTAAGGGCGGTGAGAGTTTTCAGATCAAAATTGGACAATTGAGAAGATGAATAAGTTAGTTACATGTCTACGTTAAAACAAAGTATATAAAAGCTCTCTTTCATTGTTTTCTTTGTAAAAGAACGTCATGTTTATTTTTTCCAGTTATGTTGCTTGAAGCGGTGTCATTTGTGGCCAACGTTGTATATTGATCAACCAGAATTTCATTTGAATTGCATTTCATGTTGCACTCCGCTGCTCAAGTAAAGACACTCTGTACATCTATCTGTGTTTTTCTTCCTTTGTGGCCTCATGCGTTTCAATTATTTTCAAGAAGCAACAGATAATAAAAACCTTTTACAGTCTTTCTGGTTGTCTAGGGGTTGGAATTTAATGCTTTACAATTTAGAAGTCATTATCAGTTTGCTGGGCGTGTCTGTATTGTTTGGTGTTTCTAAGCACTTAAATAATAGAAAGTTAGGTTCGTTGTCCTACCAACACAAATTATAAATCAATAGCAGTTTTGTTCCTCAAACACTATTAATTAGACTTAGCTAAACAACCGGTGTGCACCATGAAACCTATTGTACACAGTCATTGTGTTTTTATCATCGCTTATGAGAACCAGCGTTTATGAGACGCCCAAGCAGTTATGTTGCGTGTGTACATTGAGACTTTATATATGAATGCACTAGAATTTACCAGTTTTACTGCTTAATAGCCGTTCTGACTCAAATAACCCAGGCTGGCCTCTGACATGAGAAGTCCAAAAGGCACATGTTAAGCAGAAGTCGCAGTTAATGGGTTGGGGATTTCTTTGATAAGGTTTACAGCATTTCAGAGTTTACTTTACTATTCATGTTTCATTACGTAGAGCTACCTATAAGAGCTGCTGGGTTTGGTTTTGAAGACCTCTAACCGGCACAGTTCAAAATATGGAACAATAGAAGAACCAAACTCCCAAACTGATAATGAATCTATCATGGTTAGCTTCCTTCACAACCCTGGTGGTTGCCGGTGATCGACTCGCACAAAAGGACAAAGTCTGGGTGTCATAAAGGGACGAGCACAGGGGGCACTTCCTTGTTGCTGTCATACAAGTGGGTTGGAAAACTAGTAATTGGACAATTCTTGAAAGCAGCAAGTGTGGAGAGCTATTCCCAGGTACTGGAACTATTTCTTTATTAGCTATATTGAAAAATGTTCGTTTTAAATGTTACATTTCCAGCTCATTTATCATCATACATGGATTATCATTGTTTCATTTCAATCAGATGTCTGTGAGCTAAGAGATTGTCCTAATGGTGATGTTAAAGAAGGTCTGTAACCTTTTTTCATGTGATCTCACATTAAAATTTATTTTAAAAACAATTTTAGAAAAATGTTAAATGCTTGAAATGTGGTAATGGATGGTATTCGTAATATAGGTATTGTAAATGTGAATCTAGGGGGACCATGTCTGGATTGACACCGGTGCTGGGGTCCCTGTTGGAGCTTGTGTGAAGGTCTCACAAAATGGACAGTATTTTTTACTTGATGATAATGGCAAGGTAAAAGTGCGCGGATTGTAATAAAGTATAGTAAACACTTCTTTTAGTCATGAAGATCAGACTACATTCAATGAGCAACCAATGCAGAAATCCAATGACATTTATTCTGCCACTTGGATCAATCTTTTCTATTGACATGGTTTCCCAGGAGCACAGACTCTCACAGGAGGAGATGGCCAACCTTAGGCTTGTGCACCCCACTTCGGTGGAAGGTGTGGATGATATGATCAAACTGGGGGACCTTAGTGAAGCTGGCTTGCTCCGAAATCTGCTGGTGCGCCACAAACAGGGCATCATCTATGTAAGTGGCTGATGATTTTACATAAAATCGACAATAAAATCTGTTAATTGCTAATGAACGTATACATAAGATTGTATTTAAAAAAGCTGTGATTTATATTTTTGTATTCTGTGTGTTTGTTTAATAGACTTATATTGGCTCTGTACTGGTAGCGATGAATCCCTATCAGTTGCTGCCTATCTACACCACAGATCAGGTCCACCTGTATCACGGGCGTACACTTGGCGAGTTGCCACCGCACATTTTTGCCATCGCTGACAAATGTTACTTCAACATGCGTCGCAATCAGTGCAACCAGTGCTGCATCATTAGGTACAGATTTCTTCTTTCCTTCAGGCTTATTGTTGGGCTGTCCTTTATTTTATTGTACATAGGGCTGTCGCAATATTCGATTTTCACTCCATGAAAATCTTGTGGCCAAAGGAATTCATGATAATAATATTTTTGTGCTATCTATTGAAATTGTTTGCATTAACTAATTGTTAACAAATACAACCTTAATAGTTGTTAAAACTAAACAAAATTCAGTCAAATTCATCTTTAAGTGTATTTTTTACTCTTTTTTTGGCCAATGAATCACATAAAAAATATGAGTGTAGGGAGGCCGAGAAAGAGTTTATATCCATTGTGAATCTTAAGGCAAAACCTTTAAATGATACTGAATTATTTATGATAATACAACATGTGAGGAATTTGCTTGATATCAATAATCATATATATTGTGATGATCACTAATTGTACAGTACATGCGTTAACCATGTACTTGCATTTACAATTTCTAGCAAATAACACAGAACTGAACTGCAAAACAAAGTGCTGCCTGTTATTGAGCAGTTAATGTTATTTGATTGATTGATTTGTTGCTCTACATATTGAGCGTATAATTGTCAAATACCAAATCTGTTCACTGTTGGTTTGTAATTTAAAAACAGTTGTCATTACAGACTTCATTCTTCTTCTTTTGATTTAATACATGTGCAGCAGATTATTCTTTGATCAGCTTATGGTTTTATTTAGTTGAAAGATTTCAGGTACACTTTGCTAAACGTATAAAACTAGAATTGATATGAAAAAAGTGTCAACAAGGTGTTAAAAACCAGCTCAGGTCTTTAGGCCTGTTGTTCCTACACCACTTTAATAATAATACTGGTAAATGATTTGAGTTATAAAAAGACTGAGACTTGCAAACATTTATTGGAACAGTACAATCACAAGTAAACACAAGTTCTTTAAAATAACTGAATAAGTCATTCTTCTGGTGAATGTCAGTGGAGAATCTGGTGCAGGAAAGACAGAAAGCACTAAACTGGTGCTGCAGTTCCTGGCGGCTGTGAGTGGGCAGCATTCCTGGATTGAGCAGCAGATCATACAGGCCAACCCCGTCCTGGAAGGTAAGTGCTTAAGTCTGGTTTACTTTGCTATTTCAGTCAGTTCAGTGAAAAACTATCCTAACGCCTATCCTACAGCCTTCGGGAATGCAAAAACGATTCGCAATGATAACTCCAGCCGCTTCGGGAAATATGTGGAGATCTTCTTTAATAAAGAGGGCGTTATAGAAGGGGCTCATATGGAGCAGTATCTCCTGGAGAAGTCTCGTGTCTGTCATCAGGTGAGACTGCACTTGACCTCGCATGCTTTTCCGTGGTTACATTTACGTTCAGTTTAAAATGGTCAACGCTTGTAATGTGTAATAAATGATGTAATGTTGCTTTAGTAAACAACATAAAATTTGAAAAGTTAACCTTATTCGTATTGACTTTTTTCTTTCAAGGCACCCCAGGAGAGGAATTATCATATTTTTTATTGCATGTTATCTGGGATGCCAGATGAGCAAAAGAAAGTTCTGTCTCTTGGTGATGCTTCTGAGTTTAAGTACCTGACTGAGGTGAACAATTTACTGTGTTCAGTCTTCCTCCTGAAGGACCACTGTCCTGTTCTCATATAATCCTGTAATATAAGACCTTCATTAAATAGTTCAGGTTTGTTTAATTAAAGGAACAGTTCACCCAAAAATGAAAAGTCTGTTTTTATTTACTCAAGTTGTTCCAAATCTGTATAAATGTTTTTGTTCTGATGAACACAGAAAGATATTTTGAAGAATGTTTTGAACAGTTCTGGGGCACTTTTGACCACCATTGTCATTTTTCCTACTATGGTAGTCAATGGTGGTCAAGAACTGTTTGGTTACAAGCATTCTTCCAAATATCTTTCTCTGTGTTCATCTGAACAAAAAAGTTATACAGATTTTAAACAACTCGAGGTCGAGTAGATGAAGACAGAATTTTTATTTTTGGATGAACGGTCTCTTTAAAGTTTGAGCAAAACCGTATAGGACATTGGCCCTCCAGATAGTACTGGGCACTCCCTTAGTAACTTATTTAGATCAGTTATTATAATACTAACATCTGACTATGGCACCAGTACCATGACTGACCTTACAGATGGTTGTTTTAGGGTGACTGTTTGACATGTGATTGTCGGGACGATGCCGATGAGTTCAGACGGATTCGTGCTGCTCTTAAGATTCTCGCCTTCTCAGACAAAGATTGCTGGGAAATCTTTAAGTTACTCGCCGCCATTCTCCACATGGGCAATGTGAAGTTTGAAGGTTATGGATCATTGTCTTGTTAATATTTGCTTTTAAATGTAATATAGTTCCATATATCACAGTATGGTACTATCACCAATAAAGTTATTTGCTTTGATTTTCTGTAGGTACTATATTGAATAACATGGACAGCTGTGATGTCCTGTCATCCAGTCATTTCACAATCACGGCTAAGTTATTGGAGGTAAAGACAAATGTTTACAACTATGCCAATTATTGAACGCCAAACTGCTTTGTGTATTTGTTGTTGAGCTTACACTATTTTATGTAATTCAGGATCTGACTACCAGTTTTTTTACTTCACTTATTTTGTAGGTGAATAAAACTGATCTTGAGGAGAGTCTTACCTATCGCTCCTTAATGACAAACAGAGAGAAAGTATCAAAACCCCTCAGCAAAAAGCAGGCCACAGACACCAGAGATGCTTTTGCCAAGGTACCCATCAGCTTTTTTCTGAATCACCTATTTGAGGCTTATCCATAAGATGATAAATGAGCAGTTTGTGCTGTTTTACACATTAGTATTGTTTTATTTTTGAATAAATATTTGTTCCACTTCCTAACAGGCCATATATGGAAGGTTATTTGTGTGGTTGTTCCAAAGAATGAACAGTGCCATTCACAAACCCCATACCAACGATTCCTTAAACATTGGCCTGCTTGACATTTTTGGCTTTGAGAATTTCAACAAAAACAGGTCAGTGACAGATCATGTGATGACTAACCTGAAATGAGTTGATGCCAAAAATAAGCGTAATGCTGAAATGATCTTGTGCTTGTCTAGTTTTGAGCAGCTGTGCATAAATTATGCCAATGAGCAGCTGCAGCAGTTCTTCGTGAGGCACATCTTTAAGCTGGAGCAGGAGGAATATAATAAAGAAGAGATCTCGTGGAAGCGCATTACTTTCAAAGACAACCAGAAGACTCTGAACCTGCTGGCCACTAAACCTCTCAACATACTGGCGCTGATTGACGAGGAGAGCCTTTTTCCTAAGGTTACCTTAATACGCCAATGTTTGGGCTTTCTACACATGATGTTTTTCCGGATTTCACATCTGAATAATACTTTTCTCATAACAGGGTAGTGATGCCACTATGTTAAGTAAAATGAACCAACTACACAACAAGAACAAGCTTTATATCCCACCCAAGAGCAACCACAGCTTGCATTTTGGGATTCAGCATTTTGCTGGCGCCGTTTACTATGACTGCGAAGGTAAATTTCCTTACTTTATGCCAGGGCTATTGAATTGAAGTTCAGCTTGATCGACTAAACTCCGCAGGATGATTGCCTTCAAGGAAAATCTCGAAAAAGCTTTACTGCCTTGTCTATGATGTATGTTTTGTCAGGCTTCCTTGAGAAGAACAGGGATGCGTTGAGCATGGACCTCATGAATCTGATTCAGAAATCCTCCAACAAATTGCTTCAACAGATCTTTGCATCCGAACAGTCTAACAAACTCAACCAAATCATCATGACGCCAGGAAACTCATTACGAGTATGAGTATGAGATGTATAGACTTACCATGCTCAAAAAAGACAATATTTTCGAAATAATTTGTTGATCTTTTTCACGCAGATGGCAAATGATCCAAGGAGGCAGATCTCTACTCTGACCGGTCAGTTTCGTCAGTCTCTAGACTCTTTGATGAAGACACTATCTCTCTGTCAACCCTTCTTCATACGATGTTTCAAACCAAACGACAACAAGTTGTCCATGGTAAAAACACACAACCCCATTATTTTCTGTATTTTATAGCTAACACCCATTTCTATTGTTAATTCCTGTTTATCGTCATTGTCAGGTGTTTGATAGAGAGCTCTGTATTCAGCAACTTCGCTATTCTGGGATGGTGGAGACGATTCGAATACGTAAAGCAGGATATCCCATTCGCCACACCTTTGAAGAGTTCATGCAGCGCTACCGTGTGTTGCTGAAAACCCTAGACTGTGACCCCAACACTGTATGGAAACTCCATTCATTCATTCATTGGGTTGGGTTTGTCCCTTATTGACCCAATGCTGGATTGAAAATAACCCAGCATTTTTAGAGTGTATTTCTTTATTTCAACCAACTATCTGCATTATATTTGTAAGGTTTTGATATGGTTGCTGGGCATTGGTTGAGCCAGTGGTGCTCCGTATTTCCTGTAAAGTGGCAAGTTTGAAGATATGAGCTTTCAGTACTGACAGTGATGATATTAAACTGGGATTGGAGAAAGTATCACTTCGCCCTTGAACATGGGATGAATTGAATGCATAAGATGTTCAATTCAATTATTATTTTAAACATGCAAATAAAATTTGACTGTAATAAAAAACACGTAATGAACTTGCTTGTGTATCAGGAGTCTGCAGCTCACTGCTGTGAAGCTATCTGCAGGGCTATGATCCAAAATAAAGATGACTGGAAGATCGGCAAAACCAAGGTCTTTCTCAAGGTACCCCAGGCGTAGTTTTTTAGGTGTATTATAAAAATACTGCTATACTGTCTTTGCATAACTGCTTTGTAAAATCAGCATTTGATCGTTGTTTTCAACTCGCAGGATGATCATGACTCCTACCTGGAACAAGAAAGAGAACAAGAGCTTCATAGAAAAGCACTTATAATCCAAAGAGTGATGCTTGCTCATAAGGACAGGTACGATCCCTGCTGCTTCTTTTCCTTGTTCTTATGCATTTGATGGGTAGTGCAGTTATAAGCCAAGTCCTCCTTCACTCACATACAGAGGGAATTTTGTGAAGAAAAGGAGGGCAGCTCTGGTTTTGCAGAAGTATTGGCGTGGGCACAGAAACAAGAAAGTCTTATTTACGGTACGTTATGCATGCAGGAACACCTTAAGGACAGTCTTATATTTTTTATTATTACAGGTTTTATTATTGGAAGAACTGTCCTTTCAATGCGGTGTCTGTTATATAAAGATTGCATTCCTCATTCTGTCAGTGTTTTCCTCTATTAGCTTAAGCAGGGATTGCATCGGCTGCAGGCGAAAGTGCGCAGTCGTCAACTCCACAAGCAATACAAGTGCAGCAGGGCTGCAGCCATCACCCTGCAGTCACAGACACGCGGGTACCTGGCCAGGAAAGACCTGAAAAGAAAAAAAGAAGCAGTCATACTACTACAGACACAGACCAGAGGATTGCTGGCCAGAAAAACCCTCAAGAAAATGAAAACAGATGTGAGCCTGTTGTGGCACAAGCACATTGCATTAGCACATGGTTTGTTCATGGTGTATACGTCATTTTTATGCTGGTCTTGCATTCGTCCTCTTTCCCAGGCATTTCTGACAGCTCAGGAAAGAGAAGCACAGGAACTGGCCGCATTGGAGCTTCAGCAACGTCTTGAGGAGGTGCTCAGAAAAAATGAGGCAGCTGCCAGATCTGAGAGTGAGGGTTATGAGGAAATGGTGGAGAACATCTTTGGCTTCCTGCCCAGTGCAATAGGAGGACAAGAGGGTCAGGCTCCAGAGGGTTTTGAAGTAAGAGCCGTCATGACAGGAGAATAAGGAAGTAGTGAATATATTTGACGGGAACAAGTATAGATAACTCCTGAAACAAACAATTTTATTGGGTTCTTTCATAGAGCAAGTGACATCAGACAGTGATCCTTCAGCTTTATTTGTCACTTAATTGATTTCTGCCAATTAGCAATTTTCAAGGCAAAACACATGTTGGTCTAGTTTTACAAAAACTGTTTATTTAAGTGTGCTGTCAGTATATTTCTATATATAAAGTAAAAGTTAGAAAGTATACTTTCTTTCCACATCTACTTCTTAGAAATATACTTAAAATTACACTTAGTTATACTTAAACTAACAGAAAAGTGTATTAGGCCTATATTTGTACTCAATCTTTTTATTGAGATATAGGTATTCTGAATTATTCTAAATATACTTGGCTTGTAGTTATGTTTACCTTATTAAATACTCATTTCCACATAGTTTTATACATTGTGTTAAAGTTTGTAGTAACAATTCAGCTTTGAGGTGAAATAGCTTCGAATAAATATAACATGCGTGAAACTAACCCTTAACTTCTTTGCACACTTCAAATCATCTTAAATCTGTTTAATTAAAGGGATATTTTGAGTATAAATATGGATACCCAAATGTGAACACAGATGCACTTAAAATGCAAAATGCAATTCAAAAGTTATGTTTTATATTGTGCTAACTAACACAATAAAACATATAAAAAATTTATTTATTTATTTTAATCTGTATTTGCAAATAATCTCTTCATATATAAAAAGTAAACTATAAGTATGATATTAAGTATATTTTAGTAAACTACAGTATACTTTAGTGTACTTCAATAAACCAAAAAAATGTGCTTATTTAAATAGCCTACTTATGTTTTGTAAGTGTAAATTCATGCATGAAGATGAATTTGCTTTGATTTGTTCCCAATGTTTTTCTAGGATCTCGAGGCAGAACCGATGAAGTTAGAGGAGGCTGAAATAATAGAAAGCCCTGTGATGGACATGAAGGAGGCCCCATTCCAACTAGACACCAGTGAAGAGGAGGAAATCGATGACTTTTCTTTCTCTAAATTTGCATCTCTCCATTTCCAAGGATCTTCTACGACCTCACATATCCAACAGAGACTGCGACAGCCACTGCTGTATCATGAGGATGAGGGAGATGTCCTGGTAACTGCTTTTCCCTTATTTTCATTAAAAGTTTTAATGTTATGGCCTATATTGTCACTTTAATGCCATATATCATCAAATCTCTTCTCACTCTTTTTCTCTTCAGGCATGTTTGACAGTATGGTGGATCATACTGCGATTTATGGGAGATCTTCCAGAGCCGAAGCAAGAACGTGTTTTTGCTATAGCCGACCCCATCCAGAGGAACCTCGGTCAGAGACAAGCCCGGCGGCTGAGTAACCTTGTTGGATTAGATCAGGTAACTTCACTTTCACCTTAACTTATTATCATGTAGCTTCAGTCTTTGTTATTGTCTTTTTGTAATTGCAGAAATTTTTGAGGAAAAAAATGAAGCCGCAAAAGGGACTTGGCAGAAGAAAACCTTCGGCCATTCCTGAAGAAGAGGTTCGGTTTTTACTGTTTGGAGTACAACAACATTAAACATTCCTCACACATCATGCTGTATTAAGCTGTGTTAAATCATAATGCTTAAATTTACAGCCAGAAGAGGAACCAATGCCTAAAATGCTGCCTGTTCATGAAGAAGAGGATGTGCTGTTTGGAGAAGGACCAACCTTTGATCGTCCAATGACACCCTTAGAGAAATTACACATCATTGTGGGATATGCCATTGTTCGACAAGATATAAGGTAAAGGTCAATAAACTGTCCAATGTGTACAAATGTCTAATGGTTATGTACATAATGTGTGATTAATTGCTTTACTAGTACAGAGAAATAAGGGCTTACATTATCTTAACAACTTGTTTTTTCAGAGATGAAATTTACTGTCAGATCTGTAAACAGCTGACAGACAATAAGAGCCAGAAAAGTACAAACAGAGGATGGGTTCTTTTGTCTATCTGTCTTGGTATTTTTCCACCTACTGAGCGCCTTACTATGGTAAGAATTACTTAACAGCTAAAGTGTTTTCAACATATACATTATATGAGTAGACAAAGATACCGTCAATGCATCCTATGGTGTGACAGCATAAATTTAGAAAAAAAGACTAACGATGAATATAAATCATAATATGAATTATGCTAGTTTATATTAAAAACATAAATATTAATAATATTCAAATAAATATTATTTCCAATTTGATTTCAAAATTTTTCCTGTGTCATTCCATAGGAGACATGTACGATATATTTGTCAACTACCCATATACTTTCCCCCGCATACCAGTTTATTATGCACATACAGCTTTTAGTAAACCATTACCAAGTGGATGTCCTTGTAAAGTATAAACGTTGCAGTTTTATGGCGCTGTGAAACATTACAGTTTGTTTAGGCATTGAGCCTGACACAGCAACATTTAACTCAACCAGTGCCACAGTTTTGGAACGTATGAAAGACCACGAGCGCCACTAAAAAATATATGTATCAGCAATTTATTAACTCAAACAAAAATGTAAATAGATAAATTACTATGTATAGATATTTGTAAAACTGTGTATTTTAAAATGTCGTTAAATAGAACAAAAAATCATTATAAAGTGCATAAACAAACAGACTAATTTAAATCTGTTTAGGTAATTCATGTTTTAAAACATACATAAATAAAACGATCAAATAATTTTAAATATACATCTCTATCCATCTAAACTGTTATTTTATATATTAATGCAAACCTTTTTTGTCGTATAAAGCACCTGCAGAGCTTTATACGTCGTGGGCCAAGTGAATATTCCTCATACTGTGCTGAGAGACTGCGGAGGACTTTAGCCAATGGTGAAAGAAGTGAACCGCCATGCTGGATTGAACTACAGGTATGTGATCTCTCTGACTGAATTAAAGATGAATTCTGCCATCATTCTTATGGTTACCTAAACATGATCTGAACTGAAAGGCCGTAGAGACAAAGAACCCCATGCTGGTGGCTGTGGGTCTGATGGACGGCAGAAGCATCAGTCTGCACGTGGACTCGGCCAGCACTTCTAGAGAGGTGTGCGATGCTATCATCCAGAAAATCAACCTGAAGGACACATACGGCTTCTCCCTATATGCTGCAATAAATGAGAAGGTTTGTATCATCCTAATAAAAGCTCCTTTACTTGTCATGTGGTCTTTGTAAGCATCACTATTATTGCTCGTGTGATTTGTTGAGAGGAGGTTTGCTTTTGCCTCTCTACGTCATCTGGAACCAGAAGCAGTTTTCATTGGTATTATTAAATCCCCACATGTTTGTTGTTTTGCTCTGGCTTTCAGATGTGGTCTCTTGGCAGTCAAGGGCAGCACGTTTTGGATGCTGTGTCCATGTGTGAGCAGGAAGAAAAGAGGCAAGGGAGAGAGGAACAGCATGCTCCCTGGCGCTTCTACTTCCGCAAGGAGATCTTCACTCCATGGCACGACTGTTCGTCTGACCTCATCAGCACAGACCTCATCTACAGACAGATAATCCGTGGCCTTAAACATGGAGACTATCTTTCAGATAAGGTCAGTCCAGAATCTGCTCAATGTCTCCTTCGAAGTTAATGTTTGGTATTTCCAATCTCAGTGTGATGTTGATCTACAATCTTGTTCCAGGAGGATGATTATGTGCAGCTCGCAGCCAAACATTACTATGTGCAGCATGGCTCTGAAAGCAGCGTGGAAAACACTCAGAAAGTCGTTCATGAGTGTATGAACATGAGTATGATTGAGAACAAGTCTATGGCCAAACTGGTGCAGATGGTCCACTCAGCGCACACACAAGTATGTTTATACACTGGGGTTTTTTACGTACTACACTAAAAGTACGTGGACGTGTGTGCACCTCACCCAATTTTAAATCACTGAGGTGCTTTTTTTGGTGCCATAGCTTCTTCTGGGAAGGCTTTCCACTTTGTTTAAACATTGCTGTTAGGATTTGCTCCCATTAGACACAAATAAGTCAGGCACTAATGCTGGGAGTGTTACAGATCGTAACAGATTGTTTGAATTTTGTTGGACTTTATGCTAAAAATGTGTTCCCTGCAAACTGGTGCCATGATATTGAAATGACAAAATTCTCTAAAATTAGAATTGTATGTCGTAGCATTAATATTTGTCACTGGTCTAGCAAACCAGTGTATCACAGGCTGTCCACATACTGCTATAGATTTAATATATATGTGTTTGTTTATGTCAACCAATGCACATTTTAGTGCCTAAAGATTCTGTCACAAAATAAAACAAACACTGAAATTGTGTAATTTTCTCAGGGTCCTTACATAAACTCTGGGACACCTGTCGATAATGTAAAAGCAGAGGTTGTCCAATATGCACAACAGAAATGGCCAATCTATTTTTCCAAGTTATTTGAGACGTACAGAATTACAGGTAAATAACTATTCTCAGTGCTTTTTACTCACTGTTGTATTTAATACATTTCTTTCTGGTGTAAAGAGATAAATTATTGCGTTCAGGTCTCCCATTGCTTCAAGACAAGTTTGTGGTAGTAGTGAACTGGAAAGAGGTCTCCTTTCAAGTTGGGAAGGAAGCGGCATTTCTGGAGCTCTCATACCCTGAGGTGTCCGGAATCAAAATGCAGAGGTGAGATATCTCTGAATAACTGAAAGAACTAAATAGTCTTTATAGTCTTTATTCACATTTTTTATACCCAAATTTGAGTCTGCACATTCAACTTCTCTCAGAAGTCAGAAATTAATCAAGAGTAACAATCAACCACTAAAATAACTGTAATTGGGTGTCTGAATAACAAATAAGAAATTGCTTTACTATTTTTGTGGGTTACTTGTAAAACAGTAAATCAAAAATTCTTTGATGACAACAATAATTGTATTTAGCATTAGAAATGCTACTGTGACTAAAGAGCTTGCACAAACTGATGGATGAACCATTACAGAAACTAGTGCTGTCAAATCGGTTAATTGCGATTAATGGATTCCAAAATAAATGTTTGTGTTTATTTAAAACTATATATGTATGTGCATAATATACATACATATATATATATTTAGCATTTATATATATATATATATATATATATATATATATATTAGGGCTGTCAAACAATTAATCGAATTCAGAATAAAAGTTTGTGTTTACATAATAGATGTCTGTGTACTGTGCATATAAATGTTGTATTTATAAACACAAACACATTCATGTAAGCCTATATTACTTATTTATATTTACCAATAATTGAAATTCTATTTAAATGTCTATTAATTTTATATATTATATTTTTCTTAAATATATGCATGTATGTGTATGTTTTTATAATACAAAATTAATATGCACAGTACACAGACATATATTATGTAAACACAAACTTTTATTCTGGATTCGTTTGACAGCCGTAATATATATTTGTATGTATGTGTGTGTGTGTGTGTGTGTGTGTGCGTGCTTGCGTGCGTGCGTGCGTGTATATATATATATATATCCTATGTATATACATTTATATTTATATATAATTTACAATTATTTATACATATAAATATATGTTACTCTGATTTCTTAAATATATACATATATGTTTGTGTATTATATATACATTTTAAATATACAAGCCACACACACATATATTTTATAAACACAAACATGTATTTTGGAATCGATTAACTGTACTTTATCATTTTGACAGCAAATAGAAACCATACAAAATGATACAGTAATGTTAATTTTGGGCACTGTACTTATTACTGTAGTTTTATGGCTTGAATTCCCCTATAAGTTCTCAGTTTTCCTCAGTTTTCTGTTCTTGGATGATGTCTTACAGCGAAAACAAGTCTAGTGGGATTGTGTGTTTGACAACACAGAGCGGCGAGTATGAGCTGAAGGTTGTGAAGGCAAATGAATTGGTGGAGCTGGTTAACATGTTCCTCTCTGGTCTCAAACAAAGATCCCTGTATGCGGTAGCAATACAAGACTTTACCAGACAAGGTGCTTTACAGTGACTTTCAATTGATTTGATTTTTTTATGTTAATGCATTAATGCACTTGGTCTAAATTCTTTTAATATTCACCAATTGCTTTTCTTTAATATGTTTATGTAGAGGACCCCACAGTCCTGAGCTTCAAAAAGGGCGATGTACTGTATATCATAAAGGATGGAGAGTTTGATCCCGAGAAAGGCTGGATCAAAGCCAGGAGTGAGAGGACAGGGCAAAGCGGAGCTGTTTCCTTAGATGCCTTTCAGATTCTACCGATGCTGAATAAACCCACTGACGAAACACTGGTAACTGTAGCACAAAATTCACCCCAACCAAAAAAATTCTGTCATCATCTACTCACCTTTGAGTTTTCCAAATCTGTATACATTTCTTTGTTCTGATGGACACAGAGAAAGAAATATGTAAGAATGCTTGTAACCAAACAGTTCTTGGAACCCGTTGACTACCATAGTAGGAAAAATAACTTTATAGTTTTTTGTTTTGTTGAACACAAAATGAGATATTTTGAAGAATGTAGGACAGTAAACAGTTCTGGGTCACTTTTGACTACCATTGTTATTTTTCCTACTATGGTAGTCAATGGGGTCCACGAACTGTTAGGTTACAAACATTCGTCCAAATATCTTTCTCTGTGTTCAACCAAACAAAGAAATGTATGCGGTAATTCATGACAGAATTTTTTTTATTTCTGGATGAACTTTCCCTTTAACATTAAACATTACTGTGGGGTGGAACATTATAAGTGCACATTTGAGGGGAAAATATGTATGTAAGGTTTGCTTTTATTTGAAAAAAAGCCTCTGTGTACCTCTAGAATTTGCTGAATTTGAGCTCAGCGGGGAGGAAGTCAGTAGCAGTAGTACCAACCATGCCACAGAGGGAGGAGCTTAACACAGAGAGATTAGCCCTCTCCACACTCAAAGAGTTCTCCTTTGAGTATTTCAGGTAATAAAAAGATGATCATCTGAAACACCATAATAATAACATTACTAGCCTTTTTTGTTGTGGTTACTCCAGACAAACAGGTAAAGAAGGGGGCCGAAGGGGAGGAGGCAAAGAGAAACTGTGGGCCATCAGCAAAGAGCCGCTCAAACAGCCGCTGCTCAGAAGTCTGCAGGGCAACTCAGATCTCAGCCACCTCGCTTGTGACTCCTTCATCGATATCCTTTACACCGGCCCTGTGTACCAAGAGAAAGACGGATAACTGCCAAGAATCTAAATAAAAACATGTAAATGTGGAACAGTAAACAGACATGCGTACATTGATGCTGTGTACAGTACATGCCAAAAATGTACTTTACCTAGTTATGACCATTGAAAAAGATTTCATGACATGCAACAGTAACTTTTAACATTTTTCTTTAACGTGGTCTCTCTACCTATCCTGAAATATATGGGAGATTATCCAGTAAAACAAGTGCGAACACCCATAGATCTCACAAACCAGATCTTTGGCCCAGCAACCGAGCACAGTGAACTGAGAGACGAGATCTACTGCCAAATAATGAAGCAGATGACTAATAACAGCTATGGGTTAGTCAGCTTGTTTTGACTCAATTGGTTTTGGTGCCCAGCATTTTTCTGTATATATATTCATTCGAGTCTTGTTTGGTTCTGTCTTTCTGACACAGGTTGAGTATGGAGAGAGGCTGGCAGCTGTTATGGCTGTGCTGTGGTCTTTTCCCTCCAGGACAATCTTTACTGAGGCACGTTCAGCGATTCTTGGAGTCCAGACCCAGAGAGCCATTGGCCTTAGGCTGCCAACACAGAATGCAAGCCATGCTCAGGTAGACACACTAACAGATGAGTGATGTAGTTACATTCATCCTGATAGAAGTACATTATTCACTAGATAAACCATGTAACAGAAGGTTTTTCTGCAGTTTCTAAAAAAAGTATTTTATGTTGTTCATTCTCTCCCTTGCTTACTTCAGCTTAATCCTCCTAGTAACATGGCCTTGTAAACTATCGGTACTGTTTAGCGGGTTGACAAAATATTTTATGCTCTCGTACGTGTAAGTCGCTTTGCATAAAAGCGTCTGCCAAATGAATAAATGTAATGTCAACTGTTTCACTTTATCCTTCTTTGTCATGTGCAGTATTGAATGTAGGAAGTTGCCTCCTCACCAGGTGGAAGTGGATGCCATTCAGAATAACAGCCCCCAGATCTTCCATAAAGTTCACTTTCCAAATGATTCATCTGAAGTAAGAAGCAAAAACAAGTTTTTGCTATTTTATATGTTTTCAGTTCAGTTTTTAAGTAATATGATCATTTCTGTGTCAACACTAGCGACAACATTTCTCCCAAATCCCAAATTGAAAATATTGTTTTTATTTGCAGAAAATGGAAACTGGACAAACTAGTCAAAATAACAAGAAATGCATTGTTTGTAGACACTGCAGTGCTCAAATTCATGTTTAAGCAGCAGAATTCTAATATTTTTACACGTATTTTAGGATCAATTTCAAAATGAATATTTGATATTTTAATTTATTTTAAAAGGATTTATTTTCTATTTTTCTATTGAAGTTCAACAAACACTGATATTGCCACAATACATGCAGAAATGCTTATTAAAGGCTAAACTGGACTCATCTTTTATTTTTTGTTTTTTTCTGCGTTGTATATCCAATTTAATATGCTGATCTCTTTTTTTATTCAGTTATTTGAAGTGACCACGACCACAAGGATCAAAGACTTGTGTCGCAGCATAGCCAAAAGCCTTCGCCTCTCCTCATCAGATGGATACAGTCTCTTTGTGAAAACAACCAATAAGGTTTTAGACAGTCATATTTACTAAGCTTATTGGTATCTTTTGACAGAGTTGAGGTCCTTTATCCTCACGTATTCATTCTAATAATTTCAGGTCGAAAGTATGAAAACGGACGAGTACTTTTTTGACAACCTCAGGCAACTCACAGACGTTGTCAAAAAAGCGAAGAAAGCCAAAGAAGGTGAGTCATATAACAAGAGTAAGCGCTGTCATTATAAAAGTACATTGTAATCAAAGAGACTCGCGCTATAAAAAAATCACTACTAAAAACAGGTACTTCAACTATCGTGCCCTACCTGGTGCTCTTCATGCGGAAGCTGTGGTTTAATGTGATCCCAGGAAAAGACCTTACAGCTGACCTAACCTTCCACTTTCCCCAGGTCTGTAATATGACATTTTGGGTATCGGAGTCAGACATCAGCTGTATTTACATGGAGATGTTCACAACAGTTTGTACCATAGAGCAACTTGATTTTGTTTTATTAGGAGTTACCCAAGTATTTGCGGGGGTACCACAGTATGTCTAAAGAGGACACAATCAGCCTGGCAGGCCTGTTGTTCCGTACTCGGGTAGACACGGATAGATCTCAGTTCATCATGATCCCTAAAATGCTGAAGGATCTGGTACCGGCTGATCAACAGAGGATCATGTCTGCTGAGGACTGGAAAAAGGTCATTTTGAGAGAATATTAGATGCCGTTTCTTTGAAATGAATGTGTGTTTTACTGGAAGCGAGATAGCAGGCCTGTGTTGTACATTGGATGAATGCTGGAATGTTTTTTGTTTGTGGTTTACAGCACATCATCAATGCATACAACAAGCAGGCTGGTATAACAGTAGAAGAAGCCAAAGTTCAGTTCCTGAAGGTGATCTCTCAGTGGCCTACCTTTGGATGTGCTTTCTTCGAAGTGAAGGTGATCAGTTTACCACTAAAAATGAACACAATTGATGCGAAGGTTTTCTGGATGCTGACTGTCCTCTTGTTCACAGCAAACATCAGAGAAGAGTTATCCAAATGTTATCATGATATCAATCAGCAAGCAAGGAGTCAGCCTCATCGACCCCAAGACAAAGGTAAAACGAAAACTAAAAGAAACATATGTAGGCTATGTATGTATGTCTGTGGTATATACCCATCAGATGTCATTTCTGTAACATATAAGATTTCATTACCTATATTTAGCATTTCACTGGGCTAATGAAATTAACAAGGGTTTTGCCTTGTTTGCATGCAGGAGGTGCTTGTAATGCTTCCATTCAGTAAGATCTCTTCCTGGTCGAGCGGAAAAACTTATTTTCACATGTCCATTGGCAGCCTGGTGCAGGGCAACACTTTACTCTGTGAGACCTCATTGGTAAGAGCATTATCTGTGCATACAAATGTTAAGATGATTTCTGGGTTTTTTCTTCATGAAAGTTTTTCACATAAACAAAATAAATAAGGTGGCTGACATGAATATACCATGACCAGTTAAATACTATTAACCCATATGTTATAAGACAGTTTGGCTCTCTGCTGAATAAATCCTGACAATGTGCACAGTGTTGGGTATCAGTATAAATCCAATACCCACCAGCCCCAAAATGACAAAATATCCCTTTAATCTTACGTTTGTTTCTTACAGGGTTATAAAATAAGTGATCTTCTGTCATCATATAAGGACATGTATCTGAATGAGAGGAAGATGGTACGCCCCAGAAATCAGATGTTCCGTTGAATGTGCTTCTGCTGAAGATATCATTTTGTTTGACACGTCATTGATCATAAACCATCACGTGTTGCTTCATAAGAAGCATGTTTGGTTTATCAGTGTAATCATTTTAATATGAATTTTTATTTTGTAACTAGTAAATATAGATACTTGGTACTTTGTGACAAAATTAACAATTATTCACTCTTTTCCGGTGTTCTATCAGTCAGTTTTTTTCCACTTCAGTTTCTTTAATATTTACATAATAATTTTATATGCATGAATATTTATTTTTAGAATGTCCTGTATATGGTATTCTCATCTCCTTGCTGTGCAATGTTACACTAGGTGGCAGTGTTTTACAGCTTAATTCTAAATGTGAGTAAAAATAACCTAATCAAATGCAGTTTCAATGAATGAAATTTTACAGTTTACAAATAATATTTTATGCTTTGTAATGGACTTATTGTATACATTTGTCAGGTATTGGATGGAAATTCTTTTGTAGTATTTACAGTTTAATTACACCAATAAATACAATTTGCAATACATTGTAAAAAAAGAAAAGAAAAATAATAACGATAATTGTTTATCCGTTAATATTACCGACATTTCCATTACTTCTAAACACAATGCCATGCAGTGCAAAATTTAAACAGGTGAAACTGCTGTATAAATAATAATACAGAATATTCTTCAAATGAATTCACAATATTGTGCCCTATTTTTACATATTTTAAGGCCGTGGCAACAGACACTAATTCAATTCATGTTTTAGGTGAACAGATATGTAGTAGATGACTTTTGACATCCCAAAACTTGATTTAGGCCTATTAGTTTCACTTCTGTGCTCTTGTGGCCTTGCAGAAATGCAGTAATTTATCTATTTAGAATAGAATACATCGCATAGTGAATAACACGATTAAAAAAAATCTCCAATTAAATTACTTTATAAAGAAATTAAGGTTCTAAAATGAAACTAAATGCTTATAAAAAATGATAATGTGTGAGCTACCTCCAAGTGTACTGAAACAAACACAAGCTCTTGGGATTTTCCAAGCCTTTTTTGCCATCTAATTCCTCCATTAAACCAAAAATATCCCAGAGAGCCCCTCACAGCCCCTGGTCTCTTGACCACTAATTCAGCTTTTCCATAAAAAAAGAAAGAAAGCCTTGTGCTAAACCTGGAACATCCAGCACGGATCCTCCACAGCAATCATGGTAATCAAGTGTAAAGCACGATTTTTGGCCCTGACACACTCTGCCATGTGCTCACGATTACCAAATAATAACACAGGACCCTGGGCAGAGCCCTAATGTGCCTGTGCGGATCAACAGTTAGTCAGAAGCAAAACCTTCACTGTGTGAAGTACAAAACCATCTCGTCATCCCTAAGAAATGTATTCATTTCTGTATAGCCGTGAAGCTCATTTTGTCTTCCTGGCATGAGGTCTGTGTTATTAGAAACATGTTCTTGGTGCTGTGACGTTATTGAGTCTCTCTAACCCGGGCTGACATCTGAAATAAGTCTGGAACTGAAGCTCTTTTTCACAGTGGAAATCTCTTTTTTGCATTGAAACCGAGCTATGTTGCATTGTGCTGCCCATTCGTGAATTGTGTTACTTTCCCATGCCAATGATTGATCGGGAATGCATTAATGCATTTCTCTAAATAAAGAGCCAAGCAAAGTCAATCATGGCCAAGTACTGAGACTGTAGAAAAAAACAGCTCTAAATAAATGTACGTGACTTGAATTTAATAGGAAGTTATTTCCAATCATATAAAAAGACATAGGTTAGTTACGAGTGTGTGTAGCCACTTGTCATCATCGCATTTACAGCATTGTAGCCATGAGGTGTTTTGGATTATGGCATAGGTTAAAAATATGAAGTGAAGCTTGATTCAGTTTATTTTCCTTGCGGCTTGGTTCAAATCAATAATTCAGAGTATTGAAGGTTATGCCATCCAGTCATCAATCAATACTGGAAATGTGTGTGGGAGAGGTAGTCGATTTACTCTGGGAGAACAAAACATCCTGGTTTGCCAGACATAATGAATAGGACATTTACTGAACAAGAATTTAAGAGAGCAGACAAATCTTTCTTTTTTTATGGTGCTAATGTTTTGGGTTGCCTATGAATTATGAATGAAATGAATCTGGTTTTCCACATGGTTTGTTCTTGGTTCGATCATGACCTGAAATTCAGACTGCTGCAGTTGTGTAACACCTAATCCTGTTGTTTGTTGACAAATGTCAATATTTCCAAATTCTGGTTGGCAAGCTTCTGGAATGTGTTCTTTGACCCTGTAGCTTAACTGGTGGTGCACCATCAACTCCAAAGTCAAGGGTTTGATTTCCTTAGTATATGTGACCCTGGACAACAAAATCAGTCTCAATTTGATCAAATCTAGAAAAGACGTCATCTGAAAGCTGAATATATAAGCTTTCTGTTGATGTATGGTTTGTTAGGATAGAACGATATTTGGCCGAGATGCAACTAATTGAAATCCTGAGGGTGCAAATAAATCAAAATATTGAGGAAAATCGCCTTTAAAGTTGTCAAAATGAAGTCCTTAGCATAGCATATATTACAAAAATAAAGATTTGACACATTTACAGGAGGAAATTTACAAAATACATTTATGGAACATGATCTTTACTGTAATATCCTAATGATTTTTGGCATAAAAGAAAAATCGATAATATTGATCCATACCAAGAATTTTTAGCTATTACTGCTAAAAATGTTCCTGTGCTACTTGCAACTGGTTTTGTGGTCCAGGGTCACATGTGTATGAATAAAATGTCTGAATGCACTGTAAAGTGCTTTGGGTAAAAGTATGTGCTAAATGTATAAAATGTAAATGTTTGTGAGATCTTCATTTTGTTTATTTTTAGTTTAAAAATACCAAGGACTCGAAGTCAAAGGAATGTTGGCAGAATTTCAAAGTCTGAGGGAGAGCAAGGCTTGTACTTCGCTTATAAACAAGATTAATTGCACCGCACTTGTTTCCCAGTTCCCATACAGCCTGTAACAGCAATAAAATCTCAATCTTTTCATTCCTTCTGAGAGGCTTTTTCTGCTTACATAAGTTCACCTGGAGCCAAGTTAATGCTTGTTTAGGTATTAACATCCAGTGTCTATATCATCGGTATGTTTGCTTGTGAAAATGTGATTTGGTGAAAGATGGTTTGTAGCAAATATTGAAATCGTGTATGAATATTATTTGTAGACGACGGTCATGAACTCTACATGACAGAAAACTGCTGTGTCTTTTTGTGTCTCTTTTGATTATTATAATTTATAAACTGTGCTTTATGAGTTCTGATACTGAGTTTAGGACATGAAAATCCATTATCCTAGTGTGTAGTAATATTTCTTATTTTTTCTATAAGTAGTGACCTTATATACAGTAATGGTTAGTATTGTGGAGGAATTGTGTCGAGTTCTCTGAGGAAGTGAGATTCTTTGTAATTTCAGAGAAATTGTTGGGTGGGAGTAACTTGTTTTAAGGATTACGGTTACTCCGCTGTGTGTCTGAGACATTATTAGGATGTTCATTGTTCTCTATTCATTCCATTGTTTGAGTCAGCTTAGTGTAGTGCTTTTCACAATACATATTGTGTATCCAAACTCCCTTCCGCTCTCTTTTCATGCCTGGGACACCTTGTCAAGGCCTGAATTCTTGAGATACTTTTGTCAACCTCAAAACAATTTTTTAAAACTGGTATCACAATGTTTTCTTGTGTATGTTTAGTCTAGTGCTCCTTAGTTGCACCCCAGTGAGTGTGCTAAATGTCACTCATCTCATTTACCACGGCTCCTGTATGTTAAGGGCGAAACATGCACACATTTTTGTTATCTATATTGTAAAAGGTGTGTCCACAAAAACATAAACAAATCTGAATGTGTATGTTATGTGACCCTGGACCACAAAACCAGTCGCAAGTAGCACGGGTAGATCATGTAGTGATAGTACGGGTCAAAATTATCGGGTACAAATTATTTAACTTTTATGCCAAAATGTTAAGTAAAGATCAAGTTCCATTAAGATATTTAGTAAATGTCCTACCGTAAATCAAAACATTTATTTTGTGAGTGGATGCAATAAAATTGCTAACAAAAATGTCCAGAAATACGTCTAAAAACTTTACTCGCTGCTGCCGCTCTTTGGGAATTACCCACTCAAGTTTGGTATCTTTGTAAAGCTTAGAATTTCAGCTTTTGGATTCATCTATTCTCCATAACATCAATACAGCAGTAAGCTAAAAGAGAGCGTTAAAACAAACCTGTTTCTTCTCAGCAGCGGCCTGCTGCTATAGCGCCTCTGATTAACAACTTTAAAAGCATTTTCTCAATATTTTATTTTTTGCACCCACAGATTCCAGATTTTTATCTTGGTCAAATATTGTCCCAACCTAACAAACCATACATCAATGGAAAGCTTATATATTGAGCTTTTTCTTAAAAATAAGCATTATCTTATTTAATTTCATTGTTTTCATTAGGACCTCACAAGTCAGTATGAAGACATTTTAACATAGAAGGGGTATTTGTTCTTGGTATACATTTTCTTGGTGTGTCAGCTCAAGCCTGATGTCCATGCTGTCCCAATGATTTAAAACATTTCTATAAAAGTATTTTGTGTGCTTATATAGAAGCCAACATTACTAGTCACAATTTGCTCATGTAGTTTATATGTGAGCTGTCAGGTTTTCAAACGGTTCAGTTTTAACATGTTTAGCTATAAGAATTTAGTAATACGAAGAACAGTAAGATTACACACAAACCTCCTCCTAAACAAAACCATGTCTATACCTTTCATTATTCTACATCTGTTGCATTTTTAACTAACTGAACAGTGTACATGTAAGTCATGCTGTATTTGGAAATGCAGTGTTAGTATCATCAATACTGCATTAGAGAGTACACCTATGACTTCACTAAGAAATATTTTGTTGACATTACTAGTAACAATAGTATTTAAAATAGGAGGTCGGATAGTCTTTAGAAGATGTTAGTCAGTGTTTATTAAGTCAGCATTGAGCATGTTATCTATTGTTCTGTCAGAAAAACAAATTTGACCTTAAATGCCTTAGAATTTGAAACCTCCCTAAAGCTGAACTAGTGTGAGGTTTTCGCTGGTGAAATACGAGAGCAGGAATGCTCTTCGCTTACATTCATTTGTAATTACTCATCTTTCTCTGAATGTGTGTGTGAAGCAGGAATAACATGTGAAGAATGTAAAAAGTGGGATATAATCCACTAAATGGTCCTTGCTAGAACCAACAAAAAATTGACAGCAGCTTGACACATAGTCTACTTCAGTGGAGGCAGGTATTTATATATATTAATAGCTTTATTGTAGATTTATGAAATGTTTCAGAGCATTCACATCTTTTATGGTTTAAATAGGAGAGGTCAACCTTTGGCCATGTGTTCTGAACACACAACATTACTGAAATGCTCTTTGGCATCCGTTCCTCAGCGTTACGTTCCAACAACACAAAATAATTTCTCATCTTACAAAATATATTAACATTTGACTTTGAAACAGAGTAACTGTGAAAACCAGTACGTAGCTGTTTATAGCACAATAAAATACTCTCTTTGACACATTGACCAGCAAATGTGCCTTTTGAGAGTATAAACATACAAACATTTAAAAATAAAAATACATGAAAGCAAATTACAGTTTTCACAAGTTCTCTAACAAACAGATGTATATGAGTTTAATTTCACATGACAACATGACACTATAAAAGCGTGCCATTCCTATAAATGCAATGAGGCCACTCCTGCCATGTAGAATGTAAAAGAATTACTTCGCTGAAGGGCGTTGCAGCCATAAATAGAACAACACGTGAAAAATGTTTCACCGCGTAGTGAAGGTGGGGTAGAAAAGTACATGCGAGAGCCTCAGGAATTCAATTGAACTGGAATGTGGTGAAGTTACCACAGGTCTGCTCAGAAAAGGGACAATGGAATGGTGATCTCCTATCAGATTAAAGAGGTAGACTATAGAAACATACCCAGGAGGTCCTAAAAAGAGTCTTGTGGTCAAATATGTGTCTACCCTCTTGTAAGGGATTCGTATAAATACTGAAAACATGGTATTATCACCAGCAGCAAAGATGTCAATAAATCAAGTCCACTGTGGCATCCAGCTGACTTCCAAAATGCAACAATGATGTACTATGCGGTAAAAACGTTCACACAACGTTCACACAACATTCAAACACAACTGACTCATTTCCTGCTCAAGCGGTCCATTCACCTCAGTGAGGAGAGCACAGCTCCCTCTTGAAACCTTCAAGCAGCGGTTATTTCGCTGGATTTGCTGTTCACCGCAGTATAGTCATGACATTTATTCCCCACGGCAGCTCATCTGTTCCACCTTTTGTCAATCATATGAAGATCTCCACTGCTTCAGCCTCCACATCATCCAAGCCTTTAAAAAGGTCCACAGAGGATGATCGTTGCTGTGCTTCTTCTGTTAAAAACATACATATAAAAAATTCCGTTATAGATAATGTGGGTCAGGGCTACACACACACACACACACACACACACACACACACACACACACACAAAGGCAATACACTACTGAGTGATACGTGTGGATGTGCGTTTGTGTACTTACTGAGCTTGGACTCTGTGCTGTGATCTTGACCTGTAGCGTGTTTCACTGGCTCAGACTGTCCCGGTGCAGATACATGTGAGCATGAGAAATGAGACGTGCCAGACGTCTGGTCATCTGAATGACTCTTTCCTGGAAAAGGAGCATAAGAGCTTGTTACTAGATACTCAGGCGATCTGATGTCATTCTTGGATCCAATGCTTTACAAATGCCCATAATCCCAATATCAATATTAATAAATAATTAATAAAACGCAAGTGATTAATTTTGGGAGAAAATATAATGATTTAAAAATGTGTTCAATCATAAGTTTGAAGCGCAACAGTTGCATTGGTAGCTCAAATCACAATCAAATCTATATGAATTATTATTTAGTTTAATATACATTTGTTGAATGACAGTTGTCTGTTCAGATACCGACCTTTGCACTGGCCAGTGGGATGAGAGGTGCTGATGGAGGGTTCAGAGGTGGCTGGCCGGAGGCATCCTGACTCCTTTTCCAGCCTCCGCTTTAGCATGTTAATCACGGTGTCCTTCTCTAGCATCATGGCGTGCAGAGCACGGATTCTAAAAAAACATAAATGGAGAATGCTTCATTAAACTACTGTACACACAGAGGTGATGTCTGCAAACTAAGCCTGAACTGAAATGAAAATTGAATGACTTGAGCGAGTTCTCTTACCTGTTCTCCACCTCCTGGTTCCTGTGTTCAGATGATGGCAGCTCCTCGATGAAACTGCTGTTTGAGGAATGGCAAGGTGAATGGTTGATGATGGTTGTGTCTCTGTGAAGAATTGAGAGATAAACCTCGTGGTTAGGGACTTGTTTGCAGAAAAAAAACGAAATTGAAATGTTGACATCGCTCGTTCTGTTTGTACCTCTGAGCTGCGGCGGTTGCAGCCGCGTCCATGGCGAACTCCCTCATGGTCTTTTCCTCCAAGTACTTCTGTTCCCAGCGCGTCTTGTCGGCGTCCAGGGACAGAATGCGCTCTTCTTTCTCTCGCAGTAGCTCCTGCAGATTGGACACGCTCATGTGGGCTCCATCGTTTAGTTGAGGCTGTCTCTGTACACAAAGAAACCGAATTTGACGGGTTTCAGCTTATTTTAAGCAGAAAGAGCTGTTTTTGGTGTGAAATTTTTTCTGTCTTAGTACCTGTTGATTTCGAAGGCTGCGCAGCTCCTGCTCTAGCCGCGTCCGCAGGCGCGTTTCCAAGCTTTCCCTTTTTTCACAAGTTGACTGCAGCTGAGCCAGAGCCCCCTGCAGACGCTCAACCTTCTCCACATATGCATTCTTCCTCTGCAGCTCCGACCACAGCTGCTGGCTGCGCGTCTGGGTGGACCTTAGGGTGGCCTCCAGAGACTCACTCCTGCGCAGACGCTGCTCGGCTTCATCTCGCAGATGCTGCACCTGCTGCTCCAGACGAGCACACTTCAGCTGCTGTTCTTCATCTGCCAGAAAAAAAGGAACAGAAATTTTAGATTCACGTTTCTTAATGTAATCCGTACTAATGTATCCATTTGGATACACACGTCTTCATCAACAGTCACGGAGGTATTTGTGAGGACGTGAGAAACATGCCGATGGAATGTTTATGTTGACCTTCTCCAGCACCACTCCCCATTGACTTCCTGCTCATAACAAGAGGAATTCTATCGCAAAGTCCAGAGCGTCCTACTTACGCAAGCGGTTAAGGAATGCGGAGGGAAGGAGAAGTGGAAGCCCACTCTCCCTTTAACCCACATCTGAGTGCTTCAGATTACTGGCATTGTTTCCCACCAATAAGGATGATGGTTGTGTGTCTCATGAGGTTGCTCTTTCATACCTCAGGAAATCGTGTTTTATTCAAATCTCAAATTGTTCAGGAGAAATAAAAGTATAAACACTAAAAGTAGTGATGGAGGTATAAAGATAATGTAGATTGTGGAGGTCTGAGCTCAGTTTCCTGTGGCTTAGTGGTTAGAGCATGGCGCTAGCAACGGCAAGGTCATGGGTTTGATCCCAGAAACAAATGTATAGTATAATGCAATGTAAGTCGCTTTGGCCAAATGCGTAAATGTAGTTTGTTGAGATACAGTATCTTCTGAAACACTGGAAGAATGAATTGAGATATGAAAGAGTGATCTGGAACTTACTTTGCAGAAGGAGTTTGATGATGACTTGCTGGTTATGGTCCGCAGCCTCGGCTTCTTTTGCCACTTGAATGTTTGAATGCTGCAGTCTCTTGATTTCCCCCATAAGCTTGTTTCGTAGCGCTTGCTCCAGAGTTTCTCTTTTAGCACAGCCCTGCATCAATGTGTCATAGGCCTCCGAGATCCTCTGGATTTCTTGTTCCAGCTGCGAGTAAAACAAGAACCAGATTTTACAATCCTTTGAATCTAAACACTTCTGCTTGTATGACATTACATTAATGTCAAATGTTTTAAACTAACAATTTTGTTCCCCTCAACCGTTTTCAGAAATGCATTTGATGTTCATCAACAGCAACAATGTTCCTGGTTGTTTTTAAGAGCACAGCAGAGAACAGAGACTGTGTTCAGGAGGCCATATGGAAAGCCCATGACTCCATCTCCTCAGGCATGTTTACACAAAGCAGTAGCCTGATGGGTAACCTGTATAATTATCATTCCTTCAGAGTGAGAAAGAGCTGAGGTGCACTGATGTAATCTACTGGAAACACATCACAGCCTTTTGGACATGAGCCAAAGGTAATTAAAAGCTATGAGAAATCTTGAATAAGCCTAGATATTTGATAGCTGTCATCGTTTGTACCGGCATCCAAATATTTCGCTTTTACCTTTGTAGACAACTACACAGTCTGTGATGGAAATGTTTGCTCTCAACAACCTATTAACCTAAATATCTATTTGACTTAAAGTCCCACAATGTCCCAGCATAACAATTTCATTCAAATTTTACCTTCTGAATTTTGAGGGCCTTTTCGGTGTGTCCTTCCAGCTCCTGTCTTAGCCTCTTGTTCTCCTGCACGAGCATCTCCAGTTGACTGCGACTGCAAGCTGAGACCTCCCTGCCAGCAGGGGGAGACATGGTGTATGCATGGCATGCGTCCGGTGACTGGATAGGTGGGATATTTCTAAAGTGGCACAAGGTAAAATTAGATTAAAAACCTTAGAGGCAGCCAGTGACAACATATCTGGTGACAGAGTGCATTGGTATGTCTCGTATTGCAAATTTAGGCACAGTATCAGCCAACAGACTGTTAGTCATAATGACACATACTATAAAGTACGTAAGAACTGCAGGAAATGTACACCCCAAAATGAGTGAAATATTACCAAATCACAGTAAAACATGGTGTGGTAAAGTGTCATTCGTCTAGTATCTTATACCTGTTGTGGTGAGAATGGAATGGTGGTGGTGGTGGTCTGTGGCACTGCTCATACTCCAGCCCTTGTCGAAGCATGAATTCTTGAGACTGCACTTGAGGGCCCTGCTTATAGTAATCCAAACCCTGCGGTAAGTGCTGGTTTGTATGATATCCATGTGGAAAACTATACGAGCAGCCAACAGAAGAAGCAGTTGCAGGAATTGAATTGCTAGCATTGCGCTCCATGGAAAGCTGCAGAAGTCGATCACTGAGTGACCGTGCGTGGCCTCGCTTCGGATCCCAGCTACCTTCCTCCCCAAAGGGCTTCTGGCTGTTTACACCATCCTGTAGTGAGCAGACCCTGTGCGGTTGGCACCACTGTGAGGCCAAATACTGGGAATGAGCTTTGGCTTGTTCGTAGGTGGGCAGCTCTTCAGCATGGTGAGGGTAGGCTTTGTAGTGCTCCGAGTGCTGGAAGTCAACATGGTGCTCCTGACCCTGTGGCTCTTGACGGGCGGAGAGCTGAGGGGACTGGGGCTCCTCCTGGCTGAGGCTCTCGGATGAGGATTGGGGAGAGCAAGCTCCTCCGCTGCCCCCTTCAACACCTCCTCCTCGTCGCAGGGCCTGCTGCTGGATGGCCAGGAGTGTGTGCGCGTCTGTGGGGTTTCCATAGCGGAGCTGTTCTTGGATCAGTCTGTGCAGGACAGTGCCGGATGCATCTTCACCTCTCATTTTATTTGATAAAGATTTCGTGTGGGAACTGGAGGGGCAAGAGAGAGATGTAACGAAATATCTTTATTTTAAGATCTGCATTATTTAACAACAAACTGTTATTTGTAAAATGAATAAATAATTATATCTTTAAATGATGTATATTTATCAATGTTAAATAGACTGTTAAACACCAATAAATAATAAAAGGCTAACATACAAAAATGGTTAAAAATATTATACAAAAATTATGTAATATTACATTATATTACATAAAACAAACAAAAAAGCGTGTAAAATGTTCATGAGCTAACAAAAATAGCCCTAAAACACAAGCAGAGCGTTCACAAAAGCTCAACGGGTAACGTTACGTTCCCATAACCAACCGCGTCGCTGGTCCTCCGCGAATTCAAGAACGCCACAAAAACATAACACAATTTTTCTCATCAACAAATCGTTTATCAACAAATCGTTTATCAACAATGTATTATACTTGTACTGACTCGGATTGATCCCCATTACATTTAAAGCTTCCCGTTTACAGGTTTTCTGACCGAATACGTTCTAACAATAGAGAACGCATTTTCTATTTCCCCAAACAACCCATATACTGTCGAGTAAACAGAAAACCAACTTACCAAATACTTTCATTCCACACCGATTCCCTTAATGGCATTTAAAATAGTCCCAGTAATCGCACTTAAATGTCCGTGTGTGGTTTATCTCATAGTTTATATGTTTGCGCGTTAAGGTCTGGCTGGGTTGTGAGCTGGTAGGCGCGCGCTGTGCTCATAAATAACTGAGCGCGCCTGGAATGATCGGAATTTCTGAGCTCAGGGATCAAAGAGAGAGAGAGAGCAGCTGCAGTTCGGGCTGCGTCCACCAGAGTTATCACAACACTTACCAATTTTCGTGGAAAATCATGTCATTTAGAAGAACACCCTAGTTGTTACAGAAAAGGTATGCATAGCATAACCTATGTATTCATATAAAGTCTGATTGGTGATGTCATGTTGGTGGAGAAAATGATTTACGTCAGAAGGTGTGACCTGAGTGGAAAAGTATGCAAACGTGTTGACACAAAGATACAGAATACAAAGAGTTAGAAGATCAGCCTGTGTGTATTTAAGCATACCCGCCAAATGTACAAGCATGTTGTTACGCTTTAGGCTGCTAAATGGTTGAACATTTATTCGTTCAACTTTATCTGTTTTTCAGGAATACAAATTCTTTAGTTTGTCTGTTCCTTTTACCATCAATCATAGTTACTTCCTGATGTCACAATATAGAGAAAACAAATGTCAGGGGCTTTTGTAAACAAAACACATTCCTGTAGACCCTCGCCGATCACAAGATGTGTAGGCTTTGACACCCCAAAGGTGATCTTCCCCAATGTTTTATTTCTTGTGAGATACAGAACAAACCATTCATGACATCAAAATATAAAACACAAATATTGAGATTTCATATTTTATTCGTAGTTCATTTCAATAGCCCAAAACAGGAAACAGGGAGGTAACACCCTGCAACAGCAGACAGGGTGGTACTGTAACTTTCCTTACTTGCCCTGTGGTTCTGAATCCTCAGGTTCCTCATGTCTAAAGCCACAACGCATGGGAGAGGGTGGAATTTTACAGAGTACAGCGTGCCAAATGTTTAATCAGTTGGGCTGGACTGGATGTTGGGATCAGATACAAAATAAAAGAAAAACTTCATTCGCCTTCAAATCTTCAAGGAAGATTTCATTCGCCGCTGCATTGTGAGAAACGCATTCACATTCCTCTCTCGAATAGACTGATAGGAGGGTATTTCCGCAACATCTTCTCAGACAGTGACTCAATGGGAAACAGGCGTATGGTAGACATGTGAATACTTGATTGCAGGTGTGTGGAAAGGAAGCAGTCGTTGGCAGGTCTCTACAAATCGTAGAAAATCTGGAAGAAAGTGTAAAGGCACCTCCGAGCAGTGAGAGAATTCTCTCAGAGCTCTCTCTCTCTGTTTATCTCTTTCTCCCTTAAGGCCCCTCTGGGGGCCAAACCGGAATATCTCCATTCCTTCACCCTGATATCTTAGACTGTTCTGTCAGACACTGCCGTGTGTTTTTTTTAGAGGAGTCACAAGACTCGAGCGCTGAGAAAAGAAAACAACTGAGAGGAGAAAATACGGACAGAATTACATTGAACACAACAGGCACTGGGACAAGAGAGGATTCTCTATTCTCATCACAATTCTGCCTTTATTGGTTGAGAATGGCCAAGCATATTTTCATGGCACATTTGTGATTTAAGAGGTGATTGAAGCATGACTCACTGAGATAGGACACAAAGGACTATGGTTGTTTGTGAACCAGCGCTGCTCCGGGCCACTTTCTTTACCCATAAACATCAAAACTGTATTTAATAGCAAAACAAGCCTTTGACGCATAAATGAGTGGAGCTGTCTATAAAGAAAACCAAGCATGATATTATATTGGTTTAATACTGTTCATGCTGCTCTTTTATATGTTTGTTTATTTATAACTGTATATAGCATGCATGAAGTACGGTTACTCCTCAGCAGGTAGTTTTCCTCTGTGGCTTTGGATAGGTGAGAGGAAGGAAATGTGCTGTGCGCGTGTATGCGATTCAGTGAGAAAGAGAAATAAATACTGTATACACATGACTCTTCATGAAACCCATTGGCGCTGTCCGCACTAACATGTCACAAATACTATATCTGTGTCTTGTTTCCAACAGTAGCCTTGTTTTAGAAGATCTTGTGTTTTGAATATGAAACTGAAGATCTGTTATTTCTTTGCTCAAGAGACAGTTTATGGTGGCTCTATGGATCTGGGTCACGAAGCAGTGAAAACCATCTGTATGCTGTTTTCTTTCTCACAACACATTCTTTACGTTCCAAAAGTGGTGTTAGAGATAATAAGCTTCATTTACATTCCTCATTACCGGTGTCTCCTGCTCAGATTGTTCTCATAACATTACATGTCACTACTTTGTTGGAAATGCATACTCAACAATTTGCATCACATTTGTTTATCGGGGGGAAGTGATTTTAGGTCAATACAGGACATTGAAAACAACAGGCGATACAACGTGATTAGAGATGGAGTTTGGAAAGATCCCCTAGATAGATTTCCACTGAACCAGGAGAATGCCGCTTATTCATGTCCCTGTTTTAACCAGCTAACCGTTATGCCCCTAAGCAAATAGCTGCCCCTGCTACTGCTGATCCAGCACATAGCTCACACTCTGCGGTTTTCCCCACCAAGGTGGTGGAGAAAGAGGATATATACATTAAAAATAGAACTGGGTTAGATATGTGATGTTCACTGTAGTATATGCAAATTCTAGTTTTTCCAAAAGGTTAAATCTCTTAAGAGATTCACTATGCCAATAGTACTAAAGGTTCATGAACTGCAAACATTTTACAATGACCAGTTGCTTTTCAGGAATGTACTCAAAAAAGGAGGGGAGGGGTGGGTGTAAATTGCATTGGAATTACATTTGTCATAGCAATGTTCACATTCTGCATTTGCTATATTGTTATCTTTAATGGCACCCAAAATGCTGATAAGATAGTGGGTAAATTACAGTTGTGTATGTTAGGACACAATGTCAGAATGCTCGAGCACAATTCAAGTTCTCCGTTATAAAACTAGTCTGCTTAATAATTGTTTTGTACAAAACATGAAATAACAAAAAAAAAACTGTCAGCTGAGTGAGCTTAAAATAGTGTTTTGTCCCATTGAAACAGTCATTGTGTGGAAGCCAGTCATTTTAGCGGCAACTGTGTATATATATATATATATATATATATATATATAATATATTGTATATATATGTTGTGTATATATTATATATGTCACTCTGGACTACAAACCAGTCTTAAGTAGCACAGGAACATTTTTAGTAATATCCAACAATACATTGTATGGGTCAAAATTGTAATATATCAAAACTTTATTTTTGTAAGTAATATGGTATGGACTTCATTTGGACAACTTTAAAGGCTATTTTCTCAATATTTTGATTTTGTTGCAGCCTCAGATTCCAGATTTTCAAATAGATACAGTATATCTCGGCCAAGCCATACATTAATGGAAAGCTATTATATATTCAGCTTTTAGATGATGTAAAAATCTCAATTTGGAAAAATTGACCCTCAAGACTGGTTTTGTTGTCCAGGGTCACATATGTATTGTGTATATATATATTGGATTAAATACGAAGACTTTACTTCTTATATTACAACTTTTTGTAGTTACTGTACTATAGATAGGTATTGTTGTATACTGTATAAACTGAGTATATGTAATCTAGTGGTATGACACTGAATCAAGATTTATAACACAAGTGTATTATACTGTGTAAGTAGTGCATGACTTTTTGGCCAAATAAAGCTTTTTTCCATATGGGAGATGCCTTTCAACTGGAGGAAGTTATACGAGCATCGGCTCAGTTTACATGCAGGCAGGCAGCAGCTTGTTCTCTGTGTGTTGTTACACTTCAGTGCATGAGAGGCAGAAATGCAGCCATGTCATGCAGACTGATATTGACTTCAATGTGCAATTATATAACAGAGGTTACATTGGGAGCCAGGAAGAGAAACAGACATTTATTTTGTAGCAGAAATATGTCTATAGGAAACGATGCTGAGACAATGGCACTAGATGCCCAACAGAATTCGCTTTACACAGAGCATTATTAATACATCCTCTTTACAACAATAGAAACTGTTGACAACATCGGTACAATCTGACACACGTTGGCTTGAAGACAATGTTTAGCTGGCCCAAATATTCACTTTGAGTGATGGAATGTCTGACAGCAATAGCATGGGAATTATGAGTGGAATGTGAGGGTCACGACCGACAGGATATCACAGGAAATGCCCAGAGTGCGTCCGGTGAGCACAAGGAGAACAAAAACTTTGTAACAAAAAAGGTATCCGTAATAACAATATTAGTAATGTTAATTTCAAAGATTATCACCAATCATCAGTGTCAAATCTTTCTTTTGAGCTAAATAAACAAAAAACAGGCCAAGATACTGAAATACACCAGAACAAAATAAACAACAAAAGAAAACAACAACAAACTATTTGGAGTGTGTTGAAAAGTCGAAGCAATAAAAAAACAGTTCCATGCAGAGCACCTCAGTGCTTATCTTGAACAAACACACGACTAGTATGCGGAAAATGACAAGTATGAAGTTGCTGATAATAAACGTGTTTGTTTGAACATAATTGTGGTACCATTCATCTAAAGCTATGCGGAATACTTGCCTTTTAACCTTTTATAGCTCTATTCACATTCCTCTGTGCAGACTTGCACAATATTTGTCAGAGATGAGATACAATCCGGCTCATACTGGGATTACTGTTATGCGTTGCAATTTATCTTCACTTTGTCATTCCAATAGACCATAGTTTGGTCGTGGGGTTACAAACTAATTTGAAACAGGTGCAGTTGACATTTTTTAGGGAGCCATTACAGTAAATGGCAAAGCAGGAGAAGAGTTTGCATACTTTTGCTGAAGGTAGCTTGGGTTAGCACACTGTTGTGCCTTGGATGTGCCAATAATGATCTTTCCAGCTGGAATGGATGTGTGGAACTGTGCAATATGTCGTATTGCAGTGATTATAAATGGAATGAGTCTGGATACAAGCCACACCGGGTGAATCAGGGAGATGTGAGCAAGCTGATGAAATGGTAAGCGAGCAATGATGCTGTTTGACTCTAGTCAACTTATATCTTCACACCTTCAACACACAAGATTAATTCATGTCATCAAATCTTAAAAAGAAAATTGTCCAATTCACTTTAACTTCATGTTTTATCTACACTTTCATTACTTTGGAACCACTTTCAGACATGAGCAAACAATGATAAAACATAAAGGATATAAAATGTCTTTGCTACATAAAACAAGATTAAACGCAGCTTAAACCAACACATCATAAATATAAACTGTCTGGGCAGCGCAGGAGCAAAACCAGAACCAGCTTTCTGTGTATTCCGAAGTCTCATTGATGAATGCAGCCTGTATTGCCAAATGTCTTCTCATATAAAAAACATTTTCCTTTATGCTCTGCTGAGATTTAGCGTCCCGCATAATACATTCCCCGCTCATTATTTGTTGGGTCTTAAAGTACAGGTAGCCATAGCAACCCTGCACCATTCCAAAAATGTCTGGCCCCTGGCCTGTCACAACACCAGCTGCCTAAGAGCGCATACTTTACACACTTTATAGACCAAGACCAAAAAAAAGACACATAACTGAGATTCTGCCGAATTCCTACACTGCTCATTTTTACCGTTTTTGTACAAATTCCTATCAAAGCAGCTCTCCTCTGTGTTGACATACATAATGCGTTGACATTAGCAACAGCATATTTCCAAGAGCTCCACATGGTTGTCATTAACATTCCAAATGCTCTCTCACTCTCTCTCTTTTGTCTCTTGAGGGGGCCGAAGAGGAAAATTGACAGTATTGGCTCGAGACCATGCATTCCTTGGGATGTGTCAAAACCATTCTGTGAAGGGCCGTGTAGGAACACTTGGAGACACACACACACACATAGCTGGGAGTGGGATTGCATGGTTGAGAATCTTTATTAAAGAATTGCAACACGTTACATGTTCACAAAACAGAAATCATCAATTAATCTTTAATCTAAGATCAGACTATTGTCTCACATATAAAGTATAGGTTATTGGATTCATGTTGACGTTACAGAACAAAAAGTTACATATTTCATTCCAGTCTGGGTTTCGTTATTATTTATACTAGGGGACTTTTTCAGGTCAATGACCTCTTAGTGGATAGATAGCAGGTTAAACGTGTTACTTTAACTTACACTTGTAAGACTATATTTACACATTTTTGATACTCATACTGTATTGCAAAGTTATTTTCATCAATATTATATATACTTATTTTGGCAGATGTTTTTTTTTGTGGGAGACACAACGAAACAATGCAACTGCAGCTCCTTTTAGTTGAAGTTAACAATAATGTCGAAAACAGCCTATCTATTGCAAAGAAACTGGATACTGTGATTTCTGGAATTCACTGTTTCGCTAAAAATAGCCCTGAGACTCAGAGATGGGGCGTGAAATGTTGTGGAAAGCCCACTGCAGGATTCCATCTATAGAGCTCTGCATTTATAAAGAAAAACACTGGATCATACCTACGGTCTACATGCCATTTTTTGAAACACATGTGTTGCATCTATTTATTAGTTAAACGGATAGTTCAATGATGATCATTTACTTGTCATTTCAAACCTGTATGACATTCTTTCTTCTGCAGAACACATAAGAAGATATTTTGAAGAATGTCGGTAACCGAACGGCAGTACTCATTGATATGCATTTTATGTTACGTACAATGGAAGTCAATGGGTACAGCCGTTGTTCGGTTACCAACATTCTTTAAAATATCTTCTTTTGTGTTCTGCAGAAGAAAGAAAGTCATACTGGTTTAAAATGACAAGAGGGTGAGTGAATGATGACAGAATTTTCATTTTGGGGTGAACTATCACTTTAAGCATGTATTAAATAAGACCTCACCTCCCCCATTATAGAGTCCACTTCATCTTTGTTCAGCAGTTGCTCTGAGGGTGCTAAGCTCTGATCACTTATGTGCTGGTTCATCTGTGAGAATAAAAAGGCAGATCACATTTGTACAATCCGGAGGTCTGAAAGTGTCATTGTTTGGTGTATAAGGGATACCTGAAGACTGCTTGATGAAGCTTCTCTTTCTGAACCCCAAATCTTGGAGCAATTCCTACATTTAGTCTTTCCGCTGAAGAGATACACAGAGAAAGGGACTGAGGGTCAAAGCATGCTAAAACGTACTGTAACAATTAGAAAAAAAACTTTCAAATGTCAAAATCTATGTCTAATCTCTCAGTAAACTAATATATCTACAGTAAGTTTGCATGGAACATCTGGAAGGTATTACTTTGAGAAATTGCAGTGGGAATGGTAGCTCTGCAGGCACTGAGGGCAGGTGATCAGCTCTCCTCGAGTCAGGTGGCAAATTCCACAAGCTATCCTAACACCGACCATTTCTCCATCAGCGGACTAACAGAAATGAAACATCAAGCATATTTAAATATTATTCAATAATAATATTCTCCTACATTTAATAGGACATTTTATGTTTGAATTATATTAAATTACCAGTTCATCCAGAAATATTAATTTGGTCTTTATTTACTGTTATTATTTATATTTAATTTAGCTGATGCATGAAGCAGGGTGTCACATGACAGTGTTACCTGGAGGCCCATGGACTGAGTACTTTTGTCCCCTGTGACTGTGGAAAGTGAAGTGGAGGACAAAGAGGAGAAAAAGGAAAAGTCCACAGCCGAGCTGGAGCTTGTCTCCATCAGGGGAACATGAACAGCAGGCTAAAGAAAGAGAAGTTATTACTCTACCATGATTATGAAAAGTTTTTTTTCTTCACTTAGTGGTTATTAGTGCTAATATGTACAAACTGTAATGTATATTCTGTAATAATTATGTTTTACCGGTAAGGAGTTGTATGGTCTCTCATTGGCTCTGTTGCCATGGCATAACTGACACCGCCATGTACCACTAAAAAGACGAGCACACGTTGATGTAAGATTAATAAGGGGTGAGGTCTAAATAATATGAATAATCAGGTTTTGTATAAAACATGACAATCAATTTAATGCTGTTTTAAAAACGGAACATACCAAATATTAAAATATCTAAAAAAAAAGCATGTTAACTTTTCATTCAGACCGGAAATAAGCAAAACAGAAGCATTTGACGATTGTGCTGTTTTAAGATTATGATTGTCCTACTGAAATGAAGAAGACACAGTCACATGTCAGCTGTAGGTTATGTAGGTAGAAGTCAGGGTCACATTTAGTATGTTGTGTACCTGGGTATGGAGGTGAGGGGAGGCATGAGGCAGGTAAGGTGAAAGGCACGAGGACAGCCATCACAGCAGATGAGCTCCCCACCATCTTTACACACCGCACACTCATCATCATTGTGCTCAACCTAGAAAACAATGTGGCTTTACTAATGAAGATGAAGCACAGATGAAGATCAAAGATCAAAGAATTTATTAATGTTTTTAATTTTTTTGTTTAAATAAATTTGATTCCCAAAAAACATAATAATAATCGTTTCAAATATATTATTTAGAATTTATTTTAACAAAATGTAATTTCTACCTTTTGGTATTAGGCAAGGTTATTTAAGTTTAATAAACGTTTCTGTTTATTAAATATTAAATAAAACATTGGCCTCAAAATTATTAGAAAAACTAAACAAAAATGCTTTCGTTTAGCCTCAGAAATAAACAAGTGTAAGGCACTAAAATTATGACCAAAAAATAAAATAATACTTCAAAAATAATAATTGATTAATTTTATATAACATACATAAAAACAAATAAATAATAAAATGACAAAAGCATATAACAATTCAAACTAAAATGAACCTAAAAGATCATTTAAAATATTAGTAAAACTACAATAAAGCCAAATACAAAACTATAATAACTCTGGCATTAGGGTGAGATATTATTATTTTTATTCACCCTGATAGCCTTTTGGCCACCTACACCCATAGCTCCGGTGTTTGGCTCCCCCTGCTGGTGAGTATAGTTTTGTACAGTCTGTGTCTTGTGTCCAGTTGTCTCATCCAGTTTGCCGGAAGAGTAAAATTCTCCTCCAACCTTGATGCATTTTTTGGCACTTCCTGCGGACAGAGACATATGCGCTGCCAAAGTGGAAGGTGTTCACTGCAAGGTTACGCTAGCAACAAACTCTAAAAGCGAAAGCATTAGCTAAGTAAAGAGGTTTATCACTGTCTGTCAGTGCTGTATTATCGTGCTGAGCTCACCAGACTCGATGACTTGCTGGATTAGAATCCCCTCCACTGTCCCGCATGCAGTGGGACGGTCGCTCGTGGACACGGTCACGGCCCTCTGGACTGAGGTAGAGACAGCCTGGACTCCTACAACCACGACATCACATTTGTTTATATGCAACCTTATTTTTCTACACAGATGACACTCTTACACAAACACGTGATTACCATTTCCCACCGAGAGCTGAGAAAGGGCGTCTGTCTTCCTCATACACTTCCCTTTACCTGCAGGAACACAGTTGACCCATATAGATATTACACTTGGTTGCCAGATTGTGATAAACGCAGGGCTTAATCGAAATAGTATATAGAAGAAATGGTATATAAGATAAGTAGTAAATAAACGAAGTATCCCATGATCAGTTTTTGTTTGTATGAGCTACACATTATGTGCCGGTGGTCATACCTGAGCTGGAGGGAAGGGCTCTTTTGGTGTAGTGATGAGGGCGATGGGATAGCTGTTTTTCTGCGCCTCCTCTCTTCTTGCCTGTGTGGCTACGATCCTGCAGCTCAGACCTGGAGTTCCCTGTGTGTCTGACCATCTGCCGTAGTCCTGCCAAATCACATTGTCATCACAATGTCCTCCAACTCACCTTGACGCCTGAACGGTAGCCTAACTGTACCTTTAGGGAGGTTCGTAAACAGGGCTTCCAATTTTGGGTAACTCTCCTTGTTGTACTCTTTACAAAGATTGTTCCAGAAGGCCTGGAGGACAGCAGCATCCCGATCCAGCAGTAAAGTTAGGAGGGAGTAGACAGCTTTGTGGATTCCGTCTTTTTTCTTTCGCTCTAAAGTCTCCTTTAAAGGATTAGATTATTCATGAATGAAAAACCTTTAAAACCTGCTGTATGGGGTTTTCTTTTCTGTGGATCACAAAGGGTAAGAACAAGAAAAGAACCCCCTTATAGTCAGCTTTTATCTCAGTTTCTTCATTGTAATAACATTCTTTTGTAAATACAATGACATTCTTTAATATTTCACCTCATATGTCCCCCAGAAGAAGGAATGGAAATGCATCTCCATGTAAACAATGACAGAACTGTACATTCATCTTGTTAGAGTATAAACATCCTTAAGGAAAGTCATTTATGTTAAGATTTATAATTATTTTATGTAATGAATTATTAGTACAATTAAAATTTAAATAATATATCATTACATAAAATAATTCCTAAATTATAAATAAAGTATTTAAATAACATAAAATGTATACTTGTTATATAATTTACATAGATAATAGTGTTGACCTGTGTGACCTCTTGTTTACCTTTAGGATCTGTTCAGAGATGATGTCATGGTCGACCAGTCCGTACAGCAGTGGGAAGGGGTCATGGATTGCCATGGCGATCTCAGTCCTACATGCTCGTAGCTGGCAGCGCAGGTCAGACTCTCCGTAACCTTCCACCCTTGACATGCTTTCAGAAGCCAGTGGTCTGTACAAAATGGCTATTGGAGTGCTGGAGTATAGAACAAAGCTAAATCACAGAGCACATTGCATATTAAAATGCATTTTTTGTTGTAATAGTTTTTATATAATGACAGTAAAATAGAGAGCAAGCATCAGATACAGCAACACTAAGTTTATTGTAAACAAATGTACTTACAATGTATGCTGGTGATTAGGTCTAAATAGAAGCCTTCAATCTCCTAATAGACGTTCTTTTTATTTGGTTTGATGGTAATCGGTGATCAGCATGGCACAGCTGTATAAATGATGGACAGATTGCCCTTGTACTCCTTGTACTCCAGGGGCCATCGATTCACGAGACCTTTGATCATGCAGCTGTAAATGGTCACATCGATTTCTCTTTTCAAAAATCAGTTGAAACACTAGCCTCTTAGATAAAAATACCTGCTTCTCATTTAGACCCATTTGTCCGGTATGGTTTGGAAAGTCCACAGTTGAGCAAGAAACGGTTTCCAAGTCATGTGAGCCATCTACCTTTGCTCACCTGTCTCTCTTGAGGACTCAATAAGGGGGATCCCAGTCCCAGTCTATATGCATCATTTAGAGTTTTATCTTGGGTGGTTCAGTCATGCATCATCGTAATTGTGTGTGGGAACCAGAACCGTCCTTGAGATTTTCATACAAATTAAATGCTTATGTAAGTATCAGAGCTGTACTTCTCTTTCTTAATTCTCCTTCGTTTTGTTAATTTTCATGAAAAAATGTGAATTTCTAGATTTGTGAAACCAGAAATTCATTCCTTACTTCTGCTCGATATGTTTGATTCTTATTGAGTGAATAAGGAAAAACAGCAGACAGTGTGGTATTAAGACATGGATTTTATTGATTTTTTCAGACAGATGTCATGCTCATAAATGTCCTTACAGAGTGAATTAAGAGCCAACTACACTGCTTTACACAATCCTATGGCAACAACTTTGACAGATCCGACCTCCTCAAGCACTTTCAATAGCAACAGGTCTTACATAAAACCTTCCCCCTACATCAGAATGTTTTGCAGCTCTCCTGCACCTCAGCGCTTGACCACGTGAACACAAGAATGAATATCACGTCGTAAATCTTTCAGGGACCATCTTTCCTCAGTCTATAACATGTGTTCTCAGGTAGCCATACAGTGAAAGCTTTGCATTGTGGTGTCACAACAACAGAAGGCACAACTAGTGTACAAAAGTGAAAGATGACAAAGCAAACAACAAGAGGAAATGGAGGCTTGAGAAATGTGAAAGATGACTAATGACCTATCGATGAAAAACTCATTTACCTCAGCCCCATCCCTAGGTTAATATCGGTGACCCATTTAAAAATCCACAGTATGTATCAGAGCAAAGCTAAAGTTCCAACAATTCAGTCACAGTAATTCCTCATGTCCAACACAAATGGCCATTTTTGTTCAAATTAATAAATTATTGGCAATTAAATATATTTTAAAACGCTAAATATATTCTAAATGAATCCAAGAATCTCTATACAGTCAGTGGTGTTACTTAGTGCATTTATGTAAACAATTTAAAATACAAAACAAAAAAATACAGTTAAAAGATCCAACATATTATTTTTACACAGATTCGTAAACAACTCACATTTCTGTTGCACTAACCCGAACGTTTCGAGTGAACTATACCAACATTGTACGTTCTGTTTCCGCTCAGCGCTGTTTTAAAAATGTCTCGAGCTGAAGACATTACAAAAAAATGTTCACCTCTAGCTAACATTATGAATTTCAATATCTGCTCTCTTACCAGAAAGGATTTATGAGGGATATGACAATCATTTACCTGTTTCATCACTTTATGATGTGAAAAAAATACATTTCCTTGTCAGAACCAAGAACAAAGTGCATGTATTTGAAATGACAATCTAGTTGTTTCTAAGGCTCACCTCCAATTCACCTTTCCTCACCTCAGCCTAACAAATGCCACTCTTTCTCTTTCTAAATTGAAATCAACCTGCATCGTAACATTTTTTGAGGGGTGTAACGGGATTATTAGTACGCCTTCAGAAAAGACCATTTAAAAGTCAAATGACAGTAAAACAATATAAGGCAACAAAAAATGCAAAACTCAAATCGAATACTTCACTACCAGTGTATGGCTACAGGTGAGAGAAATAAAACAAGAGTGAAGCCCTTTTCATATTAAAACAAAGAAAACAATATTTGTACAGGTGAACATAAACCACGTCTAGATGATGGATGTTCACAATAATATAAATACTATATACAATACAGTACCGCCTGGCGGATCTAAGGTGTATACATGAAGCTAGCGGAAAAATCCATTGGTTCTTTGCAACAGTGCCACCGCACTTTAAAGGTTAGCTAGAGCGTGCACACCCCTCACTGAGGCCTGCTACTGGATTAGCATGTAGGATGTACAGTATACACACAGACCCACACTGAGACTTTGTACAGGATCTTTCTCTCTTTTTTTCTTTTTCAATAATTGTTTCTTTACTACTGATGTGTATGGACCAAAGGACATAACAGACTCGAAAAGTTGTCTCACATGCATGCTATAGTCGTACGACTCTTATTTCTTATTCGTTTTCGTGAAGGCATTTAGTGCTTTTGTAATGTACAAAAATACAAAACATAACAACTGATAATCCACTCTGAATGTTTTTGTCCAATGATGGTACACATGCCACTTCCTGTCTCATACAGTATGAATCTGTTAGCTAGTCATTTGGAATTACCTATGATATTCTTTTGGCAATTGAACTGACAGTGATTTTTCTTGCAACTGAGGAGTATAATATCAGACCCATTCAGATAGATGTAAAAAGCCTATATCCGATCATAAAGTTCAACTGGACGTGGACCCATAGGAAGCAACAAAACAAGCGTGTGGTGTTAAATGAAGGTCCAAACTGTTTTCTACTAACAGGAACATCCACTTTCAGTGGCCGGAGGATCTGGTTGTTTGTCCAGCTTAATGTCGATCACTGAGAGAAGTTATGTGTTAAGGAAATGCCTTGTTCATTTTGATGCACAGCTTTCAACTAATGACTCTTAGTAAATGTATTACATTTGGAATCGCAAAGCTCCCAAATCTACCGAAAACAGAGTGGGGGAACAGCAGGGAGCTGCTTAACAGTAAACACAGAATAATGTGCTATCTTTGTTGTCTTACAACTCTGTTAAGATTCTGGTAATAGATTTTGAAACACAAAGCTTTGTTTTGTTTATACTATAAACAGTCCCGATTCACTGGTTAAAAATAAAATCACCTTTCAAGGAAACCATCCTATGAATGGCTTACTTCCAAATATACAAAAACAATAACACACATCACCTTTAATTTTCAGGTAGAATGTGTTAAAGGATACTGCCTTCTTTGTTATTATCATCCAAGCTCTCCATTCCAGGCAAAGCCGCAGCCACTCGCCGGAACAACTGTAAAACCAAACAGAAAGCAAATGGAATTAGACCGAGATTTTTTTCATTACGGACTAATACAGCTAAAGGCCAATAGGCACCAACTCAGTGGCCAAATCAAATCTTTTTAGAGCTTTGCATGTGTCATGTTACAGGCCATGAGCTCAATTAAATTACTGTTTTCGATCAAGCCCATTTGCCATTGACCGGACGATGTAGTGCTGTTAGACTCACCTGTTTAACGTTGCTGCCAGTCTTCGCACTGGTCTCAATAAACATCACATTCAGCTCTTTAGCCCTCTGCTCTCCCTCTTCAATAGTAATTTGCCTTTCAGATCACAATGTATGATACATTAAAAAATAATAATAATAATAAACAGTGTCAAAATGTGGCACTATAGCCTACTGTATATACTAGTGGCAATATATTTAGTAAATGATATGTAATCACTTGGCAGATGATTTTAATAATGCAAGCTAAAGATATTGTCACCGCGTGTGCTCGCTGGATTTCAAACCCATGACCTTTGCATTGTTAGCAGCACACTCGTGCTACAGTACGGCAGCTAAATGATATTTTTACATGACATTTAAATGACTTGCCTCTTCTCCTCAAGGTCTGTTTTATTGCCCACCAGCATGATGATGACATCACTTCCCCTCTCTGTTCTGACATCATCAATCCATTTGGAGGTTAGCTGAAATGAATTGATATCTGGAGGAAAATGAGACAAAATGTTGCTATGGGATGGTATCGATTAAATTCATATGCCAAACACTGGAAAGAAACAAACTATATCAACTGATCTGTTGATTTAAGTCTCGTGCATGTGTGCGTGTGGCTCACTTGTGATGTCATACACCACAACAGCCACTGTGGAGTCTCTTATGTAGCTCGGAATGAGACTCCTGAAACGCTCCTGCCCCGCAGTGTCCCACAGCTGTAACCTCACCTGCAGAAAAGGATTTTTTATCAATAATGATACCCTTGCATTACTGCATTTTATTAATGGATTTGATGCTTCTTACAGTTCGGTCCTCCAGATACATGGTTTTTGATAAAAAGTCAATTCCGATAGTTGCCTGCAATGATACAAAATGTCAAAATGATACATGGGAGAGATAAAGAACTCTTTGTAAACATAAGTGGCCTTTTAAAAGGAGTGACGGTATACCTGATAAGTGTTGTCAAAACTGTCATACATGAACCTTGTTATCAGCGACGTTTTTCCAACTGTAAAATCAAACGAAAAAAGATTTGATTTAGACTTCACAATAAATCATATATGCTGGGGTTATTAATGATAATGATTTTACTGCATCACATGCCAAGAATTTGAATGAATAGTAAAATCTTGAGGAATTACACCAAGAATATGACGTCACCATTGTTTAGCGTTACACACATACTTAAGAACACACTTAAAAATGCAGCAGTGCATGAAGCTATTGTCCCAGTAAATTCCTAAAGCACATTTTATACACTATAGGACTGCTCCTTTCACACCAGTCAGGTCAGGCCTGTTTGTCAGGCCAAACAGAGATGCTTAAATCTTTAAACAACACAATGCTGATAGTCATCCTAGAGCTCATAGAATCAGAGGGAATAATGGCTCCATTCATCTACAGAGGGGGGGATCTGCTAATGTCTTTAAACAAGAACAACTTAATGTGACCATTAGAGATGTTCAGGACCATGGACAGAGAAAAAGAAAATGGATTTTTGACCCTAAACTGATCACAAAATCCTGGGAAATGTTATGATATTCCAGCAGGTTTAGCAATGTTTATCTTATGATTTCATTCTCATGAAGATAACATGACACTGCAGGTCATCTAGCCTTTATTTTAGCTACGAATGTGTGATTAAATCAAATTTAGTCCAGCGCTCCTTTATACTGTATGACTGGATGTCCATTTTCTCAATGCCAGCAGTAAATGATGAAGATATAAGCACAGTATCAGGAGGTCTAAGCCATTTTGCCAGACATCGAATGTACTAAAAGATATGCTAAAAACGTTTGATAAAAATATGAATTTTCCTGTGATACATTGTCATTATATATATCAATGTTTGGATATCCAGTCATCATATGACAGACATGATCTCAAATCCCTGTCTGATTACGTCTGATCACAAACACCGACGGTGACACTGATAACACACCCATCCAGCAAAATGAATAAAGCACGATGTATAGTCACAAAACACAGACTGATCCTTTACATCGTGACATTTCATGCAGTAATGTATTTTTGATTTCTTTTCGCTGTGCTGAAAGATCCCACAGACGCTGACTGCCAACCTGGGTGTGTCTCCACTAGACACACGGGAAATGCAAAGCCTCTGCGCCTTTCTGTGTCATCATGAGATATTAAATCAGTGGATGTTCAAAAGAGAATATATATAAAAACAAAACACCTATATATGCGTCCTTAATTTAATTTTGTTTAGATATTTCATTCATTTTGGACTATTTAGACTGCGCTAGAATAAAAGCGATCAATATGATCAGATCAGCTGCCTCCAATCCGAAATGCAACTGACAATCAAATTCGTGCTTTCTGAGTTTTATGAAATAACGATAACGCCCAACGACACGTCCGCAGATGCATTTTACTGATGTCTAGTAACGCTACATGGCAATTGGCAATACATTTTCATGACTAATCAAAAACACGCAAACGACTTGTTTGACAGGAAATCAATGAGAATATGAGACTTCTGAAAGAACACCACAAACAAGCAAGACATAAAAACCCAACATTATATTTCACGTACAACATGCATGTGTCGAAAGGTTAATGGGTTCGTTAAACCCGATCGTGGTAAACCCAAAGACTCACCGCTTTGCTCCCCTAAAAAAACAAGTTTGAATTTCCGTAAAGGGTTCCCAAAGTCACTTCCCATAGACATGATTGCTTTTGTTACACAGTTGTAATGGATTATTATGTACAGGTGGCACCAGTCTTGCGAGAATGCAGATGGAAAATCTTCGGTCCCGAATCGATGGATATTGCAGTACTGCTCCGCGATGTCAAGTCCTCAATGCAGTGCGCATGCGCAGGCCAGGCGCTACGCCCGTCTGATATCACTCAGTGTTTACGGAAACACTGCTCGTGAGCTCCCCTCTCACATTAAACCGCAGGCCATGCATCCGTGCACAGAATGCATTTAACAGCAGCACTTATTTATGTCGTCTTAATCCCCTTTATTCCGTTCAGAGCGATAGTCGATGTTTCTTGTATGCCTTCAGCATGAGCTTTAATGCAAATAATACAAATAGATGGAGGAATTAAATGTTAATGTATTTTGTCAAAACACTGCAAATCTGTATTCTTTTATATCACCCAATAATCTTATAAATAAGGAGTGTTGTGTAATTGGAATACATGTAAAGCATAGACAGGAAAAGTAAATATTAGGCTAAAATAGGATTTAGGCCAGATGTAAACCTGGCTGCACCCGTTTGAGCACACACCTCTCATGTGTCATGAACATGTGCACTACCTGGTGTGCCACAGTCCAGACAGACAAGATATTTAACATTTCATGTAACATTCTTTAACAAGAGTTGTGTAATTGTGATTTCAATGCACTGTGGATATAAACCTGTGAACCGTCATGTTCCAGTACATTAAATTATAGTCTAAAGCTGAGCTGAGGAAGAATTCATTTAAATTAAAAGAACATTTAAATTTACTGATCTGTTTAGCAATGTTTCTTTATTTTTACAGTTACAGTATTGCTAATGTACATCTTATGGAATATTTGCACAAAACCATGGACCCTTATAGGCTACCATTTATTTTATTATTTTCATTATTATCTAACAGAAAAGAGAAGGGTGTTTGCAGGCTGGGAGACAAGAATCTTAAACTGTACTTCAATGGGACCATAATAAAATATTTTTTGTTAGGTATTGTAGCGAGACCAAAATGTCTAGCTTGGTCTATTTACAGTAAATGTTTTCTGAATCTTGGTATATATATATATATGTCCCATACTGTTTATTACCACTGTGATATAATGAGTGTTGCACTCTAGCTTATACATGTTTAATCAGTTTCTCAGGGTTGGGCATTGCATTTTCCCCACAAGTCATTCATGTATATTAATGCATTGCATTTAAGGTCAGATTTCTGTTTCTTCTTATGCAAGAAAGTTATAAAGATACAGAAGTGATTTATAATTAAAAACAGCATACCAGTATCTGTAACCCAAAAGACCAATCCAGTCAAGCAGCAGTGTTCAAACAAAAATGTAGTTTTATTTAAAAATGGCCATTTAAAGAAAAGAGCCCACATCAAAATACATGGTTGTAGGGCATTGCTTATTTGGCCTGTTTTTCAGTTTCATCAGATTTTGCATTACAAACCACACAAATTGAAGCCTTTTGGAGATTAAGATTAAAATCTACAGAAAAACAAAAGATTATATGAAACTTCATTTTATTGGCTTGCTTGTCATATTATTTTTTGTCCTCAAAGTGACATCAACAGCATTTTAATGTTTAAATACACTACACGGCAGTATCACATCATACAAACTTCAAAAATGAAACAACTCTGCTTCTTTCTCCTTCCAAAATGTGAAACTACGATCAATATATTTGCAAATTTCATCATTATTAAACATTGAGAAGTCATTGCTTTCATCTCCGCTGGGACGTCCTCCATCCTCCAGTATGTTATTTTCACCTATGACGCTCGGCTTGACTTTAACCTCAGCACAGATAGTCCCACGTTCTCTTTTCCCAAAATATTGTGCTTTGATGTCCTCAAAACCATCTTTCCATTCACGTCTCCCAGCCTCAATGTCCATGAGGACAGCCCAGTGAAACTCTCGAACTGTTTCCCAAGGAAAATTCCCTACATGGTCGAAAACCTCAAAGCATAACAGATGCCGCATTTTTCGTTCCTCGGCTGAGAGGTCCTGCTCGAGGATGTGAAAGTAACCGAGCATAAAAAGCTCGAGAGTCAGGGTGTCATAAGCAACAGTAGCACCATCCACGCGGGGAAGGAACTGCTCGGGTGAGTAGGTCACACGCTTTCTCTGTAGGTTTCGGATCTGTCGTGAAGGGACACCTGAGGCAACACGTTTCCAATTGCCAATCATCTTGTCTATTGCACATCTTTGCCTGTAAAGATGATACAATGATCTGGTCCCTGGCTTGGAGACTGGAGCGGTTATTGCTTCACTTGTCAAACAGCTCTCTACAGACTTCTGAGTGCCAAGATCTTGTTTCATTTTGGCTCTTATTGATATTGCATATGCAGACTTTTTCCAATGGCTCAAAAATAACACAACAATGCGCTCCTTTCGCAAGCAGGTGGTCTCTATCACTTCAGCTGAATCTTTGCCAGGTGTCTGTTTGCATTTTATGCCCTTGTCATTAACGTGATTTATGCCGGTGCTTTGGATTGTCCCAGCAGACTGCTCTTTACAATTTGTTGACGTAGACTGTTTTTGCTGCCTTAGGTCTGGGTGAGCTGCGTTGTGCCCAGAAAATGGATAGATGTTACTCATCTGACTCTCAAAGTTTGATCTTAAATTTTTTACAGACACTCCCGACTGCTGAATCTCCAGTTCAACCTTCTGCCTTCTTCCTCTGTTACAACTTTGCCTCTCTGACTGGTATGTGAGGACTGACGCAAGATCTGTGTTTGGTATCTTACAGATGCCGTCTTCTCCATTTGTTTCTGTGAGGTTGGACAGGAGCAGAGACATGCTCTTCACAATATTTGAGATACGACTGTACCACACAGGAAGTGGCAGAAATTCTCCGACGTTCAGTTGCTGGTGGCACTGAGTATCTACGGTGATATTAACAATTGGATCGGGAAGGACGGCTTTGAGTTCCTCTGCCAGGCGAGTAAGCTCAAACTCATAGGCCTGGCAGCGTTTCTGAAGGGAGATGGTTTCAATCTGTCCTTCCAGGTAGACCAAGTCATCTTCAGTAAGCAACTCTCCAAAGGGGCCCAAAATGACATTGTGGGCTTTGGAGTACCTCCAACCATCCACCTCTACAAACTTGGTACTGTCATCCTGTGTAATGTGAAACGATCATAATCCTGTATTATATCTCATATCATGTGTACTAACAGAATAAAGGGTGGGAAATATTTACGTACGTCTGTGCTGTGGTCGTCTTCATCGTGCAGTCGTGCCTGAAGCTTGCGCACCATAACTTGCCTCTTCCATTCGGCAATGGGCTTCCCGCTCTCATCATGAGTAGGGATCAGAGAATCAATGTCAGCAAGGTTTTCCTCCAGTGCTGAAAGCAAAACATCTTCATTTTCTCCTTTCTGGAAACAGATTCAAAACAACATAGAGAAATGAGTCAGCAGTAATGGTAATGCCACTTAAAATGTAACCTAAAAGTTCACTTAACGCCTAATGATAACATATTTTCTCCCCCCAAATCTGTTACTTGCTATTTTTGCCATTACCTCTAAAGGGATAGTTCACTTAAAAATAAAAATTCTGTCATCATTTATTCACCCTTATGTCATTCAAAACTTGTATGACTCTTTCTTCTGTGGAACACAAAAGTGTCCGCACAATATGCAAACCAATGGGGGCCAAATGTTATTAAGGTACCAACATTCTCCAAATATCTTTTATTTGTGTTCTGCAGAAGTAAAAACTTCATGCAGGTTTGGAAACCATTTTCATTTTTAGGTGAACTATCCCTTTGCACACTAACATTAACCGGCATAAAATTATTTGCATTACCATTATTAATAAATGCAATAAAGTCAATTTATTTCATTTGAACTTCAATAAAATTACTTAATTTGCTAATAAAAAGAATTAATAAATAGTGTAGCACATACATTAACTGCTTGTCCAGTGAAGACGGCTGTGATCCCTGCTTGTCTCAGCGACCTCATGGATTTGTGGGAAAGAACTGCCAGCTCTTCCTCTACATGTTTCCTCATGTTGAATGAGGTCACAACTGTACAGTTCAGCCAGATATAGAAAAAATCTTTAAAAATACGCTCCCTTTGTATTTTGCTGAACATGGACCTTATTGACAAACAAAGATCTAACAGACATTTGTGCAATGATCACAGTTAGCAATTGAGAAAAGTGGTAAAAAGAGAGAAAACCAAACACCTGCAATCTCACCTGTCGAGGCCACTTGCATGTGCTGAATGGTTCCAGTCACAGCTCTGTTAGCCTGTGAGGATGCAGATGATGCATCCGGGTCTGGAGCAAGGCGAGGTTGGGGAGGCACCTCGTTCACCGGCTGCTAGGAACACCAAAACAAATTGATTAAGAATATGCGTGCATCATTTCGTGTATATTTTATAAAATGAGTCTGTAATTAAATATCATCACCTTGCTGCTGTCCATTCTAGTATTGGATAGGTGCTTAATATCCTGGAAGGGGTCTGTTGTGCTAAACAAGGTCCTTTCTTCCTCTATGAGTAAAACATCTGGCGCAGAGGAACCATCTACAGACTGTTGGTGTAAAAACAGCAATGAGTAATTCAGGGCTGCCTTAGAATGCTGTGTTTTGTAATGACTAAAAACGCAGCACAGTGTACACCATGATCTATCAAGCTTACAGTATAAGGAGAGGACAAAGTCATTTAAAAAACGAAACAGGAGCTCAAACTGTTTAGTATAGGAGACCTCCCACTTTGTTAACAAAGAAAACTGCCTATAGAGATCAGTCATCTGATAGGACGGGTCAAATGTCCCATACCTGCAAATGCAGTGATTGATTTCTCTTATGGCTACACATGAACCCTGTTTATGCTTTCAAAGCTCAAAAATTCACTCTGTATTTTTAATATATGTATATGGCATACAGCACAGTGGCAGGAAAGCTATACTGAAACTTTTGCCAAATGGACTGTATGCATGTGTTCATATTACACTGTAAAAGTGTAATTTTTTTTTAACAGATTTTCCACGTATAATAAATACCACAGCAATTTCCACAGCAAATAAATAAATAAAAACCAATTTTTTATGTAATTATCAAAATAGGTGAAAAACTTAAAATTTACAAGAATAATAGGGAAAATACGTTAAAATGAGGAAAAAAACATTTTATTTTTGAAAATTTGTTAAAACATTTTTCAAAATTACAGAAAAAGATTCAGGGTTTTTTACAGTGTAGATAACCATAAGAATATGGTTTGATCATATTTACAGCATATACCAGTATTCAGAATATTGTAATATTAAAATCCATGGTTATCAATATTGTATTAATAGCAAATTATAATATTTCAAGTTTTGCCTTGAGAGCCACAATGGTTAAAAACTTTCCCTCTCCACCTCCCAACACTCATATTTTGGGTGTGATTCATTAGAAAAAACACACAACATAGACAGAATTAAAAATGAATTTGCTTGATAGCACTATTTATTTAAAAATCATTTTAATAGATAATATTGTTATTGTTCATTTCTTTTTGCCATGATAACCATGTTGTAAAAATCTGATATTGTGACAGCCCATATTTACAGTAGTAGTAATAATTTTAAATTTATGGGACAGGCATGTACTGTATGTATTGAGTGAAGCCCAAAGGTCAACAACAGATTTAACTCAATTAAAATGTACAGTACATATTAAATTAGGCTTGAAGTACTACATACAATATTTTAAAAAAATGAACATTTCAAGTATTTCAGCTTTCCTCTATTACTATACATAATCTCTTGCACTGCAATAATAGGATTTGTGTGACTATCCTCATTGCCAGTATATAGTCTTAACATCCGGGCTGAAAAAAACAACATTAAATGAATAAAATCTTACAGTACGTGTTTATATTTTGTATATGATCAAACAAACCCATGGTGTCTCAAAATTCAAAAGAAATTGCATTATTGTTGAAGAACCTTAAACATCATGATTTCAAAATTAATAACTTCAAAGTAAATACCTTTGCCAGTCAAATTCTCACCGCTGAGTGTATTGAGTCCAGCCTAGCACTTTCTTTTTTCTCACAACAGCGCTCCAGCCATCCAATGACCAAAAGCTTAAGGATCAGTGCACTATAAACAGTTCACTCGGACGGGAGGTCTTCATAGTAAAGTATTAATAATTAAAGGGTGGGATTAGGTGAACGCTTGTCTTTTAGAAATGTAAGGCTGTGTGTCTACAGTACCACACATTCTTTAAATCCACCAGAGCTCTTTTATAATCTCAGTGTGTGCTTTAGGAGGACATGTATTTTTATTGAACTAACACTTCTATTGACAGTCAGAGGCCTCTGATTTCTCTGTAGAGTGTCAAGTGTCTTCTTATGGTCAGACAATGATCTCAGTTGTACAAGAAGGCAAGATCAGAGAACGGGGTTTGATAGTGACTGGACACATGAACAGACAGTTCTAGTCCCTTATGAGCTATCATGTTATCTTCACCTAACTGTCCTGCTGTTACGCAACTTTAAACAAGCATCACTCAATAAAGACAGTAGCTCTCGCTCACATGCACCTCACCCCTGGAGTGCTCAGGGGTCAGTACACATCACTTACAGATCATTAGATACTGTGGAATACTGTAGACAGCTATATAAGCATTGTATTGCGTAGCTGTGGACACCACCTTTTTAACTTGTATTATATTTTAAAATACAATAAAAATACTGCCTAATACAACATGCATAATTGGTGGTTGAAAAACAACACATTTATTTATAATTATATTTCAAGTGTGTTATGTTTCAATGTGTACTATTAAGGAGTATCAATTGACAGAAATGCAATATACTATACATAACTATGTCTATAGAGTTGTATAAAGACCTTACATAATGAAGTGTTATGTTTTTATTACCTTAGAATGAGCTATTTCTATCTACGGGTCCCCTTACATGGAATTCTCCATGTTGTTTCTACAGTATCCCTAAACGGACAAACTGCTCTACAGAGCGTGTTTTGTAAAAACGTTATCTCCTTCGGCAAAGAACTGAAAAATCTACAACATCTTTGTCCTGTGTCAGCTACTGTACTGCTTTGAAAGGGAGTGGTGAGCCGTGGAGTGAGTTGTTGGTTGCAATTTGCAGCTTCACTGCTAGATGCCGCTAAAATCACCTTTAATTCTACGTTATATTTCCATTTTTATGGTTTGTTTGTTTATTTATTTATTTGATAATAAAAACAGTGTTATTTGATTATTATTTTAGTAAACAATAACTAAAACAGTGCATACGTATATAAGACTACAGCTGTATTTTACAGAATTATCCTAAAGGACGATTATTTTCTATTTACAACCCAAACAAATGTGCTCAGTATTTTTCATAAATGAACCTGCCCACACTTTCCTTTGGTAAGATACACACAACACAACCTTTGCACGCCAGTGTAAACAAGAACAGCGTCAGTATACAAACTGGGGCCCAACACATCCCTCACTCCATGTGACAAACCCATTGCTGCATTTACGGGCCTCTGACACCTGAGAAGGTGGATCTCATGACGCCCCCGTGGCTCTAAAGCTCACACTGAGAGGGGAGTAAGTGATAGCTCACAGATCCCTCCCGCACCAAGCAGACCGTCCTAAGTGTCTTGCTAATCAGTCTGTATCCGACCATATCGTTCTGCTGTTATGCTATCAAAAGAATGGCGCTTGCATAGTTTCCACTTCATTTATGCACTAATGACGTAACTGACCTTTAGCGTATGTGTAACAGGGGAGGCTGAACTGAAATATAAGTACTTAGTTTTGTGAATGACCAAGTAGAATTATGGTTTGACACTTTATGGGCTTATTAGATGTTGCACTCATCCCTTTCTCACAGCTAACTCTCCTGACCTTACATCTGTCACATCTGTCAACATAAAATGGCCCCAATTTGAGTTCAGGCCAGCTATATTCTTTAAATATTAATAACAAATATTGACCAGGCGTTCTTCCTACAATAGATTTCATGACTCAAATGACACATTCCTGGACATGGTCCTAGAATCCATGACATTGTAACAACAACAAAAAGTGGATCAGATTATGATGGAATTAATAATTAGAGGATTAAGGGTTTCTGAATGTTCCTGTCCTTTATCTAATAAAAAATACAGAACGTCTGATGACATTCAGCCCACTTCAGTCCACATGTGCTTTAATACATGAGCTCGGTTCACTCAGCCATGTTGATCTACTGTATTTTTTGGCACAATATGTTCAGGGTGGAGAAATAAAGTTTGCCAGAAGGTGGCAGTAACAGTTTGCCATCACTAGGTGGAGACCTGAACCAAAACACTGCTGTCAGCTGCATTAAATATATGCAATCTTTTGGCAAATGAACTACAGAAGTGAACCATGATTCAAAACCTAAAAACATGTATTATCTATTCCAGGAAATGTTCTGCATATTTGCAGAAAAAAATGTAGTGTAAATAGGAATCTTTAATAAAACCGATCTTACGTGAGCATCACTGGCACGGATGAAGTTGGCACAGTCGTGATAGCCATTGTACTCTGCCAGATCCACTGCAGTAAAGCCATCCAAATCTCTCTCCAGTGGACTGATGTGATTATTCAGCAGCACCCGGCAGCACTGAAAGAAGGAAAGATCAGACCTGTCATTCAAAGCCGCCGTGACTGCATTTTAAACACTACTCACACTGTATAAATTTTTGTGATGGGAACCTCCAGTTCTCCATTCTCGGCTGCATCGTGCAGAGGGGTTCCACCCCAGTGGTCTTTCAAGACACTCGCTCCCATTGTTAAGAGACGCTCTACAATGCGATGGTGGCCCTCGCTAGCAGCAAAGTGCAGCACTGTGGCTCCATCCTTATCCTGGGAGGACAGGTCCAGGTCTGTGAAAGTGGCCTGAAGATTCAGATCAAAGACAGAGGATCATTGTATCACATACTTGTATTGTATGCTATGAATCTATAACCATCGTTATAGAAAGTCTGTAACTCACTAGCCAGACCACCAGTGCATAGTGTCCCATGTGGGCAGCTGCATGCAGAACATTCATGCCATCCTTGGCCTGCAAATGGACGTTCGCCCCACAATCCTTCACCAGGTATTCAACCACATGTAGATGCCCCTCCTGACAGGCCAAATATAGCGGGGTGGCCCCAGTTCCTGTCTGACGGTCCACATACCTGAGTCCATAAACATCTATATAAGACTTAAATGTACATACAGTACAGTATATACTATACATACATACATACATACCTACTACACAGATCTACTGTCAATTTAAAGGAACAGCCAAATAAGGCCAAATGAAAAGAAACATTGTTGTCATTTATTCCCTCAAACTTGTATATGACTCTTTCTTCTGTAGAACACAAAAGAAGATAATGTCTCTGTGATTTTGTGTCCATACAATAAAAAGTCAATGGGGGCCAATGTTGTTTAAATGCCAACACTCTTCAAAATATCTTCTTTTTCTGTTACAGTCATACAGGTTGGGAAAAACAGTAAGTAAATTGTGGAAAAATAAATGTTTGCGGGGTGAGCTAGGCCTTTAAGAACAAGACAGAGAATTACATTTTTTTTATTTTTGGGTGAGATTTTCATTTAATAACTGTAAACAACAGGGAACCAAAAGTTGTTGCTTATGTTTTAAAAATATGCAAATAATGATACAATAATTAGCAAGTTACAGTCAGTTCAGTGAGGTCTCAGGATGAGGTACACTTTCTTTTGTATCATTAAGTTGGTGGCTGTGCAGACTGTATAGTATAAGCACAGGTGCTGACATGTGGCAGGTATGAGACTCCTCATGTATTATAGAGGACAAGGCGCAGTGGGATGGTGGGTTTGACATGGGTTAGTTGACCTTTTCTCAGCCTGCCAGATAAGCAGCACCTAATAGCAACGTGACTCTCAAGACTGACTGCCTATAGCGACCTGTCTAAGCATGACTCATGCTTTTGCCTATGCGTAAACAAAGAAGTCACATGCAGTAAAAAACTAATAGTGGGGTCATTCTATAATTTAGGGTACATCTGCTTACTGAATACTTATTTTATTAGCCAATATTAAAGTTACCTGGTTTTGGATAAATTTACCAGATATTAAAATTCTGTCATCATTTGCTCACCTGCAAGTTGTATACATTTCATTGTTCTGTTAAACACAAAAAAACCTGTTTGGTTTGTGGGGAAATTTGTGGGGTGCACTATTCACTATAATAGTAGGCCTATTTTTCTTTCTAGTGCCCCAGGACTGTTTGGTTACAAACATTCCTTTAAATAACTTTCTTTGTGTTTAGCAGAACAAAGACATTTATACAGGTTGGGAACATTTTGTGGTGAACGGTTAACAATAAAAACATTAAAACATTTTGGGCCTATAGCCAACATGGACGCCTAGAACTACTGAGCATATGGCATGTTTAGAACATCTTCATAAACCTAAAACATGAGTTTTAATTATATTACGATTCAAGATTTTTATTCGTCACATACACAGCTATATTATATCACTATTACCAGTAGTGAAATGTAAGTCAGATCAGCTCCAAAGAAGCAATTATTATAAAATACAAACACAAAAGGAAAATATAAATAATATAAAGATAAAGGTAATATAGTCTATGATAGAAACTAAACTGTAAATATTTACATGAACAGGAATGTGCAAACAGATAGTAACACAAACTTAGCAGCAAGCAACACGTATTTGACAACATGTCAAATGCTCTACTTGGATAACAGCGTCTGCTAAATGAATATGTAATAGTTATATTTAATTTAATTTACACAATGTTTGTGAAACACTGTTGACAGTCAGTTAATCCACTCCTGATACTACAGGTTTTCTATTTCAACCAATATTTGGGAAAGAGATGAGGACTGGAAAAAAGAGAAAATGACATCACACTATGCCATTTCTGTGAGATTAGGACAAACCATTCCTTTTTAAGAGTGTTTTTTACCAGTGGATAATTTATCAGATAAAAACAGTTTTTCAGACGCACGTAAAATATACATTTATTATTTTTGATAAACACACCAATAGGCCTATGTCTTGATTAGACAATTTAGAAAACTATCTATAATCTAACTAAAGGCAAAACTATTAAATGGATTTGTATGTGGTACGTTTCATGATTAAACAAGAAGTAGAATGAGAAACTATACAAAATCAGAAAGATTACCAGAATCTACTTCATGGGGCGCCGAAACAATCGACAAGCGGTTGACATCAAAGTACCGCGATAGCTCGGATTTTGGATATTACAAGTAGTTATTAATATTAAAACAGCGCAGTTCCAGAAATTACTTCCGGTTTGTGGTGGGAAACATCCTAACTCCGAGCTGTCTTGACAAACACATAAAACGATAGCCTACATGATATAGCCTAAAGAATAATATTTTTTGTACTAGGCTATATAAAAAGTCACGCTGATGAATATGTTAAAACACAAAGTTATCCCACGGACATGAGACGTGAGTCTACTACATTTCAGTTTTTGGTGTTAAGAGTAGTTCTGTTTTCCAAACAGCCTATAGCGTTTCAAACTAAAGGCAGGCTAATATAAACATAGAAACATACATTTATCATGTTTGATTAAAACCATGATATTTGATACATGATATCATCGCCTCACCGCGGGGAGTTATACATGAGTAATTTGAGGGAGGTGAGGTCTCCACTGGCTGCGGCATAATGAAGAGGAAGAGCTCCGCAGTCAGTCTCCGCCTCAGTGCTGCTTCCCTCTGCCAGCAGCCACTGCACTGCCTCCGCGTGGCCAAACCTGGCAGCCAGGTGCAAGGCCGTAGCTCCTTCACCATCACGATCCTGTAAGCAGATATAGATGCAAAATCATCATCCAATACACCGTAAGTGGTTTGGATTACAAGCGTACTTTAGTGAGTAATGCACACATCACTGTGACTTCTCAATAAACTGATGCTATTACACTGTCATTGCTACTATAATGAAAGAGCTGCTTTGTTGTGTGCACATTGACAGTAAAGCAAATTGACATTGGCTCACCATCCTTAAAAACATAATCAATCCAGCTGTCAAAAGCAATTCTTTTCTCTACAGACTTTGGCACTCACCTCAATCCCACAATGCCCTCGTCTCAGCAGCCACTCCAGCTCCCGCACATGCCCCGTGGCAGTGGCATCATGAGCGGACGTCGCTCCATTTTTGGTGCGGATGTGACAGGCAAAATGAGCTTCTTTGACCAGAAACTGCAGGCAGTCAAGCTGGCCGCAGCGGGCGGCGTGATGAACGGGTGAAGCTCCCTGGGCATCCGTGATGGCCGGACTGAGACATCCGGACTCACGCAGGGCCCTCAGAGCCTCCACGTCCCCTTCCCGAGCTGCCTGAATGGCCCTGTGGAACACCATACTGCACCTCAGCCAGCCTGCGACAAAAGTGGCAGGGGTCCTGGGCTGCACCCAATTATCCCTCTCTTTCCAAAATGATACCCGAGCTTGCTAACAGATGTCCATGGGAGAGACAGCTTCTGTGAGGGATGAAGGGTGTGGACAAGCACTGAGCCAGAAATGTAATGAGATCCCTCGTGAATATATACATCTGCTTCTGTCTCTTGAATTTCCCTCACCACCATATAACAAACCACTAAACTGTAAAAACTTTAGAAGTGGTTTAAAGGAACAGTTCAGCTAAAAATTTCTAAAATTACTGTCATCATTTACTCACCCTTAAGTTGAACACAGAGAAAGATATTTGGAAGAATGCTTGTGACCAAACAGTTCTTGGCCATTATTGACTACCATTAGAAGAACTGCTTTATAAATGTCTTTGTTCAGTTGAACACAAAAGAAGATACTTCGAAGAATGTAGAAAAGCAAACAGTTTTGGGGCACTTTTGACTACCATTGTAATTTCTCCTACTATGGTTGTCAATGGTGGCCAAGAACTGTTTGGTTACAAGCATTCTTCCAAAAATCTTTCTCTGTGTTCATCAGAACAATTAAATGTAGACAGATTTGGAACAACTCGATGGTAAATGGAAACAGAATTTTTATTTTTGGGTAAACCGTCTCTTTAAGGGAGCTGAAAATAACCAAATTTGAACAAAAAAAAGGAAGTCCAGGCTTGGGCAAGGTTGCGCATATTTCACATTTATTTCACACCTGACAAAGTGTTAAGTGTCCACAGACATTAGAAGACACAGGTCCAACACTCAAAGAACTTGAGCACTGAGTACACTACAGCCCATTTATTATGGTATAAAGTGGTTACAGCTGTGTGCTAGACCACAGGTTTATATACAGAGCAAATCAACAGAAATATAGTAGCAATTACAGTAGATATGCTTAGTTTATATTGAGATCCTCTGTAAATTTGGAATATCTGGATGGATGACAGGTGTCTATTCAAAGGGATGCTCGGGAAGAAACTCAAAAAATCCATAGTGAGAGATACTTTTAACTACAAACCCTATAAATGTCATTCGTCTGCAATATGTCTTGTTACATTGCATTGTTAACAGTGTGTCAAATGCGTGGGTTTGCCAACACTACATGCTTATAGTTGACTGTAATCCTTGATTTCCCTAAAATGATACAAAATGAATCCAACTTAACAATTTTTTATGTCATTGCTACTCTTGTACTGTATGGAGGTATACATTTGATACATTTCATCTGAAAGCGGAATAAATATGTACAGCATGCTATCATATACATAGCATTATTAAAGACAAAAATGAATGAAAAAACTTAATCGGGGCACTGAGAGGTTAATATAATGTAAAGACACTGTTACATCTATTTAATTGAACCTATTATTAAGGTATATTTATACTGCTGCTACTGGAGAAGGTAAAGACCAGAAATGCAAAGACGCAATGACTATAAGGTATGTTCAGATAACTCAGTATTGCTGCTACATTTGTGCTCTTTGGGTTGGCTGGCCCATGGCACAAAACATCACTTCTCTACACGACAGGATCTTGAAAATTGCAACATACAGCATGAGCACATACTAAATGGTTGGCTGACCAATAGCATGAGCTCAGATTATACAGCAGAATACTAAATTTATCAACATACTTTATAGTGTATAAAGTCTCTTTTTTAGTCTCTGGTGCAGTATTACCTCTGACTATCATTTGAATGTCCCGAATCGTTTGCTTTTCTAGGTATTCTCTCTCTTTATAGTCGCACAGCAAAATGGGGATAAAAAACTAAAAAAAAATCATGTATAGGTATGCTTATTCTAATAAATGCATCTCACAAAACGCAAATAAATAAGTGAGCAACCATTTAGCTGAGCTAAAGGACGTATCTGGTGAAGATGAAACGTAAAAATGTATAAACTTCTGGTTATATATTATAACACTGGATCTCTTTTAAGACATCTCATTGCCATCACATACCAAGAAAGAGATCCTGGCTTCAATACAGATATTCTATCATAACATTAAGGCCAGGATGACCTGAACATACTGTAGCAGCTACAAAAGAAGAACAAGGCAATAAAGATTCAGTACTCTCATAAACATGGACCTCCCACACAACTGTTTGTTAAAAATTGTGATCAAATCTAAGTATAATCTCCCTCATCTAAAGGTTAAAGGTGCTCTGACGTTCTTTGTATGAGTAACAGGAAATGTTTCTTCTTCTGTCCAATTTCTGTTATTCATCCATAAATATATAGGCTATAAATAAAAAAACATTAAAGCTCTTGTGCAAATTAACTAAACAAATCTGCTAAATAACCAAAGCTTGGTATTAAAAGTGCAAGGTGAAAAATTTAGTTAGGTAACACACTACAGTGACCTCTCAATAAATTAATTATGTTTATAAAACATACAATGCTTAATAAATAAGTAAACATAAGGTAATGTTAAAAAGACATTACAGATGAAAATAAAAAGACACAAAAGTCTGTATGATAAAAAGTTAGTACTTTTCCAATGTTGATTTCGGTTGATAACGGACAAATAGCAGGTTCAATTGAATTTTGGGAAATCGTCTAAAACGCAAAAGGTCACGTCAAAATAAGTTCTGCATCCCTTCAAAAAACACATTGACCGTGGCAAAAATGGAAAAAAAATACAAGAGCTGTCTACTGAAGCCCAGGTAAAAGCGCTTGACATCTACTCTGCAGAAGCACAGAAGAGCACAAAAAGAGCATTGTGTGGCATTTACAGATGAATGCTATAACACTTACGAGTGGGGTCATGTCTAAAATGTTGTTTTGCCATTCTAAAGCAATGTTGGGGGAGTGTTGAATATTTCAATATATTTCAATAATGTCAATTAACATTTGTAACTGACTAAACAGATCCTGACGTACACACATAAACACACTTTGTGAAGCCAGTCCCACAGTCTATAGTTGGCATGGAAAGACTCAAGGGGGAGTGCTAGGGTAGGCAGGCAGCTGAGATAAGGTGGGTATAGGACACTCATGATCACATGACCTAAGTACATCACAAGGGCCTGTTAGCTAACTGTTTATGTTTTAAGCTGGAGAGAAGAGGTTCACATCCTCATCTGTGATTTTCTTCTGGAAAGCTTAGACCTGTGGGGAGAGAAAATGAGATTGAAGTTAGGATTGATTAAATAACATGCCGGTATCACTGTCACCATGACCAAGAACCTCTGACCTAAAGCATTTAATAATAGATTTATGGTCAAATAAAACAAAAGATATATGGTCACACATAAATGGAACATAATGGAAAATAGAAGCAACAGACACACATTCAACAACTGAATTCATAAGGGCTAATTGCAAAAAGAGCTAATTCAGTTTGTTTATACAGTCAATATATAAGAAGAAAAGCATGCATCAATAGTAACAGGTTTAACCTAATTTCATTAAACTAATAATTGAATGCGTCTCATTTGTTACAGACCTGAATTAATTGATTGTATTTTACGGAGTGTATTTGTACCTGATGGTTCCTGCCAGCAGTGGGTTGAACGCATACAGCCAGTCATGCATCTCTTTTTCATTGCCGGCTTGGAGGAGAATGTTGCGGTGCTCGGTGCACACAGCAAATGTGTTAGGAGCCTAAAAACAAAACAGCACATGAGTAGATTGGACATAGGGATGCTATTTCATTTCATTATCCGAGTGTCATTTAAAGCAGTAAAATGTCTCTTACCCTCAGCAAGGTCTGCTGCTCTTCATTGTATTCGACCTGGGCAGAAGAGAGGTTAATGACGGCTCTCTCCACGGTGTCTCTCTCACTACGGTACAGGTACACATATGGTCGTCGCACCACAATGTAACGCTTCACCCAGCCGTTGGTATGAGTCTCCAGAAAATGTAGATAGCCTTTCTTTGATACAATGGGGCTATAAACAAAGAACATTTATATTACATCAAATATCCTACAGTGAAATGATACAAATTATCTATAATAAATTCAGTTTTAATTCACTACTAATTATAGGCTATCAATTTATTTATAACTATAAATATGCTAACATATACAGCATTGTATATTATAAATTATACAGTATGTGTTTATTTAAAGAGGTAACACTTTCCAATAAGGTTGCATTTGTTAATATTAGTCAATGCATTGGCTAACAGGAATTACCCAAGAACAAACTTCCACAGCATTTATTAATCTTAGTTCATGTTAATTCCAACATTTACTGATTCATTTTTCTATTACTATTATTTTTTTTATCAAAAGTTAGTTAGTTATGAGTGAACTAACAATTGATTAATATATTCTGAAAAACTACATTGCTCATTATTACTTCATGACAATTAATGTTAACAAATACAACTTTATTGTAAAGTGTAATCATTGTTTTCAACTCAAAATATTCGCAAAGTGACATTAAATGAAAACAAATTGTTGTGAATAGTAAGCACACTGTTTGAAAGTCTACTGTACCTGACGCGGATCTCCTGGAGGTTCGGGATAAACGTGCAGCTCCTGGGTTTTCTCTCTACAGGGCTGAAAGGGTCGAGGTCGGGGCTTGAGGCACCAGAGTTAGCCTCAGCGCCTCTGAGAAATGACAACAGAACACAAGTTTTGGTTAGATATTGAGAATTTTAGGTGTTCTGAGAAACCTGCACATCGACTGATACTCAAATATTGTTTTTCATTGAGATACACTAACCTGTAGTCTGTACTGCCAAAGTGACCATCCACCAGTGAAGGGCAGGTGGAGGAGGGGGTCAGAGTGCTCAGAGCTGAAGAAGAACTTTCTCTTAAAAATGAGGCTGACATCTCTGACAGCTAACACGCGCACAGGGAAGAAAAAGAGGAACATCACCAGATATTAAAGTTGAGAACATAAAATTCATTATAATCTAAAAAATAGTGTGCTTACCCTTAAAGCATCTACTACACTAATCATGCGGCTCTAGTCTAATGAATGAATGATAAAAGTGAACACAAGAATTTTAAATGAAGTCGAAATAAGACGCTGCTGAGTGAGAGCAGCGATGCAGGAGAAAGAGAGAGTAAAATATACAGCAGGCAAGAACAAATAAGAATGAGATGTTTCTAAGGGTCTGGATGGACACTAGGACAGTAAAGGCTCACCTTGCTTTCACTGAGACTGCTGCTCACCTGGCTATACTGCCTGTTGAACGTGTGCATGAGCAGTCGCACACACTGGAGAGAAAAGAAGGTGGGGGGAAAGTTAAGCGACATTCATTTGGAAAGTAGTAACTAGTAGTTTTGCGTGACTGTATATGTACAGTAGCAGCAGATGATATTTACCTTGGCAGCCAGCTCCCTCTGTCTCTCATTGGGACTGTCCAGACCCAGACTGACCACTGGGTTCATCATGGGGCTGGAGGCCTTAGGTGACTCCATCAGGTCTTTACCGTAAAACGGATCATGTCCCAGAAACAGAGATGCTTCTAGCTTCTCTCTCAGCAGAAGGTAATGCCTGGTCTTCTCCACCTGTGCACACATTACACTTATTTTACTTCACAGAAAACTATCAAATGAAATGAATAGATAGATAGAGCACATTCACTCAGGTCTTTACCTCCTGCAGTAGGCTGAGTTTTTCCAGCTCCCATTGGTGGTCCAGGATGAGGCTGTCGCTGCGGGGCCTCCAGCCCGCGAGGTTCTCCTCTCCACGCACGTACGCCACTGAGGTGTCCAGCACCCGTCTGCGTCTCCTTTGCATACCTATGTCAAACAGCAGGGTTTAAACATGCCAGATTATGCTGGTACCGAGATAAAGTAATGAATCTGAATGTGCATTTGGGGCTGCGCTAAGTCTTACCGGGACTTCCGACGTCCGCCAAATGGCAAAGGCTTAGTTCGTACACTCCGGTCACGCGGTTACTAAGGCAAAAATTTAACAAGTCATCTATACATCTTCAATACACGCTAACATCCCCAAAACAGCTGAGCAAATGCATGAAAATTATATATCCGTTTTTCATTCGGATATTGAATCTTGCTACTAAAGCTGACTATAACCCCAGGCCTGCGCACTCTGCTCACCTCTCAGAGGGCCTGAAGGCACCTGTGCTGAAGAGGTTGCGAATGGAGCGTGATGCAGGAAGCTTTGCATCTCTGGAGTAGAACACCATACAGAAGTCCTTGGTTATAACAGTGGGCTGGGTGCAGTTTTCCATCTAAAGATTACAGAAAAAATGTCCTAAAAACTAAACTTGGAACTGTATGGTGTGAATTTACAGACATTTGTGTTGATATAGCCTTTGATAAGACAAACAATGAAAATAATCACCTCAAGGTAAGCAGACAAAGTGATGTAAATTTTCTCTCCGTAGGGGGTGACACGGTTCAGCAGCAGAGAGTTGTGCATTGAGCTGTCCCACGCGGCCTCAAAGTGGTAAAATGTCCTGAGAAATAAACAGATTTAAGAATGATGTCGATGTTTAGACTTCATATACTTTAGAGATGTATTCTAAGTAGTCAGAAAGCTATGTATACTGAGCCTGAAAACGTACCTTTGGTCAATTCCCAATGACACCCTGACAGGAAACAAGAGATCCCCCATATCAGTGAATTAGAATTTGTTAGAGAACTGAGATATTAGTCTTGTTAAAACAAAACGTGAAACTGCCTGCTTATTGTTGTGATTACTACATAATATCATCCTACATAATGTAAAGAACATTATGTGAAAATATAATCTTGATATCTTTAATATTACTAAGAGAAAGACCATGTCAAAGGTTTAAATCATAGTGAAATTAATTAAATCCAAAATTAATTCAGATTCATATTTTATTGTATATTAATTGTATTAAATTAAATTAAAACTACTACCAGAAGTTAAGTTTGGGCCACATAATGTTTGTTAATGTCATTGCGCTGAAACCGTCTTTATGAAGGCAAACCCCAAGAATTTTATGTTTTCACTTGTTAAAGGAAAAAATATTACAATCAATATAATGTAGTTTTTTATTCTGATGTGCTGGAGGATGTATATATATATATGAACGTCTATAGCACCTGTCATCATAAGATGGCCGTATGTAGCCTGCTGACAGGATGTTGAGAGACAGGATGTTGGGATCTATGATCGTCTCGTCCGCCTCGGGTGTGTTACGGATGCGTCCTGAAACAGAAGAGAAGTGATGCTGAGTCATCTGAAACTCTGCTTGAACATTCACTTGTCCTCTAGTTCAGCAAGCTTTAAATGAGATGGATGCTGGATGTAAGCAAACACAGGAATATTTACGAACCTATGACCAGCTCTTTAACCTCCTTCCACTCAATGTCATTGCCAGTTTCATGGGCTATAGTGACTGTAATTCTCCTTTGGATCCCCTGTTGGAAACAAGTTACAAATCACAACCCTTGAGTTTAAATATGATCCAAAAACAATAATTTATTAAAATAAGTTAATGAACATGGTTGAAAGATTACTTTAAGAACGCTTACACATGCTATTGTTAGCAAATTAGTAGTACAGTATAGTACATTTAGTACAAATTGAGACTTTTGCTTTACTCAGTTCAGCTTCTATTACAAAAAGAGTTAACATTATATCATTTTAGTTGTATATCTATTAACTGAGTGTTAAGTGTTACTAGTGCAGTACATTCTGGGTTACCTGGTGCAACAGGAATGTACCATGACAGGGCATTCCACCCCTGTGATCAACAACAGCTGGGATGTAGCTGAGAATGTACACAAACAGGTACAAGGGTTACATTACTGTACATATAAATAGCCTGGCACACAAACAGGTTTCAATGAGTAACTTACCAAGAACTGATATACATTAGTCATGAATGTTTATGTGAAACTTACTCTCCATTTGCTTCCAGCTCGCATATCTCAAAAAAGGCCATAAGGTCGTATTTGGAGTGACAGGGGCCGGCGGTGGAGCGTGTCAGGGTGCTCAGTTTAGTGGCTGGCACTGGAGGGAGACACAGACAGAGCTCAGACACACACAAAGCAGAACTGAAACAAACTATACAAAGAAATGCAAGAGGCCTTACCTGGCTTCGACAAAGGCATAACTCTGGGAAACTGCCTTCTTGTTGGACGTAATGAACTACAAGTAGGTCAAAAGGTGGTTAAAAGGGTGACTTGCTATTTTTAAGAGTATTAAAATGTGCCAAGCCGTTCTTTACCTAAGTAAGTCCTTACACAGAGGAGGGAAGGGCTGTTTTTGGTAGTGCCCGAATACCTCAAAAACGATTGGCTGACTTTTGATGTACTCCACAAAAGACTTGGTGACCTCCACAGTTATCTAAGATATCAGCAAACATACAAATGAATCATTTACAAATTACTAGTAACACGTCGAACGCGGTTAGCCATGTTAAGTTTGTGCTTACATTTTGCACATGGTAGAATCCCAGAGGAGGCCCTCTGCCTGTGTTCTTTAAGGGTTCAGTGGAAAACGCCTCATCGTGCCTGTGAATAAAGCTGGAGGACGGCGGTTTAAATGTAATATTTACTGTATGTAAAACTGATACTTGAGAGAGAAATCTATAGATGAATGGAGCACATCGAGGAAACATCTACTCACTTGAACTGGCAGAAGATGTCTGCATACTCGGCTGAGATGCTGGAGGCCTGGAGAACTGTGACTCGAAAGGTGAAGTTGCTGCCAACCTTTAAGTGCTGTAAAGAGTTTTCCTGAGTCCCATCGAAAGGACAATCGAGACTGTCCTTCAGAGGACTGTCAGGAACATCAGGAGAGGCTGGAGGGAGCAGAATATAAATAGACATTTCATAAGCAAGTCACTTGCATCACCAGATAAAACTATGTTATATGGTTATTATATGGTTACATATAACATGCTGCATATTTTATCAATAAATGAATATAAAGCTATCCGTAATGTTTATTTAGTTGTCTCTAAGTTGTTACAGTACCTGCACATGTGTTGTTGTTGACCTCATCAGCAGTGAGCCCTATCTCTGAGTTTTGTCCTTCTCCTTCTACAATGCGCAGCTCCTCTTGAGATGTGCTTGCTTGAGACATCCCGCCACTGCATGACTCTGTCTGGAACTAAACAGAAGGTGAAACAGAAGTTAGTTTGTCTTACCTTCTACAAAACTATGCAATTTAGCCTACTGAAGCGTTTGGGACCATGTATGTAGAACAAACAGAACCAACCTTCTCAAACTGTTGATCCTCAAATGAGATCTTGGCGGTTCCTGATTGTCGCACACCTGAACCATAATCAGGAGCTTCTTCATCAGCTGTGATAAAGAGAAATCACATGAATGGAAAATCAGATTATTTTTAATATTTCATATGCATTTATTTTGTAAGCATTTAGTATATTACATGATGTATCTTTATCCAAAGCGCATTTAAATGTTCAGTATACATTTTATCAGTCAGTATGTGTGCTCTCTGGGATTCGAACCCATGATCTTCTGTGAAATGCTCCACCAGATGAGCAACAGGAACGTAATTCAGAAGGCTCATTTACAGTCAGTTGATCATCATCACAAAATGAACCCATCCAGGATGACACAAGACCCTTATGATTTCCAATCATCAGTGGTGCGCCCCAAATTGCATACTACAGAACTTTTCTATGCCATTTTGTAGTATAAATAGTGTAAGTAGTGTGTTCACATTTTAATTTCCAGCAAGGAAAAGGGCAATTCAAGCACCAAGATGATGCACTTATTTAATGGTAAAAAAGAAGTGTGGAACACTCAACACTTCATGAACTCAACGGTTTTAGTTTTGCTTACATAGTGGAAAGAGAAGGGGCTACCAGGAGCAAAGTTTAAGCCTGTGGACGTGATTATGCTTCAGTGTGACCGATGCCGTGACTGAGGTCATTTTGAGCAAAACATTGTATTGACACAAAACATAAGAAAGAGCCATATAGAGGATTTAAATGACATGAGGGTGAATAAATGACAAATTTTACATCTTTTGGCTTGTTAGAATTTAAGGTAATAGTGAGATGACTGACAGATAGATATATTTTTTGGTCTTGTGGTACCACTTTACTATTAAAAAATGTGATAATCGACATGACTGATACAGTATGTGATAAATAAATATGAATCTAAATGGAGTATATATATATATATATATATATATATATATATATATATATTTGTAATACTACTCAGAGTATTTTCTATTACTGAATACATCACTGAATTTTGAAAGGACATCCATAGCTTTACAAAGACGATCTTACCAGAGATGGCTTGAACTGCAACTCGGAGGAAGCCCTTGACCTCGCCCTTCTCGCTCACAATGGCCACACGGTGCACCAGTGGCACAGGATACAGCAGGTTACTCAGATACACAAACGCCCTATCGGAAATAAAGATGGTGGGGACAAAGGGAATTTAAGTCGGTTGACAAGGTAAAGGCATGCAGAAACAAGAGAAAATAAGGTTAACATTAATGGGGAAAGGAGCTGAAATGAGAAAAAAAGCCAGTGGTGAACCAACTCAGCCACACTGCCAGTAGACAAAACAACATCAGACACAAAAAAAGCAACCAAACAAGAAGCTGCTCCAGCGAAAGCCAAACGCGTGCCCTGCACGTCTGCGGTGAATGTGCTATTAAAGCCTGAATTCTCAAATATAATACAGAATGGCCTTGTTCTCTCTGTGGAGGTTGGTGAAGGGTTTCAAGATACATGCATACAGAGCAGAACTACACCACAACCTACTTTACAATTTAGAAACTTTTGATTGATTGCACAGTTTAGACTGACTAGGTTGTCAAACGTATTAACATAGATGGTTCGGGCACATTTAGCTGATGTTTCAGTAACTGGTTCAAGGATTTTCTGTCTATAAAACACATAAACACTGCTATACACCAAATATAATCACTTATGGTGACACACTGGTCTATATCTACAGTCACTTCAGATATGGCCTTTTCATCCCAATGTGTTTTACTGTCACCGCCTCGATGCTCAGAGAGGACTAAGCTCGACAGGCGGGATCAAGTGTGGCAGGAGGTGTGGCCAGAGGGGAGGAGCTTACGACAAGATTGGTGAGGCGCAAATACAGCATGCTCAGATAAACAAAATATTTGGTGAGAAAATAAACTCCAATTGGGCCAGATGCAAACTGGAAAGCAAAATATAGAAATGACATTAACATACATGGATTTTACCCCATCAACTTAAAAGGGAAATCAAAGTCAAAACACGTCACAAATCTTGTACTGAATGTTGCATGTGTATAAGAAAGTGTAGAGCCAATCCTAAACCCAGATACAAATTTGTAGCTCTGGCATGCCCGGTTGAGACTGCTGTAGTTGAAACCAGCTCTTTCATCTTGAGCTCTGTAGCATAGCATTCACAGAGGCAACTGAAATTTTGCTTACTGCGTTTCAGGAAAAACTGCTTTAGCTGTACTATCTTGACCTTTAGAATCATATAGTCATATTGATTTTATCTGGAATATTAATATCGCAATTGAAAAGTAGCAGTTGCGAGGTTTCTGCCAGGCAGCGACAATACCCAAACATAGGCTAAAACAACCCAGTGTAGGAAGTGAATTATGTCCGAAAATACAAATATAAAGCAAGTCAATATACAAGACTCATAGCGTCTCAGTGCGAAAGAGCTAGTTTCCTCTGACAGCATGCTCCTGAAACCTCACCAACCTGCCCACTAAACTGAACAGAGGCCAGCGGTCGTAAAAGGGGTCCTGGCCATCGCTGGCACCTGGGCAGTGTTCCCTCACACCTTCCTCCTCCTCTCTCCCAAGCTCTGAGCCCAGGTCCTCCATAAAGATCTCATCGTCCAGGTCTTCCAAATCCTCCTCCTCCTCCGCCTCGACTTTCCCATAATGCCGCTCATCGGCGAGCTCGGTTATGTCAGAGTCGGGATCAGAGAGGGTGGGGGAGAGGGTGGGGTCGCTCATGCGCTCGCTCATGCACGTGTTGAAAATGGGAGTGCTGGTGCAGCCGGAGACACGGGAACTGGGTTAGTACAACACTACACGCTCAAGCGTCCCGCACGCGTGCACACGCTCACTCACACACGCATGGCATTGTTGTATCTTAGCATAAAACCAGCCGTGAGCTTCCCGATTTGTGTTGAGCTTATAAACACGGTGAGACAAGTGTCCAGCAGGCTGAGCTTTAGTGTTTGGAGTGGAGTGTCTAAGGGGACATGGGGGAATAATGAAAAATCAATGCAAAACTGCTTAGTGAAATGTTCACTAAGATGGCTGCACATCGCTCACCATTCCACTCGAAAGTAAATAAAACCTCAATATAAGCACTATGCAAATCATAAGCAGTTACCAGCTACATGTACAGTACAGTATGTACAGTGGGAAAACCAGCACCCGCTCACCCAGCGTTTCATCGCACACCACACCACACAAGCTTGATGTATTGATTACTCACCGGCCAACCAGACGGAACCATGGGAAGCGGTCATAGAAGGGGTCACCACCAGACATCATGTGGTCACATTCCTCAACTGCAGTACTGGGCACCTCTGCTGCTCGGTCATACATTTCCCTCATCAAATCCAGTCTTTGTCTGCAGATGTGACATTAATGCATTGTCAAAAGAAAATTCTTAGCAATATTTATACACAATTCTCAAAGAATATAAAAGGGTTAAATATAAATGCTTCTCTTTGGCTTAAGAATCTTAGGTTTTTTTGAGAGTCAAGCAAAAATGGTGCATCGCTGTTAAAAACCTTGTGCAGCACTTTAGTAAGAGTGTATCAAGATGTCTACTGTGTAATAATGTTGTCAGTCAAATTCATGTTGTTTTTTCTTTTTTGGCTGATGTGTCAGATGTGTCACACTAACCATTGTGGCTCTTAAGGGATAGATCACCCTTTATGTACAACCTTCGTGATTTTCTTTCTTCTGCAGAACACAAAAGAAGATATTTTGAAGAATGTTGGTAACCGAACAATGGAGATACTTGTTGACTTGCTTTGGTTTTGTGTTCATACAATAGAAGTGAATGGGTACCGCCCATTGTTCGGTTACCAACATTCGTCAAAATATCTTCTTTTGTGTTCTGTGGAAGAAAGAAAGTCATACAGGTTTGAAATGACAAGAGGGTAAATGATGACAGAATTTTCATTTTTGGGTGAACCGTCACTTTAAGGCAAAATGTTAAATGGGTGCAAAACCGCCACCTATTACTTTACATCAATAATTATTGTCATTATTATCACGGTTATTGTCAATACCTATATATTGTGACACCTCTAGCTTAAATACACTTAAATAAGCCCAAAATATTGATGACTCATTCTGTCCAGTTTTTGTCCCATCACATGCTCTATTGTGCCCTCGTGGCTCACAGCTGTGATGTTAACCAAAGCACAAATCAAATATTCAGCATCAACTTCCCGTTTCAATAGAATACAAGCAGAAATAAAAAACTACAGTTTCAATAAAATTTGAAATAAAAAATAAACTACAATTTCAAAGCAATTTTATAAGATCTTTAATGTATAGAACACCTGCTAAACGAAACAGTTACTTATTTACAGAACACACATGACATGCACTTTCCAGTGGAGCCATAAAGAATCATGTGCTATACTACAGGGGCAGACCTTTGATGTCATGATGTATGTTTCCAGAACACCATTTATCCCACATCGGTTTGAAACTGCAACCTTTTCTGTTCATATTATGTACACATTTATGTATCAGATTGTACCTGAGTTTCTCTAGGGTCCAGTAGTGTGTGGCACCATTTTTCTGGTCCTGAACCTCTACCGCTACGATGGTGCGAGGGAACAGCCTTTTCTCCCTGTCTTTGGCTATGCTGGGAGGCAGGAGGTCAGGGGGCAGTGGAGAGTACAGTGTGTCTGTTAACAACACAAACTGAAACTGAACCTGTGGAGGAAAACACATGATATGAATTTTTTGTTAATTGTTTAAAGTATGGTTTAAACTTATCCATAAAGCAGGACTTTAATGATACAACGTACCTTTTTCTTTAGCTCTACGCTAATGGCATTAGCCTCCTTAAGGAAAATTGCATTTCCCCAGAGCAGGTCTCGGAGCGAGGTGAACTGGTAGAATCGCCATTTACGGAAAGCCCAGAGAGCCAGTTCTGTTTCTTGCTTTGTCCACGGCACTGCAGGACCAAAAATAATAACGCATTTTAACTTTTGATAAACACTTTTCACTGTGATTGACAACTTCAAAAAAACACATTAAATAATGTGTAAATGATGTTTGCTATATGGATCATTGTACATCTATGTGTCTAATACTGTGTAATGACCCACCTTCCTCTTCTGGTTCCTCTTCTTCCTCTGTGGTTTCTGGGTAATATCTGGAGTCAACCTGCCTCTGAAGAGCTTCCAGCTTACTCTCATAGTCCTAAAAAACAAAAGGTTTATTTTGATCTTTATTTAGTTTGCACTTCAAAAAGGCTGGTTGTTAAAAGGCTTACCAATCTCTGTTGTTCCAGAAGGTTGCTCGCCTCTTCTCTCTCCTTGCGGTACTGGTCCTCAAGCTCCTGTAATCTGGAAATGACATAACATAAATATTTAAATTAAATTTTGATTTACGATTTGAGTTGATTTGAGGAAATAACACTGCTGGATTTAATCTTTATGACAATGTGGATCTAACGTATGATATGGGCTTAAATTAAATGTGTGTGAGGCATTAATATTTATAATCGTTCTTATCACATTTTCTTTCTTCAATCTGACTTGAGTTCACCAACTTGCCATCTGTTGATCTGTGTGTCCAATTTCCCTCGTCTCCAGAATGTGCAAACGCGTGGCTCAGAGTTTGCTTACAGGTGTGCACATTCTTCCTCTAAGTTCGTTTTTAATAGATCACAACCTTTCCGTGAATGTGGCGTACGCACGTTTACGGCCCTTTTGTGCTAATGCGAAGTTTATAAATGAGACCCCTGGTCTTTGAGCCTAACCAGCTTGTCAATGCCAGGAGACCAACTAAAAAAATCTAGAACCGAAGCATTACCTCTGCTCCATCTCTTGCTTCATATCAATGCCTTGTTTATCCAGTAGTTCTCTCTGGGCAAAGGCCCAGTCCACCGGCTCCACAGGTGTGTCTGCACACGGGGTTCTTTCCCTCTCTTGTCGTGCTTGCTCTGGATCATTGAAACGGAACACGTGGCTCTTGCCCATGATGATACGATTACCTGAGATAAGCAACAGACCGGATTCAAACCTTTATAAAGAGTCCAAAAAGTGCTGTTTCAACTCTGCTCAGATGCAACTGGCTTTAAACTTAGAAAGCAAAGACACACCTGATCTGAGAACAGTAGGCTCTGTCACTTTCTTTCCATTAACATAAGTCTCAGCTCCTTCACAGGGCTCCAGGACCACGGTTCCCTCTCCTGACACATTTGTGCTACTTGTAAAGATACAGTGCTCATCTTGAATGAAGTGACCGCTCAGAACAATGTCCTGCCGACTGCTGGCATCCTCACGACCCACCCTAAAGAGAGGAATACAGGATTAGTGTCAGAGCAAAGTAGCCTTCTCACAAAGGCCCATACAAAACAAAACTAATAACAAAAATCTATATTCATATCCATAAATCCATCCAATACATTTCAGAATTCATACATTTCATTGTATATTATACATACTGTACAGTATGCACTACCTGAAGAAGAACTCAATTCTTTTTCTCAAAAAAAAAAGGTTTACATATAAAATATATATGAAAATATGTTATATAGGTAAATATATACAAATCTGACAGCATGACAAGGCACATGAAAACTGTGAGAATAGTCAAAGTAATCACATTAAAAATAATTTTACAACTTTTCCTAAATACATGTACAAATATTACTGTTGTATTGCTTAAAAGTGAATATGAACTTCTTTGCAGTATTTGAGGTCTGAAAAAATACAGAGCATCTTTAATATTATTTTTCTCCAGGTCTCACATACTGCAAATAAATGCAAATAGAAACAATATTTTTGTTTGAAATTTGGGAGAAAATTTGTTAATTGTTCACAGAATTAAACAAAAACTGAAAATGGTCTTTGAAATGCTCTTTTAATTTTTTCCACAGCTGTATGTAAATAAACAACATTCTTACTTGGTGATTCCATCTTTAATGTAGTACAACAAGCACTCAGACATCAGTGGATCTTCATTTAGATTGACCAAGTGAGGTGTCTGAAACATTCAAATCACAATGTGTTGGCTTAACCATTTGACCATATTGGCTTCCTTATAGTACAAACAGCACTAAAAGATCTTCCAACCTTCTTTGGAGAAAAGACTCCAACTGTTCCTCCATCTTCTCTCATCGCCACACCCATTTCAGCCAAAAGTGCTTCCCTAATGGCAAGAGAAGATAATAAACCACGCTTTCTTTGCAAAAGAAGTATTTAATACTTTAATAACTACAGAAAGATGTCAAGATAAAAGATCTCCCAGTGGTCTCCAACCTTTCCATCCTAATAGCCTCTGTGCGGCGAAGCTTCTCTTCCCAAGTTTCATTGAGTTCTGCAATTATCTTCTCAGTTTCCTAGTTGGACATTAGGTCAACGTTAAAACCATCAGCAATGGCCCTTATTAATTTATCAAACCATCCGATAATCCTCGCCCTCACCTTCAGCCTCTCAATGGTATCCTCACTTCCAGGGCTGAACATGATCCGGTCATGCAGGCTGCTGATGGAGCCAGCTCGGCTGGACAGGGCAGTGAGAGAAGGAGACGGGCTCATTCCTGTCATGGCATTGGTCACTGTGGAGAAATCACCCTTTTGACTGACAGCCTGGATGCTATTGATATTAGCCTTGTAATTGCACAAGTCTGGCCAAGAATTGGGAATAACAGGTTGGTGAGTCAAAGGAAAAAGTTGTGGTAAGAAAAAAAGGATAACCATGGAAACAAAGAAGATGGGTAAGAAAGAAGAACAGAAAGTGTCAAAAATAGGGCTCAACAGCTAATTAAAAATGTTACAAAGCTGCAGGGTGCAGGGCAGACAGCATAAATTTGAGGGCGCCAAACGCTTTCCAATGTGTTTTTATCTTGCAAGTGAATCAAGATACCAAACAATGAGTTAAAAAAAACTTCCTGCATGCCTCAAATTCATTGGAGTAGCTGAACCATGCTTGAAATAATGAGCATGGAGATGAACTGAGCACTCAATGTAGTTTTGATCAGCGACTGCACAGCATGAATGGCCAAGCCAGATAGAGATGACCACATGCCTCTGCTCCTTAGAGGTAAACCTCCGGAGCACCTCTGGACCATCAGAGCAGTACTGTTTTGAATAAATATATTGCCCCTAAGACTGATTAGTTTAAACAGATTAGTTGAAAAGCAAATAGACTTTGATGGTCCAGAGATTCTTGCTTTAGCTTTCGTAAGCTGTGAAGCTAGAGTGGCAAAATACACACATTTAAGGGCAGCTATCCCAGGACCTGGTGTCCGATATGCTGAGAGAAACAGACAGAAAAGACAAATGCTTTAGACGTGTTTTCAGAGCGGTGCATGGCGCTCAGGACCCTGACAGGAATGGTTTAGCAGAATGTTTGCATCAATTGTCCTGAAAATGTTGTATTGTGAAAGTGAATCTGTCAACACAAGAAGATTTGGTGCTCTTCCATCTGAAGAGTATCACTCACTCTCAATGATGTCTCCAAGACCCTGAGCATAAAGAAGATCTTTCAGACGAGCCACTTCTTCCTTCAGTTCACGCACCAGACGGTTGTTAGGATCTTCATTGATGACGGCATTGCAACGGATCTGCTTGGCACGGTCAGCGTACCTGTAGACAGCGAAAATACATCTAATGCCAGCAAACCAACTTAAAAGAATACTGTAGTTCAACCAAAAATGACTTTCTTTCTTCTACAGAACACAAAAGAAGATATTTTGAAGAACGTTGGTAACCGAACAATGGTGGTACTCATTTACTTTTATTGTATGGACACAAAACCAATGCAAGTCAATGGGTACCGCTGTTGTTCAGCTACCAACATTCTTCAAAATATCTTCTTTTTGTGTTCTGCAGGAGAAAGAAAGACACACAGGTTTGAAATGATAAGAGGGTGAATAAATAACAACCAAATGAGTTAAAGTGAACTCCTTTACCTGAGAGTACTGAGGGTTTCATCATAGTTTATATCAGCAGGGCTTAGAGCTGCTACCATTGCAGTGCGTGAATTACCTCCTGATAAAAAAACACAATTTGATCTTAAGAAACATGAATTTTTCAATGTTTTTGGACCTCAAACAATAAAATGTTGGAATTTGTTGTGATACAAGGTGCATAAAGCTTTATACCAAGGTTTTCCCTCAGCAGCCATGTCAGAACTGAATCTCTGTATGGAATAAAGCTCTCAACCTTCTTCTTCTTTTTGTTCTGTATGGAGATCAAAAGCAGTGTGTCATCACATCTCTATAATGCAACACTAGCAAAAAAAAAGATTGAACTGATACCCACCTTGTTTGGTACAGAGTCCTACAAAACAACAAAAGATTTTTTTTTATTGTTTTCTGCTTTTCAAATAAAATACTGGTACTGTAATTATTTTGGACAATATCTCAGAATTCTCACCATCTCAGCTAAAGCAGAGATAACTTTTCCCAGTGTTGTTAAGGATTTGTTGATATTAGCTCCTTCCTAAAAAAAGGAATGACACATTTTTTATGACGCATTCATGACAATGTAAACCGTTGGCAAAAAAACCCGACCCACCTTCAGTCTAGTGCCTTTAGCTCCAGTAGAATCAGCCCTCTCGCTTCCTGCCAAGTCGACGAGGCTGATTTTGCTGACCTGTTTTCAAAAGGAAATGTTGCGTCTCAAAACTGTAATGCGCTCTAATGCACATATTAGCAAATTCAGCCTCTGTCATGCTGCCAGCATCCATCAGAAATGAGTACAGTCACCTACTTTGTATTTTAGTAATGCGCATTCTCTCAAGTTGAAAAATAGTATGCATCACACCACACATGAATGTCTGATCAATGAATTTGATAAAGGGGATGCTGTACCTTTTCAGAGGTGTTGTCTGTCTCGCTGTCATGCCGTTTCTGTGTGAAGATGATGTTGAAAACTGCATGGGAACGACTGCTTGTTTCGTTCATGTTGGTGGCTGCCACAGTCCTGAAAACAGACAATACGGTGAGCAAAACACAGAAGTAATAGCTCTGAAGACTATATAAGACTATTTCCCTGTTTAGATGTTATATTTTGCTCACCTGGCTTTGTTTCCAGAGTCCATCAGGTCCTGGATGTCATTGTAAGAGGTTACGGCTAGTTTAGATAAGTCCTCCACATACGGTCCCATCAGCGGATGTTCTCGCACACGCAGGTTCCCTTTGTTCTTTGGGTTCAGCAGATCTCGCACACGCTCACAGTAGATCTCCATATAACTAACCTGAAAAATCCGGTCTTGACTATTTGCACTCCATAGTAAGAAAGATGCTATTTAAATGCAATAATAATGTGATGTTCTTACCTCAACTGAGTATGACATGCTATTATCATTATTGTCATTGAACTTGGTAAACAGATCCTCACATAGCTGTCAAAAATAGATTGAGCGTTAGGAATGTGTATGCTTTTTATTTATGCATTATAGACATTATCATAGTGCACTACCAATGGGATGATCCCCTCTTGGTCTTTCTCTTGCTTGCCCATCATGGTGTATGACTTTCCTGCTCCAGTTTGCCCATAGGCAAAGATACACACATTATATCCCTCAAAAGCATGCAGAAGCATTTCCTCCCCAATGTCTTTATACACTTGCTTCTGACATGCAAAGTTAATATCTTCTGGCTGTTTAAGATAAAGACACACAATAGAAATTGATGTTATTATGACTACAATTTATAGTAGAATAACAGTACTGAGTGGGACCAGCACCATGAAAGGAGACTTACAGTTGTATGTGACCAATAGGAATAGTCAAAGTTGAAGCTCTTGTTGTCCTTTGGCTGTTTTGGGTTTGTTATTGCTAGAAAACAAAGAAGAATCTATAATCCACAAAACAAACAGTTGTACTGGATTTTGTATAAAACCTGTGGTGTCACAAAACTGATTCTACAAGAAATTATGCAAATATAAAAGAAAATCTATACAAAATTGAGACTAAACAGTGGTTGCCACAAAGACCTTTTGAAATGACCGCAGTAAGTCAAAAAAAAGACATAACATGCCAATAGTCATGATAACGTCACCACATTTCTGCCCTGTTTATAATTTTAAGGCTATGTATGGCATACGTAGGCATCTCCCACTGGAAATGAGTGCATATCATGCATCTCTCTGGCTCCAGGAATGAGGTCATGAACAACTCCGCATCCTTTCACCAGCACAAAGCTGTTCAGTGTGTGTGTGTGTGTGACCTCACACTCTGCATCAGCTGACACTGTTTTCCCACTCACAGTGCAACGAGAACAGCAGGACAGTTTTTAGTTGTTGGAATTGCTCCAGAAATGTGGGCTGGAAATGCCACAGAATCCTTGTCCCGAACTAACCCTGTTTCTAAGCATGTATCTACCGAAAGTCGGTTTTGTTAATGAGAACCTAATAAATTAAAGCAGACCTTTACTGAAAACAAAGACGTGACATTTGAAAAATCTGTAAGCTTAGCCATGCACTAATTCTCTCTCTCTCTACAAGACAATATGTGCACACTGACAAGCAATTGTTACTATCAGAAATGATTTAAATGAGTACTCACTGGTAGTGTTGCCTGACATCTGAATAATACACTTGCTCTCTTTTCCAATCTCTCTGGAATTGAAGGGACGGACCCTCACAGCTACTTTTACAGAGGCACCTGCCATGATGTTTGAGTGTTGGTGCTTTGTACTACACAGGATCTGATGGGACGAAGCCCAGTCAGGAATCAGAGACCACCTGCAGAAAGAAATGTTACAGGAATCTCTTTTATTCATTCAATGCCCATTTTCCATTGTCAGGAAAAAACATCACTATCCTACAACCAGCATTCTTTTTCAAATACAAGATTACAAGCGTGTTTAATGCCTTTAGACTTTGTGTTAATTACTTAACAGATTTATGGGGATTTTCCTTAATTATCTCTTTCAGGCAATTGGACTGGCAAAGTTACACCATTGATAATCTAATTTAGTTAATGGAGCTTGCCGAGATCCAAAGCATCACTCAGAACTTTTATCACATTGAGTGGATTACTGTATGCATGGTATGACTACACCAACTTATAACTTATTTTGTGGGGGTGTGTCAAGTTAGCTGTAACAGATTAAGTTTTAGGATCCATATGGTTATTAATAGAACAGCAAAACAACGTAACCAGCATCCAAAAACAGAATCGAACAATTTAAAGGAAAGGCAGATAAAGCAAGCACACTGAAAAAAAGGTTAGTTAGAATTACATAACTTTTCTTGCAAATTAAGAATATTTTTTAAATGTTACGTAATTTTTTTTTTATTGTACATGATTAAATAGAATATTTCCAAAGGAACCTTTTTTTTCAGTTCAAATACAAAACACTACAAATTTTGACTGCAATAAAACCAGGTGGAAAATGGGTTAACATCTACTTTATTTAGAAACACTACTTTAGAAGTACTTTAGAAAGCTGGAATTTTAGTGTAACCTACATCACAGCAGAATAGGCTGTTGGGTGAATTGTTGTTGTCTGGTCTGATTGTTGGCATACATTTTAGCTGGAGCTCTCAAACCATGGATGTTTTCCACGTTTTTATTACAAATAAATCAATAATATAAATTTTAAGACATTTTAAGAATAAAGGAATTTAAAAAAATCTGTTAGAGAACACTGAGGGAAATGGGCACAAAATTGGCTGGTTAAGGCACTGTGGCTCTTTTATTGGGCCTACATGTAGCCTAAAAGAAACTTGCTGTTTAGAGCACAGATAAACAGCTTTGATAAACGTAATGTTTGCTATAGCAAAGATGTCCTGGAGCAACAGTGTCTTCTAGGAGGTAGCCAGCCATAATTTTGATGATGGACCATTTCAACACTCAACTGCTAGATCAACATCCTATCACTGATTCTGCGACGATATTGCTCTGTCACATGACTTCAGGCCCAGTCACGTGACATTTTGATGCGCTGCGTTTCTGCGAGCGTGCGCCGCATACAACTTTATAATTAAACTATATTTATAGGAAATACATGCTCTCTGTTAATGTGAAGTTAATAAATACTATTGTATAAAACGCCAAATATCTGATATCTTACGTAAAACATTTCAAACTGGATAATCTCCCATCTGAAAGCCTGCCGAGCAAAAACATGGAGTTGGATGTAGCCTACAGTAAATTCTTTAGTAGTTAAACGTCCATACAGTTCCCCTAAAAACACGAGGTAAACATTTTAGAATACTTACATTTAAAGTGACCAACTTTAATTTAATCTAAACTGTTCAATGAATGGAAATTGTATATTCTCTCTAAAAGATTCCCTCAATTATTTCAATAGATTATTGCAAATTGTAAAATAGGCTAAATATAATAAAACAATCTGCCTGTATTAGCTAGGCTATAGTGCATTATTTGGTCAACTTGAGTTCATCACTATTTTTTATCATCTGTCCAGAAAATGGATTTGTTCCATAAAAAACAAATACTAATATTTTTTACACAATACAGTTGTTTGTAAAGCAAATGTTGTTCCATGTAGTTTACACTGAAAATGGCTGCCGTGTCAGCATCCTCGGTCATGAATCAGCTGTGATGGACGGGCATTTGCGTCAGCTTCAGCCACCGAGCAAAACAAACGCAACGAAGCAATTTTAGCTAAAATTAGGCAAACCGTGGATGACAAGTAGCCGTCCCACAACAATGTTACATAAATATGTATTTCATCTCTTTATCTACCACTGCGTATGCAGCAGTGACCGCTATTTTGAACATCCACCGAACGACGCGACATACGAGAACGCTTCACGAACGGACACCGCAATATAATCGACACTTCTCGGCTTTGTTGATAACGCTTTGTAGTTTTCGCGTCGTTTAGATACGATGTTAAAGTGTGACGCGACTGTTACTATGGGAGTATTTCCTCAAGTCAGAGTACAATATATCATACCGCCTTCGTGATATTAAATGGGTATGGTCCACACTGTCAAGTGCGTATAGCCTACTGTATATTCTCCTATTAGAATCTTATAAAAACATAAAATATTATGTTACGGTGGGTTTGTGCATAGCCTACTAATCGACTCCGTAAATAAGAGTTTATTCAATCTGGGCGCTATTGAAAGTGAATGCTCCTGAATGAAGAATAAGGCCTAGATTTCATGGCCTCACCCTGCCAACACAAACAGGCGGATGCATCCTTATGCACTGTGACCGTAAATACTGTAAAGGAGATGAATAGCAACTACACATTGGTCTAAATGTGCCCTTATGCCCAAACATAATGGAAAACTGTCCTTTCTAATACTATAGCATATACAAAATTGTTACATTATAGGCTACTATTATAACAGTACAGGATTTTAAAAACAACAATTGTTTTCTTTAAAAACATCTGACTCGAGGGCAATTTTTGCCTACTGTTTTGTATTTCAACTGTTCATCTATTTCAGCCTTGGTGTGGCTTTGAGACAAGACAACAGTCGAATAGCGCACCAACCTTCTCTTTCTCAGACACGAAAACACTACAAAAACATAAATCATACAAGACTAAATGAAATTCCCACCTACCCGATTCCTTACAGCAATGTCCCGTTGAGATTGTGGACAGCAATGGGTTATTCCATCGAGCCTGCTTCTCGGATCCACCGTCTTCTTCCTCTCCAAGTCTTGTATTTTTCCTATAGGCTCCCAGCCTCTCCCTATCTCAGCAACATCAATGCAGGTGGAGCCCCCCCTGGCAAGACCGTCAGATTGAGAGAGTCTGGCTTTGCAGGGCCTGGTACGCAGTGGCGCGTCAGGAGGGGGAGAGCAAGCTACGTCGAGTCTATAAGGGTTAAATGAGGTGGGGATGAGTAGAGAGAGCAGCAGCAGAGTGTTTCTTTAGCCTAACACAAAATGGCTCTTGTGGTGGAGCCAAGGATGCTGATCAGCCGTGAGATGCTGATGACATCATCAGTGTGGGAGCGAGCGGCACTGATGCAGCACAGGGAGTGGGAGGGGTAGAGAGAGAGAGAGAGAGAGAGAGAGAGAGGAAGCAAAGGGGGGGAGGAAAGGGCAGGGATGAAATATCGGCGTGATAGGAAGCTGTTAAAAAACACAGTCATGGATTAGCTTGCATGTCTTCAAATGTAAACCATACACAAAGAGGTGGATTTCAGTTCTTAGCTCAGCCAGTAGGGTTTCTATCTCAGCATGCTTGACACGCATTTCTCTGAATGGATTCATTATGAAGGGCTGAGGCTTCCAGCTGTGCCTATGCAAAGAGATAAACAACACTGAAGCATTCGAAAAGACTATATCATATGACTTATATATTGTATATTCATATAAACTAGCTAAACAAAGCATTATAGAGTGGATCAGGGAAATTTGGGATGTGGATTGAAGGTTCTGCCTCACATATAGAATAATAGTATATTTGAAATGAAACATTTTGTTAAGCATGCAGACAGTAAGAGAAAAACAATTTAGATGTTTAAACTGTGTCTATTTGAAGATGTACAGTATAGTACACTCAGGTTCCACAAGAACGAAAACAATCTTGGTAGAATAGCCCCATCTGCTGGACAAACATCATTCTGACCACTAAAATGCTTCCATATCCAACTGGACGTCGATTACACAGCACTCGACAAACTCTTTCAAATTTGGTGAAGTCAAGGTCGATCATATCCACATCTGCCTCTCGATTAGTCAATAAGATGTTACATCAGGGTGTCTTTCACAGAATCTTGGCGAGAGTTGAGTTTCATCTGCCTCATATTTTGTCCCATCAGGTGCATCTGTCTGAAAAGTGGGTGTTGAGCCCCGCCACAGTGCAAAGGGCACACAAGGGTAAACACAGTGCTTACAGTTATTTACTGTGTAGACTAATTATTTACTGCTGGATGAGCGCTGGGGGCTGGTGCTCTGGTCAAAGTCTCTGCTCTGACATCAGCATCTCTTTTGGACAATCACTATGTTCTGATTAAGTACTTTTTGTACAGAGTAAGCATTTCGGGAACAGCGTGATCTAGGCATATCCATGACTTATTTTGGCAAAACGCAGTTACACTCTTAAATAAAAGTGCTTTAAGGTTCTTCACAGCGATGCCATAGAAGAACCATTTTTGGCTGCACAAAGAAACATATAGTCAACGGTTCTTTAAAGAACCATCTCTTTCTTTCCTTTTAATAATCTGAAGAACCTTTTTTGCCACTTTTGTGAAACAAAAAGGTTTTTCGGATGTTAAAGGCTCTTTATGGAATCATTTAGATGAAAAAGGTTCTTGTATGGCATCGTGAAGCATCTTTAATTTTAAGAGGGTAATAGAAATTGGTATAATATCATAAATGAGAATTCAGAAATGTCTGCATTCACAAAACATGCCAGTTAAGCCCCTTCCGTATTTATTACCTAGATGACTGTTTAAATATAGCAAAAAAGACCATTGTAAAGGCTCCTTATAAACAAAGGTTTTAAATCTTAAAAATATATAACGGTTCAAAAGTAACCTAAATAGCCCCACAGTATAGATATATTATTATAAACATTATAATTTGAGACATATTTTATGTGTAGGCCTACATTGACATGGCCCATTGATGTAATGCCACGTGCTGATCTGAGCATGTGAAGACCCAAGTTAAACATGTCAGTGTGTGTTCACATTGACCAATGGAGTCTACTGAGATGGGGACACTCCTCCTCAGAGCTAGTAAACAAGTAGGGAATGAATGAATCAATCACAAGCACTATGATGCATCAAAACAAACACAATATATTATTTTTAGGCAGTGTTGGACTTAAAGTGCTTATCTTAGCTGCTTTGTTGTCTGTAGGCCTACTTATTGACACGCTGTGTTGAAAATTCTAAATATGCAAATGTCACTGAAATCCTCAGGGCAGCTCAGCTAAAGTATGTGAAAAAGTTCAGATAAACACATGTCGTCGTATCTGTGCAAGTTCATTTCTGTTTGAGGATGGAGGAAATGGGTTTAAGTTATAGACGATTCAATCGTCTATAAAATGCACGAAAACACAAACAGATAAACACGCACGTCTTACATAATAATATAGGCTATTGAACATATTTTTCTTACCTATCACCACCCCTTTCCCTTATGATCTTTCTACCTCCGGACCGTTATACCATGTTTGGAAGATGAAGGGCGGGGGCAATTTTTGCCAAAGATATGACGCATGTTACTCTGTGTTCCAGGGGTCAAAGACCCGTTTGTTTAAAATGTTCGACAAACGGTAACTTTTGTATATTTTTGCAGTCCAGCTAACGAACTGCAGCGAGAAGAAAGATGATTCCCAGGTCAGTTTTATCAAGGTGCGCGCTCTTGGCACAGCAGGTTCCGTTGGAATGCGCGCTGTCCAGCAAACACTGCGTCCAGCGCGGAATGTCTTCCATCAGCATCCCTCCACCCGCCTGCATGCTCCGGCCGCTCGAAGCACCCTTTCGACACCTTTTTGGGCCAGGTCCCTCTAATGTGCCGCCTCGTATCTTAGCAGCAGGAGGAAGACCTATCATAGGTCACATGCACACAGAAATGTTTGGGGTAAATGTTTTTTACGCACTTTGTTTTACGCTAGACCTGCTAATTTTTGTGGAAACTGTTTCGAACTTAATTGTAACAGAAATGCACGCATTTTATTTTAGATTATGAATGACATCAAGAAAGGAATCCACTACGCCTTTCAGACAACTAATAACATGACGCTTGCTATGAGTGGTTCTGGTCACACTGCTATGGAGTGCGCAGTGTTCAACGTTGTGGAGCCCGGAGAGAATGTGCTTGTTGCTGTCAATGGAATCTGGGGAGAACGAGTGGGAGAAATTGCTGAACGGATGGGTTAGAATCTCTACATTTATAATAAGTCATGAATTTGATAATTGCCAGTGTACTGTTCTGTAGAAATGTATTCTTATATATTTTTTCTTCAACAGGTGCAAAGGTTCACACTTTGAAAAAAGCACCTGGAGGACATTTTACAAATGCAGAGATTGAACAGGTGCTTCAATGTGACGTTTATAAGTGACGTTCAGGCAAACTTATATTGCAAAAATGTATATGCTCACTGTCAACAATTGCAACACCAGGCAAAAAGCTGGACACATTGAATGTGTGTACATTAATGACTAACTAACATTTAATGGGGAAAAAAACAGCCAACACATGTTCAGCATATAAAAGAGCAGTTTAAAAAGCATCCTGGAAAACTCGGTTGAGCATGCAAAGATTTTAGCAGATATATATATTTTAATTAGTCTCATTTATTAATTTGTATTGTATGTTAACCACAAGAGCAATCCAATATTCATTATCTGTCATTCTACAGGCTCTGGCTAAACATAAGCCAGTTCTCTTTTTCCTCACACATGGTGAGTCTTCAGCTGGTCTGGTGCACCCAGTTGACGGTGTCGGTGAATTGTGTCACAAGTAAGAATATTCCACAGTTACTTTTTTTAGTCATTAAATCATTTATATTGTGAGTGGTTTTACTTTGTAACTAGGAAAAGGAAAAGTGGCTATTACTCTAGGGTGTGTATAGTATGATACATCTGTTGCCTGGGTTTTTCTGTACAGATACAACTGTTTGCTCTTAGTGGATTCAGTGGCATCACTGGGTGCTGCCCCACTTTTGATGGATCAACAAAGTGAGTGATGTACAGTAGATGACATGTTATATTTACCGAGCGCATAGATCCTGTGGCTTGTTACGGTTCTATATAATAAATCCTCTTTTTCTTTGTAGATATTGATATCTTGTATACTGGATCCCAAAAAGCCTTGAATGCTCCTCCTGGCACAGCACCTATTTCATTCAGTGAAAGAGCATGGTGAGAATTTGAGCACGAGTGTGTGTTTGTGCACATGATGTTGAACAATCCACTAATTACTTTGTTTCCTTTCAAATGTAGTCATAAGATGTTCAACAGGAAAACAAAGCCAGTGTCCTACCTGCTTGATATGACCCACTTGTCTAATTACTGGGGTAATGACGGCAAGCCAGACAGAATGTAAGTTTTACAAACGAAATGTTTCTCCTGTGAGGCTTGGTAGAACATCGAGTTAAGAACAAACTAATCCGTGTTTCAGATACCATCACACAGGGCCCGTGTCTGGATTCTTTGCCCTAAGGGAAAGTCTGGCCATCCTTGCTGAAACGGTAAAAAGCAGATACAGTGTTGATTTAAAGCAAACATTTACAGTCTACAACGTAATAGTAATTCACTCGTGAATGTTGGTTAACATTTTGTTCTGAAAATCTACTGCTTAACAGACTTTAGCACATTGTTACTAAGTTTTTATCTGCTGTGGTTTCTAAATGCAATCTTGTCTGCTCTTTTAAAACATTATTTTCAATGAATGGGTTGAATAGAGTTATTCAAGCTAAAATGTTTGTTTAAGGGCCTTGAGAACTCATGGAAACATCACAAAGAAGTTGCACAGTATCTTTGGAAGGGTTTAGAAGACCTGGGCTTAAAGCTGTTTATCAAAGACAGGGTAAAGTTGACTTCATGTGCTTCTTCAGGTTATAATTCTCAAAATGTGGAAAGTGGTTAATGCTGTTGTTTCTACAGGATTTAAGATTACCATCTGTTACCACTATTGCGATTCCTGATGGTTATAACTGGAAAGAAATGCTGGCTTACATCATGAAGCATCACCAGATAGAGTTTACAGGAGGTCTAGGGCCCTCTGTTGGCATGGTGAGACACACTTTATTTCTATAAACCGCATGCAATGCATTGAACTGTGTCTGAATGATCACCCACTGAACTGATTTCTAGGTGATGCGGATCGGCCTCATGGGATACAACTGTAACAAAGCCAATGCTGCGATGGCTCTTGCGGCTCTGGATGATGCTTTAAAGAACTGTCGAAAGACCAAAGCTTAAAAAGGGACTACCATGATATCATTCTACATTTCTCACAGTCAACTCCTTTCGTAAAATCCATCAAACGTGATTCTGATGTTCTACCACTGACTTAAACGTGATGTGTGTATATTTTACTATGTTAAAATATTTTCTCCTAAACCATCCTAATATGCGGAGTCCTTAGGAGTGTCCTGAAGTGTAAAAACTGTGACTCTGTGGTGCTAGCTGCTATCATCATGACATTGCTCTGTTTGTTTGAGCATTCCACCTAGCCAATGAGAAACAAAGTGTTTTTGCAACTCTGTCTGTTGCCAAGAGTAGCTTAGTGTTAAACATTTTACATTCAAGATCCCATATATGTAAAGGAAGAATTGTTATATATGATGTTTTCACTTAAATGTTGGTTGGTATAATAGAGTCCAAAATGAATTATATAAAATTATACATTTTACCACAAATCGTGTCTTCTTGTATCAAAAATGGGCAACGTAAAACAGGCACAAAACATATTCCTCAATGTACTTTAATATGTGTCAACAGGTTTCACAAGTACTTGAATGATCTTCATATAAACATTACTGATTAATACATCTTTTATATAAGGTTTTAGTTAGGTATTGTAGTTTAGTTACTCTGTAAACTAGATGTTCACACCATGTTTGACTTTCATCTCTATTTATTCTGGTTCATGAAAACAAAATCTACGAGCTATTATCTGACTAAAAGAAAATGATTTGTTTATGTGATATATCATTTTTATGGCTTTTTAAGGACTTTGAACAAAACAAACAACACTAAACTCAATGCCCCACATCAACAACAATTTACCATAACAACTAGGCCAATTTTCATGAACAGAAAACTCAGATTGGGGAAATTTCAAAACATGCTTTTTTCCAACTCTGCCACACTGCCAAAACCATTCTAAAACAAAATGATTTCTAAAACAAAATTAGACATCTTGGCAGTTTCAACACTCTCCACAAAAGTGCTTGTTCACTTTACCTGCTGGGAATGTAACATTTAGCTGAACCAGAAAGTACTGCTGGAATTCCTCCATCCACACAAATGTCATTTTAACTCTGCCTTCTGCATCCTCATAAAATAGCAGAAATTGTTCACCTTCGTAGTCCAAGTCAACAACTCTGTATTTACTGGGCTGGATCTTAACAGGAGAACTCACACACCAGAAGGGACTCTGAGCCTCATCCAGCACGGTCAGTGTCATCATACAGCAGCGCTAGGAGAAAACATAGAATATAAAAACTTCTTATTTCTCATCTGTACAGTATAACCAAAATACACCATACATCACCACATCTAAACAACAGTAAATAAATCTACATAAATCTTGTAAGTCTCTTTCACTGGTGTCATATTTGTAGTCTTCTGCCACACAATGACAAACAATTCAATATCATATATCAGTATCACACGGTAATAAAGGCATAGTTTCATTTACTTTGCCTAATGGGAGTTGCTCTTTATTCTTTATTTCAATGACCCACATTATTGGACACTTTCACTCATGGAATGAATAAATCATGGCCGACTGCATATGGCACATATTTTTTTAAATAGCATTGACAACCAAAAACGTAAGCTTTTTGCTTCATGTATACACTAGGTGTCAGCCTAAGTGCTTCTGCTTTTAAGTGGAAAAATAGCATCTAAGTAACATGGGAATGATAGTACCTCCACAGCTTCATGCAGTCCCTCTGTCTGCCATGGAAGACTGATCTTCCCCACAGGTATGTGTGCTGACACATCAGTAAAATCAATTGCACTTAACTGCCAGTAATCCCCTAAGGCTGTAGCTGATACCAAACAATAAACACCAAATATTATACTCCAAACTATATACTCCTATATAATACAATAGCAATTGATAATTGATTAAAAAGCTATTTATCAGTTTACGTATGTAAACATGATCAGAAATGAATGACTAATCTCAGGAACACCTTACCTCTGCTCATGAACAGAGGGGAAAAGCGGCAACACAAGATCCTCTGCACAGGATTGTGGAGTACAATATGCAGAGTGTATCCATGATAATCACAGTCTGGGTCAAAAGCACTGTCTTGAGTCGGTACGTAGGGACTATTAACATAGACATGTAAAGGGTTTGTGTGGAAGCAACTTTAGCAACAAAACAGATGACAGAAATGCCCATGAAGAGCTATGTACCAAAATCGTGAGCCAAGGAGACTTTTTTCAATCAGTTTGTGGAAGTGCAGAGTGGCCATGATAAAAGCTATTTTCCAATTGCCCTGAAAATGCATTGAAAACACAAGATTTGTTTAGAACACCAAATATAAAAAGAAAAAAAAAAAGGAAGGAAACCGCAAAATAATCAAAACCCATAACAATTATTCTATACAAAACAATTTTCAGCTTACCCGCCAGAACCCAACAACGATTCCATCACTAAACTGCAGCAACTTCACGTGCCTGTCAGCACCGAGGAACGACCACTGTACTGCGTTCAACAGCGTTTTGTAAATCAGAGATCGCCACCTTGGCCTACACGCATGAGAAGTTGGTCAGGTAAGTATTCGCTTTATACTTAACATTTCTCAGTCATGTTTTTTACCTTTCTCCTGGTGCCTGCACTGCTGGGAGCATTATCCCATGAAGCTGTAGACTGTCGACATGGTAGATGTGCGGCCAGCTCCCGTGGCTCCAGCACACCGTAACAGATGAGTCTTCAAAGAATGTGCGTGTCTGCTCGTGGACACATTCACGGCCATTCTTTTGTGTTAGTGTAATCTCCCACTGTATGTGTAACCTCCTGTCAGACACCACTTGTTACCTTTTCTATATATAAGCATCATGTTCAATGTTTAAGCAAATGGAGATGTCTAACCTGAGAACTTGCTCCGTTAGAGCAGGCATCCCTGTGTGCGGGTTCATGTGTCTCAGCTCGCTTTTCCACTTAGTGTCCCGGTAGCCGGCCATTTCCTTGAGGAGCAGTTTCTTCCAGTAGCCCACAGGTCTCTCCTGCACACCTGGGGTGCTCACAGCTTGTGTCTCCACACACACTCGAGGCCTCCACTTTTTCTTCTCAATCTCACAAGCATACAACACACACCACAGAGCACTGGAGATACACAGAGAGGTCACTACAATGGACAGCTATTTAAAAACCATTTCTTGTATATGCAGAAGTTGCACATTAACCATTACTGGGGATACTTTATCCACTATTTGAATAATGGGTGTAAAAAGTTTTCCTAAAATCAATACAAATGCACAAGGAAAAAATTCTGTCTGAGGCTATAATAAATCGCTGATCCCCATTCACTTCTTTTGTATGGACACATAACCAATGCAAGTACCGCCGTTGTTTGGTGCTACAGGAAATGACAAGAGGTGAGTAAATGATGACAGAAAATTATTTTTTTGGGTGATTCATTAAAGGGATAACTTATGCATGGGGCAATATTGTTATTATGCCACATACTCACTTGTTATTAGCCAGATCATGAAACCTTTTGTTGACAAAGCTGATGTTGAAGAGAGAAGAAGCATCCAGAAAGGCAAAAATCTTCAGGAGGACCTCAGTGGGTAACCTAAACTTGGACAGACAAATAATATATTGTGTATTTTTATAATTTTCTGTTTTTTAAATCTCTGTTTGATATGAAATGTATTTAAGATGCTTCTTCAATGCAAAATTGTGAAATAGAAATGCATTTCGATACAATTACTAAATAATGTTGATGCTACTGTAGTCTTTCTTCATACACATACATAGTCAAATATTAAGCATGCAATACAATAAACGAATCAAAAAATTAAGGATACACTAAAATAAAAAATGTAAAACAACATGCCTGTCCAAGTAATTTTCATGACTGCACTGAGACGGTTCAGGGGCATCTTGAGTTTTGCATGGTTCCGAAGGGTGAAGCACAGAGGTGTCTGTCCGCCTTTGCCAAACAGGAAATTATCAAAAGTTACTTACATAAAAATGAAAATAGTTGAAATCGATTTGAACAAATGAATGGTCAAATATAAGCAGCGTTTTGAGAATACTTCGACTACCTTCTCGCACCCTCAATCCGCGTCATTTGCTTTACTTTAGTGTCTTTGCACGAAGTTTGTTCAACTCTATCGATGCCTTGCTGTAAACTCAGGAAAAACTGACCGACGCAAGAAGCCATTATAGCTTTAGTATTAGAGTTCACTTTCTCCACTTATAAATCTGAAAGACCCCATAGACTCAACAATGTGACACTTATGTCGCAAATTAATTACCACCTGCCTGGTCTAAAATGCAATAAAAGTCAATTTTTTAAGGGGGGGAATCAGTTTTCATCGTAATAGTAAGCAGCATTAGCTAATTTATATTAGATTTGTATGACTTTCTGATTTTTTTAATGTATGTGTTTTCTCAAACCTTCAGAGATTCGCTAATTGTTAGGGCTCTTAACTACACTTCCCAGAATGCTTAGTGTCTGATCAGGAAGTAAACGCGTAATGTTGTTCAGCTGCAGCGATATCCTAAATAAATTTACTATCGGTTATTAAAACCGCTGAAAATCAAGCGCAATGTCATGCCCATTCAATCAATCTGGTAGGATATTATTTATTTTCCGAACGCTTTTCTTTACCTTTTATGTTTGTCTGTCGTCTTTGATTTTTAGTAGGTCATTACCATGAAAATGAAACAAACATTTTGAAGCGACCAGTGACTACGGCAGCACCAAAGTGCCTGCGAACTATTACATACGTGTCTTGTTGAAGTAGGCACACTTCTGCCTCATTTAACCCGTTGTTGGTGTGTCCGCAGCGGAGCTGAATCCCGCGGTGTTGCCGCTGGACTGGCTCCTGGGTACCTGGCAGTCTGATAAGCCTGGAGAAGGCTCTTTTCCCTCCATCTCATCCTTTCGTTACACAGAGACTCTACATTTCTCACACGTGGGACAGCCCATAATTAATTTTATGTAAGTAACAAAAAGTAATACATACAAACTCTATTGTCATTTTATTAAAAAAAGTGGCAAATACCAACATCATTTCTATCCAGACATAGTGATGCACCACTTTGGCGGGTGCTGACAAAAATGAAGTGCATTCATTTCCCAACCTGCAGAAAATGTTTAAAGATGGTTTTGTTTTATTACAGGTTTAACGCATTCCACGCTGAGAGCAAAAAGCCACTTCACAGAGAGTGTGGCTTTATAAGGCTTCAGCCAGGCACCAACAGAGTGGCCTTCATCATTGCACAAAACTCAGGTATCTGATTAAGAAATACTTTTCTGATAGGTTTAAAATACACCGCAAATACATTAAAACCAGCCGTTTATCCCTCCAGGTCTTGTGGAGATTGAGGAGGGTGAACTCACTGGACAGCAGCTGACTCTGCACAGTACTGCTTTGGCTAGAACATCTTTTGCCAAAGAGCCTTATGTTAAGCAGGTCTAAAAAAAACTGGTTAACATGCACCTTGTCAGCTTTATTTAACGATAAATGCTAGCACCTTTGTAAAAAAAAAGTGTCTTGAAATGAATATATGATAATAAATCAGTCTAAAAGAGGACAATACACTAATACGTTATACTTTTGATCAGATTTCCAGGCACATCCAGCTGAAGCCAGATGGAAGGCTGGAACAGACCGTTTCTATGGCACTGGAAGGACAGCCTCTGACACAGCATTTGCACATCACCTACCGCAGGACTAATTGATAGAATGAACTGAAGTGTGGGTTAAAGCTGTGTTTCCGAAAGCAATCACATGATGTAAATCTCACATGATATATAATATTTATGGTGGATAAATATATCAACTTGCAGGTGATGGTGATGCTATAGGTACCATGTGACTAGTAATGTTTTCTGATTATGTTTATCAGGGGGTTCTTTTGATATAATACAGAGCAAACTGATTATAACTTATGTACATGGTGGATTAAGGTAATGTGTTGATAAAAAATAAATACCACTGACAAATATACCTTGTGCATCTTTACCCTCTTCGAGTGATTTACAAATATGGTTAAAATCTTTATTTTAAGTAGTACAAAGTGGGTGACAACTCTGTGTTATACACCACAGAAACTGTATAATACCTCAAAGTGCAAAGTGACACTCCAAACATCATTTTTGTAAAAATAAAAATCTTGACAGTTGCTTGTCAAACAGAGTCCAACATTAAAACATTTCACTTGTTGACAGTCATTCAGTATAAAAGTCAGTCAGAACACATCCATATAATGCATCATCAGCAAAAAAAGAGCTCCATTACCTCCAACCTTATGTCTGTGTCTTTTTAGAAATTTTTATCCACCCCTCAAACAGCATGTCAGGTCATAGTATTTGTTTCAGTCAAGGCATAGTCTCTACTCAAAGGATAAAGGGAAAAATAAATTAAGGTGCAATTAAACCTGTGTATGACTTGTGCAAAGGGACTGTTTGCTCCTCAGGACACACAACAGGAGGATTTCAGCACTCAGTCATGAGGATGATTTCATGCACAAAGCTACTTTGTCAGGTAGATGTACATGGTCTTTAAGAATTGCCTCCATGTTAAAACAGCCTCCAATAACCAATGAGTGCGAGCACTGGAGTCCATGTTCACCACACATTTTGAAATGTCTCCCTGGAAAGAGAGATAGAACAGATGTTTTGCCCTCATAAATGTCTTCAAGTCAATAGTACTTAATCTCCAAGTTTGGCCTCTAGAGGTCAGAATCACTCTTGGTTCACTCACCCATCCTCCTTTCTTTCTGAGCCATGGAACCAGACTCCTTCGCACAAACTCTCCCAGACTGTCCACTATGGTGTGCACCATGACTGGATGGCCCTGCCGCATACAGTCTACTGCCAGGCCAGCAGCTACGGCATAGATGGCCACCACTTTGCCCCATGTGATCCCTTTGAAGTAAAAGCAATTATGGGAGCAAATCTGGAACGCTTCAGAGCCATTAAGCAAATTAAACATATGTTCTTGCAATAATGATAAAAGCTTTTTAACTGTGACAAGGTTAAACAATTAGTGATAACAGCCAACTAAAGAGAACTTTTTAACACGTGAATTCTGCATTGCAACCAAATTTGAAATAAAAACTTTAGCCTACTGAATCTGATTATAACCAATTTATGATACTCTAGTCTATACTGTTTTTTTTAAATAATGTAAAACTATTCAAAAGAATTCAAACCTATTAAAAGCTATTCTCTAGTCTAAAATATCTATATTCATTTATGGTTTTATCTCAAATTAGTTTGTTTCACTTCAAATTTGTGGTTAAACTATAGCATTAACAATAGTTTGAAAACCTTCAGTTTTTGTACACTTGTAAAAACAAAAGGCCTTTTACTATGAAAAACATTTCAGAGAATAAAAAGGGCATGAGTCTTCCAATCCACATCTGAGACTGTGGGACACAATTTGGATGAGTTTTCTTAAAAATCTTCATCTTTTCCATGGAAATAATGTAAAGAGTAGGGTAACACTATCAAATCTCATCTAAATCGTGTCAATCTTCAACAATAATGAGCCAAGCAACCGGAACGATGCCAACAGCTTCATTCCCTTATCTTCAACAGTCATTTAAGGTAATTCTTCACAGGTCTATCCTTGTCTGCTTACTACAGAGGATGGAAAGGTTCATCAGGCAGTGGAATGATGTTGCCATGGTTATGGGCTCCAATACAACCACCATGTACATCCAGAAGATCAAGATAAAATGTGACCAAATATGTACAAAGTGGAGAATGTGGGCATGTCCTTTTTAGGGTATTTATCCCATTTTCTGTAGGAAAATGATCACTGTAAATAGCTTTTGTCACTAGTCCATGACAGAAGCTGACCATCAATGTCACCTTGTCAAATGCACTGCTGAAATTCCAGCTTCTTATGGCTATTTTAATCGTGCTCAGAGTCAGACTACCCGCATCTTCATTACATAAAAAATCCCACAGTCTCAACATTCAGTCCTTTTATAGTAGTTAGGATGCCCTGCAGTATTTTTGGCCATAGTGTGCTTCTTTAGTCTTTTTGTCCCAGCCTTAGTAATGGTCATAATTGATAAATGCAGGGACATCCTTGAACAGATCCCCAAAACCTATGATAAAGTTTTGATAAATGAGGGCATAGTCTCACACCCTCAGAAACACAGCATAAGCAAGCAACACCTGTTCCACATTTTTCCAGCTCACTTACCCATGGATATGATCTCTGTTGCTACAGAGAGAAATGCGTCTGACACCACAGCCTCCACTGCCACACTAATGTTCAGCTGCTTTGCAATATTACGGTATACATACGGCCGCATGCACTCCAGCTCATCACCTGGTTAACATAAAACAAACCCATAAAGCTGTTTAAATAAACACCACGTGATGAAACTGAGGAAACCAACGAAGAACCAACTAAAAACAGACCCAAACAATTGATAAGTCAAGTGTCTCACACCTGGATCTTACCCAATTTAAGAAGCACCATAGATACATTTACAAGAGCTCCGTGTGGTTCGGGAAGATCGGGCTCTAGTTTGGACCAGCTGAGTCCTTCTCTTATTATTCTCGAGTAAATAAAGTCTCTACAAAGCTCCCTTGACTGCAGGACGAGATCTCTTTCCGTGGCAGTGCGCTCAAAGACGTCCATCACTTCCGCGGCGAACATCGAACGCCGAAACATGTTTAAGTCCCGCATGGTCGCCACGATCAGACACAACACTACCGCAACTTCACTTTATCATCTACTAACGATGCCAAGCGCGGTTTGTTCTGATGGTTTTCAGATTGCTCTGAATTATTGCGTTTATGTTACACAGGTTCATTCGGACGTAAAGAGCCAATCAGGGAAATCATCGCCGGTTGATCATCCCAAAGTCTCCCGCGAGCCAATTGATTTTCAATAATCGATCTTCATGTTCCGCAGTTTTCAGGAAAATGGACCGTAGAAATGGACGGTCATTACGTCGTTCTGTGTGCTCGTTTTGGCGTTGTTCACCTGCGTCCAAATCGGACTCTTGGAAGTGATTTTTTTCTCTACCTGGAAAGCTTAGAGAACCACTCCCCGCGAACGGCTTAAGTCCAAATATAAACATTGCCTTTACTGGCTGAGCTAATAATTTGTTGTGTTTAGTCTATGGCAGTATATTTATTATAAAAATAAATGAAAGCAAAACGACTAAATCAGGTTAATTTTGATCATATGGGCTAATATAGGATAAGTGCATCAAAAACACACATTAAGAGAGGAAATTTTGAAAAGATATGCGAATGCATCCATACAAAGTATTTTTATAATTCTTAAAGGAATAATTCATTCATGGAATAAAGGAAAATAAAGGAAAAAATCATTCATGCCTTTTAATGGTTTACGAGGTTAGTTATTGTTTATGTTTAGCGAAGTAATCCTCTCTCTCATTAGAAACCAACACAACAGTTTAAAGGCAGTGTTTGACTCACCTTATATCACTTCTCTGGGACACCGCATTCATTCACAGTACCTGTACCTTTAATTTCGGAATAATCCCCCCTCCCTGCATGAGTAATTCAATTAAAAACGTCTGCTGAAAATGGTAGTTTTAATTTTCACATAGTAGCATTTCTGAGAACTTGGCAAACGGGTTTTAAACTGATAACAGTTTTATGTTGGACTTTTATTGCACAGTGCACACCTTATTTGTTGAACGAAATGTTCTATTTACAGGTTTTACAGTATCGGGGTCTCTGAGACGAAGTTTTATACAAACAGAACATGAGCGTAAAAGTGAGAATTACCTAATAACTGTAAACGACCAATACCAAGTGGAACTACAACTTCCACAGTTCCCCGCTGCCTGACTCACTAGCTGCGCATGCGCGATTGAACATATTATTTTGTTCTCCCGCAAGCAATAAATGAAGAGGCGCCCGAACGTGTGTTGATCAATATTAAATATTTACACGCCGAAACAAATTTGCTCACACACCAGTGGTTTTATACATGGAGTCACACGACACCTAGCTATCATTCTCGCCAGGCTGCGGGGTCCGCCATCGGGGGATAGGAGGCCGAGAAAACGGCAGACTAGCAGGACATGCAGAGGTGTTTTTGTATGTAAAAGCTAGCTGGCTAAGCAGGGCATCGGAGGAGCCAAACGTTCAGGAGTTTTCCAGGACCCCACCTTTTGCAGAAAGGGCTACATCTGCTCTCAACCACACCGAGCAGACGTCAGGATGGCGCACCTCCGCGACATGCAGAACCAGGTAATTCTGCAACCCAGACGACTTTATTCATTCTGGATTCATGAGTATTCATTTCATTGTTATTAAAAGGACACTACGGTTTAGTGCTAGCCCAATATATGGTTTCTTTATTAGTAGTAAATAATGATCACAAAGCCAGACACCTTGTTGTTTTAATGTACTGTAAATCCAAGAAGATCTCTGCAACTTCCTTTCTTATTGTATTTCATATCACATCTGTTGTTTTACTTTGCATTGTAAGCAAGGTTAAAATATTGTCCTAGCATGCATGAAAAAACTTCCCACTGAATTTGATTTAGTCTGTGGATTCACAGTAAATTGTCATTAATGTTTATAGCTACACTATGAGTATGTCTTGTACATCGTAACTATACTGTCTTTTATCAGAATTCACGCCTGGATCCGGAGGAGTATTTCACAAAGCAGGAACGCATTGGGAAGGGTTCTTTTGGTGAGGTCTACAAGGGCATCAACAATCGCACCAAAGAGGTGGTGGCCATCAAGATCATTGACCTGGAGGAGGCAGAAGATGAGATTGAAGACATTCAGCAGGAAATCACAGTTCTCAGCCAGTGTGACAGTCCATATGTCACCAAGTACTATGGCTCATATCTGAAGGTGAACTCTTGTGTTGTTTTGAGATACCATACTAATAGCATTTTCACACCAATGCAGCATTTTTGAGATGCATATTTGTTAAAAAGTGCCCATTTGCGCAAAACTGAATATATTTGACATGGTATACTTCTAGTACTTTCTAAATAATTTTAAACAGTATTTTCTAGCCTAATTCTTTCATCATTACCTATTATGCATGCATGCTGCTGCTGCTTTTGTGACAACATACTGACATATCTGCAAGATACTAGAACTGTATTTCTTACAAATTCACTTAAAACTGCATAGATACACCCACTTTACATGTATAGTTATCATAAAGTTTATTAATGCTATTTTTATATAACTCTAAATACAAAAATGTCATGTGGTGCTTAGAAATAGTGTGGATGCTATTTATGTCACTGTCTATAGGGAACTAAACTGTGGATTATCATGGAGTATTTAGGAGGCGGCTCTGCTTTAGATTTAGTAAGTAAAACGACAATGGCTATTCGTTTGTAGGAATCATTTCATATGTATTTATAGTGAGAGATTCAATTCTTCTTTCACACTTCTCAGCTGAAACCAGGGCCCCTCGAGGAGACGTACATTGCCACTATACTGAGAGAGATTCTGAAGGGACTGGAATACTTGCATTCAGAGAGGAAGATTCACCGCGATATCAAAGGTGTGATAACATACACGCCTGCCCACTCAGCTTGGAACGTGTTCACGTTTAATCATTTTTAATCAGACAAGCACTGCGGTTATGATTCATGTTCGTGTCTTTCGGCAGCTGCCAACGTGCTGCTGTCCGAGCAGGGGGATGTGAAGCTGGCCGATTTTGGTGTGGCAGGGCAGCTGACAGACACCCAGATCAAGAGAAACACTTTTGTGGGAACTCCATTCTGGATGGCTCCAGAAGTCATCAAACAGTCTGCCTATGACTTTAAGGTGTGGAAATTCTGCCGAACTGGACTTTCCTTAAAATGCAAGGGAACGATCTGGTCATTTGGGAGATCTATGCACTGTCAGAATATGAATGTGCAAATGTGCCCGCAGAGCTGTGAAAACACACGTTCAGCACTCTGGAAGGAATGCTAGGGGTGGTAAAATGGTTCCCGAGCTCTTAGCTTTTAAAGTGGTGCACTGCTTAGGAAATGCTTAGATATTTACTGGAAAGCAGAACAAAATACAGAATCTTTTCTTTGCATTTTTGCTGCAGGCGGACATTTGGTCCTTGGGAATTACAGCAATCGAACTGGCAAAAGGGGAGCCCCCGAACTCTGACCTGCACCCGATGCGAGTGTTGTTTCTTATACCCAAGAATCCTCCCCCTACCCTGGAGGGCTCCTATAGCAAACCCTTCAAAGAGTTTGTCGAGGCCTGCCTCAATAAAGACCCTCGCTTTGTGAGTATTTGAATCGAATCTGAAAGCTTTTTTAGTTCAAAAATGCAAATGATTTCTCCTGCACAAATACATTCAGTCAGACGTCTTTTGTCAGGTAAGTAAAAGCATTGATCATATTGACCGTGACCTCACTCTTGCGGTTACGTGCAGCGGCCCACCGCCAAGGAGTTACTGAAGCACAAATTCATCACGCGCTACACCAAGAAAACGTCCTATCTGACAGAGCTTATTGACCGATACCGCCGCTGGAAATCTGAAGGCCATGGCGACGAGTCCAGCTCGGATGATTCTGACATGTATGTCATCCATCCATCATGATGTACAAATAATCAATAACTCTTGGACTGTAATTGCCATCATGATATATTATTCATTTCTGTCTTCTCATCACTTTGAGCACTGGGCTTTTAATTGGTGAATTGATACTGGTGATTTATAGCTTCAGAATACAGCATGTTCCTCCCATTGAACCTAACAGGGATGGAGATAGTGATGACAGAGACCAGTGTCCTGTGTGGACGTTCCCTACAGTCCGGCCCAGCTCCATGAACAAGCTCCAGAAGGGCTACACGAACACAGAGGTCAGTAACTATATGGTTTTTATAAAAATGAGAACTTTTTATTTTATTTTTATTTACTTGCTGTAATGTTCTTGCAAACCTATTAGTAAACGGGCAGTTCCATGCAAATGTGAACCTTACCATGACATTTACATTTACATTTATGCATTTGGCAGACGACTTACATTACATTGTACTATACATTTGTACATTTTGTAATGAAACAAAAAGTTTTACTGTACTGAGATGTCAACATTTGGTGCTTTAGATACCCATGTGAGGCTTCACATTTTTTAAAGCATATTTTTTATTTTTAGTTCATGATTTTCCATAGTCAGGTAAGTGCCATTTTCACATCCATAACAGTCCATATTATTCATAATTGTACACATGAAAATTAAAATCAAATTAATTCATGTTCTATGAAGAGGTGTCCCTTCTACATTTGTTGGGTATTCTGTTTGTTCATTTTAATTCACAGAAATCTTACAAAGTATGTCGTCTCTCAAAAACCGTGTCCTTTTTTGTCACCTCCATAACACGTTTATTTCCCTTTTTTAAAATAAAAAAATTGTGTATAGACTGATATGTTTCTGATGTTAAGTAAAATATAAACAGATGGTTCAAAATATTGGTAACAAATGCATTGTTTGAGCGTTCATTTGTCACATCCTTAACGCAAAATGTCACATCCATAACGCTGGAATTGCCCACATGCGTTTAGGGTGAAAAACAAGATGAGTGTGAGTAAATAATTTTTTACTCACTCAATTTGTATGTTTGCTTAATTCATTTGAATCAAAATTCACTTTTGGTTCATAAAATGTTGCTTCGGTTTGTGTCTTGTCATTTTAGTGAACTGAAGCGTCATTTGTGTTACAGGCAGCGGAGACTGTACAGAGGCAGCCCAAGTCACAATGTCTGTCAGCGTTGGTCTCTCCCATATTCAGAGAGGTAACAGCCAATCCCTGGCCATGTTCACACAGCACCAGAATACGGCTGTCAGTCCAGTATTTGAGTCCTTAATAAGATAGCTATCTTGTGTGAACATCCCGCAAGCTGTTTAGTACATTACGTAAGTCCATTGCAAAAATCATACTTTCTGTGGGACAAAGCAGGCTTTAGCTTTGATATTTACATTCGTCATTAGAGTTACAGGCATCACGTGCAGAATACGAGCTCGAGTTGGGATGCTTGTTCATACAGACAACTGCAAGCCGCTGTGTGAACAAACATTCCCAGACACTTGTAAGTAAGGGCTTGTCAATCCTGAAAACTGACGTCGTGAACGTCGCTCCTAACTCTCACCTAAAATGTGTAATCCAACACATGGGCCGACGTTGTCAAAGTAACAAAGCAGTCCTGTTGTCAGCTGTATGCTTTCAATCATAGCTGCAGCTGATAAGCCAGCAGTAAAGTGTAATGAGCTGTGATAAGCTCTGTATGTTATGGAGTTAAGTGAGAGTTTTGTCTTCAGTTGAAGGAGAAGAGGAGGGCTTGCGGAGGTGGAATGGGTGCCATAGAGGAGCTGGAGAATGCTTTTAACCTGGCAGAGGAGTCATGCCCTGGTATCTCCGACCTCCTGGTCACACACATGATGGAGAGAGTGTGCAGGTGAGCAGACGTTTATGAAGTACCGTGATGATACAGTGGCACTATACGATAACCACATTGTATACGCGTAGTACCATAAACATGAACTAAACGGCACAGTATCAGATAAAACCGAACACTGTAAATTTAATAACAACGAAAAATATAAATAGTGCAGATTTGTGGTTGATTGTAAGAACAGGACAACACCGAGTCTTTTCTTGTGTCAGGTTTGCTCTAAATGGCAACACCACAACATCGTCACGGTGAAGTCCTGCCCCTGCTGCTGATGCCCCTCTTTCCCTCCCTTTGCCCTAAACCACCGGAGCCCCACCAGGACCACAACACAAATGCCCTCCCTACAACCTCTCTCAAATGCCCCCAGAGATCTTTTAATTAATTATGATTCAATATTTTTACAATTTTCTTTATAGAATGGAAAGTATTTAAGAGAAAAGCCATGTCATTGAGCGAACTGTGTTTACCTGTTAGATCAAAAATCCTATTATAAAGTGTTTATGGAAACAGTGCGTTGTGTGGTTTACTGGTGTGAAAGTTGACATGTCTTTAGATGGCTTATGAATATGTACACATTCAAATGTGCATTCAATTCCAATCTTCAAAGATGGTGTCCTTAAGGGACCAGCGACGTAGGCAAAATGTGAAAATCTGATCGCCATCATGCAGTCATTGCTAACCTGGACTCTAAAAAGGCATAGTTATATAATCTACACAAAATATAATCTAACCGCACTTTTTCTGTAGACATGTATGACTTTATGCAAATGACAAACGTAATATAGAAGAAAATCATTAAAATAGATTCACAATCTACAGAATGCTTTTAGAAAGCCTTAATGTTAAGGAAAATGATGATAAAACGGTATCCTTTAAGTGAATGAATACATTTGTCTTTTAGGTTGCACTTTATTTCACAATATATGCATCTACATTATATTGTTTTAATTATATATCACACTGTAGTATATGTTTTAAATATTTATTAATAAATGTTTTTGATATTTATATGATTTTAGATTTAACGGGCCACGTTTCATTCATGACTAATCGGATGTATTTACACTGAGCCGACAGGAAAAAGCTTGTGTATGTACAGTCAATAGGTCAAGACCCCTACACTGACACTTTCCTAGTTGTTTTCATTTTAATGTCTTTAGGCATGTCAAATTTGATGAGAAATACTGTTTTTTAAAGTTCAGGTCGTTTTCCTCGTTCATGCGGTAATCCGCGACCTCTAGTGGCCATAAAGAGCCACTGAGAAAACAGCCACCATTTTGACCATAAGAGCAAACTGTAAAATCACTATTTCTGTATATCTGCTATAATGAAACCACTGTACATACGTTCACATAAATAAAATGCATATAAACATTTAAAAAAATCATAATAAAAACCGTTTTGAATATAAAATTTATTACAAGATGATAAACAATAGTGGTTTAATAGAACGTTCTCAAGTGAAATATTATAACAGGAATGTTGACAACCAGGTTTTCAAGAGCAACTATGGAAAATATGGATGTTTAGCTCACTGTCAGGTAACATAATCCCACATATCAGATATTTCATTTAAATGTTTAATCCAAGTATTTATGATACAGAAGAAAAACTGCTTCAGTCACAGAAATGAGTTAAAATAAACATTATAACCACAGAGTCTGAAGGGAGGTCAAACTTGGCATGCATTAAGGTCAAAAAGCACAACAGCATATTTCAATGTTAATGTATATCACTTCACTAACCAAATTTCACATTGCACTCAGTCCAGAACAACGTCTGACATTACATGACAGTTTCCACCAAGCTACACAAGTCACCAAAGTCAGAGAATCGCTCATTCTTCTTCATTAAACAGCACAGGGATTGTATAATAGATCACAGTATACCTGTTTTGCATTTGGGAACCATTCAAGAGAATGGCACATGAAACAAGACTTCTTCATGCAGGAATGAGAGAAGTACTTCCAGAAACTCCTGAACAGGAGGGCAGCAATCTCTCTGGCAACACTTATATAAAATGAATTATCAAAAAATACTACGGCACCCAAATTCAAAAGCTGCTAGAATTCTTCACAGTGATTTAAAGCTACTGTGGATGGTATACTATGGGGCAGTATGTATTTCCAGTGGTCCTGATAGACAAAAGGTGCTTTATATAAAAAGGTCTTTTACCAGCAGCATTTGGCTTTTGTAACAGAAGATAAAACAGGAATTGCTCTGTGGGGTCCACAGACGTAATAACCGGTTCTTCATTTGGGTTACTGGCTTTAAAAGGTGTTGAGAAAAAAGAAATGCATTTTAGATACAGCATCTGAGTATATAACAGAACATAATACTGCTTACAAAAAAAACGTATAAGAGTGAAAGAAACTAAATGGCAAGCAGGATGAGCAATGGACCGGTCTCATCACTTTCTCCAAATTTTTCAAAAATTCTGGCGCTGTGTGTGAGTGGCTCAAGCTCAAATGACAGGTCAGCATCTAAAAAACAACACAAAACAAGCTCTCGAGTTGCATCTTTAACAAGACTAAACATACAATGTTAATGCTATGCTACTGGTTTGAATACGATTGGAAGCATATGGGCTTTGTGCCGTATCAGATTTAACATCAGCATCACTGACGTGGTAAGTGAAGTATTTAGTCGTGAAATCGGAGATCCACCCCTCGACGAAATCGGATCTCATGAGGTCACAGGAGACGGATGTTAATAGCAGGTAAACCGGTTTGAATGAGCTCTTACCATGTTTCTCACAGGTGTGGGCTGTCTTCATCACCTTCTCCCTGCTTCAGCATCTGTGCCTGCATCTTAGTGATCATCTCCTGCATCCGCCTCAGCTGAGATACACAAAACACACACTCTCATGCACCGACACTCGCTAGTGTTAACCGAGTAAAGACTGTGTCTGCTTTGAGAGCCTGTACCTCAGCCTCCTTCTCCTGCAGGATCATGTCCTTGTCCATTTCCTCTGGCTCCGGGTCCTTCCTGAATCACAGAGTAGGTGGGCAAGTGTAAAAGGCACCACACATAACTTTACTTGCAGTTTATTATACACATTTGCTACCTGCTCATATCTTTGGTTAAAACAGAATTTAAATTTGAAACAAAAAAAGCCCCCATGAAAACACAACAGTCAAAACGACTGATAGACGCAACTAAAACCTATTGGTTGTTAAAAAAATGCGCATTTACAATCGCCCAAACTTCTCGGTCATCATGCGATTTCATGGAGTCTTTAGAAATGACTTTGTGGATTAGTAACACGTTGGCGTTAAAGGATTCGTGCTGCAGAGTTAAGTCAAGACGAAAGTGACAAACCCAAGGAATTAGTGCAAGCGTGTGCTGAGCAAAGCTGAAAGTCAGAGGACAAACGTTTGTGTTTGAGATGTGTAGAAAGTCAGGGTATAGGATAGGTGGAGCTGTGACTGAGCTCCCAGCAGTACCTCCCCCTCCTATCCTCTAAAACACATAGATCTGACTCACAGCTGCAGATCTATGACACTCAGATATTACAGGCTGTGGAATAAACATAACACAACTGTATCACACATTAAAACTGAAACTTTAATACAGAGCACGAAATATTTTCAGGTTAACCACAGAATGAATTAGCTAAAACAATGCCAAATACTTCTCTTTTTACAAAATTTCACTGTTGTTATTATTTCTGTGTGTGTTTAGCAAAAATGAGAAGTGTCTTTAAATAAATGTGCCTTAGCTAGCTCCCTATTTGGCTACTGCTTAGTTCAAATACAAAGGCTTGATGGTTTTTGGATATTCAAATAATATGAGGCTACAGAGGCTGGGGGAGGAGGTGGTGAAAGACAAGCAGAGCATTACGTACGCAGGCGACAGAGGCAGAATGTAACCATGGGAGGACAACCTGCCGCTCCGTTTGAGGCGCTCCGAGCGGAAGTTCTCATAGTGAAGGTCTTGAGTCACCTCCTGCAGGTCCTGCATGTGGGTGCTGTACAGATTTACATTTATGCATTTTATTCAAAGCAACTTACAGTACATTACAAGATTTTATCAGTATCCCTGGAAAAACTATAAACCCATGCACAACAGAATATATTACCAATACTTAAAAATACAGAATAGAACATTTAAACAAATGTCTGTGTCCAGCAGAGGCAAACTCACATCAGCATGGTGCGAAGTTTAAGGAAGTCATTGTGTTCAGGGTTTTCCACCTCCACTACACCCCACGGGTATAAACGTCCTCTCACTTTCTTCCCTTTAGCTTCAATCTGCTGGTTGGATCCCACCACAGCAAACGGTATACTGGCCTGTAAACAACAATGCATATGACATTACAAATTTTGACAACTTGCATGTCTGGTCTTTGTTTCTGCTGTTCAGAAGTCAAAACATAAACATAAATAGAATGATTGTTTGCTTAAGCTATGAATGTTCATTTTCAAGGTGCAAATGTTAAAACTACACCACACACCTTGAGAATTCTGGTCTGCTCTTTGAAATCTTCATCCTCATCTGACTCGGCATCAGGTAGATGATAAATCTTAATGCCATGCTCATCGATTTCATCCAAAATCTGCAACAAATAACCACAGACAAAAATATAGCCAAACATATCAATCAATAGGGTTCTGGTTTAAAAAAAAGATCTGAATGCATTACCCTGCGCTTGAGTCTTTCTCTCTCCCTGAGGGTCAGTGTGTCTGCTTTGGCAATAACAGGAACAACATTCACTTTATTGTGAATGGCCTTCATGAACTGGACATCTAGAGGCTTCAGCCTATGAAATCAATGTCATCTTTAAATCTTTAAAACACAAAACTTTATGCAAGCAAACAATGCAAGATGAATGATCCACCAAATGATTTGCAGGTGAGCCGGGTGTGAGGACTCACCCGTGACCCAATGGAGAAATGAAATAGAAGCAGCAGTGCACACGGTTGTCAACGATGTGTCTGCGGTTGAGTCCGCTCTCATCGTGAAGGTAGCGCTCAAACTGGTCATCGATGTATGAGATAATGGTGTTGAAACTGTCAAAGAAAAGACACAGAAAGAAAAAGATCTTTATGAGTTAAACTAAAAATAAATAAACATCATAGCACTGTTATGTTTTGGCTATTCTGACTATTACAAAATACAGTTTTTTTTACAGCCTTATTCTTCAGTAAAGGTCTTCTGAATGTTTTATTTTTTGTTGTCAATTAATGGTCAGTGATTTACAAGGGCAGGAAGTCTGTATTTCTGTATATTTTATAATACCGTATAAAATACACATATTACAAGTAGTACATATATATATATATATATATATATATATATATATATATAAAATCCATATTAACTCATATAACTTCAAATAAAACCTAATTATACTACTGTGTCTAAATGATTTGAACACATGCGCTTGTGAGTTTTATGTGTAAATGACTGAGTTGAAAGATTTTGTTTTATAAAGGTTATGTGACAGCATACATTTCCTTTTCAGACAAAAGCACTTCAATGTTTTCCCTCTGAAGCAGGTCAGGGTGTTGACAGGAAGAGGTCACGCATGTTTCCTGTCTTTCTAATGCAACTAACAGAGCAGCTTTCCCAAAGCTCAAGAAACAGCCTCCCTGCACTCTCTATTCTTTCCACCCAAATTTGTCTTTTATAATGCATCTCTGATTACATCGAAATTTCTTCTGGGATATTCTCTAAACTACAGTTCTCCTCCTGTAAATGAAGTTAAACAAAAATAGCAAACAGTGGCAAAATGCCAGAGCACACAGGTCACATTGTCATATATATATCGGGCACAGTTTATTATTTTATAGCTATAAAAAACAAGCTTACCAGTCTTCACTATTAATGGCATCTCCATATCCAGGTGTGTCGACCACAGTGAGCCGAAGCTTCACTCCACGTTCCTCGATCTCCACTGTTGAGGCCTCGATCTGCACTGTACGTTCGATCTTCTCTGAATGACAAAAGCGTATGTAAAACACATCAGAGAGGATTCTGATGATAACTTACAGGCCCAAAGCTCATCAATACTATCATCATAAACTTTTCATTTATATAGATAGTATTAAAACTCACCTGCAGCACCAGGAATGACTCTCTCGGGATAGAGATCGGTGAGGAACAAACTGTTGATCAGTGTGGACTTCCCTAACCCAGACTCACCTGGAAGAAAAACCCAAGTACAAATGGAATGATCACATCAACCACAAAAACACATACACTGTTCTGTTGTCCCTTTTCGAGTGCATTATAGTGTTTCTGTAATATAAATGTCATTATTCTCCAGGCTGATCTGTCTCAGTCAAGCTGTCCTCCATCATCACGAACAGAGCTGAAACTGAGCAGTCAGTGGAAGTATTAGCAGCTGTAGTTCTGCATTCCTGTGATTTATTTTAAGGCTATGGGATGAGTGTACAATGGTCTGTGCTGGGCAGCCACCCTCCCCCACTCGATTCTCCAGCAGATCTCATATGTGTGTGTCAACAGCTGTACATACACACAGAGCTGAGAGAAGAGTCCCATCCAATCTGACGCTGCCAAAGATTCTTGTTCCTACAGCCAATTCCACTCAAACACTAACAGACAGTTTCCTACCGCTAAAATGTTTCAACCTAAAAAAAACAGCAACTACGCTGAATCTTTTATCCCATGAGAAAAGACATCCCAGACTCATGCACATTATACTGTATTGCTATTAACATAGATAGCATGCACTTTGGTCAATATAATGAAAAGATTTTACATTTCTAAAAAAGATTGTAGAGCAAGAGTGTGTTTTGTGGTAACATGAAAGGCACGTGAAAAAACATTACGTCAATGTTACTTACCCACCACCATAAGCGTGAACTCAAAGCCCTTTTTCACAGATTTCCGGTGCACCTGGTTTGGCAAATTCGCAAATCCCACATACCCAGGAGTCTCTGGGTTTGTAAACTGTCCCTGCTAAAAGAAGAGAAAAGCAATGTCTCAATAAGTGTTTCATACATAAAGAAGTAGTAAATAAAAGGGTTTGTGATTTGGTGCTTGCAATCTACTTTATAGCAGTTGGATAACATGACAGTGTACTTCCTCTGTACACTGCAGCATTGGAGATGCACTAAACAAAACAAAACTTCCACCCACATGCTCTCATTTCCTTACCTTCAGTTTATCAGCCTGAGACATTCTGAGCTCAAACGAAACCTGCAAAATGATGAGATTTGACAAATTAGGCTTATTTACAACCTGCACTTCACCACATCACACTTACAACTTCAAGCATTAAATTTGTTTAAACATTGCAGCTGGAGCTGAACTCACACGCACAGAAACGTTGTAGATAAAGTGAAAGGTTTCAGAGCTACACAGGAACAGGAAGTCAGCTTCTGTCTGTAAGCATCAGTTTCACCACAAACTCAGACGTCTGACTTTAAACAGGAACACTAAAACCTAGTCTAGATTTCCTGTTTTAAATTCAAATAAAGCAGGACCTTAAACATCTATTCCCATTGAATTCTGTGCAGTTCCTTGACTTAATATGTTTAATTCCTCACATTTTACTCATTACCATAGCAACTACTGTACTTTAGTTATGGGAAGAAAAAGTCAAAGACTTGTGTTGAAACCTCGTGAGCTGTTTAACTAGACAGCATCATAGATGATTTAGCACAAGGATCAAAAACTTATTAGGGTTTGAGACACTGACAAAATGTCTCAGAAGATGAGCAGTGTGGGGGAGAGATAATGTAAATCAATGCAAATTTAATTTATGCACGAGATCTTTCCAAATAAAATAAAGTTTACAGAATGTTTACTTCATATAATATAGAGATTTTCTTTATTCTGCAGGTTAAAAATGGTATAAATAAGCTATCCTATCATTTTTTGTATTTGTATTACTGAATCTATACTTATTACAAACCTATAATAACCCCAACATCTAATGCTGCCACAATTCCACAAAACACATTTATTTAAAGTTGTCGCAGGCAAATAAAAAATTTCTCGTGAATATTATGTTTGTTGTTGTGCTTTTAAACAGAACTATGGCGGGGTTTTTGTAATTTTTTAACTCTGGCGTTTTTTCTTCTGCACGAGCGCACTAAAATGACACGCCTCTGTTAACTGAGCTAATTCATTGCCGTTACGAGGGAAACGCTCGTCTTGAGAAGTCCGGATTCGGGAAATGACTTGTGGTCTGAAGGAAAAAAAAGTACTTGGTTGAATGGATTAAACATACCTTTCAGTTGCCGAAAAACTCGATTTCACTATTGCAGGGGGGTTTAGAAGACGATCAGCCCAAATTCCTGAGATACCGGAACTCACACTGACGCCGACAGCAAAGTACAACTGTGAAGAGGGGAACGTTTACACACTGGATCTGTTTCAAGATAAAAGTCCCGTCGCAGCTCAGCTGTTCTAGAGACTTGGTTTTGCACAAATGTAAAGCTTTTTTAACGCATACATTGCATGGAAACAGAGCAAAGAAGTGTATTATATTATTGCCTTTTTAGATGTTGGCCTTGATTTTTTTCAAGTGGAGCGTTTTCCTCAACTTACAGATTTATGTCTGTTTTAAATGAACTCAGAGCTAGGATGAACATTTAATTTTTCGTCATTGGTTTTATATATTTTCTCAAACGCATTACACTCCATTCCTGTCAGGTCTTTTGTTTGCAAAATACCTTACAACCTCTGCAGTGACATCCAGTGGTAATGAATAAAATACATTATTTCATTATTAAATGACTTAACACAGGTACAATCTGATATACAGGTTAGACTACAAATGGTGCAGAATTTTCGAATTATTGCTTTATTTTTTTAATAATAGAAAGAGAATATTTAATGCAAAATATGGTTAAGATTCTATAAAAGCAACAAAGATTTTTAATACACATTCCTTCACATGACACAGATTAGTAACCACCAAAAAGCTGCATCTTCGCACTCTGTTCATCCCCCACCATTTTAAGTAAGTATTGCTATGCTTACAGAGCACCTTTCACCTAAAAGCTTTTAATTTGCCGTGGCACTGCATTTGATGCTTCTCTCAGAAATGCTTTATTGCAAATGTCTCTGAATGCTGACTGATGTGATTTGGGATGTGCAGATTGGCAGGCAATAATGTCCCCAAGCTTTATCTCCAGTGTGGTGCAAGTATTAATTTCACAGGGGCGCGTGTGTGGCTAGGGATAGATCCTGACACCTCTTAGGATTTGAGCTGTTTTCTACATTCCTTCAACACATTTTTACCAGCAATATTTCCATGAAAGCTTGACTTTCTCAAATATGATTAAAATAAGCACAAGCTTTATCCCCCAGAGCAGAGCAAATCTGGAGGATTGCTTTAGGAAATGTTTTCAAAATGCACTCTTTGAAGGCATCACAAGCTGCTTTCCAGAAAAGGTCAAGGATTAATCAAAGGATTTATTTTGTGCACAATTTCTATTTATTTACAGATAGATGTAAATTGCAATGAGTGGATAATCTTGTGAATAAACACTGAATAATCTTTCTGTAAAAACATTTAGTGTCAAAGAGAGGTGTCTAACATTCTCCTAATATGGAAATACATTTTAATGCACTTTCTCATATAATCCTGATATGAAAGAGAATGATGTGCTGACATAAAAAGAAATGATACTTTGAGCTGTAGAGTGACAATTTTGCTTGGAGCCAAAACAACATTATGTGGTCCATTTGTTGGATGCAATTCATACTAATCACTCCTCATGGGGAACATATTTTGAAATATACCTCAAATTCTTTGCCTACAGAGTTATTCAGATGCGACCATTTCCTAAGTCTTTAGAAACCATATACAAATATATTCATGTTTTTTAAACAGAAGCATAAATAATATAAAAATAATAATAATCCTTTTTTGTTTTAGTGTTGTTTAAATTGTTATTCCTAAACACACTATTTTCCAAGGTGTATGAGTGCACATTATTGCCTGTTAGCTAATCTATTCTGAATTGCTCATTTTATTGGAGAATGTAATAGCCTATTTGTAAATCTTTTTATCATGTTTTGTTTCCAAATGTGTAAATGAGATGAAAATAATAAAATCTAAAATGCATATTCTGTTAGGATGAGAATATAGGCCTAGTAATTACAAATCTACAACTAATATTCTATTTGTACCGTTTGCTTTTGACAATGCTTCAGGACCAAGGACAGTCACACTGAGTGTGTGGGTGAGCGGTGATGATGGTTTCCTAAACTTTTGTAGCCTGGCTCAAAGAAGGTTTTATTTCATTGAGTTTTTTTAAAACTTTTTTTTAGCTAAATCGCAGCTTTTCATGGATTCATTGTGCGTACACAATCCGATTTGGCAGAGCGCGCGCTCCTTACACCAAAGCTTTTTTTTCGTCTCACTTGACAGATATTTTAAACAAACATGTCACAAATCATAGTCTTTCTTGCACACTTCGGTACTATATAGGCAAATAAATAACACACTCTTTCTTCTTGAGAGCTGCATGGGAGCTAAGCCGTGCGCATCCATTGTCAATAGTCTGAAACATCACCAGTGCAACAATTCAATCTTTCCGCAGATCATTTGAAACACTTGCTGGTGTTATTAAAACTTTTTTCGACTGTGACGCAAAGCATCAAAATATTTTAATCGATTATGGCAAAGCAACCCATGGACCACATCAAGAGACCAATGAACGCCTTCATGGTTTGGTCCCGAGGTCAGAGAAGACAGATGGCACTGGAGAATCCAAAGATGCACAACTCTGAGATCAGCAAGAGACTGGGGCTCGAGTGGAAGTTGCTGTCCGAGTCGGAGAAAAGACCGTACATCGACGAGGCCAAAAGACTTCGAGCACAACACATGAGGGAGCATCCAGATTACAAATATCGACCACGACGCAAACCCAAGAGCTTGCTGAGAATGGACAGGTCTTTATCTTTGCCGTACCAAGTCGAAGAAGACTTCCGAGGCATCTCATCTGGTGCCGTTTCAGCCGCGTCCATGCAACATCCTTTCGTGGAACCGAGCCGGTTCGCTGCTTTTCAAAACGAGAAACGTCCGCATGCCTTTACACCTGCTTCATTGCCTTTCTTTCCTGCTTTAGGATGTCAGAGTGAACACAGGTCCATAAGGAGTCAGTTTGCGCACACTCACCTGTCAGCAGCAAACCCTGGATACCTGCTGTCATGTAACTGTTCGCCGTGGTCGTCCAGTTCGACACCACCAGTTGCCTACATAGTTTTTCCAGGTATGGGCAAGACTGCAATAAACTCTGCAGCGCTGCTGAATCCCTGAATTGACTCATACAAAAATCTGAAACATTTCTCTTTTTCTGTAACAGTTTACGTTTTAAAGCAACGGTTGTTAAAAACACAGAAACAATGTTCCATTACGTTCAAGTATAAAATAAGTCTACAAATTAATATTTTATGTAGCCTAGCTGAATATGTCAAAGGCTGATATATTTATTTATTTATTGTTGGTTTGTTTGTTGCGTTTATATCCACACTGAGGTTAATACAATATGGGTTGTTGATGGCATTACTTGCTGCTCAGAACCAAAGATACATTTAAAACAATCAAATACAAGTAATGAGTTCAACAGTCAAACAAACAATTTTGTGAAAATAAATGCACAGTATAATTAATGTATTTTTTGGAGTGTCTACATATATACATCTAATTCTATTCCTCAACATCTAGACATTCAGCCCCTTTGATATTGATGTCCACGTAAAAGGGTTTGCTTTTTAGTTTGACTTTTATTTTGAAAACCTCTTATCTCGGCTCATTTGAACTTCGCTGTCCTTCCGAAACCACATATGTCCAAATTTGCTGTCTTTTAAGAAATGGAAAAAAGACTGCATTTTTTAAAATAACTAAATACTGTGTTTTCAAAGTTGACAAGTACTTTTGAATACTTTTGGTTCGATTTTTGCAAAACCAAGTGACAAACATAAAAAGGGATTAATTACAAAAATAAAAATCACACAAAATATGGAGATACAAGGTTATAGAAGGACAGCAGTGATATGTTATACATAGAATCTACACTTTCAGCAGATGAATCCTAAAGACACTATAAGACTGTAAAGATAAGACTGAATGAAAAGATCTGTAAAGCTAATGAAAATGAATTGTGTGATGTGAAATTAATGTTTCCCTTCATATTTTATGAGCCTGTGTTTAGTGTATCTCTTTATTATTTTTCTCTTATCACCTCCTTATCTCACTTTTTATTTTTATCATCCTCTTTTACTTTGTCATTCATTATTTGTTCCTTCCATTGTAATAATTGAAATTGTATTGTAATAAAATATATCTGACTCAATTGGACATATGTCCTTTTTGTTTTTTTCCTGTTATTAAACATAATTTCCATAATAAATCTGACAGATTTTCTTGAACCCTAAAAAGATTTTGTCAGCAGTGAACTAGAAAAGACAAATAGTTCAGGCTCTGCATAAGCATATCATATTGGAAACCTTGGGAAAGTTTGTATATTCTCACTGTATTCATACAGTGCTGTAGTGACAGATAAGAAAAGAATAGGAAATCTCTTTTTTGCCCTGCCCTGAAAATGTTGACGCAACGATAAGTAATACCATGTGACAGTATGTTCGACCTGAAATCTATGTGGTTATACATTCAGATAAACAAACATACAAAATTTACATCAGATCATTTAAATCTGTTATATTTTCTTTTATAGTATACAAACAGCCATGTTGTACCAATGTGCATATATACAGACATATAGATCAAATGAGTAAAAAGAGCTTTATTAACAAAAAGTGCTTAGTATTCAGAAAATCAGATCAGAAATTTCATGCTGTTTAGGATTTTACAAAACAAACAAAAGATTTTTTAATCTCAATTCAAATAAGATAAATAGTGCCAATTTAAGTCTATATGTTAAGTTTGTGGTTACTGAATTTTTTTGTTGATATTTTAACAGTTTGGGTTTAATAAAAACCAAAGAATTGATAGTAACCTGTCTTGACTTCATTCTGAGATTTTTTAAATCAATTTATTGTTGAATACAATATAGAACAACAGGCCAAAGACGTTTAGGATTCATTTCATGCTATGTTAATATATCTATATATATATATATTGCCACCATTATACAACAAATGGTTTAAACACATTAACTGCCAGACACTTATTTTTTTGAGCTACAAAATGTTGATGTCAACTCACCGTCAGATGTTTCATTGGATGACATGCATCTTAGCATATAGATCTAAATGCTATAAAAAAAGTTAAAAAAACTGGAGAAATCAACTGATTACTCATTGTTATCAAATGCCATTTATTGTCTGCTCATTGTTTGTATCGTGCATCACTAATGATAACGTATTCAACAGACAAATCTTTAAATATACTCCTAATGATCCAAATATTAGGTGTGTCACATTAAAGCCTGTCTGAACGGCTCTGTATCATTACACATCTGTAGTGACCTCATGTATAATTTGTGTTAATAAATGCTTTGACAAATGAAGTGTGTGAGGAATTATTAGTTGTCATGTTAAGTGTCTGGTGGAAGTAGGTGAAATCCCAGCCACTCAAAGCTTATCATGAGCATCACCCTTGGAGCGTGCAGGTGAGCCTCACACGCACGCTCTCGATATTTAAAGGCAGCCTCACCCTGTCTGGCCTCAGTTAACCTCCAAGCCTTCCACCAGCAGGATCACCCGACTATTGACCCACGGCTGAAACCAGAACAGACGAAAAATGGCTTCAACAATGCTGCAGAATGCAGGTTTTGTGTTAGGCCTCATTGGTATGGCTTTAGTTTTTGCCGCCACTGTTATGGATAACTGGTGTGTCAAAGATCGGCAGGGGGACATGATCACTTCTATCTACACTTATAAGGGACTGTGGAAAAACTGCGAAGTGTCCAACGCTGGATTCACAGAGTGCCGACCACTCTATGGCCTTATAGGCTATTCAGGTAGGTTGACATTGCTTGTTTTGTGCGCACGACTTAAGGTTTCAGAAGTTTGTATTTATGTCAGGAATTGATTTTTGTGCTATCCTAAAAGGAGAAGAGAACCAAGATGTAACCAATGTGAAAATTGAAAAAAAAACTGTGATGGAAATAAGAAAACTAAATGAAATTTTTGTGTATAAATACTGTACATATCCTTATATTTGTGCTACATATGAGCAAAAAATGAGTGTGTTGTCGACATGGGTGATGTATGTAGAGTTTACACTTTATCAAACAATATTATCAGAAAGGGATCAAACAAAAGCCACTAGTGACACTCGGTTTTCTTGTACTTGTTGATTTCATTTTCAGGACATTTTCAAACGGTCCGAGCCCTAATGATAGTGGCTATCGTCTTGAGCGTGATCGCAGTCTTTATCTCACTGTTTTCTCTGAAATGTGTCAAAGCAAGAAGCATGGAGCAGACCACCAAGGCCAAAATGACTCTATGTGCAGGGGTTATGTTTATCGTTGCTGGTAAACAACATCTTTTTCCTAGACTTTGTCGTAAGACTATAGTCAGAATAAATTGTATTCTATTACATTTTAACTAGCAAGCGTTCTCATTGTTAATTCTGTTTATTATAATACAATATAATACTAAAGGGTCACATCGTCTTTGTTATTTCAGCCCTCTGTGGGATTTCTGGACCATCCGTGTACGCCAATGACATAGTGGCTAGTTTCATGATGACCACCTACAGTCCAAACCAAGGAAAGATAGGAGGCATGGGCCAGTACCAGTACGGGGACGAAATGGGAAAAGGTGGAATGGGCATGGGTGGAATGGGTATGGGCGGCATGGGCGGAATGGACATGCTTGGTCCCAGGTAAGATGATTTTCCACAACAGACTCCTGGTATCGTATTTGTTTAGGTGTTTTTAGGTATTGAATACATCACTTCCTGTTCTGTTCTCTTATCTGGTTTGCTTTTCAACGGCCAGGTACACATTTGGCCCAGCCCTTTTTGTAGGTTGGGTGGGAGCAGCTTTGTTACTCCTGGGAGGAATTCTGAAATGCATTGCATTTAAAGGAATGCAAGGGTAAGTCACTGGATTGGATTTAACATTGGAGTCTATCATTACATTTTTGTATCATTTCTGTGACAAGTGCATGGATTCCACACTAAGTAACCTGTTCTGTTTTAGTGACAGTGAAACACAAAAGGGATATGTTTATAAAGCCCCAGTCCAGTGCAGGGCGGCTGATGAAGAGGTGGAACTTGAGAGACCAAAAGCATGGCAAAAGTATTAATGAAGCAATACTAATGTTTCATGTCACCATGCACTGGACTGCAGTAATCTCCTTGGGTGCTTTGGATATTTGGATTACTGCAAAAATGAATGTGTCACTATATAAGAATGTCTTTATATTATTTACAGTACTTTGCTTAAGCATGAATTTAGCTAAATAGGGCAGATAAGGTTTTGATATCGCAGTTCATTAATTTCCATTTAAAATCACTGTAAATAATGTACGATTGACTGTTAAACGGCACATTTTAATAAAATGTAGCAACCCCTGTCTGACTTTGAATTGCTTGTTCTATACATTTCTACATTTCCTTAAGTTATATTTCTATCGCTTGTCTATCTGTGTTATTAAGATATTAGCCAAGTAATCAACAGGGCCCTGCATGATCATCACATTAATATTTACTGTATACCACTTATTTCTAACATTTTCACAAGAATTCATACATCTAAGGTCAGTATACTATATATTATTCAGTATTATTCAAAATCAACCAGACGCCTTTCGCATCTAACTTTGTTTCTACATACAGAACAAAACAGTAAAGGTAACACATTGTTTTCTGACATTGTATATGTTTTGTATCGCCTTACACAAAACATCTAAAAAAAAAAAAAGCACAGGAACATAGCAGTGCTAAAACTTACAACAGTCCATCAAATATATCAAGATAAACATCTGCCTCATTGCAGCTGTCCTTCACATATTCCCTATAATAATTAGGCAATGTTACCACATATAGAAATAATGTAGATATAAGTATAACATTAGCATTTCTTTAAATACCTGTTAACATAAGTGTTTTCCCCTCGAGTTGTGTCTACCCTTGAGAAAATATCAAGGAGTGACATTTTTTTGGTCTCTCTCAGATTCGGTGTGTTCATGCTTATTTCTGAGCACACTCTCTGAAAAATAAAAAATGTCTGACTGAAATGAGGGCTCATTCAGTAAGAATTAAGAGATGATGCTATTCATTTTATAAGCACTGCCTGTATAGTACTAAATAGTGTTATACTTACAGTTTGAGGTGTAGCAGCTGCAGGTAGGGTCCTGAAAAAAAACATTTTATTTTCAGAGGCATTAACAGCAAAAGCAAATTATTCATTGAATTCTTTTCGGATCAACATTTTTTCCCTTTTGTTACCTTTGTGGCAAAATGGACCTTAATGTTTCTTGTTTGGTTTGGGCTTGAGTTAGTGCTACTGCAGTCAAACACTCTATCACACAAAACAAATCACTGAGCAACAATTGTTGATTGATATTTGTGACCCTGGATTAAAACCAGTCTTAAGTAGCACGAGAACATTTGTAGTAATAGCCAAAAATACCAAAAAAGCCATATTTCTTTTATGCCAAAAATCATTAGGATATATTTCCTAGAAATTTCCTACTGTAAATATATCAAAACTTTATTTTTGTGAGTAATATGCTATGCTAAGGACTTCATTTGGACAATTTTGAAGGTGATTTTCTCAATATTTTGATTTTTTGCACCCTCAGAATCCTGAGTTTTAAATAGTTGTATCTCGGCCAAATATTCCGAGATACATCAATAGAAAGCTTATTTATTCAGCTTTTCAGATGATGTAAAAATCTCAATTTCAGAAAATTGACCCATAAGACTGGTTTTGTGATCCAGGGTCACATTTATAAATTATTTTAACACTAGAAGCCTCTTGAAACACGTAAAGTTGACAAACAAATTCAACAAACCAGCATTTGTTGGTTGATAATAGTCCATCTTTGGATTGCATGTTTCAGATTCACAGCACAACTCACTAGCATTAAGCAAGTGACCATCATCAAAATCATCCCAATCATTCACTCCCAGGTCAAAGGTCACATTAAGGGTACAAGCCCGGTCAGGGAAGTGCTCTACGTTTGCATGGGTGGAATAAACATCAGTCTTATGAGAGGTGATTCCATCCATCTGTCCATGTTTGAGGGTCTTCAGCTGACCACATATCACTTCTGAAAAGAATAACACATTAGTTATAACCATAAAATGACAAATAAATAATGTGTCACTTTAAATAAAAGATTCTAATATTAATTTTGAGATACAGTATACTCAAAATTTAATTTATAATACTGAACATAATTATTTTATTTACACTATTATTTATACATTTTATTGTTTTGCACAAAAATACTGACAGTAAGTTTCCTCAACATTGTTTTTAATCTTAGACATTGTCACAGTTCTCTCTGTTCCCCTGCCTGTTTCCTGTGTTTTACCGCTTAGACTACACCTCCCATCATGCTCCACGCTCCCTCACCTGTTCCTCATTTGTCATCACCACACCTGCCTGCAATCCCCTAATTATCTGGACACTATTGCTGCGTCCCAATTCGCCTACTTACACTATGCACTAAAAGTATGTACTGTTTTTGTTATGGAAAAGTATATACACTTTAGTGTGTATCAAAAGAATATGCACGCACTGGACATACTGACAGGAAACGGAAGTGGCCATTGTTGCCTAGACAACATTGTGGCCAATAACTGTCACACACATCAAAATACATTTCCTCTTTCCATTTAAGTATTTATTCATTCATTGTTTCATATGTAATGTTAACTCTATAGTTATATTTATTAATTTAGTGATGCATCAGTTATTTAATTTTATTAATGCAGTGGAGTGCCTCTAAACTCCACCTACTCGCGGTGAGTTGTGGGTAATATTAGCGGTTAGAGTGTCCATCATTCTGCACTTCGAATTCCTATCGGTAGTAGACCATCCGGGAATCTTTGGAATACTATTTTCAACATACTATGATTTGGGACATACTAATTCTATTTTCGAATACTATTTAAGACACTGGATTCTGGACTTCCTGTCAGACAGATGTCAAGTTGTCAGAATGGGAAACAATACTTCCTCCCTGCTGACTCTCAATACCGGAGCGCCCCAAGGTTGCATTTTAAGTCCACTTCTTTACTCCCTTTACACACACGACTGCATAGCCACACAGAAATTTGCCAATGACACGACAGTGATAGGCCTGATCACCAACAACGACGAGTCGATACTTTGTATTGAGCATGCACCCAAGACTTTCACTCACCACTCGTGGTGATGTGACAATAAAGGTGATTTCATTTTGATTTGATAAGACGGATAGTATGCGAATTGGGACGCAGTATATATATACTCTCCCTGTTCTCTTGTTCTTTGTCCCTTATTGTTTAAAGTGATGTGTATGGTTGTGTTTCTCTATTAGTAGTCATTAAATATACTCTTTTGGAATTACTCTTCTGTCGTGTGCCTGCGCCAACAACGTAACCGTGACAGACATGGTCTTACTTAATATATAAAAATTTGTAGAAAACAGTAAATCAAAAAATGACTTTAGCTGTTGTCATAGGCAGGGTCACAAATGCGTCAAACACTATAGAAACTAATGAACTGAACCTTGAGCTGAAGGAGTAGCTTGTCCAAGATGTTCCAATACTGAATCATTTTCAGAATAAAAGTCTCCAATATAGTCATTGTAACCTGCAGATAAAGTGACTTTTTATTAGTATTTGTCAACAAATTATGCTTTGTCATTTGAGTGATGTGTTATGAGTTAATATACCATCAAAAGATGAATTATCACTGGGTATGACAAATCCTTCCTCTAGTTCAGGGTTTTCATATCTACTTTGAGTATAAAACTGACTTCCCTTAATCCTTGAAAGCAAACACAGAAAACATTAAGGCATATTAAAATATTAACAATATGAACTTGCTCATTTCTAACTCCTGGTGGTCACTAATAAACAGAATACTTGTTGACAGCAGGAAGTGCGTCTTTGGGTTTGTATGAGAACTGCTGCATGCTTAAAGCTGCTGTCTCATTATTTATCATCATCTAAATGAAAGAAAACAAGAAAATTGAATTGAAATAAAACTGTAAAATTTAATCATTAGTATTTGAAACTTTAATGAACCTTTCTAATGGACTATTGGTAGTAAAAACTGTGACCTTCAAACGTTTCACTGGCGTTTCTGTGAGTCTCCCATTCCTTATTTTCAGATCTTGAAGGTATGATGGGAAAGTGGAGCGATTTGCTGGTCTTTTCATTACGATTTCAACTCCAACTTTGCCTGAAGGAGAAACTAAATAAAACACACTGAAACACACTGAAAAAAGTCATGTAGAAGGTTTAGTACTCACAGCAGTCATGTCCACAGAGCTCCTTGTTTCTGCAGAGATGGTTACACTGTCTCTTTAAAGCATCTGGAGCAGTTTGATCTATCATGAACAAGAAAATGTGTCATAAGATTTGCATGCGTCATACAAATTAAGCTATTAAGTTTCGTCCAGAAGAAGTTTCATACAGTGAAGTCAGAAATGCACAAGATTTTTGTAATTACAGTGATTATATGTTGCTATACAAAAACTGGAATATCACATACAATACCCAGTGACACACTGAATACAGTTCATTTAACTTCTACCAGTTGTACCTCTATAAGGGGACTGATCATGTTGTTGTTGTTGTTGTCTAGGACTGTGAACTCTGTTTGAAGACATCTGAGTTGTCAGTACTGGATTTTGAAACCTCTGCATTCTCCATGTAGGGTTCTGTATGATGTGAGATTCGGCGCCAAAACTCTTCTCTGCTAAAAAGAAGGTGCTGTACTTCTTCTGTATGTCCAGACCCACTATATAACATCAGATCATTATTGTCAAATCAGGCGTGATTATACATGCATATTTGTGCTATTTCAATTCATATTTTTATTTGATAATACTATTGTAAACATTCTAACAATTTACAATATACAAAAATTATGAATTACAGAATGGTTTATGAGTTTATCACTGCCGTCTAAACACTGACCATATTCAGAGCTTATCAAATGAATACTGATCTCCTCTCCCTTAGATATTCTTCCGACCTCAATTCTCTTTGACCAGCTCCCAGACCTCAAGAGCACTGCATCCCTGAAAAACAAATGATGCTACTATACTATCTTTTATCTCAGTTTTTTTAGGTAACTTGCACATAATTATTATTAAATCTTATAGATCTTACATGATTTTCTGTTGGAATACTACATTATTGTCACAGTCCCCAATAATGAGAGTGACATGATGGTGGTCTGGTGCTGTGTGTTTCACTGCCAGCTCATTCAAATTCTTTAAATTCACTGTGACAACAATCTCAGCCGTGGACACATTGTATCGTTGAATCTACAAAATATATTCAAAACAACATTCAAATCTACCTAAAACTAACTTACCTATTTAAAAAAACACTACACTACAACGCTGTTCAAAACATGTTTACATTCCGTATTTTACAATGTATGACATGCCAGTTGATGGATATGGGGATATGAGATTCTGCGTAATTCAAATGACTAAAACAGAAATATTACCTGTTCCAAATTAACTTCATATTTTGGAAGTTTGCTGACGGCTTCCTTTATTTGGTTTCCAAAGGGAGGATGCCGGTTCACAATCTGTCAAAAAATGATGTGTCAGTAGAGATGGGACATCATATCTTAAGAACAATATTTTTAAATACAGCCACGGAAATAATTAAGAGACCGTTTCAAAGCATCATTTCAGTTTTTCTGAATTTACTATTTATAGGTAGGTGTTTACAATTATCGTGTTTCTTTCTGTGAACTACTAACAATATTTTTACCAAATTTCAAATATTCAATATTGTTTCTATTTGCATTTATTTGCAGAAAATGAGACCTGGAGAAACAGGTGAAAGTAACAAAAAAGATGCTCTGTATTTTTTCAGACCTCAAATACGAAAAGTTCATTTTCACTTTTAAGTAATACAACAATAATATTTGTACATGAATTTGAGGGAAAGTTCACCATTTATTTTTTTATGTGATATTTTTTATATCTATTTTTTATCACAGTTTTCATGTGAAATGACCACAATACATCTAGAAATGCTATATCGAAATGAAAAGTTGGAGTGGTCTCTTAATTTTTTCCACGGCTGTACAAAGATGAGTTTCAGCCTACTAGCTCTAACTCTCTAGGACTGGTCTCCTCAATTTTGCTGAATGTTGTAAGCCCTGTATTCACCATGGCTGTGGCAAGTGACTGTCCTACAGTACAAAAGAAACCACAAATATTCATCAAATCCATTACATACCTATCTAAGAAAGATACTATTGTTTTTTTCTGAGGAGGAGTTTCCCAACCTATCTTCTCAAGCTGCTTGGAAACATAAGGTGAGTTTTCCCACAGTTTGGCTCTGAAACATTTGGCAAGAATCAAAGAGTTGAGTTGAGCAGAGTAATTCATTTGGGAGTGATGACGGAGAAACTCAGTCAGATCTGGTAGAGACAAAAACAGAATGTTGCAAAAAGTGACACAAAAAGTGTACAATAACAATGTCATGGCCATGTCATCAGACAGAGAGAAAAACAGCCCAAAGAGAGACATTAAGAGACTTGAGCTCACATTTGCTGACTCTAATTGCATTTCTGAATATCTTTCCAGTGTCCTGTATGAGTCCAAACTCTTGAATAGGAATGCAGCCGAGCTGAGCTTGAATCAGACTTGAATGAGAGGATGGTCAGGGATACCCATAAGAAAAATGATCAAAATTGAAGCTAACATACCACAGAACAAAGGCAGCATTTTAACAGCATCAACAACCTTAGATAAGTGGTTCTCAATTGTATATCTGTTTTGATACTGTCATAACCAGGAGGGAAAAACTATTTGGCCCTTGATCAAATATATTAATTTTAATGTTAAAAAATGTGGCTATATGTTGGGTTGCCACTGGATGTAACATCAAAACATCAGGTACTTACCAATTCACTTTCATGTCATTACTTTTAATCTTTCCCTCCATGGGATACCTGAAAAGGATATATTACTTGTTACATTCTTTGGTGCACTCACATAAATTAACTGTGGTATCAAACTCTGACCTGATGGTAGTTCTATTCTTGTCCTTGTTCAGCATGTTCAAGGTTTTTTTCTCATTTACTCTCAATTGCACATCACTAAATTCCTTCCCCTTAGATATCATTTCAATCTTAAAACAAACAAACAATTTCATTTATATTGTTCTGAAGCAGATCAATAAAATCAAATGTGATTCCTGATGCTTTCTTACCAGTTCAGGTAAAGTCTCTGTTCCTGTCACTCCACTGAACTGTCTCACAGTGTCAAAGGCAACATAGTATCTGGCCATGAGTTTTCCTGTCTCTGTGTGTGACATTTCATTGGAATCAATGGCAATATCGGACTAATTAAGTAACAGAAAAACAGAAAAGTAGAGTTGTTTAAGCCCCCATATATTTCAAAAAAGTACAGACAGCACCTGTGGGCTTGATGTTAATGTCTTCATCCATAGTAATCAGATTCAATGAGGCCAAAGAGTTCAGGTTTTTCAAGCACAGTTCTAAAACAGTGTATAAAAGCTTTATTCATACCACAAGTAGTTTGTTGGTGGCCAAACAGCTAATATGTTATCAGTTTATCACTACTGTCATACCTTGTAATTTAGTTTCAATTCCACATTTGTCGAGGTCAGGGGGGAAACCTAAGACAAAACATAAGAAGTAAAGTGACCTATTTTTTGTCAGGTATGGTGACCCATACCCGAAAGGTGACCTCTGCATTTAACCCAACCAGTGAATAGTGAACACACACACTTCAAGTCGTGAACACACACACACCGGGGCAGTGGGCAGCTAACACTGCAGCACCCGGGGAGCAAACGGGGGTAAGGTGCCTTGCTCAAGGACACGTCAGTTGTTACCTGCCGGTACTGAGAATCGAACCGGCAACCTTCTGGTTATGAGTCCGACTCTCTAACCATTAGGCCACAACTGCCCCTGTTAATATAAAACAGAAAGTAGTTTGTAACTTTAAGGTCACCAAACGTTTAGGCCTTACCATAGTGCTTGGGGTTTTTTAAAGCACGGATGTACAAGAAGGTGGAGCGAATCCAGTCTAGAGCCATGTTGACATCAGATATGGTGTGGAGAACTATCTCAGCATTCAAGTGCTCCACCAAGTTTGTGTGCAAACTGAAAACAAAACTTCATTACGTTGATGACATTTCATAGGAAGCACATAAATCAACAAGCATATATCATATGTTTAATAAAAAGTAAACAATTTTCTCTGTAACTACATCTCTTTGTATATATGGCATGTACCTGCTCTCGATGCTGTCTATGCCACTCAAAAACTGTGTGTATTTTCCCTTTGTGTGAGACCTGGTCATGATCACTGCAGTTGCTGTTGTATCAAACTAAACAAAAATCAAAGCCATGTTTGCAGTTGCTAATGTTTTAGCATAAATGCTTGAACTATCCTGCCCTCTTATATCACTGCTTATGCATTTGTCACTAATGAAATGCACTTGCTTATAGGTTTTAGTGTAGAGAATTGTAGTATGCCTTTCGTTTCGATGCCTGTTGTTTATAATACCTGGACTATTGTCAATTATACCCGTATGCACTACAGATCCGAAATACCTCTGGCAGTTTTAACTGTGTCAGCAGTACCTGTGGTCTGCCTGCTCTCCCAATCATCTGTAACAGGTCAGCTTCACTGTACTCTTCACATGCGCCACCAACATAGTGCAGCGTGGATTTGATAACCACCAGGTGGGCTGGAAGATTTACACCCATGGCTAAGGTGCTTGTTGTAACTGTATAAGAGAAAAGAACTTAACTTTGTTTCGTGACAGTACATTGTTTGACCTGAATAAAGAACATGAAAATAAATGGGTGATGATATATTTACAGAACTTACACAGCACTGGCAGGTCACCCACTGTAAATGCATCTTCAACCACTTTTCTGTCTGACACCCCCATGCCGGCATGGTGATATCCAATACCACAAAGAAACAGATCTGAAAAAGATTGGTTTATTAAAGGAGAAGAAAACTGCAGCTTACCTTTATGTAAAAGAGACCAAAGCATTCATGAATCTTAAAGACATTTCATGAATAAAGCTTACACACCTCTGAGTTTTGAATCAAGCACAGAGTTTGCATACTTTATTAGCCTATGAAAGAGATTATGAGTTATTAAAAGAGTAATTCTAAAAGTATCTCATATAAAGTAATAAAAGTCATTCATTTCAGGTAAAACATTTGTAATAAGGAAGCAAGAAGAAAATGGAAAACAATAGTGCGGCAATATGCTATTTTCTAAAATTGCTAATTTCTAACAGGCTATGTATGTGATAAAATACCTCTGTTTGTGGTCAATGCTCATAATGAATCTGGCATCTTTGGCAAGCACAGCAGCAGATTGTTGAACTCCTTTTCTTGTGGAGCAAAACTATTAAATATCAAACAAATAAAAATCAATCACACGTAAAAAAGTCAAAAACGTGGCCCAACACACAAACATTCACATACCACAAGTGTTGGTTTTTGATCCGAGTAGGTCTGAATGATGTTTGCCATTTTGTAGTTTAGAGAAAGATCAAACTTAAATTCATTCTGGTTGTTTCCACAGGGGAACCCAAGGACAACTTTCCTCAGTTTCACTGGCCTATAACTCTCATCCATCTCCAGACAAGTGGCAGGCCCTGATTCATCTGACAGCCATTCAGATATCTTCAAAACGACAAGCAGCACAAAATATAAAACATAAAAATAGACACTGCACATTGTAAATAACTTTGGTACTTCCCAAATCTCCTTACATCCTGAATATTCGGGATGGTGGCTGAGACAGCCACAAATCTCATTGATGCTTTTGACTCTGGATTTACAGCCCGACTGTATGAATACATGGTTTTCATTCTGGTGACAACAACCTCAAGAGTGGCTCCACGGGTTTTGTCTTTCACCACATGTACCTAGAAACAGTACACAGCATTATAACACCACTGCCATCTATTTTGAAATACTGGTATTAATGATCATGTGGGAGTACATGAAATACCTCATCAATGAGGAAGAGACGGACAGATGGCAGCAAACAGTTATCCTTCCACCTTCTTGTCATGCTGTCCCATTTTTCCTTTAAAAGGGAAGAATCTTTTAGACATGTTGGAAAGATGTTTTATCTAAACACCTAGCCTCAATCTTACACTGCCCAAGGTCTGTTTACAGACCGTCTGATCCGTATTGCACACAAAACCTGAAATCACTTTCTTAATCTATTAAGAAATCTTATTTTGATTGTGTGACATTGCACATGTAAATAAAGTCTTGTTTAAATCTGACCAGTGTGATACAAAAATACTGCATTTATCAAAGTTTACCAAGTAAGTCAAGTTTTTATTATTCAGTTTCAAGACACTAGCAAATAAGTAGATATTTACACTCTAAAAATGTTGGATTATTTCAACCCCAGCCAATGAGCTAAATTTGACCCCACAACTGCTTAAAACAACCCTGCATTTGAGAGTAGAAAATACATCAAACTGAATCTTTGTTGTTTTTATGCATGTGAAATAGTTTAAATTCTGATCACAGAATCTATAAACATTTTCTGTTATTTATTTATTTGGATGTGCAAATTGTAATTGTTTTTTATATTATTTGATTTCTTGCCTGTCTATTGTTGTGGTCTGTTTCAAATAAACAAACAAACTTGTCCCTAAATAGAGGGACAAAAACCAAATGATGGCTTGTCACATAACATACCAGTGCACTCTTAAAAATAAAAGTGCTTCACGATGCCATAGAAGAAAAAGTGTCACAAAAGGTTCTTTGTGGCGAAAAAAGGTTCTTCAGATTATAAAAAAGATGGTTCTTTAAAGAACCTTTGACTAAATGGTTCTTTGTGGAGCCAAAAATGGTTCTTCTATGGCATCGCTATGAAGAACCTTGTGAGAACAGTGTGCGATCTCTTTCTGTGTAAGTGGGCAGTTATTTGCTAAAATAAGCTGCATTACTATGGAGACTTACCGGAGTTGTCAAAATTAGATGAGCATCCTGGATTTCAAACATGTCATCAATCTCTGTGTCTCCTGTTAACTCTTTGCATTTTAGTCCGAGAGGTCCAAATTTTTGGTTCCAGTTTTCATATTGTTGACTGCAAAGAGCCTTAATTGGTGCCACTGAAGTACAAACCCAAAAAAAGGTCAAATACTACCTACTAGGAGTGAATACATTTATAATACTAAATAACGTAACTCACTGTACACAGCTCTGACATTGTGCCAGGGCTCTGAAACCTCAATCAAAAGACGAATAATGGCTAACTCAAAGAGCACAGTCTTCCCAGAGCCCGTAGGGGCACAAGCTACAAAGTTTTTACTGGTGTACAGAATCTGAAACAGAGCAATATCTTAACACAAACTACATTTGTGATCACTATTTAAATGGCAGAGACTTACATCATCCAATGCTTGGGACTGTACATAGTTAAAGTAGGGGAATTCTTTAAATACACTTCTGAATTTAGCAGCTATGCATATATCAAGGAAAACACTGTCAATGTCAAACATGTATTAACACAATTAATACATTATCCTTCACAATCAAAACGTATAAATATGCATCAAATCCTGATCATATGATTTTATTGATTTCTTTCCAGGTTTCAAGAGGATACGAATTTCAGAGACTGGATGGAGAGTTCCTTTTCCAGATGACCCTTTGAAAACAATGTCAATATGGTAACATTTAACAATAAGGTTCTGGATCAGGGGTTCTCAACCTTTTTGACTCTAAGGCCCCATTGTTTTCAACAATATTCAAAATCCCCCCTCCCACTCACATTCTTTAACCAATAAAATATTCTATTTAGAAAAAACATCTATTTAATATAAAAATGGACAAATAATACAAAATACATTGGTTTTTTGTTTTAAATAATGCTCATTTTGTCTAATTTTAGTCATCTTGAGGCCCCCTTAGAAGTCAGCTGGGGCACCTTTGTAGGCCCCGGCCCCCCTGTTGAGAACCACTGTTCTCAATACAATGAAATAACATGAATTTATGTTGTATTTAACACAATAGTTATAATCAATAAGCAAAAGAAGCAACATCTGTCATAGCTGATGAGCACAACTGAAAGAAGTGTTAATGGAATCCCCAAAAAATGTATGTCATGATTCATGATAGGTGCTTTAGTATTTTAAATTACCTTTAAATTCTATTGGTTTGGGAGCAGGCTGGAGATCATGGACTGTCTTTGCAGGATGGCACTGCTCAGCTCGGCCCATCCCAATAAAGGGACTACAGGTAGCAACAGCATGCGCTTTCTGCAAACCTCTGGTTGTCATAGCAACCTGACCCAGTAAAGGGTCGTCATTTGTTATTGCTGTCAACTGATTTGTTATACCGACTTCACCATTCCCAGACATCTTTCTTGCAGGAGTTCTGAACAACCTACGGTAAGATTTAAATGCGGTCTATTAACCCATTTATTGTTACAATGCCAATATCCAAAGAACTGCTTGTTAAATAAGCAAATTTTGTTAACTCGATCAAGATGTAGAAACAAAGAAAACAAAGAGTACTGAGTCTTGAATGCAGAAGAACTGGCGGGAGGTGAAGGTCTTGTTTCCAAAAGGCAATCCATATCCTGCACTACACCCGTAGAGAAACCTCTTTTTCCAGAGGTTTCATGTGTCCACAGAACAGATTCCTCCAGCTCCTGTGATTTCATAATCTTGGACAGTTGGACACTTTCAATAGGATTGTAACTGAGCTTCTTTGATCTCTGAGAGTAACCTTAATGAAAGTAAATGATGAAAAATGATAAAACATCTTTACTCTCCGCTGTCAGTCTCAAATAAGACACTTCTTTAGCTTTCATGTAGCTCAGTGGTAAGAGTATGGCGCTAGCAACGCCAAGGTCATGGCTTCAATCCCAGGGATTGCATAAAGCCTACTCAGAAACAAATGTATAGTACAATGCAATGTAAGTCGCTTTGGATAAAAGCGTCTGCCAAATGCGTAAATGTAAATGTAATGTACTTTTTAATTAAGCACCTTAAAGTGAGGTTTAAATGGAGCAACTGGACACAGGTAGTCAGACAATGCACTTCTCTGCCATATTGTGTGTCAAATGTCTGTAGACTTTCCGATAAAAACCTCTGGCCCTAGCATGACTTACCATATGAGGAGAGGTGTTCTGTCTTCCCTTGAATGTCTTGCGTTACATGTATTTCTGATAATGAGAGTGGAGCATTGAATATCCTGGAATACTGTCCGTGACATAAAGGTTTCCTATACAGAATAACGTACACATGCAGTCATAGAAGTATTAGTTTAAAAAGCATTTCATTCATTCTCATATCATTTGACGTGTTTGCTATCAGGCGTTAACATGGTGTAAAGTCCTGCTCACACTTTATGAATCACCGGCCCGTCATAAAACAGGTTATCCAGTGAAGATGCGCCTTCTTCTGAATCAAACATTGTGGGCGTCAATGTAGTACATTTACATATGTCACCCTAGAAAACAAAAAAGCGTTGACAAAGACCAGTTGAAATATAGATCACTGAGATTAAACAGTTGAGACATGACAATACATCTGTGTAAGCTGTTGTAAATATCGTCTCAACAGTTTTGTTGGTGTTAGCCGGCTAGCTAATGTTACTCTGAGGTAAAATAACGAGTGGCCAGCATCTGAATGTCCGTTATTAAATCGTATGTGAATAAAGCCGGTAAAGAATGTACTTTAAGTATAAAACATTACAAATGTCAAATATGTTTTATTTTGTCAGAAATACTTAGTAACTGCCACTCCCTGAAAGGAACGAGTGAACCCGCGAGCTGTTTGTTTGTAGTAACATCAACGAATCTATCACTAACTTAACGTTAGTCATCCTTGTTTCATTACATTGCTGGGACCAGATATATTTCATTATTATCAGTAAACATCGTGTTAAAAGAAGTCACAAGGTTAAAGAAATCTATAAACGTTATGCTATTTGTTGTTATAGATAGTACGATAGCTGTCTGTCTGGTAAAAAATAAACACCTATGAAGGAATTTGGTTTATTCCCCAATTCACTCATGATGTACCGTTGATGCATTTATATATAAAATATTCACCTTAAAATGTAATACACAAAGCTAAAACCGTGCTAACAGAAGTGATTAAGGAGAGCCACTGTCATTCGTTCCTTTTTTTACACTGCTTATCTTTACCGTCGGTACTTCTACTTGCCACCTATTTGGAACAGTCCACTTTTGTTTGGGGGGGCGTTGCTTACAAGACGAATATAAATTATTCATGTTGGCGCGATTAAACGTACGCAACATGTTTTCGATATGTCAAGTAGTGTTTTAAATACATACATGCTAGTGTTAAATCCCATTAGTACAATTATTGTTGATTCCTTATTCTTTTAGTTTTGTAAACCCCCTCGGCGAGCTGCAATGCCTTTGTCTGTGGACCATCGAGCAAACATGGCGGCTTCGCAATAGATGGATAGCTTGAGCGAACAAAAATGAAATGATTTCGCTTCAGTGTCATTGTTTACAATCGTACGTGCAGAAAGGTAGGCCAAATGAATTTGTCAACAACATTCGAAGGTTTAATCGTGGAAGTGCTTTCAATATTTTGCTAGGGCAGGGTTTTTGAAGCCTGATTTGAAGCATAATGGGCTTGATTGCTACCTTGCTAGCACACTTTCAATAGTATGTGTTAACAGTAATGTTTGCAACAGAAAGGTAGCAAAACATTTTTAAGACAGCAATGAATGCGTCCAATTCTTAATCTGAATTGCAACCTTGATTTATTTGAAATGTCTCTTTATGAGCAAAGTGATTTCATGGTTGAAAGCATGTAATGATGTTTTGTAAACCCTTATGTATGGAGTATATTATTTGATCCACTGAAATGTATTGTGCAGTTTTAGAAATTGACTCTCGACAATATCTGAGTTCATGACAAGTGTTAATGCTTGTGAACGTGTTATGTACTCACACTCACAGCATGAGGTTTACAAACCATTGTGCCACATAAAGAGAACTCTCCCTTCTATCTAAATAGTTTTCTGTTTTCATTGCATTGTAAAGAACAAGCAAACACATTTTTCGTTCTTTTTGTTTTATGTAAATTGCTCGATTTGTGGCCCTGTTTTTCACTGTATTAGGTTATGATAATGTAGTATTACTGTATACTGTATGTCATGTATCTATCATTGTTGACAGTAGTGTGCTGCAAAACACTGTCTAGGTTTATACAAGAATTTCTATTTCATTTGTACTTTAGAAAGGTAAAGTTATTACTCAGCAGGACCTACAGTGGGACACTGTATGTACATACAATGGTTTGGCTTACCAAATTTATATGTTGAAACTTGCTCTGAGCTAGTGACATTACGTCGATATGGATCATGAGGAGTTGCATGTTTTGGGAAAGTCAATAAATTTGATTGATTATATATAAACATATTTTTATATAAAAATATTGTAAAAAATATTACATGAATGAATCCTAGTGTATTTTTTTAGATCATATACGACTCCAGTGGGTTAGTAATGTCTTAAGCAAAATGATAGGTTTGTGTGAGAAAATTATAATATTTTATTTTGCATCTGATGGCTGTAAGGCCTTGCAGCAGTGATCAAGAGGGCGGAGCTTAGTCATTGCAGTGCAATAATGCATCACAGTGCAATAAATTTAGCAAGTGTTGATTTTTTTCTGAGGTTTGGATGTAAGAGTGACAAAACAATACAAATAAAACAATCTTTCCAATGTTTTTGCATATTCAAAAGTGAAAAAGTAATAAAATGCAGTATACAGTATTGTATTCAGGTACTCATCTGCTGTTTTTCTTTTCAACAGAAACAGTCCTTAGGACTCTTAGGAATGTCTGGTTTCAACAAGAGTTCCAGAGTAGAGGAAAATGACACTTTGATGTCAGACATCTCTCAGGACCTTCTGAACAGTGAGGCATTCTTTCCAAAGGGGACTTTAGTAGAACCATCAGTCCAGTGTCCTCAGGAAACCATGGCACTACTCTGTGACCAAGGAGACCTCCTGACCACTGTTGGTTTTATGGACTCTATCTGCACAGATGGACCACCCAAAGTTGCTTATGTAAATGGATCCACCTCACCCCATATCTCAGATGAAGTCTTGTTGGATATTTCAAAAAATGTACCAGGATTTCTTCCCAAGTCTTTAAATGCACAGAATTCTGTCACAGCCAATGTCCACTTTGAAGGTCATGATCCACTTAGAAAAGAGGGGGAAATAACAATTAGGCAAACACTGACAGCAGAAGACGTGGAAAATAGGGGGATATGGGGATTTGATACGGAATCTCCCGAAAGCTCACTAGATAATTATAATGATGCAAATGACCTTAGCTGGAACCCCCAGAAGGAATTCATGAAGTTTCTGTGGGATGATGAAAATGCTCTTGAAATGGAGGAGAAACTGTCCCCTGTTCCTTCACCCATCAACCATAAAATGACTGTCCCGTCGCCACTCGGTCCTAGAAAAAGAAAACGTAAAGCAGAACTTGTATTGAAAGTAGATCCCTCAATGGACCTCTATCCTAATTTGGATTTCGATTCAAAAATAGTTCACCAGGGTGAAGGTAGCCAGGCGGAATGCAGTCCTGTGAAGAAGATACGGTCTCCAAGGAAACCATCCAAACCACGATCACCAATTGTGAAAACTAGCAAGTATTTGAATGGAGGTGCTGAGGCAGTCAAACACCTTTTTCCCAAACCAGCAAAAAAACCTGTTAGCAAAACTCAAAAGTTGGGATTGATTATAGATAATCTGCCAACAGACTCAGGTGCTAGGAAACAGTCTACACCTTTACCATGTAAGAACAGTTTTAAAGAGAAACCTCAAGAACACAGACGAGTTACATTTAATACAGACACACTCAGTTCAAAGCCATTCATATGTAAAGAGTGTGGAGAGTGTTTTCATGACAGGAGCTCATTGTTAGATCACATAAATGTTCACAAGGTAAAGCATACGAAAACTAAGAAAGAAAGAAATGAGTTCCATGACATGAAAGATGAAGGTAAAAATGCAACATTGCAGTGTCCCCAGTGCACATTTGGAACCAACTGTCCAAACACATTTGTCCAACACGCCAAGACCCATGAGAAAGACAAGCGGTACTATAGTTGTAATAAGTGTGATTTTGTGGAAATGAATGAACTCCAAATGAGAAGTCATTTGCTTCATAAGCACTCTGAGAGAGACGCTGATCTGACTGTATGGAAATCCGATGGTTTCCAGGCACGCAAAGTCATCAAAACCAACAAGAATGCTGCAGCACCTTCTCCAATCTCAAACTCTTTTAAAAGAAAAACTAAAAGTATCCTCGGAAATCACGTTGACACTTCATGTCTGCCGAAGTTTAATGAAGACCAGGAATCTTTTCATTCCTTTGACAGCAGTAATGATGTTCTAAACACACTGCCAGCAAGGTTGCCAAAATTGTCTGTGAAGCTTCAGACATCAGACAAAAATAAAAGTCGCTTAACCAATGGTAAATGTAGGCCGTTGCAAAGGGACAAAAAGTTACGTAAAGTTCGGGCAAACAACAAACAAATCCAAAGACTTGACAAATCAGTTCACACTGTTTCATCTAGAAAGAAGCATGGAAACCAGAGTGCCTCTAAATGCAAGTCTCACCAGAATCTTGAAGGAATCAGTGAAACAGGATTTCTGGACCGAGGCAAATGCCACGATAATGATTCCCTCGAATGTGAGACTGCAAGGTCTGGAACAGAAAGGACCTCCCCTTCAAATTATCTAAAAATCACTTCTAAAGAGGGGAAACGCACGGCTAAATCTGATGGGATTGTTAATTGTTTAGAAAATATTGGAAATTGTGATTCTTACCAAGGATATCCTCCTAACACCATACATTTAAAGAAGCAAACAATAAAGTCACCTTCCAAAAGAAAAATGTCAACTCCATTCCACAATATGCAGGGCCAAGATATTCTTTTAGATTTTCCCAAATGTAGACAAAATTTTAAGAATCAGGAAACGTCAAAGAAGAGTAAAGAGTGTAGAAATAATGTTAACTTGATGCGTGATTCTAATCATACGATTGGTTCATGCCTGAGCGAAGAATGGGAGGTTGATCCTGATGTCAGTGCATACTTAAGAAAACAGACTTCACCTGCAAAAGGAGATCGAGGTTCCACGCGGACATTTTCTGTCAAAGAAAAACACAAGGACGAAGAGGTTTACAATGCCGGCTCAGAGTCAATCCCAGCTGTAAAACACGAATCGGGCTCCGATCTTCAGACAGATCTAAAAGCTTGCTCCTACTGTCCTGCTGTATTTGAGTCAGGTATTAGTCTTTCTAATCACATACGAGGACATTTGTACAGAGTGGGCATGAATGCACGCAACGCTGCATCTTTAGCTAAGTTGGCTGATAAAGTCCCTCCAGTTCGACGTCAAACAGTGCCACAAATCAAAACAGGTGATGCTTCTTATACACTTTGTGTTTTTCAATCAATTCAGTGTTCAGATTCTACAAACTTAAATGGATAGTTCACCCAAAAAAGAAAATTCTGTCATCATTTACTCCATTCTCTAGTATGACTTTCTTCCGCAGAACACAAAAGAAGATATTTTGAAGAATATTGGTAACTGAACAACAGCGGTACACATTCACTTCTATTGTTTGGACGCAAAGCCAATGCAAGTCAATAGGTACCGCTGCTGTACGGTTAACAACAATCTTTAAAATATCAAATTAAGAAAGAAAATCAGGTTTGAAATGACATGAGGGTGAGCAAATGATGACAGAATTTTTATCTTTGGGTAAATATCCATTCAAATTGTTAGTTCAATGAAAAAGAAAATTGCTGTTAAGTTATTCATCTTTTAGGTCTTCCAAGACAAAAGGCAAGAGCCAATGCATTTGGAAAATATTTTTTTGCGAATTGACCTGTTCTTAATGTATATAATGTATACATTGTACTCAATGTATATAATGTATATGTATCTTATTTTATGAACATGGCAGGTGATGATGATAATGCTGGTGATAAGTGTTGAGAATTTCGTTTTTATTTAAAACAGTGGAGACTAGAAGTATAGAGGAGTAGGCTAATAAAATTGTACATTTAGGTGTTCCTATGAAAGCACATATTATCCTGCCATTGATGATTCATTTTTCTCAGTTGTTTTTGTTCCAGATGTCCACATCCTGGCCACATGTACTTGATTTGTTTACAGTCAGGGAAGGGTTGTGTTGGAGCATGGCCGATAGATGCATGTGGAAGTTAACAGATATTTTAAGTTAGTGATCTGAGTGGTGTTGCGTAAAAATGTGCTAATATGCATATTTTAGTTTGCTTAACATTTATTGGTTTCTCAATGATAAACAATGATACGTTTTTCAACTTATCAACAAATCTGGGTTTTTTTCAACATACGTTCATTACATATGGTTTCACTTTAACTTTTTTATCCCAACAGAGGTGGACACATCCGAGACTGATCAACAGACAGAGATGCCAACTGACTGTCAACAAACAGAGTTAGTCTGTCCACTCTGTAGGGAGTGGTTCGACACAAGGACCGGGCTGTCCAATCATGTACGAGGCCATCTGAAGCGCCTGGGAAAACCAACTTCCACTGCCTCGAAATCCCCAGTGGTCATATTGAGGGAACTGATGCGTGACAAGAAGCAGTTCCAGATGAAGTTGCAGGTTCTTGAAAGAAAGTGCCGTGGCTCCAGATTTTACCAGCCTGTTAGACTGAATAATGGTTTAACCTTCTCATCTACGGTCAAACAGCATAAACATGTACATTCCCGATCGGTAGAGGAAAAGAAAAGGATAGAGACTAATAAAAGCTCACCACCAAGTGATCTGATTGGCATTTTAAAGAAAAGAAGAGCCCACGAAGAGACCAAAGCAAAGTGTTCATACCACACAGCGAGAAAGGCTCTGACTATATCTTCAGGCAGGGAGCGTGGCCTGGACATACAACCTTGCAAATCAGTTCCAAATTCATTAGCAGGTGAATATTAACTGAATTTTACAATATTTTAGCGATGTGTAGGTTGTAGGGCAACAAGTTTGTTCATATGTATTTATTATTTAAATAGTTCTCAATATAATTTACCAAGAAGTTATTATACACAAATTCATTTAAAAATTAACTGTTTATTTATTTGTCAGTTTAGGCTTAGCCCAGTATTGTCTGATCAGTTCAGTGCCTGTTTAGTGTACAGTATATTGACTGACAGGCGCAGACTAATTAGAAAATTTTGTTTTAGCGGTTACAGATGATTTTTCAACATTTTAGTAACAAAACCTCATTGGCAGTTAGGGCTGTCAAATGATTATTCATATGCAAAATAACAGTTTTTGTTGATATGATATACGCGTGTACTATGTATAATAATAATTATATATATGTATACACAAATCGTTTTACAGCCCTGGTTGCAGTGATTTGCAAAGTTTTCTGTCAAAGATTTTATGACCAATATAAAATTACTATTACTATTATTCAAATTTATTGAAAATTGCAGCTATCTGGCTGCAACAGGTACACAAAACCTTCGTAGACCTACAATGTGCTGTGTCTTTTAAACCGTTTCTTTGCACAAACCAATTTACTTTGAATATAATGAACTTTTTATTATGGCGAATCAGTACCACAATTGCAACATCAAAGAAATTATTTCTTTAGTTTTAGGTATTTACTTTAGTACTTTTTTATACAAATACCTATTAAATTGATGTTTTGGAAGCTTAAAACATTGCTAATTTAAAAAATGACATTGTGCATTATACAATAATTTTTATACTATCACTAAAATCACTAATTCAGATATTTGAGAAGTAAATGAAGCATTATACAATAATATTAGTGTCTACAATGCCTTATATTCTACATTTTTATCTTTTACAGAGAAGAGTGATGTCAATAGAAAAGTGTGTGTGCACTGTAATGCCACTTTCCACAGCGGTGTTAGCTTATCCAATCATATGAGGGCATATGCACACCGAAAGAAAAAAGGCCTTCCTGACGGAGCAAGTATGTAAATTGTTTGTCATATTTGTAATGGCGGTTAGATTTGCTGTCACCTACTGCATGTCTGTAACAGGTCTAAAAAATGTAGTAGTTTTATTTTGCTTGTGTAGTTTTTGCTAAACACACTGTTCTTTGTTTTAGACTATGACTGTAAACAAAGAAAGCAAAGATCAAGGTCTTGGTCAAAGAAGAAAACCTTTCCATTGCATACTCCAGAGGAAATATATAGACTTACCTGCAGGTAAGTTACATGTATTTGTATATATATATATTACGGTTTTTCTAATTGTAGTTTTGTAACCAAATGTGCGTTTGCTTCCACGTGCAGGTTTTGTGATCTAGTCTTCCAGGGCCCTTTGTCAGTCCAGGAAGACTGGATAAAGCATTTACAGAGGCACATTATGAATACTGCTGTACCACGCACAGGGGCGGGAATGGTGGAGGTCACCACCTTCCCCACAGACTCTTGCTCCAACACAGAGCCACAGGCACAACCTTCAATGATGCAAACATCCTCATGAGCCCAGGAACTGTAGAGACGCACATTTTGTCCTCGGAATATCACTTATATGTAAATCGTTTGGTTCCGACTTCAGTTTTATATGGTCATCAGTAATGAATTGTTTTTTTACTACTCGTAACGGAAAGTTATTCTTGTCACAGACTGCTTTTTAAATATTGTTACATTGTGCTGGTGTTATATACAGTTCATCATACGAACGGTGGGTGAATGTGTTGAGACTTCACCCACCACCAAAAGACAACTTTTACCTCAGCTGATTTTTAAGGCATCTCGCATTGGGTTTAATCTGACCACACAGATTTACACTCCATACAAAACTGAAATTACTATGTATTTCACTTTAATAACAAGCCATTTTAATTTGAGATTCAACACAATTACATCTCTGTTGTCATTTTGTTGGAATGCAGATGATGCATATGTACAGTATAGAAATTTTAAGTCTCTATATTTACTTGATTCAAATGTTTGACTCAATACATCAGTCATTTTGTGAAATATTGATATTTAGCAGTTCAAACAGTATGCATGTCATAACTCTTATTAAGACCATTTTCATACCAGTTACGTTTTGGATTACGCTTTTTTTTGTATGTTTGCCACGTGCTGGAAAAACATTAACTGTTACCTATGTAGGCCATTTTTTACAGTTCAAATATTTTTGTGTATAAACCTTTTTAGGTAATTTATGTGAAAATGTAAATCGCTATAAACAATTTTGTTGTTTGGAATAAAATGTTTATGTTGTCCCTACATGTTAAATGTAACAATGTGTACATGAATGTGTTTATGTTAAGTGGAAGTGCCACACAATCTTTCTGTTGCCAAAGATGGCAGTGTTTCCCCACACATAAAACTGAAGATGTTATGCTCCTCTCTAAGATGTGACATACTGGCCCGGTTTCATTTTTATAAAAGCAACTTTAATATTCTAATTTAACTAAAGCATAGCCATTTTGTGTTACATTGTCCAAGCACTTTTATTTCACATGGGATTTAAAGATTTGTAACGTATTAATGGAAAACTTTAAATATAAATTTCTAGTAGATTAATTATTACATTTTTGTATGGTTTTACATTTCTTGAACTCAAATGTATTTTTGTAAGTTAGAACAACTCACCACTGGACCAAACTGTAAACAGTAAGATGAAACTAATGCAATCACATTTGACCTAAGAATGGCCTGGAGTGAAGGGTTTAGTCTCTTTTAACAACAATTGACCATTTTTCATAATATAACAACACTGGTCTGTTTTTTAAAACTACACAAATGTTACAACAAAATACTGAACAATATACAGAATCGAGATGTTAAACAAACATCTTAAATACTTTATATATGTGCATTTTTAAAAATAAATGTAAAAGCTAAAGCAAGAAGTGCTTCTGGACCAGTTTTGTTTACATCTTGCAAAATGGTCTATAAGAACTCATTTTGTTAAATGTATCGCCAAACAGAAATGTTGTCAGTGTGTATCGATTTTACACCTACAAGACAAGATACATACCGGTATAAAGCATGTTAGGTACAATTCAGAATCTACCAAAGATTACCATGCACATGATTGACAAACCTTTGCTTTAGGTAGAAAAAAAACACTATATTCAAACATACAAATTTATTGAACCATTAACTGCATAAGCTGGATAATAAGCAAATTACAAGACACTGAATGAATATGAAATCTGGCTATTTTATGATTATATAGTTACTTGCATTTTATTTTTTGCATTTAGCATTATTTTGCTGTATGTGACTCAAGCAAATCAGACCTCCTACCCATTTTGGGTTGTGACCCACCAGTTGAAAAGAAACTCCTTGTGTCTCATCACAGTGCTGCATATCAGTTAAACTAAAGGTAAATCTGTTACTTCCTAACACATACGTATAAGCACCTAGTTTACATAACATGTCATCTAATGACACTAAAAATAAAAGAATACAAAATATGAAGGCATTAATAATTATAGCAGACTTTTTAATGCCGTGGAACGGCGTCTACGATGCATACAGTAGGCCCAAGCTGCTTTAAAACACTGTGGTTCTAATCAAAAGAAGTGCAGGGTGTTCATCCTCCCGTCTGCCAGAGGCCTCAGTCCTTGATATGTCTCTTATCAGCAAAGAACAATTGGAAACGGCAAAGACTCAACAAAGGAAAAACATATCTTCACACTCAACAGTATGATGCAATATTGCTGTTATTGCAAAACAGCAAAAGTTAAACATTCATCATGTCTCTCCTCATGTCAGATCATGTCTTTATAATTGTATAAAATGTTGAGATGCACTGCTCCTAAATTGACAGAAAAGAGCCATACGAACAAATACAGAATACAATATTGTAACAATATATATTTTTTTTTACATTCAAATATACATTTTGAACATTGTAACTGTGTCTTACAATTACTAGTGGGATATAACATTCCCATGTTTATCTTCTTCCAAATAAAGCAGTTTAGAAATCTACTACTACACTAAACTAAGAGTTTAAATGTTTTTAAATCAGATTTCAGAAGTCAGAAAAAGTTAGACTTGGCAGTAATCAAACGTAAAATACGCATCGAACTTACACTGCATATTAAATGTAGTAATACAAGTGTGCATAAAAACAGTATGGATGGACAGGCAATGATCTAGAAAACGAAACATACCTTCTTTCTGTAACTAACTTTAGTCTGTAGTAGGCAAGCCAAACCTGTTTCATGCAATGTTCCTGTTATATTTTGCCACACAAGTGTTTTTGCTTCCTGTCATTGAGAAGCCCTATTTGTTAATGTCACAATCAGTCCCTACTGATACTTTCCTTTACCTCGAGAGGCAGTGTGTCAAAAAGATGATCCTCCACAAAGAGAAGATTCCTGCGAAGAAGGCGGCACTGGCCAAGTTGAACTGGAAGGGAGTCTAAACAGTTTCCCTTCAACTCAAGCTGTGACAGCTGTACTAACTGCCCGATCAACTCGGGGATGGACGTGATGTTGTTATTGCCCATGCATAAAACTTTCAGTTTGGTACATTTGAACAGTTGAGTGGGAAGGATCTCTACCTTGTTTCCTGTGATGGCAAAATGTTGAAGGTTCTGAAGGTGTCCTACCTCAGCTGGTATGCTTGAGATTGAATTGTAGCTGAGGTCTATGTGCCTCAGTTTGGGAAGATGAAACAAGGATGGAGGAAGGTTCTCCAATTTATTGTGACACATAATCAGTGACTCAAGGCTCTTTACAAGACCTATAGATGGTGGAATAGCAATGATCTTGTTGTGCCACAACTTGAGACAGGACAATCTCCTCAGGTGCTGAAAGCTAATGATCTCTTCGATGGTCCGAATGTTGTTCGTTTTCAAATCCAGTTCTTGCAAGTTAGTCAAGCTAAAGATGGCATGAGGAATCCTCTCCAACTCACAGTTATGCAGTTCCAAATCCACCAGGCTTGTCATCTTTTTGAGACTGTTTAGCACCAATAACTTGGTTCCATCATTATGTATGACCAGTTTGATGAGATGTGGTGACAGATCTGTAAGATTTGTGGGTAATTTGTTTAGATTGCTTTTGAGATACAGTGTCTTGAGGTTCCTCAGATCTCTTAGCGACTCCAAGCCAATCATCTTGTTGTGTTCAGAGTTTAAGTTACCAAATAAGTTCATTTCCCTAAGGTTCCTCAGCAGGTAAATCCACGGTGGAATTTCTCCAACATCGGTGAACTTCACGTGAAGACATCGCAGATGGTCTCGGAGGAAATTGAAAGCGGTCTGTTCGACTTTAGCAGGGCAGTGATACAGATGCAGTTCCTGTAGATTTGTCATTTGAGAAACTTTGGCTGTAATCCTGACGTCAGGAATGAGCTCTAACTTGAGGACTTCCAGGTCAGTGAGGTCAAATACGGCGTTCGGAATCCCCGACAGCATGAAGAGGTGAAGCTCTGGTTTGTCTTGAGCATTGCATGTCACGTGCTGACGCAATTTTTCATACGTCCACTCGTGGTTCAGGCTAATTTCTCGTAGTCTGTTCTCGCTCACCTCAGAGAGAAATACACCAAAACGTTTGGAGTACAGCTCATCATATTGGTCTACCATATGTAGAAGAAATGCAAAGTCGTTTTTTACATCAGGAATATCACTAAAGCTACTTTCCTCTCGGACTTTCTCAAATGAGTACTCTTTAAGAGGCCTCCTGAAGAGCCAGTACAGTGTGTACAAACACACTAGTCCATAGAGACATATCATAGCCATGAAAGTAATGAGGAGTTTCCTCAACATGAATGCCATGCTGTGTGTGCAAAAGAATTGATCATAACCAGTCAATGTTTCGATTTCAGGCTTACAAATATAGCAGAATTCGATCTTTGCTGCAAAGGTTGATGTATAGCTCAAGATCAATACAACCTTAACTGCTTTTATCATTGTTTGAGCCACGTAGAGTTTATATATGAAGTCACTATCCTCTACGTGAGCTCGAAATTTTCTCACTTTCTCAAAGAGAGCCTTGGCCTGTTCTCCATCTTTTTTGTCCAAGATGGTCAGGCTGGGGGCTTCCGCAATGAGCCTTTCGGTGGGAAACTGCATGGCAGGGCTTTCGATCAAAGGGGTTGACTGACTGCTGTCCTCTCTACCATCCGGGGACACGCTTTTGCTGAAAGCCGCGCCACCTGTGAACCTCTGCTTGTTTTCCTCTGAATCCTCACAAGCTGTTTCAGACAAAGCTTTTGTCGTCCATGGTGATTCAAAACAGCGGCCCAAAATGGACACGAAGTGCTCGATCTTCGAGCTGGTCTTGGGGTACTTGAACCAAAAATTACTGCTTACCATCAGCACTATGGTGTGTATGAGTGCAAGGTAAGGAAAATACTTGGAAAACCACGGTAAGGATTCATGGTAGCATACTTGGTTGACAAAAACATACTGCTGATAATCAAGGTTTGTTTTAAGTCCTCTGGGTTGGGGTTCAGTAGATTCACTTGCCACCTTTAAGAGAGTAGGTTGGGTGCTTTGGATTTCATGTGCAATGCTGTCAGGAAGATCTTTAGATGTTGAGAGTGAAGTGCCGACAACTGTAGTGGAGGTCTCAGGAGTTGATGTCATGTCAGGGCATGTGCTCTGCGATTTCCCCCTTTGCTCCAGAATAGGAAGACACGCCACTTTGTCTTTGGTTAGTTGCGTAGTTCCAGAAAAGATGGCTACCATCAACATTACTATCCCAATATAATCCATAAATACATCCCACCATGGTTTCAGAATACGGTAGGTTGGTTGGATATCATTAAGGGAGGCAACTTCAGTGAGACTGAACATCTCTACAATAAAAAGGAGTGCAGTCAGTGCATGTTTGAACAAAACACATCCATTCACGTTTAGAAATGTAAATGACATACCAACATCAAAGCGGCACGTGTTTAACTAATGGTAAAATCATTTTATATTTGTTTGTTTAGTTTCCACCAAGCATACAAACAACTTATCACTAAAATTTATCACATTTGCATGACACATCACTGGGTGGACGTTACTGACTACGCACAATTTAACAAATGCTTGCAAACCACATGTGGTTTTGAATTACAACATGAAAGGACAGAACTATCGCGAGAGCATGTTAAGATTTATATTGCGCTTCGTTGAGAAGTCTCGCATGTTCGTGAGGCATGTGATACATTATGTTCATTCAAATCGTTTAGTTTTTTAACAGCTGCTACCACCGGCGCGAGAAATAGTCGGAAAAACACACACACAAGACAGCTGTTAATCATTACATATATCCGCGTTAACTATTTAAAGTGTTAAGACATTAAATAAGGTCAGGCTAAAGTGCTTGAAAAAATATTTAGCTTCGTTTATTCCAGTAATAGCCTACAATATGTCGAGGTATACCTGAATCAAAACAAAACAAAAAACTGAACTTGAATAACCCACACTGCACTAACCCCCGGGAATATATTTCAAGGAAATGACGGAAATAACAAGCGAGAAATAAGTAAAATAGACTGGACACTTACTGTTTCTGCTAACGTTTTTCACTCGGATGGATGAGTACGAGCTGTCCTTATCTTGACTGACATGCTGCTGCAGGCGGCGGATTTATCAAAAAGTTATCGTCGAGGAGAAAACAAATTGCACGCATTACCTTTTTTTCAGACCCGTATCTTTATTAAAACCTCATAAGTGTCCGTCAATAAACTGTATCCACTGTCCAGAAAAGGTCGTGCTCGGCGAGAGGTTTAAAACCTGTGAGCGCTTTGTCCGACCTGCTCCGACTTGTCGTTATGCCGTCAGTGACGGAGTTGTTCCGCTCGTCAACTGCGTATTTCATTGGACGATGACAGCGTGTATCCAAAGGTTAAAGATGAACTGTCACTAAAAAGCACTTAAGACGCGCCTTTTACACAAATCAATTATAGGTGGAGTAAGTTAAGTATTATTTTGTTTTATGCTATTATTATAACAATTGCTCTGTGCTGAAAAAAAGCACTCTCAATGCGCACTTGGAAACTAGGACCCATACGCATAACAAGCATCTGAAAGAAGTGCATTGTTTGGCTGACACAGGGTGATTTGAGGAAATGTCTTGATAGAAATAACCAAGTCTACCCAAGATGGTTTCTTGAGGTTTCAGTTAGCTTGTAAGGGAAATTTTGCTCTTCTCCACTTCTCCACTTTTGACCTTTATTTTTTCTTTCAAAAAAATTCTTGGAGCATTGTTTAACTATACCAATAATGATTTTAATCTAATGATAAAATATATATTACAATTTGTAATGTAGTGCTGAAGCACAATTCAGCTGACAATGATCTCTCTCTCTCCACACTTCTTTGCAAATTTGCCTTTTAGCACAAAGTTGTTTTACACAAACAGTTGGCAAGTATATAAACATTATCATCTTATTGATCCGTTTCCCTTTTTTCTCTTGGGTATAATTAAAAGGGAACAAATGATCCCATCGGAAATACTGTGTGAGAGGTCTTAAAATGCTTAATAGGGCCCAACATTTGTTTTTAGAGCACTTCCTGCTCAGCTTTGTGTGACACATACATCTGGATTATTATGAACAATTATTAATGGTTCAAACATTTAAGGATTGTACATCATTCTTAAAAAGAACCTGACTGTTAGATTTTTAAAAGCCTTGTCAGTAAACAAAATAATTAAAAAAGAAACGTGATAATTGAAACAATGGAATCATCACGTGTCCTATTTCCTAATGTGATTAATTCAATAAAACACTGCAGCCCAGTGTTTCAGACATTCCAGTTATCGTAATGTGTAATTCAGTTTCTGAGTAAATACAGAAGTGGATGCTTTGTCTTGCTGGAAAGAGATTACTCAGTAGCACATGGAAACAGTATTGATTTACAGCAATGCCCTTATTTTGTCTATTTTTTTTTATATAACATTCTATTTTTCCAAAAGGAGATATTTTGTATTTGAAAAAAAAATTTATCAAGAAATATAAATATTTATTTGAAGTAATGTGAGTTTCTCTAATGCACGAAGCCTTCTCGTTTGCCAGTGTTCAGCATGAATGAAAACAATCTTACTTACAAAATTGTCGTTTTGAATTGTTACATTAAGTTTGGATGTTGCGGCTTTCCGTCTCTTACGTGTACACGTGACCTGAAAAACTATAAATAGGGGTAGAGTGCGTCCATTGTCTCCACAGTAGAGCCAGCCAGTGCCGTAGATAACAGGCATAGTAACAGTATGGCGTCGACGAGCCGGTTTGTGCTGCTTTTATAATGTCTTTTATAATGTTTGTATATGATATTGATTTGTACACGTATGACATTCAGGGACTCTGAATTTCTCCCATGTGTACTTCTTAAAGCAGTTATTTCGAGTTTGCTGGCGCTTAGATGTTTATAAGACTGGCAGTTGTCTTCGATAACATGAAGACATTGTGTCATTTTCTTGTTTTTTTCCCAGCGCACATTGGCTAGTCGTGAAATGACAGGCAGATTTGTTTTTTAGGGAAATAGATTAAAACCGTATGAGTTAATGTTTCATATTGGTTGTGAGGTGTGGTTACAGAGTAATGTTTGGTTTCGGTGGTGTCAGGCATCACAGCTAACAACGCTAACTTTAGCTGCACGTAGCTCAAAAACAAGACGGGCACTTTAAAGTTTTGCCGTTGATTTTTTTGTCTAATTAGCGAAGATGACTTCGTTTAGATGTTTAGAAATATATGCCGATCACGACCTGCAGAAGCTGTTTTATTTCACAGTTGGTTGAATTGAAGAGTTTTAAACTGATGTAGTGATTTATGTCATCACATGCTATGTGGATGTTATGAAACCACAATCGTCATCGAACACTAGATTTTGTTTTGTTGTCTCCATAAGTAACAATTTACTCACGGAGTGCTACAATCCGTGTCAGAAGTGACGTAACGTTAACAGTTACAAACGAACAAAATTACAGTCTCATACATAATGTACAGTAATAAAATTGCATGTAAATTGAAAAACCTTAAACTTTTTAAACAAGTTCTTTACATGGAACATTAACAGAGAATTATATCTAATGCCTATATCTTTACCTTCTCTTTATTGCCAAAATCAGTCATAAATCATTTACTTTCCTTTGGAATGTATTTGTAATGAGAAAAAATGCTAGATTGCATCTGTAAAGCATTACAGCACCTAATACAGTTTCATAAAGTCATAAAACACTGGCGATATGCTTTTAAAGGCCACTGCATCAACAATGTTACTCCCCAAAACTGGTGATGTTGATTCAACATCACCAGTTTTGGGGGAGTTGCTACTCTCATAACATCATTTCTAGGTGTCTGTGTATGAGTCCAGACCATTTAACAGAAACCATTTCTAAACTAGAAACCTTTGTGGGCCGTATGTTTGACGCCCTGGTTTAGATGGATTCCAAGGTTAGGCTTATAGACCCTTATTCACAAACAAGCAATTGTTTACTCATGACAGTAGAATTCTCTAAAATTGTTTTTCTGTTACAGTAGCGATTCCTCTCTTCCCAAGGTGCAATGCCCCAATCACCCCGATGCACTGCTGGTGGAGGACTACAGGGCAGGAGACATGATCTGCCCAGAGTGTGGCCTTGTAGTAGGTATGATGCTCTCTGAACATCCACCTGTTCCACAGTTTAATTTCATTGCTGAAATAAAAAACACTAAGACATCTATTACATTCTCTCTCAGGTGACCGTGTAATTGACGTAGGGTCAGAGTGGAGAACATTCTCAAATGAGAAGGCAACTAAAGACCCTTCTCGTGTTGGCGATGCTCAGAACCCTCTCCTCAACGGAGGAGACCTCACCACCATGATCAGCAAAGTAATGAGCTTTGCAGACACGTTTACCAAAAATACACTTATTTAACCAAACCATTGTGTTTTTTAATGTTCTCTGAATTATTTTTCAATCTTCTCTGAATTATTTTTCAGGGCACAGGTGCAGCGAGCTTTGATGAGTTTGGAAATTCCAAATACCAGAATCGTAGAACCATGAGCAGCTCTGATCGAGCCATGCTGAATGCCTTTAAGGAAATCACCACCATGGCTGACAGGATCAACCTTCCCAGAAACATCATTGTAAGGGTCCCGCCTCCGCCTACCCATCCTCTCTAGTGATGTGCTCCTGTTAAAAATCTTCTTTTTGTATCCATCAGGACCGAACAAACAACTTGTTTAAACAAGTATACGAACAGAAGAGTCTGAAAGGCAGAAGTAATGATGCAATAGCATCTGCTTGCCTCTACATAGCATGTAGACAGGAGGGAGTTCCTAGAACATTTAAAGGTAAAAACGCATTCACATTCATTTCATCTACCTAAATCTATTGAGATTTTGAACTTAAAAAATCACACACTGACGTTCTAACATGTCTTGATGTATTTTTTTTTATTTCAATCATTTCCTTCATTACAGAAATCTGCGCTGTCTCTCGGATCTCCAAGAAGGAGATTGGTCGTTGTTTCAAGCTGATCCTGAAGGCTCTAGAGACAAGTGTCGACCTCATTACAACCGGAGACTTCATGTCACGTTTCTGCTCCAACTTGGGTTTGCCCAAACAGGTGCAGATGGCGGCGACCTACATCGCCAGAAAGGCAGTGGAACTAGACTTGGTTCCGGGGCGCAGTCCTATCTCGGTGGCGGCCGCAGCTATTTACATGGCCTCTCAAGCATCCGCTGAGAAGAAGACACAGAAGGGTAAGAAACTGGGGCGTGTATGTTTTTTTTAATGAGGTCTGGGTATTCAACCAACTGTTTATATTTTTTATAAATGCTAACCTAACCATTTATCTGGATTCCTGTGCCCTGAAACGTTTAAACAAAGTTTTGCAAACTATGCCCTTTTAATCCTCAGCATGTGAAATTAATCATAAAACATAAAAACGTACAATTGAATGATTTTGTGAATGGTAAAAATAGAACATTTTCTTGAGTGTGCTGTACGGAAAATAAATGTTCGCTTTTGCAGAAATTGGGGACATCGCCGGAGTGGCAGACGTAACCATTCGTCAGTCATACAGACTTATCTACCCCCGTGCTGCCGATCTTTTTCCTCCCGACTTCAAATTCGACACACCGGTGGATAAACTGCCTCAACTGTGAACGCCTGTGTGCGCCACACTCACTGCTCTTTGTACTTCTAGAATTTTTGCCCTTTTCTCTTTACAATGTTTATGGTTTACTCTCTTCCCTGTGAAGAGACAAGCCTTTTGAAAAGATGACGGCAGGGATTCGACAGAGTACTGAAGACACATTCCAAGGTTTAACACAGATTGCAGGCTGTATTTTCATTTGTGTATATAATCTGTACATATGTCTAAGTGAGAATTTGGTGGTTGCAACTAGGCATATTTCTTACTGTAAACATTTTCTTTTGTAGGAAATAATTATTTTGTTAGCATTTTGCCTTATATTTAGTAATTTAAATAAATGCTTTTCAGAAAAGCATGTCGAACATCTCTGAAATCCCAATGTTTACAAATACCTTGAGCTTTGAAAGTGTGTAGCTCAATGAATGGTTTTATTATTTCCCCTCTTTAATTTCATGAGGGTGCGTGATATAAGCAGAGGTTTCGGTTTGTGTTTTTGTTCCTGTACTCACAGCTCAATTATTATGAACGCCACAATCTTTTTTTGAAGTGACAATAAATCATATTCAACACCATCAGGTCTACAAAATATGCAAAGACACTAACAATTAATTACTTACATAGACATTTAATTTTTTGCATTCATGATGAACAGTTTCAGCAGAACCGGTTATTTACACCATTGTCAAGATGAAATTTAAGGCTATGTATCAATGAAACATTGTCTTTCATCATGCTTATATAAGTAATAGGTATAAAACACAGATAATTTAGAAAAGAATTAGTGCTTTCGGCTTGATAACATCTATGTAGTGTTGTCTACATACCATACCAAGTAGCATCCACCCCTCCATTTAGATTGCTTATTACATTATTCTGCTCTGAATAAGCATCTAGATTGGTCAGACTGTCTAGTTGTTAGTATATTTCATTTTGATATTTGGTGTTTTGCATGGATTCCAGTGTGTTATGCCTCATTTCCACTGGTTATCAGCCACAACTAGCCCTAAATCAACTGTGGTAACATGATTGCCTGTCACAAAAAAAATCTACTGACAGCTTAAAGGGATAGTTTACCCCCAAATAAACATTCTGTCTTTGGCGTAGTCCACACATAAAAAAAATCTCCATTTACATGAACGTGCAAAAACACCAACCAGAAGCCTAAAAAAAGATCAGGTCACCATCAAAATCCTGTTTTCACCACCTACATGACAACATAACATTTCTGAACATTTTTACCCTGAAAATAGTTTTTTAAAAAGCTTTCAGTGACCTGACATGGCCTTTCGCTGCGGTTTTGAAAATACAGTTCGAGTGGACGCCTTTTTTTCCATGTCGTTCACAATCTGTATGTGACTCCTCTGTGGAGCACAGATGATGATATTTTGAAAAATACGAGTGGTTTTGTGTCCATACAATGGACGTCAGTGAAAACCAAAATGTCGTCTTTTGTGTTCTGCAGAGTGGAGTCCTACAGGTTTGGAATGACGAGTCTGAGTAAATGATGAAATTTCATTTTTGGGTGAACGATCCCTTTAAGTCTGGTAACCAAAACATGCTTCTCTCCTTTCAGAGCACTGCCATATTATTTACAATTATTTGAAAATTGTAATTTTCACTGCAACTTGACCATAAAGCATCATATTGCATTACAGATTGGGAATAGACTTGTACAAATCTATCTAGAGGTTATGTCTGTTTTGGTAAAAATGGTACATGATTTTACATTCAATTCGATGAGGTACAAATGTTTGATGATAGGTACCTTTCATCATATGGCTTTAAAATACTTCACAAATAATTAACATCAGCATCTGACAGACTTGTTTTAACCAGTCACATTGTAAATACTTAAAATACAAAAACATAAAAATCAATGGTCATGCTTGAAGCACACCTGATGAAAATCTATGAGCTAGGAATTCTAAGACAACGTGGATGTGACATCCAGAACACTAGAGGGCGTTTGAAACCAGAGGCACTTGATCACACAGAACAACAATTCAATGAGCTCTGTACAGTAAGACAGTCCAGCATAGTTAAAAACCTCTTGACTTTTTTCAGTATCAGTGCTGATGCTTAATATATTGGGCTTGCCGTAATCCTAAACTAACACTGAGAATACAACAGGGTATGACATTTGCAATTGGATAAAGTGGTCTAATTCACATTATTTGCATCTATGTGTGGGTGGGTGGGGGGGGGGGTTGGGGCAAGGGTTTTGCTAACACCAGTCTGCAACATAGTCAAAGTCCGCAAACAACTCCTGCTCCTGTTGTTTTAAGTGCCGTGACTCTCTGGGAGGCGTCAGCACAGGAGCCTCTGAGGTAAATTCATCGTCAAAGTTACTAACATCACTGGAACTTTGGATTGTAGGTACGAATGGTGGCTTTACTTTCTTTGCTAAAAGTCCATCCCAGTCAATATTCTAGAGAAAAACAAATTACAATTCTATTAGGAGAGAAACAATCTTCGAAATCTAAAGGAGAAGGTCCTTCACTTACTCTGAAGAACAGATGCTTCTTTACGTCTTCTGCATCTTGTTCACCAGCTCCAAGCCGCCGTTCTGGATTTCTCCTTAACAGCTATGGGCAAATGTGAAAGAAAGAAGACTGATCTTCCTGCAAAATGGATCTACATATACTATAATAGTATTAAAAAAACTTTTAATAAGTAGTCATGGAAAAAAATTAAGAGACCATTAAAATGTTTTATTTAATAAGCATTTCTAGATGTACTGTGGCCATTCCAATTCAGTGTCTGTTGAATTTCAACAAAATCAAACCTCAGGAATGATAAAGTGTTATCACATAATTTTTTTTTACTTTTCCTAAATACATGTACAAATATTCATACTGATTCTGAATATGACCTTGTTTTTTCTGACTTTAAATACTGCAGAGCATTCAGTTTTCATTTTCTTCAAATAAATGCAAATAGAAAAAAAATTTCTTTTGAAATTTGGGAGAAATATTGTTAGTAGTTCACAGAATAAAAACAAAAATAATCATTTTACCAAATCACAGACCTATAAATAATAAATTCACTGAACCTGGTCTCCAAAATGGCCTCCTAATTATTTTTCGCAGTTGTATATGGCAAAAGCTTAAACTGCTACTGACCCTTCTCATAACGGAAATTGCCTCTGTTGAGAGGAATCTTGGGTAGCGAACCTCATCATTCACAATGCTGTCAAACACCTCTTCTTCATCATCACCGGGAAATGGAGACTATGGAGACAAGTCCACTCAGTTATACTGGAAATACACTTGATGGTCAAATTAAAGTTTGCAATAAAATGTCTACACTGTAAAAAAAAACCATGTTGGTTCAACTTAAAAAAGTATTTAAGTTAAAATTTTTAAGACAAGAAGGTTACTTATTTTCTTTAGGTTTACCCCCCAAAAAATATTTTTTACAGTGTAATGTGAAAGTAACAAGATGGATGAGCCCTGACCTCTCCAACCAGCATCTCAAAGATGAGCACGCCAAGCCCCCACCAGTCCACCGCACGTGTGTAAGACGTTTCAGTCAACACCTCGGGAGCCAAAAACTCTGGAGTACCACAGAAAGTGCTTGTTCTGTCCTGGTAACCCATTCCTAACAGGAAAATGGTTGAAACGTTTCTTACTGTTGCTTGTATAGTATTGAGAAAGAACAAAACTAAAAACTGACCTACCTTCTTTGCAAAGACCAAAATCAGCAATCTTAACAAATCCCTCAGTGTCAAGCAGTAAGTTATCCAACTTTAGATCTCTGTGGAATGGATGTAATTGTTTGTGAATTAATACTACATTTAAATAAATATTTTTTTAAAAATCCAAATTTGAAAAACACATCGATACATGTATTTTATACCTGTATACAATCTTGTGCGCATGTAAAAACTGTAATCCCAAAACAACACACGCTGCATAAAACCTGCAATGATCAAAAAAATAAATATCTTACAAAAAAAATGTTAAGTCAGGACTCGAAATATCAGTGAGGAAATATTAGGTTAATGCTTTACTCATGCAGTCAATGTGTGCGTGCGTCACTTACGTGGCCCGTGGCCCTGAAAACACATCTGCGTGAATGTGCATCATGAGATCTCCTCCTGCTGCATACTCCATTACAAAACACACATGCTCCTTGGTTTGGAAACATGCGAAAAGATTGACCAGGAACGGGTGACGCACGCTGTTCACGGTCTCAAATATCCGCTTCTCACACATCAAGCTGGGAGAATAAGGAAAATAAAGTGATAACTGATATAACTTGCTCTCAGACAATCACATGTAAAACAGAGAGACAGAATTTACCTTTCAACCTCATCACGAGCCACAACATCTCCCTTCTTAAGGGCTTTGATGGCAAACATTTCGCCTGTGATACTGTATTCTGCAAGTAATACCTGTGTGATAAAGAGAAGGATGATAACTTGTTTGTTGTGATCTAAGGAAATTGCCAAATTGTTTAACATTAAACGGCTTCTTACCTTTCCAAAATGTCCCCGACCTAACACTGCAACACATTTAAAGTCTTTTAGACTGAAATGAAATTGTTCCTCTTCCTCTTCATCGTCCCTATAAAAAAAGAAAACACTTAATAAGTCTAAGTAAACTTGAGCGTGTATTTGTTTGTACAAAAGAAACCTTGTTCACCTTATGTCTGTATTGTTTTGAACAGTTATGAGTTGTAACCCTGATGGTTGGGTCTCATGCTCAACAACTTCTTCAAGGTTAGATTGAACAATGATGCTGTTCTTCTCATTTCTGTAGTCAAACGTGGTCAATGTGTCCTGAAGTAAAAAAAAAAAAGAGTTCAGGTATTTATATAACATAGCTGGATATCCACAATATCCTGTTTCTTTCTATTCAAATAAATGAGAGAATGTGAATGATATGTTTGCTTCAGATCTATATCCTCAGAGTATAAGAGTCTTAAACTGTTTGAGTCTTTTCACAGAAACAGATGGAATCAATACAGATGCCTGTACACTAAGCACATGATGGTATCAGATGTTACCTGTTCTCGGTCTTTGCCGGGGATCTTGTCCTCGGGCAGTGCTTCTCTAATACTAGCAGAGGAGTAATGCTTTGGTGTAGCGTCTGTGCCAAAGTCCAGTTTTGTCACTATTGGGTCACTACAAAGGGAATACAATTACAAAATTGAGCCCCTCACTTGACAAACCTTAACTAGCAAGTGTGCTTGTTTAATGTAGGGATGTTTAACTCAGGATTACATCGTAACACCATTTCAAACCTGTATGACATTCTTCTGCAGAACACAAAATAAGATATTTTGAAGAATGCTGATAACCAAACAACATTGACACGAAACTTCCTTGTATTTGTGCCGTGTCCATTCGTACCTCCTCAAAGCAGGGATTCCTGGATAACTGCTGTGTCCAGTCTCAGCCGCCAACTCTGCTACTTGAGGACTAAATGAGTTATTTGGAGAGGGGATGGCCCTCCTCACCAGCCGGCCCCAGGTTCCAATGCTCATCTGAGGGGCCCGTAGAAATGTCCTCCCTACACACATGAGAGCATCCAAGGGTGAAAAGAGGAAGCACATTCAAAGCCCCCCTACAAACCACATCACTTACACATCATGTAATATAAACAACAAACTAAATAAAAATACTGTAACTTGAACCAAATGTTGTTTCACAAAGAAAACCTGTCAGATGAGATGCAGGTGCAGATCTGGGCCTAAAGCCTGGGTGTGTTGATAAAATGGAAATAAATGACAGTTTTACTCTACAGCAAGCAGTCTGGCCCAGTTATAGGGATTTTAGAATGTTGGTGTTTTTTGCCGTTTGCTGGATCAGTGTGAATTTGCCTTTTTATTGATGAAAAATCAAGTTTTTCAACATTTTCAAGCAAACAAACATAAGTCATGGGCATAATTTCAAAAACGCTTCACCTTGTTGCCTTGAAAAAATCTTTTTCTGTCTCTGGAGTTTGGTTCTCCGCTCAATGACAGGATTAAAAAAGGTCACCTGTAACAGAAACAGCTTTCAGATCAAGCTAAAAAAAAATGAATGACATCACACTTAAGAACTAAAGCTCAGTTTTTCTTAAGAAGTGAGGGCGGGAAAACCTGCCGGAGGGTTTAAGGGGCCACAGAGAGTAAAGAATTCCTCTGTGATCTTCTCTTAGTGCTCTAGGCTGGCAGTGAGAGTCCTCTTTGTGGTGAAGTATTGATCAGTGGGAGACAATATTGGTAAAGTTACCTCAGCAAACAGAGTCCCTTGTGGCTCAAGGTAAAGGCACATTCCATGTCGCTGGTTGTCCAGGAAGTCCTCCAGTCTGAGAAACTTCACTGCACAAAGAGACCGCCAATCTCTCCAATACACCGAGATCTCCAGCTCCCGTGACTACAGAGCACACAAATATTTACAACAGCACATTACAACAACACACAGCACTGCTATGAATGCAGTTTAGGAGGCCCATTGTTTACCCTGTCGAGCTCTAATGTAAACTTCTGATCCCATGACTGGTTACTGACAGGTTTCCAACTGGTCTGTCCAACTACCGTGTTGTCAAGCTTCAGAACAGCACTAATCTCATCTGGAGACACAAAAAAATTACAAAAACAATTAATCTTCTAAATTCCCATAATGTTTTGCTTCAAAAATTCTGAAAGGTCTGTCGAGAGCCACTCAACTGGACAAGTCGTCGTTCTTGGAGAGGTTTCGAACGCTGGTTCCTCTGCTGCGGTTACCACGGCTCATGAATGATGAGCGTGTCTCACTGGGGCTCCAGCCTGGCAGTGGCACCGACGTTGCTTTAGACCGACCGGGAACATTTTCTAACAGGTCCTGACATCCCATGAGTCGAACCTCTAACTTACCTATTTTAGTCAATACAAGATTAACAGATGTGTGTTTTTAAAGCTCTGTTTAACACTTAAAGGTGACCTCAGTCATTTTTGCTATTGGACACTTTGATTCTGGGAAATAAATCAGAAATATATGTACATCCGAATCTACTCTGCTAGGTGTTACTAGGTGCGTTTCCATTACCCTTTAAATTGTGAATTTAAAATACGCTCAATGGAAACACGTCAATTTCGAAAAAGGATTTTTAGGAAATTTTGCAAAAAGTTTTTTTTCCGCATTTACATGCCACATGCCATACGTAAAAAGTCACATGATCATTAATTAAAGATGGCGCGGTATGAGACGGAGTTCGTCATGATTTTTGGAATGAATTATCGCGAGAGGATGCGTTTTAGTCGCATAACATTGGTTAATGCCGTCATTTTGCAATATTGCAAAAGTTTTGCGCAAATCTGTAATGGAAATGCGGCTAATGTAGAATAAACAAAACTTTGAGTACATCTTGAAGTACTGTAAATCTGAATTTGTGTTGGTCACCTGTAAGTGCAGCTGGTTTGGTGCTGTACTGGTTCTTCACAGTGCTGTGCTGGTTCTGAGTGGATATAAAACTCTGACGGGGACTGAGGGCAGGAGACGACATGAGAGATAACTCCTCCATGATCAGACTGCTCTTAGGGTGGTTCTTAGGAAGCTCATTGAGCCTTTGCTCGAGGGAATACTTCAACAGATCCAGCTTCTGACTGGATTCATTGAATCTGGCTTGGGCCTGGATTACACAGAATAACAGTCAACAGGAATTCTGAAAAAAGTGCTCATTTTGTGTTCAATAGAAACAAAACACAACAGCATACAGTAACTACCAGGTAAAAGCCATAAAAACGTCAAAAACAATTGCCACATTAAATGGTGATATACTTGAAGATACCTCAGAGTGAGCTCTCTTCTCAGCCAGTTTGCCGGACCCCAGCAACTTCATGACGTTTTTGGCCCCCTCAGTGACGGCATACTCTATCCGTGTGTGATGACACAGCTCCTCCACCCGCAGGTCCAGCGGACTGATGATGGGTTTGGCTGTACAAAGACCACCAGGCAAATATTTACCCTACAGATGTTTTAATTCATGTGACCTTAACACAGCAAATATATTGTATATGGGATAATCTTTAGTGGTGGTACAAAATGCAGAAATATTGTTATCAATACAGTAATGTTAAAATAGCCAAACTCATTCATTAGAATGTGAGGGGCTGTCTGCATTCTATTGCCCACATGGTGGATCTAATATAGTAATCGTGTTACCAATAACATCCTTATTGTCAAAGCTGAGCTCGCTGGTTTGGCTAGCTTTCAGGATCTGCATTCTGATAAACTCGATCTTGGTTTTGCTGTCTTGAAGCATCTGCTGTGCTGTCGCAAGAAGTTTTCTGTCCTGTGATGCAATGACAACAACAGTGTCATAAAAGTCGAAGCCAAAAAAAGCATTTAAACAAACACACAAACACAGATTTGATGTGTCCGTTGACCGCTACAGTATTGTCTTTTTCCACTTCTCTTTATTAGACATTCACCAGACCACTGGTATTATTTTTTTTAATGTTGGACTTGGAAGCACTTTTGTGTAAGCCAGCCAAAGAATAAACAAATTCTCTCCAAATTCTAGAGACTGTTACTACACTGAGGTGTGCGAGAAGGAAAAGCTTGTGTTTACAAGTCATTTCCTGGTTGACATCAGCCCATGCTTCATTTCCCACAGGACTAAACTGAGCTCCTGTCATGATGACTGTGTATGTGAGAAGCAGTCAGGGTCACTCCTGTGGCCAACCCTCTCACCAACATCACAGGAACTGCATTCTGACATGTCATTCAAATTGAGCTAGCTTTATTGGCATTGGAATTCAAACCGAATGAATTTGTGTATGGTTTAACTTTTGCATTACTATAGATTCAGAGTGATGAAAGACTAAAACAAGGTGAGTCAAAGTATTATGTGTTATGCTTTGCCTTTAAGACTTTTTTGTAGATGTCCATTTTGTATCCTCTACTTCTATAGTCCATTTTCTGTGGATCTGTGCCGCACATGTAGCTTATCATGTGAAGTCTGCCCTTCATAACATTTTTGTAACATTTTTGAAAACTCCAGAACATCTGTGTATTGGGGGCCAACACGGTTCCTCTCACAGTCAGCTTTCTCTCCTGTGCTTTGTAAACAACAGAAACCTGGATTCTACATCACCAGTAAAAAACCGCCTAAAGCGGAAAGTGTCATTAAATAAAACCAAATGGTCGATTACCTTAGTGGAGCCATTTGAATACATCTGGATCATGTTCTCGGCCCCCTGCTTCACCTTCAATTCAATGTCGTTCTGTTTTTTCAAGGCAGCTAGTCTGCTGCTGCTAGTGCATGTTCGAGCTTCACTTTTCGGGCTGTCCAATGTAAGCGGGCATTCTGGGTGTCAAAAAGCATGAAATATGTATTGAGAAATCTGATTAATGATCATGCCAGACATCTGCTAAAAACACACATCTCAACAACATCAATTCTAAAAAAATAAGCATATACATTCATCGGCTTAAATGGATACTCCACCCAAAAATGAAAATTCTGTCATGAATTACTCACCCTCAGGTTGTTCCAAATCTGTATACATTTCTTTGTTCTGCTGAACACAGAGAAAGATATTTGGAAGAATGATTGTAACCAAACAGTTCTTGGCCACCATTGACTACCATAGTAAGAAAAATAATTATATAATTTCTTTGTTCTGTTGAACACAAAGAAAGATATTTGGAAGAATGTTAGAAAAATGGCCGTCAAAAGTGCACCAGGACTGTTTGCTTTCCTACATTCTTCAAAATAACTTATTTTCTGTTCAACAGAACAAAAACAATATATCATAATTTTCCTTCTATGGTAGTCAATGATGTCCTATAACTGTCAGTTCTGTCATTCTTCCGAATATTTTTCTCTGTGTTCAGCAGAACAAAGACATTTATACAGATTTGGAACAACTTGCGGGCGATTAAATGATGTCAGAATTTTCAATTTTGGGTGGGGTATTCCTTTAAACACAAAACCACTGCTGGGTTGAGCTTCACTGTGGAAGCAAGAAGGCAGACTGTGATTAATGCATTTTTACAAAGCACCTTAATATGGGAAGCACATGTTAATGTGGAAGAACTGTTTTTGTTAAGCACCTGGAGACTTCTGAGTCACATCATTACGTAAGGCATAAATACAGATGCCTCAGTTGTGGTTATTATAAACAGAATGTGCAGCACCCACAGCAGGTATTACCAATCTACTACAATCAGACCTCAGATGTGCTCAACCTAGATTAAAGGAATATGACACATCAAACAAGCAATTACAAACTACTACGTTATAAACCAAAACAAGGCCTGTGCCCACTTAGTGCCTTTGAAATAAACAGTATTAGATGACGTAACGGCAGTATTACCTCAATGACTGTACAATTATTCAACAGATACAGTTACACTTTATATGCTAGTAGAGACAGAAGAAGATATTTTGAGAAATGTCTCAGACGTGTGAGATAAACACTCAGACAGGGCCCATTCAAGACAAAGGCCTTCACCCAGGTCATTGCAGGATTCAGCGTGAAGCAGCCTCACCCACTCACACAAGTGACTATGACTTCAGTGAGGGACTCACACTGGCGCACTGTTGTCTTTCAGCAGCGTCTACAAGCAGATCTGCCGATTTCTGATTAGCGGAGATGGAGAGATGAGGTCGACACAGAGGTGTGACACGCAGCACATTCCTCTAGTGCTGTTTCACTAAACAAAAGCCCATTCTCATCGGATATGCTTTTCATGCCAGGCTAAGTTTGGTACTGTATGAGGATGTGACTAGTAAGGCAAGATGCTTACAGGCTTGATCATGCTTTTGACATGGAATTCACCATGAAATAGCCTAAAAGATGTTGCAGCCTATCACAGCTCAGGGTAGTGTACTGTAACCACTGTAACCACTACAACAAGTGGGTCTTGCTATGACAACCCCTATTTCCAGTTGTTAAGTTAAGGGTAGGTGAATCTTTCCAGAATTTTTCAAAAGTCTCTTCACATAGTAATGTGCATGTTTGTGGACTGAAAATTAAAATATCCTACATATGTCATCGAGAACCAAGCTACAGAACTGCATTTTAAAGCTGGATTACCACTGTCTACAGAATTTGTTAAATGTATATGTTGGTATCACAAGTGACTTATTCTGCATGGTTGCAATAGTTATAATAATACTGAGAACAGTTTTGTTCATACCTAAAAGAAGATCCTCCTTCACCACAATGTGTGCGTTGAGTTCCTGCAGCTCTTGATGCAGCTCTTCCAACTTCTTGTTGGACTTTTTGAGCATATTATCAACATATGCCAGTCTTTTTTTTTCCGTGGTGACCTTTCGTAGGTTCTCAACCCCCTCTTTGATTTTCAGCTCTTTGCGGATCTCCCTCTTGATCTGCTCCTTGATTTCGTCCAGCTTTTGCTGCACCATGGTATCAGACAGGTCAAGGTTGTGCCCCAGGCCCAGCCGCTCCGAAACCATGTGAGCCTGCACAAAATAAACAATGATATCCATAGTTTAGTGCACAGAAAATTCAATTATCAGCTATAAAAGACATTCAAAAAATTGTTTACATTTACATTTGGCAGACGCTTTAATCCAAAGCGACTTACATTGCATTATACTATACATTTGTACGCGAGTATGCGCAATCCCTGGGATCGAACCCATGACCTTGGCATTGCTAGCACCATGTTCTAACCAGTTAGCTACAGGAAAGCTTTGTTTAATTAAAATTATTTTCTATAATATGTTTTTTTAAAATAGAGGAAAATCTTTTGTGTATAACTGTCCTCTTTCGCTCCAGGAAAACACAAAGTGCTATTTCTCTCTTCAGTGAGCAGCTATGAAAATATTATTTTTACAGAATAAAATTATTTCAACTTAAAGCTGCAATCTGTAATTTTTGCCTCTTTTGTGTATCACCATCTCTGTTACTTATCTATACAACCAGAAAATATTATCGCCCCATCAGGTTGAGCTACCCTTGTACCGGGCCTGTTTAACAACAACAAAAGGTTACATATTGCAGCTTTAAAACAACATTTTATGTCCATTTATATACTTGAAATGTAGATGTGCAATAAACATGAGCGTTTACAGTCAGCCTCTATCATAAAATAAACCCCAAGGCTAAGACCGTCCAGTCGCGGTTTATTCTGCTATAACGTCTGGCTGACAAAAACAACGACTTTATAATATCTCTTCTCTGCTTTTCTTTTAAAAAATAAAATAACCATTCATGGTCACCTGAAAGTAAATTTCCTCCTAAGGAATAATTATTTATCACCTGCAGTAACATCAGTCATTAGATAGCATTCACTATCCTCCACTGCATCCTGCACACTAAGCCCATAAGCGTGCCTTCATGCATACACACACACACACACACACACACACACACACACGGGTAAACAAACACATGAAGTAACAACATATCACTGACATCAGCAGAGGGGATAACTGGTTTGAGTGGATGAGCCAAATCCTGCTTAGGCAGCTCCTCACCAGCTCACAGACAACATGAGAACCAGCACAGGTCCTCTAATCTTCCTCCAGGGTAAAGTGCAGACGTAAATAAAGCTTAAAACAAGACGTTTAGCAGAATGTGCTCATTCAGGTCTGGGGTGAAGTTATTCAACAACGACAATTACACATGCAAAACAGATCTGAATTCACAAACAAGATATGTGAGAAATCTATTTCAATCCACTAGTGACTTGTCTGCTGTTTTCATTCAAAGTGCAAATGGAATGAATCTTCTGAAACTGTATCTCTGGTCATGATATAGTTTACACCCACGTGCGCCTTTGAAAAGCCACCATGTACAAAGAAACAAAATAAAAATAACTGATGTAAATGTTTTGACACTACTTGAACGTACAACTGTGACTCATGGGTCAGCTGAAGGTCAGGAAACTTCTTTCCGACATTAGGTATATTATCTGTAGGAAAAGCCAGTTACACCTTATCTCTTCCTCACTTGTACTGCCTGCTGTGCTACACTCAAGACAACAAAAAGGGGCACAAAATAATAAGCAATTTATATAAAGCAGTTCAAGCTACTATTAAAAATGTTATTTGATCATTAATAAGCCTTCTGCATTGAATGCCAAACTTATAATGTGGCAATGCCTCTCAAATGGTGTTTTATAAAGCAGAAGCACTATTGTTTTTAGATCTTGTTTTCATAATACTTATCAGGTCTGTGCAACAGCAATAGCACTTATGGTTTATAACTACTTGCAAGAATCCCAGAGGTAACCTGAACACACTAACACATCTTACAACCACCCGAGCAAAATGACATCTGTCAGCACATGGTTCATACCAGGCAAGCAACACACAAAGTTTAGATTTCAGAAATCTTGTTGCACGATGCATTAATAATGTACGTTTCCAAACAACATAACACTGAGAATGGATGGACTCTAACAAAAAACCACTTTGGCAAGAAAGTTATTTCACAGCACTGTTATGACATCTCATTGCAGTGAGACATGTACCAAGAATATTGTCTTAGATAGCTAGAAACTATTTATTAAACAGAAATAACTGTTTATATATCATTTAGTTTAGTTTATATAAAGCACTCTGGGTGTTAAAGAGTTTACCTTGTAAACACTTTCTGCTTATCTTGATGACAAGCTTACAAATATTAATAACAAGACTTTGGGTCAGAAATGAACAAAAATAACTATACAATAAAACCCGAACCAACACATTTCAAACAAAAAACCCTAACTTCACAGTAAATAAGTATAAAGTTTCAGGGTAACGTTACTATTAAAAATACTGCATCCGAAAGTTTTGAGGTAACGTTACAGCCAGTGTGCACAATTCACACATATGATCCGTTTGTCCCATCACAACTGTGTGTTTGCTTTGGGAAGTCCCATAAATCGGGTTGTTTCTTATCTATAGATACTACTACACTCCAACGGGGGAAACACATCCTCCAGACTATTGTCATAAGTGTTTTGAGGCCCCCGTTCCCTGTTTTCCCATGTCATGAGCTCTACGGCGGAGGGAGCAGCTTCTCCCTAAAGCAAAACTAGTTTGAAAAAGCCAGAAAAAGTTGCGCATATTGCGCTTATAAACCCTTAAACTCCGGGTGCACACTTAAAGAATCTTACGTGCACTTTACATGAATATTTCCTGAAATAAAAAACTTTTCCTACCTGCATGGAATCGGCGGCCATCTTGGTTGTGAACTCTTTGAATCAAACTCTGTGGGGAAGGGGAGGTGAGTCACTCCCAAAAAAAACAAGTCTTGTGTTTCCGTCTCAAGCGAAAAGCGCTTTATTTGGGGTGCGATCCTCAGGGTGACCGGGAGATGCGTGGAGTCTCATGGTTAAGCTCTTGTTTTGTTGTAAATGTAGGTGCAGACCCGAGCTCAATGCAAAGATCCCGCGTCTGGGGTGAACACTACACATAGCTCTGCCGCCGCTGCTGCTAATATGGAAAGGGGAGGCGGGTGGCAGAACGCCCCAAGTGCAAGTTTCTGTTCCCGCACCCAGTTCAGCCACGACCAGTCCACCCCCGATCATGTGATCAATAGTGTTTCACAAACACTGACAAACAATTTGATTTCATAGGAGCAGCACCACTATTTAGCCTAGTGGGGGCTTAGCCTATTCTGTATAGCTAAACAACTGTCCTGCACTGAGATTTATTCTATAGCAGCACTACTATAAGGACTGACCTCTGAAGGGATTATTCTAATGCACATTATTTATTCTACTGTATTTTATGTAAATAAATGGGGTCACATATTATATTTATTATATTTTATAGTAAAAGAAAACCATTGATTTAATATGGGTTTGTTCTATTTTCAACTTTTTTTATAGGAGCTGTAACACTGAATCCATTGAGATTTGTTCTGTTGGACAAACACCTCTCATAAAAAAGACAAATCTTTACTCTAGAGGTGTCAATAAATAAATAATGCTCATTAAAGTCAGATATATTAAATTACAAATGGTAAGAAAGTATCAAAAAGTGAAAACACTTAAAAGTAAAACATGGACATTTAGATTCAATTTACATGGTTATCATAAAAGTGACAGTTTCGCTTTTTGCCAAAAGAGGGGGCTGTTTTCCATGTTTTCTGTTTGTCCATGTTTATGTAAACTGTATGTTTTTGTATTTAAAGGACACTTTTAAACATTTTTAGGACTTTAACCATTTCAAATAAAGCAAATTTTACTTAATACACAGCGCACTTTAAAGCTTGTAAAGTTGTTATGAAACATTTTTCTTTACCAAAGAAAAAGCATCCCCCCTAAAAGAAAAAACCCTACAGAAAATCAAATACATTTGCAAAGAAAGTTCCACTTCTTGGATGCTTCTGTACTGACTTCAGGTTGAGTAGAGAAATACTGTAACTGTAGACCAGTAGAATAGCCATTCCAAAAGATAAACATCACTGACAAACCAGTGGAAGATGGCCTATTTCCAGTCTATAAACAGGCACAGTTGCAGAGGTACTGAAGTTCAGTACAGTCAAGCACAACAGACTGATATGTACATAAGAAAGGTCATTCTATACAAACCTATTTATAATTTATTATTATATGCAAGGATGCTCACTGATTGCTTTTCAGCTCTGATGGTTACCCTCATTTAAACTGGGACATATTACCACACACGTTGATTTCCACAATATTAAACTTTCACAAATTTGTCTGCAGCTGATGAAGCAACTACAGGATTATGTGAAGTTCTGAATATGAAGCTAGATGCTCCATGAACGTCTGTTTCTTTGAAATCAGTGTAAAAGCAAGACATGCTCAGCTCAGGACTTCTGTTCTGATATTTTGTGCTTCATGAGTGAATCCAAGTGGTCGTTTCTGTGTGCACAAGCTGCTGGCGTGTCTCGCTCGCAGAACAGTTTTCCATTCACATGGTGAAAACGGTCACCAGGCACTAGCTGGTCATGGCAGACGGAGCAAACAAAACACTGTAAGAGCACAAAACGTTAAGTTAAAAGACCGCTGTGAATGTTGCAATGCAGAACACATATTACAAGTCACAATATCAACCTCCAAGCCATATATGAAAACGAATGAATGAATATCATGAAGTGTATTTTAATGACTCAGTTTCATACCTTGACATGAAACACATTGCCTTGTGCTCGCATAACCATTTCACTTGCTGGGATGGATTTTCTGCAAGCCATGCAGGCTCCACTATTACCAAATAATCTGTAGTGAACAGTACAACCACAAATATAAAACAGCCTTTTTATAACCAATGGCATATAACTTTAGCATAATAATTTTACTGTTACAGTGGCTGAAGACCACATTAGATGTATGCATTATGTACAGCTCTCAGTTATGTAATGTAATGATTGTAAATGATGAATATGCTATTAACAAAACAGAGTGTTCTGGTATTCAGACCTTATATAGTCACTTTTGCAAAGGATCATGCCACCCTTGGTGAAACAAGATGAGCCAATTTCTGCCAACTGGGCTTGGCAGCACGAGCACTTGAGACAGTGGAAGTGCCAGTATCCATCCAAAGCAAACAAGAGGAACCGGTCCGAAATCTTGCATCCGCATCCAGCACAGCATTTCCATGCCAGGGCTCCCATTCTGACCTCAGGTGGTTGTGTGTTGCGATCAGTATTTATCATAATAAATAGGACACTGCCTAGAATAGTTATGTTCAGAATACATACGGAGTACACTAAATTATACAGTTACTGGACATGAAATACAATGAATCCATTTGTCAAGTAGGTGAAACTTAAACAACTAGTGTGTGTTAATTCTGTATAGCAGATTAGTTATTCGATCTTAATAGTAATACATACTTACTGGGCAGGAGCATGCTTAACTTACCTCTTACCTGAACGAATGAAGCGCGCACAGCCACACGATATCCCCTTTACTTGAGAACGCTTAGCGGATCATATCTGTTTTTTATGGAAATAAAAATCTAATCGACACACAAAAAAAGTCTTCATTAAATCACACTTGGCGTATGTCTCTCTGGTGTATCCCTCACGCCGAGCATCTCAAAGTTACCGCTGCGCTATGTTAACGGACTTCGTTCACCTTTAAACATCCGTGAGGTGACGTCATCCGCGTTTCAGCCAATCGCTAGCCTGCAGATTTGCTCCAGTCTCATGCTCCTACAATGCAATGTTTAGACACAACAACGTTATTAACATTTAAATAGCGCAATCATACTCTGAATTTGACTATTTAACGGGTTCAATTTTAATTGTAAAAAGCAAAACTAGCCCTCAGATGCATGCGCATACATTGAAGGACTGCCCTAAATTTGTACAATGGAGATTAATCAAGCAAACCTCACACATCGTTATGGCAAAATCATTATGAAAAGAAACATTGACAGCAGTATGATTGGGTGGTAATAGAAAATCAACCCTGAGAAAAAGATCCTGCCTCTCTTATCATCTGTCTGTCATTTAGCCTAGATTACCATCAGATTAAATACAATCTAAAAAGTGGTAGCCAGGACAAAGTGTTTATCTTGTCAATTGATCTTTATGCAAAACTCTAGATTACAGAGAGAGAGAGAGAGAGAGAGAGAGAGAGAGAGAGAGAGAGAGAGAGAGAGAGAGAGAGAGAGAGAGAGAGAGAGAGAGAGAGAGAGAGAGATTATGGTGTTTTATGTCACCATAAAGCTCTTTAAATTAGTCTCTGATGACATGACAAACACCATAAGTGAGGTTTCATTTTGAAGAGTGTTGAAATGCATGTTGTTTGCTTTTGGAAACCTCATCATTCTAAACCATTAAACAAAAACCATTAATAACCATTATTAAATAAATGAAAAGTATTTTAAGCAAATGCACTATATATGAATACTGGTTATGCAAATTATGCAAAAGCAAATTATCTACCAATGCAAACATTTCACTGAGACATCTGGATGTGAAATAGACACAAACATAGGAATTAACAGTATGAATGTAAATAATAAAACATGCATCAGTCTAAATAAGAATGTCCTATGTGAGCCAATATTGTTAGTTTTGTCAGTCTTCCTGAAAATAGGACCAGCATCGCCGCTACTGATTTATAATGTTTATGAAGTCCCATTCCTGATCTAAAGGTGAAACACAAAGCTTTACAATTATGTGTTTAGAAATGAAAATCAACATGGAAAATCAGTTGTTTTCTCTACAGTTCCACATTTAAAAAATGTATTATTTGGAGAACCAGCCTTGTTCTTTTAAACACATGATTTTCATCATCACTCAGTAATTTAACATGCAATATACATTTGAAATCTACATTTCTGCTCTCGTAATTACAAAACATTTTCAATCTACTGAATTGTCAAAAAAAAAAGTGGTAAGTCATAACTAAACATTTCCCCTAATTAATGTATCATTTCCCCATTGACTACACTCAACAATTATGATGTTCATTAAAAATGAAGTGACGCTCGACTGTCACTCAAATATAGAAAGGGCTTGTCTGAATAGCCCATTATTAGTCGCAGCGACAGCTCAATCCCCCATTATGATCTTGCTGGGGTGGGTGCGGGGGGAGCTAGAACGCTGACAATGACCATCAGATGCTACAGACAGCCTTTCATTTGAGTGCTAATTAGAAAAATTATATCTCTGAAAGGCAGCGTGGTATCTGTTCCCAGTGTGTTGAGAGGCAAGCTAAAGAGACAACGAGTTAATAGAAAAATTAATTATTTACACAATTACGTAGGCCATGCCATTGAAAAGTGACTTAATAATACTTTAATTGTCATGCTGATTACAGCGCCATGAAGACGGACTCAAAAGCACATCATCTCTTTGATCTTTGTGGAAGGTTTTTGCTCAGATGAAAAAACATGCGGAATGGTTCCAAATAAAAGGTTATTGTATTGGGCACAGCATTGCTAAGGAAGTCTCAGTCACAGCAAGGTCTTTGTGTGTCTCCCTTATATAATGTCTATGGTGAACTCTTCTGTGACACAAGTGTGGTCAATGGGTTAAGCCCATGCTGAAACAAGAGGAATGACGGCCATGTCCTTTGATTTAAATACATGAAGAAATGATATTTCAAAAAGAAAACACAAATATCTTTATGTTAGTGTAATATAACTTATCGTTGTTAATATTCAGTATTTACCTTTGTATCTAAAACAACACACCCTAGAGACGGTTTGAGCAGCAACAACATAAACAAACTCTGTGGCCCAAACTTAACTTCCGGTAGACCTCTAGTAGTTTTCATTTAATTTAATCCAATTAATATACAATAAAATATTAATATAAATTAAATATTAAACTAATTGTTATATTATAACCAAACACAGACCAGAAGGTATAACTTCGGGTCACACACTTAAAAATAAAGAACCTTTTTTGTCTAAATGGTTCCATAAAGAATCTTTAACATCCTAAGAACCTTTCTGGCTCTCAAAAGGTTCTTCATATTATAAAGAGGTATCAAAAAGAGCTGGTTCTTTAAAGACTGAATGGTTCTTTGTGGAACCAAAAATTGTTCTTCTGGCATTGTGCTGTGAAGAACCTTTTAAGAACCTTTATTTTTAAGAGAACAGGTTTCAGTTTCTTCTTTGTTTGAAAAAAGAAAACTAACAATGAGGTTAAAATACCATTAACATAGTTACTATACATGTTTAGTATTAAGAACAACAAATTGAAAGAGAACATTAAATAAATCAGACTGTCTTTATTATGGCTGACATACAAAAATCTACTGAAAAAATCTTGGTTTTGAAACACTCTCACCACACAAATTTTGTTTAGAATTAAGAACAACAAATAGAGGTTGTAACATTTAGAAGACACCTATTTACACCGATATATCTCTTGTGTTTCATATATAGATTGCTGATATTTTGTCACAAAGACCTATTATTATTACTCATGTTGTGTCCTGGATGGTTTTGGGGACAGATGTTCAATTCCCGCACATACAGTATTTTTAAGCAAATTCTGTGATGCAGTATAACATGCACAAATCATACATAAACACTAGATTTGTTGAATGTGCACCTGGAACAACCTTACATTATCAAAAAATACTTGACCAAATACTTCTCTCTATGACAATTCTATAAGTTTGTCTGTTTTAACTTTGAGGCTGAGAATGACAAACCATCATTACCACTGGTGACCTATTGACATGCTGGGATAGTGATCGAGTGTCAAGTGATATTTACACTTGCTGTAGCAACAGCTCTCTCACAGCTGCTTTACTGTCATAAAAAATAAGGCACGGTCCTAATGAAATCTTAGATTGTTTGTTTGTTGCAATTAACCTCTGTGTCATATACATCATCAAGCAGCAAACTATTTGTATGATGAAATAGGAGGATTGACATGAACATCTTTGAAATGTTCATTTCAAAATTATGTTAAAAATAAACGATAATCAAATATTAGGCAAATGAAAAATGCATTGTACAACTGCCACTTAGCATGAAGCGACAGCAATAAAAAGACACATGCACATACAGTTGCTCAAAATAAAACAAACATAACATACATCCTTTATCCTCCCATATTCAAATATTTTGGTCCAATTGTACGACCAGTATCAACATACATATATTCTAAGATAAAAATAGATTTTCTGTAATTGATAAAAAAAGGAATAAACCGCAAGCTTGTGAACAGACGGATTAAAAATAGCAAACAGCAATTGCGGAATAATGAACAAAGTGTTGTTTACTGTAAAGCACGCATTTTCTCATATATACTCCATAATGAGCCTTTTGGAAGTACCGGAAAAGTTTCTGAATAACTACAATTTTCTATATCAAACAGTACAGTATATCTTTTACAATAAAAAACGTAAAATATTTTGAATGTTCAGTAGTCATCTGTATTCTGTTTTCCACTTTAAAATAAGATGTAATAACACCCAACAGAACACCATTCAGTCAAAAATAAAATAACAATGTGTAAACGCAGTTCATTACATGTGTGTTGGTAAAAGAAACAAACCTTTGAGAAATGTGTCAGCACATTTTAAAATCCCTATGGCAGAATGACTGTAATGGCATGAACAAGATCTCAGTCACTCAAGGCTCATCTGCGAGCTCTTAAACGTTTATTAAAATGATATGTATGGTGGGCTAAAGCTCACTGCAGCTATTTGGCCCAAAGACTCTTCCCTTAACAGCATCAGTTGCCCTAAATGTACATATCCAGATGGAGAAGAGTTAACTATGAATGTCTTCTCCCTTCCAGTGTTTCTAACAACAGCATTTAGCCTGATGGAGTGCCCTCGAGTCTCAAGTGGTCTTTGGGTAGATCTTCTCATAGAAAAAGTTCTGTGCCAGTAGATACAGTTCTCCATCTTTTTCTCTCACCGCATGGGCTCGAACATATTGGAACTGCTCTAGTGCAAACTCATAAAATTCATTTTCCATTTTCCAGATGTCCGACTGCTGCAATCTGGCAATGGACTCTTTGGTGGGTGGCTTCTTCTCACTTGTTTTTCTAAGGTGTGATTTTTTCCCTTTGGAAATAGACACACAACATAGAGATGGTCATCACACACCGATGATATGTATTATGGTGGATATTCACTTCATGAACATTTTTGTAGTTTGAACACATGCAATTAGATTTTTACAACCCGGATTCATACCATATCCATGTGTGATTTGAAATCTGACTGAAATGTGATTTTCTGAAATGTGTAAGAATGATCAGATTGGATATTCATCCTACTTAACGTTTAATAATGTCATTATAAAATTGCCCTTTAAAGATTAAGAAATGCCCCAAATTTTGCCCCAAAGAGTTAATTTCTGACCCTGCTGTAAGATGTTCACATTTGTTCTTTCACATACCAATACTATGATCAAATTTCTTATTTCTGACCTCTTTTTCCACAATTACACTAATCTAAGTCGACGTATAAAAGTCTTCTGGCGTTATGTTGACGCTAACATAAGTACTGCAATCATACCTGTTCGATAGAGCTCTGTGGCCCCTTTAAAAAAACGAGGAAGAGCTGCCTCCAACATCATAACAAAGTCCTCCAACTCCTCTGTCACCCCAACTAGCAAATATTCATTCACCAGATTGTATTTGGCTTGCTCCAAAGCCCATTTGCTGCCAATATTCCTGTAAGAAAAAAAATAAGTAAAGAATCCAAAAAGTGGCATCTCAAATATACAAAGAATAAAGAATCCTACCAGCACTCAGAGTAGTGACCACAGAAGAAGGGAATCTGAAGCCATAGCTTCTCTGGAGCACAATCAGATCCTCCAGCTGCTACACACTCATCAAAGGTCTAAAAATGACAGATGTTTACAGAAAGACATATTAACTTAACATGACAACAATGTTGACAGCAAAGTAAACAACTGTTCACCCAAACGTCTTCATTTCCTCACCATTGCTGTTCTAAATGTGCATAAATGTCTTTGTTCTGATGAACACAGAGAAAGATATTTGGAAGATTGCTTGTAAACAAACAGTTATTGGCCACCATTGACTACCATAGTAAAAAACTTAATATTTTTGGGGTTGTTCTGTTGAACACAAAAGAAGATATTTTGAAGAATGTTTTGAGGCACTTTTGACTACCATTGTCAGTTTTCCTACTATGGTAGTCAATGGTGGCCAAGAACTGTTTGGTTACAAGCATTCTTCCAAATATCTTTCTCTGTGTTCATCAGAACAAAAAAATGTAAACAGATTTGGAACAACTTGAGGGTGAGTAAATAAATACCAGAACATAAAAAAGCCAGACCAATTTTCAAATTAAAGACGGACCTTTTTGTCTCCTTGCTTCCTGCGCCGTAAGCCTGGTCTGTAGTCATCACCAAAGCGCAGGAAATAGTAATAAGACACCAGACGTTCAATGGGGTCTCGGATAACGTTAATGTAAATAGGCTTTTTCTTTACTCCAAATCTAGCGAAGAAAAGGAAGAGTCAAGCTTCATTTTTTACACTGTAAATTGACATTAATATTTTTCCTTCTTCCAAATGTTGTTTTCTTTATGCACATATTTTCATGACGTATGTCAAAAGAAATGCATCCAGAAAACGAAAAAATGATTACATGGGTGTATGGTTTAGAATTTGCCTTGATGCAGTTCCTTTCATAACCACCAGGAGTCAGCAGCATCATATTTTTTAACCACTTTGGTAGTAGGGAAAAAAGTTGTATGCTTTGCCTTTTCCTTGCAATTGACCAGCATGTCTAATGTAAGTTTGTACTTATGCAGAATGTTGCCAAATCGCTGTTTTGTGTTGGCACTAAACACAAAACCTGAAACCCCTCTTAACAGCATTTGTTTTCATTCGTGCAAGCAAATTGACCACAACAATTTGAATAAAGGAGAATAGCTCGCACACAGCACGCACTTGGTGAAGTCTAGAAAAGACACATGTCCATGGTAAAAAGCAGGCTTCATCTCCTTCCATAACGTCACATTCTTTACGAATCGGACCTGCAAGACAAATCAAATTAAGTTAAAAAAAAACAACCACTAAGAGTTTAATCTAAACAAACAAGATAAACGTCTCTTTAACCTGGTCATGAAGGGACATGACAGGGTTGTTTTTGGTGGTATTAATGTGCAACACATGGTAGTGGTTCCTGCTGCACAGGTCATAGGCGATGTTGGTGAAGGAGGTGCTGGCTGTTTTGGGTACTCGGTTGTAGATGACCACCAAATCGTCCTCCTCCATTAGATTCTCTTTCACCCCCACTTGAATGTGCCGTTGCTCTATCTCTCGTACCTCATGTCTGGCAATGGCTCGTTCTGCAGTAGAGGAAGGACAGATGTTTAACAACAAGATTGTTTCTGAGATTTTGGCATAATTAATTTGAATAGCTGTCCAAGAAATGAAACAATATTGCACATTAACTTGCAAATCTACAAAGCGGCAATGATGGTTATACCACTGTAGCCATTTTAGAGAATATATATATTCACAATTACACATAAAATAAATAGTGAAAACAAACACCCTTACGTTTTATAGACAAAATTCAGGAAATCAGAAACAAAAAAGGCTCTCTGGCCTTGGAAATACTCATGGGATCTCAGGATGGAAACATCTGACAGTTTACATAGTGTGTTGACAGTAATGTGTGAACGCAGTTTGGTGTCCGGGCAGCTGCTCCTGTGAGGTGATGATATCAAGCTAACCACAGCAGATTCCCACTCAACCCCGACTTCTCTCGGGTCAAAAAACCCACAGAAGACTCCAAACCATCACATCCAGACAACTGGTGGCACCCATGACAACAACTGTTGCTATGCCACATTATGATTTCAGACCTCGCTGCTGTAACTTGCTGCTCTAGTAAAGGGTAATTCCATGCAAACGTCAAATTTACCATGAAAAACGTTTTTCCATAGTCATGAAAATATAAAAACTATATGTTTTATGTTCTATGAAGAGCTATCCCTTCATTTATTGGGTTATTGCTTCTGGTGATGCATTTTAATTCACAGAAATCCTACAAAGTATGTTGTCTCTCAAAAACTGTGTCCTTTCTGTAACATCAATAACATGTCTTTATTTTCCTCATCTTAAATAAAAACATGTGTATATTTTTCTGATGTCTGTATATAAGCAGTTCAACATAATAGTAATAAATACACTTTTTGAGATTTTAAAATGTCACATCAATAATGCAGGAATGGCCCTTAAACATATTTAGTTTATTTATGTTTACAATATAAAAAACCTTAAATTAAAAAATAATTTTGTAAACTATTGCACAATCCTGTAATTCACGTCTGTGTAATGAGCTGTAACAGAGAGTTTTTCAACTGGTAGCGCTAAAAGAAAAGTCAAGGCTTAAGTATTTAATGGAAGACTGTGGCAGGCCGCTTTATCATCTTATTTCTCATTACTGCTGCAATACCTAACTTAATGCAATAATATAATTGCAAGTTAATGAGAAAATCAGTCTGAAATTCTGAATCATTACCTATTTCCCACTGAGAGACACAACCACTGCATTATGCTAAATAAAAGCGCTCATTTAGAAACGGTCACACAGTGTTTGGACCCTCAGGCTGACCATGTGTATGGCCATTTAAAATAAAGCTTCGTTTTTTTAGACATTACACGCTGTGGCTTTAGTAAACACCATTTTAGAATGCTACTGGGTTTTCGCCTTTAATGTTTTCTTGAAATGTTTTGTAGATATTAAACCATGACTTTAAATGTGATATGACACTGCAACAAAAATTGTTCCAGTAAAGGCCGAAAATAATACGATGAGGGAATGAAATGTAATATCTACAAGTGTCAAACTGACCAGGAGAAGAGGAGAATTTATCGCTTTCAGCTGTCAAACCAGACAAGTTATACCATGATTGATGTCTTTTCAATAATGCAGTTCAGGTTACTGTCATTCCTATGTTAAAGTCAAATCTAAAACAGACTATAATATGGAGTTGATTTTGGGGTCATTTTTCTGTTGACACTTAATAAACAAGGTCTGTTAGTTTCATTACCATGCCACGAGTTTACTGCCATCATGCCATGATAGAATGGCTTAAACAGCCTTGAGAGAAATAAGATAGTGTGATGCTTTCTGTTTAATGGAAAAACATTTGAAGTGTGTCAGCTGTACCCCAAGCCCATATAAACCGATTAAAAGTGCAATGTTTGCCCAGGTATTCATGACGGCTTTGAGATTTTTAGAAAATATTTGGTATAGCATGCATTAGGCATACATTGACTGACACCAACATTTTTATTTGGTTAATTTTCTGAGATTTGTTATAAGTATGATTAGGTTGTATAAACTTTTCTAAGACGAATGTAAGCGCACTGTGGCTATTCAAGATTTATCTTTACATTGAAATTCTCTTCATCACACACATACAGTAGACTAAACTGTTATGTCTTCCAGTTCTTAAAAGAGATCCATAATTTACAACTTAGGGAGATTCAAAGAATGGAAAAAAAACCAATCCTGACAAAACTTAATATTAAACAGAGAGCTTACTTGATGCATATGTATCATTGCAAACATATACAAGCTACAAAACCATACAGTGCAACTCATGTTCCTGAGGGAAGCAAAGTATTTGTTTAGGTTACATGTCATTCACTGGCTCCAAAATCATTTTAACAATCAGCAGAGCTTTCAAAGAGACGTCATAAACACAGCCATAAACACAGGGCTATTTTGGATCTAAAAATGTACAGTAGTCAATGTAGTGTGTGCCAAGCCACAACATATGGCTTAGGTTCCTCTGCAGCCCCATCAGGGCTAAAAACAGTACCGATCTGAACCCAGTTCAAAGGGAATCTCAGAACTTTCATTAGCAAATGGAGACAAACAAATAACAGGTTAGATATCAAATAACTTTCCAATGCTAATGAACCGTGAAAGTGCATGTCATCATTACAGCGAATGGAAAAACATGATAAATCAATTTCTCAACAGATCTATAAAAGAAATATCTTTAGATGTTAAAGGGACAGTTCACCCAAAAATATCTGTCCTCATTTACTCACCCTCAAATTGTTCCAAATCTGTATAAATGTCTTTGTAATGAACACAGAGAAAGATATTTGGAAGAATGCTTGTAACCAAACAGTTCTTGGCCACCCTTGACTACCATTGTAGGAAAAAATGGCTTTATAAATTTCTTTGTTCTGTTGAACACAAAAGAAGATATTTTGAAGAATGTAGAAAAGCAAACAGGGGCACTTTTGACTAGCCTACCATTGTATTTTTTCCTACTATAGTAGTCCAAGAACTGTTTGGTTACAAGCATTCTTCCAAATATCTTTCTCTGTGTTCATCAGAACAAAGAAATGTATACAGTTTATATTTTTATTTTTATATACAGTTTATATTTATATCGAGGGTGAGTAAATCATTTATTTTTGGGCAAACTGTCCCTTTAAAGCACAATTACAAAGCTGATCTCACTTGATGGCAACTAAGTAATATGGAAAAGGACAACAGGTTGAAAAAACAACGTAAAATCACAAAGCGCCGAGGCTGACAGCTCTCACAAGTTTTAAGCAGATGGAAAACCTTTACCTGTACCTCTCTGACTGCTAATGTGTCTCATATTCCTCTACAGTTGTTAAACTATACATAGAGCACATCTTAGTTGACACTCACAACTTAGCATGCTTGGTAGAAACCTGCTTGCCAATATTGAATCGAATTTACATTTACATTTACATTTATGCATTTGGCAGACGCTTTTATCCAAAGCGACATACATTGCATTGTACTATACATTTGTACATTTTGTATAGTAAGCAAGTGGGGGTTAGGTGCCTTGCTCAAGGGCATCTCAGCCGTTACCCACCAGCCCTGAGAATCAAACCAGCAACCTTCTGATCATGAGTCCAACTCTCTAACCACTGGACCACGACTGCCCTGAATTAATGGTATTCAGACAAAAAGCATTACATAACTTGTCTGTGACACAAATATGGGCTATATTGAAGGTGTCCTGAAACAGATATGATGTAATGTATTGCAGTCCAAATGGTAAAGCATTCAGAATAGCCGTGGAGGACACGAAATAGCCCATATCCAATCACTCCAGGCATGTGTGAGTTAGACTTGTATCATGAACTTGTTGTTGGCAAAACAAAAAGCTCACAGACTTTTAGGCTAACTGATTTAATTGTTCTGTTTAGAATGGATAATATTAGGCACTTAAGGACCTAAATATGTCATAAAAATGTATTGCAATACTTTGTAATAGTGGTATGTTTGATGATGCAGTAGCCCAGTTGTACAATAGATACATGTTTAGTGGTGGTAAAGTATTTATTGCACAACTAGGTTCTACTAAACTGATATTAAATCTTGTTTGAATGCAAATGCAACTGCGGTAAAAGGACTAAAATGTAAACACGAAAACTAACATCAGTAAATTATTATATCTGGGGCAACAGGACGATGTTCTGAATTGTAGTCTACGAATAATTCTAAAATATTTAGCGCAAAAAATCTTACCCAGCTTCCCCCGTGACTCCTCGAGCTTCTGAATTTGATTCTCCAAGAAGATCATTGTAATCGCGAAGGCCAGCAGAGCCAGAAGTTGAAACTTGGGCGGCATCTTTATCCGTAAAAGCCCCATCAAAAAATCCAACACAGAGAGGACATTGAGAAGTTTATGACAGACAGTTCACGAATGCAACGGACGATGCTACTTCATGATCCAGTCACAGCCCTCGAGTGTAAACACAGACAGCAAATTATACAGCAGTGTACACTATCTGCCTTAACAAAAACTGACGAGCAGATATCCTTAGAAGACTGTACACTTATTGATTCCTTTAAACTCAGACTGCACTGCACTTGAGCAATGTGTAGCTTCTGTTGTTATTAAACCTAGGCAGCAGAATCACGTTGTGTCAGTGCGCATGCGTATTCGAAAGGCGTGACGTCACTCGCTCAGCTGTCGCTCTGTGACTGGAGAATCACATGTCACTCAAGTGTACTAACTCTGTGCGTTATAATTGACCAGAAAATAAAATAAAAACACGTTAACAGTCACCTTGTATTAGAAATTGTTTTTAATGTGACCGCGGCTGCTTTTAAATTAACAAAGGACTTTTATTGAAAAGTTAAAACCGTTGTGTATGACGTACTTCCTGTTGAACTCAGAGGAAGAGAAACACAGTGATGGCGGGGGAGGTGTACTTGCTCTGGTTACTGCCGCTATTACAAACGGTGGGTAAATTAAATACGTCTCTAAACTTTATACTTTGATAGCATATACTCAGACATCGCATAAGATTCAAGTAGCAGAATAATAATACTTTTTTGAAGTGTAAGACTCTGGTTAGCCGGTTCGCTAACGTTAGCTTATGACGTGGCTCAAACATATAACGTTAACCGGCTAAATGCGTAAATAATGCAGAGAATTGTAATGTCGCTGTTTTATGTTTGTCTATGACTTTAAACAGCACTGGTCTTAATGTCAACATTTTCTAAACAACCATTTGATTTTATTTGCAAACATCCACGTTCAACTATTAACTTAGCATACAAATAAACGGTAATGTATCAGCTACACGGAAATAAACATTTGAGGTCTTATAATGTGATGTTTCGTTTTCAAAGTGCTGAGGTGGGATGTCTCAGCTGCTATAAACAGCATACAGTTGTTTTTGTAGTGGTAACCAAAGCCTTTTTTGTTGCAAAACTTTGCACCTGTGGTTGACTCTCCATTTGCTCTTTTCTTTGTTTTTTATGACCCTTGCATGTCAAAGAGTCTGCCTGTCAAATAACAGCTGAGAATGTCAAACAAGTAGAAGTTGTTGACATAAATTGTGTATTATGTTTTTTAATGTTTTGTTCAGCTCGCAGCCTATGGAGCAGATCTCTCCTCAGAGGCATGCAGGGAGCTGGGCTTCTCCAGCAATCTCCTGTGTAGCTCTTGTGATCTCCTGGGTCAGTTCAGCCTGAACCAGTTAGACCTTCCCTGCAGACAATGCTGCCAAGAGGAGGCTCAACTGGAGTCTAGGAAGGTGTGTAACTTTTCTAACTTTTCCTAATGGCCAGGTCTTATCATTGAGTAAATATATTCTCAAGTTGTTGTCGTTTTGATGTTAAATACAACTTTTTTGTCAATGAGGTGTAAACACTAAATTAAATACAACCTCATAAAGGCTCATGATTTTTTGTCTTCCACATTTTTTGCCAGCTTTACCCAGGAGCCATCCTTGAGGTCTGTGGATGAAAATTGGGGAGGTTCCCTCAAGTCCAAGGTAGATTGAGTATTTGACCTTACATAAGTTAAGTCAATACATTAAAGTTCATACTTGGTTAAGTAGTCACTCAAGTTGCTGTGAGCAGTATTTAATATAGTTGTTTTTCTTATAGCAGCTGTTTGACTCAGCTGTCTGTCTTGTTGTGTGGCAGAGATGGCAGGCCTATGTCATGCGTGATTGGTCTACAGTGTTTGCTTTTTCACCCTTTTGGTGTCAAATAATTTTTGTGATTGTCTTTTTTTTGTTTTTAGCTTTTGTCAGGAGTGACAAGCCAAAGATGTTCAAGGGTCTTCAAATCAAGGTGAACATTTATTTCTAAATAATTTGAAAAAATGTAATAAAGCTAATGCACATTTACAGAAATTAGAAATGACGTTGGCCGCTGCTATTGTTTTTGCTTCAACTTTTTTGTTTTGCATAATTGCAGTATGTGAGAGGCTCAGACCCTGTACTAAAGCTGCTGGACGATAGTGGGAACATTGCTGAGGAACTCAGCATCCTCAAGTGGAACACAGACAGTGTTGAGGAATTCCTTAGTGAGAAGTTAGATCGAATTTAGAGTCACATTTTGGTTAAAATCATAAAGTCCCTCTGTGTTCTTTATTTGTATAGCTCTTCAATTGAATCACAGGACTGCATTCTTTTTTCTCTGTAATGGACATAAATGGAACATCTCTCTATAATGTCAAATCTTCTCTTTTGTAGTTTCTGAAACCGCATATATGTGTCTGGGTTAAATTTAAGTGATTGATACATATTGCACTTATTTTGAGTTTTTTAATGATGGGGTTATGTTTTTTTTTTACATCATGTGTCTGAATCTTGTTAAACGTACTGGTTTGAAAAAGCTTGGTGTCTCCTCAGAAGCACATGTTTGTGAAGATTTGCACATTAGTGAAGGCCTGACAGTAAACCAGTTGCTGGAATGTGAGGCCTGAAGACCCTGTGTATTTCTCAGAGCATGTTGTTATGGAGGGGATCTTCAAGCTGTACCCCAGTATGAGAAGGTTGAATTTATTCATTAAAGTTTGTTTAAAAAAGACTGAATAGTACCTCGGTTTCCTTGGTGCACACACACATTGTTCATATAATAATTTTGTGTACTTTTAAAAGGTGTTATTTAATGGTGTTATTAATTTGAAATGTTTCACATAAATTAGTTTCCTAGCTTCCACTAGACACATTCAGTATGTACTATGACAATGTTTTTGGTTTATCACCACTAGATGTCAGCAGACAATCTGACGCTGAAGCTAAAACCCATGAACCTAAAGTAAATATCATTACAGGCCCTTATAGTACATTGATTTTTTTTCTTATAGTAGATAGATTCACAGGGACAAAATAGAGCTATTGCATAAAAACAACTACAATAGTTATATACTAGTTATAATAATGATAACTTTTGCCCAACTTCTAAAGTATTTAGAAAAATTGAACAAATTGTATATCTTAATTAAATCTCTGTTGTGTTATTGCATAGTCTGCAGTGAATCACTGATGTAGCATATTTAATAAATCATAGTTTTCACTGATTTGCACAATATGTTTGAAGTCATTAATTTCATGATTTGGCTCTAACTGTGTTACATTTACATTTTACATTTACATTTATTCATTTGGCAAACGCTTTTATCCAAAGCGACTTACAATTGAGGAAAACAGCAAGCACACTTAGTCACACTTAGTCAACAATAAAAAGACAGACATGTCTAGCTGAGTCTTGGATGAATTGTTGTTCCATTCATGCATCACCAGCATGCCCCGTTACATCTTTGATTTTTTAAGTCAAACCATATTTTTGTTTCCTCATCATGTCTTTATTTAAAATACTTTTTAAAACAGCCTGATTTCACAGTTCAACAGAACATCTTGGTTAGAACGCATTTATCTACATTTTCTTATTTCCATCTCCCATCTGTTTTACATATGTTATGATAAATGCCAACTTAAAATCTAAAACTTGTTATTTTTAACTTAAACTTAGGCTGCATCATATTCGGGTGTGAGTATAGTATAGTATAGACCGAAAGACCACTAGGTATGTGGTATGCATGTATAATATAATAAAGTTGTTTCACAAGCATGCGCAAGATACAATATACTATCTGAGACGTGAGAAATTATCACAAGTTTATGGGAACTAAAACATACTAGCCCTCCCAGGGTCCAGGGTTAGTAAGTTGTGGCAGATCTACTGCCAAGCAGGACTATACAGACACTCCTCATCTCTGATGAATTCCATATGTGCTCTGTGCTGCAGTTACTTCTTCTCTTAATACATCATAGCATATTTCTTCCATTACACCTCATTATTTATCTCCCTTTCATCCAAAATAAAAACATATGCAAGCACACACACTTACAGATGTCAATCTGTCTGTATACACAAGAATATTTTGTAGGGTATTCCCAGAAGTATTGGATTGTTATCATGATGTGGAAAAAAAGCACTTCATTATTGTTGCTTTCAGCAATAACACATCCTGTTTGTCCTCATACCTGGATTATATGCCTTTGCACACATTAAACGGAACACTCATATAAAAATAGTTTTTTTCTGGACTGTTTCATGCTTTTTGTCTAAAAACATGTGGAACACACACATTTACAGCCAGAACTTGGAGGGGGTTTCTCCTGTTGGAACGTTGTGGGATTATGCTACACAATAACAATGAGTCCCTCCAACTAATTGGCTAAATATCAACACCCTTCTGACCTATTTACACTGTGTTGTGTGCCTAACCCACGGATGACCTTTTTTTTTTAAACTGACTCTATACTCACTGATTTTGATTATGACCACGAATCTTGTCCTCACAAAGCCTCGATTGTGTCTGTCAGACTCTGTCGAGGTAATGCAGAGGATAAAAAGCTTTTTTGTACTCAGCATTGCTGAATAAGAAATTCTCTCTCCCTCATACCTCTCTATTCCTCTGTTTTTCTCTGCATCTGTGTATTTCTCTGGACCGTTTAAGCCTCCTGGCTGCAGGGCTGCAGTTTCAGTAGACGCTTCCTTCCTGAATGAGGGCTTGTTGGATTCATATGATCACTGAGGCTGTTGTTAAGAGGAATGTGGACTGAAGCAAAGATCTTCTCAGTCACCTTCATCTGTCTTTTCAGGCCTCGTGTCACTTCTTATGTCAATCTTATGCACGTTTCTTGTTTATGTCCTCTCCTGATCTGGGTGCCCATTTTTTAATTCCAGTTGTGGGAACTGTTCAACAATGAGTTCTAGCTGAAATCTCTTTGTGTAATGAGAGAAGGAGATTTTGTGGATGTGCCAGAGCTCAGCCAGTCTCTGTGCAGGGTGGTGGGAACTTGACCTACATAGTGTTTTGGATTGGTTGCAGATGCTGCCCGTTGAGGGAGATATGTAGCCTGAAATGAATACAGCAAGCTTTGAAGGAATCATATCTTAGAAAACATCTTTATATAAAATCTGATAAAAATTGTTGAATATTGAATATTGAAGGGACAAATTTAACAAAGCATTCAGTTGAACCTTTTATAAAAATAGAAAGCTATGGGGTTAGGTCGATATGACAGTTGTGTTGGAGTTATAATGAATCATGGTGGTGTGGCTGCAGCATCACACAAAAGTTTTTTTAAATGCTAAATACAAAAATTAAGTATTCATTTAGTCAACCATGAATTAACTATTTTTTATAATATGGAAAGAGAAGCCAAGTTATAGGCTAGACATAACTGTCTGGTCATGTGATCTAACAATAGCAGCCACAATGAAGCAGCCTGGTATGACTGGAATCTTAATCTCATATCATACGGTATGTGGTACTATTTCTTAAGGACTATTTCTTAGTTTTAAAAATGTTTTAATGCTGAAAATTACTTTGTGTACCTTTTAGAGTTTTTTTTGCTTAAATAAAGGTATTTCCTTTTTAACAGGGACGCACAGAAACTCACTGGTGTGGAGAATCAAAGCAAGCAGTTGTATAGCTCTGGGTCATTCTGTTTTAAAGAGAGCTTTGAGATCACTGACATATGTTGAGTTTCAGTGCGACTCAGCCAACTTATGGCCCAGAGGGTGGAATAAAAATTAAGTGAAGGAGAGCAGAGCTTTCTATGGATAAAAACATTGTTCTTTTCTCTAAATGGACGACTGTGAGAAATGACTTTTTTTCTAGTTTTGTGGTTTTCCAGAAGGTTTGCCACTCATATGTTCTTTTGCAAATACATTTTCCATGGAATTAAAACAGATGAGCATGAATGTAGCTGTGGCATGCACTTTAATTTATAGTGTTTGCCTTATATTCAGATAAATTACATTTAAAAGTTTTGCCATAAGGTAACTTATTTTTTTTCTCATCGAACAGTATTACATTTTGTGCTAAAAAATAGCCTACATGCATGACATTTGTTTCGAACTGCTGCAGATGACCATAATCTGGTAATGTGTTTGACTAAATCATCTGAATTGTAAAAATCACAGTACATTCCAGAAGCTTAGAGACAAATGTGTGTGTAACAATACTGGCTGGTTCAAGAGTGGGTCATCTAGGGCTTTTCCCCACGGGACTAGAAGCTGGATGTCACTCGTAATCTTCTCTCACAATGTCAACACTCTGGCAGCTCCTTCAGCGCAGCGTGTAGTTCTCTTGGAACAACAAATCCACATACGGAGAACATATGCTAATATCTCACTCAATATCTCAAGAACCTTATTTATGTACAATTTTCAAAGCCTGATAAAGTATGAAAACAAGAATGTTGTAATTAATTTAATATCTGTGCTGATGTAAAAATAAACACATTTCTTTGGAACATTCTGCACAATTTATATGGTCAGTGCATTTTAAAACACGCAACAATTGTCCAGGCAAATGTCATGCTGTTATAACTTAAGTTTAGTGATGTATAATAATGTTGGTTCTGCCTCTGCCTGACAACAAGAATTCCAATTTTCAGCTCAGTTTAGCTGTTGCCTGGTAACAGAGGAAGGTCTGTGAAGTGAAACCACTCAGAAGCCCATGCTACTAGTCCTCCTATTTAAAGCAAGCTATCACAAATACTGTATTTTTAAAATATTTTTCTCTGTTGAACACGATAGAGGAAAGATGCAAGACAAATTAAATTGATTGTTTTTATAAAAATATATTTTTCATATTTAGATGCTTTTATGAAAGCATGCTTTTATGAATAAATGATAAGAAAATATAATTTTAACTATTTTGTACACTTCAATAAATTAATTGTGAATACCTGATTTGTTTGTAAAAATAGAAGCAAAACTTACAGTAATGCAAAAGCTGCTCATTTTTAACAGTCCTCGCACTCTTTTTACTTTTTAGGAATGTTTTTCTTTGTACAGAGATATGAAAAGATACAACAAGCTTTGGTATTGGAGCAAGTGAACATAAATACTACTGTAGTATTTTGTCTGTTCATAAATCTTTACTATATAACAAACTTTGCATGAACTTTTGTTTTAATAGAGCTAATACTATCAAAAACTATGGAGCCACTGTAGTGTTTTATCTTACAGCTTAAAAATGCAGCAAAAGTAACAGTATTGTATCATTTTCCATTGTATGCTGATTTTGTTAGTTAAACATTAAAAGTCGATCAGAAAATATTTTTATATATAATATGTATCTTATTAGCAGATAGGCTATTATTTTATTATTTCTTTTTTGTGTAATATTAGAGACGGCTGTTGTGAGAAATTGTAAACAACGGAATTCATGTGGTGTTTATAAAAACCCAAGAAAAACGCACATGGCACTTTTATTATTTATGCTTGACATTTCATGTAACGGACCACAAGCTGTGCTCGTCAGCTGTACGCCGTAAACCTGTAGCGGCCTCTTTAAGAAAATTGGACCGCGACATTTTCTAAGCAGGGGTGCAATGCCAATTTGAAAACGAACCGTTATTGTTTATAAACAGAATGTAGAGAACGCCTTACACGCTTACATTTGAAATAATCTTATATGTTACATAACGTAACACAGACGATAAACCCTGTACTAAAATAATAGATGATCTACAGTCTCTTTTGGCGAGCCTCCCTTTTCGCACAGCAGTATGTTCTGGATCATGGACTCATGATGCAGTGGGATTCAATAAGCTGTAGGTGCAGCTTCCCAACGCAGGGCTTTGAGCTCTGGTCTACTGCGAACGTGCACGGAAATATGCCGCAGCATCCTCATACATTTTGAGTTATTACACTTAGACCATAAAGGTAAGTCATTTGTTGTCTCTTTCGTTTGTAACCGCGATGTTTTTAATGTTTGTCAGTGTGTAAAGCTCATAAGCGTCCTGTACAATAGCATCCCTTACCTATTGTTTAACTGCAGACATTGAGCTTCTATGGACATGAACACTACTAATGACATGTTGCATGTGATTTCCTTTTTTTTCTGCGATTGTAATAATTTAGCAGCATTTATAAAGAAGTTGTGGTTTATCACAGCCAGTATTAGGTTTATAATATTTCTCATAAATAGGTTTTGCAGCAAAAGGTGGAAATCTGTGGTCATGAAACCGCATGGATCCTTAAAGCAGTAAGACAATATTAGTCTTCAGAGTATCAGCAGTTTATTTTAAATGATCTCTCATTTTAACTGTCCCATAATTTAGAAGCACAATCCTTGCTTTCATTTGTAATGTGTTGACTTGGCTATTGATTGTCTATCAGGGCTGTTACTAATATAATTGCACCATGCCAAAAACAATTCAGCAACGCCTTGATCCTCAGCCCGCTTGTCCCTCTTGTCATGCTAGTGGTTTGATATTCCTTATCTTTTGTAAGTGGTGATTTCTCATCTATATGTACTAGACAAGACTATAAGACAAACCAAATGACTGCGTGATCAAGTCATGTAGACATGTAAGACTTGACAGCATGCATGTCATTGCAGTGGAAAAGGTGGAACTATTGACCTGTTTTGGTTATACATTATTAAACAGATGGTGTAAAATACTTCTTGCACGCACTTATTAAACCAAAATCCTTGCTTTGGTACACAACCAAAATGTATATGCAGTTAGATTGGAGATGGCTGTTTGGATTAGAATACCTTCTTAAGTGGATGGCACAAGGTTGGCCTACAGATTCTTGTTTTGAACATATGGTTAGTTATTAGCCAAAGTAACATTCGGTCATTGAGTTTGAGCAACCACAGACCATCCAGTTTGGCCTGATCGCTAGTTTGGAGTTCATGTTGACCAATACAGTCCCAGCCAAGGGTTTACTCTCTAGTTAAAACAGAGAGTTAGATTTAGGTTATGTCTTTTGGAATTCTTGGTTAAGCTTATGGTATTAATTTCAGTGTAGTCCATAAGTGACAGTCACAGAAGCCTGGCGTTAGTAACCATCAAATTGGAAGCTAGAGGAATGTAGCACTCTTACTACTTAAGCAGTATGATGGGATATGCAAAAAAAGAGAGCGTAGCTGGAACAGTGTCATGGGATTATAAAGCCATGGTTATACGAGGAATGTGATGATGACTTCAGCAGAGATGCGGAAATGAACCGCGTTTAGAGGTAACACATGAAAATGCAGTCAGAGTTTTTGTCAGCACTCTTCTGAGCTTGAGGAAATAAGAGCCTTATACAGTGTCCACTTTAAGGAATTGTCTTAAAAAAGAAATAAGAAAACGATTGCAGAGTGGTCTATGAATAGCTGACAGATTTTGACATCACATTGGCACATCGCATAACATAGACAAAGCCTGATGTCAAGCCAGATGTGATTGGATCAGAGTTTAAGTGGATGATCCGTTGGGTCATTCAGGGTAAATTTTGTTGTTCATATGTCTCATCTTTGGGTATGAGAGAGGTGAGTCATGGGATTAATCATGAGAGTAATTTAGCAATTTGCAGTCAGCATATCACAGCTTTACAAGGGCCCAATCCTTCATTGTGTAAATCAAGGGTGATCTCAGCCATGTTTTCTTTTAGATGGTGCTTTAAAAACTCAAATGCACAGCTTTATTTGATGCCTTGATGTAATTTTCACTGAAACAGGAGGCTAGGGGTAGGGCATATTAAGTGACTCCTCCCTCCTTTAGAAGAAGCCAATGGTGTTTAGTTTACCTCCTAACTTAGAGTCTGATGAGAAGCTGAGGTGCAGAATGATGTCATAATAATCTTCATCATTATTGGTGGTAGTGACTGTACGTTTTTAAATGTTTATACTGTGTTCCAAATGCAGTGGTTTTGGAACACACTAATTTATAGATATCTTTAAGGCTAAACACTTCAAAACACTTCAAATTTGACTTTATGGCCTTTTGACATTTGATTTGATTCATTTGTGTCTGTCATAATATGTTGACCCTTACATGCATCATTTTGGGAATGTACCTTGCTTGAAGTGACAGTTCACCCAAAAAAAGAAAATTCGGTCATCATTTACTCACCCTCTTGTCATTTCAAACCAGTATGATTTTTCTTCTGCACAACACAAAAGCAGATATTTGGAAGAATGTCGGTAACCCAACAACGGCGGTACCCATTCACTTCTATTGTATAGACTCAGAACCAATGCAAGTCAATGGGTACTGCCGTTGTTTGGTTGCCAACATTCTTTAAAATATCTTCTTTTGTGTTCTGCAGGAGAAAAGCAAACATAAAGTGACATGAGGGTGAGTAAATGGTGATAGAATTTTCAGTTTTGGGTGAACTATCCCTTTAACCTTCAGCAAATGTTGATTTTCAACCTTAGAAACAGTTTTTATTTTGTGTATTATTCATTTTACTTCAACTTGTTACCAATATTTGGGACAGTGGGTTAATCTTTAGTAGGAGCAGAAGAGAACCGATCCATGCTGTCATCTGAAAACATAATGTTGTGTCTCAGATTGGACTTGACGTAATGAAAAGGTTCATTATTGAAATAGCTGGCACTTTGTTTCAGTGATTTGATGTAGTCTTTCTTTATAATCTTTCTTTTAGTTTTATAGCTAAGATGAACCAAAATTTAACATAGACAACCCAAGACTGTCTGTCTTGACTGATTTCACAACACTGACTAGTCTGGATGCCTGCTGGCCGAATGGTTATTACTTGAACATTTTTTTGTGCTCAGGTTGACTGTGGTAAGGTTATTGTGGTTTCATGTTGCCTTTGTATTGTTTATTCTCCAGGGGCGGTTTAGACCCATCTGTCTGATTATTTACATCAATAGGGGCCACAGCTGCATAGCCTGACCCCCGGCAGGCCTTTGTAATATGTCCAGGCGTGGCGTGTGTTTGTGTCTGTGCGTGTGCACGTGTGTACCGTATGTAGGCCTAGGTTGAGGGTGTGCCACCAAACTGTTTTAAAGGGCTTGTGATGTAAGTGGTGTGTTACAACAAACAACAAGATGCAGTGCTGTTTATGATGGTGCTGAACACGTAGTACAGGTGTGACGTCCAGTCAGCAGAAGCACAGCTCTGTTGTTGACTGTTGTCTGCATGCATAATCACTATATGTGTTTTTAAAGGAACAGTTCACCCAAAAATATCAAGTCTGTAATTTAACGTCCTGATTTTAACGTCTGAAATTGTTGTGCTAGCATAGGTCTGATAGATTGAGACCCTATTCCCAGAGCACAACTACTGCTGACATTTTAGCAATGCATATTACTAAATATTGCTTTGATTTTACCAAATGCATCAACACATTTTTCAAACACAGTGGATCAGGCTTTATTCGTCTCATATCGAGGAGAAAATGGAATCTGTTTGTAGGCTCTTATGAAATATTTTTGCAATTAAAGTAGCCCAGCACTGGGTCAGCTGAAGGAGGATTAAAGCCATACTGCTGTGAGTGTGAACAGCTCAACAGAAGGTGTTGATGAAAGCAACCCTATGGAGGTGCACCACAGCAGATGGCATACACGCTGGGGTCTGATGTTGGGTGCCAGGTCACATTCCTTCTCCCATTTCTCAGAATTATTAGAATTGCTCAATATGACGCAATGTATTGTTTATCTTCATGTGTGACAGCGTCGTAATATCCTGCTTGCATTGGCTAACTGCTTAGCAGATGACAGATGTGGCACTGAATTGTTGTCACTGTTATTGTCCCAATAATCAATATTATAACTGCCTACCACACCTCTAAATGCCTTGCCTATAAATGATTCTCTCAAGGAATGAAGGAATGATTAATAAAAATGGAAGGTAACTGAAATCTTTGTGCATTTTTGAAGAACCCAGGTTTTTGCATTGAACATGGCTGGGCATTATTGAGGAATAAAATGTCAAACGCAACATGTTTTTTATTTTGTGTATAACATGATATAGAAATAAGGGGGTGTGGCTTACTTGCATAGCGCTCCTGCACATTAGCCAGATTGAGACGCTTCACATGAAATGGAAAAACATGAAGAAAGATAAACACACAGATAAAGATGACCCACATTCTGAGTAGAAGGAAGAACATTTTATTAAAAGAGGTGTAACATGTGTGGTGTGAATAGTGTTATTGTTAAAAAATTACTCGTACTGTGAAAGTTTTTTTTGTTTGTTTTTTTTCATATCTGGGAGATGTCTATTTGATGTCTGTAAGATGTATCTGGGCCCACTTGTATATTTACACCCTTGCATTATCCCTGATAGCACACATACATCTGTAAAAAAATATTTTTTGATTGCTTGTTATATAGACAGCTAGAAGATGTCTGTAAGATGTTTATAATTCAGAATGTATGAAAAACTGCTCTTTCTAAGATGTTCATCAGATGTTTTTACATAGCAGATGTTTTCCCAGATCTCAAGATCTTTACAAGATATCTTACAGGCATACCTGTTCTATCTGGGATTGTACATCCTGGACCTGTTATGAACCAACACGGTACCATAACTGTGTGAGACGAAACTGTGCAAAATCGTACAAAATTATACTTGAATAAAAGGAAAAAGATACCCAGCTTTACTTAATAGCTTGTCAGTTAAAGAGAATAATTTCCCCTTCTCTTTGAAAGTTATACGCCTTTTTATTTTGTCAGGTTGATTATATTGCAACCCTCTGTTGGGTCATGATTCCTGACCCAACATCACTGGCTTGGATGTCCTAGTTCCCCCCAACAAATGACAATCAAACATAAATGTTTAATCGATCCCATACTTATTTTGTATATTATAAAATAATGTTGATTTAAAGTAATTAACTGCTGAACTGTGTGAGGATTAAAATGTGACCTAAATCCTGCAGATTGGATGAGGAGCAGACATGGACCTGTGATCTTTTGTATGGAATGGAATCTTAATTACAAAGTTGAACATTACATGTTGTTGTTTCCAGTAAGGCATTTTCTCCAAAGATTCATCTAGGTGACATATGCATGTTGGAACTTCATCCTTTGAAGGGAAAACATTTGATCTTGTGAGAATTTTAAACCTGTTATTTTCCCATGTTCTTTCCTGTCTCCAGCATCATCCGGACATTTTTCACACAAACAATAGGATTAGCCTATCATGAAATGACAGAATACCGCTCCATTTTATAAGTTTTCCTGTGATTTGAATTTGACCCCATCTTTCTTTAATCTGTGCTGCTAAATATCTATAGCATCTGCTGTCTCGCTTTCACACAACAACATTTTGAGAAATCAAAACTGACAAAATCTTTTGAATGACAAAAAAGAAGAGGATTGGCAGATAGCTGGAATCATTGGCAGAGGACCAACCACGATAGTCAAACACTGACCTAATTCATGTTGTCCGTAATGTGCCAGACTAGAGGAAAGATAAATTGGTGTCTCCACTTCCCTCCCATTTCTGGTGCCTGGCTTTTTGTGCATGGGTATGTGTTGGCTAGTTGCTGACATCTTTTGTCATCTGCTTTATGTTACCGGTATTTGCAGTGTCTCTCAGATGAACTCCTGGCTATGGACCCTCTTATGATGGAGTTTACATGTCGTAGTGACTGCTTGCTCTCCTGCCATGTATCTAGCAGCAAAAACATGGCTAAGTGTCCACTTTAATGCACCCTGGAGGTTGGATGGATGCTTGAGTCACTCTTTGTGCCTGAGTCAACCCTGGCCAGGGTAAAATTGTGCCCCATTGGGCTCAGTTGGTAGTGCATTAGCACACACACCAAATGCTAATTCTTGTGGTGGCAGTGGCACAGCTAGTTTCACCTTCTTACATAACAAACATAGCACACTATATACATAACACCTGAGTGCAGTATAAAAGGTCTGCGGGAGGTTAGGCTATGCAGCAACTTTAGCTGCTTCCTAATGTTTTACATCCTTTCTCCACGAGAAAAACATTGTAAAAATATTGATGTCATGCATGGCAACATTGCTTTGTTAGAGGTGCAATATGTGATATTTAGGACGATCTATTGACAGAAATGCAATATAACATACATAACTATGTTTTCAAGGGTGTATATAGACCTTACATAATGAAGCGTTATGTTTTTATTATCTTAGAATGGATTATTTCTATCTACATACACCACAGGTCCCCTTACATGAAATTCACCATGTTGTTTCTACAGTAGCCCTAAACTGACAAACAGCTCTACAGAGTGCATTTCATAAATGTTATCTCCTTCAGAAAAGAAGCAAAAATGTAATGGAATCTGTGTCCTGTGTCAGCCACCGTAGTGCTTTAAAAGGGAGGGGTAAGCTGTGGAGTGAGTTGTTGGTTGCAATTCGCAACCTCACCACTAGATGCAGCAACGGTATTTGTTGGTAGACTTAAAAGGGGTGATTGTACGCAATTTCATGTTTTGCTTTTGATTTAGTGTGTTATTTAACTGTTTGTGCATGTATAAGACGTCCAAAGTCACAAAACTCGAAGTTTTGCATTAAATTATTTACTTTAACTGAAAGAGAAGTCTGATCCAGATCCGCCTAAAACACCTCGATCAGTTACGCCCCCACTTTGCTACGTCAGTTTGTGCTAATGTTTGCATGACACCGCCCAAATGTACACGCGAAGAAGAAGGTTTATCTTCAGCTGGAGCCGCCATGTTACAGTGCAAATGCATAAAGACATGCATAAAAACATACGTCCTTCTGGTCGAGCTGTTGGTTTCATTCTCCTAACTAGTTTTGAAGGCAAAACCGATGCTGTTTTACTCTTTATCCACTTATGTACTCTATGTAAGGGTGAGCCCATGGTGTATGTAGATAAAAATAACTTGTTCTAAGGTAAGAAAAACATAACACTTCATTGTGTAAGGTCTTTATACACCTCTGAACACATAGTTATGGATATTATATTGCATTTCTGTTAATAGAGACTCCAAAAACGTACACGCAGTGCCTTTAAAACGTATAAACACATTGTATTACATCAAATACAAACAATAATATTAGTAATTTAAGTCCTTTAAAGCTGGTCACATTCTCACGGTTTTCACCACAGCTCTTAGTGACTCACTAGCTGTTGTAAATCACTGTTTTTAATGTTTGTTTTATTTTGTTTTGTTTAGTGCCACAATTTCTGTCCATCGCTGAGAAGCCTTCAGTTCATAAAATCCCTTCAGTTCATCCTCACCTGATGCTGGCCGTCCTTGTATCCCATTGGTCAGTTACTGTCAGCGTCTAGCGCAAGGTCACAAAAAGCGCTCAAATCTTTTTAGCTGAACTTTCAGTAGCTAGTCAGACCGGCGATGACACTGTAATCCCATAGAAATCTGTCTTCCAATCTCCACTGACAGGATTAAGATGTCCAACTCTCTCTTGGGATGGGTGGTTCTTCTGAGCAACATTTTTTGGCTGTATCTGCATGAACCCTAAACATAAAGAGCTAGTACCTTTAAATGATCAGTTTATTAATAACATACGATAATCTTCAAAGTGAAGACTAGCGTGTTTGGTACTGACCACTTAAAAGAAACAGGGTAAGCAGTTTTATGTTAACCTGTGATTAAGCAGTCAGACTGTCTTAGGCTAATAGAAGTTGATAGACGGCTAACAGAGATCCTACAGGACGCTAGCTTGCAAAACGCTCTAATTCTGGTGGCACAGTTGTGAGTCTAGCGCTGGGATGAAGTATGTCGAACGATGTGTACTGTGATCTTGTGCTTCCTTATACGCCAGCTCTGGAAATGTCTCATCTCTGTATGGCTTTCAAAAGAGGTGTCAGCACGTAAGTATCTTTTGAGAGTGAACTTCACTGCAGCTTTGAAGAAGATGCTTTAGGATATTGAATACGACAGCATTCTTACAACAAATTAACATTTATTTAATGCACTTACGGATTGCAATTGTGCATTCTCTCTAATGATTCAGGCGTACACCTGTAATATTTTTGTCTGGATGGATGACGGCCAGAATGAATCTTATTATAAATGATCATGAGGGGATTATGTAGATTCAGACCCATTTAAATGATGAAAGCGTTTGCGAAAGCAAAAGAGGTGATGGAATGAAACATCATTTAATGATGAAAAGAGACTTTCTTGGATCTGATAAGGAACTTGATAACTGGGTAACCAATGATTCAGGTTCTGGTGGTTGCCACAAGCAGTTCATAAACCGTCAATGCGCACTAAACATGTTTAATAGAATAACACAATTTTCCCAGTTGTGTTTTCAGAATTGTACATTACAACAGACTGAGTGAAATTGAGTTTAGTCAGTTTTTTTAATGATGTATGTGCGGCATTGTAGTGGGAACTTAGAAAAGGCCAAACAAACATTAGCAACAAGCTAGATATTCTCTAGAGAGTGGAAAGTACATTCTCATGTACACAAGCTTGCTTTGCTCTGCGTTCACACAGTGTTCGGAAAAAAGCTGCTTGGAAAAAGGTGAAACTGGGCTTATGGAAGGATTAAGAGCTGTGACTCACAGTGGCCTTACTGTGAGCCAAACCTTCTACGAACCCATGATATCAGCCGCACGCACAGCCACTTCATATGAATTGCTCAACTCTGCTGTTGGGTCATTTACGTTTGAGTCTCCTCAGTTGTGTGGGGATAAATAAGCTAATGACAGGCTAACTGATGAGATTTCAGCTAGCATGTGCTGTTAGATGCTAAAACTATACAGCTAAAGGCAAAATATTCTTTCTCTAATGATAAGTACCACAGTTTTTCTGACTGACTAAAACATTATTGCAAGATTTCAAGCAACATTGTTCTCGGTTGCCAAGTTTATTCGAAATCACAGAAAAGATGTCCTTCAGATAAAAAACGGAAATAAATTCAGAAAGATCATTTCAGTTTAGTTATAGACGGTTTCAAAGCAACAACATAAACAAACGTTACTGTTCATGCATGCTTGTGTGACCCAATCTTAACTGCCGGAGTCCCTACAGAGTATTTCTGATAACAAGCAAAAGAAATAACAAGTAAATGACATTAGCTAGCAAGTTAAAAGTATGTCTAGCCAGTATTATTTTGGCTTACCAGTAGAAGAACCGTTAAAAACCCATTCAACAAATTGTTTATTTAATACAATTATTATAGAATAAAATATTAATATAATATATATTATTAGGCACTAACCAGACTAGGAAATTAATTTCGGGCCAGGCGTGTGCATCCAATAAAACCGTCTATAGAATTGTACATGCACAGAGGAATCGCAATGTTTCGAACGAAAAGTTCTGTGTACTTGCTCCATGAGGTCATGGAAGAGGAGCATCTGACACCACACTCGCTAGATGTCTGTTGTTCCTGCAATGGTTTTGAATTGCTGAGAATTCAAGATGTGTGTGCCGTAACAACAGCATGCACATTACAGACTCAACATATCGGCTCGAGTGTTGTTTTTAGAAGCCCTTTAGTTTGTTTAGAAGAGCATTTTGAAGGTGAGGTTATGACGATGACTGTGGTTTTAGTGAATGGTGAGGGTGAGGTCCACAGCGCTTTTGTCTACCCAGTCCACTTATTAAAAGAACAGCAGTATCATGTTGTCCTCGAAAGATTTGGTTTATGAAAATTTAATATAGCTGATACTCTGCACCAGCCTCGGTTGTGAATCTGCTGTCTGCCGACACAAGCAGCTGGTTGAGGGACTGTAATTAGATGAGAGAGAGAGAGAGAGAGAGTTGAGTGGGTGGCAGTGGGCAGATAAGCGTGCGTGTGTTTGTGTGTGTTGGCTCTGCTGGTGTCAAAGTCACGTATGAGGCTGATGTCACGACTGGCTGTCTATAATCCAGCACACTGAGTTATCCCCAATGTTAGTCTTTCTCTCAATTTCAATTTTCAATTTCAATTCAATTTAAGTGTGCTTTATTGGCATGACAAAATTGTACATTGTATTGCCAAAGCATTTGCAGCTGGGCTGCATACAAGTAGTGCAAATATGTATACAAACAGAGAGTAAGTAATAATAATAATAATAATAATAATAATAATAGTATCAAATGAAAAGTGTGATATGTGTAGTGCAAGCTTAAAGTGAATAAGTAATATATAAAATTTAAAGAAAAATACAGTACAAATTTTCTACAAAAGCAGAATATACATTCAAGTATACATTCAAGAGAATCAAGTAACAGTCTCTCTCTCTCTCTCTCCCCCTCTCTCTCCCCCTCTCTCCCTCTCTCTCCCTCTTGTTATTACAGACCTTTATGACTTACTTTCTTCTGCATAACACAAAAGAAGATACTTTGAAAAATGTTGGTAACCAAACAGCACTGTCCTTCATTGACTTCCATTGTAAGGACACAAAACCACTGACACATTTCTTAAAATATCCTCTTTTGTATTCCACTGGAGAACATAATATAAATCTTTTTTTGGGGGGTTGTAGTGTAGGGTTTTATAATACAGTCTTGGTAGGCAGCTCACAGGTCTTAGAACAAAGCTGATGTGTGGGTTTGGTGTGTGTTATATGTTATATTATAAGTGTGTGGATGTGAAGGGGACTAATTCTTGCTTCTGGTTTTTCAATATTTTGGCTGTAACCTCCTGTCATATATTAGTGGGTGTTTGCGTTACTTTCTTTTGATTGGTTACCGAGATGTTTTGAGGACCAGAAGAGCGAAGGAAGGAACAGGGACGACCGCCGGAGCTATTTTTAAAACTGCCTGTCTCTGATTAAGTATTTGAGTACATTTCAAATGAAATGAATTCACATTATTTGACCTAGCGTTCCTCAGTAATGACGGCATGGATCATTATGAAATACTGATTCGCTGGTTTATATGACGCACTTGTCTGAGAAGCGTTTATTTGTGTTACTAATAAACAAGAGGCCCAAATGTCATTAGTCACAAGGGATAATATGCACCAGGGATTTTTATAGGATTACTTGACCTAAAAATGAAAATTTGGTTACTGTTTACTCACCTGCTTGTCAATCTGTATCAATGTGCTGTTATTTTTGTGTTGAACACTGAAGGAAATGTTTCAAAAACTTTACACAGCAGTGTTACAAAAGAATCACAGTTTGGATTGAGAAATAAATCATGACAAAATGTTCTCCTTAGGGTAAACTGGTTTCTTAAAAATGTTCAAAACTGTGTTTTAGTTTCTCTGGGTGAACACATTTGAAAGGTCATATGGGTAGTTGACAAATATACTGTACATATTGGTGTCCTGTCCTATGCTGCAACATAGCAAAATGTATATATATGAATAATATTATTTTGTATTATTTGTATTTATATTATAAAATAGCACAAGTTATTACTGTTGTCATTGTTAGTTTTTTCGAAAACTAGGACACATACGGAATGTGTTTGTCAACTACCCATAAACAGGATTACACATGTCTCAGTTTACACATGTCTCAGGATGCACATGTCTTATTCTGGAAGTGAGTGTTCTTTGGAAAGTATTGTGCCGTAGTCTGTGCCCTTGGTCTGTGTGTCTGAGATGAAGTTGGCCAGCTGAGCTCTGACCACCAAACCTTTAAAGATTGTGAGGCAGCAGTCGGCACTGCATCACTCCTTACTCAGCACAATCTCTCTCTCTCTCTCTCTCTCTCTCTCTCTCTCTCTCTCTCTCTCTCTCTCTCTCTCTCTGTCTCTCTCTCTCTCTCTTTCGTCCCAGCATCCTCTACCTTTCCAGTGCTGTTCTGATTCTTCCCCAGACTCCTGTTTGTCTACTCTAATAACGTCGAGACATCCCTCCCTTTCTAACACAAACACGCTTGCTCTCTCTATTGTGTTGATCAAATTCCTCAGCAGCCATACTGTAGTTCACATGTCAGTCTGTTACCGTTCTGTACCAATGGACGTTGATGTTAGTTTTGCTTTCAGAACTGTACTTAAAGGTACAGTGCACCAAAATATTTATGTTGTTCCAAAAAAATGCAAGAAAAAGGCAATTTACCGAAAGCAGAAAGCATGGCCCCTGTCTCTTTCTCTGTTTGTGCTCTCATTAAAGCAGATCTGGGTGCCGGCCCATGGCTTGGCCTCTTTCTCACAGCAAAGCTGCTATGGAGGGATTGGAAGGATGTTTTAGTGAAGAGGCACTCTTTATTTCCAGCTCCTGACATACTAACAAACCTTTTCATTTCCTCAAAGGAGGCCAGCCTCTCCCACACCGGCCTTGTTGGTAAACAAAAGGGCCTGTGCGAAAGCCGCCACACCTCCAACCTGTTTCCTTTAACTAAACCCTACTTATGTGGTGATGGAGAATGTTCCTTTAGTGGTTTGGGACTGTCCTGCTTACCTGTAGAAGAGCTTAGGTTATAAAGACCTGTCTGACATCCCAAGCGATGCAGTGATGGTTCCTTTTGTGTTTTCAGTTTACTATTATCATTGTTTTCTTTTGTTAAAATCACAACAGCCACTGCAGGGTGGAGGAAAAAAAAGGAGGCATTTGAACAAAACTACCTCGACTTCCTCTTGTGAAAGCCTCTCTGATGTTCTCTGCCTCTTGGTTCTTCCTTGCCGTAGCCCGTTTGCTCATTAAAACTGAAGCTTTGAGAGAGAAGTACTGATTTTGCTGCTGGTGGTTTGGCATCCACAGCTACACCAGTGGAAGGCATGATGGGAGGTTAACAAAGATAAGTAGCATTTAGATATCAGACATTTCCTAATGGTAGATGGGCAACACAACACTACATGAGAGTTTTTCTGTTCAAGCAAAATGCAAGGGTCTTGAGACATTTCAAAACATGGCATATTTTTAGCCTCAAATGGCATCCGAAAAAAGCATCGCTCCAGGCAGTACTCTCAAAAAACAGCCCAAGACCAACACTACAGCAAAAGTCAGTCCTAATATAGGCCTACTGGTGAGGATTTTTTTTTCCAAAATTAAAAATCATTACCCTCACACAATTCAAAACACTTTCTTCCGCAGAACACAAAAGATATTTTTTTAGAAATGTCTCAGTGATTTTCTTTATAGAAGTCAATGGGGGTCAATATTGTTTGCAGTCTTCAAAATATCTTCGTTTGTGTTCTGCAGAAGAAAAGTTCTACAGGTTTGGAATGACATGAGGGTGATTAAATAATGACAGAAATGTCATTTTTGGGTGAATTATTGCTTTAATGCTGATGTTACAGTGAGCTAATTCAAGAACCACCACTAAGTAAATTTATACTTAATGTTTCTTTTTTCTTTTGTCTAACATCAGTTTTATACCATTTTCCTTTTCATTGTTCTTTAGTTTCATGTTGAAGTGGTATAAAGTTATTGCATTAAGTTACATTGACACTGTTGGCTTTAGATTTGGGAACTGACTCACCCGCGTGTATGTGATTCATGGCTCTGGACCCGTTTGGAATAATAATGCATCCTTTAGTGTTTACTCACAGATAAATGAAGCCGTGAAAGTCAGCTGCACGCTCTGTGAGGAATGCTGTCTGAATGGAATACAAAATGTCCACATTTACTTGTTATTTCTTTTACTTGTTATCAAAAATAACCTGAAGGGAATCTATTCTTAGCGGATGTGTACCGGAAGTTAAGTTTGGTTCACAAAAGCATACATGCACAGTAACGTTTGTTTATGTTGTTGCTTTTAAACCATATATAAAACAGTTGCAGCCCTTCAATATGATGTCAGTCTAGTTGGTTGAAACATATGACTAGATATGTTGTTTTATTGTTACATTAGCTAGTGATAGAGATCTCAGTATTCCCCTATTCAAGTAGATAGGACTTGGATGTCTGAAATAGCTGTCCGGAGGTGTTGCAAATGTCTACTTAATAGAATGACTTTCCTAAAGAGACTTTGATAGCTTCGATAGTTGTCCTAGGGTTGTGACATAAGAATACACATTTATAAATACAACACGTACAACAAAAATAAATCTGTGGAAAAAAGCAGCAGTAATTTAGCATTTAAAATAATTCAGAGTTTGACAGTCAGGTTGTGTACTTGTCAAAACACTCACGGAGGTGAAAATGTTGTTCTTGATCTCATGCGAGAGGTGCTGTCTCTCATTGGATCCCTGAGCAGCGTCTGGTTTGCAGCAGAATTCCTTAAGTTTCTCATTCCTGACATGTCCATGTATGGAGGAACTCCCTTATAAAATGACAAACTGTAACCCTGTGAGTCTGAAAAGCTCCGGCATCTGTTGGTTTACTGAAGTGTCATAATGATTCATTAACAGTGAAAGGCAATGAACACTGTAAGCTCAACACACCAACGATCATCTTTCACTCTCTGTGTTTATGTGGTCCACTGTCAACGCCCTGTGAATCCATAGACTTCAATCAATCGCATCAATGCAGCAGCAGGAAAACAACCATTTTGCAGATGTTTAGAAATGAAAATAGAAAATCAATAAAAAAGTTCATAATTAGAACAAATACCTTTTATCTTATATCTGTACTGTAGCGTGGAGGCGCCAATACCAGTTTGCTTAGGAAGTTCATTTTAGAATGTTAGGATGCTGCCGTTTAAAGCATTCCCATTTGCTATAAAAAATGAGTAAACAAAACAAACACCTGACCTTGTGATCCCTACCATTATGATTAACATAACTCAATTCTCTCATCTCACTAAAGTGCTTTGGTAGTATGGAAGAAATGTTTAGGGGTACATTAAAGATTGTGTTGTATGTGTAATTTGATATAGCTTGTAATGCCAGTGTCTTACGTTCTGTTGTGTCTTGTGCAGGTGTCACCCCCACTGAAAACCTGCAGCAGCTGGATGAAAGTGCGACTCGGACAGCCACTCCGAGCCGGTTAAAACCTGAGCCACACAGGTTGGTTACTTGCTATTTAGCAATTGCTGTTTTATTCAGGGTGATCTAATAGAGCCCTAATGCACATAAATATATTGTGTAAAATGGTCTAATTTTGATTTTAATCAAACTTTTTTATTTTACTTACTTTTTAGAATTGACATCAATATTTTCTTTGACTGTAGAAAAAACGGTCACTGTCGCTAGAAGTCACCGCCTCTCCATTCAAATGAATGAGAGCACTGCTAGTTGCTGCCGGTCTGAACGGGGCGTTAGAATTATTAGAATTTGGTGTTGTGCACCAATGACAAAATGTTAACATCTAAAATAATAATAATAGTGTCCTAAATGCAATCTAGGTCTGTTTTTAAACCTAGAGTTAGCAGTTCTCAGTGTGAGTTTATTATTGCAGTTTCTGGTCCTGGTTGTGTTGGTTTTTTTGCATGTTTTAGCAGATTTACCCTTCCTGCGCAGCGGTTTGAAGAACATAAGTTACCTAAGGGACCGGCTTTTACTGCAAAACAAGTCTTTACCATGTCATTTCCTCTTAAGCTTATGAGATGTACAAGCCAAAACATTCTCTTTGATCAGTACCAAGCCCGTACATTCCCTCAGTAGATTTGCTGTTCCAGCCACTAACAAGCCATTAAAATATAATCACGCAATATTTTGAACACAGTATTTCATTGTCTACATTTAGTTTTGGCAGGGAAGACTGGCAGTTTCTTTGAAATGCTCAGTACAATGAAATAGCTTCAGACTTTAAAACCAAAGAAATAAACTCCCAAGCCTTAGTAATGAAACAGAATAAGAAATTGTATTGTAGCTTGTCTAGCTTACTTCAATGTTAGGTGCAATGTGTAATCTTAAAGAGGATCTATTGTCAGAAATGCAATATAATATACATAACTATGTCTTCAGAGGTATATAAAGACGTTACATAATGAACTGTTATGTTTTTATTGCCTTAGAATGACCTATTTCTATCTACATACACCGCGGGTTTCCTTACATGGAATTTGTCATGTTGTATGTATCTACAGTAGTCCTAAACGGACAAACTGCTCTACAGAACGCGTTTTGTAAATCTATTATCCCCGATCAGCAAAACGTGATGTAGTTCTTCGAAAGGGAGGGGTGAGCAGTGGAGTGAGCTGTTGGTTCCAATTTGGAGGTATATATACAAACCATTCTTTCCCCTGCAGCAGTCTTATACGTTTTTTTTTTTGCATCAGTACACTTGAATCAAAGTTATGTTTTGAAGGATTCAAGGCATTTTGTCAGGATAATACTATTTGTGCTACTATCTCTTTGCAGGACTGTCTTTATTTAAGTCAATTTCAGATGATTTCATCTATAAACAACACGTAAATACAGAACAAACTGTTGTCTATCACTTCTCTTGTCAGCCAGACGGTCTTTTCCTGTCTAAGTGGGTGGTGCTTGGCCAGTAGTTGCTGCAATGTGGACCAGTCCATATGCCGTTTAGTCAAAGTTCTGGCTGTGCGAGACTACGTTCTCTCCAACTACGTTTTCTAATAAAAAAAATCCTGCCGAGAAGCGTAATTGAAGTTCTAAACTTATTAAACCATTATAGCTTTGGTGTAGGTGTCATGATGAGTCATGTGAACACATACGCTGAGACAGCAAAGTGATATAGTGAGAACCAATCTATAACATTACCAGCCAATTGAGATCATCCACTTGGATTATTTGTCCTGCATCTGGGACAGATAGAGCATGAAGTGCAGATACAAGCCGTAGAGACTATTTACAGACAGAAGATTGAGCTTTTTAAAGCAGTTTAAAGTGGTTTCTTAAATGTGACCAATGTAGCACATTTATATGTTTCTATAAAGTCAAGGAGAAGTTGAGAAAAACCCTGCCTTGTGCTTTAAAAAAGCAAGAGCTGATCTCCAAGCTTGCCTTGAATGCATTGTTTTGATTTTGCATTGTGACTGTGTCCTCAGAATAGATTCACTGTTGTGACCTATGCTTGCCAGGCAGCTCTACACAAATCACAGTATGTCCTTTTAGTCTAGCCGTCAGAACGATATCTTTCTTTATTTACAGACATTTACTTCCATCACAGGCCTTTAAGACCTGAAGCGCAGGGAATCTTGATTTACAGGTGAGGCATTGAGATCACAAATATGTTTCAAAAACCTTTAAACCTTTCAGCGCCAATGTCACAAATAAAATGAAGTGTCTGAGACAAATATGTTTCTGTCTTGAAATTTTGGCAGGAGAGAAGCACACAATTACACATTTTTTGTGTGAGCTAGTCCAGTCTGTGTGGGTTTTTTTTAGATGGTTTGGCCTCAAGACCCAGATTTTACATGGGAACCAAAATTATACAGAATTTAATTTCAAAGATTTTTGCACTTGGCAGCTAATAGTTTGTCACTAATATGTTGTGGTTGGCACAAATATGGACTCATTTCAATGAATATTGTTCATGTAACCTGTCCCTGTTTGCATCTGCCTACCAACAATTAAACGGCTAGTTCACCCCAAAAAAATTGTATTTGTTCTGTTGAACACAAAATGAGATATTTAAAAGAATTTAGGAAAACAAACAGTTCTGGGGCACCTTTGACTACCATTCCTTCTATGGTAGTCAATAGGCACTTTTCGACCAGATAAGTTCAGGAGCAAAGTTCCGGAACGAGTAAATAGGGCTCTCGTTCATGAACTAAGTTTTCCCTCAGGCCATTTCCTCGATCGCATTCGCACAGGCAAAAGGAAGTATTTAATGATGTAAGCCGGTTGACAGTGACGTCATTTAAGTGCGTCCGTCGAACAACAACAAATAACAGAAGTCCGGCCAATCAGCGTTTGCTTATGTCACGGATCGTTCCTGTCCTGCTGGTTTAGACCCTGCCTCGGAGAAAGAGCTTAAGTTTCCTCCAAAAAGGTTCTCCGTAACTAAAATTCCAGCCACCTCCTGCAGTGCGAACACAACAAAGATACTTCCGGCAAATCGTTCCAAAACTATTAAATCGTTCCTGCGGTGAGAAGGCCCCTAATGATGTCCCAGAACTGAAAATTGCTAACATTCTTCCAAATATCTTTTAATTTACACAGGTATGAAATTACAGAGTAAATTATGACAGAATTTTCATTTTTGGGTGAACTATCAGTAAAATAAATTTACAGCAAAAGTGTGCATGGCCTTGAAATCAACAAGACATAGGAAACATGCTTTTAAGTTGGCAAATCCATTTATTTATCTATGCCTTTATTAAATGTCTGGTTTGTTGTGTTTGTACTTACCGTTTTGACCCATTAGTTTAGAACGATTAACCAAATCAACTTTGTGTTTAACTTGGTAAACACAATGACAATGCATGCACAAAAATCCTAGCAACTAAAATCATAGATACACTTTTACAAAGACTGATTCAAAATGGTTATATTCTTTTCCCATCTTATCTGTGCTGCATGTATCTGTACAGTTTCAGGCCTAAGGGAGTCTTGTGTTTATGTCTGTGGTAGTGCTGGGCTCAGGCACACTCTCACACACACCTGCTATGCGTGTGGGCCTAGGCCTGGATGAGAGACGGGACGAAAGAGCCAATGAGATGATCTCCCCTGAAGAGACAGTGCTTATCTGCTGGCTCAGTGAGTCACTAAGCCAGCCTACTGCACACAGCAACCAACCAGCTCCAATGTCTCGCTTCTGTCCTGCTGCTGCTGCGGGTGTAAATCAGACAACAGATGGATGCCAGAATCTGTTGCTTAAATAGCAGTTTATCAACAGACTGACACTGTCAATATTACAGCTCGTTCATTTGAATCTAGGTGCGTGTCAGCTTGTCTAGCATTGAAGTAATCGTATGTAATTATATAAAAGAATATATTGTATGGATGTTATTTCAACTATGTGCACTTATGTGCCATGTTAGTAGAAGTGGAAATGATGCTACAACTGAGTGACCTGTGTAACTTTCAGTTTTGATAAAACATCATAGAAATTATTGTGTTATATATTGAATAACATTTTATATAACATTTGACCATTTTGTCTGTTATGAAATGTCAAATCCAAAACACTCTAAATAAGAAACCATCTCTTGTTAGGAAGCAGGATCTTTTATTTTCCTCACCCTAGAGGACAGGCCTTCAGGCAAATACGATAAAAGGATTTTAGCTGAAATCCAATCTTCTCTTTGTTTTATACACGACGTCGTAACCCAATACACCCAGCGGGACACTGGTGCTTAATATCATCTCATAGAGATCGCCGATAAATGCAACAGACTTTGAATTTAATCGGCATCTAATATAATGCGCGTGCATTTGCAAGCGTTTTCCTGTTGTTATTTTGAAGTAGTCATATGGTCTCAAAGCGGCAGGTTTTTTGTTTCTGTTAAACTGCCTGCATGAGAATCGCTCACATGATGGTCATGTGTTTGGAGTTAAAAGAGAAAAGATTTGCTTCTTAGACATAAAGAAGATTTTAATGTTAATGTTGCTACATTGCCAAATTGCTCGGCTGATGTGGCATATTTTTTGCATGTTTCTGTGATTTTTTTTTTATGGCCAGAGGTTTTGCAGGAATGTGGCTAATGTGGTCATACAGTACAACACAGGGTTCTGCTGAGAGCAAATTCCAAACATGGGAAATTCACTCGCTTAATACAGATACGCTAGCTGTAGTGTGAGAAATATTACTTTAATACAAAAACCTTTGCTGTGTGGTATTAGGGGAGGGACATTTCAGAGAGACTTTCATTGGATTGTTGTGTATGTCAGATTTGGAGATCAATATTTATCGATATTTTCCCAGAAAAGATTATATTTGTATGTCTATATGTCTACTAAAAGGTTTTTGTGACCTTTTGGATATACACTAGCTATGTATAAATAACCTCTAGCTAACATGGATGAACCACAAGCCACATAAGTTTAATGTTTCACTCAAAGGGTGAAATTTTATGGTAAGGGGCTGTTTTATTTTTGCACCTGTAGCATCAATAAACAGATTTGCAAAAATTATGATAATTTTCAATTCTATTGGTTAAAGAAACAGTTCACCCAAACATTCTGTCATCATTTGCTCCCCTCAAGTTCCAAATCTGTATACATTTTATTTTGTTCTAATGAACACAGAGAAACATATTTGGAAGAATGCTTGTAACCAAACAGTTCTTGGCCACTATTGACTACCATAGTAGGAAAAATGACAATGGTCATCATAAGTGCACCAGAACTGTTTGCTTTCCTACATTCCTCAAAATATCTTCTTTTGTGTTCAACAGAACAGAGAAATTTACGAAGCAAATTTTCCTACTATGTAGTCAATGGTGGCCAAGAACTGTTTGATTATAAGCATTCTTCCAAATATCTTTCTCGGTGTTCATCAGAACGAAGACATTTATACACATCTGGAAGCAAATGATGACAGCATTTTTATTTTGGGGTGAACTGTCCCTTTAAGCTGTTCAGGATTCTCAAACTAACATTTTGATAGCACCACAGTGTTTATCTGGGAAATCATCATCAGAATGGCTTTCATATGATTATAGTGTAGAAATAAAAAAGATACAGGTATGTTTCTGATAACCACCAGATCATTCACAAAGGTCTCTTTGTATACACGCCTGCATGGATTGCTGATCTTGGAGTTGTGTAATATCTGTTGCAGAAATGCCAGTCTAATTTCAGCAAACCAGCTCGCAAAAATGGTGCGATGAGGTAAAGTGTTATTCTTACATGGCCGATAAGGGTGAGCGGGTACGTCGAGCAGGCTATTGGGAATTGTCTTGGCTCTGGTAGGGGGATGAGATGATGTGAGACGCTGCTGGCTGGAGTCCCACAGCTGGGTTTACTCTGTATTTTGGGGGGAGGGGCTACAGTACTCAACAGAGAGGATTAAAGGGTGCTTTTTACTTGTGGGGGAGTATGGGGAGCCGTTACGATTATTGCTCTCTGCGTGACCCGGGTTAGACTCTGTGTTCTGTAATTATGTTTCATAAGAAAGGCCTATTAACCATATGCTGTTTAAATGTAGAACCATGTCCTGAAACTGTCAATAATGGCATCATTAAAGATTTTAATGAAAATGTTATTGCTAATATAGTTGTGCTTATGTCAACAGTTTTTTAATAATAATAATTTTCTGTGGTAATCCACAGTATGCTACAGATGTTGCTGATAGAGTTTAACTTGCATTTAACCCAGACTATTTCTTTTAAATGTTTTATTATTCTCCTTTTTCTGATATTTCCAACACTGACATTTAACAGAACTTTGCAAAGCCTCCATTCAGCCCACAAGTGGCCATGGGGATGTTTTAAGTGGCTGAAATGGGAGAAAAGGAGAGATTTTGGGCCTAGTGGGTCCTCGCTTGCTAATGTGAGCAGAGAAATTAAATGATATAGAGTTCCTACAGTGAGCTTGTGATATAGATGCATGCATGCCAAAACAATGACGGTCTGTCTGTAATAAAAAAATCTGTGTTATTATATGATAAGGTTTTTAGGACTTTGTTGTTAAAACACTACCACATTCTAGACTGCTGGACAAATATGACTTTATTATTTTAAATAACAGACCATGTCTTACTCCATAAATGGGTTAAGCCATCCATTACACTGAAAATAGTGAAATATAGGCAAACCTCCTGAGCAAAGGCTTAATGTGGGTTAAAATAAAAACGTTTTTTTTTCTCCGTAGGAGTGCCGCTGATGTACATTTATTACTTTTACTCATCTATGCAGGCCTGAGATTGATAGGGAAGATAGTCACAGGCTGTTGTGCCATAAACTGCTTTGTCATAGCAATTTCCAGATCTATTGCGGCCACCATGAACGCTGTTGTCCAATAGCCTCTGTAATTACTTTTATTTATGAGACCAGTAAAGTTTTCCACCATTTTGTGTTTTTTTTCTTCTCTTTCCTGTGTTTAGTCATGTTCCCCCGCAAACAGCCTCAAGGTTTTGTCAGGAACATGAGTGCTGATCTTACATCTATGTCTTTATATCTTAAGATGCACAGAGAAACTTTCTTTCACTTGCTGTTAAATCATCGTTTCCTTGTATGTGTATGAGAATCATTTGCTTTATGTAGCTCAGTGGTTAGAACATGGTGCTAGCAACGCCAAGGTCATGGGTTCGATCCCAGGGATTGGACATACTCGGAAGCACATGTATAGTATATTGCAATGTAAGTCGCTTTGGATAAAAGCTTCTGCCAAATGCGTAAATGTAAATTTGCCCCTTGTTGCTTTATTCATATGAAGCGAAGTCTTTCTAAGTAATTATGAAAAACATTCTGTTTTGTTTCAATGGATGATTATACAAGTAGAATAAATTACAACTTTTAGTTAAGTTTATTGTATACATGCTAGATAAATCCCCAGTGCAATATGCTGCACAAAACCTAATACTTCATTAATCCCAGCAATAATAAGGTGTGCATGTGCTTTCATTAGTTGTTTTCTAGTGCTTACATCATCAGCCAACTGCATGCCTGAGTCCCAGCTCTTCCTGTTGTTGCTAGGAATGTGATGTCACCTGTTCCCTTAACAGGGTTGGTCCTTGTGTGTTTCAGATCCTCAGCCTTGGCCAGGAACAAAGAAGCAGCGACAAGGCTTTTCCCCACAATCTTCCCAGCTGGCAGAGCCTGACGTGGTGAACTGACACTGACTGGAGCTGAGTGCTCTTTTTTTTCTGCCGTGCCGTGCGGGGCCGGGCTGCGTAGAGGAAGCGGGGTTTATTAATGAGCTGTGAGTATGAGGCCTCACTGCTGACAGCCAGTGGAGACAGGATTAGCAGTCCGGTCATCTGGCTTGATGTGTGTGCCTCCAGGCTGCCCCTTGACGAGAGTCCACTGCGGAGTCCACTGCGGAATCCACCACGGCGGCCGCCGAGAGACCAGCAGAGATGCCCACCGAGACGCTGCAGGCAGATAGCAAGCCCGCCGGCCAAGGTGGGGCCTTTGCCTCCGCCGTCCCGCTCCGCATCCTCAACAAGGGCCCCGACTACTTCCGCCGCCAGACCGAGCCTAACCCCAAGCGGCTGAGCGCAGTGGAACGGCTCGAAGCTGATAAGGCCAAGTACGTCAAGAGCCAGGAGGTCATCAACGCGAAGCAAGAACCCATCAAGCCACAGGTCCTGGCCAAACCCCCCGTCTGTCCGGTCCCAGCGAAGAGGAGCGGAGGCGTGGGATCTGGCCTGAAAGCCTCCAACAACAACGCCAAGTCAGACACCTGCGCTACCACCACCAAACGGGAGAATCTCAACCTGGAGATCTTAAAGAACATCTTAAATAGCTCCTCCTCATCCGAGGGGCCTGCCAAGGGGACGTCGCACAAAGTCGGGGCACGGAGCTGGACACCGCACCGCTCGTCCGAGTCTACGGAACCTGGATGTCGCTCTTTTGCAGAGTCACTCAAGGTACCATCGTCCGCCCAAGGCCGACACAGTCCTCAGGGAGGCAACTTAAACCTGAGTCGCAGGCTATTGGAGGAGAGGTCGTATGAAATCGAAGGTGAGCGGTCGCCGCTGCACGCCTCTCACAGCTCCTCGGACATTCGCCGCATTTGCAACGGCAAGCCGCTCAGGGCGGCTCGCAGCAGCAGCTCTTCTGCGCCGCCACTGCCGCCCAAGCCTAGCGCCAAAGCGTTGGCCGCTTGTGACAATGCCCCCCGCTCCCCTGAAAGAGAGACATTGCCCAGTACCGCCACAGAGCTGGAGTTGGGCAGTTCTGTGGCCCGCAGACCCTCTCTGCACCGCTCCAAGTCAGACCTGAGCGACCGCTATGCTCGGGCTGGTGCGGACGTAGAACGCTTCTTCAACTATTGTGGGCTGGATCCCGAGGAGCTGGAGAGTGTGGGCGTGGAGAGCTTCGCCCGTGCGAACTCTGACATCGTTTCGCTCAACTTCCGTAGTGCCAGCATGATCAGCTCGGACTGCGAGCAGTCACGGCACAGCAACGATGACCTCTCCGACGAAGAAGACGATGCCGGTGAACGCGTGCCCTACGGCATTTCTGCGGTGGAGCGGAATGCCCGGGTTATTAAGTGGCTCTACAGCATCAAGCAGGCACGGGAGTCTCAGAAAGTCTCTCACGTCTAAAAGAGGGAGCAAGCCCTCCCCTTCCCAGTTTGACTAGGATACTTGCTTATTTTTGCTATCCATGCACTGTCTTTCAAATCTTGAAGGATTAAATGGCAAAGTCTTTTGAGTTGATGGCTCTTTTTAGTCGCTTTTTGCATTCAGTGTTCCTCGTCAGAATCTGCATGACTCCTTAGACACTCAAGCTCTTTGCGGCCTCCAGGTAATGCAGCTCATGTAGGAGCCTCTTTAAAGATGTCTGCGTCGCCACCATCGATCTGCAGAGAACAACCACGCTTATTTTTATTCTGTTTTTTCTGCCTCTGTCTGTCAAGCTGATGTTACACACTGAGCCGGGAAGCCATATCAGTATGAATGCAGAGCTGCGGTGTGTTTAGAATTCTTTTACTTCTCTTTCTCGCTCACTACTTTATTTTTTGACTTGTTCTTATGATGGATATGAGCTGTATGTATATAAACCTCTGTGAATAGGCTCAGCAGAAGCATGTTTTAGTCTATTCTCGAGATCTCCACCACCCGACTTCTCAGCCTTGCACTGGTCATATTGTTCCAGCAGTATCATGACACCGTTCGGCTTTATGTGGTTTGTTTTCACTGTCTGTCGTCCGTAAGGTTCCTGTATGCCAGTTGATTGTGTTTGTGGTACTATTGTCTGGAAAGGTGTATATGCTGTAGGAATATGTATATAATTTTCAGAGTCATTGGAAAGGTTGTGTGATGATGATACAAGTCTGCTGTGTTCATAGCTCTTGGTCTGTTTGTTACATTGTGAGGCTGTGTGCGACTTTGTCTATGATCAAATCTGTACGACACTGTTGTTGCGATGACATATATGTTCGGTATATTGAAGTTTGAGCTGTTACTTAAGAATTTCATCATGAAATTTGTTCACATTTAGTTCTTTTTCATTTCAATAAATGGCTTATTTTGCCAACTTTTGCCATCGACCTCAGATGTTTCAATGTGTTTGTTTTCTGTGGTATGTTTTGGATGAAATATGACTCTAATATAGACTCTAAAATGTTAACTGTGATTTACTCAATTGCAATTTGTAAATTATTTTACAAGAACTGAGTAAAAATATGCTGTTTAAATTAAGTAAATTCAAGTAAATATTAGGTGTATAAATATAATTTGGTAATTAAATACTTATTTCTTTTCATTAAATAAACTTTAATAATATATGTACATTTTAGAGAAATTACCTGTTGGATTTTTTATATATTTTTATGTCCCACTCAATATTATTAATATTAAGTAAATATATTAAGTTAAGTAAATATAGTTTTGTATTTTTGTGATATTTACTAAGCCACTAGATTATTTTTTAGATATGTTTGGTAAAGGAATAGTTTAACTACAAATAAAAATTGTTTTAATTTACACTACTTGTTTCAAAATACTGTACAAGATTCATGTTTATGTTTTTTATGTACCATGACTGCGTGTCAAGATAAAAATGATAAAATAAGCACCAGGAAAGTTATTTGTCTTCCAGAGAAGAAAAGTTCTGGGTTAGTATACAGTTTACAATATGATGACAGATTTATATTTTTGGGGGTAAATTATTAATTCACTCTCTGTAGTGTTTTAAACTACTAACCTAGTGCATCGATTGTGGAGGAAAAATCACAATTGCCTGTCATGTGATCCTCCTATCGCTGACCCTGAGAAAAAAACGTCTTATACATAATCCAGAAACTTTCCTCAGCTGTTTGTGCTCTTATTGTAGCCCTTGACTTTCTTGCAGAGTGTGGCTGCCTGCGGGAGGCTAGGTTTCTTTAATGGAGTTGGTTGTGCTGCCTGCTTTCTCGGGGCAAGAGGAAATGATCTAATTCATCACAAATGTTTAGAAAATCCAGACTGCTGCACCAGAGGCCCCCCTCACTCCCTAAAGCACCTAACTCACTCCTATAAACAAGCACAGGAGAGCCACAGGTCACAAGCTGGAACACTTATTTGAAACCATATGTTTTCACCCACTCAGCTTAAAGAAAAACCTAACTTGATGCTATGAAATAATAGTTAGCTAACATCTTGTTAAGTGACAGTTCTTATGTATTATGTATCACGCTGTTGACATAGTTTGGATTCACCTCGAGTCTTTTTCTTACCAGAGTAGGCATGTTGGTTATTTAAGACACAAAATGGCTGCCCTTGTTTAGTGTTCTGAAATTGAATGTTGTTTTAGTGTACTGTAAAGATACACCGCTTGTAATAGCGTTCAGTTGCCTGTTAAACAACATTTACACAAACCACCCCCTTCTCTCCTTCCCCCTAGAAAAAGTGTGTAATGTAGGATTAGCGAATCCTCCCTTAAGCTTTACATGACATAAAGATAATGTCTCAATAGATGAAATGACTAATGGGAATTTATCTGTTCATGGGAGGAGATTGTCGAGCTGTGACAGCACAAAGCTTTGCCTTCTCTGTCAGGACCTGAACTGAAACAAAATGGCACCCCAGGCAAAACGCAGGCTTGATAACAATGGGGAGGTAAATTTAATTTTCCGTTTGGTTTCCTGAAGTTACACTAATAATATCAAACCCCCTCCTCCTGAACACCTCATTCATTTCAATCTCGCATGCCTGACAAAAGAGGCATTGACGAATACCCTTTCTATAGTATCTCTCTTTCTCTCTCTACTGGAAGGATGCTTTGACATGGTTATTGGGGTTTTTTGGCTGTCATCGTTCTCCCTGAACTTCCTCAGCACCAAAGCTGCAAGGTCGTTGCACAGCGAACAGTCCATTAGACCACCAATGCCAACCTTAAAGGGATAGTTCACCTAAAAATGAAAATTCCTTCAACATTTATTCACCTGCATATTATTGTAAACATGTAGGACTTTCTTTTTTCTGCAGAACCCAAAAGAAGATATTTTGAAGAATGTTGGTAACCAAACAACATTGCCCACATTGACTTCCATTGCATGCACACAAAACCACTGAGACATTTCTCAAAATATCTTCTTTTGTGTTCCACAAAAAAAGACTCATATACAGGTTTTGAATGAGATGGGGGTGAATAAACGATGACAGAATCTCTTTAAACTCTTAACCTACAATTAACCTGTCATAACAAATATTTTTGTTGATCTTCTCAAAACATCTCAAAAAATACACAAAACTACTTATGAAAATACATACATAATATTACATTATATTATTAAAAGTATTACTTTGAGTATTATTAAAGTAATAGTATAGTTACAGTAAACTTAGCCTATATTATTTTCTAAACTATTATAGTTTTTTGAGATCTCATCCTGAGGTACTTTTTAAACAGTACAGAAGAATTCTTAATTGTTGTTCTTAATAGCACATTTTTTCTCCACATTTCTAATTTCAAACATGTGCCTCGAGATCAATAAACATTTCATTCAAGTTTCCTAAACTTCTAAACAATAAAATAATGTGAATATCAAAGTTCAACTTAAAGGTTAGTTATTTTCTTTTACTTTGGTGAAATAGACAGAGAATCAGCTTTGCTTTTTAAAAAGGTTCAGGCTGTTAAAATGTGTCTTTTATCCCTTGGACTTGTGCTTTTCTAATGCAGCAGTTTAAACTCAACATTTAAAAGTTGAGAGTTAACATTTTCTTCATTTTCTCGTTTGTTTGCTTTGCAAGTTTAGTTTGTTACTTTTACAGCCTCAAAAAATAACCATATTTTCTTTCAATACTGCATTCTTGTGGAACACGGCTCTCAGGAGTGACAGAGAAATCATTTACCATTAATTCCTTAGTTGTATATATTATTACAGCATTATAATCTACTCATGTTATTCCAATTTTGTTTTCATTAGCTCAGATTCAAAAATATATTTGATCACCGTGCTTTATGTACAGTATCGCAGACATCAAGGAAACGACTGGGCCAAAATTCACAGATAAGGAAAGAATGCTAGAACAGAATGTGTGATAAGACATTGGAATGTTGTTTTTTATATAAATTTAAAATAAAATAAGAGATACAGACTGTTTTAATACTAATCTGTGTTATATTGAAAAGGATGTAAAGATCAACATAAAATTTTTCCCAAGTTCCTGCGTCCTTTTGGGCAGAAAAATGTTGCCTATAGCTCTGCCTTTAAAATGACATACCACATGCCTGACATCACAAAGCCTCTTATTTTTTATTACCTCCCTTCCACTTATAGTCAATAATATAGTCAATTCCTGACAACACCAATTCTTTTTCTTGTTGAATTTCCAAAATACTTCTTACTCATTTTAGACCGGTTGTGAATGTTGTTTCCTGTTGATCGTAATGTCAGTCATAACTTTGCTTTTCTGTGGTTCAGGTCTTACTCGTGTGAGCCATATTTCAGAGTAAAGGTTAGGTTCTACCTTGTCAAGCATGTGTATTGTATAAGCGGTTTGTCAGTAAGAAATGTCATTAGAAAACATGAGGCACCCATCATTAACATTCCAGTAGCCTGGCAGAACTTTGGTCAACAACCTGCATTCACTTGTGCTCTGTGGAGGACTGTGAATGAATGCTCCTGAAATTGAAATTCAAATGGTACAGCCCTCCGCCAACCAGCATCTGCTGCTCTGAGAATCCTCTCTTGTCTTAAATGACTTCTTAAAAGATTTGTATTATAAAACAAACTCTTATGGCATCTATACTTAAACAGTGTGGTTCCTTATATCTATTCAATCAATCACATTCAGTTTGTTAACAGTTGAAATGTTTATACAGAGTTATATTTTATACAATATTATATGGCTATGGATACGTTTATTATTTTTAGTTACATTGATGGTCAATAAAAATGTTTTCTTTCTGTGCATGTGAAAACTGTTGCCTCATTTGTAATAAAGCTGTACAGAAGTAATAGTAAAGATATATTTCTCAAAATTAACTTGTGCTAATGCACTTAAATGGTATATTCTGCACTACACACATACACATGCTTTGTATCAGGGATACAGTATTCAGGTTGAGGTTACAGCAGTGAGGATGGGTGGTCAGTCACGCAGGACTATAATTGACCTAAAATGTATTCATTTCACTTCTCTGTGCTGTATCAAATTCTTGGCAAGAAAGGGAATACAAATCCTTTCTGGATCCTTATCTGAAATTAAGGTTTAAAGGTAAGCCATTGTGATATTAAAGGGCCGGCTCATCTCAGACTTCTATGATTTTCTTTCTTCCTGAAGTATAGCAGAATGTCTGAGTTGCTCTATCAATGAAACGGCATGATGGGTGAAAAGTCACCAAGGCTTTGAAAGACAAAAAGGAGAGTAAATGATGACACATTGTTCATTTGTTCATTGAACTGTTCTTTGAAAATATCACTTTTTATTTATTGTAAATGATGTATGTGTGGTGCCAAAATATAGTAGATAATACTCTTTCAAATCCAGCCATTGACACTCATCCTGGATGCTTGCATGTCAAATTCTAGATTGTTGTTGCCTTGAAATGCATCACAACAGACATAGACTTCCCCCTTGTGGTGCTTTCTGCTTCCTGCGTTGTTGAGAATGCAAAGCAAATCATTTTGATTTCACTTTCATCAATTTTTTACATTGAAAAGTGCAAATGTTTTGTTATGCTGTGCTTAATATTTTTGCATGTAGCAACCTCTGAAACCAAAAGAAAATGTAAAACTAAAAGAAAATGTTGATGTCCTATGGGAGCCTGGTCCTGAAGAGGGCAGCAAACACACAAGAAAGCTTACAGAAGACTAATATAAATGTTGTATTATCATTAGATCAAGTATGGGAGCTGTGGCTCAGTGGTCAGCACTCCAGACACTTCACGGTGACCCGGGTTCGAGTCTGACCCGCACCATGTCTCTCATGCTCCTGTATGCCTCCACTGTCCTATATACATATATAAATAAAAACACACACATTGGCACTTTATGTCATTACATGTTTTTTTTTAATATATATTGCCTTTTTTGTGTAGGCAATAGACAGGGAAGCAGCAGGAAAGGTCAGTATGATCAGGAAAGGCCCATGAGCTTGAATGTTTTGTGTCCATGTGTGTTTATTTGACATTGTGATACACTTTGTTTCATTAAGCTCTCCTTTGACATTTTTGAAGAGATGTGTTTTTCTTTCTAGCTCTTAAGAGGCGCAGGAGCTGGACCGGAATGGAATAAACCTGGTTTACACACTTGTGAGTAATAGTTTGCATCTGTCTACAGTAAGTGTGCACAATGGCTGGGGAGGAGAATGGGAGAACAGTACAGCCCTAAAGCAACTAATACCTTTCAATAGGGTTTATGCTGAACGTCACATGCAGAAACCGGAAAACAAGTCTCATCGTACCCGGCTTAAGTCTTTTGTATGCGCTTCATTACCATCTCCCAGAAGAGCATGAAAACAACCTATATCCAATGTCTTAGAAAATCCCTTCAATATAAATCACTTCAAACTTTATTTTCAATGGCCCAACAGTAAAACCTTCAAAAAATAAATCTCTTTTTAAACAAAGTATTTAAAGTACATAAGGCATATATAACCTTCAAACTAACCTTCAGACTTTGGGCAAGACTTTGTTAAACCAACAACAAGTTTATCTTGAAGATACATCAGCTACATTTACATTTGACACTTTTTACCCCAAGCAACTCACAGAGTGTTCAAGGTGTACATTTTATCAGTCTGTGTTTCCTGGGAGTCAAACAACAAACTTGACCCATGAGAAAACTTGCAGCAGATAAACATGTGCTAAAAGCTTTAATGTGTGTTTCCTAAGACAACTGTCAAATTGACCTTTCATATATTTGTTGCATAGCTTACATTGATATAATAATACTTGAGCCCACATCAATCCTACTACAGCTGTTATATTTCAAAGTTATATTTCTCTAGAAATAAAAGGTGGTTTTTGAATCAAACTAGACGTGGTGTATGAACTATAACATTCAAAATGAGTTTATATGCATCATTTATTAGGGCCTGTCCTTGAACTACAGCACTCAGGCCATCTCACTGATATTACTGTATCTATAATGAAATGCTTCTATTGTAGACAATCAAAATAATAAGAAGATAGCCATGACCTGTGTTGAAGATACAGGATCTTATGATCTTATAAACAGCATCTTCACTGCAAAATATATCAAAATATAGCTGGGACCTGACAGACGTGCACAGTGACTAGAATAGGGACATTTATTGGTACTGGTAAAATGTACAATTAGGATTGTCACAAATTGACTTTGGGTCTATATGCTTAAGATTAGCTTCCATAGTTTGACTAAATTTGCATTTCACAATTGCAAATGCCTATAGACATTTCTTATACATCTATAATAATATTTCTCTTTTCATCTGTTGGCAGCAGAGCTGATATTATAGACAATGCACTTCTAGAGCTGTTTCATACTAACATCAGAATCACAAACAGAGTTTCACTTGAGCATGAAGTCTGCTCAGCAGAGACATGTAAGATACACTGGACTTATTAGTTAAGCTATACAAATAAAAATGACTGTGCGTATTTCACAGTTTACAAAGATCACCTGACGTGTATATACTGGGCACTGGTCCACAAACACACAATTCTGTGGATTCTGTGTGAATTCAACATACAAACACTGACCAGGAAAAATCAATGTTCAGACAGACAAACTCGCTCAGTGAGACCGATGTCAAGTAGCATAATCCACGATGCAAAACAAATTACCATAAACAGTGATACAATGATAAAGTCCATTCTATAGATTCTTTTTGAAACTATACACGAATAAAACAAGCTTGCCTATGGTTGAATTTGACCTTGTCCTTGAACTGTGCAAATATTTACATGCCTCCAAAATCCTATATATTCTGTCCTTGAAGTCAGTACGACGCACAATACGAATGTTATACTTATTTGGCCGATCTGTATTTTTCCATTCAATATTGTGCAGTTTTCCTATAAAGAAATCACTTGGTAATAGGTTACAGTAAACATTTTCACAATTTATCACCTCATTGTCATTACAGCTTCCAGGTTATACTGTAGTTCTAGTGTTTGTTTTAATCTCCTGGTGTCTGTTTTCTTTTTATGGTTCTGTAAAGGCCATAGTGCGTAGTGCATGTGTGTAACATACCACATAATGTATAGAACAGTTCTTGTGTGCAGCATATCTGATTTTAAATCAGTCCGTTGATGTCTGATGAAAAGTTGTTCTCAAAAGGTATATATTGCAGTTCAAACAGCATTCTATTCGTTTTTAATATTTTGAATTTATATGGTCAAAGATACAAATGTGATAATTGTAAAATAACTGTAGAAAATGACAATATTTGTGACACATTCCCACAGGTCACATGCTTACATTTTGGATCTCACTGTTTTAGGACCACAGACTTGAGCAAAAATTGTATACCTGTATCTTCTCACTTGAAATAACAGCTTAAGTTTGAATAAATACTGTAAAAATATGTTTTCAGGTTAATTTAGTCTCTGAATTTCTGTGGAAGGTTACAGCAGTTGTAAAGTTTTATGAGTAACTTTAGAACCCCTTCACATTCATTTATTGTTATGCTCATGTGATGCTACCTTTCAATTTTCAAACGAACGAGTGTCTCCTTAGGATACAGTATAGATCTATTTAACTATAGCAGATTAAGTGGTTTATCTTTGGTTTCAAGGTCAAATGCCTGGCCATCACAGTGTTAATTATTAAAGCCAATGAACACGTCCTTCATCTAGTCTTTATCAATGAAGTCAGTGAGATGTTGAGATTAAAACTTTTTACTTTGATAAGATCTGCAACAGAATGATACTTAAAGCTGACTATTAATGGGTTCAGTTGCAAATAATATCCAAAGAGAATGTGGAATGAATATTCTTTTCTTTCTTTCAGAGCACATGGCGGTAGTCCCTTTATCCAAAAGTGACCTTTTTTGAATGAATGTTACAACAGTATAAACCTTTTGCCTTGTCAAATAAATACTCTGCCAATTTATCCAGCTTTCAGACCAGGTAAGGTCATCAATTGGAAACTTCAGAAGATGACAAATCATTCAGAATGTTAAAATTTGTTAATCTGAAACAACAAAACTGACATAAATAGATTGGTATACATTTGTTGCCTGTTGTTGCTTAACATAAAAATGATGACAGAGTTCATTTTTAATGGCCTAGAAATGTATGCAAGTATGTCTGAAAATATTTATATTTCATTTACAGATTGCGTGCTGCAAAAGATCAAAAGTTTTTTGTCTTAAGCATTTTTTGCAAATTCTTAAAACAACCACAAATCTTTTAATAAATTATCTAGACGACCTGAATGAAAAATCAGACAAATGAAAGTCCTTGAAACTGTTTCCCAACTCTGCAATACTATCAAAGTACAGTCTACTGGCCCTCAGGTGGAGGTGTTCGTGAACTCCGATCAAGGACACACACACATACACATACACACACACATCTCTCTATGCATGCTTTTGCATTTCCTAGAGGCATCTGGCATGAAAAAGGGGGTGGGGGGGCAATCATTAATTTGTGAAGTTACATCATGGGCTGTGGCCTGTGTTGAAGCATATAAAAACAGATAGAGCACTAGGAGTCCCTGAGTGCATCTTCAAGGATTACAACCTTACCAGTTTTTTTCACTCTAGCAGTCATGATTCTAAGCGTTGCGCTCATTTGGGCCGTAGTGGTGGGGCTCTGTTGTTGCCTCTGGCTTATCACAGGAGTACGCAGAAGGTAAAGAGTTTGGTGGTTTAAAGCTTCATTTAGCGGCTTGTTGTCTTGGACTTTGATTAAGCTGAGACAATAGGATGATGGGATTCACATCTGTTGTGATGTTCTTCCAAATCACAATCTGCTAAATAATGTCGGGTTTGGATAACGCAGCCTGCTTCTGAGATTCCAGATGTATAGGATCTTAAAATCTTTTGAAGCAACAACTTTTTACTTTTGAATCAATTATTATGATTATGATTCAGTTCTTCTAAGCTGACTGAGCATCTTCAGTACATACAGGAATCTACATACATTTAATTTAGTAACTTTACTATTACATCATGCATTTCTGAGCTGTTTGATGGGTGTTTCAGGCAACCCGGGGAGCCTCCGATGGAAAACGGATGGATCCCTTACCTTGGCTGTGCTCTTCAGTTCGGTGCCAACCCTTTGGAGTTCCTCCGCAGCAGACAGAAGAAATACGGTCACATCTTTACATGTAAGATTGCTGGGCAGTATGTCCATTTTCTTTGTGATCCATTCTCCTACCATGCTGTCATCCGGCAAGGAAGGCATCTGGACTGGAAGAAATTTCACTTTGACGTCTCTGCGAAGGTACTGGCCCAAAATGACTTCTAGTGCATTAAAACTATATATTCACTATCCCATTCATTTTGAAATTGTTTGTGATCTCGCAGGCGTTCGGTCATGAGAGCATGGACCCCAGCCACGGCTACACCACAGAAAACCTGCATCAGACCTTTCTCAAAACCTTACAGGGAGAAGCCCTGCCATCTCTCATCGAGACCATGATGGAAAACCTGCAGGGCACGATGCTGCAACCAGGCATACTGAAGGCCAAACCCTCAGACTGGCAGGTGGATGGCATTTTCGCTTTTTGCTACAAGATCATGTTTGAAGCAGGCTACCTGACCCTCTTCGGCAAAGAGCTGGATGGGGACAAGAGTGCCGCACGTCAGCAGGCTCAGAAAGCGCTGGTGCTCAATGCTCTGGAGAACTTCAAAGAGTTCGATAAGATCTTCCCCGCTCTGATCGCCGGCCTCCCCATTCACGTTTTCATGAGTGCCTACAGCGCCCGTGAGAACCTGGCCAAGACTTTGCTCCACGAGAATCTGAGCAAGCGTGCCAACGTGTCTGACCTCATATCCCTGCGCATGCTACTGAACGACACGCTGTCTACGTTCAACGAGCTGAGCAAAGCCAGGACCCACGTAGCCATTCTGTGGGCTTCTCAGGCCAACACTTTACCTGCCACGTTCTGGACCTTGTTCTACATGATCAGGTACTACCAACACATCCTGCACAGTAGTCACACCTCAGCATTATGCACGCGGAGATAAGAATGACTTCATCTAATATCTCTTTCTTTACTGGTGTCCTTGAGCAGGAGTTTTACTGCACCTGCATGTGTAGGCACAAATATTATCTTTAGTAAGCGATAAGAATACACCGTAAAGCTGATGTACAATATTGGAATGAAGTGTCGGGTTTTTTTTAGAGTTGCTAACAAAACTTGTGCTTGTTTTCAGGTGCCCTGCGGCCTTGAAGGCAGCGAGCGAGGAGGTGAGGAAAACATTTGAAAATTCGAACCAGAATATCGATCCCAGACAGTCTCGACTTGTACTAACAAGGGAACAATTAGACAACATGCCCATTCTGGGTAAGAGACTATATTCATTGAATATTTTCCGTACCTGTACCTATAGGCAGAAGTGTCACGTGAACTTTCCTGCATTTTCTTGAACAACAGACAGCATTATTAAAGAGGCTATGAGACTGTCCAGTGCATCGCTGAACATCAGAGTGGCCAAAGCTGACTTTCCCCTTCACCTGGACAACAAAGAATCTTACCACATTCGCAAAGACGATGTCATCGCCATGTACCCACCGCTGCTTCACTTTGACCCCGAAATCTATGAAGATCCATTGGTGAGTGTTTCTTTCTGTAAGCTGACATCTGAAGTATCTAGTAGAGTATGTGGTATTAATATAGAAATTAATCTTCTCGTGAATGTTTTACAGACATACAAGTATGATAGATACCTCGATGTCAATGGACAGGAGAAGAGCTGCTTTTACAGAAACGGTCGCAAACTTCGTTACTTTTACATGCCTTTTGGATCTGGGGTCACCAAGTGTCCGGGTCGCTTCTTCGCCGTGCACGAGATCAAGCAGTTTTTGTCTCTGATTCTTTCTTATTTTGACATTGAACTCTTGGACCCTGATGTGAAAGTACCGCCATTGGACCAGTCCCGGGCCGGTCTGGGTATTCTACAGCCTACCTATGATGTCGACTTTCGGTACAGACTCAAAACTTATTGAGGATCATAGATTTATTTATTGACTGTGAATTGTAAATAATGTACATTTTATGTCATGTCCAGCCAGTCAAATGTAAATAGACTTAAGCTGTTTGTTCGTTCTATTCAAGATGATTTGAGAGCAATTTTAAAACGTTGTAAAGAAAGCGCACGGCTCTCCTTGTACAATTTTCAGTAACATTTACTGCTTGTCAGCTTTGTGTCTAACCTTAAAACATTTAGATCACACTAGATCATGTAAATAATGCTGCATAAAACAGACTTTTTACTTGATTTAAAGGTCCAAAGTGTAGCATCTAGTGGTGAGGTTGCGAATTGCAACCCACCAGCTCACTTCACCCCCTCCTGTTTTAAGCGCTACGGAGTCCGTGAGAGGATTAAGATGTCGTCACGTTTTCGCTTCTTTCCCAAAAGAGAAAACGTATTTACGAAACGCGTTCTGTAGAGCCAGAGTTGTGTTCTGTAGTCACAACATGGAGAATTCTATATAAGGGTGAGCTTGCGATGTATGTAGATCAAAATAGCTCGTTCTAAGGTACAGTAAGAAAAGCATAACTCTTCATTGTGTGTCTCTTCATGTCTTTATACACCTCTGAACACATAGTTATGGATATTATATTGCATATCTGTTAGTAGAGACTCCATAAACTTACACACACAGTACCTTTAAATGAATTGAACTTTTTTTTTTACTTCTAAAGTTGTTTTTATTTCACTTTTAAACCTCACAATTATCCGGTTGTTGCCATTTTTGTGCTTTTTGAACATTAGTGTTCATGTGATGAGTGTTAACGGGAGGTTTTCACTAAATAAAAGGAGCAATTTTAATGAATTTTGAATATGTTGTTACAGTTATAACAGAATTTTAAGTCGTGATCAAAAACATTTAAAATAAATGAATTAAACTACTGTAAGTTCAGGATTAAGCCCTTTCCTCGAGGACAGCATGCCAATTTTATTTAGGATTTCTATAAGATTGAATGGCTTGAACTTGTGAACTACAACATTTTCTAAAATAGGAAATAGAGCGTATAGTGACTATTTTACTTTGTTTTCTATATATGATAGTCTCAGGCAATAAATCATCTATATTAAATGAAAGTATTGAAGGATAATAATAATAATTTAATCCACCCTATCACCAATCAATGTTTTTACACGCATCTCTTAGAAAATCTTCTTTTCATCGATCAGGATAATGTGAGCCACACATGTTCACCTTTTGCCTAACTTCTATTAGCATTAGCCAAACCATAAAAAAGAATCATGACATCAGTAATGTAGTTTGATAAACACAGAAAGATCAAATAGATTGTGGCAAGGTCACAGTATTTGCAACCACCCTTTTCTAAGCACTAAAAGCAAGTATACAAATATTAAAGTGACTCGTAGTAAACTCGGACTGGTAACACAACAGGTGTCATCACGGTTCAATGTGAAAGAGTAAACTCGTGTGCACTTTAGTGCCCGCTGACCTTGACCTCATTACGTAACAGCCTGCCAACATGTCACTTTGCTAAAACAACAGAAAGCTTCTTTTTGTGTTATATACATGACGTCTGTGACAACGTGAGGGGTATATTATAGGATTTATTTTTTGAGTATCCCTAATATGCTCAATGTGGGATTGATGAGAGTGGTTCATTTTTGCCATTTCCAATGAACCTGATGACAGAGACGACAGACAGATGCTGTTTTGCCAGTGTAAATAATACAGCTGAGTTACTGAAAGTTATTGAAAGTGATCCAGATAGTCTTATCTTTTGCAGAGTTGGAATTGTTTCTGCAAGGCAATGAGTATCAAATGTCTTTAGGATATCTGCACACTATCAATCATGCTGTAGCCATATACATTCCCTGTAAATGTTTAGCATTTTAGGCTATTGCATTTGGTTTATCCACATAATGTTAACTGAGAGTAAAAGTAGGGTATAATTGTAAAGTGATGTAGTCTACTGTGTTATATTGTCTTAACTTCTTCGAAAGAGATGCCCTCAAGGCCACTGAAAGTTAGTTAATGCTTCAGATAATGGGAGTTCAGATATGTGAATGTACTATCTAGTAGTTATCTCAAATAGGGTTTAGTCAAATTACTTTCAATGCCTGATAAAACAGGTTAGGAACATGTAAAGATTTCCACCTATAGGGTAAACATACACCAATATACAGTCAGCTCTATAAGTATTGGAACAGAGGCACACAATTTTTTATTTTAGTTGTTAACCAAAATGTATTCAAGGGGCACACTCTCAGTTTTATTTAGAGTGTATTCGAGTGTATTCGAATCTCCCCAAATTGCATATGTGGGTTCACAGCATCAGTTTCCTCATGCCGACACCACACTTAAAATCAACTTAAGACCTTTAACATGCTTCATTTATGAAGAAATTATTTAATGAAAAGCCCAAACTTGGCCAAAAACAGCTTTTGATTCATCTGTTCCATTACTTTTGATCATTTGAAAAAAGGGGAGCTACATATTAAAGAGCTGTAATTCCTAAACCCTTCAGCCAATTTGGATGCGAATACACTCTAAATAAAGCTGAGAGTGTGCCCTTTAAGCCAATATTTATTATATCACTGTAACTTGAACACATTTTGGTTAACAGCTAAAATAAAAATAATGTGCCTCTGTTCCAATACTTATGGAGCTGACTGTATATAAAACAATGTTTTGATTTTCAGTCTTAACAAAAGTTTAGGGTCACTTGACCGAAATATTTCTCATGATCCTAATAAACTTATGGTGTGTATTGGATGGTGTATTTTCAATCAAAGCAAAAAAATTCAATTTTCAATTTAATTTGATTTATATAGCGCTTTTCACAATGAGCATTGTTGCAAAGCATTTTTACAGGAGAAAGAAGCAGAGAAACATAACAAAGGTAAAATCACCAAACCTTTAAGTTAATTTAATAAAATAAAATAACTAAAAAATAAATAAAAGCAGTCTCCCGGTGAGCAAGCCGACACAGCCCTGTGGCGAGGAACCCAAACTCCAATGATAAATATATGGAGAAAACCTCGGGAGAAACCAGTCTCAGTCTGGAGGGCCAGTTCTCCTATGACGTGTCACAGCTGTACTCAGTGACTTTGATTAATGGTTATTGAGAAAATGTTTAAGATTATCAGAGAGAGCTTATTAAAAGTAATAAGGAAATAGATTTTGTTAAATCTGTTATAAGGAATGTTATACGCAGGGAACGGAACTGTATTCTAATAACTAAACAAATTGTTTACTTTGTAAAAGTAAATATATAAACACATGATTTTCAACAAAGCTAAGACAGACATTGACTGAATCCCAGTTGGCATCTGTCTTGCATACAGTAGCACAGTGGTTTTCAAACTTTTTTGTTGTAAGACACTCTTTGGGTGTGCATCGCTTTGCGGCCCCCAAACAAAGACTTGTGTTATTAAATTAACAACGTATTCAGTTATACAATGCTGGAACATCAATTCATTCGGTTGGTGGGCTTATTTTTCTGATGTGCGATTGCATAAAATGTAAAATAAATTTCGATATTTTCATAAAATACCACTAAATCTGTGGCCCCCTGGATCCATCTTTGGGCCCCCAGGAGACCACAACCCCAAGTTTGAGAACCACTGCATTAGCATATAGTCGTGTTTTTATGCTAGAATGCCTTAAATTGCACAACTGAGATGTTTCACTAATCTGACATACTCATATTAAGTTAATGAAGTGTTTGCTAAAGCAAAAAGTGTATGGACAAGAAGACGGATGTAGCCTACCTGTATATGTGTAATGTTGGAGGCTTGCTGCTGGTCCATTCTCAGGAAATATTCACGGTTGAAGTGTTACAGTTGAAGTACAAATGTTACAGTATGTTTAAATCTAAGGCAAAACATTATCTAAGGAACACTACATTTAAAATTGAAAATAACATTATTAAGCAATTCAATTTGCACCGTTTCCTGGTGCTCTGTAGCCTACCATTTTGACTACATAGACCATATGAGCTTTAAGAACTTAACAGTACATTCAGATTTAGGTTACATTGTATAAGTACTCACAGTCCTTTTAAGGTACATTTGTCAGATCCTTGGGAATCGATCCCATGACCTTGATGTTAGTACCATGCACAAACATTTGCGCTACAGGAGCTCAACGTGTTCTGTGGTTACATACACAGCATGTTCTGTACCGTACAGACGGTCCCCTTGAGGAAATAAAACCATATAAGCCCCAGGAAGTCGTGGTTTGCAGTATATTTGATCAGGTTTGGGAATACACTAACACTGGCTGTTTTGTCAACCATTACGGCGTATGCTGTAATTCTACCTGTCACCACTAGATGGCAATGTCTTTCCATTACTAAAAATGAATGCGTGACAATGCGCTATAGTGCTATAACGGCGAGTAATCGTTGGTCCAATTTTAGGTTCTTCATCATGGGAGTCTTTAACCATTTCAATTAAAACTGGACATTTTCTATGTAGAGTTCAAGGTCAAAGGTCGTAGTGTAGCCTAATTCTTTCTAATGAATTAAGACACGTGGTCGTGCCAGCTAATAAAACAACATGTGATTTATGATTTATATCTTCTGAAACCAAACTTTTTTTTTAATCAGGCCAATCTTATTACACTACCACTGTACTCCCAGACTATAAATATTTGTGACTGACCGTAAATATAAAACATCTCACATAGTTTTTATTCACATGGTTCACACGAAGAAACAAGATATAAAGTTTTATTCATTTCTCTAATGGTCTCTGTTGTGTAAGCACTGGTTAAATCTAGTTTGAAATCAGATTACAATCAGATTTGTAAACATTAAAGCTATTTTTGGAAATAAAGGGATAGTTCACCCCAAAAATTGAACATTCTGTCATCCTTTACTGATATTTTGAGTAACAGACAACCATTGACTTGCATTGGTTTTGTGTCCATACGATAAAAGTCAACAGTTTTTGGTTACCGGCATTCGTCAAAATATCTTCTTTTGCATTCTGCAGAAGAAAGAAAGTCATCCAGGTTTGAAATGACAAAAGGGTGAGTAAATGATGACAAAATCTATTCCTTTAATTTTGCAGGTGAATGCTATATAAATGCAGTTTTACAGGCAAAAAAATCTAATGTGATTATGTTGGCAATTATTATGAAACATTTCCATTTTAGTGCAAGACTGTAAAATGTCAAGCGTGTGTGTGAAAGTGAGTATGGCAGCTCTATGGCCGGCCAGGAATGTGTTTTTTGACACAGGGCGGTTTATTCGTGCCGTGTTCATGGCTGGAAAATCTATTGCTATTACTATCATTGTTATACTCTGTATCAACATTACTGTGACCCAGTTATGAGAGATGATCGAGGAAGAGAATTAGTGCGTTCATTATACATAACTTAAGCTTGACCTTTCTTTCTGTGTATAAATATTCCCACCAAAATCCAATAGAAACATTTTGCTCCGAATTCCTAGTAATGAACACACTTGACACACTCTGATTATTTACTGCACAAAAATGCAGGTTTGCCTTTATTTATTTTCAAACACAATAAAAACTAAATAAGAATTATTCACATTGTTGCCTGGATCAATTCTGTCAAAACAAATGAACAGAAAAACATCCCTGGAACTCTAACATAATTACTCAGAAACACCTACAGTTATTTTTTTCCTTCATAAATAGGCGCAAACAAGTACCATAAAAAGATCTCATATAGACACAGTGTAGAGGAATAGTAATGATGATCAGCCATATGCCGGGGTTATACAGCAAACTCTCCAATCTGCCACTGTTTCTTCTAATTAACACCATATAAGCATCTGACAGTTTCATACACATAGTTTGGATGACATTAATCAATATGCCAGAAGTGATACAAAAGAAGTATTTTGTGTAATACAAAATAAACTTTTTCTTTAGTACTTTCTCAAACGAACTTGAATCATTTCATGCTACCTCACAGGCTGACGGACTCAACCTTTACTTTATTAAACCTGGGATAAAGAAATCCTTCTTTAGTCTCTTTTTAGTCTAAACAACGGGGACGTCCGATGCCACTTGGCTGATTATCCCTTTCAAACGAACTGGTGTGGCCCAATTCAAAATCACATTGTTACTAGAAAAAAAGTTGAATTCTTATACTCTAGGAGTAACACAGATCCTATTTACAGTTTGAAAGCAACCCATCCGCTCGTTCCTAGCGTTGCTGCGAGCGCCTGTTTTATACTTACAACAGAACTCTGTTTCTAAGGCAGTTGACTAGAAAAGATCGCCACAGAGAGGAAGAATGATACGAACGAGAAAACGGGTGAGAAAGGAGGTGTGTCGGAGGAGGAGAAAGAGGGGGGAGAGAGAAATGCAGGAGTCATATCATCCTCATTCTTTTTGTGTGGGGATTTTTTTCTCAGAGTGCGATTTTCCTCTTTACAAAATAAGTTTTGGTTTTTCTTCTGCTGTTTGTGAGTAAGAGCTTGGAGTTCCTGACACACAGCAGTAAGTGCTTCGAAACCGGTGGACTGACACAACCCTCCCGCCAGGCGAATTGACCTGCGCCATAAACCTTAAACCATGTGTGCAATCGCCAATAAAGCACACGGCTAGATTTTCATACACTGCCTCTTATTATTAGCTACGTGTAACAAGGACCCGAAACAATAGAAGGGCGTTAAAAGTCACTATCATTAGAGCGAGATGATTGCATTTAAACAAATCTGTAGCAGACAATATACATGTTCATGCTTTGATGATTCTAGTTTTAAGATCCAAAATGTCTGAATGTCAGAAGCTAAAAGGAGATACAAATTTCCAACCCGCCGCGGTCGATGTAGCAAAGTGTGAGCCACGGGAAAGAAAACATTCAGACATGGTTTTGCTGATGTGTGGATTGTGTCTAGTCTAAATAAGGCCTGAATAATCAGGCCCTGAATAGCTATACTGGGATGAGGAACTGCCTTGGTCCTGTGAGCATGAAGGATTGTGTGGGTGATGATGTCGATCAGGTCAGATACAGGCCTTTGTCCCTCTGCAGAGCTCTGTGGAGGGAAAGGAAAACAAATCAAAATGGCTGCCACAAAAATCAGAAGCATTGTGTGTATTTTACAGAATACATTTACATTTCGTCATTTAGCAGACGCATTTATCCAAAGCGACTTGCAGAGAGTTTAGGAAACAAAGCGATGTCATACAGGGCCAATAATACAATACGTTACTAGTTTCTACAAAAGCCAGAACACTACCTATTGATAAAAAGAGATATCCATTCGGAATATCCTAAATGAATGGTTTTTCAGCGCAATGAATATGTTAAACGTGAAACATTGATGCGAGCGTTACCGCCCGCGGTATAATTTAAGAGACGGGGGAGGAGCCGGCACTCACCCGTTGCCGCAGTAGTCAGGGGTCCAGTCCAAGCCCTGGGTCGGGCCGTTCCTGCAGCCAGTGCGGTAGTCCATTGAAGGGGACAGACCGGGTCCGGCGGATGTGACATTTACCATGCTCTGATACTCTGCCTGAAGAGGGAAACCCTGAGAGAGAGAGCATAAAAACATTACATACTGCACTAGGTATGTTAAAGCAATCATTTATGAATCATTTTGATGAAATATAATATAATATAACTATAACTTTTTATACAGTGTTGACAAGCATTTTTTTTATTGGTAAGATATTTACAAATCCCAGTGACAAGGGTGACTAAAAAGAATGTTTTCTGGCTAAATATGGAGGAGGACAGCAGCGCTATAATAAAATAACTGTAGAGATGGGATATTTCTCCACGATACGATTATTCAGAATTATATCTGCCGATATCGATATTTTGATGGTTATATTAACTTGCGTTAAATTCTGAAGATTAAAGTAGTAGTTCACCTCAAAATAAGCCCCCATTGACTTTCCATAGATTAAAAATGACTATGGAAAGTCAATGGGGGCTTATTTGAAAGTGAACTACTACTTTAATCTTCAGAATGACTATTAATATTGAACATTAAACTGGTGATGTTTCTGAACATTTTCTATACAAAGAGCACAAATTCATTGCATTTTCTCCTGTCCTCAGCAGAAAGTGTGAACAATGGCGTTTGTCAACCAAGACCAATTATTGGCCGATATATCGGTGCATCTCGAAATAACTGCCTATTTGGATTTCAAAAATTGAACACATTTAGCACATCAATACATAAAGAGAATTTAAAGTTAAACGATATTGTATGTTATGCCATAACTAATATATAATGAAACAAATGACTATATTAGGCTCAACTAGAGTCTGAGAGAGAAACCACAGCATAGCACACACCAGCTCGTCCAATCGAACTTCACGCAGCAAATCATCTTACACGATCTGAAGCAGACGTGATGGCAAACAGCCTCAAATGAGCATTAATGAGGAACTGCATTTGGTGGCTGGTTGAGGGGGTAGACGAAAAATAAACGAAGCAGATATTCTAATTTCAAGACTTCTTCTCTGTTCTTAGCCTCCGAAAAACTGCATGTGAAAGGGAAGTTAATCTGAGTGGTACACAAGAGAATCTGCCTGAAAGAGCAAGACAGCAGGTGGCTGCGTTTTTTTCCCCCTCCAGAGATTCTACCTATTCATGAATTGTTCCTCAAATTCTTCTCCTTCATTCGATCACAAAGGCTCCATCTGCCCCTTTGTGTCCCCCCCCCCCCCCAACAACACCGCCCCACCTCCCCCCACCCTGCCTCGGCTCAGCGAAAAAGTTGAACCGCGCGTTTTTGTTTGCTCTCCACAAATATGCAAAAATGAGCTGGGATTATTACTCCCCTCTGGATTTAAAAACTCTCCCATAAAGGCAGGATCTGTGGAACAGGCTTAAGAACTCCCCGAACGGAGGAGAGAAAAGCCAAGTTTAAGCATTCGTGCTCTCCTCCAAAAGATTGACACAGCCATACAAGGAGCCCTGTGGTAATCTAAAATTGGACTTCAGACAAATTCACACTATAATCTGCATGAAAATTAGACGCTTTTTTCTCCTTATGACGATGATGATCCACGGCAATAGTTCATTTTCCTGCCGACGAGTGATAAAAAGAAGCACATGAAATTCAATCAAGTAGTTGCTCTTTTAAACACAACGTTTCCCAGAATTCCCAGCAGGCACAGGAACAGAATTTTACAACAATAGGCCTTTTATATTCAAATGCAGATGCTTAACTTTTTTTGCAGCAACAGTTTCAATTGGAAATGTGGCTTTTCATTTTAGTTGGTGAAGGAATTAATACATTGCTATGCTGGATGCCTGAAACAAAACGACACAAAAGCGGATTTTGCTTATGACTCGCATCTAATGCACATCGTCCGTTAGCTGTCAGACCGGTGCATCCCTCAACAAAAGATCAAACTGCTGTCGCTGAATAAGCGTGTCACCTGTTCTCCTGACCACCCGATTCATCTCTCTTTATGAAGCTAATCTCTGTTTACCCCAAGACAATGTGATTCTCCGCCCTGCCTCTCCCTCCCTTCTCTTTCTCTCCAGCAGCAGCAGCAGCAGCAGCAGCAGCCAGTCCTGCCTCCCAGCTGATGCTCATCTCTTAAAGAGCTCAAGGCACAAGGGTGCTATTCATTAGGACCTCATTACAACCTCATCTCAATCCCACTGAAGTTCCAGCACAACTCGACGCGAAACGGATCGACACGCAACTTTCTCACCATCGCAGCGAGCGTTTAAAGACCGGGGCTTCAAACCTCTCCTTAACCACCTCTTTTTGAGATCTCTATTAAGGGAACGAGGGTTTAATTAGCACTGATGCTAATAATGAGACTGAGTGCACTTTAGATCAAGCAAACTGGATGTGTCGCGGTTGAAACAGCCTCTCCCTCCTCACGCGTCAAAGCGGCGAAGGCAATAAACCTCATGAATGTTATTCCAAACAAGGTCATTTTCTCTTTAATTAGATTTTTTTTGGAAGGTATGTGTGTGTGAATGAGTAGAACCTTTATTTAGTTTCTTTTTTTGTCTACATCCTAAATAAAAAAGAAATACTTGGCTTTAAAAAAAGACCAGAAAAGCCATCTTCCATACACTTTAGCAAAGAACTAATTTCATTTCCTTCGCCCCAGCCTGAAAAACCGTTTCCATCAGATAGGCGAGGCGTTTTGTCTTCGGCGCTGATGTATTCATCAATCTCAATGTGAGGTTTTTTGTGCAACCTTAAGTCACATCCAAATCCTAATGCATCTGTTTATTACAGAGAGAAAATTGAAAATCTGTCTGTGTGATACGCCGGGATTTTTTCGCGCAGCATGGACATAAAACAAGCTGGCAGATATTAATGGTTTCTCTCTTGACCTCATTCGCCAGCGTGAGAGATAGGCTGAAGGGGCCGGAAATGATGAAAAATGAAACGGCGCAGCATCTGCTGCATAAACAGCACTTCCTCCACTCTCACATTCATATATACGCTCTGCTATCTGTTCGCCGATAATGTAGAATGGAAATTGGAGAGTATCGGACCAGACGGGTTCTTGAAGAGGTTTATGGAAAACAGATAGGCGGGAGCAAAATCTTTTAATTGGTCTGACCCGGTGTCTGTCATGTCTCTCTTTCGGACTTGGTTTAATAATCCTGAAAATACGGCTATTGTCTCTTTTGATTAAAGTCAACATGAAATGTTGTCCACAATCTATTTTTCTAGCATAATGACACATTTTGGAGAAATTATATATTGCATGGAAAGTGACTTGATTTTATCCATTGACTGGAAAGATGGTCTCTATATGACAGCAGAGGAGTAAAAAAAAAAGTTTTATAAGCAGAAACACATTTTTCTATATTTAAGATCACTTTTATTGTTTGTTTTAGAATATGGTTTTGGATATGAGGACAAACACTAATAACACAAAATGATTTCTATAACGCTTTTCACACTTTTGCATTGTTGCAAAGCAGCTTTACATGTGGATAGTAGTAACAGACCTACAGAGATGTAATTACGAAAAAAAGTCATAGAAAGTCAATTATTAATTATTTATAAGATTATCTGTAGATCGTATATCTTAGAACTGTGTTCAGGTGGCTTCGTCCGATAATCTCGAATGACGGTTTTATCAAGTGTGATTGGCGCATCGATGCTTGGGTTGTGTGTTGATGTGTGTCTCACCTGGGCCATGGAGGGGGAGTGCAGGGGCATCGCGTGGCTGCTGAGCTGCTGCTGTTGCTGGTGGAGGCTGAGGTGCTGGTGTAAGGGGGGGCTGATCTGCAGCGGAGGGGGGGATGAGCCCGCCATGCTGCCCATGGTCACCGCTCCCGGCATGGGCGCGCTGGACCGAGCCGGGCCCCGCTGCATCGGGGGCAGGTGGGGACTAAGTCCTTGCTGCTGGTGGTATGGGGGACCCATATAGAGGCCTGGGTGAGACTGACCGGCCCCGGAAAAAATGGGTGGCTTTGGTCCGAGCATCTGGGAAGCCTGCGATGCCTTCACAACTTCCGGGTCATTGTAGCTCTATAGGACGTTACAGAAACATCTGCCTTAAAACCAACACCTCCATCTCCGAACGTGCCTATTAAAAGCGTGCACGTCAATAGCCCGCGGCCATTTACTTACCTGAGACACAAGGCTCGCTCTGTACGCAGCCAGCTGTTTGAGATAATCCTTCTTCGCGGTCTCTGTTTTTTTCTTGTACACCTGCCACGATAAAGCAAACAAACAAAGAAAAAATATATTAAGGGAGGTCAGAGCCGTTTCCCGTGTTCCTGCGTACAATTATTCTTAGAAATCTATCTAATGGCAGTCCATTTATGAGCCATAATGTGTAATTGTTGTTGGAGCACTGAAATGGCGCTTGAGTGCAGCCCACTTTATCCAGCGCTTGTTCATCTGCCTTTATGGACTGTCCATATTCCCTCTTTCAGTAGGGGCATATGTGTAATTATTTGCCCATCAATACATCTGTGCTGTCATTACAGTACCTCAACCAATAGACCTCTACTAAAGAGAACGAGAGGAAAAAAGCGGCAGAGAGAGACATGATGTTCTTTTATCAGCCAAACATCCTCTCCTGCGTCAAAGTACTTTTAAGTGTTTTCATCAGCCTCACTGAGTGTTGTACACAGAAAAAAAACTTCCACAAATCAACAAATACAAAAAGCGAAAAGAGTTATTTCGCTTTTTATATCTGTAGCTGCTTGCTGCCTGAATGAGAATCAGAAGCTTGCGCACGTCATTCCTCAAAACCTCAATTCAAGACCAAAAGACTCTGTCACATTATGCTTTTTATTCGCTTCCAATGTCAAAAGAAACCTTTATGAGGTTACACTACTAATATTTAAGGTCCAATATTACACTTGCACTGCAAATATCAAAGCAGTTGTTATTTGACAGCAAATGAATGTGTAACTTAATGAACAAAAGATGAGTTCAAGGCAACATTTTTAGTATGCTTTATATTTTAAATGGTTCGAGGCACTTAAGCCGTGCAAAATCCCCAAATGTGCGAAACATTACTGTTGTGTAATTCTGCTGTGATTGAAAACAAAATCAAACATGACAGACAGAATGGTGTTTGTGTTTAATATGTCCTGAAACAAAGATCTAAATCATTACCAGACCGCACAAGGCCTTGGTCTTGCATGTTCTATAAAAAAAAAAAGCTCTAACACATTGTACTGTTTTCACACCTGGCTTTGTTAAGACTTTCCCTACATGTATGCGCACACTTGATGTTCGACCGCAATAGGCAGCGCAGAGCTAATGTTATTACGTGATAGCACAAGGGGAAATCAGCAACCGTTCGGGCCGAGATATGCGTCAGCACATCTGCTGTCATAACAAATCATTATGTGGATATACTTTTGTACACTGTAGATAATAGCTTTGATAAAAAACAAAAGAAACAGAGCTGTGTATAGAAACTCACAGCACTTTACCTTTATAAGTCAGCCGCAAGATCGCAGTGAGATAAATCAACGTGTTTACATGTGAGTGTGGTTTAAAAAATGTAAGTCACCTGTTTCTGTTCCTCTCCCAGACCGTCCCACATTGAGGCCACTATTTTGGAAACCTCTCCAAATGTGGCATTGGGATTTTGGCCTTTAATTGCTGCCTGTGTGTCCCTGAAGAACAGGGCGTATGCTGACACGGGCTTCTGGGGCTCGTTGGGGTCTTTCTTCTTCTTCTTCTTGGGGGTTTTGGGCTTCTTGGCCATGTCTGTGGCTGCTCTTTTCTCAGCCCCATTCATCTGGAAGGAGAGGAGCTCATTATAGTAAACAATGATATTCAATTAGATTAAGCCATAATAAAAGCTTTAGGAATGAATCATCGTAAAGCTAGTTAGCGAGCCTTGTCTTCGATGCCCGGAGCTAATTTTCAACTTTTAATGACTTCCGTACACTATTTGTATATGCAAGTAATGCATTGCATGCGCTTCCTATATGATGTTTCTAATTGTTTGCGATTGCTGAAAGATTTTCATAAATCATTTAATGGCAACAACATCATTTCTTCATCATGATTATATGAGATAAACACAATCATTGTACACTTTCATTTGGAATTGGTTTACATTTACACAAATAAATATAAATTATAAGGTATAAAAATGTTATGAAAATTTAAAATATATTAAATGTTCTGTTTCTATGTTAAATGGTATTTTTTTTTTTACAATTTTATAATATTATCTTAATTAGTAATGTACATTAATACATGAAGTACATTAATTAGTACAATATAATATTAATGTAATATTTGTTTACAAAGCCTTTAAGTTCTTTGTAAATAAATAAATAATTGTACATATTTAACAAATATATAACCACTTTGATAAAATACAGGACTAGCTGGATTTCCGGTTTAATTTCTTTATTTAATTTTTTAAATCTTACAATATAATTAGATATGAAAGATATTTGTGTTATATTTAGATTCTGTTATAAATGTTCTGTTGGTTGTATTCTGTTCAAGCGTTCTTTACGTTTTCTGAAGTGGTCTATATCAACATGTGACTCGAAATCGAGATATAATCGTGTATTTTTAAATCTTTTGACATTGTAATGTCAAACCCTCTTCTCTGCATTAAAAAACAAGAAATATCTCCGCAGTGTGCATAAATAGCCACACATTTTTCAGAGATTTAATGTATACATTTTCAGAAAATGAGCTGTATTTGGGCTGTAAAAACACACTTGAGGCAGATCAGTGTTGTAGCAAATCTATGTATGAGGAAACATGGCAATACAAGCTACTGAAAGGTCAGCACTGACTCATTCCTTTAAATACACTCTATTTTGCCAAGGTGCATAAAACCGTGTCTGAGTGTGAGGCGAAGATAAGCTTTTATATTCATGAGATCATAGAATCTGTAACACTCTTCCTCTCTTACCTTCACAGCATCATCTGCATCGTCCTCATGCACTGAGCTGGAGGGGGAGGGTGTGGCCGACTTGCTCGCTGGTGGAGACGGGGAGCCATGGGTCCCGTTGTTGCTGTTCAACCCCAGTTGGGTATTGAGCTGTGACTGGTTGATAGTGGTCAGCTGACCTTGAGGAACCATGCCAGGTTGGATTCTGGGTCTAAGCGTGTCCACCTGAGGGTGGCCACCATAGCGGGAGTCCGAATTCACCATTTGCTGCATCTGGAAGAGAAATGTTTTGAAATCTTTTATATAAATAGATCAAAAAAGGAACTCCCTAATGGTTTGGTTTACACAAGGCTCTATATAGGAAGATAATGCTGCAGTTAGCAAGCACTAATTTCTCCATCCAAACCTTATGACTGGTTTAGATTTCATTGTTTTGTTGTTATGAATACTAGGTTGTAGAAGGGTGTAGAAAACATTGCTTTCCTTCACTGTATCTGGGGGATAAATCACTTCTGACAAACACAAGCCCTCTAGCTGTAGTCCGTCACCTGATACTGTCTGAGGCAACAGGTGACCTGAAATGTAGCCCACGCCTACCATTGTGTTGAGCACAATACACCCGACAGGTGGAGCTTTGGGGTTAGAGGCCACGGGCATTTCTCTGAAGGCCAGGTGACTCTGACTCCCCCACCCAACACTGAAAGAGATACTGAACTCTCAATTTAAGCACATTTAAATAATCTTTATATGTCTATAAACATTGAAGAATCCTAATAAAAAGATCCTAAAAATACTAATTAAAAATCTATAGCAATGAAGAAGCATAATCAAAATAAAAGATAATAAAATAAAAAATAAAGAATAACTTTTACATTAAAAAAGTTGTTTCCTAATATTCAGATATGATATTTTGGTTTAAATATAGCATTTGATATTCATTTTGATATTCATGTTTAATATATATATAAAAAGTATATTGTAATGATGCTGTATACTAATACTGTAATAATTAAAAAAAGTTATATTTTAATAATTTGTCACTTTAATTTTTATTTATTTTATATTATATATATTATTCTATTTTGATACTTTCAGTAAATGTCTTTTCCTCTTATCCCAGCTTGCAAATACATTTTTTAAAGTTTATTCTCAATGTCATTTTAATTTTTTAACAATAATGATTGGAATATTGTAGATTGATTCAACTTGATTGAACATCAACTGAAGACATGAACGTTTTTATGTCACAAAGCGTCTGAAAGACAAAACGAATTGACGAGAATTCGACGTGCATCCGAAGTTAACATAAAAAGATTACATTTGCATTTGTGCCGGGATAAGGTGGATGTCGTGTCGATCGGACTAATGCCGTGACATTACGTAGCAACGGGCAGGAAAATCTTCAGTCGTTGTGGCTTTAGTGGTAAACTGAGTAATCATAAACTGACTACTAAAAATGTCACATTCTCATGAAACGGCTGGAAAAAGTTCACAGTGGAAAACGGTTAAAGAGACTTTACAGAGGTTTACCATTACAATGTTCATGGACAGAAGGAAGTTTCATTTTACGATGAAATGCATTCATCTTTACACACAGCTCATCAATACGCCCTGTGTTTTGAGTATTCCACATCTACCCACTCGATTTCTCTTCAAACATCTGTATGTTTTTAGGGGGACTTTTTCCACAACTTAACCAGACAATACCCACCTTGTGTCATGAATTGGGTAATAAGATAATGTGGTCAGTTTTTTTGAAGAAAACACTTCGAGTTGAAAACCACACACGCTGATAAAGGTCACCTTTCCTTTTCCTGGTAAAACAAAACCTAGAAGCGTTTCGTCAGTAACCTTCACACAGAAAGAGCGAAATTGCATACAGTACAAGCCTGTAATGTTTAATCTAGGCGCAGCCAGACCACTTGCAAAACTCTTAAAACCAATCCACATTTCCCAATGAAAAATGTATAAAAAAAATATAGAAACGTGCTGGAAAATATTGAATCGCATTTGTCAGAGTGAGGTTGTGATGGTATTTATCATCTGAGCTCACCATTAATCTCTACTACACAGAGGACAAAGGCTTGCCGGGGATGAATAGAGGTCACGTGACGAGGTCACACACAAAAGCCCTAAAGGTTGCCTGTTCTGCACTTTTTAAGTTTTAAATAACAAATGGCTGGCTGGGCTTTCATCAGATCCATTGACCCGCGCTGCAAGGGAGGTCATTCTCATTTGATATCAATTTCCCTTAAATCACAGGGCAAATTGTAATCACACTTACAGTAGGAGACTATTTGCATGCTTATCTTCCAGTAGTGTCGGACAGAGATGTATGAAAGAGAGCAAGCCAGCTTTTTTATGGAGTCCAATGACATTTTAAAGGAAAGAAAATAATATCTACTTTACTCTGGCTGTCACTTCAGGGGCACTTTCATGTCCTTCTGTTTCCATTAAAAAGGTATAAATAGCTTAAGTACTGGACTAGATCAGAGCCAATTGTTTGCTCAGGGTAATAAAACCACAGGCCAATGATAAGGACTTTTTCAGGGTGTATATATTTCATGTCCTTGTGTAAGACTCTGAGGTACAAAAAAAATCGCAAGAATGTAAACGCTAAGTGCATGTGAAATATGACTGTATACTTGCATAATCTTAGTTATTCTTTTCTTTCCCCATGATTTAATCCACTTTCAAATGGCTCTGGCGTTTTGGTAATAATAGCTTGTCAAAGTCTACATGATGGAAAACACCCAATATTTATGACACGCAGGAGTACATATGAGAAGTGAGGTAATTTGGAATATAAAATCTTGAAGCCATATTACACCATCTGTCATTTGAACATGCCAGGGTGTAATTGCTCTATGGCTGAATTTTATACCATTGCATGCAAAAATCTGTCTCTTTATTTAACTTTACTGTAAATGATCTATGTGTACGCAGTACAAAAGGACTAACTCGTGCCATTTTATGTCACGTTGCGCTTTCAATGTCTAAAGAAAAATGAAGAATCGTGCAGCGAGTATTTTGCACATATTTCTTACACTCAAGGTTACAGTCTAATATTTAACAATCCACTGCTTAAGTAAGGAGGACCTTATCCGAAAGGAAAAGCAAATACAACTAGATACTACACACATCATTTTTTATGAATTTTACTGTCAATGATCTCTGCACAAGCAGTGTCACACTGCACAATGTTTTAAACGTGAGTCTGGTTTTGATGTGTGCAGCAAAGTGCTGTAAACTGAAGGCTTTGCAGCAAATTTACAATAAATGGAGATTTATGTCCATTACGGTTTCTTTTTTTTATTTAGGCCACTGCTGGATGAGGATTTAGTGGCTTTTGCTGTGATGATGGACGATGTGACTGCTCTTTACTGCTCTCTCTCTCTCTCTTCCTCTGTCAGCTCTGTTTAGATTTGCACATTTTACACACATCAACTTGTGCTTATTTAAGCGGACGTGCGGCTTTCTGGAAAGCAAACCGACCTGAGCATTTCCAATAAATTAGTCGCATTTTACGCGAATCACCGAGATCATCAGAACGGCTCGATAAGATCTCATCTCTTTCATTATTATGTTTAAAAAGCAGCTAGATTATATTCGGCACCGAAGAGCCTTTCCCCGTTCCTCGGGACCGGGAGATCCATTTAGCTATTCCGTTCCGTTTATTTCCCATCTTTTAAATGCGACGAGGAGGGGCCGTGAAAGCTCACGAGATAATTTTCCTTTTAATCTAATACTTTTTAAAGTGAAGCACATTTCGCTGGACTACCTCCGCTGGCTAAACAATGCAAGCTCGGAGACCTATAAAATGAATGCAAAATGTAAGAGACACATAAATGCACTCTATGTTCCAGCAGAGAAAGCACCTCCAACAGGCTAATGCTGAGAGAAAATTAATTCCATCAGCTAGCTCTTTCATTCTCCACTGCAGCTACAAGCTCTCTGTCCCGTTGCCTGGCAACCATAATTCATAGCCGCTCTAAATGGATGTTCTCCAAGCACTGAGAACATTAAGGTGAAAAGAACAAATGCCTTTGTGAATCTCAATATCTTTTAGTGTGTATGTCACTCTGTGTTTTTTAACCACCCGTGTGTATTATATTCTTTAAAAATGTGTTTGATGTAAGCTAAAGTTTAAGAGGAGCACTGTTAATGCGCTTCGAACAAAGAAACAGAGAAAATATTGGCTGTACTTTTGTGGGCAGTGTGGCGTTTGTCATTTTACCATTATTTGTTCATTTCCAAAACGGAAAAAATCATTTGTGCTATTCTAATCATGGTGAAACAAAGGTCGAAAAAAAAACGAAAAATAAGCAGGACCGTCCTGTGGTTTAACACGCACGAAATTAACACACAATATTTTGGTTCGGCCGTGAACATGGTGTGTGGAAAACAATAGGTGAGATGAAGAAGTGAAGTTTCAGTTTGACTCAAACATCAGATTAGCAGCACATCTCCCATCCATCTCTAACCACAGTTAGTCACATTACCAGAGCCAGATATGTATCATAATCATATAATGAGGTTTTTTGCACATAACCAAAATCTAAGGTTTGGCTTTCGTTTCTACAGAAGTGATAATGATTTAGACAGTATTTGTGAAGATACTAAAAATGAGTGTCTTTTTAATTAGAGGAAAATATGTAAAAAAAAATTAATGTAAAAAATAGGTTCAGGCAAATAAATAATATATAATACATTTTAATCATTTCAAATAATTAATGGATAATTATGTTTTCTCCAAGCTCCTAAAAGTGAATTTTCTGTGTAGCTATGTGGACCTGCTATATGGCAAGAATGCATTAGGAAGAGTGCCTTGATGCTAAATTCTATTTAATTAACTTAATCCAATGGGAATTTGGCATTGTTTCACTGTGCGTTAAATCACATTAGCTCTCATTTGCTGCGCGCTATCTCAATCATTCTATATGTCGCTTCAGCATCTTATAATCTCTGTTGAGGTATTTCATTTGTGTCAATTAAATAATTGTTTGTGCACTGAAACGACTTTGGTGTTGCGTAATTCCGTCATGAGAAATGCATTAGCGACATCTCAAAGGAGAGCGTGTGCACTGTTCTTTTTTCCGCTGCAAGACGTCAATCTCACAATGACATTTTCATCCACAAAGAAAGAAACTCTGTATTCTTGGTCACGTTGAATAACAGCTCTTTCCACACCAGTGGCGTGCGGACTCCTGAAATGAAGAGGGTACGTCCCTAAATAATCTGGTTTGGGGTTTTTAAGTTCTGTTTAAATTCATGTTCTAGTTCCGTGTGAACATGAAATATGAATATGAAAGAGCTTTTATTTTACACTATCTAATACTATATTATACTTATATTCCACTTAATATAAACATAAAATGTAATTATTTATACAAATTTGTATAAATTCAATAAAAACTAATAAGCATTTTTTGTGTAGCTTTTATTTGTTACTCTAGTCATTTGTTTGCATATTATTCATAGTCCCCTTCATTTCAGACCATTAAATCCATCAAATCCTCAGTAAACGTTGCAAGTGTAATGATGGCTGCAGGCATGTAAGGTGGACCTTTAACTTTACATTTTACAGCCTCTGCTTGATCACATTTTTACTCATATTTATTTTCTCATCCTTAGCGTTTCATACTATACAAATATTACCTGAAGCTTCGGGTCCAAACACAGAACCACACCAGTACTCACCACTGAGAGGGAGTTAGTGAGCAGGCCTCCATCTTGGCCCAACATGTTGGGGACTGACATGCCAGGCAGGTCCATTCCTTGCAGGTGAAAGGGGTGCAGTCCATTCTGGGAGACAGGGGGGCAAAGAGGATGGTACGCTCCGGACTCAGATTCTGGCAAATGTGCCAGCATGTGTTCGGGGAGGGTGGGGGGAGTGATAGGGGGGATGTTGAAGTCTTCGTCCCCAAGACTGGGCACTGGGTAGGACTGCTGATTTAAACAGAGAAACAGAACAAAAAAATTACTGCATGTGATCTCACCGTTGTGTAGTTAGATGGCTGCAAAATCACAATAATATTTATTCAATTTTTATCTACATCTACTATCATTTAATATCAGTCACATTTGAGTGGGGAAAAAAAACACTGTTAAAAATGGTTCATTTTAACTTTAAAATGGAAAAGCAAATGAATTGATGGTGAAATGCAGTGAGCGGTCTTCAATGGAGTGTCTCCAATGGCAGTATGAAAAGGCTTTTGCAAACAGTTAGTTTGAAATACGGCACAATGGGGGGTTAACCGTAGGCAAGAACAAGGACAGGCTGTCCATTTGATACTTATAAATAAGAGAATAAGGTGGGTTATGACACGAACAAAAAATCTCTGCAGCAGTCTCGCTGAGAACCGACGGTCTTTGATGTTCTATATTCTGCAGCTGAAGCCGTGCAGCGATGGCTATGATTCACACTGTATCAATAACAGAAAAGAGACCAATCACAACTATATAAACCGCCAAATGAAATACTGACTAAAGTACACCATGGTGCCTTAAACATTACAGTGATGCATATCTACTACTTGAGTTCTTGAGGAAGTCAAATTATATGCAAATGGTCAATCAATTTCATTAGATTACACCAAAAGACTGCTTTTACGAGACTGAACGGTTCCTTTGGTCGTGTGAAGTTTAGCATTGGCTGCTGTAATACAGTACAGTCTCCTCTGGTCCTTGTCAGTTAAGACTGTGATGAAAAAGATGTAAAGCAGATAAGCAGATGAAAGGCTGTACAAATCCAAGCAAAATCATGAATTATTCTGTAAACACTCCCCTGGAATAAAATACTGTAGAAAAAATATACATATACAGTTAACTGTGGCTGTGAGAGTGGATCGTGCGGCAAGTGCATGCATGAGGTTTATTATCTACACCAAAAGGGACAACATATGAAGCTATACCCTCCCCCCAAAAGCGTAGTTTAGATTCATGTCTAAGAGCGCAGCACCTCACGAGAAACAGAGAACGGCAAATGTGCCTCCGATTCAACTCAAAATGACTCATATGATTCCTCTCTTTATACCTTCAAAGGGGCTCTTCTTTTTGCCTGCTTTATTATCTCTAATACATAGCTTTTATTTGCAGCAAACTAAATGAACCTGTCAGACAGCCAACTACAGGCAATTAGGTATGAAATTGCTTCCAAATTCAAGCTCAACTCAAATAACGGTCCAACTGTTACTTTTAAGGATTGCAATAATCGTTTTAATGAGCTTCCTACTTCTGCCTCTAAAAGCCAATGTATCATGCTCATTTGCATATTTGATTGTGTTGTGCTTCACAGATGTCTGCGTTTGTTTGCGGGAAATATGCTGGCATAATTCATACAGTAAAGCCCTTAGAGAAATCATTTTACTGCCAAATAAAAGAAAAAATAATAAATCAAATAAAACAAGATGACTGTTTGCGGTGGCTTACATTGCTGTTGATAAATGCAAACAACGTACTTGTTTTTTTTGTGTGCAATTATTGTCATTGTAAAACAATATTATCAGGATAAAATTAGAAAAACAAAAGGGCAAGAGATAAATGACATTGAATTGGTTATTAGTAATGTTTCTTTGTTGTTCTTTCCACATATTTACACCTTTTTGGTGACATGGTGATGTACAAACAAGCAGCTAAGAAAGACAACACAGGAAATCAAAAACCCTGCGCTGCGGTGTGCCTCAAAAAAGTACAAAATGTACCAAAATTAAGAACAAAGCAAACATTTCCTATGCGTTCTTTTATAAACTTAAAAAGCAGCCAAACCACGGGGCCATCTGATAACATCTACTTATTTAACTACCAACTGCAAAAAAGTTCCAGGTAATCTGAATAAATAAATTTCTTTCTGAATAAAGCAATTTTACACTATGAGTCAGTTATTCGTTTTTTCCAATTCCAAACAACAGTAGATGAAACATTTAAACATCATTTATCTTTCTGTGGCCGCGTCTGCCGTAATTGAAATATTTTTGTATCAACCTAAAAAAACCTCCAGGGTCATAAACTGCCGATTTCAATAACATAACAAGAACTTAATCTAAATGAACTGTTTACATTGTGAGTCAAGAATGTGAAAAATTACCCACGCTACATCTGAACATTCCAGTCCTGTGTTTACTATTCATAATAGAATTACCTTCCGATCAGAGCTATGTTTAACCCGTAACTTAGTTTGACAACCAAACACTGTGCGCTTTTCTCTAGAAGTCTAGCTTTCTGTTTAACAATAAATGTGAGGACTAGGGACCAAAATACCATTTCTGTGTGCATTTGATTCTTTAGAATTTGGATGACACATAGCTTCCCAACAACCCCCCTTTGCGATACACGCGACCGTTTTGAGAGGAAGGTGAAACAACAACTTCTGAAATGCGCAATGTGCCAGTCCTAGTCCATTTCGTGTGACATCATTCCAACCGGACAACAAATCTCGCAGCGAGGTGATTGCCTGTCAAAGCGCACAAGGGTAATGGGACTGCTGAGAGATGAATGGCAAATGAGCAGGAGAGTCATTTAAATCTACGATCAATTACTGATGATGGTCATGATGTGCTGTATGGAATCATTGTCTATGGACGACATCACAGTCAGCAGTCAATCAAAGCCTCACAGCAGAGAGAGAAAGCCATGACATGGGTGAACAGTCACCAGTATCTGATGTAGTTTACACTCACAATAAGGAAAGAAACGAGACGTGTTTTTAACATGTGTTGAGATGAGTGGCAGAAATGCTTCACCAGCAGAAATGACGCATTAAATTCTCTCTCTGAAATCTCAACGGAGATTGTATATTAGCCTTCCATCTTGACAGGCGTAAATCAGCAAGTCATTATGAAAGAAACTGAGATATGACTCTGAATGAGGTGGTTGAGAAAACGTGCACTTTTGAGATAAGAGATTTTCTTTTTCTGACTAATGATCTTGGTTATTGTTTAAATACGATTTACGAGGCGTTTTAAATGCTCCTGGATGGGCTGTGAATCATTACCCAGAGTTCCATGCGGCACAAGGGGAGCGCTCCGACATGTTGTCGTGCCCTTCCACCAATTAAATTGCCAAAGAACAGCAAAGGAAAGCGTAAACAACGGTAACCTGTGCCCGGGGATGAGACGCCTTTTTCATAATGTAATTCTGAATAATGAAGATGTCAGGTTAAATGCTACAGTAGTTAAACTTAATAAGGTGCCCCATTTTTTCCACCCGGCTTTTCATTTGCCATCTAGACTGAGATTGTGAGCGTGAGGCAAGGAAAGCAATTCAGCCTGTAATGAATACCTCTGGGACCCAGGGGCGGTGATCATTTGAATGCAACATTCTTTGGCTGGGCCCCCAAAACAACCTCGAACCTGCTGAGCTGCCGATTACTGTTGAGAGCTTCTGGATAAATGGAGAAGGGCTTGTCTGTCTTGTGCAACCATCAAGGTCAAGCATTTCGGAGGAGGTTTTTACTTTGTCTAATGGGGGTGACAGGGGGGCGTGCGAAGCTTTCCTGTCTACTTGACTGACCCGAGCCGTGACATCAGAGAAGAAGCACAGCCAGCACCCCCCGAGTATCCGTTAAACAGATTGGGATCAAAACCGCACTAGTTCGGTCCAGGAGCGACCACTCCCTGTCCAGAAGCGCTGCACCAATGCTTTTGAGCAGCTTAAGGCTTATGCATGCATGAATATGCAATTTCTCTGAATAATGCATATTACTGGAGAAACAACCCTAGATCATTTCATCCCAAAACTCGGGGCAGCAAAACCTAAGTTTTCTGAATATGTCGTATTTGTACAGTATATTAGTTTGGCTCAAGAGAACCAAACATTTCTTCTATGTCTGAAATGCACTAAAAAAACACAAGTAAGAACGGGCCTCTTCAGTCCCAGGGGAGAGCGCAAGGTTAGTTTATGCATGTTTAAAATGCACAGCTTTCTGCCGGTCTCCCAAGAGCTCTGCAACATCTGGGGGGAGGGGAGAGGGATGGAGACTCCTCCACCGGCACCTCTACCAATCTGACAACATCCCCGTCACATATGCACATCAAACCATCCCAATATGCAAATACATTCTGTTTAGAAACAAACAAAAATAACATGACCGTATAGATCCGGCTTATAATTACAATCTAATCCTCTTCCCGTATACATACGCTTTGATTGCATATTCTGTAACGCGGACCGAGCGACCGAAAGCTCAATTCAATATTAAACATCACTCTTATCAAATTTGCACTAAAACAACAACAACGGCTGTTTAAGGAACATTGCTTGCTTTGTGAGCGCTTCACTCCTCGCTGAAGTAGTGCCTTTGAGGCCGGTCCAGAAATATGAGAACTGTGTATATTTTTAGTGTTCGGTGTGTGTGTGTATGCTGTAGTCGGCTTTATCTAGCATCGCTGGCACACACTACTTCATCTTGCTGCTACATTAAAATAAATAAACTGAGATACAGAGCGCTTGTGGGCCGACATGTGCTCAGCACTCCACCATTTTGGGCTAATAAATGTGGCTTTTATTTAATAGCCAAGAAACACATGGTTTGGGTTGGGAGAGGGGGGAAGAGAGGAGATGGTGAGATAGCAAGGAACCTGTGAGCAGACAGACAGCAGACACTCGCTCTGTTCTGTGAATGCTGTGTGTATTTTAACATCTCATTGATTTGAGATTTTCTGGGCTCTTATTATTGTTATGTCTAAAAGGGAGAAACAGATCTCTGGGTTGTTTAGATGGAGAACAGTATCACATTTTGTCACTTTAAGTAGCTGTGAGGTTTTTAAAAGTGCTGTCGGGCTAACAGGAGGGTTGTGATGGCAAACAGCCAGAGAGATTTCGACTGTGAGATTAACACTGAAGCTGCAGTCCGTAACTTTTGCCTCTCTATTGCAATATCTGTTAAATTGCAAGTTATTTGACATGTTTGCATGGGTTGAAGTCAAATTATATTATAACTGCTATTCCTGTAAAATCCGACCCGACAGTTTAAATTATAAATCATTATTATAAGCTTACTGTTGCAAATCAGGGTAAATTTGCTAAATAACTCACCTTGTTTCTTGCACTACATACAATATTCAAACTCAAGATATATGCATTTAAAAAAATGTTGTTCAATCAGTCTCTAGAATAAGATGTCTCCTCCCCCAATACCACCTGCAACCAATTATAAAGTAGATTATGTGCCATTCAAACGTCCCACCCAAACGTCTGGTTTCAATCGAAAAATATCTCAAGAGCGAACAGAAAGCAGTCCTCATCAAGCCATTTTATGGGGTTTTTAAGTTTTCTCTTTCCTTATAGTATTGGGTCTTGTGCACCAGGATCACCATCACGTCTTCAAATCCCAGTTTAATCTCTGCAAACACCACCCATGATGCTTTTTCTGAAAGGTAACTGCCTCCTGGATTCTGTATAAGACCAGACCAAAACTACTTTTCCCCAACTGGCCATTTACCTGTAACTGATTCTCACACTTGCCTTGGCTGAGCTGCCGATAGTCTTTGTTTTGTATTATAAAGCAGATTAAAAAACAGACTTCTGCATAACATGTTTTGCCTTGAGCGCTGGAGCTGAGGATGGTTTTCAGGTTCAGTTTTAGCTTCCCGAGTGTGAAGTTTAAAATAGGCACATGGGTACACTTCAGTCTAATTCAGTTAATGTGTGTTTAAAAGCAGGAGAAAGCTTGGTGGCTGCGCACCACACACTGAGGTCAAGGTGAATTCAACTGTTGTTGCCAATAAAAGTAATTACCTGTTCCCAACAGAGAGAAACGTTGAGAGAGGAAAGTCAAGAAAGAGAGAGAAAGAACAAAATGGGGAGGAAGTAAAAAAACACCACAAAATAGAGACCGCAGAACAATGGAAGTAAGTCGATGCATAACATGTCCTTTAAATACTATATAAACATCAAGATTCATACAAGAAAACTGTATCTAATGTTCTCTGAAAACTGACTTTATTGTTTTGATATTTGTACTATTTAATGATAGAGATGTCATAAAAATGTTTGGGGTTTAAATATTAACACATTGTCGGAAAAAAAAACTGAAAAAGTGCACAGCTACATACATTAAGAATCTTAGCATGTGAATTTGAACTATATTCAAGTTTTATGCTCAAACCGAAATAACATTTTTCCTACATTTTTCTTCACTAGTTTCAAATGCTTTACAGACAATATTAAATAGAGACTTTACAAATGAACAATTAAAAACTGTTGCTTCAGTGGAACACTTAGGTTTACCTTGAAAGTTACATAAGTAAATTTCCAATTGACCAGTTTATTACAATATAAATGATGTAGAAAAATGTTCTTGGTCAGACATATTTTTATAAGAGAACGACTTTAAGTCTGTATTTCAAAGCATTAATAAATAACTTCATAAATTTGGATTGTGCATTTCATGTTTTTTCTCGATACATTTAGTGACAGTTAAAGGTTAAATGAGATTGCAAATGTAAAAATAGTTTAAACAGTTAAAAAAAATAGTACAGCATGTCACAACACTAAACATTTCAAGGGATACATAAAAGCAATCCCATTCATACACGAGACATGAAGGTGAAATTCAATGGCAAAAGAACGCATGATATATCCAACAATGAAGTGAAGGATGCTGGAAAACACATCAATCTTAAGACTGCATGCAGCACAACACGGATGAGACACAAACAGACATTTTCGGACGGTGCGGGGCTATTTACCCATGTCAGACGCGGGCCGTCCGTGTGTGCAGAGGTCTCTCTTTTCCAGTGTTTGTTGCCGTGCTGCGTCTGGCCTGGGCTGGCAGGTACACGGAACTACAGTGGGATTCAAGGCCATGGGTCAACCAACACAGTAGGGAAACAAGAAACGACAGCACATGCAAGACTTTATTTAAATTTCCTCGCTCTGTCATGCGTTCTATGGGCTGCTTTACGTTCTCAATGTATCTTTTATCTGAATTAAATCTACGGCAAACATGCAGCGTGAGCAGACTGACCAGAAATATGCAACGCAGCCCGTGCAGAAAGCACATTTGAAATCAATTTCTGTCCGTGTAATGGCCGGCAGAATAAGACAGTGTGCAGCCGTTCCTGTTTAAAGCCATATAAACTCTTTGAAACAAACTAGTGACCTGTAATTTAGTGCCCTTTTCTTTACATTCTCTTGAATGCATTTGCTACGGCGCATTGAATAATGCATGACTCCTATATCATTTATTTATTCTTCCTCTTACTATTGAGAGCCATAACACTACCAGGCTTAGCTTCTACAGCCTAGAGGTTACGCAGTAATACCTTCTGATTCTCTATATAACAATTCACTGTGAATGCTTAGCTAAGAGGTTTTAAAAGTGGAGGGAACCGCATAAAATTGTCACGTGGCGACCATAAAAAGCATGCGATTCGACATCTAATAAGTGGAACATTTTTGCAGATGATGCAAATGGCGGGTCTTCGCCCGACAAACTTCTGCCAGTTCATAAAGAGCCGTAACTTTGTCAAACTGCTGCGAATGTGTTCACGATTAGATTAAAATATACGATTTTCGACATGCGTGAGAAAGGTGTGAATTGCACCTTCACACGTTTCTGCAGAACAGAGACCTGTTAAACGTTACTAATGTCAAACCAAAAGACAGGAGACGTTTGAAGCAGGTTGCCAACCCATATGGACAGCTTTTTAAAACGTGTTTCATTATTAAATTTACTTTTGCAAATGGAATAATTATTCATAACACTTCTATGACTTGTAAAGTGAGAGAGGAAGGGGGAGCAGTGAGTTATTTTTTATTTTCGAGCGAGAGCTGTTTCACACGCTCTACATACAGTATATAACATTAAAGGCCAAACTCTGTGATCCACAAAACAGATTGAATTCAGGGCTCTGATTGTATTTACTGCGGTAAGGCACTTTGCAGACAAGTTCTCGTGTAATATCTCAGAATCCTATTGTGTGTGGTTGTATCTGAGGTTTGAAATGTCAAAGCGGAGCTCGGATAAATTTCATGGAACACAAGCACATAGTTCAGATCAATGATTTTATAAAAATAGGCTAAACCCAAACAGCCCATGACAAAAGCAGGAAGGAAATATTTTAATGGATCAGCAACATTATATAGACGGTTTCATCGGACGCACGCACCTGGCCCGGAGTTAACTTCCAGTCTGTGTTTGTTGGATCGGTTTGGCTAGTAGCTAATAATATAACTATTTATATCTATATTCATTTATATCAATATTTTATTGTATAATATTTGTATTAAATAAACAATTTGTTGAGTGCGTTGTGTAACTTTGTGGCATTTAAATTTAGCGTAGTAATGGTTTTTCTACTGGTAACCCAAAATAATACTGGCTAGACATACTTTTATCTTGCTAGCTAATGTCATTTACTTGTTATTTCTTTTGCGTGTTATCAGAAATAATCTGCAGGGACTCTATTCTTTGTGGACAAAAGCGTGCATGCGCAGTGACGTTTGTTTATGTTGTTCCTTTGAAACCTATATAGTCCGCCTGGCTGATAAAACTAGTGACTGTGAAAAAAATCGCTCCGTTTTTGTTCTTCTAAGGCATACAGATGTTTTAAACATGTAGTGTTTTGTTTAAACATACATGCGCACGATCGGCAAAACCTTGCCACATTCATTTCCATGCCACTGAACGTGTCAGGTGTCCTGAGGGACGCTAATTAATCTGTAGCCTAAATTCATTAGGAAAACATGTTAAAGGTCCCATAAGACAACCTGCTCTCTTCCAGCAGGCATGTTCACCCTTGACCTCAATGCACTGACTTCCATGTTTCACTTTAAATATTTAACCAAGCTGGGCTTTTAATAGAAAGACACAGCCATGTTTAAAAATCTATGTCCTGAACATTCTAGTGGTGTCGCTTGGAAAAAAAAGCTTTTATCTTGGTTGTTCGGAAATAAAACAAGCTCTAGTATCCCAAAATAAACTTCTGTCGGTAAGTAACGACCTTAACCGGAGGAGTGTTGCTCAGGGGCTGCACATTCTGCCTTTTATAGACCCGCAGCCTTGTTTGCCGTCCATTCTGTGATGTGTAGTTTGTTTTTAATGAATGTGTGAATGCAGGAAATGAAAGGCTACGACAATATGCATTAAAGCTTCATTTCATTAAGCCGGGACAAAGCCTTAAACGCTTTGTTTACATGTTATAATAGCCCCTGATTATGGCGGCGACTGATAGCGGCTCTAATTTGCGACGTGCCGGCTTAAATTTGTTTAATTACGACTTAAAACAAAAGGAGTGAGCAGTAATTAACCCACCTGGTTCCCTGGCACAAAGTCCTGGCTGGGATCTGGCATACTCATGAACATGTTTTCACTGTTGTACTGCAAATAGACAGAGAGAGAGAAAGGGAAAAAACAATAAATAAACAGTCAAAAATGTTCAGTTAACACATAATCCGAGCAGTGGAAGAAGGCTGAACGTGAGGGGTTGTGTTCCTGTTGAACGCTTTCTTCCCTGAACACAGACCTTTAGACAGACAATTAGTCTTTGAAGTCTCTGCTGTATCAGATGAAGATGTCAGTGATTTGATGTAATTAGTACAGTTGTAATTAAAATCGCTGGTTGAGGGGGTGAATGAAATCCTTGTGAGCAGTGGAATATAAGAGAGAGTCATGCGTGGATAGACCTGTGCAGGTGACTCGAATGTAAACCAACAGCAGTGTTAAATCAACATTTTGAGTCATTATATGATCAGCTTACCGCCAAATCGACATAAAAGGGAGACACATTTGACTGAAGATCTAAATCAAAACACGATTTTTGACTCATTTTGCCAGCTCGATTTATTTCAGCTTGTACGTGAACTACTGCGGGCACGGAGTTTTGATTTTAAAGTATTCACCCCAAAAATAGATGTTATCGAAAATAGAATGGTTATATTTCTCATTACATTTTTCATGAGACAAGAAACAAGAACTATTAGTTTGTGTTTGGGCACTGCATGTTACCCGTTTTGACAACATGAATCTACAACCCCCCCCCTCATTCCCTCGGCATGTTTTACAGTAGACGTGTAGCTCGTGCATTCACACATTGAAGATGCTCGAAACAGCTTCAGCTGAGTCAGTGCAGGTTAACTGTGTGATAAAGCTCATGACCCAGCTGTGCAGCACACCTGGGAAATTACGGCAGCCTGCACACACCGTGAGTTCTGCTGATCTGTCTGCTTCACCAACATACACCAATTTACATCTGCTCTACTCTTAAAATGCGTGAAAATTGAATATCAAAAGTATAAATCAGGTATATTTTAAGTCGGCTGAGATGGATGAGAGATTAGGGCATTGCCATTAGAGGTATGCATAGTTCAGAAATGAACATTAACATATTGTGTTTCGAAAAAACGAGAGATGTAGAGAGAAGGGAGCGAAAGAAAGAAAGAGAGGGAGAGATCTCAGGGACACGTGTCTGATGGCTGTCAATGGCTGAATGTTTGTATTTCTGTTCATCCGAGCAGCACATCTCATTTCATTATGCCTGCTCGAGATAATTCTATGGAAATGAAATGGCAATAATCCTAATGAAAGCCTATCACATTGCGACCTTTTAAGTGTGCGAGTTGATGGGCCGATCTGATTGGTTTTTGCGCACGGATGACAGTTAATTTCATGCTAGCTTATTGATTGTGATTAATGTGATCAGGCTGATCTAACATGTGGCTATTCTTAAACTATCAAATGTGCTTCTTTTTGAAACACTATTACAACCGGTGCCATGAGCCCACTAAATTCTATTCTAGTGGAGAAAAATGTTTTTACTAAATTATAAAAACATTTTTTCATTACTTTTTTAAAAATGACTTGCCTTGATTTGCCTATTCTAACCCAATAAATTACCAATATTGTGTGCTTTACATACTATAGGCTTCTATTATGTACAGTATGTCATGCAAATACCAACCCTGATGCAAAATTGTTGTTATTATTGTTCACAATAACAACATATAACAAACGTTATATGTCCCAAACTTAACTTTTGGCACACCACTCGCAGACTACTCAGAACTGTTGAGTGGTCATTTAATTTATCACAACATTAAAATATCAAATATTATATCCAAACACAGATTGGAAGTTAACTTCAGGCCAGTGTGTGCATCCGATTAAACCGTCTATATGCCTATACATGTACACCTATATCTTAACTTTAGAACCACACAATTTAAGCCTGTGTCTGGCTATATTCTTGATTTTCTCGATTAATACAGCCTCATTTCTCATTTCAATGTAGCTCTCACCCACTTAAATGGCAGCCGGATATTTATAACAGCAGCTCCACACCAAATCCATTTTTATAAAGATTCTCTCTATGTTCTCACTGTCGTGACCTTTCACATGTCTCTCTCTCTCTCTCTCTCTCTCTCTCTCTCTCTCTCTCTCTCTGCGTCCGAGCACTGTTTTATCTGCTTAGCTCTTACCCTCTATCAGTCACTATTTGCATATGAATGTGCCAGTGGAAAGTGTGAGGCGGCCTTTAGTTGAAAAAGTGAAACCTCAGAGCTAAACCCATCAAACTGACACCAAATCCATCTAGCAACAGTTGGCCAACTGCCTTCCTCACCTACACCCCGAATACGCTTTCAGAACAAACCCTGACGTTCTCAATCTTGTCGTCACTGACCGTAGCTTTTCTTTTCGCTTCTGATGTGCCCTGACAAAACCACACCCGGTGTAGATTGTGATTCTCAAATCCGCCAGGTTGATTGCACAATGATCTCGTTTTTATAGCGACTCAAATCTATCGTCAAGTAACATGGCCGCCAGTATGAGCCGCGTCCCAAAATAAACAACACGTTCAGTGTGAAAAGAAAGAAGGTATCTGTGCGAACAGGTCAACAAACGACTACGATGTACATTCGGCAGCTGCTGCGGCGATGCAAATGAGCTATCAAATAACAAAAACAACAAAAACAAAACAGGGCCTAATAGCTGCGGGACTGTAAATCGATCCCATCCACACTCCGCCCCGAGCGTCTGGCAGCTTCGCAGGAAGCTTAGGTAAAAGAAATTGATCCCAACTGACATGACCACATGCTAACAAATTCCTCATTATGATTAATAGGAAGCTCTCCTCTGGGGGAGGAGGGTAATGACATGGTAGTATTCTCCCAGAATAATATTAGAACGACTGTGGCAACACTTATTAGCACTGTAATTAAACTGTTCATCCTTAAACGACTCCCCTGGTTCAGAACGACGAGGCCTACGGGCCAAAGAGTGCGCGGGGACTGAACTGTGGCCAGAAATGTGTTCGTTCGCTAATGCCTGTATTTATCTTACAAGGGTTTTGCTGTTAATTCATTCTAATTAGCGTCGCAGGAGGGTCCCGGCGCTGACGCTCGATCACATCGAGGCGTTTAAAAAAAGTTGTGTTTGATTTCCGCACGTTTACAAGGTTCCTCAATTAATTAACATGTGTGCGATAAGATGACAGGAGCTGTTCCTGGTTAAACATCTGAATCTTTCTGTCAATGTGGACAGAGCTCCATACCCAAATATTCACACTGTTTGCTTCACCTCTACTGTGACAACAGAATGACTATATGATTTAAATGAATCACATGTGAATTACAACAAAAGTCTCACTTATTTATTGTATTGTGCTGTACTTAAAGTTGCAATCCATATCTTTTTTCTAGTTAAGATATTTTTACGTGTGAGCTGTCAGTTTAACTTGAGCTGTCAGGATTTTGCAGATGTTAGTTGTTTTTTTTGACACACATAAAGTAAGAACATAGAGTAACCTGCACATATTTTTATTTCAAACGGAGATGGCGTCAGAGTAGCAAAAATTATACAGGTTATGTAGCTGCTTTAAAGGGATAGTTCACCCAAAAATGAAAATTCAGTCACCACCCTCTTGTCATTTCAAACCTGGATGACTTTCTTTCTTCTGCAGAACACAAAAGAAGATATTTTGAAGAATGTTGGTAACCGAACAACTCCATTGACTTCTATTGTATTGTAAGTCAATAGGTACCCCAGTTGTTCGGTTACCAAAATTCTTCAAAATATCTTCTTTTGTGTTCGGCAGAAGAAAGAAGTCATACAGTTTTGTGGGTGACTAAATGATGACAGAATGTTCATTTTTGGGTGAACTATCCCTTTAAGGTTTGTGACTTTATATACAATGTGTAGTTAAAAGACATATAATGTATACAGTATGCTGTATAAACAAAACCTATTATATAGGATCATTTTTGCCACTGCCTCAAAAAGAATCATTCAAGGATTCAGTAACAGAACCAGAATCATTACATTTCAATACCGTTCGCACGTGCAGTCTTCTTAGCATCACTGAATATCTAAGCTCTACGGAGGTCAGCAGGGATTCAGAAGAGCCCCTCTGTCCGGCCTCATCCTCTCAACGTGTACACCGATAAAATAAAACCGTTCTCTATAAACCTATATAACCCTTCTATGAGCATAACTCCACCCACTCTCCCTCGTCCTGACAAACACTTTTTCCTGGCATACAGTATTATATAAGTGTACCAGCTATTCAGGAGGAAGGTACTAAGGCAGTCTGCCAACACCAAGCACTGACCAGCTAGAATAACAACTCTCTATTAAAATATATGAAGAACTCCTGTTCCTTTACTTTTAAGTATTGACCAAGTATTGCAAAGATGCTAAACCCTTGTGTTTGGTTACAATCAGGATCATTCCTCTAAGAAAAAACTTGGCCACTTTACCTACTTATCCTGTCCTGCATTCAATAAAAATATTTTTAAATGTGTTCCTGTTTTTCCTAAACTAAACTAAAATTATGGGTTGTATCAACATAGCATGCTATTGATTTATGCACAGCAGTCTGCAATATGAAAAGCAGACTGAACAAAACTAGACATAATTCAAGTCTTGTTGCAGCTGAAAAACGTCAAACTCTATTTTGTCTGTCTCCACTTCGTGTATAATACAATAACAGCCATGAAATGTTGCATTTACTGTATGAGATGAATAAATCTTCTGTGAGGATTTGTAAATGAGCATATTATGCAAAAGAAGGTGCAAAATATATGCGTGCGTTGAATTATGAAACAATTACATTTCGAAAGTGCTAATGAGAATCAATGTTTGTGTGTTATTCTCCTCAAGTCATCCTGACTGAAATATGTCTAAAATTTGTAACTTTTAAAATCGCATTTCGAGGTGTTGGATACCAACTTAAGCATCATAAATTTCGCATTCATGCCAATTGTATGTAACTCAAACCTAATCTTTCTCATCAAAATGAACCCAATAAATCAACTCCAGAAAGAAACGCTCCCTCTCCTTCAACAAGAAGCATAATTTTATGCAAATGTTATACAATAATCTGTATTCTATATCTGAGCATGGTAATGAGATTGGTTGCTCTACATTATTCATATTGTACAGGTCCAATATAAACAGATATCATAAAAAGGGGGAAGGGGACGTAGGCGAGACCCATGATGCATTGGTGACAAAATAGATTTTACTGCAAGGCTGCAACATTTTTTAATTTCTAAATTCACACAACCCAGGATTTTCATTTTGGAAAACCATAAAGACACATTTCCTGTCGAAGTCAAGGCTGATGGTGCTATTCTATGTGCTTTAGCAGCACCCGATCAAAATGGCTGCCATTCAGGAAGAAGTGTAATGAGATATGAGCGCAATGGAATTCTCTGTGCCGAACATAATCATGCAACTTGCGTGCAATCAATGAGCCTCGCATCATCTCCCATGATTGCCTGCCGCACACAGACGCAATGTACTTTTCACCATCATGTATCATGTTTGACTTCTACGACTTTGTAAATGGCAAAAAATATAAAATGATCCCAGAAACAAATAAGAAAAGAGGAGCCAATTGAATATATTTGTTGAACAGTGAGGCCATTATTTTGATGTTTATAGCTCTTGGCAGATCTTGTAGATTTCTTTTTTATTGGATGCTGTATATTGACCCCTTTGTCAAATTGGCTTTATGCATTTGCTTCTCTGGCACTGGATGATATGTTGAGAAGTGACATATCTCCTGCTCAGTGATACATACTGTAATCAAATAGAACGAATCCTATTTCTGGCGTTGCACCTGTGCTCAGACTTTATTGCTGCGCTGTACTCATCATTTCATGTGACGCAGATGTGAATGACATTATCTTTTTCCTCAAATGTTTTAGTGGCGTAAAGCTTTCGGTCCTTAAACGCAGTTGTTCGACGAGAATGCAGAATAGGCCGTGATTGTTAATAAGACAGCTTCTCTCATATCGTAAGTGCATATTGTATGAAATTGAGAAACCGTTTTTGCTGCACCAACTAGAATGTTTGTGTGTATGCGTCTCTCTCTCTTTCTCTCTCTTTCTCTCTCTTTCGCTCTCTCTCTCTCTCTCTCTCTCTCTGATGTCCAGATGTGAATCAGAGCTTTAATTTTTTTCAGGAGACTGGAACCAATTTCATTCCTCATCAGTTTCTTATGGAAGGTCAGAGTATGGGAAAATCAAACTGCGAATGTGTATTCTTTCCACACCCTGTGGTTTAAATGCACTCACTACTCAGCACCATGCTCATTTTCGTCCCCTTTTATGTTGGACTCAGAGCTGCTGAAATATATGGGTCCCCTAAAATATCTATTATAAAAACCTCTTGAACTGACAGAAATGGATATAATGCATTTTTCTTTTGCTTAATGCGCTTCTTAAACATGAAATACTTGAAGACTGTGTTTTATCTCTACATTTAAAATGGCCACGTTGTTAACACTCGTGGTAAAACTGTGGTTTTGTTTCATTTTAGAAAAATTTCAATGCCGAAAGATGTGAATGTGCTAGAAAACATGATTAAAAGGGGAATCACAAACATTGTTATTTAAGCAATACAGTTTCTTACTTGATTTTATTTTACAAAATAAGATGTTTTGCTTTATTTTTGTCCAGCCATGGTCATAGTGGATACTGTTTTGTCTGAACTTAAACACAGAGAGATTTTTCTTCACACTGGTTAAATACCTCCTTCTGAAAATTCTTTCCCTGCCCCCCTTTTCAAAACATACATGGAGTGATGTATTATATAAATACATTTTACTTATGCTATATATACAGTGCTGCATAATAGACTGGGAGACAGAAGGAAATAATGAATCCTGTCATCTGTTATCAACCTCTGTGTAAACTTTAACTTACCCAATAGTGAAAATATGAGATTTAGAATCGGATTTAAACCTGAAGAGTTGGGGATTTTAAAAATGCAGGACAAATGAAATAAAAAAAGGAAATGATCATTTTTTTAATTTGATTTCTAGATAAACAAGTAAAATAAACAAGTTTGTTAAATCAAACATGTTAACTTCTTTGTACAAAAGGTTGTGCTTCCATTAAAGCAGGCTTTTTGCATCTCTAACATGGGTCATCTAACATTTTTGCACAAACAATATTAAGTAATTTATGTTCTCCTTTCAATTCCATGTCACTTAAATTATTATACTAAAAAATAAAAGTACAATGAACTAATAATGCAAAAGAATACAATTTGCCTCAATACTGATGCATGACTTTTCAGACCACCAGTTGACCTCCCTGTGTCAACATGTGCAGACCCCTAAAAGCGGCACTACGTCAATCAATAAAGAATATTCCTCTGCCTTCTCGCAAGATGCTAATGCTTTCTTGGAGACATGCCAGAAATGCTCTCCGTTTTGTTTGTGATCAGCAGATGCTCGTGCGATGAATAGTATCAACATCCAAACGCACACCTTCGGTGTAATTAGTCAGCGGTGAAACTTCACTTTCTAAACATGTCAACGTTTCTAAAACACAGATAGGCAAGAAAAATGTGAAGATAATGACACGCGGCAGAGTAACCGTACGGGTGAGAACGGAGAGGTTTTCTCCTGGTTTCATTTCAGCTGAAATGTAAAGGTCAAAGGCAGTTACTAAAAGCAATAGTTGCGAGCGAGGCGCAACACTCGAATCGGTTCCTGTGTCAAAAATTATAGTTTATTCCCCAGCTATGAGTGCATTATGATTTCTTTTATATTAAAATAAAGACATAAAAAATTACTCGATAGGAGGCACCGTCGATAGCAACCGCTCCTTGGAGAGGAACATGCAGGGGTTTGTTGTCAAACCAAATTACACACATTCTTTCCATGGATAAACCATAGCCTGAATAATAAGCAGCCACAAAAGTGGGTCAGGGTCGTCATGGAGAGAAATGGAGGCAAAGAGAGATAGAGAGAAAACGAGTAAGAGACATAGAGAGGGAGAGGCGGGGGTGTTTCTCTCTTTGCTCCCTAGCATTCAATATCAAGAGTGGCAGTCATCTTTGACTTCAAATCATTCCTCTGATGAATAACCTTTGTCTGTACTGCATTACGGCACAAAGTGATTTCTTTTCCCCCCCTCCTCAAAATGGCAATTTTCTGAGAGCCTGAAGCTGAACAGAAAGCGTCTTCATCCGTGTTCCACCACTGTAATTTATTACAGTGAGCTAGAGTGACTTTCATGACTACCTATAGAGGCACTCTGATATTAGGCCCACAGATGAAGATGAAGTATAAATCACTGCCTAGCTCTTATTGAATTGGTACGATTTCATGTCGAGCCGAGGAACCATGTTGGGCTTTTCCCCCGTGCTTTGCCTCGAAGCTGTTGTGCGGATTTCTTTTCGAATATATTACCCCGTAATGCACGTATTCATTTCGATCAGTTGATTGCTGATTGAGCATAGGTGGAAACTCCACGCTGAGAGACAAACACTGACAAGAAACCACCCTCCTATGTTACAATTATCTCCACAATGGCCCGACGTAGATCTGTGAAGAATGGCAGTTTGTATTTGAATGGTAATTTGTATAAGGGGGAATAACACGGTGACGCAGCTCTCCTGTTCCACACGAGAAACGGGCGCACCGTCCGCGGAAAAAGACAGCTGAGCATCTGGGAAACATTTTGACTTCATTGGTTTAATGATTCATGAATGATGACATATTGCTTTTCTGCTCGCCCACCTCCATCGTTGCAGTTCGCCCGAAAATGAAAACTCTGTCATCATTTACTCGTGTTTGCTCGTGTAGTTGTACGACTTTCTTTGTTTGGCGGAACACAAAATATGAATATTTACAAGAAAACAATTGCGGACACTCTTTTAAACAGCCGTGGAAAAAAATTAAGAGACCAAAATTATTTTCTGATTTTTATTAACTAATTATAGGTCTGTGTTTAGGTAAAATGATCATTTTTTATTTCAACTCCTAACAATATTTATCCCAAATTTCAAATTAAAATTTGCATTTATTTGCAGAAAATGAAGACCTCAAATACAGCAAAGAACACAAGTTCATATTCATTTGTACATGTATTTAGAAATAAGTGCTGTTCTCAAAACTCCTGAGGTTTGATTTTGTTCAAATTGAACAGAAACTGGACTGGAATAGCCACAGTATACATCTAGAAATGCTGAATGGAATGGTTTCTTAATGTTTTCTGCAGTTATATATATATAGTGAAAGTGATAGGAACTGTCAAGCACTAAAATGACAAAAAGCTCCATAAAAGTATCGTGAAAGTGGTCTGTGCGCTATATTCAAAGCCTTCTGATGCCATGCAATAGCTAAATGGTGCTTTTTGATGTTTTAGAGTTTGACAGACTCTATGACAAATTAGTAAATAGATTATTATTTTACAGAACAGCATATGAATTTGGAATTAAACCGAGGCTAGGAAATGACAGAATTGTCATTTTTGGGTGAACTATCCCTTTAAGTGCCTTATCAGTTTAAAGCACTTGTGGTGTTGGTCACTGGTGCCAGCACAATTACACAGAGACCGTCAATTAGCTTTTAAACCATTAGAGAACCTTTAATGTCTGTTTCCTCTAACCAGGTCTTTAGATACGCTTCAACACTGAATCTCATCTAAAACAGAGCTGACCTGAAAAAAAGAGGGACGGGGATAAAAATGATTAAGTTTCAGAGTGAGCAGCCAGTGGCTTGTTAAATATCCTTTCACAGTGAGGCAAAATTACAGTGTATCATAATTTACTGCCTCAGGAATCCCGACGGAGGTAAATTAAGGCATATTTCACCAGAGACCAATAGATGGTGACATGACCACTTAATTGCTTTATTTTACGATTGGCTGAGGGGAAAATTTGGTTTGATAAGGCTGTTTGAACAAGTGTTTTCTAGCATCGACAACATTTATTCTCCTTGTTTGTCTTTGGTGTCTGTTTCAATTCGATATTTTGATAAATGGTGCAGATTTTGGTGCAGCTGCGTGAGGTCAACAGTGTTTAACTCGTGTGGGAGAGTGTTTAAGTGTATCTGCTCACTTGAGGATGTTTGCAGCTGAAAGGTAGGTCACGTTATTTTTATCTCAACAGGAGTTTGGTATGTGTGTGTGCTACTTTAAAGGCTGCAATGGTGTCTAGGATGCAGTCCGACATATGTCTACACTGATGTCCCACAATGCACTTCAACCACAGAGCTGTACACATGAAACCTCTTCATGACACGCTGGCATCACAAAACACCAGACCACTGTCACCAGCACAGAGCAAAAACATCAAACATAAGCGAGTTATACAAAACACGCTCTTGAGGTATGAAAGCAACTTCCTGTGAGAACAAGATCGCTTTTACTCCATATATTGGACCTTGAAAAATGTTCCTTTCTGCATTAAAAGTGCATTAAAGAAGAGTCAGCGTTGAATTTTATATTACCGAATTCTCCAACCTAAAAACACGAACTGCAGAGCTGGCAGTCGTTCTCTGAGCCTATGAGAGAAGAGCATGAGTAATTTATGTAGGGTAGTATTTCTGAGACAAGGACCCTTGAGAAATCGAATCACTCTCGACAGACTCGAAGAATTTTTCCTGGTGCATCAAGAAACTGGACACAAAAGAATTTCCGTAGCATTTTGGGGAGCTACACTAAATCGCTGTAATCGCAGAACAGATAGCCCCCGAAAAATGTCAACAGGTGCGGTACACTGAAAGGATTAACATTTTTCTGCCTGTATCTTTATACACAGAGGGAAAAAAACAGACAACAAGGAGGCAGGAGCCAGCATGACCTGGGTGGACAGTTGCCAGCAGCCAGCTGAAAGGGCTGCAATTTCAGCTATTGTTCTGGAGAAAAAACCCTGTGCCAAGTCCCATTACATGAAATTGAATTTAACCTCCAATGTAATTAATTCAGATGTTGGGTTTACGTTTGTCTTTTTCTTACCTTATGGCTGAATGCCACACAATAAAATATAAATCCGGATGTGCCCTCATCACACCTGATTGACATGAAGCAGGTAACTTGCTGCATTAGATGCGATTAACAAGCTATTTTTATCAACTGCATGCGCCTGGAAATGAAAACGTAATGAACTCTGCCGTTTGCATTTGTTTAAGTCTAACATACACTTCTAATCAATAACAGAGCTCTTGCCATCTGGCGAAAACACTAAAAGCCACAATGAGAATCGTGTTTAGTCATTTTCCTGCTAATTTGCAAAACACGAAAGACAATTAAGTGGAATATCCGGCTAAATCAATCCGCTAATCCATCATTTACCCTGACACCACGTCGACAGAAGGGCGTCGCACGGCAAAGATGACAAATCAAAAGAGGGATGTTCATTACGAAAGGCCCCTCCCCAAATCTCCCCCAGAAACCAGTATTGGAGGGGGGAGAGAAGCCCCCTTGAGCGCACTGCTTCACTTGACAAAAGCTCCCAGCAGGAGCTGACCGGATTCACACATCGGCCCCTGTATTTGAACCCGGTACAATGGGCCACTGTGTTCTCATCCTCGGTCAACAGCACAGCAGTGCTACACATCCCCAGAGCTGCCCTGCCTTTTACAGTGACACCACACCAGAGACCAGGAATGCTATCAGTGCTGGACATACTTAGAAAAAATATTCCAAGCATCTCCTGCACATTTGTTCCATTCAATCTGCAGCTCATGCTTTGACGTTGTATGCTTACATACTTTCATGCACTATTGTATTATGTTCAGCTGTGACAAACTGTAACAAGAATATTATGTTATTAAATTTTGATTCAAGGACTCACAAATTTAAACCAACATTAGTTGTTTTCTATATTCATCCTTTTTGTCCTTGGCAGTTATTTGTATTTTATTTCAAGGTGCATATTACTACAGATGAGAAATGTAGCACACTGCATCACACAAATATAATGTTCAATAAACACAATTGTTAAAAACTGATTGATTTGATTGCCCTGCTTTGTGTAAGGCTGAGATGCATTTTTTCGGCTTTGAGCTTTAAAGTGAATTGTCATCCCTTGGGCTGTTGCTATGGTGCTATGTACTTCCTCTGCAGCTGCCACCCCAGAGTGGTGGGTGATAAGCATCAGGGATGCTGGGACACAAGCTCTCCTATCTGAACGCATGACCACAATCACTTCCTGTTCATTACCTCCCCTGCTAAGAAAACACGTAGGAATTAATGCGGCCTGACCAATGAGCCGCCGCTAAAAACATGCGCTGAAAAACAAGCTTGGACACTACCCGGCACAAACATCCCATTATGTGCCAATCATCTGAACCTGTTGTCGACGTTCGCGCATTAACAGGGAAATGTATGGGCGAGCTAAATCCAGTCTGACTGCTGCGTTTATGCTAAGGTGCAAAAACAGCTCGTCCATTAGCATGCAGGTCTTGTTCCCTGTCAGGAAATAAAGATTGCTTTATTGATACATGCTGTTGCCATGACAAGCATCCACAAGATCCGTTTGGTGCGAGATTTCGGCATCCTGAGCAATCACACAAATCTGGTCTGGCTAATGAGTTTCGGGCTGATCGGCATCACACGGGTCTCCATGACGTCGCCAAGGGCGCTTCGCACCTGTATCCCTATTAGCAGTGCAGACTTATCATTACTGAATTTTTTAAAACATGAACTATTGATTAGGGGTGAACCTGAGAGCTAAACCTGCTTTTATGTGTCATTCTTCTCTTACTTGTCTAATGGTGCTTTGGACATCATCTCTTGTATTGTAGTCTGCAAATAGCTAGCATTTGCTAAGGGGACGAAAATATCTCTATCAAATTACAGTATTGATTGTGGCTGAACCAGAGCTGCAAATTTACTTTGAAGTTTCCTTTGGAAAACATGACGGATAATGATATTAATCAAGCTTTATGGGGCTCTGTCTGGACTTTATGAGAGCTGGACTCAAAGATTGAAAAAACCTGGATGACATGATATTTATACTTGCTGTATTACAACCATAACACAGGTAAAAGCAATTTCATGTGAGCACTTCCATCTGTCTTTTTTTCAGATTTTTGTTTCTTTCATGTTTACTTAAAAGGGATAGTTCACTTAAGCATGAAAATTCTGTCTATTTACTCGCCCTCGTGCTTCAAACCCATATGCTTTTAATGTTTTTAATTATTATTTTAATGAGAAGTATGTTAATGCAAACTTGCAATACAGCAGATCACAGCGTCCACTAGAATCTGCATAAAGATTCACATTTGTGTTTCAGAGCAAAATTTAAGGGGTAGTTCACCCAAAAATGAAACTTTTTATAACATTTACTGCATGACTTTCTTTCTTCTGCTGAACACAAAATAAGAATTAACTCCTAAAGAATTCAACAACTTCAGTACCTATTGACTTGCATTGTTTTTGTGTCTATACAATAGAAGTGAATCTTCTGCAAAACAAAGTAAGTCATACAGGTTTGAAATGTCAAGAGGGTGAGTAAAGGATGACAGAATGTTTGGGTGAACTATACCTTTAACAACACAAACGTGGACTGACACGAGGGTTTATAAACAATGACAAAATCATCATGTTTGGATGAACTGTTCTCTTTAATATTTACCAGTAAATAAAACATCAGCAGAAACAAACTGGGAACAATCATTATAACAGCATATTAGTGTGATGATGTTTTAAAATAATATTTGGATTCATCTCACCACAGCTGAGCCCTGTGTGTTTCCACCCAGTGAATCTAAACGTGTCAAATGCGACTGCGGTCGCCTGATCTCTGCTAACAGCACTAAAAGCATTAACTTCCTATCTGACAAATTTATAGGGTGCTTCATTTGTCTTCCAAGAAGCAATTTTGTGTTTTAACCACCTGTAGGAAGCTTTGTAACTCTCTCTCTCTCCCACCCCCCTTAATGTGCCTCAGGACCCACGGCTGTGAGGTTCATTTGTTTGTGTAGTTTTCTTTGCCCATGTTTAATTACAATGGTGCAGCTGTTCCTCATTTACACTGGGGTCATATATTTGAATGTGTGTGTGTGTGTGTGTGTGTCTTTATCTTTCTCTCTCTCTCTCTCTCTCTCTCTCTCTCTCTCTCTCTCTCTCTCTCTCTCTCTCTCCAGGCCCTTGTTTGCAGAGAGCAAAACACTTCGTGTCCACTGCCATTAGACTCGGTAGAGGGATGATTTCGTACTTATAAACCTCTACCGACTGAAATGGAAGCTTAAAAAAGGGTGTTATTAAAATGACAAAGGAACAATTTCCAGCTTTGTAAAAACATAGCACACCTGTGTAATACTGATTTGCATTTACATGAACTGGAAAGCCTGAATGCCTAAAGGCTTGTAAAACTCATAAATTGTTTTATAGATCTGGTGTTATATTTGTGATAAAAGACCCGTTTGCACTCTTATCCAAAACAGGATAGAAAGTTGCCCTTCTAGACAGATTTTAATATATTGTGTCTTTCTTCTTACTATGAAAATCGCATTTTACTGCTGAAATGTTATGAAAGACTTTAAAATTCAGAGAAATGTTTAAAATAAAATAATGGGAGTGGATCAAATGGAGGGTTTTTTTTGTATGGTGATGACAGACAATCTCATATCCAAACGAATGTAATGTTCGACCCGACCACAACGTTTTCAAAGTGTTTCTATGAAACAAATGGGTTTGGAAGCATTTCCGAGGCCATTTTCTACTCTTTCGGTGGGAAACCACGAAGAAGGTATGACTAATACACAACAAAATTGAGTATGACTTTCTGCTGGTTTCCTGTTCAAATGAGCTCCTTGTTTTCTTTGTCCGCGCCCTTTCATTTCCATTTCACTTGTAGCGGTACTGATAAGGTTTAAGTCGCTTTGAATTACCTTCTCTTTTGCTTATGAACAGCGTATGCACTTGCCGGCCTGAAATTAATTGCTCTCTTGTACGCTGCAGTCAGAGCAACGCATATTTTCGTGCCTAAATTTAGGTTCATGGCTGAATGTGTCCTCTAAAAGCCTAAAAGTGTAAACACCCAAAATATGGAACATCGATCAGGCTCAACCCTTCAAATAATAACTTGGGTAAATGACTTGCTTCAAAGCTTTTCACCAGACCATGAACAGGCTGAGGGGAGTTTCTCTAAGAGTCAAGTGTGCAATTATAACTTTAAGTCTGTTATTTTGGGTCGATTTTGACCTCAAACACAGCTGCCTGCACCGAGGACAGAAAAATACAAGATGTTTGTTAAAAACTTCTTTTTACTTTTTTCCCTTGAATTTTGCATGCAAGGGAAACGTTCAGAGGACTTTCAAGAATAAGAAAAACAACATGTATCTGTGATTTCATGAAAGTATAAGTAAGGCTAAGCAGAGTCATTGTAAAATGTTATGAAATGGTCAAATGTGTCTGCCGTTTTCTGAAATCTTGAGGTCATATTATGGTTTATACAGTACAGAAGATTTTGTGTATTCATTTGACGTTTTTGTTGTTTGCTTGTGTTACATAATAGGAAACTGATGAACTAATGCCAGATGTATTATTCATCAGTCATGAATCATCTTTCTCTTCTGGTTTGCGTACATCGAGATCTAAATAAAAAAGGAAATAATGAAAAAATGTAAATACATCTTATTTAATTGAACCATTTTAAAGGATTTCACATCATAAGAAATGATATTGTTAAATAATTTGTATAGTTATGTTGATACACAATTACTCATACCACGATAGGACACTGATTAACATGTAAAAAGCTCTAATTCTGATTCTAATGTACAAAACAATACATTTCATAATACACTATGTTAAGGTAAGAACTCTTAAACTTACTAATACTGTTCAAATAATATAACATGATTTTACTAGCAGTAATAAAAACAAGTCATCAAAATGGCCCCATCATACTGAAAGTGCATCACGGCTTATTGATGCAATATTGATGTTTTAAGCACCGCCCAGCTTTCAGTGCCTATAGGTTTTGATTACAGCTAATGATAAACCACAAAGCGTGGAGTCCATTTCGATGATTATGTCCTCGAGGAGAAAGGTGTGGGGCCCACCTGTTCTAGCGCCGCTGAAATGTGATCTTACACTTGTCACAAGACAGTGATCAGGAACTCTCAATGTGTCTTCGCTGATCACAGGAGGACAGGGCAAGGCATCAAAAGACTGACAGGTGCCACTTAAACACCAAAGGCAGAGTTGAATGAGGGGAAACGCAACAGGCCATTAGTTCACCTACAGATGGGCCCACAAAAGCCAGGGTGTGTGCTTCTTCACAGAGCTGTAGTGTGTCGGCCCTGATGTGTGGCTGGAGGCAATGAAGCGAAGGCCCGCCACGCAACGGAGAGGACGGCACTAACATAGTGGCCAAAATAGCATGCAAACCACGCCAACAAACATGCACAAATATGTATTTAACAGATGCTGGCCTCTGTCGCACACACACAGACAGATGCCATAAAATAATAGAGAGCAACAGTGGGACACAGTTGCGAGTTGCATTGTGTGTTGACGTTGCGTGCACTCAAACGCTACAAACAATAAATTATTATGGTGAGGGGCTTTTGAAGATATTAGCAATTAGACTGATGGCAGAGGAAAATGTTTGGGATGTTTTCACGCCGCTCCAAAAATCCTGGATCTGCACCACAATTTTCATTAGATTCCGAGGGAAAAAAATCCTTTATGTGAAAATGATTGCAATATGTTTCATAGTGAGATTAAACCAAACAATTAAGCTATTCTGGATTGGTTTTCACAGAGCCATCTGTCTGGATGTTTCGTCAAACTGGGAGCCTAATCAGCTATTCATATGTAGACTGTCATTGGGCAAAGCAGACCCAAAAAATGAGATGCCTCCAATGAATCGCAATCACAGATTTGTGCCAGAGTTTTCTCGTTGCGCATGGCAGACTGGAGAAAACCCATTTCCCCAGCCAAAATAAAGCGAACACATGTCCAGATTTTATGATCATTATGTTCAGCTACTTAATGAGTTGATCTTTTGGCATTTTCTGCATCACGCTGCACTGGCTGATATGGTTGCAGAGATGGAAAGCTAATTATATTGAGAAAATAATCTTATTCTGTAACAAATATGGCTACAATGCTATGTCACATTTGTTTGAATTAAACGCAGAGGCTGACTCGGAGATTAAAGAGGTCCGTACTAGTCTGGAACTAACGAAAAATATCGTAAAAACACAGACAGCGACAACATAAACATGTCTCTAAAATTCAGGCCTGTAAAATGTAACTGAATGTTGTCTTTCTCGCAGTAATGCTTGTGTTTATGACCTCAGATTTTCCACAGTGACATATATAAAAACAGAACACACCAACCCAATCCGTCTTTTGCATTTTTGCACCTTCTGACTGAATGCGACTGCCTCTTTTCGCTTCTTCGCAAGACACTTCGCTTTTGCAGATCTTTGTCATTCACAAGTAATTTCCTAAAGCACCTTGGTTGATTGCACCTTATTTTCATCAAATCTGTCTTTCAAGTTTGGCCCTCTGGGTCCCTGTAACAAGCAACAACATCATTTGACAACAATGTTTCATTATTTTTAAATTAACACTCCTTAGAAAAAATGAAAAATATAACCAGAGTTCGTTCTTGTTAATTCTTTAAAGAATAGTTCACCCCACAAACATGTTGGTCCCCCTTGGCTTCTATGGTATGAACACAATGCAAGTCAATGGGGACCAATGGTTTTTGCTTACCAACCTTCTTCCAAATATCTTCTTTTGTGTTCTGCAGAAGAAAGAAATCATACATATTTTTGGGTGAACTATCCCTTTTATATTTGAAAGAATAAAGATACATAGCTGGTTGAGTTACGTGCGTCATTTACGCTGTGCAAATATTCTGTGCTGTGCTACAGTCCCTGTGTGTTTGGAAAGTATAAGTATACGATATCCACACAGAAGAATATTTTACTTGGACGTGCCCATAAAGACAAGGCAAACAAACTAAGCAGATTTCGTACCGCATAATAGGCAGCGTGAAACAAAGTTAGAAGAAGCACATAGCACGTAATGGTCTTATATTATAAGTGTCGTTTGTGTTTATTTTTGTGCGCGCATGTGTACGCAGTTGTACGTTGACCTGTAAAGTAGTAATGAACAGTAGCCTGATCCACAGAGCCTGTCTCTTTAGATATGCACACATGATATGCAATTAAAAACTCCATTCACATTCCAGTGAGGCTGTCAATCAGAAGCAAATCCTTTCTGACAGTAGCCAGTGAACCGTGCCAGCTAGCCACTGAACAGGAACTCAAACAGTAATGGCTTTTGTTACCAGCAAGACCAAATTTGGATGCAATTAAGTTTAACTTAAATGAGAATATATGGATGTTGTGGAGACGAGACATTAATTGGATGTCGGGCTTGTACGGTTTGTCCTTTCACCAAGTTTACATTTTGGTTTAATAACTGACAACTGGTTCAGCACTATATTAGTATTAGAACCTATGCCACACTATGCAGTACTAACTTATTCAATATAAGCATTATTTCTCAACGTCCGCTGTCATGCTTCTGTATGTTATATTGACTTACTCAGAGCTCAACAAAATGCTAATGCACTTTAGTTATTAAATAAGCTTTTAGCGGCTCTCAAACAGCATCACTGTAATGTATGACCACAACAGGCTTTCTCTGGAGACACGGGGGCTACCGGCCATGAGTAACCCACACTGCTGTTCTGTGCACGCTCGCAAGGAACTGCAGTGACTACTGCTGGCCATCTTGACAACAACATAAACCGTCAATCATTGTCACAAACTTCGGCGTTGTACAGTATTATCCTATGGACATGGTAGCTCTTGTGCGGTGTTGTGCTTGGAGCTTGACCTAGGCACAACATGAGCAAAGTTCACAGCCTATGTAAACATCTCACATTTATGACAATCCACCCATGTGTGGCCTGCCGGTGTGATGTTGACATAAGCTGTTGACACAGGAAAAACTCCCAGATATCCATCAGTGAAAGAACATCGCTCTTTACAGCCAAAGGAGGCGAGGGAGTTTTGAGAGTTAGTAACAGTACAATGCTTAAAAAACTACATAAACATGGATGTGTTTCAGCTCACAGGTTATGGTTTTATTTCCTAAAGAACATACCTACTAATAAAATATGAATAGTTGATATTACAAATATAAAAATTAATACCACAAAATAATATAGTATTAACTGTTTGTTTTCTAAATTGTTGCTGTCACACCTGCGACATATGTATGATTTATTTGTCAACAACCCATATACAGCTTCAATGCACTGCAAGTCCCATTTGAAAAAAGCATCTGGTAAATTTATGTGTTTCATTTTGAGCCAATAACAGTAAACATCTCTCTTTTCTTACACAAAGCCACTTACCAACACAACAATCACACAAACAACACAACATGATGAAATACCAACATAATTCCTCTCATAATCTGGGAGTGTGGTTCTACAGGCCAGAATGGGCCGGAATGAAATGTCCACTCGGCCTCACCTGTCATCACATCACACTTTCTGGAAAGCAGTGACCTGATAAACAGAGATTATCAGCGCTCGCCTTCTCCCTCAGTCAAATCAACTTCCACTCACATGAGAAGTCTGTTAGTTCCTTTGTTAAATATGCACATGCATGTAATGTCCATTGCAGCTGCAGTATAAGGACTTTGAGGTGGGGGGTTAGTTTGAGAGTGGGGTTTAAGTACTGCTCTTGACTAACAAACACAAAAGACGGCGTATTATGTCGGGGTCGACATCCCGAGACCCCTCTGACATCCAGGACCACCAAAGTTCTCAGTAATTTCTACTTAATTGAAAATGCCTGTGGCTAAGACATGCACATAGCACACTTTATATTACAGGGCATGGTTCATGACAGCAATACATATTTTGGATATCTAATTTCTCATCCGTTTTTAATGTAATCTCCTTAAGACAAAAAATCACATTTGGAATGTACCAACAATATTACATTTTTCCACAAAGAGTTATTTCTGAGTAATTAAAAATACACACACAAAGGATCCAAGGGACTATTGTTGTGGTCAAAACCCATTTAAAAATGACAGATAACTGTTTTGTTTCTCCTACACAAGAAAAACGATTAAATGGAGAGCAACTGTAAACCTTTGCTTAAGTCCCATTGGGTCGTCTTTTGACAAAAGTCCCAAAAATACTCACATACCGTATGTATCATACAAACTGAGTTTAAATCATAAATCATTATCTACTGTAGGCCTATTATGTCTAAGCAATTTTAGAAAAACAGACAAAGTTAATACTAGTGAAAGTTCTAAGCAATAAAATGCTCCTCTGGGTATTTATAATCAAAAGAGCTTGAATTTATCTTGTGGTTTGCCCATTTAAAATTAAATTTGCCATAGAAAACATGTTCAAAGATGTCATGACTCAAAACTGTAATAAAACTAAAACCATCTGTTTACTGGGTATTTCTTAACTGTGTCAATAGGAAATCCACAGCCCTGTTGCGCTCACCAACTCTCAATTACTTTCTGCCATTGTTTTAGGCCACGTTTATACGACAACGATGTAGTCAAAACAGAAAAGTTTTTCCCTTGCATTTTTGAAAATGTTAAGGTACACACGAAACGATCTGCATTTACAAAGATCCTGGAAAACGAATAAAAGCACTGTATTATGCATGCCAGGCCAGTGCATGGCGATGTTGCGCTGTAAAAGAAACACTACGAGCCTGCGCACATACGCATACCCTGTTTTAAGGTAAAAGCGCTTTTAATGCACTTTTTGGAATGTGTGTGTGTCTATAGTTTGCGTATATAAATAGTATGTCTCCGCTGGTCGTGGAGAAATGATAATAAGTATGTCATGCGGCACAAACATGCAGCATGGAGGTCGCCATTGTTGTTTTGGGAATGCTCGCGCATGCTTACAGACTGAGAGCGTGATGCACATGCATATGACATCATCGTTTTTGGAAAGAGTTTACGCGGAGACGATAATGCCGTTGTTTTCAGAAACTTGCACTTTGAAACACGTTTTTTTTTATTCTGTCCCCAAAAGCGCTGTTAAACGCATAAAAACGTGTCAGTTTTTGGCAAAAAATGTTGTCGTATAAACGGCCCTTTAAAGGTGCAAGCAATTAAATCCTCTTGTATAAGCTTCATTTATTCCTAAGCATCATTCAAACCTTGCAGGTACCAAATAAGATACTTTACACTGTCCCAATTAGTTCAATTGAACTTCTGTTATCCCGTGAACTGACAGAGCACAACAAACAAGAACTGTGAAATTTGGAAGCATACGAGCGCAAACCTCGTCTCATCATTCCATAAACCCACATCAACGACAGGCTTACAAGACAATGAGTCATGCGTAGTGTTAACAGCTTGCTTGCATTATCTCATTGGCTGTAATAACTTCAAGCCTGCAAACTCCATTAGGGCAGCGACTTGAGCACCAGCTGAAAGTCATTAGGCATCAAATAAATCATAGACTTTGATATAGGTTGGCTTCAGCGGAGTAGTTTCGTTGGCCATTAATGGTCAGGGGCTGCATCTCATAATCCCAAACAGACTGTAATGCAATCCTACCCATGATGCCACACTCTCGCTATAGAGCACCCCTCTGAAGCACTCCTCAGGACCGCTCTTGATTTTCTCAACAGTACCACACCAGTGCTCTCGTATTATAACATACATCAGAGGTGCCACGTGCCGTAATGCTGATTCAAATCAAGAACGGCCTCGCGGGGGGGACGGAAGTAGATTCTCGAATTCACGTTTAATTGCTTTTGCATTTATTTGCTTGGCAAACGCTTTCTTACCACTGCAACCTTGTGCCTTGTGACAAATGCCTTAGTAAGTGACATGATAAGCACAAAGCGATAAGACCTGTACTGTATAGTGCAGGAAGGAAGTGTGGAGCATTGAGTTTAAAGTTGAAGGCTGGTTTGCTTTTTTCTCTTTGTAGCGGTAGTAGTTTACAATAGCGTAACTTAAGGTGCAAAACATGCGCTTTTTGCTGCACAAAAAGCATTACGCTATACAACGCACATTTAGCTGAACTGAAGAAATTCCACAACAACAGAATGCTTAGCATCTGTCCCTAAAGCCGAACCATAAACCAAGGAACTCAAATCCATACCATATGAATAATAAAAATACAGCATGCACTGTTTGTTTTTATATCTTTCCATCCACATCAGATAGACCCAGTGGAGACTTCGGGGATGTGAGGCATTACAGCAGGTAGAGATGAAGGTAATCAGATGGGGCTTATGTGCACAGACTGAATCATCCTCAGTGGCAGTGTGACCCTCATTTAGCCACATACCATCAATTTCTGTCTATTTGTTCTAGAGATACCACACACACCACTGTCACAATCTCACTTGTTTGCTCTGTGTATTTCTCCCCCCTGCCCCCCTTACTCTATAACTCTAGCTCCACCCCATCTCTCTCCCTCTCTTTCTGAATTGCTAAAATGAAAATTCTCGAGTGGAGTTGATATAGGCTGACTTGCCTCTGCAGTAAAATTACACTATATAGATTATATCTGAAAGCCTTTCCCCTCCCTCTTTCTTTCCTCTCTACCCCCACCAACCTCCTCTCTCTCTCTCTCTCTCTCTCTCTCTCTCTCTCTCTCTCTCTCTCTCTCTCTCTCTGGCTCTGCTGAAAGGGTTTTATAAACTCAGCGAAGATATTAACAATTTACAGCTGCATCAAAATTACATCTAACAAATGAATCACCGAGACAATGCAGGTGAAATTGTGCTTTCAGTGTTTTAACTTTTTTTAGAATTAGGCCTGTCATAACAATACCTACAAATATGTGTGATTCATCCATAAAACATGCTGTGTATATGTGACTACACTTAGACGTGCATATGAGACCTATGGCAGTGAATCAAGAGCATTGAAAGGAATAATACAACCCCAACCCCCACTTCAATCACCCCACAGTAACCCTACCCCCTCCTCACACACACACACACACACACACACACACACACACACACACACACACACACACACTTTACCCATCTCTCTCTTTATCCTACAAGCACTACACACACTCACACAGTAACAGCACCATCATTAGGAGAGGGAGAGGAATACAAACCCCACATATCTTTGTTGTTCCACTGGGAATTGGGGAATAAATGATGCCATACACTTTAAAGTCAAAGACAAACGACAAAAAGTGGACAATGTTATTTATTTCTTGTGGATGTTTAAAGAACATCATTTATATAGAGCTCATGTAAATGTTGAGTGCTGTGATGAAGCAGGTGTATTTAGGAAAACGCGCGCCACTTCTTGCTACCAAGTTAATGACTTACATCTTTAATTGTGACCATGTTGCGCGCGCTCGTTGTCTGTGACAGCCGCGTAACAGCGCATTTAAACTTTGCGATGTAATAAACACGTGAAAGTAATGATGCGCGCACTTGAAAAATTAAACGATACAAAATGATACAAAAAAACTATCAAATGGATACAAGTTTAGATATATTTTCGGACCCGCGCTCAATCGCTACTGCTTTCAGACCCGCTGTGACAGTCTGTGAAACTTTGAACAAGTCCACAACAGTAGCGTTCATTCACGTTCAGCCAAGCAAAACACAAACTCATTGCATTTACACAAAAACATGTGTAAATGTGCACATCAACAACAACACGCATCATGAAATAAGCTTTACCTTATGGCAATACGCAGAGTCCGAATAGTGTGACTGTCCCAGTCGGGAAGGATCTGTTGCTGATGGTGGTGGCTGCTGTGGATAAAATCTCACGTCCATTTCAGTAAAAACATCAACCGGTCCCTATTGACTTTCCACTAGAAATCGTGTTCCTCTCTTATTTAGAGATCGCAACGCAAATGAGAGGTAAAAACTGAAGACTGAGACACACTACTGCGCCTCACATCCGTTCCGCGGTTTTCACAAAAACTTTTATATGAACCTCTATCGCGGGCGTCTTACAACAGAGAGATACCGCTGGAAACCGTTCGGGTTTAAAGAGAACAAGAGCATCTGACGACGAGGTTTGATGTGAGTATCTGTGTTGACTGCTGAGAGTAGAGATGTGTATCTTCTAGGTGCAGCTGTGGCTCAGTGTAACTGCTGTATGGAGAGAAGCGAGCGCTCTGCCAGTGTTCAAACACAAAAGACTCGCAAGAAACGCGGCTGTGCCTCCGAGCGGCCCATAGGGGGCGCTGCAACGTGCGCACCTACTGGAGGATTTGCATGATACTTTTGCATGATACTGTCTACATAGATTGTGACGGAACTATTCCGTTTAGTTTTAGAAATTAATCTACAGTCTACTCGGTGGCATTGATAGTTAACGTTGGGGGGAACCTAAAATGTGTATATTTAGTTGAATATCTTCCTACAGAGCTACAGAATGATCACACACGGATGTAGATAACAACACTTTCAAGTTGTATAGTTAAAATATAAGATAAAACCTATTGTCTTTCACAGAAGTGATGTTTTCTGCCTTTGCTGTTCCCCTAAACACATGCAAAAACATGAATTAGCTTTAAGGTGGTGTTTCATGTTTTGAATTGTGAGGACATAGAGTCTAAGAAATTGGAAACTATTAAAGTTAGTTTATTGTAGTAGAATTATAGTTTAGTTTTATTTATATAAAATTAATTATAATTTATATAACTTCAAATCAATAAATTCAATTCTACTGTTTTTATTAAAATCTCACTATTCAGTAGCCTAACCTCAAGAAATATAATAAATGAAAATGAACATTTCACAGAAGAGCTAGCGAAAGCCAAAGCTGCTTTACAGAATTAAAATAGAGCTGACAGGCTTCACTACTCATTCTCAAACCAAACCACAACAGCTTCGTGCACAAGCTCTGAGAGCGACCTGAGCTATACTAGATTCTTTTTTCTCATAGAGTTCAAGATGCATTTTTCAAGAACCAGTTTTTGCAGGCTACTTTACATTAAGATTGGCTCTGGTGTTTGGTTCGTGTTGCAAAATTGCACCACATTGAAAAGAAAGTGCATTATCCATGAGAGTACATGTTTTCTTTGAATTTTACGTGGTCTGTATTGATCAGAATTAGCATTTTGTCAACACAAATATTCTACTTGAGTGTCTGCCACATCAATCATATTATAAAGCTAGATGTTCTCAACGATTTAGCACATTTCTGTAATCCCTGAGTGAATTGAGCTCACTCTCTTTTGCCTTTTTCTTCAGTAGAATGATTTCTCATTTAGACCTACCTTTCGGTTCATTTTGTTGACAAGGGTCTGTGCCTCTGAAAGGAAAATACTGTTTGTCTGTCTGTTTAAAACATACTGTCTGTTGGATAGATAGATAGATAGATAGATTTCTTTTATTCCTTCATTTGCTGAAAAAACGGGTTGAGAGAGCTATAAAATACGAAAAAATATTGCAATGACAGAGCATGCTACCAACAAATGGAAAGGAGTTGAGAAGAGGGCAGAGGAATATGGTGCAGGTGGTCCTATTTCTTGTCAATTACGTTGGAGAAATTGGCATTATTCATCATTTCTCATTGATTATGATGATGATAGCAGGGCTGATGATGATAGAGACGACACTGTGTTGCTGTAATGTTTTGGCCAACAAATGTACCAAATCTGAGTGTATCATTACAGATGCTTCTCTGCATCAAAAGACACATTAAAATCTGCTCTGATTTGGTTTGGATATATGGAGCTCCTGAATTGTGAATGCTAGTGAACACAACAGCTTGCTTTTTGTGGTTAAAGTCATGTCAGCATTTTTTTCAAAGGCAGTTAATCTCTGAACAATGTGTGACTGGCAGCCAAAAAAACTGTTCCGGCTTAGTGACGTTCTCGGCCATTAAACTTATCGTCACTATTTTTAATAAATAAAACAGACACAATACAGTAACATTTGTTTCCAAGAGACAAAATGTACACACACAGCTATTAGACCACTCACAGACACAATGTTTTTTTTTTATATTATGATAATGACATTTACTGTATACAGATGTAGGGTATACATACGTGGGCAACATATTGAGAGTGAGTAGGCATCTAAACCTAACCCTCACATAAACCTGTTCAGATTATTAGTTTGAAGCAAAACATGATTTGAGCTTTTCAGATAGTGAGGACCTCTTCAAACTAAAATGTTCAAGTACTTGGCCCTGTAGCCAAACCTGTACACACACAAAACACTGTTGTTGCCACTATAACAACACAAATGCCTGTTTGCTCTTACTTATGAGTACATATACCACCTAGTGAAGAGGTCAACATGATCTCATGGAAAGTGTGTGGAGTGTTTTTGCCTAAAAACATCCACAGAGTTTCTTATTTTTACCATAAATCAAAACAATGCAACATGAAAGACAATGAATTTAACCATTAGCCATGAAAATCTACCATTAGTTAATATGGCTCTTGCATTTCAAGTCATCTAAACACAGACCAAAAACAAAATATTGTCTAGCATCTTGCGTAGATTTCTGTGTTTTGTGTCATTCAAACCCAGACAAATTTTTGATATTTCTAAGACTCCAGCCACTAGAGGGAGCACCAATTTCAGTAGAGTAGGCCAAACTTCAGACCTCCTGTTGCAAGATCAGTCTGAACTGGTCATTTCAGAGCTAACGAAATTCTAGAAATCATTAACATTTGAGCTATGCTGACATTTTATCAAAGAACAATATGTTGCCCACATAGGGTGAATAAATGTACAATGAGGTTTCTATTCCATTAACCTTTGAGTATCAGCTGGCATTTGAAGCATTGTGTTGGCAGACTAATGCAGCTATCGCATCACGAGAACGCTCATAAATAAACGTATTTCAATTGGCGGACACAGAGTTAATTAATGAAATGTAGAACAAGAGGTGAACGATGCAAGACTGGGTTATTAGTTCAATTTTATTCCAGCAAACTATTTTTGGAGGAAAGAGAATCTTTCATGTAGGAAGGGTATTTGGAGTGGTTGGAGGTTGTGTCCATGGGGAAGTTCCATTTTAGTCAATATGTTATTTCAACTGATGTACACAGAACCAAAAATCAATGGGAATTCACAATGTGAAACATCTAAACAATCTAATAGCTACACGTATAGCCAGCAGTGCTAAACCAACTTCTGTACAACTGAATTCATCACAATTCACTGTAATTTGTTTACCAAAAACAAACACTATGACCAAATTCTTTTTCTATATCTGTGTTAAGAGGTATAGAGGTTTTGGGTGTCATGAGGATTTATTAGAATTGTATGAGCAACGATTTCTCTGATTGCTTATTGTTTTGTCTCATGTGTATTTGAGTGAGCTGAACATGTGCCAGAACTGCATACTTGGAATCATAACTTTACCTCAGAAATAGGCATCTCCTGAATGTCAACCTCCCATCCCCCACTGTATTACCTATTAAGTACATTCAAACAACCCCCTGCACACACTCCCTTCCCCCATAGAAATGTGCACCCTCCCCCAGCCGCTGCACAGTTTGATCTATGTGAATATATATACATCACAAATCTATATCTATCATGCGATACTTCATATGCATTTCAGGGAAATAGCAAATATCTTCGAATATGCGCTGTTGTTTGACCTACTCTAATAGAAAATATGAACGTGTGAATATAATATATTGTGGTAATCAAATTGACTTTTTAGGTTAGGTTTAGGTTAGGTTTTGCTCTTTATATTTTTCATATTTTTACACAGAAACTTCTACTGTCACACACGCAGCAGCTAAGTACAGATAATACAGTGTCACAGATATGCGTTTAACATAAACTTTTATACTTTTTAAATATGTTAAATATGAAAAGAAATTCCTCCAAGAAATTATAAAACGTTCACAAAAATAGAATAATTTTTTAATGAATTTTTTTTTACATGCAATGTTTTAATCCATTGAAACGTACGAGCTGTGGGTGAGGTATCATCACTGCATCAGGCTGAATACATCGTATCATACATTCAAATTTATTTCTTCCACTGTTTCCTTCTCTTCCTCTTTTTGATGAGCTCTGTTACATAAAAAAAATGTATATAACACCAAATGTAATCTTCCCCCACTGCTCAACCACCCACACATATACATACACACACACACACACACACACACACACACACACACACACACACACACACACACACACACACACACACTTGCATGGTGATCTGTCTGTCTTTCAATAGATGAATTTCAAGTAGTGTACATTGAATATATTTGCACTTTCATTGCTCAGGGGCCATTCTGCATTCAAGATTTCTACCCTTTTCCCTCTCCATAAATCTCATCATTATTTAATGCGTTTGTTGCCAGCGTATTTTCTCGCATATTCAGTGACAAGTTTATGTCATATTGGTGTAAAGATGGATTTGGTCCATTTGTTCAACACTTTAGTTAACCTGCTGAATAAAACTTGCTGAGTTAACCAAGTTCTTTTATTGAGAGCCGACGCTTACGTTGTGTTTGTTTCCTTCTTGCATGCAAACAAATTTCCTGACAAAATTTTAAGTTTCTTTATTGTATCATTTGTGTTAGCAAACATATTAGCATCAATATCAATAAGTCACTTTTGCATGTAAAGTGTAAAAAAGTCCATGTGGTATTTCATGCACTACATGTATGCGTGTGTGTCAGATAAAAATTTATTGTGCCAGCAATGACAGCCTGTCCAGTTCTCTGTTGATATCAACCCTTTCTGACTCTCCTGCTTCTGATTTTCACATCCGTCACCAAGACAACCAGATTATTTTGAATCTATCAGATCAAATTCAATTTTGCTTTTGATTTTGGATCGAGAAGTCTCTTGCCTGTCACATGGTGTAGACTGGAGTACAGCCCGGAGATGTAAGAATTTGACAGGGCTGCTATTTTACACTAGAGTGGGAAGTTCATTTCTAGGGTTCTGTTGTTTTTCCAAAACGTGAGGCCAGAACGTAGAGTAGAAAATATATGCTGATGGTTTTCAAAAATAATTCAAAACAGAAGGTAGGGAGCAGAATACAAGGATTTTGATTTCAGCTATTCGAAACATCATTTCTTTGCTTTACTTTTTTATTGTCAGTATACAAATGCGTTTCTGTTGTCGCGTTTCACGTTATATTATTAGATGCTGCTCAGATGCCACATAAAAGCTCATGAGAGTTATTTTGTGCTGTGGCATTATGTCATAGACAGTTTTTGGTGACTGACTTGTGTGTGCGCAGCTGTCTGCACAACCCACACTGCGTGTGGGTGTGTGTACGTGTTTGCACGTGTGTATGCTTTTGTGTGCACATAGATTCCATACAACGTATCTGTTCTGTATCTCATTTCTGTATCAGGAAAACAACAGCCACAACCACAAAAGAATAAAGAAGAGAAAAACACATGCATTGAATTTGCTGCCTACCTTTCTTTTCAATGCAGGATATATTATTATAATGCAAATCATACATTTTTATAAACACTGTTATATAGAGGACGGTGCGATGTATGGCAGATAGAATGTCTACACAATAATAGCTTGTCCAGCAGAGCACCCTATGCGTTCCAACTACAGATGAAGTTTGTCATTGGTTCATTAGCTCTTATTAAAGAGACTGCTTTATCATCCAGCGCTCACTCTGGTAGGTCCTCATTCATATGCATTCATAAAAGCCCTGAATAAGTCGACGTAAGGAAGCTCATTTGGTATTCTTGATGTGATTTATCTTTATTCTAAAGATATCTCACAATGAAAAGACAATGCAAGTATGCATGAGGTGTGCGTTTATTTCAAATTGATGTATTATAGCCAATATTTGAATTACATGGAGCAAGAAGAGGGGGAGGGTGGGGGTGCTCGGCCTCATAAGCAGTTTGTTCCACTGGGTTTCATTCTATTCTCTTTAGTCTGATTTGACCCCATTGTCACACACACACACACACACACACACACACACACACACACACACACACACACACACACACACACACACACACACACACACAATAAAACAAGCACCAGAGAACATACAAACATACACACAAACGTTAAGATCAGACCACACCTCATGTCAAACGCACACAGTGAAATTATCTTACTACACACATGTATAGTCACACAATCAGCTGAACATGGTACACACCACACACACTCAACGCTTGAGCGCTCTAACACAATGACACAATGAGATTGATTCAGCCTCTTAAAGCGGCACATCATCATTAAATTAAATAATGTCACAGGGCCTCATGGAAAATAGATTCTCTCTGGCATCCTCTTCATCATTCTCAGACCAAATACATTCCAGTTCACTCTGTGTGCTCTTCCTCATCTTCAACTAAAAAACCTTCTTTTAATGCAGCAGAATGTCTCCAAACGAAATCCTTTGTATTGTTTAGTTACATTTAAAATACTGATTAATCATTTAGTTCATCTCAAACGTTTTGTACAATATGTGACCCTGGATCACAAGGGTCAATTTTTTGAAATTAAGATTTATACATATCCTGAAAGCTGAATACATGAGTTATTGGTTATATATGTTTTGTTAGGATAGGACAATATTTGGCTGAGATACAACTATTTAAGAATCTGGAATCTGAGGGTGCAAAAATTCTAAATATTGAGAAAATGGCCTTTAAAGTTGTTAATCAGAGGTGCTAGCAAGCCGTTGCTGAAAAGAAACAGGTTTGTTTTAATGCTCTCTATTGGCTTACTGCTGTAATGATGTTGTGAAGAATAGATGAACCTGAAAGCTGAAATTCTTTACATAGATACCAAACTTGAGTGAGTAATTCACAAAAATCAACAGCAGCGAGTGAAGTTTGTAGATGTGTTTCCAGCAATTTCTGTTAGCGATTTTGCTGCATCCACTCACAAAAATAAAGTTTTATATATATTGTCGGTAGTAAATGTACAAATTATCTTCATGGAACATGATCTTTACTTAATATCCTAATGATTTTTGCAAGAAAAATCGATCATTTTGACCCATACAATGTATTGCTATTGCTACAAATATACCTGTGCTTACTTGTGACTGGTTTTGTGGTTCAGGGTCACCGACATGTTCACATGAAATGCACATAAATACCACGCAGGTGCAAAACCATCAAATAAGTACGCCAAATTGCAATTTTACGTGTGTGTATATACGGCAATCTTTGCATGGAAATGATACGCCCTCGGCAGAGAGCAGCCATTTTGAAACATACATGATGAGGAAACACTGAAATAATTCAAGTAATAACATTAGGTTTAGGGTTTGGGTTAGAGGACAGGTTAATAAGACATATTACTGTATATATTATTTGCATACACGCTAAAATTGGCGTATCATATATTTGACAGTTTTGCACCTGCGTGTTATTTATATGCATTTCATGAGATCGGGCTGGGGTCACATATGACATTTACTGTACAGGACTTTGCATAGAGGTCAAACACTCTGGACATACACTATATTGCCAAAAGTATTGGGTCACCTTATCTATTAAACAGGTTTGATGACTTTAGTCATTTCCATGAGTACAAATCTTACTATAGGACTTGGTTTTATGCAGACCAGTCAAGTTCTTCCACACTGACTGAATCAATAATTTCTTTCTGAAACTTGTCTCATACACAGAGACATTGTCATGATGGAATAGAAAAGGGTTCTTCCCAAACTGTTGCTATTAAAGTAGAAGCACACAGTTCCATAGAATATCATGATATGCTGCAGCATTAAGATTTGTACTCATGGAAATTACTAAAGTCATCAAACCTGTTTATTAGATAGGGTGACCCAATACTTTTGGCAATATAGTGTATGTTAGATGAATAAAATTCTTAGTTAAGCTATACCTTCAGGTGATTTCACAAAACAGTTGTGCCACTTTTGCATGTGGTATTACAGTGTGTCGCATTCATTAACCGCACTTAATCCAGTTTAACCAGGTGCTAAATGCATTGTAGCGGCACCGCACTGGGAGTATTAAATTAAGTCATGTAAATCTGAAATCAACAATATCACAATATAATAGACGTACATCAACGTGTTAGCTCATTTAAATAATGTCTCACCACTCCGCAATAGCTGCACAGAAAACAGAAAAAATTAGTGGAAATCATCCGGAAAAAAAAGTATAGATTATTTCACAGTCACACAAAGCCAAATATAAACTAAATCTAAAGAATATTAGTGCTTAATTAGATGCCTTCCTCAGTCACTACATTCTTTATGAACTATTGCTGCGCTCCATGTTTTATATATATAACTGCTTTATTCATGAGACTTACATTATATAAAATATAATAATAAACTGAATACTTGTTTCAAACTCAGATGGATATGTGTGAATGCCAGTGAACAAATCACTTCTGCATATGCATGGCCACATCATACCATCTAACCTGCCATTAGCACTTTTTGCATGGGACTAGTTTTCTAAATGATTGCATTGCAGGTATTATCATTCAATGTCTGTGATTTCATGTACAAATGGACTGCATTAAGATCTGTATTTACAGCTGTGGGTATGTCTATTTTCCAAATTGCAGATGTAAATTTTTTTATGATTTATGAACATTACCTGTTATGATATAAACCATACTGAAAATAACACACTGATATTACAGACACTAGGAAAGGTAGGAATCTTGGTAACACTTTACAATAAGGTGCTATTTGTTAACAATTAGTAAATGCATTAGCTAACATGAATACTTCTGAAATACCTCTACAGCATTTAATAATCTAAGTTCATCTTAATTTCATACATTTTTGAAATGAAACGTTATGTCTGTTAACATTATAAAGCACCATGAACTAACTAACATGAATAACTGTGTTGACATTAACTAACATTAACAAGGATTAATAAATGCTGAAAAACTATTGTTCATTGTTAGTTATTGTTAGCTAATGCATTTACTATACTATTAACAAATAGCACCTTATTGTAAAGTGTTACTGGAATCTTACCTGACTGACTGACTGACACTGACTTTACAGTAGCAAGTCTTGGCGGTTTATTTGACAGTTGCAGCAGACTGAAGATATGTCTGCTAATATAAGCTTTTATTGTAGTTCATACAGACCAAACACATAAGGAAAAGCATTTTTAAAATGTAATATCACAGTCAGAGACATTTATCTGCCAGTCCAGTTTGACTGAGCGCAAAATAACACAATTTTCAATATTTCTACAATAGCTTGTCAAAAAGACACACTTAACACAAACACTGCTGTATGTCACTTTTTTGGTTGGTTTATGATTTTAAACAGTAACTATTACAATGTCCTTAAAATGTAAGCAGTCTGACAAGTTGTAAAGCCGAAAGTGAACGAATAACAAAGTTAATGGCTTTGGAAAAAAGGAGTCGACTCCAAATCACGCGAACGAGTCGTCTTTCGTTCTTATATCATTTCCGTCACAGATGTGCGTCACTCAGTGCAAAGCCTACGTTTCAATTGTGACAATGCGACGCTGTACGCTCTAGACCAATCACAGCAGACTAGACCATCTGACCAATCAAATCAGAGTAGACTGATTTACACTCTGTAAACCAAAGTAGGACCTTAAAAATCACAAAATATTTACTCTTTAAACATTGTGATTTAATGTAATTTTTATATGTAATGTTTAATAACATTATTTATTGTACCGTTTTTATAGCCTTTGTCTTTTACAGTAACTGGCAATATACTTGTACATCTTCTGGGGATTTGTTTGCTTGTATCCTAATAAAAATGTATTTGAACAACCCACAACCAATTATTTTGTATATTTTATATTTCTTAAGAGAAATGAATGAAGAAGCTTCAGAGTAGCAAACAACATATTCATAAAGCTTGTAGAATAATGTTGGCAGCTGGGGAGTTGCTGTTTTCGAGCTTGGGTGGCATAATTACGTTTAGCTTTACCAATGTAACTTCTTTTGTGTTGTCAAAGGGAATCAAAGTGCACAAGCCAAAGTCATAGGCCAAATCTCTGGTCCCTCTATCCCTTTATTTTTAAGAGTGTATGCATACAATATTTTTTTCTGTCGTTATTCAAAATTCTATCAGTTAATCAACAGTTATTTGTGGTCCTTGAATCTGACTGAACAAAAGGCATTCCAGTGCCAATATAGGATGAAAACAGCACTGGGATGCTCATTGTTTTGCATCATTCCGGCACAGTAACTATGGAAACAATACTGCGATAAAGTTAAAGCTTTCCTCAGTGGACATGTCATGACAGACGCAGATAATCACACACTCAGTCACGCTTATTCTCTATTAGACGTCCCGGCCTGCAGCTTTGTGCTTATGACCAAATCATAGTCACAACATACATACATTGTTATTTAATTTTACTAAACTTTATGCATTTACTTTTCCCTTCTCTAAATAAAAATCTTTATTTTACTAAAACAGCTGGAGACATTGTGCATGGGCTGAGTCTTATTCCAATAAAAGAAATAAAGAGAAAATAGAAACGTAATCCAGGTGAAAGGTTAAAAACATGCATTTGTAAAACACACAGATGCAAAATTAAAAAAACATGGGTCCTGAACATGTTTATGTTAGCAATAAAGCATAATGTAAAACAGGTGTGGGCAATACCGGAAATCATGACAACACATTTCCAAGTTCAATTTAGTCAAGCATTCTATCTTTTGCAAATGTGACAAAAACATACCGTATAAATCTCATATCCTCTCATGCGGAGATACAAGGTTTCAGAAGGACAGCAGCGCTATGTAAGTTATTAGTTCAACAGACCATTTGCAGTCATTTCTGAGTTTTTATATGGTTAAATCGCTTAAGATCCTCATCAGGTTTAGGTAACAGTTTCAATGTACAGTTGGGACTTGCATTAGGAGTATTAAATATTATGAACTTTACTGGGAACATATATCACTTTTTGAATAATGAATGATGTTTTGATGGTGGGGATAATCTTGAGTCTTTAAAACCACTTTGGAGATTCTTCTTGTTTTTCAATGCATGCCCAAATATGTTTTTCTTGTCTTTGGTTATAAATGTTTAAGGATGTTTGTCAGCCCTTAACATTCTCTCTATGTGGTCCATATAGGGTTGAAAGAACCGACTGCCTCATGTCTGTGGAATGCAGAAATGTGCTCCAAGAAGTATGTATACGAACTGTATACATGAAAAAACAATTCATAATGACAACAATGTAACAAAACATTGTATTAATAACTGAATATTAATAAATTATATCAAATGTAACAAACATCAAAAGCAATGGAGGGGGAGATTTCAAGCAAATAATGACATGAATGACAATAAAATACAGCAGATGGTCACCTTTTATTTTGTCATGTATGAAAACTATATATAAAGAGTTTATTTGCAAAAAAACAGATAAAAAGATCATTTTCAAAAATCATGTTTTAGTTATTACTACTTAATCAAAACAACCCAACTACAGTTTGATTGATTTTATTTGGAATAAAAAACATAATTTTGGATTTTTGCAAATGAACTCTTCATATTATGTTTTGTCTGCATGTCAGCTTGTTATGTTGTTGTAGTGCATATGTAACAATGCTCAATGCACATGCGTGTGTGTTGGATCATGTGATTCTATACTGAAAGAGCTCTTCCTAAATATTTTAGTGCACACTCACACTCACACTTCACAAAACAAACACATTTAATTACTGCACTACCCACAAGGTTACAGTGCTGCATTACCAATTCTAGCACTTATTCACTATCTAAAGCTATTTCAAGTTGATCAAATATTCATTATGAAGAGAAATGGATTTTTATTTGTAAAGAATAACAGACTGCAGAATTATGGTCTGAGTAATTGGGTGTCACACTTTTAACATCCTTCATGAACAAATTGTGGCAACTCATTCTGTGCGTGTTATTTTCATTTCTGCCCAAAAGCCCTATCTCCCTGACATTTATGTGTGACCTGGATGCTAATAGACAGCAAAATTGTTTACCCAGGATGCAACTGGAAAATGTGTTTGAGAAAGATGAATCCATTGATGTTTGTTTTATACCCAAAGAGTATGTAAACAGAAAATGTGGCATGTTATTAAGCAAGAGAACTTGGTTATTTCCTTCGCAACAACATCTCATAAACTATTCTGACAGACTAATAAACTATATGAAGCTACTGTGGAGAAGAAAAAAGGGAGAAAGCACAGGCGTTTGAATCTTACAGCCATACAAAGGGGAAAACGCAAAAGAAAACATCAATCATGGGGATTATTATTTCAGTTGCCTTGGAAACATCCCTCCAAACCCAATATCTCCATGTCTCCACTGCTTATTATCATCTGGTTTGATTGTACATCATTGAAACTATAGTGATTACACTCCAAGGATGAAAAAAGGCACGCTGTCATGGCAACATAGTACAATGTTCTTAATCATTTCGGCTCCTCAATCTGAAATGTAATAGGCTGTCAGCCATAATGGCTTGTGAAGGATGCTTCTGTGAAATGGTTATCTTCTTAACTATCTCGCAGAATTATTCCTCCTGTCCTGAAGACAGCAAAGACACTACAGGGTGGGTTTTATTTCCACACTATACTCTACATCTCTTGACTATTCATTTTATTACTAATAACACTTTATGTCTCATTTGGAGCTAATGGACTGCCCTACTCCATACTTGCACATGATCACGTTTCTCTAAAAACTCGATAAAATAAACAAGGAGAACATGAAGGGTAAATCCAAGCTTTAACAAATGTCGATACATACGGGGAGCGGCGACCACGGATGCTGTTGGTGACAAAACAACCGGACGTTAATAGCCGGTATGATGAATTGCACCGGAGGTGTGCCGAGAACTAGTTTCTTATCAATAGGGCAGCCACATGGTCTCACTTTTATTGACCATGTAAACAAACACACTGGTTCGTGCAGTCTACTTTGTTTTTATTGAGGGAAGTCAATATACATTTGTTTTTCATAACAAAATGAGGCAGTTCTGCTTCAGCTTCAGGCATCTGGCTGGCTATATATATTCTTTTCATATTTTGTTTGTATGTAGTATGTTACTTTTAATAAATTCAGCACGAAAGTGGAACATGAGGTAAAATGGGTCAAACACATTTCATGATCGATTACCCTTTAAATATCAGGGGGAAAATCGCATGTAACAGCCATTAATAATCACCACAAGAGTCCTTATCTTTCAATGTTCTTATCTGCTTGATATCAACATAATGGATGCTAAAGCTTCAGACGTTAGCAACAAATCCACGACCAATGAAAACGCTCCTTTTGAAAAATAGCTGTCTGTAAAGACAAAATTGATGAATCAAGGTTAATCAAAATCATAATCTGGTATATATATTGTTTTAATACTTTATATTTATAATGGTGGTACCTTAAAAACACCTTGAGTTGGTTTGAAAGTCTTTCATCTGTGCTCCATTACAAAAAAAATCACCAAAACATTGCCCCACTTACAGTGTACCCTATGCAACACATATAGGTCTAACAAAGAAAAGAGAGAAGAAGAGAATGACTTACTGACATTCATTTTCTTCTATTCACATTGACAGACACAAAGTGCCAATGGCAAGAATGTCCTTATAATCCAGGAGTTCTGTCTTTATACAAATGAGATAAATTGAGAGCGCACCCACAATACAGAGTGCGAGCAATAGTCTTCACTGAGCCACAGAAGCCTTGACATTTGCATATCACCTTGTAGCACATCATATCATAAGGATGTGTGAAAACAGACGTGCAAAACAATTAGGAATCTGAATCAGTTCAGGAACTGTGCTTGGATCATTTACTTTTGAAAAATAAATAAAACATCACTTAAGATTTGCAACAGCTATGAGGGTGCTTCTGTCTCTATTGTGACATCACTAAACATCTTAAAACTTTTTAAAGGGATAGTTCACCCAAAATGAAAATATAATGAATAAATGATGACAAATTCCCTTCTCATTTTAAAACTATATAGACACTTTCATCGGATGCACGCGCTGGCCCGAAGTTAGCTTCCGGTGTGTGTTTGGGTATAATATCATTTATATTATATCTAATTATTAATAATATTAATTAAATTAATAATTAATAATATTAAAACAGGTATTGATTCTTTGTGGAGATCTATATACCGGAAGTTAAGTTTGGGCCACATAACATTTGTTTATGTTGTTGCTGCTGAACCGGCTAGAATCTCCAATGTCTCCAAACCGTCAACTTGCATATATTAGTTGCAAAATACAAATGTATTACCAGTCGAGAAATTCACTGTGCCATTTATTATAAGTCATGGGGGAAATCAAATCAGCAACATGAAATATGTGTAAAGAGGAAAAAGAACATCACCAGTAGAATCAATAACACATGAATGAAGCTTCCCCATAATCCAAAATGGCAATCTTCCATACACGCTCTTCAAAACTCCACCACAAAATTGGATTTGAGAAATTCACAAATGGTCGGTTCATTACTTCAGCAGGATTTATCCTGGCAATGTATTTTGCTTTTTAATTGATTTCTGTCTTGGTGGTGTGGCGTGTATAACCATGAAATGGCTTTTTTTCTTTGGGTTAACAGCAAAAAGCTTGAAGTTACTGTCAACTTTGCGAGCTCTCGAAATGCCTTGTTTATATTCTCTGGGGGCTCTGGGCTGCTGTTTCTTCATAGTTATGAATGTTGTGGGGAATCTGGCCTTGATGGCATCGGTCCGGTCGTAATTTTGTACTTAATGCTGTTTTCTCAGGTTCGATTCTAATTGGAAGCTATTGCTTCAACATTGACGGTCGCGAAGGGCCAAGTTTCCTAACAACAATGCTTTGCTCTCAATGACTGTAGTTTAGAACGCAGATGAAGAGGAATAATGGTTATAAAATACCTCCCAGCATCTTAAAAAATGCTTTTCCAGCGTATTGTCGTTATCTTTTTGTTTGATTCTGAATCAGCCACGACGAACTGTGAAACTCATCCACCTCTGAGTCTCTTCCATCTGTCAGTAGCAATGAATCGTAGTTTGAGTTTTCATGTTGGCAGCAGTCGTGTCATTACGGAGAGCTCTGAATTGTTGAATGCCCTGGGCGAAATTTCATGGCTGTTAAAACTAGTCTCCGTATTAACCCTCATTTACTGAAGTCACCACTTTCAACTCGCACAGCTCGCTACAGTAAATCTTCAAAGAATTAAGTGAGATTTCAGAACACTGAGATTTCAGACTGATTGTTGCTTTGATTCAGTGAGATGGAGTTCAATGAGAAAGAGAAGCAAGATGCATGAGGACCAGAGAGGATTCGTGCATCTAGACAACCTATTGTCGACAGGCTAATTTCGATTTCTCATTCTTGCTTTCTCTTGCCTCTCAGACAACACATTTAGATAAAAAATTGAGATAGACGTTTCCTGCGCAGGGTGTCGGCGTGGTTGAACCCCAGGCAGGGATGTTATTTGAACGTTCCACCTTCATCAGTGCATATATATTGTTTGCTGAGTCTCGGGTTAAGATGGGCTTCTCAGTTTGTTGCCGCGTGTTTTTTGGAGAGGAACGGCTGTAATGCGGTCCTTGTCCCTGAAATAGGATACACCGGCTCTACGTGTCAGAGATTTCACGTCGGCGAATCAGTTTGTTCTTTGATCAATGACGCTAACCTCCTTGTGCAGCCTCCAGGTGTGTTCAAATGAGGTGTATTCCACCCTGATTCTCGGAATAAAAAGCAATCCGCCCTGTCACTCTTTTTCATTAGACTGCATTGTGGCACCAAAAGAGAATATTCGGAGTCGGGTGGAAGATGTAAGGAATAAAGATGACTACATCGAGTTGATGTTTTATTAATATAGCCCTCTCAATATGATAAAAATTCTGGGGGTTTTCTCTCGCAAAGAAGGACCATGTGAAGTTAGAATTTGCATTGATAAATAATTAATTGCATTTAGAGGTAATGAGGATGCACGCTCACTTCTTCTTTTCATGTTACTGTGCTGTAACTCCTCATCTGAAGGTTTAAAGCACCAGCATATTGAACTTTCACATCCTACTGTCAGTCAGACTGCAGATTAGCTCTGGAAACCCATATAAACACAGCTAAACATGAATGTTGTGAGAGCAGTTTTAAGCAGCATCTGTTGATGATGTCAATGAGGAACGTTCATGTATAGCTCGGCTGGTGGGTTTTGTGTTTGTAATGCCAAGGTCACACAAACTGATCGATTATAGGCGGTTTCATTGTGCGTGAGCCGAAGTTAACTTCTGGTCTGTTTTTGTTGATCGTCTGGCTAGTGGTTTATAATATAACTTTTTATATTTTATTGAACAGTAAGTGTATTAAATACACAATTTGTTGAATGGGTCGTGTAACTTTGTGGCAAGTAACGGTTCTTTTTACTGGTAACCCAAAATAATACTGACTAGACATACTGTTAACTTATAGTTAATATCACAATATTGTTATTTCTTAAGCTTGTTATCAGAAATAATCTGCAGGGACTCTATATTTTTTGCGGATGTGTGCCGGAAGTTAAGTTTGGGCCACAACTTAGTAACGTTTGCTTATGTTGTTGCTTTGAAACCGTCTATATATTATTCTATACTGTACAGTACGTTTAGGATAAAACAAAAATGCTTTTATCCAAAAACGATTACATTTTAATCGATTGACTTCCATTTAGTTGTTTGCATACAATGATGTGACAAGTATTTTCAGATCAAGTTCTGATGTTCTATGAGTTGGATTATAGACTATTTTGCGAATCTTCCATATATAATTTAATCTTAAAGATGTTTGTTTAACATTTTAAATCTTAAAATTGAATATACATTCTGTTGGTTGTATTTTACTCAATTTTGAAACAGCACTTTTGTCCTCACAGTCTTCCCTTTTTAAGTAGACAAAGCACTAGAGCCCTAGCACTTAAACCCAAACATGTTATGTCCCGGCCAAATACTTTCAACATGTCCTGCAGATCATTTTCAAGTATCTGAGGTATTTATGTAGCTGTTTATGTTGAAAGGGCATTCACTTTTTTTAAGAACAGCACCTTTCCTACCGTTCGCATCTTTTTATTAAAAAAAAGTTAATCTTAATTTTTCTTTTTCTTTGAAATGTACAGAAAAAGAAACAGTGTGGTTTACATTCCTCCAGGACTTCTAATAGCATAGTGTGCATGCCAAACCCAAAATTGGTGCTCTTCTTACATGCCATTGAGTCCAGCTGAAATGATGTCCAAAGGCTGTCCTATATATTCCCTGTATCCTGCAATTACCAAACATTAATATATGACTTCATTTTCCTCTTTTCTTTCACAGTAATTCTGGGACCAGAGCCAACAAACAGTTTCCTTTTCACTCAAAGACATCATTCAGTCTATGTTTACACTTGTTTTATAAAGGGAAAAAACCATTAAATCTCTGTCCAACATAATTAATAGAAAACGGCCTCTATCTATCATCTGAACGTAATTGCATTCACAGAAACATTTTTATAAAGATAAATACATAAATAATCCCGTTTCAAGGTCAGTGAAATAATTTGGAAGAAACCTTGTCAAGGTGAAATTCTCCTTCATTTGCTGTTGGTTTGCAGTTGTGCTTTGGGGGCTTTGTCTCATGGTTATTTTCAGTAGCCACACACATGATACTATTACAGTAGACAGCAACATTATGGCGGTGGAGATCTGTAATTGTATCGGCAGGGTGTGTTTGGGAAACAAGCTTGCTTTGCATTAGCCGGAATTAAAGTGACTTGTTTAGAATCAGTTGTTTAGAATTGTGTTTAAATACAAAATGTTATTGCAATCCTGCAATATGTCGTAAATGCTTTTTTTCAGCTGATTCTGTGGAAAAAGCTTGGATTTTTTGCCATTGTGTCAGAATCTCGTGGGGGTAAAGTTATCTCAATAGACCAAAAATAACAGGTTCTCGGTACTGGATCATTTCATAATGTCCGCTTGACTTGGAATGGGCAGAATGTATAGTTAAGCAGTTTTTTGAATAAGGTGGAGACTGAAAGGTCATGTGCATATGTCACCGATTCGTTTCAAAATGTCTTTACTTGGCAGCTCTTATGTGGTAGAACAGACTACATGGAACATCTGAAAAGTGCATTATTTTGGAGCAAAAAACATATAATATTACGAAATTATGCATAATATATCATAATTCTTGTGCTAATTGTATTTACAGACCCAAATGCAACTTTCCTTAATAGCACATTAATCTGTTTACTCACACTGTGACTCAGAATTCTGATTGTCGTTCAGTAAAACATTAATGAGTTCAGATGTGATTGTCAACTAAATATATTTCTAAAACCCAGCATTCAGACAGATGTTATTGTGTGCTGTGAAAAGCCATCTTTCTCCTAAATTCTCTGGATCTCCATCTTTCTCAAACAACACACAAACACACACACTGATGCATGCAGACAAGCACATATCACCTCAGTCTTTGAATAGGCTTAGTCAGAAATGGAAATGAGTGAGTCAGCAATGTGCATGAAGCTGTTTTTTGAATATCAGTGAAGAGCAATATAAAGAACATTAGCATTCTCAGGGAACACTGTGTCTTGTTCTAAGACCGCGTTTCTTTTTCTGGGACTACATTTCTGCCCTACATTTCTGTACCTGTTGAACTTTAAAAATATGTTTGTGTTGTGATTTGAGGTGGAAATTCTGTAAAGGTTCTGCCAGACTTTCAGAAACTGAAAACTAACATTATGGAAAAAATTGACGTAAACGTTATCGCACAAGGGACTGAAGTTTCCGTCCAGTGTTTCGATTTTTTACGTTAAAGCCTTTCATCCATAGACAGAGACATCTGGCTAACCAAAAGAGTGAACATTTCACCCATATGTTCAATTAACCATTATGATAATGAATTTCATTTTATACATCAATATTCATATTTAATACATTCTGTACACTGTCATTTTTACACTGACTTTAAATCACTAACATACCTTAAGGAAAAATGTGCAACAGGACTCCATATTATGAGCATAAATCAATAAGCACTTAAGTACCATCCATGTAAAGAAAGCATAACAGAGAGATATACGAAGATTTATGGCGTATAATTAACTTAATAATCTATAAACATACATTTCATGTAGTTCTGTAATTTATTGCATATCAAAATATTAATCCATAAATGTTGTAAATAATGTTTACCTATGCAACATAATCTATATTCATTTTTCATATTTATTTCATATTCTTTACATTAAAAATGTATTATCAACATAACAATTTGTAACATTTGTGAGTAAACAAACCAAAAGTTTACATTTCAGAATTCCCTACTTCTTGGTATGTTCGGTACATTCATTTTTGCATGATGACAGTGTGTGCTGGAGTCGGCATGGACTACACAAATTTGTGCAAAACCTGATGACCCATGTTATCCCAGCATGATCCGAGATTTCATCCTGTGTGCTTCAATGGAAACAAGTAAATCTGACCTGATTTGTACAAAGGAGTTCAAATGCTCAATGTCCCAAATTTGTTTACATTTGATTATTGACCTAGAAATAATACAGATTCATTTTTACGTTAGCAAACACCATCTTACGGCAATTGGTATATGAGGTGGTTAATGTATGAATTTGTACAATCTCATTTAAACATTTTAGTACTAATTATATGTTTCAGTATGATTCACATCATACGAATTAGCCACCTCGAATATAAAAGTCTATGTCAATGGAAAACTGATTACTTAAAGGGACAGTCCACCCAAAAATTCTGTCATCATTTACTCACCCTCATTGTTCCAAAACCTGTATCCATTTCTTTGTTCTGCTGAACACAAAGGAATATATTTGTGATAATGTCAGTAACCAAACAGATCTCATTCCCAATTGACTGCCATAGTAGGGAAAAAATAATGGATGATGAGATCTGTTTGATTACTCACATTCTTCCAAATATATCCCTTTGTGTTCAGCAGAACAAAGAAATGGATACAGGTTTGGAACAATCTGAGGGTGAGTAAATGATGACAGAATTTTCATTTTGGGTGGACTGTCCCTTTAAGTAACTCAGATTATGTTGCTGCTGTTATTTGCAGCACACTCACCTCACTCACATGCACTCATTCCAAGCTTTAGGGAAAAACCTACAGCCAACCTTATTAGAACGGCAGCATCTGTACAGGAATCTGCTTTTTAAAATGAAGTTGGGAGGGAGTCGAGCAGACGGCACCACAAATCAGTGAACACCAATGTAAATCAATTACAGCGAGCAAAACACAGTCCCATGTATAATTTGATCTGATTATGCTGTTGACACCAGCAGTGTAATGATTACTTCCGCACAACAGAAGCAAGGAACGCAGGCTCTGAGACGCGGATGTATTGTATTATCAAGCCAGAAAATCTTTGATTTGATTTGTGTAGTTGTTAGGGCAGCACTAGAAATTCAATTTGATATTAATTAAAGGGAAATGGAGAGGGAAAAATGAATGCGCTAATAGCCTGTGACGACTTCAGAATAAGAGTTCAGGTGCGTCGAAGATCAATATTAGTGTGCTGGTTTTGATGAGAAGAAACAGTGTGATTTGATCAGTGTAGACCTCAATCTCTTCAGCTCTTTATTGCTTCTGGAGTGATTGCACTCCCACTCCACCTGGGCTCAGTCTGGCCATGCATCTGATATCCTCTGCTCAGAATGTTATAGAGCAAACAATGTAAGATGAGTTTTTGGATTTCAATTTTTACTAGTTTTTTTCCCCTTCTCTTGCTGTGTATACTCTTGTGATGGGGGTCCGGGTGGGGGGGGCGGGGGGTGGAGTTGATATGCGGAGCAGCTGTGTGATAGAAATTCTGTTGAAAGAATGATTTGCTTGGATGTCTTTGGTATGTACAAACCAGGTGTTGTGAAATAGCACATTTCGATGAACTACAACACTTAGTCTATTATATGAAATGGATTTAATCTTTCTGCAATTTAATCTTGTGTTTTGAGCATAGCTCAAGTAAAAAATACATGTATATTTAAGTCATAGTTTACCCAAAAATGAAAATTCTGTCATTATTTACTCACCCTCTTGTCATTTCAAACCTGTATGACTTTCTTTCTTCTGCAGAACACAAAAGAAGATATTTTGAAGAATGTTGGTAACCGATCAATGGTGGTACCCACTGACTTCTGTTGTATGGACACAAAACCAATGTAAGTCAATGAGTACCGCCATTGTTCTTGAATTGTATTTTTATCTCAAACATTTGTTTCACTCGAGTAAAACCAGCTTAGTCAAACATTATTCTATCATATTAGTCGACTTTGAATAGTTTTATGTTATTATTACTGAGATACCGACATTAACATTGACATTGTAAGAATAGCAAACATTATAATTTTTGATTGATGAGGGACGTCATACGCAACTGTTTTTAATGATTGTTATTTACAAGCGAGCAGCGGACCCAGAACGTATCCAAAATATGACGAATTGTTGATCAATACATTGATGACAAGTCACAAGAGCCTCGGAGCATAATGGGAGATTGTGTTTAAATATCTTCAATCAAGCTGTTGTCTGGCAGTAAATGTTACTACACAATGCATGTTATTTGACTTGGCACAGCTAGGCCAGTGTGGCATGTGGTTTGCAAAACACAAGGAGGGTTTTATAAGGGGCAGCTGTGATTACATTCCTCTCTCCCATTCCTTCTCATTATGAATGTGAAACAGAATACGGCCCAAGCATAACTTACGGCACTTACAGGAGGTGTGAAACTCTACTACGGTACAAACCTCACCAAATAAAATATACATAATGCTGCTGGAGTTTCATAGTCTGGCTCTCCTGTGTCCAAGAGACTTGTGCTGATTTCTCAAAATGAAAGGAGAGTCTGTTACAGTGAAGCCATGTAAATAAACACGAACATTTCACAACATTGACTTTTTCAAGCGGCGGAGAGGAAAGTGAAGGACATGACACAGCCTACATACATGTTCCACCATCTATAATGCAAATCACAAGGGATGAAATGAATTGTTGGGAAGTCACTTGGAACAAAATATTGTGCGTAAAATATTTCTAATTCACATTTCATGTCCAGCTTTTTTCTCATAAGCGGGATCATGTACAAGCAGCCGGCTGTTATCGCGAAATAAGCCCCTTCAGTGTGATACAACTGGTCATACTGTCGGGGCTTATTTCTGCAATAATAACCAGCTGCCTGTACATTATCACTTACATTTGTATAGGAGCGTGATGTTGGGATTTTAACAGAATAGGTGACAGAGCTAGCTGCTTAGTTGAGGTATATGGGATATGATGTGTTAATCTGTGTCGCTGTGGTGTTTATTTGATTGATTATTTAATTTTGATGTGTAAACAAATGCCTCAAATGAGAAAGTGTTTTTAATATCTAAAGCTATTTTGCATGTCACTAAATCTGAATATATTGCAAAAATGGATTATGTCAAAGATATATATAAAAAATATAGGGATGCACGATATATTGTCGGCCATATCAGTATCGACCCATAAATAGTTGTTTTTAATGTTAAAGGTACTGTGTGGAATTCTTTAGCGGCATCTAGCGGTGAGGTTGCGAACTGCAACCAACCGTCACTCCACCCCTCCCCCTTGACATTATACCAGAAAAGTTAAAAAGTTTTTCTGAACGATTTTCTGAAAAAAGAGAACTGAAGTAGTTAATGTTTTAATCAAAGTTGTCCACTATTTGCCTTTTTTTAAAGCTCGGAACATTTTTATTGAGATACTGTATCGGCCAATATATCGATTATCAGCTTGCAATGTTAAAGAATGATCAGTTATCGTATTATGTATTAGCCAAACATTACATTGGTGCATCTCTTATATATATCCATACATGTTGGCTGGTTTTATTGAAAATGCAAATCACGTACAGCGCAATATGACTTTGGAATTGTGCATGAGTTCGTGTTTTTTTTATTCATGTTCACCTTTTTTAATAAGAAATATTAGTTTCCCTGCGTTCTCATTTCTTCTCATCTCGAAAATAAATAAAATGGCACCCCGCTCTCCACTTTTACAACAACCTCACACTCGTTCATTACCACTTATAGTGTGATTTTTGTGGATGAATGGATTGTATTGTGCACAGATCATCAAACGTCTTAAGGTGCAGCATTTGGGTTTATTACTCTATTTGCTCTCTTGAGTGTTGGTGGTCTGATGGTGGGCTCCCGATCAGAGGTTGTTATGAGCTAATCAGCGAGTGCCGGAAGCTGTGCTTCGGGAGAAAGAACAGAGTTCAATGACAGTGGAGGATCTTATACCACTGTAATGGCCTTTTGATTCCTCTGTCACAGCCCACTTGAGGGGCAACAGACCTAGTTTGCTCTGATGATCTCTTTCTGCTGGGTCATTGCTTCTGTTAGAGTACGGTTCACAGTGACCCCTTTAGAACGCTATATGTCCAGACATTTGAGTTCGAGCTTAATTTTGAGTGTAACGTATGTCTACAAGCATCCGTTATTCCTCAGTGACGTTTAATCAATGAACTTCCAAAACAGCTGAAAAATCTATATTGATGATCCTCTAGTCGAACATAAATGACCGCTCATTGGCTTTAATTACGACCGACTCTCTTTCAGATGCATTTCTGTAATGAGGTATACGTTCAAACATCAACTCGAGTCAGACTTTTTATAAATGATCAGCAAAATCTATAGGCTACATGAACATTAGCCTTTAAACGAAACCTAAGCAAGTTTAAAGTGAGATGAAATTCCAAACTTGCGAGTCTCCGTGAACCAAATTCTATCGTTTCTCGTCTCTCCCTTTCACATTTCATCATCAACACTTGTGTCACATTCACCAATTGAATGGGACATTGTCCTCCCCTCAGAGCCCAGTCTCAATAACTGCCCATTTTCTGGGTCCCTGCCCTCACACAATCACGTATCAACTCCAATCTGTCCACATAATGCTCTGCTGCCTGTATGGAATGGCTGCTAAAACCCAGTGCCATTCCATTTGCATCCATTGCTTTTTGCCAGGGTGTGATTCTATGCAATAATAAACACCTCTGTCGTGAAGGTGTGTGGTTTTGAAAGATTTCGTCATTTAAAGAAACATGTATATGCAGAACTTTAAAGCAAGGGGCTTGTAACATTAAGTCGTGCGGTAAAACATTTTTTGTTCGCCATGTTTTTCGACTGAGAGGCAGTGACCATGTAGCACGGTCATTCAAAAGACTAAACATGTAAAAAGACAGAAGCATAAAACATTAGTCGTTTTATAAATAATGTCTTGTTAGAACAAATATTGAAGTATAATTATATTAAAAATAACTTCATGGATTAAAAACACCAAAAATGGTTCTTCTCTGGAATGTAGACGGTTTCAAAGCAACAACATAAACAAGCGTTACTGCACATGCACGCTTTTGTGGCTCAAACTTAACTTCCGGTACACATCCACAAAGAATCGAGTCCCTGCAGATTATTACTGATAACAAGCAAAAGAAATAACAAGTAAATGACATTAGCTAGAAAGTTAAAAGTATGTCTAGCCAGTATTATTTTGGGTTATCAGTAACCATTACTTGGCTGAACTTAAATGTGGCAAAGTTACACGACCCATTCAACCCATTATTTATTAAAAAGTTGATTTAATACAATTATGAATAAAATGTGAGGGAGGCTATAGCTTCAACATCTCTAGTACACCCTGTGAAAGATGTTTAAGTAGAACTGAAACTACAATGTTTGCCAAAACTCAGACTTTAATTCTTAACAGCCTAATTTGCAAACTTCTCTGATGAGTCCACAACTGTTACATTACACAAGAAAAATATTGTCTGAAAACACAACACCACTTTGTTTGTGTTTTGCCATCGCTAGACACCGACAACTGTGTAAACCGCCCACGCATTCTAATTGCGGAGCAAACGGCAAAAATGATTTGAATATTCTCAAACGGAAAGTTGCTGCCTTTCCAGCCTATAGGCAGAATTAGAAGGCCATGTTCTTGTACAGACCCCCAGCCCTGTGTTGTCAAGCACACTCAATTCCATTTGGCAGTGAGTGATCAATACCTCCCTCCCCCTCTCTTTCCATACTGCACATTTATATCTCCCTCATTGGCATAAAGATATGGACGTTATAGCAACCCACAGCTCATTGGTTAGAAATGGTGGTTATTTTTAGAGCAGCTTAATGGAACAATAGTCATTCCTCTTTCTCTCTCTCTCTCTCTCTCTCTCTCTCTCTCTCTCTCTCTCTGGCACTCTCTCTTTCTCTTTCCCTGCACACATTCTCTCTTTTAGGCACAAAGGTCATGGTGAAATGGATTAGATTTTGTTGTTTGATTTATGTGTGGTATTATTATGCCCCTCTCAGAATTCCATTCCAAAGAAATGCTGATCTTCACCACATATGAATTTCTTGTTCTACACAGAGAATTGTCTACAAACAGGATATACTACAAATACTATAGTGTGATTTATTTCAATACTCCTCTTTCTCATTAGAACACCACATCATTATTTTTTTTCCATAATACAGCTCCATCTAAGTGTCTGTGGAGGTATAGTAGCCTGGGGCTTTGGGACCCTTGGGATTTGGTTCTCATTCCCAGGAATTTCTCTTTTTTGAACTCTGGTCCTTTTCTATTCACATGCAAGAAAAAAGAAACTAGTGATTTTTTTATGTGCGCAGAGGGAATGCAAAGGGACCTCTCTGTCTCCGACGTGGCCGATACAGTATATTTTTGTTGCTAAAATGAGTAGAGATGTGGACTGGAAATGCACCAGCTTTACAAGGGCGTTGAGTTGTCCCTCAACCCATGAAGCAACCATCTGTTTGGGCTTTAAGCTCTTTTGTATTAAAGCTGTAATAGCAAAAGGTCATTCTGGGAATGACATCAATAAACTTGTGAATTAATGCAAAACAAAAGGGGGAAGCGATACCTCTTTACTCGAGGGTACATCTGGGTCCACCTAATCTTCTGCTATGGAAACAAATCAATTAGAGCAACTGCAATTACGTCCGATGTGAACAATGAAGAGCTGAATTTTATACAGTCATGTTTTAATGCATGAGCTTGTTTTACTTGAATATCCATGCAGTGTACTTTCCGTCCTGTTGCATAATTTAAACAACATAAAAGACGAAATGTTGACATTAGTTTCTAATCAAGCATCTGAAATTAAAGCTCTTGTTCTTTTGGCAAAATAATCATAATTATTGTGAAATTAACTATGTGAATATTGGGAGGAAAATAATAGAAATGTCAAATGAAATAATCCCTTGTAGTTGATATTCCCCCCCGACCGTGAAAGGTCATGGCATGTCATTCAATTAGATGGCCAGTGGCCTGAAACCTTTTCATCCGCCATCCCATCATAAAGAATCGCGTACTCAGAGCTCCCCCTGCTGTTTCATTAATGCAGCTACAAGTGCACCGTCAGCCCTCTGGTGCTTAAAGTGTGCGTCCAACAGTGGACCATAGTAAAAAAATAAAAAATAAAATTTAACAAATAAATCCATCCAGAGGATTTACTTTTGCAAATGTATCCACAGCACCTGAAGAAAACATATATATCGATCAAATATGCAATTCAGCTCAATCTTTAGGTCTATACCTCCTTTGTTTTCATGTAGATAGAATTATTCCTGGTTACACCTCCGTCTCACTGTTCCTGTGTCGTGTGGCAGCAGAACAATATTTGATCAAAACAGGTTGGGGCAGATTTAGGACACTGTCATTCAGTGCAATAAGAGATGTATTCCACTGTCTGATATGTGCTCATGCATCCTCATCAGTGTTCACAATGGGTCTGTTTACTTACAGCCAATAAAGAGCTCTGCCATGTGCAAGGGTGTATTGAGAATCCATATATTTATTTAAGGAACGTCTCTGTAAAGCTACTAAAGTGATGGAAGATTGTATGAGCACAAGGTTAGTCAAAGAACACAATGTGTGCGGGTGTGAACTTTGAAGTGTATGTGTGTTTGTGAATGTGCATTAAGACGTTATTTTAATTGTTTTTTGCAACAGTCCACACTATTTCAAATAGGGGGTAATAGTAATCATGCTTATCTTAACATAAAACCAATTCAGTTTATATTTTGTGGAAAAAGTTGTACCCAAAAGTGAACAGACTTGACAAAACCTGTTTTTGAGGATCTCTTCATTTGTAAAAATGCCAAAAAATAGAACCTAAAGTTTAAGAAAATTGTATTTCATGGTTTCAAAGTCTACGTAATGTGCGTGCGTGCGTGTCACATATTTGATGTTCCATTTTAGAGTAGCCTAATAGGATTTGTGAATGATTGCTGTAATCTGGCTTTTTTTCGGGCCCAAGGGAGAGCTATTAACATATTAACATCTGTATCTTGTTTATTTGCCATGCCATAATTTCCCTCTAATCAAGACTTAATAAGGACAAGAAGATTGAGGAATTAGCTGTCTGATGAGCATTGTGCGACTCTTCCTGCTGATCACTGGAGTGAAACACTTCATTTAGCGTGACACACTAGCTTGACTACCTCAATGAACCATTTACCATGATGTAAGAGCATGACTTTGAAGATGAAAGCCCTCCCTTATGCACTTCACGCAGCATCACTGCATGCGCTATAAATTATGATCCAAGATAAACGTCCTCATCCTCATTAAAGATCTGACGATTCTTCTCTCCGATGTCACACTACTGTCAGCTTTTACAGAGTGCTTTTAATAAAAACTTTCACTGGTCTTAGTGCTGTGTTTTATCGAGTGTCTGTCTTCAAGTTGCACTCGCTTATAAAATGTAATGCAATTAACGACAAAACGTTGTTTTTAAATGCTGTTATTTACTTCATAGACAGATGGGGGCGCTGTAGACCCTTTCTATTTAAATAGGCCTACAGTATATGTGACAATCAACTGTCCTCAAGTCTTTTTATTTAGCCTATTACATGACATCACCGAAACATTTACTATATTTACATGATGAGCAAACAGGATTATGAGCGTTTATGTGACAGGCTTGAAAACATACTGTGTCAGCAGGACAAATACGGTATGGTTTGTGTGGTTTACCATCCGATACTGTACTCTTCGATGGCGGTACTTTCATACCGATTAATTGCCACATCAAGCATTCTCATCAAGTAGTTACTCGAAACAACACCATGACGTCACAAACAAATATGACTGCTTACATCAAACAAGTTCATAATTGAATAAGTTAAGTTATAAATGACTGGATCTGCGGTTCAGTTTCAATTTAATTGTTTTAGTTGTGGCTTTGAAGTTGTTGGTAGAGATGGGTGGAGTTGCATTTGTTAGTTAGTTTTGGGAATGTGAACTTTTCTGCTTGGACCAGAAGAATAGATAATCATGTAATACTGGTAAATTAAACTTAGCTTGCTTGAATAAACATCCTAAATGTTGGAGTGTTAGCACCCCAGTGACAGCTACACAGTTGTGTGTTTGCTTTAGTGTGTTTTAGGCTGGGGTATGATTGTTTTTACTTAAATTCTGTATTATACTGCATTATAAATTCAATTATTATACGCATTTCACATATTACCTTACAGCATTGTACTGTCAAAGTGAGTATATTTATTTATTTATCATTATGTAATGATATTGAAACTAATGTGTACATAATAGAGACATAATAGAGACATAAAACGACGGACTTATATTAAGTTACTTATGATAACCCCCTCCCCTCCCCAACACACTTGACATTTACATTGTGATTCCTATCTTAAATGCCAGTACATAACTTACATTGACAGTCATTACAACAACGAGGGGGTTTTTAAGGTACACGCAAACACTGGTTTCCAATAAGTATAGACTCTGTGGCCAGTTTCAAAAAAGTGTAAAACATCACGTTTCCTCTTCACGGGGACTAAATAAGAAATTCGGCGAAGGACGGTATATAAATAACAAATGGTAAATAACATATCAAACTGCAGCTCTAAATATATTCTGCCACGCCGGAAGCAGCCACTGCTACCTGTTTTGAGCAGTCGAGATGTTTTCCTATAAACAACTACACTGTATACAAAGGCTAACCTACAGTCTTTAATAGGCCGCTCATTGCACAGTTGATCAAGTTATAAAAAAATGAAAAGTTATGAAGCTGTAGTCAGTTGCAGTTCAGTTCAATTTATTTACGAGAATTTAAGAAGAAAGAGGTCTTTATTGAAAGATATGGTTCATTTTTACTCTCTGTTATGACTAAATGGCTTCCATGAAATGTACTGGATTGTATGTGGAATACGTCTAAATAAATAGAACTTCAAATGGTGTTACATTATGTGTCAGTAGTTTACACTGTTTTGTGTTATATGATATTTAAATGAAGTCAGATGTATTTTTAGGACTACAGAAATGCTACAGTTTTTTAATTGCTATTAAACTGCAATATTCTAACAATATTCGTCAAGCGTATGCTTGTCTTCTCTAAACAAGCTTATCACCAGCTTTCTCTTTAAACTGATTCGTTCCTTTTTCACATGGAACCAATAAAACTGTCAGTCAAATGTAAGGTAACAGCAGCTTCTGCACACACTAACCATCAATGCAGTATTCAGGACAGTGAACTACAAATAGTGTCCAAACAACTCTACAGGAAGTGATGCACTTTCCTTTACACCACAATGTTGTAGGGCCTTCCTTTCAGTTTCTTCATCATTTCACATCTCTGCAAGATAAAAAAAAAGCATTGATATTTATATACCTAAATATAAAGAAATGCATAAAAAATGTTGCATAATGTAAAAAAAATAAAAATAAAAAATGTTGTTTATTTTCTTCCCTGCCTACTTCAGCTTAATCCTCCTAATAACATGGTCTTGTAAACTATGGGTACGGTTTAGTGTGTTGACAAAATGTTTTATGCTCTCCTACTTGTAAGTCGCTTTGGATATAAGTGTCTGCCAAATGCATAAATGTAAATGTACTTAAACTGAAGCTTAGCTTTGGGAGAAATTTATGGAGCCTGACTGAGACGAGGACCAAGGGAATGACTAAAATATTACTACACAAGAGGATCAACAAATATTAACAGATCAAATTTATCTTGTAAAAGAGATATAACAATATATTTAGACTGAGACTTTTTGACCAAGTGAACAGTAGGAGCAAAATTCTTTCCAAAATCCTTATACACACCACACATGTCTCACTGATTTGTGAGACAGTCATGTGACCAATAGATATCAATTACACCCTCACAATAAGTCACTGTGCTTCTGTCAGCCTGTCATGTATATGAGCTCGCTGGTGCATAGCACAGAGGGAGAAGTGAGTTTTATTGTCACAATGGTCATTTTTTTGAAACTGAGATTTATACTGAATATATGAGCTTTCCATTGATGTATGATTTGTTAAGATTGAGACCATTTTTGGAAAATCTGGAATCTAAGGGTGCAAAAAAAATCTATTGGCTTACAGATGCAATGACGTTGTGGAGAATAGATGAACCCAAAAGCAGAAATTCTGGGTAATTCTCAAAGGGCGAACAGCAGCGAGTGAAGTTTGTAAACGTGTTTCCAGACATTTTTGTTCGCAATTTGGTTGCATCCACTAACAAAAATAAAGTTTTGAAATATTTACAGTAGGAAATTTACAAAATATCGTAATAGAATATGATCTTTACTTAATATCCTAATGATTTTTTTGCAATTAATAATTTTGGTCCAGATGAGCAGATAAGCTTGCCTTCTGTTATTGTTAGAAAAAGCAGGCTGTTAAAATGCAGTTAAGGAAGTGACTTATTACTAAACTGAACAACTAGCTAATCTACACTGACATCATTTTTGTCTGGTTATGTATTGACAGTATTGGTTGGCTTTACTGGTATAGTTAAAATATGACAGCAATACACTTGACCTAGTTGAGTGCATATTTTTAAATGTGGGGACATGATTTTTATTCTGTGTTTGTTAAAGTTTATTGTATCACTATCTCTGTATGTATGTAATGTATTTAGTTACCACTACATTTCTCATCTTTCATATAATAGTGTGTTCAAGTTTACTTCAAGTACAACAAATAAATAGAGTTACTATGTTAAAAGCGTTTTTTAGTCCATGGTGTCTCAAAATAGCAGTTGAGTACTTGGATTTAAGATTATTTTAAGAAGTACTAAAGATTAATTTTTAGTATATTTAGTACAAAATTACTGTGCAAAAATAGAGCACTTTAGCACTTTTCTACATTATGGTATGGAAGTGCGTGTTTTTTTCACCTGGGGTGATTGTTGAATTCTGCTCATCTTTGCTAAAACTTAGAAGAGTTCTTGAGATCTACAAACTCCAGTTATTTATCCATAAGGCATTAATGTATTTCAATGCTTCACAATAAAAGTTTTATAAAACAAAATAGTGCATTCTGGTCTCCGCCCCCTTATTCTGGATTACCGCATTGTACTCTTTTAGTAGTACAGCATCATCATGGCCTATACTGAACCTTCTCATGGTCTCATTTCAAAATGAGTAATATGCAGGCAGACCCAGGTGTCCCCTTGAGAGTCCTGAAATAGATGAATCTATACACAATGCTGCAGTTAGTCCTAGATCAGAGGAATTGGGTTACTCACCCATTCCACTCTATTAATCCTGATATGGGAAGATATTATAGACTAAGCAAGACCCTTTAGTTATTGTTAAGAAATTTTGAACATGTGGAGATGAAATCCACTGGTCTGGTGAAACACCCAGAAAATCCAGGTGGTCTCTTACCACAGTGAGACATTTAATCAACTAATGTGAGGAATCCAACTCCTCCTTTACACAGAGCAGCCAAAGCCACAGATAAGCTAATGCATTATCCTCAAATGAGGGAACTCCGCTTGAATAAACAAAGAAGAGAATACGATCTTCTGAAAAGTTACCCATGGCAGATTAAAATGGATCCTGCTGTGGGGGCTCTACTGGAAGGCTGCCCTGACCATCCTGTCACTCAGGGGCTGAGTTGGTCTGAAGTTGTCTCCCAGCATCCCATCATTCCCCTCAGGAAGCTCTGCTCCTTTAATGTGAGACCTGAGACGACGGAACTCTTCAATCTGGGTGGAATAACGGTTTGGGTTAGTTGAAATAGGGCTGGTTTTTACTTGCTTCACAAGCTCAGTCCTCGTGCATTGTTATTTTGATATGCTGTTATTATTTCTCCATAATCCAATGTTTGAAGTCATAACATCAACAGGATCATATCAGTGCACTGACAAGTACAAAATGGTGACAACACTTCATGACTTAGTTGTGTGATATTCCATGTCTTCTCTTTTAAAAGATTTATTTCCATGCATGCGCTTTCAGTTTTCCGATATGACACAAATGCACCATGAAAGTATAAAAAAATGAATAATATATTGGTTGTGTTCAAACATGTTTACACCAAACTGAGGGTGATTATAATTATGACAGAAATATCTAGGAAAGTATTTGGTAAACTATTAAGTTTTTCTATATAATGAGTCACTTTATAAAAAAATGTGTATGGCTTTACCTGCATTTGAGAGATGGTTAGTGGGTAACGGTAAAGAATCCAGGTGACATTCTCACTACAGGGTGGTGTGGTCAAAGAGCCCTCATACACCCAGTAATCTCTTAAGAGAGGGTCTGAAAAAGTCAACAAATCAGAGAAGCACCTATACTATCCTCAAAAAAGATCACATTTCATAGGTTGCAAAATAGAAATAAATATTAATATGGCAGATTATAAATGATGAAAACTAATGTTAACTTTGAACTTACCAGGTAGTAATGTGTTAGGGTTAAAACATGGAATAATTTTGGTCTTTCCCTGTACAAAAATAACCAAGATTTTAGGTCAGATAACTCTACAAGCATGCATGTCATATTCTAATCTCTAATGCTTACTTTATACTGCAGGTCTTGCAGGACGTCTGTAATGGCCTTCAGTCCAAGATGTTCCTTCCCAACCTACACAGGTTGCATCATATCAACAATGTCAAATAAGCACAACGCAGACCAAAATTCTATTTACAGTACTCTTTTAAAAGGTCCTCCTAATATATCCATTGAGGTACAGATACAACCACGGAACAAATTAAGAGACCTCTTCAACATTTCATTTTAAACCAGTCCAGTCCAGTGTCTGTTGAATTTCAACAAAATCAAACCTCAGGAGTGACATAAAGTCATCCAACAGCAATGTGAAGGACTGACAAAGTGACAAGACACCTGAAAACTGTAAAAGAAAATAAAAAAAAATCGAGGTTATCAAATTTTTTTTTACTTTGAAAATGTATAAATATTACTGTTGTATTGCTTAAAAGTGAACTTGTTTCCTTTGCAGTATTTGAGGTCTGACAGAGTATCTTTTCTGTTATTTCGACCTGTTTCTCCAGGTCTCATTTTCTGCAGATAAATGCAATAGAAACAATATTTTTATTCTGAAATTTGGTAAAATATTGTTAGAAGTTCACAGAATGAAACAAGAACAATAATTTTACCTATAAACACCTATAAATAGTAAATCAGAAAAACTGAAATGATGCTTTGAAACGGTCTCTTAATTATTTGGTACCATTAAGTAACTTTAAAGTACTAATATGCACTATTTATGTGAAAATATGTACTTTTTAAAAGGGTGACACATTTTCTGACCAAATTTATTCTGACGGTGTACAAAATGTGTAAAGCAGCTTCAAAATGATATGTATTGTGAAAGGTGCTATCCAAATTAATGTGAATTGAAACAAGCGTGAATATACAGAGTGCTGATGCCATATTTATTTATGCTTTGCAGAGTATTGTCATATCTGATAAAAAGTCACAAGTGATACCTGCACAAACAGTGCAATGATGAGAATGCCATTTTTCTTGCCCAAGGCGTCCTCCTCGCTGTTGAATAACGTAGCGTTCCAGTGGATTAGATGAAGCTGTAAGAGAAATTTATTATTTGAGGGATCTGCATTTATCTTTGCCCTGAACCCTGATCCCCTAAACTCCGACTATCTCCTGTTAAAGAACTGGTTTGGCATATATAACTGGCAACCACTTCAGGAACCACTGTGTCATGGTGACAGTTTGACAAACATGGTAACATGTTGACAACGGGCCCTTATCTTTCTCCTTGTGTACAGAAGACAAGGGCAAGTCAGAGTGGGAGAGCAGGTGCCAGAGACAGGTGAGCTGAATAGATCACTTCATGATGCATGTGGTACTGTTGGGATTGTAGCTGAAAATGTTTTTCCTTATACAGCAGCAATTGATATGTACTGTTGTCCTGTACTACCAAGAACAAACAAACACAAGAATTGGCAGAGAATTGGCAGAGACGTTTACCTCCATAGGAAAAGCTTTGAAGTTGACAGTGTGTTCAGAACCCCTCTGGTTCTCCTTTCCCCAGTGAAAACGCACCTCGCTCAGTTCATACTCATGGTCGCTGGGAAGAGGGCCACCGGTCACAACTGAGACAACACACAGAAATCAACTCGGAAATAAAGATCGAAGGGGACAGGATCATCACATGATGACTTTTTATTTCGGTCAAAAGCAAGATAGGTTTCAATACTCATTTCATACCTGATTTGGACTTGAGCATGATCCTCACAGTGTGACCATCATTGATGACCTCACAGTCCCTACAAACCACAAAGTTGGGGTTAAGCCCCACCTCCAGGAGCCGGGGGTCATAACATGCCTCCCTGGAGTTGAGATTTATGGGGGACTGGTACTCTCCATTTGCTTCAGGAAATAGAAGACCCCACTCGACACCTGGAATCAATCACAAGAAGACAACAAGTGGTGATTCAATCAACTGTTCAATGGTGATAGCATTTATTTTTGTGGTTATCAAAAAATACTTATCATGCTTTTGAGTGTATGCTAACTTTGTCCTTGTTCATGACCCACTACAACACAGTTTACAGCTAATCCTTGGTGGACTGTTACCTTGAAACAAACTTTGGCAGCATGATATTTTGTGTCAAGTCCCCAGCAGTTGCCTGTAACTGTGGATAATATAGACAGTGAACTATTTTTCCTGAAGTGGAACTAAATAAGGGCTGTCAGACCTCCAGTGTCTCAGAATCATTAGCGAGGCGTCCAGCAGGAATACCAGACGCAGGAGGATACAGGATGTGCTCATTTTTCTGCTGCTTTTCCGTGTTTAAAAGCTTTCCTCTCTTTTTTTTATCATGACTGTTCATTTGTTTTATACTTGCAGAATACTTTCACTGACTTCTATAACACTATTCAAAAATAACATGATGCCTGAAAATCTATTTATTTGTTTAAACCCAGTTATTACACACTTTTAATGTGCAATTATGTGCAAAATGAGATAAGAGTTAAGTTAATTCTCTGCCTTCAGAACAAAAAAATTAAATAATGCAACATGACCTTAAAATTTAAATTCTATTAAAATAACAGAATTGTTGTTCTGATTGAAGCAAAAAAAAGGCAATTTTCTGTAGAGATGCCTATAAACAATATATTGTCACTCGAAATTATAAAGTTCATTTGACTTATTCTGTGACAACGTATTTACGTTATGTGATGTTTTTGTCTTAACATTGTGTACATTTTAGGAGTTTTTTAGAAAACATAACTGTTCTAGCTAAATTCAAATGAAATGCTAAAACTTTAAAGCTCAATATCTCAAAACTGTTTAGAATGCAGACAGAACCTTAATATTCCAAGGCAACAATATATTGTGCAAAAAACTTTTGTAGAGTAAAATGCAAACCGTTATTCCACTATATTAGGTGACCAGCTATAGCATTTCTAAGTTTAAAAGAAGACTTGACTAGTTTCAGATCATGACTAAACTACATGTTGAATCATATAGTTGCTGATGCAGTATGTCTAATTTTACCAAACATATTTGCAGAAAGTCATTTGGCAATTAGGTTAAGAAACTCTAACAGTGATGCTTTTTATCAGTATGCCAAAGAAACTGATTATAAGTTGTCAATTGTAAATGCAAACGAACATTTGAAATGAAATATAAGAAAATTGTGCAGTTTTTGCAACCTGCAATGTTTAAAGAGTAATTCTTTATCATGGGTGTGACAATAGAGTTTCATGTTTCACAAAGAGGGGAATTAGCCAGTGAATATCACACTGTAGTCTTACCTTCTTCATAGCCCCAGTCCAGCTCATCTTTACCAGGGTAGTTATCGGACTCCTCTATAACATTATCTGCCATGGCAACACAATTTTTTCCAAATACGATTTTCAAGAACTAACGTTCAGTACCGAGAAGATGCAAAAACTATGAGGTATCAGGGTGAATTCGTCCTCTTCATTTGCTCACTTTCCATCCATCAAACATGAACAAAGTGGTGTATAACAATACTGTGGAAGTGATTGAACTTCAAAGACAATGCCAGAAACAAACCTCCTACAGAAAATTACAAACAAGAGATAAAGTCCTCACTCCATTGATAATGATGTGTGTGCCCGATCCCCTTTTCTGACTCCTGTTCTCTTCCAGGATAGTGGTTCTCCCTGTACAAACTCCAGAGCACACCAAAAGAAACTTCAAAAACCTCTTCTCTCTTAGCTGCTACAGCCCACACTGTGCCCCCGCAAGTCCCAAGCCATCTGATTGGCTGAGTGCAATGACTCTTGAGTCTCAGATGTAGCACCATAGAAACAGCTCAGCAGTCTGGCCTGGTTTGCAGTCAGGCCACGGGAAGCACAGTGAACACTGGCAGGAATGTAGCAGTGATGTTGCTTTTGGAGAGTTCCCTCCCACAATGAGGAAATGGGTGTTGTTATAAAAACACTCGCCAGGGGGAGGGAAAGGAGGAGAAACTTAGACAGAAGAGGGAAGGTCTGGCAGAATTATTGTTGGCTTTGGACATTACTGGTGGTGTTTTCAAGGTGAGGATGAGCAGGGCCCCAGCAGCGCTTTCCTCTGATGGATGGATGTGTTGTTTTCTGAAGCGGACGAGTGTGCTGATCTTTAGCAAACCAACTGCTTTTCTTTAATCACACATTTACAAGAGACCTTGTTGTTTGTGAGCACTAATCTTATCATTTTTTCCCTTTTTTAATAGTTTATCAGCTGTATTTCCTACAAAGAACAACAGTTACCCAGAACTGAACTTAGTTATTTTAAAGGGATAGTTCAAACAAAAAACTTCAGGTTTGACCACTATTGTCACTGTTTATTCACAAAATCATTATAGAATATGTGACCCTGGATCACAATACCAGACTTATAGGTCAATATTTTAAAATAATAAATAAGCTTTCTATTGATGTATGGTTTGTTGGGATAGGACAATATTTGGCCGAGATACAACTATTTAAAACTCAGGAATCTGAGGGTGCAAAAAAATCTAAATATTGAGAAAATTGCCTTTAAAGTTGTCCAAGTAAAGTCCTTACCATAGCATATTACTCACAAAAATAAAGTTTTGATACATTTACTGTAGGAAATTTACAAAATATCTTCATGGAACATGATCTTTACTTCATATCCTAATGATGTTTGGCATAAAATATCATTTTGACCCATTCAATGTATTTTTGGCTATTACTATAAATGTTCGCATGCTACTTTAGACTGGTTTTGTAAACCAGGGTCACATATAGTGACCACAATTGTTAAGTTCCTAAAATAGAAAAAGAAGTCCAGATGACTCATATTTTTGTATTTTTACAATAACACTCCATTATTAAGATGAGAAACACTGAATCACTAAATGAGATCACTACACAAACATCCTTTTGAGCCAGTTCTTTAAATGGCATTGAACATGAACAACTGGTTGATCTGGTTCACACATCACACAATTTATGCATGAATCTTATTGATTTATTCTTGAGTTCAACTCACTGAGTCCTGTCACAAACGTTCTTGAGCAAACAGATTATTGTAAATAATTAGTACATTTGTGTCTGTTACATACACAACATTTTCCTATGACTTTAGAAAACTTGTCTTAAATGTCTATTTTTGTTTCCTGTAAGAAAGACACGATAGGTCACCAACAAAATTACCTCATTTACTCACCCTCATGTCATTCCAAACCTGTATGCCTTTCTTTCTTCTGCAGAAGATATTTTGAAGAATGTTGGTAACCAAACAACATTAGAGCCCACTGACTTGCATTGTATGAAAACAAAACCTGAAACATTTCTCAAAATAACGTATTTTTGTTCCACAAAAGAAAGTCACATACATTTTTGGTGTATTCATACAAAATGTGTATTATTAGGTGAACTATCCTTTTAATGTCTCCTGAAGGCAATGATGTAGAGATTGGCCCAAAAAATGTAACTACTAGTAAAGATGAACAATACACCTCATTGTCTTGAGTTCTATTCTAAGAAATTACTTTGACCCTAATTTTCTAAAATTAAAGGGAGCACATTACACAAATGTGCAACCACTACCTAATTAATTATAAGTAGGTCATTTTACTCCCTAAAGCTTAAGGACTAAAAGGACTAAAATAGGGTTGTCATGTGACCTCAGGAAGTAAACCTAGATTTGATCATGTATCTCAGAAAATTTAGATTAACCTATAAGTATTATCTCATGATTGTGTGATTGTTGAAAGTAGTACTCAGAATAATTATTTCATTGAACAATACAGTGAATAGGTAACTCAGGTTCTCAGTTAAAGATAACAGCACTGCCATCTAGAGGACATTACAAGTAGGCATGAACCGGTATGAGATTTTAACGTATAATAAATAACCTTAAGCCAACATATCACGGTTTCACGGTATGACAGTAAAATGTCTGGGTAAAAAAGTTTTTTCCATTGAACACAGTATTTAAGCAACACAAAATATTTGGAACAGTATTAAACATGTACAGTATGTCAGGTGTGTCTTGAAAGCATGGCACCCATTTCTAGTCATTTTTTTACATGCATTTGCAGTAGTAGTTAAACTTGCATGCATACATACACATATAAATATAAGTAAATTAAATGCAGATGAGCAAACAACAAACTAAGCATAAACAAAAAATAGAACCTGGTGGATTCCTGCACTTTCCGTCTATGATGAGACATAAAAACAGCTCATACCTTTGGAACGGTATTACAGAAAATTCTAGTGGTTTTAAAACTGTGGCTTATGCCTAATGTCAAGGTATGACAAACACCTCTGTGTGGAGGGTGCATTGCAATGGGTCCTTTGATAAAGAAAATTAGACCTGAGACATAGGCTTTGCTGGTGACATTTGTGTTTTCTATGGTGTTTATTAAAGCCTAATCCTTTTTAAAAACAAACTGAATGGGCCAGACCTACACAGGAAAAACACAGTCCATCCATATATAAGATCAAATCTCCACATCTTAGAGCTCTGTGTCTATTAATTCTCTTGTAATTTGTGGATTCTTGACCGTGTACTAGACTAAATAGTACTTTAAATGAAGATTATTTCATCTTTACTCATGAAATAGTGTTAGTCAGTAATGAAAAATGTTCTTTACACTTTATTTTCTTTGATACAGAAGAAATAAAAGAGTGAAACCCATGAAGAGGTCCAACACTATCCAGGATTAAATCTTCACTGTGTCAGAAATGAACAAGAACAATCATGTCTTTATAATTTTTTTCATTTTTAATGAATTCAAATTATTTGAATGATCTTGTCATGCACTTGTCAATTGGTTATTCACAATATTGCATGCATTCTATTTAATGTAATATGAGCAGTTTATCAAAATATACTAATTATATAACCAACAGTAGGCTATATTCGATCTACTTTATTTTAATAATTTTTGTGGGCTTGTGGTGTATGTTGCACAGCAATTCCCGGAGTCTTACCTGAAATCTGATGAATCTCAGCAGGTACGTGGATATTTGTCAACTATGATTTAACAAATTTCTGAGAGAAGTACCATAAAAATCACCAGCAGACCTAGTGGCAAACTAGCAAAGAGCTAGTTATAAATAAAACAAAGCTCATAAAACTAAAATACAACAAGATCCTTAACATATTCTGATTTTATTTTTGAATTATGAATAAAGAGTGAATAAATAGTTTAATAAAAATGTTTAATACAAAATCTTTTGTATCTTAAAGAACAAGTGTGGCTTGGTGAGATCACTTCCGGTAAAATCCTGCGCTTCTTCTGTTCTGCGTGCGTGGCGAAGGCGGGACGTGTGACGTAGGCCGGCTGGAGCTAGAGGTGTTTATTGTTCCTTCCCGTCGAGGAGAGAAAAGGGTTGGCTTAGCGGAGGCATATATCTCACACTTACCCTGCGATTTTAGGTTCAAGGAGCCATTTTAAAAAGGCCAGAACAGGTTGATACAGGACCAGTTGGCCATGGCGTACGCGTATCTCTTCAAATACATCATAATCGGAGACACGGGTAAGAGCGAGAGCGAATCTGTTATTTCCGCAGTGTTGGAGTCAATGACGTGGTTCGCGAGGGGTGGGAGGACTGACAGGCTGTTTTATCTCTGCCTTTCTCTTCCTCTGCCTCATTCTAACACATATACCACCCATTATGTCGGATCTAAAGTCTGTACTTCATGCCATGACAGCAGCGTGCAGTGAGAATGCTGTCACTGCCTTTTGTTGTTTCGCTCCTTCACAGAGGCTGGGTGGGGGGAGCTAGCAAGCTAAATTCAGTTTCATGTGTGATGTCTCCATCAATTACAGCAGCAGCAGCAGCCTCTGTGCCTATTATAAGTATGACATATAGTGTGTAACTGAATGTGTACGTGTCAGTAAGTTCAGGTACAGTTGTAAGTTACTGCTAAAACCCCTGCGAAAGGCCACAGCGGCACAGTTAGCCGAAACCGCTAGCAGCTATTTAACGTTACCCTTTCTGAAAATGGCGTTTACACAATTGCGTCTGTCAGGCGAGAAACCCGTTTCATATACGAGGAATAATAATCACACAAATGGTTTTAATGCACAAGCCTAAAATTTCTTTCAGTCAGTGTTTCGATGCTAATAACATTCTATATTTGTGGCCTGCTAGACTTCTATTATACGGTAGGCCTTTTCCCAAGACACAGGGATACGTCAACAGGAGACGTTGTTGTATTTCTGTCTTCTGTCAACGAGTCTTTTCGGTTTAGTTTCGTCAGAATATTAAAGACATAATATCAGTAGTACATGGCATTCTGAGCTACACTGAAATGATGCTGAGGCTGGTTCCAATTATCAATGCAAACCAGCATTGTGTGCATTTAATCCCCCTCTGTCCATCTCCCCTTGACATCTGTTCATGTTGTACTAACAGCATTATTGGACCTCATTTCTATATATCCCAAATATAGGCTTCTTAACAACTGACATTTTAAGTAATATTTCATATTAATTTATGTATTATAACTACCTTGTGGTCTAGATTTAGCAACATTAGGGCTGATGTTGCACTAAAAGCCTGCAGCCTCAAAATATTAATAATAAGCAAGATTTCTTTGTTGGGGCTTTAATCTGGCTTTTATGCAGAGAATGTAACCTTTATTATCTACTACTAATGCTTGTGTACTATGAAAACCTTTGGCTGACAACTGAGATACAAGGCCATACCTTACTCTGTATTTTAACATCTGTTGTTCAGTATGTTTTGAATTTGAAGTCTGTGTTTTCAGCCATAGTTTTACACCTTTAGCACCAGTTTTAAATGGGTGAGTTTATACATAGATTGGGCAGTGGCAAGTGATAACCAAGCCTACTGCATTTCAAAAGATGAAACATGATAGTCAGAACCTAGGGTTTGTCAGATCTTAATCACCTGTTTGGCAGTGGTGGTTATAAACATGATGCGTTTTCATGTGTAAATAGGTTTGTTGCTTAACCTAGGTCAGATGATGCTTATGTGAAACCCAATCTGGTTAGTCACTGCATGGTGAGTTTGCAGAGTTGAAGTTCCTAATGTACAACTTAGGACAAGGTTTTGCTTCATTTCTTGGACAAGCTACATTTCCATATATTCTTTTTATAGACTTGCACATGAGAATAACACAAACATAAGCTATTGACCAAAGGTAGGCAAAAAGTATATGATTAGTGTTACTCTACCTAGGTTACTAATATAGTAGTTTCAGCCTCCTATGTCAAGCCCACGGACTGTTGGCTGAACGTCTGATGCATTTGGCACACTTTTCTGGAAACACTTCAGCACGTTCAAAGTCGTCATCTGATTGGTTGAAATTTACAGGATATCCGTGAGACGTGCGTGTTGCATTTTGATCGAAGTAGTAAGCTGTTGTGTTTACATGATTGGTTGCAATAAGAATTCATCACAATCGCCTAAGCGATAAATTCTTAAAAGTATGCGAGGTTCACGGCATAAACTCATAAACATTATTGTTGCTGTTAACTTCTGAGCCTTTGAATGTGAGTGTACATCAGTCTGTTACTGTGGGGACATTTCCTAAATGTGATTGGTTGCTTTACCTGTCAGTCATATGGCCTCCTGGGCGGGCCTTGACCAAAGAAAGCGGCTAAAGTTCCCAGACCTTCAGTAATGAAGTTTGGCTACGCGAGACTATTATAGTACAGGCTTAAATTTTTGCGTAAGTGAAAAACAATAAAAACGGAACTTTGAATTTAAGTGTGTGAGAGTTATTATGATGACCATCTCTAAAAGTTTAAACTCTTCGGTTCTTATAGTTTTACATTGATTTGAACTTTTGACTGAAATGGCATTGATGTTATAGGTTTAGAAGCAATAGTAACCAGCCATTTCAAGATTGTATTTGTTTTCTTTATTATGCTAGGAGACAATAATGTCATGCAAGTCATTAAAAAACAAGTCATAAGATAATTTGTCATCCGTGTTTCTTTTAATATCCCACAAAATAAATAGAGAGCATAAGCATATATGAAATTGATCAGCGAGTAGTGTTTGCACGTGAGCCTACACCATTACACCCTGTGTGATCTTATCATTATGTTGTCTCCATACGTCTGGAATGCAGCTCGCTTAGCAACAGCTGTTGCTCATGGCAACTCTTAATGCTAATGTCCTAAGCATTTAACCTGTATGTGTATCATGGCAGAATCTCTAATCTCATCTCAGCAGATTGAAATGATAAGTGGTTATATGGTTTAACAACTAATATAAACTCTGAATTTCAAGGTTTTGACTAATTGTTTTTCGGTATATAAATTATTGGAATTTTGTTACATTTTGTAAAAGTTTGTAGTACATGGAAGGAAAAACACTACAGACACTGAAGTTGAGTAACAGGAATTGAAAAAGTATGTATGAAATAGAAAAATGTGTATGACTTTGTTTTTGCCATCGATACATGATTCCCCTATTTTCCGTTTTGTTTTTAATGTGTGAATTTATTGATGTCCATTCTCAGCAGTACTATAATGAAATTATTTAATTAAAGGGGCTATATATTACCGTGTGTGTGTGTGTGTGTGTGTGTGTGTGTGTGTGTGTGTGTGTGTGTGTGTGTGTGTGTGTGTGTGTGTGTGTGTGTGTGTGTGTGTGTGTGTGTGTGTGTGTGTGTGTGTGTGTGTGTGTGTGTGTGTGTGTGTGTGTGTGTGTGTGTGTGTGTGTGTGTGTGTGTGTGTGTGTGTGTGTGTGTGTGTGTGTTAAAATGAGGTGGTGTGAGAGAGCAAGGTACATTTTTATCTCTACAGATGTAAACTCATCACCTTTTTGAAGTTTATATATAAATAAAAACTCAACAAATGCTTTTAATGTAATGGGATACAGCAGATGTATAACCCTGAGGCTAATTGTGGCCATTCAATGTGTTTGCTTTGCAGGTGTGGGGAAATCGTGCCTATTATTACAGTTTACAGATAAGCGCTTTCAGCCGGTGCACGATCTCACTATCGGTAAGGCTTTTTAACCCAAACTCATTATTTTAACTCATTAACTAAAACAGAAGGAAATGGGATCTGATCAGCACTGAAAACAGATTGGTGCCAGTCCCCTTGGAGTTAGGGCTGTCACGATTATGAAATTTGGAGAACGATTAATTGTCTATTAAACAATCGCGATTAAATGTCGTTCAAGACTTTGGCAATATAACGACTAATGACAATTAATTTACAAAGCTAATACAACTCAAATGATGGAGAAATTTCATTTGAATATAACAGTGAGTGCAGATCAAGGACAGTGGATGTAAAATGCAGTAGATACTGCAGATCTCCCTTGTTTTTTAGGATTCACAATAATTGCAGTTATCTGGAATAATTGCAATGATGTCAAATTTGTGACAGCCCTACTTGAAGAGATGTTTTAAGGAACCTATTGAAAATATAATTGTAAGATTTGTTGTGGGTACCAGTAATGTTTTTTTAATGCGCATTTATTAACTGTACTTAAATGTCCTAATTTAACTAAGGCCTTAATATAAAAATTGTATTGTCCAGTTTTCAACCAGTTAAGTTTCATGAATCATTTGTGTTTAATTTTTTTGAGTTATGACTCAAACTACCAAATGTTTCTTGACAGGTGTTGAATTTGGAGCACGAATGATCACTATAGATGGCAAACAGATAAAACTGCAGATCTGGGATACGGTAAGATCAGTTATGAATTCGATTTGTCACTGTAATGTTATTTTATACCTGTGTGTGTGTGAGTGTGTATATATCTATATATATATATATATATATATATAATCTTTTCTCACACACACACACACACACACACACACATATATGCATATAAATGTATATATCTAGGGCTGTCAAACGATTAATCACATTGTGTTTACATAACATTTACTGTGTACTGTGGCATTAGCAATAAGTGATTCCATTTTACTAACTTTAACCTAAAAACCTCTACCCTGTCGTCTGCAAACCCAAACATGGAAAAACAATTCACAATTTTTATTTCCATAATATGTCTGTCTGTCACAGAGATATCTGTCACCTGTTATGCATGTTATTTTAAAATAATGCCTGCAGCACATTTAAAGTCCCCTTGAAACCAAAATTAAAATTTTAAAGCTTTTAGTCTATGTGCATTAGGTTTAAGGCCCTCTATATGGTTGTTTATGTTTGGGAGAAACATAAATTAAATAAAATTGACAGTCTTTACCCTCTGGAAAATGGACCAGATCAGTCATTTGCACTACACAGATTTCCATCCAATTAAATGTATATCCCTCCCCCTAATACCTCATGTGAACGCCTAGCAAGCAGTAAATTATGGTTCATGAGGTAACTAATGCCTATTGGATGTATTTTAATTGTACACGCAATTTATGACCCAACATCCTGTTTCAATAGGAAATGTGCCAACACAAGGAAAACACTGCTTGTTTAGCTAATATACAGGTCTTTAACCCCAGACATTACAATAGAAAAAATAATTTGAATTTTAGGGAGACATTTACACATTAATGTTTTACTTTATGACTGGGTGGCAACGCTTTTTTTTTTATTAGCTATAGCCTTTCTATTAATTGCTTACCTTAGTTAGCAAAATGAGTTTGCTTAATACTTATAGATTCATGTTTCAAAATATTCCAGATTTAAAAAAAATAGCATTTCATGTGATTGTGACCCATGTTTGTTTAAATCTCTTTTTTTTTTTCGAAATCTTGTTTAAGTGGACTTAAGTGTTACTCCACATGTATATATGCAATATAGCGAATATAGTCATGAGAAAAATTGCTCAATCATGCTTGTATAAAAAAAAAATGTTGGACGAAAGGAAGTGTGCACATACACATTTTGCCCAGCAGATGGCGACAAAGTATTAGCCAAGTCCTTGTGTACACTACACACTTAAACAAATTTGTCTTTTGTATACAAAATAGATTTTGTATTTGTCTTATGTGTCTTATGTTTTACAAATTTTTTGTCAAGTAGGTAAGCAAGTCGTACCGGTTTTATGTGTAATGGTGACATTTTGAAAATTAAATCTAGTCAAGTTCAGTGGTAAATGAAACCTGTTCATGTTTATAGGCAGTTTAAATGCATGGGTGAGTCAATGTAAAATCTAATGTCTGTATAATAAGAGGTGGTCTACAGATGTTTGGTGTGGCTTCCTTGTAGCCATACTGTGAAAAAAGTGTATTTAAATACACCATAAATAATTTATTTCAAGGTTATTCCAACAAGCATTTTGTGATAAAACTAGAGAAGATGAGGGAGTGTTGGATGAAGTAACAGGAGAAATCTGCATGTCTGGCCTTCCTGTAACCTTTCACTCCAGCAGATGGCAGGCATAACGGTGTCATTCATCATTTATTCACAATGGGCTCCATTAACTCTAATGTTAACAGCTGCCCCGGGGAATGGGTTATTGAATTCAGATACGTGCTGTTGGCTTATTTGCCTGCTGTCAAAGGGGGTGGGTTGACCAGAGGCCTTCTTATGCCATGACACACTGTTGAACGGTAGCCGTGCACTGGGAGACTGCTGATTGGACGGGCGCCATGCTCTAGAGAAGCATTGTGGGATGGAGAATCGTCAGTGGGTCAGTGCATGTGAAGTTGCTGTACCTCAGAATCCATGATCTCAAAATTAGCGGACAGACGTGTCAAGATGGAAAAGGAAATTTGGCTTCTAATACAGACCCTCAGAGCTGGTGGTCTCATGACAACACCTCGGAGTAATGGAATCGAAGATGTTTTTTGTACAGAATGGACATACAACGTATCCAATAGATTTTGTCAGCAGCTGGTTGCTCCTTCTTGACAGGCTCTTGTGTAGTGATGCATTCTTGTGTATGTGTTCCAGGCCGGGCAGGAGTCCTTTCGCTCAATCACCAGGTCTTACTACAGAGGTGCAGCCGGGGCTCTACTAGTATATGACATCACAAGGCGAGACCAAATTCTTTATTATCTGCCTTTTCTAATTCATTCCTGCACTCATGATGAATTGACTTTAAGATTGTTCAATGTGCTGTTTATGTGTGTGGTTTTATTATAGAAGGGACACCTTTAATCACTTGACAACCTGGTTAGAAGATGCTCGTCAACATTCCAACTCTAACATGGTCATCATGCTCATCGGAAATAAAAGGTGAGTGCAACATTATTTGGTACACTGTGCATGACCATTGTATAAGTACAGTTTGCATGTGACACACAGAAGAGGGAATATTTGTGTTACTAAGGGCATATTTATCCATCAGTGCACCTTAAATGGTCCCATTTCATCAAATTGATCAGTTTGGTTTAATATAGTTTATCTGTCTCTAATAAGCAGAAAATATTAGAATTGACAAATTCGAAATATTTTGAATTAAACAATGTCATTTGCTTTCTTATGACAGTGATTTAGAGTCACGGAGAGAAGTGAAGAAAGAGGAAGGAGAGGCCTTTGCCAGAGAACACGGTCTGATTTTTATGGAGACCTCCGCAAAGACCGCATCAAATGTAGAAGAGGTACAATAGCTCTTGTATGACAGAGGTCTTCAGTGCTTATGTGATGATTTATGTTTGGGTTCCTGTGTGAAAACACGTGCACATGCATGCATACAGATAACACCCTGGGGACATACAAACTGGGGAGAAAACGTTCAGTTTTCAGCAGTGGGAGCCGACAAGCTAAAACAGGGTTTAAAGATGGCTTTAAAAAAATGGGGGTGTTAAATTGTGGAAGTCCCTCCCCCATACATCCACTCTAAGCTGCCTCAATGATTAATTTGTCTCATTAGTGTCGTGTGAATTCTCCTGACCCCTTCCCCCACCCCTTTATGACGTTTCAATCTCCTATTTAGGGATCATGCATATTCATAGATTCCCTGCCACACGTATCTGCGGCGCTTTGCCCGGCCATCTTTTTCTCTGTGGTAATTGAGCCGCAGAGGCCCGATTGCTCTGGAGAGCTGAGAGGCAGTTCTACCAAATGAAAAGCACCTCTGTTAATTAGACTACAAAGTGCCCATGGCAGTTCTTAACACTTTGAGGGTGAACTGAAGTCACGGCCGTGTTTATTTTCTCTGGGTGACCAATGTGTACTCGTCAAGAGCAATAACACACACAATCACTTACAGCCAGATGGGGGCACCAGCCTTCAACCGTACATACCATGACACAGTTTGCGTTCGAATATCTTAGGTGTTTTATCTGATTTATTTAAAGATGAAATTTATTTGATTGTTTTTGATATTTGTCTACCATTATTCAGACGATCCAGTGCTATGAATAAATGTTTTTTATCATCGTAAAAGGTCAATGTCTATTTATCACACTTAAAGGAGTGCATATTTTTTACATTCTTTTTGTCATTTCAGGCATTTATCAACACGGCCAAGGAGATTTATGAAAAGATTCAGGAAGGAGTCTTTGATATAAACAACGAGGTAACCTATGAAGAGGATGCACATTCTTTGTTTATTATGTTTAAAAGTAATTAGGTCAAAAAGACTTCCTGTACTGTTATACTGAAATCCATTGCGTAGGTCTGGTGGGTGGATTTAGAAATTTGCACATGCAAGTTTCAATTAAAGTCAGATTTCCTTGTTTTTAGTTTTAGTTGACCCAAATGTTAAACAGTTGATACCCTTTGTACCGTGGTTATGTTTATCCACAGTAGCCACTTTGTTGTCTTCAAATCTATGTAAATGTAATAGCCAGTGAAGCTTAACGGATGTTATTGAATTGGTTCACCTGTAATCCAGATGCTGTAATAACCAATTAAGTATTTAAGAACGTTTTGGTCGGATCTTTGTGCAATGATATAAAAGACATAGAGGAAGCAAGATACTTGCACACATTTACCCCAGAGCAAGACCTCTCTGGCCCCTCAGTTTCTCTTTACTGGCTGGTAACCAACAAAGTCCTCACATCTTTTAAGTTACAGTCCGCTTGATAGAGGTGAGCCCACTGCAACTATTTTATTGGAATAGTAAGAGAAGTAAAAAAAAAAGGCACAGAGTCCAAACCGCATCAGCTGATAAAGATCCCAGCCAGGAACCTCGAAGCTCACCCCACATCACTATAAATCAGATTTGACACAATGTGGAGTTTCCTAAGAACGTTTCAAAACACAGCCTCTCGTCGGAGTTTCGCTTTTGAACGAGAGCCCACTTAAGAGAAAACTTGGCGTGGTGGATGCCTTTATGTGATGAATGAAAGTGCCACCAGCGCGCGCGCGTGTGTGGCATTGGCAGGTTTCCCTGCTCCTCTGTATTACCGCTGGAATAACACTCCTGAGGTTCTCTTGCCTCAGTGCTGACAAAAGCGGGACGCTAATTCAGGCCTTCAGGGACTGATATTTTCTGCTTAATACAGCATTATGTGACGGTACAAAAACACAATAATATTAAACGAGTCCCTATTACCTTTTGTGAGTAAGACTTCATATTGAGAATTTATTGGGGGTTTTTCACAGTGCAACCTTAATAAAAAGGAGTGTTTAAATGTCTTAATTTCATTTGTGTGTGCAGGCTAACGGTATTAAGATTGGACCCCAGCATGCTGCCACCAACTCCACGATGGGTGGCAGTCAGGGAGGACAGCAAGCTGGAGGGGGCTGTTGCTGAGCACTACCCTTTACTCTTCAGTCTTCTTCAGCCCCTCCTGCCCTTACGTTTCTACTGGACTGGTCGGGCTCACTAACATTTTCTTAACCTCCCACAGCCCAGGCCCCTGATTCAAATCGTGTATTAGGTGGCTGTCCAAAAAATATTTATAAAGTCCAGGTCCTCTACAAACCACCTGACAAACTCCTGAAGCCTGTTGGGCTACAGCAGACATTATATGGTTAGTAGTAAGGAAAAGTTAGGAGCTTTGGAATTATGGTAAATATATTCATGTTTGTTTCTCAGCAAGTTGTTTTTTTTTCAATGTTTTGTTTTTGCCCGTTTGACTTCAATCTGAACTGTATTAAACACTACAAAGTCATCTATAGTATTTTAATCAGTTTATGTGGGTGAATTCTTTGAAAACTGTGCTGAACCCTGAAGTCAAAATAAAAGACATGTAGTGCTGTACTTAAAAGGAACAGCTATTATCAAAGTGAAGAATTTAAAAGAAGAAAAAGCAGGACTGTTTTAAATCTGTATTTATCATTCACATTCTGTATATAAAGTTATCTTTTCTTGCTTTGGTGTACGTTGACCGAGCTAATTCTGTACCGAATTTGCTTAAATTCTATACTGTATGAATAGAGCTTGAAACTGCAACAGTATTGCGATATTTCCAAATCTGCTTCGACACCATTTTAAGGTAACATTTTACTTCATTTATTTTAGTTTGGTCCTGCCATCTGCCTTGACCCATCGTATCTGTGCCCCTGAACCTGCTCTCTGTATAGAAACTCTGGCTCTATATACCTGTTTTAATGCCAAATTTGTGTTTACCTGTGTTATAAAATCACAGCTCCAGATATGGATCACATTTCCGGAACTACATCTGCTGTTTGCCTTAAAAGATTTTGGGATGGCAAAAGAATAACATAATCATGTTACACAGAATCATTTCAGTAATAAAATGCAATTATATATTGCACATGATAACGCTAGACTTACTTATCCATTAGACAGACACACATACAAACATACATACATGCCTATACCTATATTATCCATAAAAGTTATCACATATGCATGCATTTGTATGCATATAAGTATATATTTTCCCTCTTTTCGAAGTTATTTTTTCTTCAATGCAGTCCGCTGTGTAACGTCAGTGCAGAGCCACATTAATTTAAGTGTCTGAGTGATTGTGTAAAGACTTGCTTTCTCTTGGCACTATGTTGTTAATAAATATATGGTGGACATCTTGTCTGTTGTGAAAGGGGTGTGATAAAGCCAAACCTGGAGTAACTTTGTGACCCTCACCTTTATTTGCTGTGTTCTCAAAATTAAATGCTATCACGAAAAAAATATAATAAAACCTTCTAAACTCAGTTTGCCTGTGTGTGGTTTCTAGCGCCCCGCTACGTGCCTTGTTAAAATGTTCTTAACAACTGTAAGATATTTTTAACATAATCATATTCGTTGTTTAACGAATAAACACAACGTTTAATGTAAACGTGTCTACGTTTAGGCACGTGTAATTGACGCAGGGATGAGAACAAGGGCAGGCCTGAACATCCGGGGTACTAACGCCTACTAGGATTGGTGAGTTGACGATTCAGGTATGTATGTATATGCATCTATTGAGGCTCATTTTGCATTGAATCACAATAACTTTCTATTTATTTTTTCATTGTAAAAGTTGTGTAATTCGTGTTGAAAGACAGTGACCTACAACATTCTTGATTTTTGAACATTTTTGGTTGTGCAGGCATGTTGATTGCGCTCAGATACAACAGATGAATACTGAAAAGTGCGAGCATGTAAACATCCTATATCTTAATAACTCTATTTGGAAAAAAATACATTTCTCTGCGAATTTGAACTTTCATTTTGTTCTTTTTTATTTAAGGAACGATCAATTTAACCTATAAAGTTTGAAGCAATAATTATGAACCTAATAAATACACAAAGTGTAATAAAGAAATGTGTCCACTAAAACATCAGTATCAAACCTTCACCAACATGTTTATAATGAATCGAAAAAAATGCACTTGCGTCACAACCCGGCGAGGTCACTCACGCGCACGCCTGTTTATCCAGCAACTCATGCACGCGCCCCCTGCCTGTGGAAGGTGAGCGCGAGTGTCTAGAGGAGAGGACACGAGAACGCGACTGCCTGGATCGATCGGATTAAACTCGAATTGAGTGAAATTAACACAAAGGAAAGAGGCAGAGTCGGCGAGGACGGGACACTGAGACGCCGACTTTACAGACAGATTTTGAATTTCGACACTTATATGCACATTTATAAGGATTTGGGGGATATACGAACAGGAGTTAATTGGTGAAAACCCTAAACTGACCCGCGCTGAGAAGGGTAAGAAATCGCTTTTCTTTCTGATGATACAATGTGATTTCACGAACTTTATCAGTAACACGGAACTTATTTGTTGGTTCCACGTGTTCTGTAAACAGTGATACATTAATATACCCCGACTTTCATTGTAAGAAAACTGTTTTAACTTTACATTTAACTTTGTTTTCGACCATGGCGGTATCCGCCTCATTAACCCGTATTTTAAAGGCACTTAAAGTTGTTTTCATTGAGGGTTTCGCACATAATAAAAGCATTATGCGTTAGTTTTTTGTTTATTTTCATTTTAACTCTTCGAAGATTCTCAAAGTAGCTTGCGCACATGCTAACATTAGCTCATTTAGCTCACGCTTACTGCATTGTATAGAGCCGCACGGTGCCTATAGGAGTGGAAGCGAGAAATGTTAGTTAAATAACGTACGCATCGTTTTTTCCTTTAAGGTACAAAACGCAACACTTAAAACTCACGTGTTGTATGTTTTCACAGACAAGTCAAATTAAATTCTTAAAAATGATGTAAAGTGAACGTTCGTTAGCAAGCTAATTGTGTGTTGAGACACGAGGTGGTTTGAACGTAGGTGAGTCATTGGCCGAGCTGAATATGGGAGATCCCCGACCCCTAGCATCAACAATTACACATAATAGTTTTCGAGCACCCGAAAACTGCACGCCGAAAGCATGGTAAAGTTGTTTTTTCGCCACTTCGGTTTCTATATAGTACTGGGGGGGTCGACATATTGCGTGATAACGGCAAACTACTCCGAAAGTGCTCTCGTCCGAAGGACAATATAGATACCGGGGAAGGTTGCTTGAGGCCAGAATGTCAGTCCCTTATTTGGCGTATTTATTTATTAGAGTTCAAATCTGGAAGTATTTTATTAAACACTGCTCATAAATGTAGATTGTTTGTTGAAATCTGGGAGGTTTTTAATCGTTTGGTCGACTGTGAAAAGTGCGTTGGGGTGGCAGTCGTGCGTCGAGGTAATTAGCTGGTTGCAAGTGGCCGATCTGCTGAGAGACGGACAGCGTCGACTTCATTGTCTCACAACAAGCTAACTAGCTAGCTGGACACAACTCATCTCACATTTCTTTTGTTCCCCTTTACTCCTCAACAGGTAGACGGGTTTTAAAGGGGGGAGGGATCGTTCGACACTTTGCGATAAACTGAAAAATTGACTCGTTATTAAAGGATGACTTTTTGTGAAGTTATAGGTTTTAACTCGTTATACTAACGTTGGTTGTAAAGTCAGAGAGGTTTTCACATTCGTGCTGTATATTTAAGACAAACATTGAATTTAATAAGCACCTGCTTTATTTACAGGGTTAGAGCTGCAAAGTGAAAAAAACATTTATTTTTGACCTCAGATTATGTTTACACCTTATTAACACGTGTACCTTGTTTTAGGTTGTGTGATATTTAAAAGTTGTTAAAAACAATTCTAAGAGTTTAAGTTTGAAGACGATATATATTGTCGTTGTCTCTTCCACTCGGAGCCTCCGAAGTCTTTAACCTAAGATGGCAGCTTTGTGTCGGTCCACTCGATGAGCAGATATGAAGTCGGTACGGCGGAGCAGATGTGAGACTGCTTTGTAGTCGCTTTACGCTTTTCAACTCGCGTGCCTTTTCTTGTGGTTGTTGAGGCTTGTTCACTAGTTGCCTCAAATCGAAAAGTCAAGTGCCGGTTCCTCTTTTGAGAAGTTTGATTACAACTTGTTGTTCCAGTGCACGATAGTATCAAGTGCGAGTTCATTGCTCTCGAATGAAAAGTATGGACATATCTTTACATTGAACGTGTGACTGCGAGCCTCCGAAGAAAAGAAAAAATAAAGATCTTGTAGATTCACTTTTTATTTTAAATCAACTAATGTGATTTCTCACAACGAGTTTTGCCACTTTTTGCTTGCGAGCTTGTTTTGTTTATTTTCTGTCCTCGTTTAGATAATCATTTAGTACATGAAATGTGTATGATATTGTGCCTTATTTAACGAGATATGTACGCAGGTAATTCCATTCCTAAGAGTTGAAAAAGATCTTGAAAATGGTCGGAGGAGGTTATTTGTCAGCCATTTTGGCTTGTATCAGGCGAACTTAAACATGCTGACAGATGTCATCTATTTAAGTATTCAGAAAAGAAAATATTTTTAGTGAATTACCTTAGTGAAATACTCATCGAGCTGGACAGTTTTTTTTTTTTCAAAACAAGGCTTTGCTATTGCCTTATACACCTACTTGTCTGTGAATCTGTATCTTTAGTATACCTGAATAAAAACTGAGAGAACAGAATAGTATAAAATGATAATCAACACTTCTTTATCTGATACATGCTCAGTGATCAAAAAATTATATTTAAATGCTCATTGCATTCCATGTCGATGACTGTAGTTGTTTCCTGAATATAGTATTGCTCTTTTTTTAATTATTTTAAATTAGCAAGCAAATCCAGACGACTTCAGTAGATGTGGGTCTGGCACAACCCCCCCACCCCCGAAAATAACATGTGCACACAAACACTAGTATGGACGGTGCTTTCAAAGCTGGTATTTCAGTTATCTGACAACATGCTTTCAATCTACACCAGGAACAGCACTGCTGTGTACAGGCCCTTTCCCTCCAGCCCCTCCTCTTGTGCCATGGGTTAGCAGGAGGGCTGCAGTGGCCTGTTGTGCTGCAAAACAAGCAGGCTTTTTTTCCCCTTGCTGACCATCCCCCTCTCTCCTGCCACATAGAAGATGGAGGAAGCGTTTTAGATGAATAGCTTGAAATGGATGAATCTAATATTCAAATGACAACCGCTGGCCTTTAATGGCTAACGCTGTCGCTCAGTTTTGATTACTTGGTAAAGGTGTTGCTGCACTGCCTAATGTCACCTTAAGTACCTTGCTTTTTTGTGAAGTTTTTATAAATTCCAGTTCTTGATATGCAGTGATGTAAAAGTAACTTGTTCCTTCAGAGCCCACAATCTATTTCATTTCCAGCCCAAGATTAATAGATTTCACTTCCGTGGCATTTGTAGCTCATTGTATGTAGTGTACATCAATCCTTTAGTTTTCATAATCGCGTTCGTTGTTAATATAATGCATGTGGTATAGTTGTTTGTATGTGCCAGTTCCCTAGTTTTGACAAACACAGCAGCTTTTTTCCAGCATATTTGTCATAATTTCATGAAACTACACATTCTCTAAACTCATCCTTAAACCCTTAAATCCTTAAACTCATCATTAGGCTATCTGGCAGAAAATGTTTTTGTAGGAATTCCCTATAGCTAATTTATCTGTCCCGTGTGGCTACATGCAGTTATCAGAAGCCTCAGGATAATACAACCTTGAAGTCATCAGGCCTAACGAAATGTCAAACTCAGTGGTAAGTCTGATCAGTGACTTTGTGCCTGAAGTTTTTCAAATTAATGTGATCAAGACAATTTCAGTCTGATCAATCATGTTGGACAAGTTTTTGGCACTGTGTTGTGTGTGCATGTTACATTAATCTGTGTTAATACTGAAGAGTTTCTTTATAGAACAACTTTTAACTTCCCAAGTCCACAGCATTATTATAGTTCAGTGGATAATCGGAGGAAATCTGGAAAAGCTGCCTCGATAGTATTGTCATGACCACATGGTTTGTGATAGTATTGTAGCAGACAGTTAAAGGCATTAAAGCATGTAGCACAGAGAGTCTTCATAGGTTCTTGCCCCAGATGACCCGTCTGCAGGTCCTCAGCCGGTGAGCAGACAAGTGCCGGAGGCAGACTTGGTGACAGCAGGTCTGGAAGTGAAGGTCAAAGTTCTCTCTTCCTCTTTTTCCATATCTGCCTTCTCTGGCTGTCTGTGTTCTGTAACACGTGAACTCTTTCATTCACGTGACAGAAATGCAGCCCTTGTAATCCTTTAGAATAAGGCAGGAACTGCTTGATGTTTGCAACAAAATCTGCTAAATTCCTTAAGACTGTACACATAGGTTACAGAGCTCTTCCTAAGCAACAGTTTTCCTCACATAGGCCAGCTCACACTATGAAGTGAGAACAAAAAAGTCATCCATTTAATTACTGCAGCCCTGTGTAAAAAGAACCAGTTAGCGCAAATAGAACAGCTCTACGGCCCTAACCCCCCACTCTCTCCCACTCTTCACATCCTGTCACCCTCGCACTGTCTTTGTGCTCTGTTACTTGCCACAGATACACCCCCTCCAAACCCCCGTCTATGCATATAATGTGTACTCACTCACAGAATAGCACAGATATAAATTATGCCCAGCTGCAGTCAGAGCTTCTAGTGGGGGTTGTTGAAGAGGGGTATAAAATAAAAGGAATGCTGCTGGTGAGCATTTTGTGCACAGAGTTGTTTTGAGTGTGGCTCCTCCTGTTTTTTTTTGTCATGATGTGTACCTCATGTATGTTAAACTTAATCCCAAGAGACAAACCACAGGTGGTGATAGACCTGCCCTCTCTTAACAGGGTTTTAAAGCTCTCTGTGAAATGGGAAAATTGGGGAGGTAGGATTGGTTAATCAGTGACTTTCTTGCAGGGTGCATTAAAGAGACTGTCGGTGTTGATGACTGCAATCACACACACTTGGTGGGCCTTTCTTCCCCCACTTTCTTCTTTTTCCTCTAATTTTTTTCTACTATCACAGCGCATTGCTCTTTTGGCAAGGCCACGTTGGTTTGGTTTCAGGAGAAAACAATGCGGGTTAGTGCTCAGACACAGATGGCTAAAAACCGGCTCAAACTGCTTTCATGTTTATTGCTCGTTTTGTCAAAAGATCACAATTCCAATGAATGATAAACACAACACACACAAACTGACACTATATGACAGGATCCTGTCACTCGCACTGAGAACTTGAATCAATACTTTGCTCTTTTTCTACTTGTATTGATATGTGTATATAGATACTTATATACTTTTATTTTATCTCTATCTTAACCTAGATTTGTAAAGAATGTTTATATTTAATTTTCCTGTGCTTTGGCAATGTAAGATTTATTTTATCATGCCAATAAAGCTCCTTTGAATCTTGAATCTTGATAAAATCAACTCGACATCACACAAGTATAAATGTGTTGTGACATTAACTGAAGGGTTTTGATTGTATAGGCCCATAAGTTAAGGGTCTTGCATAATAGACATGTTAGTGTGATGTCCATCAGTTATGTGTACAAGACTATATTTCAAACACCAATGCTGATTTTGCTTGTTCCATAAATACCATACATGCACATGTTCCCTTTATATATTCCATGAAGTGAGAAGCAGTGACCTCGGTGAGTCTGGGATAGCATGTGGCAGCAGATAAAAAGTTAGCACAGTGACTAATTGACTTTTTTTTTTTTTTTTTACATGTTTAACTTAACTGTTATGAAACAATTTTTTTTAAGATATTGAGTAGCAAGACTGATGCAAGAATACCTTTTATTTACACCTGGCTGTCCACAGCAGGCCACAAAAAAATCGTAAGTTTGTGAGTTTAAGTATGTTTATCCATTAGTTTTTTTACCACAGTGAGATCTTTGTCATTATGGTTTAATGTTGATACATGTGAACAACTGTAGTCTCACCAATGTCATAGAAATGGATTGAGAAGTCAAAACTGACCAACTGTTCACATGATCTCTTCTGCTTTGCCAGCATGAATTATTTTCAGTGAGGGATTTGTAATTGTGGTGATAACTTGCCCCGAGTGTGCCTTTATACAGATTTATTTTGCAGCATGGTGGTCGTACAGTGAACCACTCTTTTTGCTATGGATCAGTGTTAATTTTAAAGGTGGATATTGTATTTGTTACTGGTGATTACTTGTAATGGTGTCTTAATTTTTCACAATCTTAGTGCTTATTTATTTTGTATATTTTTTTAAGGCTAGGGCTAAGACAGTGTTTATTATCTCTAAGTCTAGCGCCACTTTCACACCGCCAGTGAAACGAAGCGGCACAATGTCATTCATTTCAATGGAGACCCGGCGACAGGGACCGTTGGCGACAGGAAGTGATCGTGTCTAGCGACGTGACAATGTTGACAGTTGCTCAACTTTATGCAAATAATGAGCGACTTTTGGTAGCGATTACCAATAGGAGTAAAGCAGCGGAGCTCATGTTATCCATCTCCTCTCATTTACAACAGGGTTTGTTTATAACTTTTACTACTGCAACCAAATCTAGGAACGCCTTCTAACGACCTCGTAGCAAGAGACTAGCGACATTAGCAAGTTTATTCAAAGATCTCTTGTCTGTTTAGGGTCAGAAAAGGTTTTTTGTTACACATTCCCCATTCTCGTCTTGGTTTGTGCCTACATCAAAAACTGTGCCCAATGGGCATTATCTTAGATGCTACAAATACCGAAGACAGCGTAAATATGTTTGTTTTGGCACAGCATGGTAATTAGCCTTCGTACTGACGTTATGGATGTCCCTGGTTGTATTGGCTGGCATCCCCACCACACTTCACTTTATGTTCTGCCCTCCGGTCAAAGGCAAGCCTGGCCACCCACTCTCTGTGGTTGCACTGTAACTGTTTACGTCACGATTGCTTCTGCTCTGACTTGTGGGTTTGTACTCCTTCTCTGAGGGTGTGGCCCTCCAGGAGGAGTCGCTCTGGCACACCGCCATATCTGTCACTCTCCGAAGAGAATTGGGTGAACGGTCAGCCTGCCAGCTTAGACACCAGATCTGATCACAGGGATTCAAATTTGAGGCTTTTGGCATGGATGTGTAGGATCTCCCTTCCTCCCCTCACCGCTATCAATGGTGCATGGAGCAAGAAGCATAGTACTAGTGCTGCCTTGAGTAAATGGCTTGATTTATGGCTGTGGTGTTGAGACTCTTTTCTGCTTTTAACTAAAGCTGTGAGGAGATTAATGCTGTGGTCCTGTCAATCACAGGCAGACATCCCTTTTTCCTCCAATCACCACTTCCATTGAGGTTATGTATGGTTGTAATGGCCACTCTCTCACCACTTTAGGGCCCAGGTGAAAAGTTTAAGTCCACCACTAAAGCATCTTTAAATTTCTAGCTGAGATGTTTTGTATTAAGTGATAGGGTAATAAGTGGAAAGAAGGCCTGTTGGTTATGGTATGGTTGTGTAAGTGTGAAATGTTTATTTGCTATGTGGTTTGTATCAGGGTGGCTCTATGCAGCAATATTGCTTTACAGGAAGTCTTGACACTTACTGCTGTGTTGCATGGCCACTTTTATCTAGCTGTACTCATTCTTTTGTCTCCCTTATGGTTGGAATGTTTTTTCTTTGTTGTCATTTATATTCAGTGTCATTTGTCATTCCTCGCCCCCCCCCCCCCCCCCCCCACACACACACTCGCTCACTCACTCACTCACTCACTCATGTATGCACAGAGGTAGTTGTGGTTGACTAGGCCATGCAGTCTCTTTGCAGGCACACATTTTCCCCCTGCCCTGCCTGGTTTACCTCACATCTACATAATTCCCCCTTGCTCATCTGATTACCCTGCATAGTGGATGAGCAGATTATGCTCACTAAATTTCCAAGAATATTTACCTTCACGGCCCTTTAAAGTACACTAGTAACACATTCACAAATACAGAAAGCTCAACGCATGCAACAACAGGGTTAGTTTTAAGACGTAGCCTTAGCAGGTGGGCTGCCTGATTGTGTTCTTACATCTGCCTGCCTGCTCTGGCAGCTGCTGTTGTTTAACTACCACTGCTTCTGCTGCTGCCTTACTCCAAAATCCTTTGTTCTTTCTCCACCATCAACGAATTGTAAAGAATGAATGAATTTAGGCTTGGTGCCTGTGTGTGTTGGCCTTTTGTTTGGAAGCAGAAGGAACAGGGGTGGGGGCTGGGATCAAAGGTTGGCAAAGAGTCAGTTACAACTGATTTAACTGAAAAAAGTCCTCAACTGCTGTCTTATTTCTCAATAGCTATGACTCACTGACTGAACATTTAATAAAGCATGGTTAAAGTGAACAAAATGGAAGAGGCTTGCTCTCACCTAGAGCTATTTGTGTTAATGCTTCCTCTCTCCCTTCCTCTCCAGGTCCTGTAACCTGACTTTGCCTGACGCTGCGTTCTCTGCGAGAATTAAGGAAATATGGAGTGACATGCTGCAGATTAGTTAGCGGATTAGCGGCTTTGAGGACATCCACCTCTGTGTGAGCGCACATTCCCTGTCCTGCTTCTGAAGCTTGGCAGCACAGCAGGAGCACTGCAGCCATGGCTGACCCAGGCATGATGAGCCTTTTTGGGGATGATGGGAATCTGTTCTCTGATGAGCTGGAGAGCCTGGGGGACTGTGGCTTCCCACAAGGTCAGGCAAATCCCATGAGTCAACAGATGCCCCATGAGCACCAAGGTTATGGGCAGCTCTCCTCTTCACTTCACCTCTCCTCTCCTGCTGTCCCTGGACAGGCCAAGCTTGGCCACCATTTTGACCACTTCAATCAGTACGAACAGCCCAAGATGCATTCAATGGACCAGCAGGAAAACCGGATGATGGGAAATGGACCAGTAAATGGAATGTCCTCACCTCATTCCCGTTACCACGGTGCTCCAGCAGGTGCCGGAGGTGCTGGAGGCCATCATGTCTATCCAGGTGCACAAGGAGATGGACGCAGCCAATCTTTCCCAGATGCTGGAAATGCATGGGGCACTCAAGCGATACCGGTCCCCGAACAGGCTCGACCCCCGTTTCAGCAGCAACCTCCACAACCCACTTCCCATCAACACGGCCCTGCTGGACCACAGGGCCATGCTCACCAAATGGGCTCTTTTATTGGCCGTGGTGAATATGCCATGCAAGGGCACAACCAGACCCAAACACCTCCAAGAATGAACCACTTTCCACAAGGCCTCCCTCAGGAAGCCAATCACTTTATGGGTCACGTGGGCATGGCACAGAATCCCAGTATATCAGGACCTGCAATGCGCCACCCAGCACAGCCTTCTCAACAGCATCAGCAATCCAATCAGCAGTTTCTCCATAGGCCTGGCCAGGGCCCGGTTCATTCAGAGTCTGTGGCTGGTCACAACCCCCAATTTCCACAAAGCCCCTCAAGGCAGCAGCAGCAAGTCATGGGCGGGAGAACCCACCAAAATATGGGATTTAACATGCACAACCAGCCAGTCCCATCCAACTCTGTAAATAGCTCAGGACAGTACCCTCCCTATCCTTCGTACGGCAACCTTAATCAGGGATTAGCCAATACTTCAGGGATGAGTCCCAACTTGAGCCTTACCACCAGCAGCAACAGCAACCCTAATGCGCCCGTGTCACAGGTGCAGCGCTACCCTGCCCAAACAGGACCCCAGCGCTATCAAACACCTGGGCCGCAACAGGGACCAATGCACCAGCAGCCCATTCATGTGAACCAAATTAATGCCCAGCCTATGCATCCAGCTCAGAACCAGGGTTCAGCTCAACAAAAGCTACAGCAACAGCTTCTACCACCTCCATCTCAGGGATCGTACGCTTCCCCACCTTCCATGTCACCAATGAGAAACTTGGCTACCCCTGCGGGTACTCCTCCACCCCAACAGGGCCGCCCACCCAGCGCCGGTTTGGCAACTGATGTGGGTGGCTACCCTGGTGTGTCACATCAATCTCAAGGCCCAATGGCTTATTCCCAGAGAGGATCCGGCTCAATGAATTCAGCACAGCAGCATCCCCATCAACAGCTACCATCACATCCCTCACTCCCGCAACAACATCCACATCCTCCACCTGCCCAGATGTATGCTGCTTTGTCACCCAATCATAGGGCCACGGGTGCTCAAGGAAGACCTCCAGCAGGGTCTGGTACAAACCACACAGAGCCACCACAAGACCAGAGGCTGCTCTCCCAACAAGCGCAACGACAGCAGCTGCAGACGCCCCCATTGCCTTTCCAGCAGCAACAGCTGCAGCAGGTGCACACCCCTCCCATAATTCCCCCATCACAGACACACCTGGCTGCACACCACCAGAGCTCTCCTCCATCTCAGCAGTCGTGGGCACCTCCTCACCAGTCGCCTCCACCCATGCAGAAAGTGCCTCACATGCAGGTGAGTGTAACAGAAGTATACCCTCTATTGTCATTACGCTGTGTGTGTGTGTGTGTGTGTGTGTGTGTGTGTGTGTGTGTGTGTGAATTTTACTTTTAGAAACTTATGGGCAGCAAAAGGCATGATTAAGGTCTACAGAATCTTAATCACCCTTTGGGTGAACAAGTGTGTGGGAAATGAATGTTTACAGCTGTTTGTTTCTTCCTCACTTCATATCCCGGCCCTCCCCAAGACACAGGCGCCACAGTGCTAATCTCCTAACCCCACCCCTCCCCCTTTCCACTCTGAAGGGGAAATGCTCCCTTCCTGCTCGCAGTAAGCATCATTCTCCTCCCCCGTCTGCCCTCTCTCTCTCTCTCTCTCTCTCTCTCTCTCTCTCTCTCTCTCTCTCTCTCTCTCTCTCTCTCTCTCTCTCTCTCTCTCCATCATGTCTGTCTGTAGCTCTCTCTCTCCCCTATCTGTTTGCTTTGCCTGTCTCGGAGGACTCATGCGCGAGTTAATGGCGTACAGCAGGATGCATCCTGTTGGGAGGGTGGAGGAGGGAGCCAGTGGGGAAGAGAGAGGTTAGCAGCTCTCAATAGCTGTGAATGTCACGTGCTTCTGATGCCATTAGCTTGTTTTGCTCTGAAAGCCTCTTTCTCTGGTGACCCATTCACACACAATGCCGGCTGTTATTCCAACATGCATATCCAGCACATAGCATTTTTGGGTGGCGTTTTTTTCTCTATCTCATACAGCAGTCTGCGACCGTGGCTCATGTCAGCGATGGCGTCTCTTAGATTGTGTCCTGATAGCAAATTTTTGGGTTGACATTTAGTATGTCAACATTAATTTGTCCACCTCTCTTGTGACCTAGATGAAACTAAAGCACTTAGGTGGTGTGTGCCGCTTCAGTGCATCTCTGTGTTGTCACTGTGGGCTAATAAGCCATGTTGTTTGTGTCTGGATCATGTGTTGCCTAAAGACATTTGATTCTAATATATTTTTTCACAGGCATTTTTTACTCACATTTAGTCTAGTTGAGGCAGCATTTAATAATTGATATTAGGATATTAGGTTATCTATTTAAGTCAAACTTATTTTCTCTTGACCAAATGTAGTGTGCATTAATTAGGCCTCCATTTTTAGGAATGGCAGAATGTACTGTGCCCACATCATGTTTTGTTGCTAAATATTATATGACATTGAGAGGTTTGATTAAAACTAAATAAGAGTGTGATGTTTTAAGTAGAGCAGTGCTTCATCAGAGGGTACAGACTCCTCATTGTGGCTCCAGCCAATGTTGTCAAACTGGTACCATGCGCAAGTGTTCACAGCATTACACTGTTCTTTATAATAGAACTAAAATAGAAGTGCAGACAGGAATGCATGAAATGTTTGGTCATGGCTTAAATCCAGTCGTGCTGTGTGTGGAAAGTGGGCAGCAATGTTTGATTCCTTTATTTCCCATTTAGCAGTTGGTACAAGCTGCTAGCCTCCTGAGACTCTGCTGACAGCGGTTGCTTGCCATCTTAGCAGAGTCTCTCTCACTCAGAGTCAAGCACAAGCTATGTGGCACTTCCTAAATATACAAAGTATGTTATGCGTAATTTGCACAAACTGTGTCGTAAAAGGAAGTTACAACATAGAACGGTTAAGTTGTCAGATATAAATTTTCTGTTGTCTCTGTTTGGCAGTAAAAGTAAATCTTACAATGTAAGATTTGTGTTGGGTATAAAAAAAACATACTTTCTGTGTTCTAGGTTATTATAGACCCTAAGCATTATAAGCTTATTTTACTTCATTCCTTGCTCAAGCATGTCTGTTTGGTGGGATTTGTTTATAGTTAGCTACTAGTAAGTAGCTTACAGTGTCTCTGTGCTACAGCGCTGTAGATTTGAAGTTTAGATTTGGTCTCAAACAGAAGCAAGCTGGACTTCAAGAGCAATGAATCTTGATGATAAAGTTTAGCTCAGGTTAGGCTTTGCATATGGGAGTCAGCTTTTCATCAGATGAATTGGGTGTTAACTCGTGGGTTGGCCCTGCAAAAAGCCTGCTGTGCTGAGCAGAGGTGCAGTGCTCCTTCAGGGAGTATTTAGCTCTCAGAGTGAGCACTTTGCCTGCTAGATTAACTGACACGCCAGTCTCTCCCTCTGAGAGATGAAATCCTATATTGAACATATTGTATTCTGGACTGCTGCTGTCAAATTAGAAATGCAGAGAGCGTGTGTGGTGGGCCTATTGTCATTCATGCAATTGATTATTGGGGAGACTTGGCAAGAGGAGAGACATTTATCCGTTAAAGCAGCAGCAGAACACTCCATGCTTCCAGCTGCTCTAATGACCACCGATGCGTTGGGTGTTGGATATTTTCTGTGACCTTGCCACTGTTCGGCATGCACAGTAGTACACCCGTTTTTTCATATTGTGTTTACAGGAAACATGCATTTTGTCACCACAATGATGTGGTTTACAAAGTCTTTTGTTTTAAAGCAAAGTGCATGGTACGCAGTAAAATGCTAGAGTAGAATCAACACATAACTCATAGAGAATGTATTGTTCTAGTTTGCCAAGAAAATCATTCAACAAATCTTTTTTTTGTCATTATGCCTTTCAAAAGTCCTGGCATATTGGATTACAAATGCCAGTGTTTCAGTTTCAGACATCAGCAAATTTGAAGTATAGATATAATTTATTAGTGTCGTAATGCCTCACTCCCATCTGCTGCTGGGACTTTGGGAAGCTGGACGCTTAACACAGCTGCCAGCATGTTTCCTGTCATTCTGTCTTTGCCATGAATGGAGAGGGGATTGGAGATAACGCTGCAACCGCGAGGAGAGGAAAAAGAATGGTTGCAATGCTAATTTTGCTGAGCACAACTAGCACTGGCACTAATGAGGGCAAAGGGAATCACACCCAACAGCAACAGGGGCAGCAATACATTACATTTTGCAGATGCAGCCATTCATTTATCTCTCACTTTGTGTAACTTGTCTGTAGAACTAAAACTCTTTTTGCTACATGTCAAGACCAAGGGTTAGCTGCTTTGTGATTATGAATTGAAGATGTTTCAAAATGCAGAAGTGTGTGATTTGTGTAATAGTTTCTTACTGTTTTTTTATTCTTAGTTCTAACTGATCTTTCTCTCCCCTATCCTCAGCATTCCCCATCAGACCCTTCTTTGGAGATTGTAACACCAAGTAAGACACCTGCCTCAGGCCGGAACCTCCAACTAGCTAACTGTGACATAGAGCAGACGGAGACTGAGCTCAAGCCCAAAAAGAAGAAAAAGAAGAAAGCCAAGGTAAGCCAGGGCCAGGAGGGTAATGACATCAGCGGTGAGACTGAAGGAGCATCGTTTCTGGTCAATGATGGAGATGATGTTATGACTCCCATGGATCAGTCTGTCGTTGAAAAGAAGAGCAAAAAGAAACCAAAGGAGAAAGAGCCCAAGGAGGTGAAAGAACCCAAGACTCCTAAAACTCTGAAGACTCCGAAGACACCCAAAGAACCCAAGGAACCTAAGGAGAAAAAAGTGAAGACCACCACTCCAAAGCCTAAGAGCTCCAAAAAGCCCAGGTATGTGTCTGCGTCTTTCCATTTCCAATTCCATTTAGGCTGTCTTTTACCACATATAGGCTAAACAGTCATTGCTTATTAAAGCATATAAAGGTGATATGACCTTCATAATGCAGGTCTGTGTTTTTGTTGTGTTTGTTTGCTGGCTTACATGTGGATAGAGAGACAGAACCACATGTGATTATTTGGTTCATCAAACTGTTTATAGCAGTTGTTTTCTAGGTCTAGTTTTCATCTAGTGCCATTGTGAGTTCAGTCAATTCAGCAGTGCTGGTTCTGATATTCAGTTGTATTGCCTTTAACACATTATAGATCTGATGTTGTCCCCTCACAAAGGCTTTGGACTTTGTTTTAGCTTTTTTGCTTTGAGCTGCTAACACTTAACCACAAACATCATAGGCTTTCTTGTGAAATCTCACCTACTTAGCTGAGGTTGATGCTAAGGCTTGTGAAGGGTTGCTAATTATCATGAAAGTCTTCTGCTGGTCATTTGTACTCCGTGTCAGATTTGTTTACAAACCACTCTCTTAAACATCTCAAATTTATATATGCTCAATACACATCCAAGTCATTATGTTGGCTTCAAACAATGCCCACTTCCCTTTTTCCAGCCCCACCTTCCCCAACCCTCCACTCCTCAATAGCATCCAGTCTGAAAATGCAAAGCAACAAGGTTGCATGCCTATTTTTCCTCTTGCTGAGGTGGTAACATGAGCCGGCTGAGGAATGTGTCAGCCTACCCCCCCTTAACCTCCCCCTTCTCCCCCCGCCCATCCAAATGCCCGACGCTCCTCCGCCATGTCCCTTTCATCCAGAGGAAAAGGGCCGGGCCAATGCAAGCACTCAGCAGCGCATCTGCAGCACAGTGCCGGAGCAGTAGGTCATCTTAAGGGGGAGGGGAAGCGTGTGTGTGTGTGAGGGGAGGGGGGATATCTCCATTCAAAATGGCACCTAATGCTAGTTTGTCCACAGTGCTGTCTCATTAATCATGCCGGCCTGAATTTGACCAGATCTGCTACAGTTCTGGATGCGTGGGGTTGGTGAGCCCCTGTGGATGATTCTTAACAATGTGACCTCATTTCTCAAAAAATTGACTATCAAGTTGAATCTGCATAGCATATCATACATTTGATAGGCGTTTGTCATTCCCTTCCCCCATTGTCCATTTTCAAATATTTGTTGTACATCTTATCAGTTCTTACGCTTTCCTTGTTTACTTTAATCAAGAAAATGGGATAGAGGTAACAGAGTTGGACCTTTAAAGTCTTGGCCTCATCTCTGTTGCTGTTCCTAACTGGCAAAGAAGTACAACTATAAATAGCGATTCTCAGGCCGCACCCAGGGTAATATGTGAGTGTCTGCGTGCTCAGGTTTGTTTTCCACACATAATCATCAAACACTTCTGAAGAATCCTTCTGAAGAATCCCTCCTCAGTGTTGTGTTGTGTTGTATGTGGCTTTTCCCCCCCATGAGAAGACTACTTTGCATTGCAAATGCACACATCTCATCCTCAATTTATTGGCAGGTTCCCAAGCAACTATAGCAAAGCCCCTATTTTAGTCGGTGAGGTTGTTTTCTAATTGTATGACCATCTAGTTTGGTGGGCAGTTCATACAGCGCTTTGATTTTCATTGGTCTCGTGCTGAAGTCTCTTTTTCTTTTTCTCGTTCTCACAGATTATCTTAGCTACATCCTGTGCACTCAGATATGAAAACCACAACAGTCGTGGTTGCATAGGAAGTGCTGCAATGTGTGTGTACTTAAAGCGCCTTACTTGCGGGACCAGCATGCCTGTTTGCTCGCAAGTCTTTCTACAGCACCTTTACATCACACTGCTTACTTATTTGTCCTCAAACAAACACACACGTTTCCCCCCCGGCGTAAAAGTATTCTGTGTGACATTGAACCTCAAAGTGCAGAGAGGTTGATGGCATAAACGGGGAGGATAAAGTTGGATGCCTAGCCTTTCCTTCTGTTATTTTATCCTTCCAAGATTGGCAGGCCTGGCCCACCAGGGGCTGGGAGTTTTCAGTTCCTGTGAAGCCTTGTGTGTTGCTGCTTTGGTGATCAGACAGGCCACCGCCTCTAAAGAAAGAGTGAGGCGGTGCAGTGAATAGATTTAAGAAGTGTGCCGTACGATGAATGCATAGCCACTGGGGGACAAGCAAGAGCGAAGATACACATAGCTAGTGCTACACACTTCCATCAAAGCATCAGGCACTTAAAAACAAAGAGCCAACCTACCACACACACTGTGCGCAAGAAAGAACCTCTGCTTTCAAATGACTTCACAGAAGGCTTAAAAGTTGTTTGAATCTTCGCTGAGGAGTTTAGCCATAAAGGTGCACTGAGTAATTTGTTTTATTTTAAGATTATAAAGGTATTAATTGTGGCCTAATGGTTAGAGAGTCGGACTCGTAACCAGAAGGTTGCCGGTTCGATTCCCAGTACCGGCAGGTAACAAATGACGTGCCCTTGAGCAAAGGCACCTTACCCCCGTTTGCTCCCGGGTGCTGCAGTGATAGCTGCCCACTGCTCCCGGTGTGTGTGTGTTCACTATTCACTGGATGGGTTAAATGCAGAGGTCACATTTCGGGTATGGGTCACCATACCTGACAAATAGGTCACTTTCAAATGTTCTTATGGGTTAATAGTTCACCCAAAATATTAAATTCAGTCATCATTTACTCACCCTTAGAGGGGATGAGATCTGTTTGGTTACCGACATTCTTCCAAATATCTTCCTTTGTGTTCAGCAGAACAAAGGTTGTGTACAAGTTTGGAACAACTTAGGGTTTGGAAAAACTCAGTTCAGATTAGTGGCCTAAACATGGTGCTGTGCAATTTACAGACACCACACAGCATTGAAGCTGCATAACTCTTACTAAACATACATTTCTCAGTGCACCTTTAAAATGCCAGTTGCATTGTTTCTTTAGATATGATCTGTGAAACACAGGGTTCAAAGTAACACGTTTGTCTGTCTGGTTGTGGCATGCATGTATCTGCAGCTCTCAGCAGTCGTCTAATAAACCTGCCTTGTCAGTGATGGCGAGTAATTGAGTGGATCCGCAGCATGGGTGACCTTGCTCTGAGAGCCCAAGGTGTGATGCTGTTGCTTCCCCCAACTCTCATCCTTCGCATATGCGAACACACACGCTGTTTCTCCTTGATTGGCCCCTAACACTTGCAAACACTCTTGCATGACTACATTGTCCTTTTCCACCTTTTATCTCAATCCTTCTGCTAAGTCTGTCTTTCTGTCCCTCCATTACTCATTCCATGGTACACTTTCTGTTAATTCTGTCACATATCCCAACTCACCCACACACATCCTCTTTCCACACGTTCTCCGCACAGTCCAGCACTCTTGGTGAGGCTAGCATTTCCCCTCCTTTAATTTAGCGCGATTTTGATCCCATGCCGCCTTTGTACTTGATAGCACTCTGTTTGTAAAAGGGTGTGTTTTTGTCTGTCTTTTCGATGTCTTGTCTATCTTTTTTAAATGCAACCTCATGTTTTGTCTTATCTCTTATCCTGTTTGTTTTGAAGGACGCAGACATCCATTATGTTCCGTTTGCCTTTGTAGACCTGTTGTAGCATGTTCTTTCTGCAATTTCACGTTGTTGTTTACGTATGCGTGTTTACGTTTGCGCCTGTGCGATTCTGCAAAAGAGCTGTTGAGAGTAAACAGTCGTGTGTGTGTGTGTGTGTGTGTGTGTGTGTGTGTGTGTGTGTGTGTGTGTGTGTGTGTGTGTGTGTGTGTGTGTGTGTGTGTGTGTGTGTGTGTGTGTGTGTGTGTGTGTGTGTGTGTGTGTGTGTGAGCAGCTGCTGTTAGAGCGAGCACCATGGGGGGGTCCAGCTGAAGATGAGTCATCTCACTGGCGGCGGCAGGTGTCCCATTAACCCCCCGGCCCTCTCTCCTCCTCCTGAGTGTCAGCACTGAAGCGGAGCTGCTCACACAAACCTGCAACACGGCCTGTGTCCTTCCCCTACTAATGCCAATTAGCCCCTCTTTCTCTGCCCCTTCATCTCAAAGGCCACACGCGGCACAGCCCGACTCGGCCCACTACAGAATGTGTTGCCTGTGTTTCGTTGCAGCTCTCTGCTTTCTGTGATTCATAAAGGTCAGCTATGGAAAGGAAGCCTGTCATCCCCCTTCTCATCTGAGAGCGTTCTTCCTGCCCTCATAGATCTTTTTTTCCTCCTTTTGTTCGTGCCGCCGTTTTTCTGGCTGTGTTTGCCGAGCAGTGACAGTATGAAACCCAAAGCCACAGAGCGGTGTGGCTGCAGGTGCTTGAGGAGTGTTGGAGAGAGAGAGAGAGAGACACTGACTGAGGCAAGCAGATGGCTTTAGCCAGTGGCGTCCAGCCAGAGGAACAGGTGCGGGTCACGTGACCGCCGGTTACCAGGGCGATTTGATTGCTCTTGGCGTGCGATTGAAAAGAGAGGGGGGCCCCAGAGTGAGAGAGCGCAAGAGCCTCCAGGGCATTGTGTAATCTGTGGCAGGGAGAGAGCGCGGCTCTGAACTGGAAGTGGAGTTAACTAGTTCTCGCTCTCTGAAGTTTACTTTAAGGAGTGAAGGGCCATAAAGCGTAACAGTTTGTCATTATTTTTACCAATTTTCTCAACAAAAAAAAAATTTGTTTTTCAAGAAAAAGAACTTCAGCACAAAAAACAAAACGTGTTTGTGGGTTTAACACCTTGAATTACTGTAAATTTTTCTGGAACTTGCATATATGAACATAACTGTTGTGTAGTTGACATTACAAGCTACTTTTTGATCACACTTGTTGAATGAACTTACATTATACTGTTTGGCAGAACTACTGAACGGTGACATTCGAACCAGAAACTGTGGTTTATTGGTGTGATTCCTAATCTAACCAAATCTCTTTGGTCACCCGCAGTGCTAAGAAATCTGACTCGGAGTCCATTAACAGCATCAAGAAAGAGGCAAAGCGCAAGAGAGAGCCCTCAGTCACATCCGATGTGGAGAAAACCCCTCCGCATTCACCTGAGGAAGAGGAGGATGATGGTGTACAGGTAAACATTGATGTTTTTACTCTTCCTATAAAAGATCTTAAATGTCTCTAAGCAAAGTGTAAATGCTTCAGATCAACTTAAACACAACTTTCTTACCTATCCTTCTGATGTGCATGTCTACTGCAGAAAAGACGATCAAGCCGACAAGTGAAGAGAAAGCGCTACACTGAGGACCTGGAGTTCAAGATTTCAGATGATGATGGAGATGACTCCCCAGGACCAAAGTCTCCTTCAACTAATTCAGAGCAGCAGGTTACTATCATAAGAACTTGTGGTGGAGGGTGTTGACTTTGACATAGTGGCTCAAGTCATCTTCATTATTTTATAAATACAGAGTTGGTAAATAGCTGATGTAACATGCTGTTTGTTATGCATGATGGATGTTACACCATTCATTGTTACCTTTTTGTTGTAGGAGATACTGGATGCTGAGGGCCCTGTGGTGGAGAAGATCATGGGGATGCGCATGGGAAAGAAAGAGGTGAGCTAAGCAGCCGAAATCCTCTCACATGAGCTTTAACTGCTGCTCTCTACTGGATCAGGGCAGATTACACCTAACATCTGTCTCAAATCCTGCCCCAGACTCTGTGGTTGCCAAGATGTCGTCTGAGTGGGCTGATATTGTCTTCAGCTGGCAGTAGTAGTATTAATCTGGTGCAGGCCAGCAGTGCTGCCGAGCTGTGTCCGTTCAGAGTGAAGCTGATGCAACGTCTTGAGTTGAGGCTGTGTTAGAATAAACTGTCTCTCAGCGTGATTAATCTCAGATTCTACAACATTACTCCTTTGAAACGGCTCCACGAAACAAAGCTCCCCAAACTCGGCAGCCAAAGATAATACTCTATTCGCGTCTCTTAGTAGAGCAGCTGCAAATGGGCTCCCGCCCGAGGAAATGGTAGGTTTGGCGTCTGCCGTAGCGCTGTGGTTTTGGCAGGAAGCCAGGCCCCGGGTCAGCTCCCTGTGAATGGGGCTGTGTGTGGTAGAGGAGCTGAAGTGATTCATGACTCAGCTGCACAGTGTACTACTAGCTAGAGACACAAAATAGGTGGATTGCTCTTTTCTTTTTCACTCCCAGGCTTTCAGTTGTCATACTGATTTTTTTTGTCCTGAGGCATTACAGTTGAGAGCGGATATCAATGCCAAAACGCAGAGCTTGGCAAGTTGTTTGTGACAGGAAATGGTTTACACTTGTGATGTGAAATTTACATGCACTAGTGACTTGTACACTTCAAATATGATACAGATACACATTTTAAACTTTAAATAATGTTTCTGATTTTTGTTTTGCAGCTTGAATCTGGTGAAGAGTTGGAAGTTGAAGAATTTTATGTCAAATTTAAAGGCTTGTATGTATCCATCTAATGCTTTTTTCTTTCTCATTAAATGATGTGAATTATGAAGTAATTCAAATATGTTAAAAAGTTAAATATAAATCAGCCACCTGTTGGAGGAGCACTGTTGCATCTTGTGGGCAAACATGTATTCTTAGAAGTTAAACATTAATGGGATTTAAAACTCAAATAGTCACATGTGCTTGTGTACTGTGCCCCTATTAAAATATTATACTATCAGCTTTTCTCAGCTATACAAGGAAGTTTAAAACTGCTCATGCAGTTGGATTCATTTCCTGTCAATACCCATTTATTTAGATGCACATGTTGTGTTCACAAACAAGACTAAACATGTGTGCTTAATTTATAGAGAATACATTGTTTATGTTTGGTTTTTCAAGTGTTATTATGTGAGTCACTCTGGAAATCACTGTTTTTGTTATTATTCTCAGCTCATACCTGCACTGTCGCTGGGCAGACATCGAGGAGCTGGAGAAGGACAAGAGAATACAGCAGAAGATTAAGAGGTTTAAAGCCAAGCAAGCCCTCAATAACTTTATAAGCGAGGTTAGCATCCACCCTCCATTTTCCTTCTCATCCACCATTTTGTATTTTCTTTTTCCATTCAGTTTTCCCCCCGCTCATTTTATGGCCCTCACTGATAATGGCAGCAGTATGTATACTCAACAGTGGTGTGTTGTGCTGGTATTATGGTGGCTTTTTGAACGATCTCATCCACGCTAGGGCAATAAAACGCCTCGCTTGTAGCCCTTATCTCTGTTGCACGCAATCTCCCAGCATGACAGTGCACATACCTCCCAGTAAACTTCACAAGTTTTAAGGTAATTCAAGCAGTTGCATTAAAACGTGCTATTGAGGTCTTTTTCATTTCTGGTGTGTAACTCCACGCTACCTTGGATGGGGGCTTTCAATCAATCAACCCCAGTGGGGTTTTCCCTGAGATATTTATGCCACCCACATCAGAAAGCTTAGAAAATGTTCCACCAGGTAGATTCTCATTTCAAGACTTGTTGTAGTTGTGGCTCGAGCAGCTGTGAAACCATCATTGTGCAGTCCTTCATCTAACCAATCAATCACACTCTCATTGACAGATGGATGATGAGCCCTTCAACCCAGATTATGTGGAGGTGGACAGGGTTCTGGATGTGTCTGAAAGCACAGATGAAAATGGAGAGGTACGGCATCTCGCTCATCCATCTGCTTCACCTGTTCATCAAGTCGTCTTCTCAAAACATACATTTACTTTGAATAAAGCTCTTACTAGATAGGATACTGCTACAAAAATATCAGTCAGACCACCCCCTGAGAATTCAAATTCAGAAAAATGTGTGAACTCTGTCTTGTTGATGCATGTACCTGCAGCTTGTAACTTTGTACCTGGTGAAGTGGTGTTCCTTGCCCTACGAGGACAGCACGTGGGAACTAAAAGCTGACACTGACCAAGGGAAGATTGAAGAGTTTGAGAGGGTGATGGCGCGTGAGCCGCAGCTGAAGCGTGTGGTAAGAGCTGCCGCTTGTCTAGTGCTCTCTTTATTTTCTCTTTTGAGTGCTGAGCGAGTCAGGGGAGAGGGCCACGTTCTTGCGGTTGCACGGAAACCACTAACAGGAATTGTTTTATTTGAAACAGGAGCGACCTCCCACTAGCGACTGGCAGAAATCCGAGAGTTCCAGAGACTATAAAAACGGCAATGCGCTCAGGGAATACCAGCTGGAGGGAGTCAACTGGCTGCTCTTCAACTGGTACAACACGTATGTATGCAATTACCCAGCCGTCCAGCTGCACTGCTCACTCATACACATTCTCAAGCTGCAGTTGCACTGATGCACGGTGCATTTGTAATGCTGTTTAAATACATAGATTTTATGAAATACTGCAGTCTTTTTTATGTGAAATACTTGTTCTTACACATTTCTTTTTCTCCCAGACGAAACTGTATTTTAGCTGATGAAATGGGTCTTGGCAAAACAATCCAGTCCATCACATTCCTCTATGAGATATACCTGAAGGAAATTCACGGTCCTTACCTGGTGATAGCTCCTCTTTCCACCATTCCCAACTGGGAGAGAGAGTTCAGGACTTGGACCGAGCTCAACGTAGTGGTCTATCATGGTAGCCAGGCCAGCAGAAAAACTATTCAGGCTTATGAGATGTACTACAGGGACTCACAGGTAAACATTTACCCTTTTATGTAGTTTATGTATAAATCACATTACCTCTACTCTTTAGTGAGTTTTAAGAGGTAATGTACAAGAATGTCAAATATGAAGGACTCTACATTAATCTGTGTTCTTAAGGGCCCCTCGTCATAAGCAACATATCTTTTCCTGCAGGGCCGTGTGATAAAGGGAGCTTACAAATTCCATGCAGTCATCACTACTTTTGAGATGATCTTGACGGATTGCCCTGAGTTACGAAGCGTGCCGTGGCGCTGTGTGATCATTGATGAGGCTCATAGGCTCAAGAACAGAAACTGCAAGCTGCTTGAGGGCCTTAAGATGATGGACATGGTTGGTGCCTCTGCTTTTACTACACACTTTAAAACTTACCTGCTGTTAGTCTTTGCTCAGATCTGTCTTTTCATACTATTCACATAGTTGTGCTGTGCTAATGTAAATATGTCTCTGACTGTGGAACTTGGCAAATAAACATTTATCTAGTTTTATTATGGTCTACAAGTATTAATGTAATACATTGGTCACATGGTCTGAAAACCCTTTTGATAGGTTCTTTTCAAAATGTAGCCTAATGAGATTTTTGATTGCACAGGAACACAAAGTCCTGCTGACTGGGACCCCACTGCAAAATACAGTGGAGGAACTCTTCAGTCTCCTTAATTTCCTGGAGCCAGACAGGTTTCCCTCAGAGACCACCTTCATGCAGGAGTTTGGAGATCTTAAAACAGAGGAACAGGTACAGAATATTGTCCCCTTGACTTATTGCACTCTGTGTGTAAAGCTTTTCCGACCTGCCTGGATTGAGTCTCTCTAATGGACTTCATGTTTTGGTTTTAGGTGCAAAAGCTGCAGGGCATTCTCAAACCCATGATGCTGCGTCGACTAAAGGAGGATGTGGAAAAGAATCTTGCACCAAAAGAGGAAACCATCATTGAGGTGGAACTGACCAATGTGCAGAAGAAATACTACCGTGCAATCTTGGAGAAGAACTTTGCTTTCCTGTCCAAGAGTGGAGGAGGAGGTGGTGCGGGAGGTGGAGGAGGATCTAATGTTCCCAACCTGCTGAACACCATGATGGAGCTGAGAAAGTGCTGTAATCACCCCTACCTCATCAATGGTGAGCAGAAATCTAATCTACCCTTAGGAGAGAATACTTAAATTTTTGGTTTGCAACCAATTTGTGGGGCTCATGATGACCTGTTTTTGTGTGATCTTTAACCGGTTAAGAATACACTCCTGTCTGCAGCGATAGCTAATCTGAAATTTCACTGTTTTGTTTTTCTGTAGGTGCTGAGGAGAAGATAATGGGGGAGTTTAGAGAGAGCCATCCCACAGACCACCCAGAATTCCACCTCCAGGCCATGGTCCAGGCTGCAGGAAAACTGGTGCTGATCGACAAGCTGCTCCCCAAACTGAAGGCTGGGGGTCACCGTGTGCTCATCTTTTCCCAGATGGTGCGCTGTCTGGACATCCTGGAGGACTACCTCATCCAGAGACGGTAGGATGCCCCAGCACTGCCAACAATTTACCTTTAAATGCTTTTTTGTTTTGTCTGATGGTGTGCAAGTCGAGTCGTTTTATTACCCATCTGAAGCAGTTGGTTAATAGAAGCATGTAATAAACTGCTAGATGATTATTCATAGCAAATGTGTTCTCCATGTTTTGCATTCTAGCTATCCATATGAGCGTATAGATGGCAGAGTTAGAGGAAATCTTCGACAGGCAGCTATTGACCGCTTCTCACGACCAGACTCGGACCGCTTTGTGTTCCTGCTGTGCACCAGGGCTGGAGGCCTCGGTATTAACTTAACTGCAGCTGATACCTGTATCATATTTGACTCTGACTGGAACCCTCAGAATGACTTACAGGTAAGCCTGATTTTCCCACCGTGTCTATGCAAGTGAATTCATGCAAAGCAGTTTTATTCTGCAAAGCTTATAACAGCACTTCCAGCTGAGTTACTGGATGGAATGCAGCTATCACATTATGCAACCGTAGCAGTTTTTTTTAAATGTGTGCATGACCATTTTGTGCCTTTGCCTTCAGGCACAAGCTCGATGCCACAGAATCGGACAGAGCAAGGCTGTGAAGATTTACCGCCTCGTCACCAGAAACTCTTACGAAAGGGAGATGTTTGACAAGGCCAGTCTAAAGCTGGGACTGGACAAGGCTGTACTTCAGTCCATGAGCGGGAGGGAGAATGCCGCCAACGGGGTATGAACTGCACACAGCACCACCATTTTGAGTTTCACTTTAACAGTAGTCCAGATGGTTCATTAATCAAACATACTTTCCACATGTTGGCAGTTGGATGGACCACTAATTCCTGTGCACAGACTTATTTTTCCTTTTCCCGTCTGCCTAAATATGTCCACTTTATAAATATATCCTAGATGAAACGGTACATTTTATTAAAACTTGTTTTTATCAAATGTAATTTATTACCTTTTTTTTAGGTACAGCAACTCTCTAAAAAGGAGATTGAGGACCTCCTGCGGAAAGGAGCGTATGGAGCATTAATGGATGAGGAGGATGAGGGATCCAAGTTCTGTGAAGAAGACATTGACCAGATTTTGCAGAGACGTACACAGACCATTACTATTGAATCAGAGGGCAAAGGCTCAACTTTTGCTAAGGTGATAACTTGTAACATCTTTTTTCTATGCCATGGCTAAAACGCTTTTGTAACACATCATATTGACAAACCAATGCATCAGCATTACGTAATTGCCTGCATGTGCTCACTACCTATTTCATCATGCGCTTAAAATAGTGTTACCTAAAGGGTAAAATGTGTGCGATCTCACAATTAATTTTCTTCTCTTTTTTTCCCTACCAGGCAAGTTTTGTGTCCTCTGGGAACAGAACAGACATTTCTCTGGAGGACCCAGATTTCTGGCAGAAATGGGCAAAGAAGGCAGAGCTGGACCTAAATGTGCTCCATGGCAGGGTAAGCTGGAATTTTATGGAGAAAAATTCTCTTGTGCTATGAAATTTCTCACAGGAGATGTAGTTTGAAGTAAGGCCCTATATGTAGCACCTTTTTTTGTTTGGATGGATTTCTGTTATTCAAGTTTCATTAATGCCAGAGTCATGCATTAGCAATTTTTGACAGATCTTGATCATATTCATAATTCTGTCTGAGAACTGATAACTGAAGACAGAATGCGGGTCTGGTGTCAGTGGGGCTCGGTGGTGTCACTCCTCATAAATATGCTATCTGAGCATAATTAATGAGGCTTATTTCCCAAAGCTAACAGTGTGTGAAATGTAGCTGTAATTGAGCAAAGGCTAAATTGTTTAAACTTGGCCATGGGAAGCATTTTCTGTAATTACCACTGTTCTTTGCACTCAGGAGAATTGGAGGCTGTAAGCAGCTTATATCAGCTTGAAGGGAAACGTCATGATGCATCTGCATAACAATCACGTCATATCACGATTTGTTTTATGTGTATTAAGCAAAGGTCTTTATTTTGCAGTTTTATGGTTATTTTTATAATGGTTTTACCCTAGTATTAGGAATAAGTGTTGAAAGCACAGCAACCTCTCTGCTGTCTTAAAAGCATCACTGAACTGTCTAACCTTAGATCATACCTCTTGTCAGAATAATCTGGTGATTGACACTCCACGGGTGAGGAAGCAGACACGTCACTACAGTTCTATGAAGGAGGATGATTTGATGGAGTACTCTGACCTTGAGAGTGACTCTGAGGAGAAGCCCATTCAGAAACCTAGGAGGCCTCAGGACCGAACTCAGGGGTATCCCCGCAGTGAGTGCTTCAGAGTGGAGAAGAACCTGCTGGTGTATGGGTGAGTGCAGTCGGGAAATATTACATAGACATTAAATCTTAGTGATGTTGCTGTTTCATGTCTTTGTACTTTGTAACAGGGCGTGATAGGCAGAACATTTACTGTGATCACTTTTTTATTACCGTTGTGCACTTATGGTTTATACCTATGAAACTATTACAGTTTACAAACAAATTTTTCCACCACAGTCCATAAGAATTTCTCAGACCATGTTCCTTTAAACCACACATGGCACTTTCAATTCTTTGCTGTAGCTCACCATGAAAACTAACTTTAGCAGGAAGACCACTCCAGTGACATGAGACAGGATATTCAGCTTCCTGCTTTGTTTCATCACCATCCAAATACCCATTGTCTCATCTTGTTTTCCATTTGGGATAAGAATTTCTGATCGTTCGCATCCCACCAGTACAGTGGCCGAGTTTGTCACACTGTCTTGTCCCGGGGCAGTGGCAGACACGCTGCTATCTAACGCGCCCAGTTAATTAAGCGCCAGGCCTCAGTGCACTCCGCACTAATCATGGCTGGCTGCACGCACCATGTCTGACCAGTATTCTTTCCTCTTTTCAGTCAGACACGTCTAGACCCCTGGGCTACACGGCAAATTAGATCCATCAAGTCTGAGGGCTTTTAATCCTCTGGTTTCTTTTTCTTTTTTTTTTTAAATCAAAGCAGACATCCCCCTGTCTTCCCAAAAGCCCTGCAGGCCTGTGCCTAAAAGTGCTTGAGTGCTTCCATCAAATAACAAGGGCACTGGGTCTCCTCATGGTCATGTGCTATGCCTACAAGACCGTGGTGCTACTGACTCCATTTACGTAATTGCTGCCTCCCAATTTTTAATAGTATGCTTAAACAGTCCTGACACTGTGCTCCATTTACTTTTTGCAAAAGGCACAATTTTTTTTATTAGTTTAGTTAAGTATCCTGTCAGTGACATTTTTCCTGTTTTTGTCCTAATAAAACTGAATATCAAAATCTGGGTTCAAAAGGACATTAATCTTTAAACTATCCAATGGGAACATAGAAATGAAGCTCTGACAAACAAAATTCTCTGCTGTGCATAGCTGGGGCCGCTGGGGTGACATCCTGTCCCACGGACGCTTCAAGCGCCCGCTGAGGGAGAGAGACGTAGAGACCATCTGCCGTGCACTCCTGGCCTACTGCCTGCTCCATTACCGCGGAGATGAGAACATCAAGAGCTTCATCTGGGACCTCATCACCCCTACTGAGGACGGGCAAAGCCGCACACTGACCAACCACTCCGGTAGGACACGGCAACCTTGAAATTGAGCTCTGCATTAAGTTCATGATTTCTGCCTGGCTGTCAGATTATGTGATTGTATATTTTAGAGGTGTGTTAGACAGTAGCTTTTATCTGGTTTCAGGACTGTCTGCTCCGGTGCCCCGGGGCCGTAAAGGGAAGAAGGGAAAGATGCAGACTGCTCAGCCTCACATGCCACAGGCTGACTGGCTTGTTCACTGTAATCCTGATGTCCTCCTTCAAGAGGACAGCTACAAGAGACACCTAAAACACCATTGCAACAAGTATGTGCCATTTTGTAAAAAACAGCTTTCTCACTTTCGCAGAAAGTTCTATTTAAAGTCTTTGCAGTGTTCCTGTGGTCATCCCCTTAAAATGTTGTGAAAGTGCCTGGAAGAATGTAGCCGTTTTGGTCTTCTAAAATATGTCATCTGCCAGATATTAATGTACTTTCAAACCAGTGTGGTTGAGGGTCTTGTTGAAATGCAGGCTTTAAAAGTCATTTGTCAAGATTTGTGTGAACCAGGTGGTTTTGAATTAGAAGAACTTGAAAGTTCTTCAAAGAGTTCTTGAAAAGTAATTGAAGCAAACTTATGAATTTAGATGAACATGTACAAACGTGAGTTGGTGCTGTTACCTTGCGGTGCAGATGTTTCATTAAGTTGCTTGGCTCCTCAGTAGTTCAGCTTTGACTAATGAACGTCAGTTTAAAAATGGCCAGCTGTAGAGATCCTGGCAGATGAAACAGTCCCATCTTTCTGGCAAGGGCTTCTGACAAGCGAATGAAATAATGAATGGCAGGCCATGAGGAATCGTTTTCATCGCTGAAATTAAAGATTTTAAGATTGATCAATAATTCATCATTTTACTCATCAGGCCGCACGTGACAATTTTGTCTCTTGCCCCACATGTCCATTGTGCCCCGTGCACTGGCCGTTCACGTCTCTTTGTCTTTCGAGGCCTCTCTGGTTTCATTTGATAAATAATTTCTGTTGCCAGGCCAGCATTGTTGTGTCCTGTCTAATGCTAGGCAGTGATGGGGGGGAGAGAAAGGAAAACAAGGTTTACACTCCTGGCTCTGATGTGCATCCAAAGAAGGGGAACAGAGCAACAGCTGAGGAAATGTTACGAGACGATAAATGCGATGCGCTTAGACCGCCAGCCATCTGCTCGCCGCACTACAAACTTCTGCCTCTGTACTTTGGAGGCATCCCGTTAGCACCTCCCCAACTTCCCTAACAGCATTAGGAAGGAAATGAAAATGAGAGGATGAAGGTGGCGGAGTGTGTATGTGTGTTGGGTATGGGCGCCTCCCCAAGCGCAGCGGCGCAGTGCCAGGCCAGGTGCCAGGCAGACCTGTTGGAAGCGGGTGAAAGGCGACACACACAGAGGTGATTATGTGCAGCCATCTGTCAGGCGTGGAGGCTGCCGCACAGCGTGGCTAATCAGCCCTGGCAGCATGATGGATGAGCTATGGCACATGCCAAAGAGCTGCTGCAGCCGCTGTTACTGCTACTGGCACAGCTCAGAGCTGCTGGCCGAACTTGCTCGCTCTTTTGTTTCTCTTCTTTGTCCTTTTCTTACTTTCAATCTGCAACTCCCTCCGTGTGTCACTTCCCCCAACTCATCTTTTTTTTGCACTCGTTCTCTCTCTGACAGAGTGCTGCTGCGGGTCCGAATGCTGTACTATCTGCGGCAGGAAGTCATCGGAGACCAGGCAGACAGAATCCTGGAGGGAACCGATTCAAGGTTGGCATCTTCTTCCATTCCTTCCACAGAATCCTGCCTGCTGTTATCTTTCCTCTCCTTCCATCACCTTCTCCTCCTCCCCCACCCCCTTTTGACAGACCCCCCAACCAGATGTGCATGCATTTATAATGTGCAAACGTGCTCACCATGTTGATGCTTCCAAGGACTTGACTAAAGTTCTAATGACTGCAAGGGGCTTGCGAATGCACGGGGTGAGATAAGCAAGCAGCTCAGATCTCTGGCCATAATCAGGTTGGCCCTGAATAAACAAGATGAGAAATGGGCCTAAATGAGATGCGGCTTGCTAATGGTTGCGTTTCCTACCAGATGTCGGCAGATAGACATTAATGCAGCGCTCATTAGATTATGTGCCGCTGCAGCCATCTCCTGGTTTTAATCACTTTTTTCCCGTGTTTGTTTGTCTTGCGTTTACAGTGAGCTGGATATCTGGATCCCACAACCCTTCCATGCCGAGGTCCCCACTGATTGGTGGGATGTCGAAGCGGATAAGTCCCTCCTCGTTGGCGTCTTTAAGCACGGTAAGCTCTGCCTCCTTTCTATTTCAACATCTTTTACAGCTGCCGCTCTCCGGTCGGCGCTCTGGTGCTGACAGGCGACTGTAATTGCTAATGTTGACCTATTGTAATATTGCCTGGAGATTGATTGGTGATATTTTCCAAATGGCCGATCCTGTGCTTGATGGAGGGTGGTTGAGAAAATGAATGGGAAAACAGAGCAGGGATGAGCCGCACGGCTATATAATCCATCAGAGGCAACAGGCACCTCTCAGCGCGTTTTATTAACATTGACCTGCGGTGTTAAGAAGCGTTCTGGGAGAACCTGCTAAATTCCCAGTTTGGGACATGGTTGTTTTCTTTCGGAAAGCTGCGCAGCTGTTACGATTTATCTTTTGGAGGAAAAGGGGCCAAGAGCAGTATAAAAAGAGAGAGGGGGATTTCTCGGCTGCTGACTTTTAATTGTATTAAATATAGTAATAGCCACTTTTCATTTAATAACAGCCACTGGCTCTCACGACCAATATTAATCTTGGCGAGAGGCTTTTTCTCTCCGATTGGTATTTTCTGTATTGTGTGTACAGAGATCTCTTTCCCTCTCTCTCCTGGTGCTCTGTGCTACGTAGTTAGCTCGGCTGGCCTCCACACACACACACACACACACACACACACACAGAAGCGTGTATATAACACAGGCAGCCTGTTCTTAATCATAATCCCAATTCAGTAGGGAGGTCTGGGGAGGAAGCAGGGAGAGGAGAGGTGGCAGGCCTGGACTGCAGAGGAAAGAGTGATGGCCTATAAACCCCCTCATGATTACAGTTTGGCTCAGGGCGCGGCAGCAGTTAGGAACAATGTGTCACCGCATAAATCCTAATTGAAATGTGATGTTCTGGCGGGGGAAGGGGGGGGGAGCGTTCAAGCCCTGTCTGATCAGCGGCTCAGCTGAAGTGGGTCCAGCCTGCCAATCGTCTCCCCTGTCGTGCACTGTCGGGATCCGCAGGCTCAAATCTGTTCTGCTTGGACAGTTTCAACGGGCATTTTCCTCCGGCTATGCCTTTTGTTTCTCCTCCTTTTAGCAGGTTTTGGGGGGGGGTTGAGAGGTTATTACAGAACCTTTTAACGTTATTATTTTGTAGTTTAAAAGTTAGATTTTAGTCTGTTTGCTGTACGTGAGGACACGTGTTTACTTTGCTTTCAAAATAAAAAATTGGCCTTCTCGTGGAAAACCGGCCAAAAATATTGAGGTCTCTTTTAACATGGATTTTTGTCTAATCAGATCCTCTCTTATCATGGAAAATTTTCCTCCCACTAAATCTAGCTGCTGCTAATAAGCGAGTAGCAAAACATGGGTCATGGCTATGATCTATTATTGGCTGTTTAAAAAGAAATTCATAGCAAGAGCCCTTTGATATGTCCCACCTAGCTTCCTGTTTTAGTAGCAATGCGTCAGCCCTGGCTCTGCGTCATTTTTATTATTTGAGGACATCCCACAATGTCTTCCAGGGACTCTTTAACATGTATTTTGTTTTTAAATTCCTACTTGACCTGAAACTAGATTTGACATCCGTAATAAACTCATTTTTATGCCGCCCTCATCACCAGGGAAATAATAGCCCTCTAGCCCACAGCTCAGCCTGTAATTATGCATATTTTATGTTCGCCACTGCTCTCTTTTCTTCCACTAGGCTACGAGAAGTACAACTCTATGCGTGCTGACCCCACCCTGTGTTTCCTGGAGAGGGTGGGCATGCCTGATGCCAAGGCCATCGCTGCTGAGCAGAGGGGAGCGGACATGATGGCAGATGGTGTCGAGGGGTAAGTTTGGCCCGAAATCACAGCCCCAGTGAGAGGGACTCCTCCTGTTCTCTTTCTCTCTTTGGCTCTCGCCCTCTTTCTTTCCTTTCATTTCTTTGTTTTCGGCCCCGCTCTGATAGTCGTTTTCTCCAACAGAGAGGATGAAGACCCTGAATACAAGCCACTCCGCATGACTTTCAAAGACGATCTGGATGTAAGTTTAGATGCCTTGCTTGTAACAATCTCTCAAATCAGTGTTGTTCATAGATGGGTTGCATAACTTTTTTGTCACATCTGTAGGATTTTACAAACTCTCCTCTGGATGATGGAATTTATGGCGAGGGTGGAGAAGGTATGTCTTTAGCCAATAGGTATCGCATCAGTTTTGTACTTCGTTCCCCTGCTTGTACTGATCATTGCTGCCTGTTTCTGTTCATGTTCAGCCCCTAGACCTGGTGAGAACGGGAAGACGGGCAATCTGTACTGGCCACCAGCCTCGGCTTTGACCGCCAGATTACGCCGCCTGATCACGGCCTATCAGCGCACTCATAAGCGTGAGCAGCTAAGACAGGAAGCCATGACCAAACCTGATCGCCGTCGTCGCCGCCCACGTGATGACATCCTCTCCATGGTAACAGAGGGAGGAGCTTATGTTCCAGAGGGAGCTGTGGCTTACCTGGCAGAAGGATCGCCCTTTATGGTTAAGGGATCGCCTTTCATCCCAGATAGCGCCGCCCTGCTGGCTGATGGAGCGGCCTACTTTAAAGAAAGAAGACAGAGGTAAGCTGTCTCTTAAAATGGATATGTTATCATTGGAAAATAATTTTAACCTGTTTGCCTAGCCTCTGTCCATGTCAAAGCAGTTTCTTGATGTTTCGTGACACCTTACATTTAAAAAAATACTACAGACGTAAGCAGTAGTACGAAATAGTGTTTGAAATGTATTCTTTATTGTACTTTAAGATGACTTGAAAAGCTATTCCACATTTCTCATCTGTTTTCCAGATGGACAAGGCGTGAAGAAGCTGATTTCTACCGTGTGGTGTCCACATTTGGTGTGGTTTATGACATCCACAAACAGTGCTTTGACTGGTCCCAGTTCCGTGCTTTTGCTCGTCTAGACAAGAAGACAGATGAGAGCCTGGAAAAATATTACTACTCCTTTGTGGCCATGTGCAAGCGAGTTTGCAGGATGCAGGTTAAAGCAGAGACAGGTAACATCCACTTTTAAAACTGCACATATACCTTCAGATGTAGACATTTTTAAATACACAATTGAAATGTTTGAAGGATAAGAATTCCCTTTAAAGTTCTTTTGTGGTTTCTTGCATTTTTTTCCCTGTTCCCTGCTTTTTTCTCCTAGTTCCCACAACCATGTCTGCTTCCTCTATCCTTTAATAGCTTCATTCTCTTTCCTTTAATGTCTCTTTTTCTGCTAACATGTTTTTTCCAGTCAAGAGTCAAACATTGCTTATAGACTAGGCTAGAAGTAGGAATTGAAAATATCTAGGATATAAATATTAAATCTGTGTCACAATATATATTGATCTTTTACTGGTTTTGAGTTGTGGTCAGTCTACTTTTCCTCTCCAAATGTATTAAAGTAATTTTTAACTTTCTTGGTATGAGAATATTGAGAATATCTAAACCTATTTTTTTAGATTATGCAGCTGTTGAATTTTATTATATCGCTATTATAAGTAGCTTTGGATAAAAGAGAGTCTGCTAAATGATTAAATGTATTTGTATTGTAAACAATATAATGTATTCTTTACTTGTATGTTGATGCTACTGCTTCATGCTAAATTTTTCCTCTCCGTTCTGCTTATAGAGCTGCCAGACCCCACCCTGATCATTGACCCCATTACAGAGGAGCGGGCCTCACGAACGCTATATCGCATTGAACTGCTCCGGCGAATCAGGGAGCAGGTGTTGCTGCACCCTCTGCTGGAGGAGAGGTTGAGTCTCTGCCAACCCAGCCCCGACCTTCCAGCCTGGTGGGAACCTGGACGCCACGACCGAGACCTTTTACGGGGTGCGTCAAAGCACGGCGTCAGCCGAACTGATTACCACATCCTGAATGACCCCGAATTAAACTTCCTGGAGGCCCATCGGAAGTTCACCCAGGGCAAGGGTGCAGAAATGACCATCATCCCTGATCCTCTTACCCCTCTGGCTCTGATCAAAGATGAGGAGCTGAAGGAAGAGCCAGAAGATGTGGTGGTGCCCAAAGTGGAGAATGGTGGCACTGTAGATGAGGTCAAGGAGGAGAAAATTGAAGCTCTGTCTCCTGAGGAAGAAGTGAAGATGGAGGAGACAGCAAATGATTTGGGTGTTAAGCAGGAGCCCAAGGTGGAGAAGATGGAAGTGGAGGAGAAAGAAGAAATGACCACAGAGGAGGAAAAGCCCATGGATGAGCAGCTCACAGACATGCTTCCTATATGTGATGACAAAAACACTCAGGGGGAGGAGAAGCCTCTCTTGACTACTGAGAGTAAACTATCTACTGATAAAACATCTGAAGATGATGAGGAGGAGAAGATGGATGATGATGACAAATCAGAAAAATCTTCACAAGCTGAAGGTAAATGAGGATTATTCTGTATATAATGCATCTTTTTGTGATGCGAGCATATAAAAACATTTGTTGTTTGTGTGTGTGTTTACACTTTCTACGGTAGGCTTACAGTTGTTTCTGTATAGTTAATTTTAACAAAGGAAAAGAATCAGTGTCATAAATCTTGTTGCACATTGGCATTAAAAGTTAATTTTGTGTTCCAGCTGGTGCCGCTTCTGAGAGGAAGAATTTCGACGAGGAGAGTAATGCCTCCTTGAGCACTGCCCGCGATGAGACCCGAGACAGTGTCGATGACGTGGAGCCGTCAGCCTCTCAGATGTTCAGTGAACGCTCTCTCTTCTCTTTCTGGCCCAAGGTTAGTTGAGCAAATGAGCTTGTTCCTGTAGCAATTTTGGGCATTTTTTTACTTGACAAAATGTATTAAATGCTCCTCGCAAAGTAGAAACCTGAGATACCCTTCACGGGCCCACCAGTTCTGTGTGTGTGTGTGTGTGTGTGTGTGTGTGTGTGTGTGTGTGTGTGTGTGTGTGTGTGTGTGTGTGTGTGTGTGTGTGTGTGTGTGTGTGTGTGTGTGTGTGTGTGTGTGTGTACACGCGTGCATGCGTGTGTGTGTGTGTGTGTGTGTGTGTGTGTGTGTGTACACGCGTGCATGCACACGCTCACACTCCTCTTATGTGTTTGTACTTCAGGACAGGGTAATGATCAATCGTATGGACAACATCTGTGAAGCGGTCTTGAAGGGCAAGTGGCTTTCCAACAGAAGGCAGTTGTTTGACTTCCCCGGCATGTTGCCTGGCTACAGCTCCATGGCAACGGACAGCCCACTGCCAAGGCGGAGTCTCGGTGATCTCTCAATGGTGGGTCAGGCCAGCTATAGTGGCAGTGAGGACCTCACCATGTCACCACAGGTCAACAAGGCAAGTCCTGCCCATAACTTTGCCGGTTTAAATTTTAAAATACTATCTTATTACACATCCTAAAACTACACAGTGAAGAAGCTTTGTGATTGTTCATCAATTGATTGAAAGAACAATGTCTGATTACCTGTCATTGTCATTTCTCATGGACAGGATGAGGCATTGAGTCTGACGGTGCCTCGCCAGCGCAGGCGTAGGAGGAGGAAAGTGGAGATTGAGGCTGAACGTGCTGCAAAGCGCAGGAACCTTATGGAGATGGTAGCTCAGTTACGAGAGTCCCATGCTACAGAAGGCCAAGCTCAGGCCATGGACCTGACCAAGGCCCTGCACGGCATGTCTGCCTCTTCCTCCACCACCTTCCCTGGAGCCATGTCCTCTTCTGCAGCCTTGAAGGCCCAAATGGAGCTGTTACAAGCAGGTGCTTCCTCCAGACCAAGAGCCAACGGCTCTCTACTTGATGCTGAACTTCCCAATCGGAGAAAGAGAGGCCGTAGGAAAAATGTGGAGGGGTTGGATCTGCTTTTTATGGGGAACAAGAGAGCACTGCTTAATGCTGTACGTATGGTACCTTTTTCTAGTTCATTTGGGACAGTGTTGCACTTTTCTATTAAGCACTCTATTTTGCTCTTTCCTCACTTTCTTTCTCTTATTGATTTTACAGGACGATTCAGATGCGACCAAAGCTTTTGTTGACGGGGCGCATATGCCTGGACAGGCACACAGACACCTTTCATCTGCTGCACAAAAGGCTCCTTGTGATGGTTTAGAAGAAGGGAGCCATCTTAAAGGAGAAGATGGACCCAGCACTAAGGACCTTCGGGAATGGCTGAGACAGCATCCCACCTACACTATGGATGTGTCTGGATTTGTACCAGTGAGTGAAAGTTTGTGCCATTCACCTTGAGGTTGAACTCCACCATTCGACTGCATAAATGTTTTACATTTGACATCTTTTTATCTTTCAGAAGAATGAGGATCACCTCCTCTCACAATTCGCAAAGCCCAAACAGAAAAGACACCGTTGTCGTAATCCTAACAAGATTGATATTAACACACTGACTGGGGAGGAGAGAGTGCCGGTGGTTAATATAAGGAATGGCAGAAAGGCAAGTATTCTATTTAAGTAGTGTATAATGAAAGTGTTACTAGATGTGTAAATAATATTTTATGACATTAACTACAGATGGGAGGAGCCATGGCACCTCCAATGAAGGATTTACCACGCTGGCTAGTTGAAAATTCAGAGTATGCCATCTCCCCGGACTGGACGGATATTGTAAAACAGTCGGTGAGTCCTGTTGTGCTTTGATCTTGTTAAATAAAATGTTGTTAAAATGGTTTAAAAAAATATGACCATTTATATATTTGCCTAAATATATTTTTGATGCTATGTTTCCAGGGCTTTCTCCCAGAGTCCATGTTTGACCGTCTCCTGACTGGGCCGGTGGTAAGAGAAGAGGGTGTGCGCCGTAGAGGCAGACGGCCCAAATCTGAGATTGCCAAGGCAACAGCAGCGGCACAGGCAGCTGCCGCAGCAGCGGCTTCCACCTCTGGTGTTAGTCCTTTGTTAATGAATGGACTGTTTGGAGGTATGGACTTGACCAGTCTGCAGGGCCTGCAGAACCTCCAGAGCCTCCAGCTGGCCGGCCTCATGGGCTTTCCTCCTGCTCTAGGAGGAGGGGCAGATGCCAAGCACGCTGCTGCAATGTTGCCTCTGATGCTTCCGGGCATGGGCGGCCTACCCAACATGTTCAACCTGGGGGGACTTTTTGGAGGAAACCTGGCCGCTGCTGCCACAGCCACCAACGGCGCCTCGGGCACAGAACAGGCTGAATCGGAGGAGAAACCGAAGCCTAAGAAGGATGAGGAAGAGGAGAAGGAGAATGACAAGGAAGTGGAGAAGCAGAGTGAAACGGAGACTACTGAGGCTACAGGAGATGCTGCTGCGCTAAATGCTGCGGCCGCAGCTGCTGCCACTGCTGGCATGTCTACTAGCCAGTTGGCCTTTAACCCTTTCCTGCTTTCCACAATGGCCCCAGGCCTCTTCTACCCATCCATGTTCTTACCTGCCAGTCTTGGTGGCTTGGGCCTCCCAGGCTTTCCCCAAGCTTCTCTAGCTGACCTTCAGAGTGCCGTGTCAGGGGTCTTAGGGGCTACCGGCGAGAACAAGGAGTCCAGAAAAGTGGCCCGTGCTGATCAGGACAAGAACGCCTCCATGGCTGATGCTGAAACTGCTGACAACACACTTGATGACAGTGACTCAGAGGAGAGCCAGAACAAGACGGCTGATTCATCAGTACTGGATGATGACCTGGCAGGACCAGCTGAGGAAATGGACTCCATGGAGGGTGGAATGGATGATGATGATGACGACGATGATGACGACGATGACGATGATGATGATGATGACCCTGCTGACGAGGATGACAAAAGTGACTAAAAAAAAAGTGACTATTTCCCTGGGGCTGAGGAGACACTGACTGAAACTCATGGTTAGTCCAGTTGTTTACATGCCAACTCAATATCCAAAACACTTTTTGAATTTGGTTGTTTGGTTTTTCTTGACTGGCAACGTAACGGGAAAGCAAACAAGCTGTCTCTGTAACCTTTAGCATAGCCAGGGAAGAAACAAACTGAAGTTAGAGTTGTGTGGATGTCAAAAGGGTGTTCCCCTCCCCTCTGTATTTTCCTTTTTTGTTTAAGTCTTCGGCACTGTGGGTGCCTTCTAGATGACATGGAAATGTCCTGAAATATTATAGGAATTAATCGTTCCAATAGTGCTATGCTGCTCTCTTTTATTTTAATATTGTTTTGGTTTTTTTGTCATTTTTCTCTCTACTGTTGATATTGTAACGAGGAGTAGCATCTCATAATATTCAGTGGTGTACAATTTAACGGCATTAAGACTCTCCGCTGCTGAAAAAGGATCTGTTTTTGTTGTACTGTTCTGCTGAGAGGAGCGGGTGAAGTTCTCACATATCATAGCCTACACTCGGACTGTTCCCAGTCTCTCACACTGACAATCCAAACGGGTGAGGAGACCTCTCAACCTGTGGAGACAGCAATAACGAAGGCAGCTTTTGAATGTTCAATTTTACTCTCGACTAAACACCGAAAAGTGTGAAAAATGAAATAAATTACTGCAGTCAAAATTGTCTCATTGTATCCATGTTAATGCACTGGTGTAAGAATAAAATCAGGTACCTTTATCTATTTGAATGGACTTTTGTTACTTTAGCCACAAAGCTGAACAGCATTACCTCAATTCTAACTAGCCTTGAAGTTTACAGACATAAATGTTGTAAATGTTTTGTTTTTTTCTTTTTGTGAGTGTCCTTTCCTTTTTTTGAACCATCATGTATGATGAACTGTAAATTGCTGCCAACTGTAGTAATGATGCTTTTAATAAAAGTGACTCATGATATTCGCCTAGGAAACCAAAATGGTGTTTGTGTAGCTCTGTGGGCATGACGAGTAACATTTGGTGCCACGGTTCTCTGAAAACAATGGCCCTTTTATATATCTTCTATAACAGTTTGGTTAAATAATTCAGTTTACATTCACACCAGTTTAACCTGTGAAATATTTTGTGGTGTAGATTTAATTAAGTTGTATTGATGTTTAATGTAGGTTCACTTTAAAATAACCCTGCACATTTTATACATTGTTGATCATTTTAAAATAATTTGACAAAACCTTGAAAATGATTCTATACTAGGTCCCTCGTACTGTAAAGCTACATGGCCTTGTTGCCAGCGAGAGTGAAGCGACTCCGACAGGCCTGTTTATTCTAACCATCATAAACACCATCAGTCCTGTGGAGCGGCTGACATAACGTGCTCTGACAGGACGAGAGGACATGGCAGGGGCTCTCTGTCCGCTCCAGTAGCCAGCCATTATGAGCCTAACGCCTGGAACAAGGCTTTTTTCCCCCCTCTCGACAGACATCTTTCATAATTGCACTTTCCGATGAAGTGGCTCGTGAAATCCATAGGTCTCGTGTGCAACCAGCATGCAACTCCTGGCAGGAGTTTTGGACAGGAGGTACTTGCACGAGGAATTGTCAAAATGATGCCTCTCGTACGTGGCGTGGAAGTCCTGCACCGGAGGTGTTAAATGATAGTTAAAGACTTGTAAGCATTACATTTTTTTTTAAATAATGTTCAAGTTGTAGGCAAATCCTTACTTGCTGTTAATATTGCAGTCCTTCCTGTTTTAATGAAAAGCGAGTTCTAGTGTTGTCAGAGCGGTTTTAGCGGCAGTGAAAATCTTCTGTGGTTCCCACTCGTTATGTGCTATCTTGACACATGGCACAGTCCCTCACACACGGCCCGTCACCGCCGGCGTCGTGCCTCCTTCACAAACCACTGACTGCTGGGTGTGAAGTCTGTCATTGGCGAGGAGGCAGGTTGTGGTTAGCCGCTGAGCGTCAAACATGGCAACGAGGCACAGTTCCCTAACCTAACGCTGGGCCGCTGGGATTAGAGCTGGCAGTTTACCCTTGGGAGAGGCCCTTTCACAGAAAGGCCAAAATGAATGTTTTCCTCAGCCGCTGTTCTGAAAGAGGACCAAGTGATCGGTTTGTCAAAATCATACAGGATTGATTCATGAATATAAGAATGATCCGTTGAAAGAGGTGACCCGAGGCATTGAGGTGCAACTAATAAACGTTATTACATAACCAGCTAATGTGTAGACACTCCTTTAATGAGCGGCATTCATTAGCTATTGTGACAGGTCTGTATCTGTAAGCCTGCGGCTCATTGCACTCACTGTAACCAGATCTACTCGCATCCTATATGTGGAGATTCTGTGTTTATACTCAACAGCTGAACTGGTTTAATATTCAACAGTGAGCCTTCAGGGTGATACCTATGACCTACAGTGACTTCATCATCTTTCTTTTTTCACGGTGTGTCACAGAAAGCATGAGCAGTATAGCGTCCACCCCTTTGGCCACTCGACAACCACCCAGCCAATGATCCTAAAAACTGCCGTTTTCAGAAAATGTCAGGCTTTGGCCAGCTGATTCTTATTCGGAGCCAATAAACGTCATTTCCAGCTGGAGTTGTCCCGGCCGGCTGTCTCTGCAGCTTTCGATAAAGAGCGATTTGCGGTCGTCTTGACGACCTAGTGCCTCGCCGTCTTGGATACGTGATTGATCACAGTATCCTGTGCCGGTGACACAGGTAGGGGGAGGGATGCGCCTGAGCTCTATCAGATGCAGCCACGATGTCCTTCTCACCGGCTGAGGGGATTTAAAACTGTCACACGCTCTCGCACCTCCTGTTTCCCCCGGAGACGGATGTGTCGTGCGTGACATTGAGGGCGAGAGGCAGAGCATCAATCGCAGACTGGGTGATGAGTGTCATGCCGACTGCTCAGCTGCCCTGTGCATCACACACGCACACACATTTGCGCGCTCTAGCGTGCTCGCTGTGGTGCGAACAGATGACTAAAACTACTTAGAGATTTTAGGCACGACGTGAAGAGAGTGAGAGAATAAGAGTAATGTGCTTTAAAGATAATTCAGTCAAAAAGAAAAATTCGGACATTTATTTGAGCTTATTGAGATGCTGTTTGAAACCTTGATGATTTTCAAAGGTTATAAGACCATGACAGAATTTTCTTTTTTGGGGGTGTACTGCCTCTTTAAGGAAATTCTATATGTGAGAATTTGATTAAAAAATACAGCATTTCATACAGCTCATGTCCCAATATTATTTAACATATATGCCAAAAAGTTCAATCATTATTTCACAGCTCATTTCTGCTGTGAATTTTGGCCCGGCTGGTCTGTGCTTGTCACCCAGTTGAGAGGAAGACAGATTATTCACTACAGGCATGACTCATCAGACGCCATGTTGCCCAAATCAAATGTCTGTGAGCTGTGTGGCCCCAGAGAGCGGCCGTATTTCACTGTGAAATGAAATGCTTCTGCGCTATACAAACACCCTCTTTATGCCCTGGAAGATTCTTTCCAATTGCTCTAGAAATAAGGGAATGTATGGAGCATCCTAGCACATGTCAGTTTTTCATTTCTGTAAGAATGTTAAATCACGATACTGTTATTCATCAGAAGTGCTCAGCAGCCATGAGAGCATGTGGGGGACAGTAGTGGCTGAAAAGTAATATTTGTACAATATTTGCTTTAAATGTTTTTGTAACATATGCCTCATATTTTGATGGTTTAAATGTTAGATTAAACCATCAAAATATGAGGCATATGGTACAAAAAACGAAACGTTTAAGGTGTTGATTGGGTAAAATTATTTGTCAAAAAAGCAAAATGGAGCATGTCAGGGAATATTTCTTTTAATCAAATAATTAAAAAAGCTTACATTTACTATAATTTGAGCTGTTATTTATATTTGTTGACCCTCTCTTGTAGTCGCTCTCTTGGGCCTTAAGTTTTCCACAGTTTTTGTCATGTTTGGAAACATTTAATTCTTCAAAGCTGAATAATGCAACACGAATAGGTTTTCAATACATTCTAAATAATTTATGTCACCCAGTCTGTGAAAATCAGGCAATGGATAATAATCACAAGTTTAATTTCAACTTTAATTTCAATCTTTGACATTCAGTCAATATTATAGATTATATTTTAACAGAATGTAAAATTTGTTTTGTAGGATGAATATATGTAGAAAACCGCAAAATAATGATAGCTGGGTTTTTACAGTTCTTGCTCACATATTTAAATAAAAAAAAGATTAAAAAAGCGTCTCAATTCTGCTATAAAAAAAACGTTAACTCTGTTCATTCATTCCCTCCTGCTCGTATAGTTCTGTTTCATGTTGTCTTCTGTCTTGGACCGAGTGAAGCTGGTTTGCCTCCAGTGGCATCTCTTATCAGTGTCACACACAAACCCAGCTGCACGTCTGGTCCACATCTGTGCCCCGAGTTCTGGCTGCTTCCTGCGTCTCTCGCACCGAGACATTACGAATGAGCACCCAAACACAAGCCAATACTTTCGTCGGTGCCAGAGAAGTTCCCGTTTAACTCGCTCGATTTTTCAAACGGGTTGATAAGAGTGTAAAACACATTTCCAAAGCAGAAATTAAGGTCTTTCTGAAGGTGTGCTGCTGTATGAGAGCGAGGTGTGTGCTTTGAAGGCCATGCGGCTCATCGAGAACTTGAACAGCAGGTGTCTGTTGCGCCGGTGTCTCGCTGTGAGCACTAAAGGTCATTTTTGATGGAGCTGGGCACAAACATTACATTTACTCTTCACACTCACACACCCAGGGGTGGCCTTCAAAAATCTAAAGATAGAAACGCAGGTCGAATACGTGCAACTAATAACCTAATCTTAAACCAAACCTTCCCAACCGAACCACCGGACGACTCATTCATTTGCATGTGTTACATACTGTACCTGCCCAATGCTCTAGATTACCATGACAAAAACAGAGCCCCGACCCCCTTGAGAGAGATTAGAAACTTAACTCCGTGAATCCTCCAGCAGTCATTTGGCCTGAGAAGGAGGACAATGCGGGAGGTGGTGGGGCTGTAATGTGTGGCACTGTGTCCTGCTGTTCTCCTTTTCTCCATGCTGACTAATGACCTTCCCCCCTCCCCCAGCCCCCGCTGCCTCCTCCTTCTGCACCCGCCCTTTCTGCCCCTCCCCCCGTGCCCTCTCACGCTATCCCCATCCCCCGCTCTGAGGGGGTGGAGTCCGGCGGCCTGTGCCGCCAGAGAGGCGTCCATCACAGGTCTTTAGATTAGCCACAACGCCGCTCGGGACAAAAGAGCTCCTCCCCCACACCGGCCACCTCCCACCCTCTCCCCCGACCCGGCGGGTGATGGAGGAGGGGATGCGTCATGGACAGGGGGAAGAGGCAGCTTGTGGTTCTCCGCTGATGGCAGGGTGCTCTCCAGCGAGCCGATCCACTTGTCTCTGACTCAAGTGTAGGTCTGAAGGGAACGTCTCTCTCTTACACACACAATTACAGCTTCTCAGTTTCAGATAAACACAACTGGAAGGAAATCGTGGAATTACAACCTGTGAAACTGCAACGAGATCAAAGTGAACGTGAACAGGAGAACTGTTATTAAAATATGAGATTGGAAGGTTGTAACTGTATAATGCTGTGAGGTGGAGTGAAAGCAGAATGTCTGATGTATTATAATGCTAGTTATTTAAAAGTTATATCTAATGGCATGACTCTGTAATCTCATTTTTTCTATTTATCCCTTTATAATCAAAACTTTTGTCATTTAATAACCATTATTATATGCGTTGGCTGGTCATATAATACAATGCTTTCAGAAAGTGTTGACAGATTTACATCATCCTTTACATTAAGTGCAGATCACAAACAACTCACCATTATGTAAAACTGAAAAAAAACGTTAAACCTTAAAAATAAACTGATCAAGTAAATATCTAAACAGAGATTCATAAGCTCAAAATCACACAAATTGAAATGCAAGCTAGTGTTGTACATGATAAAATACACGTTTCTATAAAACAGTTTAAAAACACTTTTAGATTAAAAAGCTATTCAGAGAAGCAACAGGAAACCGCTGGTCTTCAGAATTTTGGTTGGAGGGACCTCTACTGGACATTTAATTTAATACTTTAACTTGACAAATGTTCGCGCTTTTCCACAGATCATTTTGTTTAGATTACAGGCTGTATTTTATACTACCTATTACATAGTATAAAATAGTATAAAAAGGTAAAAAAAAAAAAAACTTTTTTTCTTTTTAACTTACAATGATTTTTGCTCTTTGCTCCTTTTTCATCAACATTTTTATCATATATCAATATAACAGAAAATGTAACTATTTAAATTGCCCAGTTTTTAAAACCTGTAGCAGATTTCAAACATATGTTGAAATGGTATCTTACATTTGGGAAATTTCCGTTTGATATAAAATTCACTTTCCATGTATGTATGTATGTATGTATGTATGTATGATGTGTGTATGTATATACTTTTATTTTGAACTCTTAAGCGCCACATTAGAAGCAGATCTGCACACATTAATCATGTTTATTTATTTATTTTGCATCTGTGACAACAAACACAATGCCAGGGGTAAATAGAGACAAGTATTACAAGGTTACAAAATTAGAAAAATATCATGAGAATGACACAATTTTACAGTTTTAAGGGCTTTTGGGTTGGTGGAGTAAATGAGAGTATCTAGGTAGGACTTAAGATCTTTACAAAAATCAAAAAATGTATGGCTTAGCACCTTGAAATTTACACTTGTGTGAGAAGAATTTACCAAGTGGTTGATCAAAAAATATTGATCTTATACATTCTTGTCAAAACTATGACTACCAAATAAAATATCTTTGTATAACAAAGAAAACTTTTGTAAGAAAGAAGAGCATACAAAGATACAGAAATAATTCCAAAACAAAGATAGGCCTACATACAGTATATACATTCCCAGAAAAGATGATAAATGTATTCTTCTTCAGCATCACAAAATGAGCATAGTGAGGCAATATCGGGAAATATTCTTTTCAAATAAAGCTTGGTAGAATAAAACAGATAAAGTAATTAATAAGAAATGTCCTTTACCTTGTTGTAAATAATTTTCCACACAAATAGAGTCCACACTTTTCTCCATGGAATATCATCAAATCAGTAGGACACAATATATGGGACAGAAACCAACTCAGATTGAAATAATTTTTGAATTTTTTTGTTAAGGCCAGAAGAACTGAATACAAAACAAGTATTCCCAATTATTATAGGGATACATTATAAAACCAGGGATCTAGCTGAATCTTTAAGTGTTATGACCCCATCAGGAATGGCGTCCATTACAATTGCAAAATCTTGTGGAGTAACAGTTAAATCTATTTAGAAATTCTGAATAAGAATACAAATATCCATCAGGTCTGATTAATTGAGAAATCAAATTAATATTATTATTGGCCCAATCTGGGAAAAACAAAGATTTCTTTTCATAAAGAATATTACAATTATTCCAAACATAGTAATAATGTGGAATAAAATTGTGTTTATAAATTATGTGCCAAGCGAAAATGATTTTTGAAGACCTCCTACTTTAGAGAAAATAAGGTTAGGGACAATAATGAGTCAGGGCTTTTTATAATGAGTCTTATAGTCAATTAATCTTAAATGTATAATTTAGAGAAGCAAAATCTAAAAAAATAATAATTCCATATATGAACAGTTTACATTATCTCTGTATTTTGCTCCTCTCTTTCTATGCCATTGTGTAAGTACGACAAACTGGCAAGAATCATGGGATGAAATACAAGTAGGCTAAATCAGTTTTTCATTATAAAATCTTAATGTTTTACACATATTTTGTAAACTGCATAGCATATTATTCACAGTTTCTCTGTATTTTGCTCCTCTCTTTCTATGTGACATCAAAGTATCGCGAGAGTGATTCGAAAACTCCTTTGTATGAGTTTTTGAATCGCTCTCGTGATACTGTGCTGTCATCCGCCTGTCGGTTCTTGCGTCCATACTAAAAGTAAACATAACTAGCCAACAGAAATGTAGGTCATATTTATCATATTATAGTGCAAGAAAACATAACGCATAATGCAAAATGTTTTTGTACAGGTATCTGGTCACTACACTTATGTTAAGTGCGTTTGTTTTGAGTGTAAAATATGTTGAGTGTAAACGTGACTAAAGACAGCTCAAAACAGTCCAAGATTGAAGGTTTTCAGATGAAGTAGAAGCTGTTGCCTCGACAGTAACTGAACTTGCCTCAACAACAACAACATCGTACTGCATTTAGATGAGTTTATTTTGGGGTGGGTAAACTGCATATAAAACACTTTTAAGTGCAAAATCTAACACAATGTTGCCAGATCTGCGAAACCAGCCGAATGACCTCAACCCAAATCAATTTAAAAGTAGTCTAAATCCGAACCTGGTAAACCTGCATATGTGCTATTATGTCCTATTATGTTTATCAACTGCCCTCTATTGGCCAAACAAGGTAAGTACAACGAAAGATATTTTCTGTTTGTACCGTTAATTGTAGTTTTTAATGTTAATCTTTCCGTCTATGAAATAAAAAAGCTTGAATGTTGGACATATGCCGATAGGAGACTGGTTGGTGCGATGGGCTCGAACAGAAACTTTGTTAAAAATCGTTCACGCCCAACGTGGGGCTCGAACCCACGACCCTGAGATTAAGAGTCTCATGCTCTACCGACTGAGCTAGCCGGGCTTGCGTCTATCCCCTGTATGAGGTTTTTAGTGCCGTCAGGTAACAGTCACGCAATTGCCTGTTTCCCCATGTCATACATCCAAAGATTCTCCGTTTTTTTTCTGTGGTGTGTAATAACATTTGTGAAATAATATCTGTATTTTGGTGCTGCAAACTTTGTTCCTCAGCGGTCTAGCAAGCGGACCTCAACGTCAAAATAAGGTGGCCGTTGGCCAATCAAAAGTAAGAAGGCGGGAGTTACTGGTTACAGAGCCGTTGTGGTGACCAATCAAATCAAATCCCAGCTGTCGCTACAGCCTTCATCAAATAAGCTGCGTCACAATTCAGGTTTTATTTCAGAAAGGCAACTGTACATTTTAAGGTAAGACTGAAACTACAACGATTACGAGAAATAAGTTTTAATTTTATAATGAACTGTGCTCAAAATTTAAAGGGACAGTTCACCTTATCAAATGTTTTGACAACCACAATACTTCTAGTGCAAGGTTTTTGTGTTTCCCTCTGACCTCTGCAGTCCCTCCACAACATAATCCAAGTAGGATTATTCAATGAAACATTTACAGCAGATTTAGATACATTTTTTTCCAAATAAATAACTTTTCAAAATTATTGCAATATGTGTTGCGGAAAACCGTATATTAACGTTTACAATGCAAACCTATTTAATTTTCCTACATATGACATGGATTTAGTCGGTTTAGACGGCAGGTGGGGCCCAAACCTCACAACAGTACATGTGTGGACTAATTCATTCCATTCATTCGTGTGATCTAAGTTCATTCACATTGGTTCGTGCAAAATGATGTCTATGCCAAAAGATTGCATTAAACTGCTACATTTTTAGTTTAAGCGTTTGATGTAGCGTTTGCATTGCTTTGTTTAGACTTGGAACTCTTTAACCTCTGCCACCTTTGAGAAATGTCCTTGCATTATAGAACATTTGTTAAAGAAACTAGTCTTGGGACTAGTAAACCAAATCCGAGCCTCTTTAACCAAACTAAACCATAGGCCTACTGAGACTGCAGACTAAGGAAATAGTTACAGTTCAAGTCAAAACTTTAAGGAACTTTCTATTTGCTTGTGCTGTCCTTGAAGACCATGTATGATAACACAGTTTTCCAGCTGTCCTTGAAATCACAAGGTCATTAAACCACATTTTGCACCTTCACATTTTTCACAGCTTCTTCTCGACACTTGATCTTTTTCTATAATTCCAACATTATTTTACGGCTCTGAAGGTTTATGTTACGGCTGATGGAATTTGCTCCACGATTATGTTATTTGTTTGGTTTTTGTATCTCCATGGAACAATTTTGCAGTTTTGCCATTTGCTAGAGCTCATGATTCTTATCTTTAAACACACCAACGTGATATATAGTATTTTTGGACACAGAACATCTTAACACTTTGTTGGAGATGCAAAGAAACATAATAAAATATCCATACTGGGAAATTCCCTAATGGTTTCTGTTCCGTGGCTACGCTGCTGTTTTGGACCGTGCAGCTGCTCTGGGCTGCAATGTTAATCTGGACCGAGCTGCTTTGACCTGCACTGCCAGACTCAATGAAGATGATGATGACAGTTTCCTTCATTTTCTCACATCAATCCAATTCGCTGTTTTGTGGCAAATGACCAAGATGTCAGTAAGCATATAAATAATAGCTAAAACAGCTTAACCATAAAGTAACAGCCACAAGAGCCTGATTTAAAATGTTGCCTTATAAATTATTGCACTACCATCTTCTTCATCTTTCCTTCATACCTGTCCTTCTGTTCATTACACCTGATCCATCTGAATGAATTGAGCAGATCTCTGTCACTGGTCTGGCACACTATTAGGGGAAAAAAGAAAAGAGGCTAAATTGAAATGAAATATTTTCTGCCAGCTGTCATGAGGCAGTTCAAGGCCTCCTCTGCACTGCAGTGGTCACCCTTATGTTACTTCTGGACGTAACCCCAGACTGGAGTAAATGACATGATGCTGTTTTCTCATTCACAGACCCAGTTACATTTCAAGCCAATGTAAGATCACATGAAAGTAAACAATATGATTCTTTCTTTTAATATGGCTTAGACCTCTTTATTCCACTGTGGTCTTCAACCCTGCTGAAAAGACCATCTGGTTTATGCTAGTTAGTGCTGGTGAACCAATTAACCTGGGTGATGAAGCTGGTTAACAAGTGGGACAGGAATTCATTAACATCCAAAACACACATGCTGGTCTTTTCAGCAGGGAAGCAATATTGACCATTAACAACGTCGCAATGACAATGGCACTGTTTGGTAACATTCCTCAGTAATAAAACCAAGTTATCAGGCTTACATGATGAAACAAAGCTAAACATTCATAACAGAGATAGCAAATGTAAACATTACAAAAACTGAATTGTTTTTGAGATCATTGGCATCACAAATAGCGAAATATGTGTGTATAGACGGTTTCATTGGCCGCACATGCCTGGCCCGAAGTTAAATTCCGGTCTGTGTTTGTTGATCGGTTTGACTAGTGGCTAATATTATTAACTACTTATATTTTATTCCATTTATATAAATAATCATTTATATTCATATTTGATTGTATAATAATTGTTTTAAATTGAATTTGATGAAATAAACAATTTGTTGAGTGGGTCGTGTAACTTTGTCGCATTTAAGTTTAGCCAACTAACGGTTCTTCTACTGGTAACCCAAAATAATAATACTGACTAGACATACTTTTATCTTGCTAGCTAATGTCATTTACTTATTTCTTTGCTTGTTATCAGAAATAATCTGCAGGGACTCTTATTTTTTGCAGTTGTGTACAGGAAGTTAAGTTTGGGCCACAAAAACGCACATGCGCTGTAACGTTTGCTTATGTTGTTGCTTTGAAACCGTCTATAGTTTCAAATCCGGTTAACGTCATATCTTTATGCATTATTGTTTCAAAGCAACACACTTAATCCTTAATAATAAAATGCGTACAATTTTCTTTAAAAATACACATTTCTATACATGTTAAGTGTAATACAGTCAGACGTAGGCAAGATAAGTAATAAAAAAGTGAATAAAATTATAAATAAATGGTTAAAAAAGTCTTGTTAAGATTTCTCCCAACCATGCAAATTAAATACAAAGGTGCAGCAGTGGAAATCTTGGCTTAGTTTGTTTAGCAAAGTCACTGCCTTAGGTCAGAAAGTTTAATGTTCTTCAATTCGAACTCTCAAAAAAACGCCGGATTGGTGTGTTCAATGACGCAGCGTTTACAATGGCGTTTGACGAAGCGCAGTGCCTCCAGTGGTACATCACAGTCCTGAACATTCAGCAGCTGAAGGTCGAAGCAATTCGCCGCTACTACTTGCAGCCCACGGCCCGTGATGCTTTCGCATGACTTTAAACTCAGTCTTTTCAGATTGAAAGAGTTTAGTGCAAGCTGTTCTAGGCCTGCGTCTGACACCAGCGGGCACTTCCCAATGTCCAATGACTTTAGTTTAAGGCAGTTCTTGGCGAGGTGCTCAATGCCGTGGTCTGTCAGTCCCTCGCAGCCACGAGCGTTCAGGTAACGCAGTCTGATGCAGTATTTAGCCACGTAGCGCACGCCCACGTCGGTGATGCGACTGCAGTGCGCTACGCTAAGGTAGCGTAGACGGCCCTCCAGCTTGGCGATCTCTCGCAGGCCAAAGTCACTGATGAAGCGGCAGTCGCTCACGCTGAGCTCGCGCACAGATGGGCAGTAAATGACCAGGAAACGCAGACCCTCGTCGGTCAGACGCACACAGCGCCGCAGGTAGAGGTGGGTAAGCTGAGTACAGTGGGCTGCAATGGTGTGCAACCCTTCGTCTTCTAAAGCAAAACAGTCTGTCATGTCAAGATAGCGGACTGAGATTTGCTGGCCGTGAAGGGGGGAGAGTTTTACAGACACGTCCCGAGTTAGACTTATGCAGGTTACTTTAGAGCACCCTATAAAAGAAAGAGAGTAAAGAACATTAACAAGATGAAACAGCTATCAAACTTCATCTGTGCCGTTTATAGTGAACGCACAAAAATGTTCTTACAATTTGATATAAACCAGGTATTATGTTTCAGTTTGTAATAAAGTTACCTGCCAACTGGAGATACGTTTTATTTACTTGTCCAAGCCAAATTTACTCACAATTGTCTCGGTGTATGAAGTACCTCAGCTTCATAAGATAAATTATTTGTTATGAATATTCTGGAAAAGGGTTTTTCTTCAGAACCATGTGTATGTGATGATACAGTTTATTCTGAACGGTTCTCAAAAGTTTGCAGATGCATGTGTAAAGAGCTACCAAATGTTTAGTTTCAGATCTTTTTGAACAGAAATCACAAAAGACAGCTGTAAGAAAGCAGTGAGGTAACACAGGCCACACATTTGTGCCTGTTTCCCATAAGAATCTGAGAATGTACTTGAGACCTGCACTTACACAGGGAAAACAACAATATGCTTAAACAGGAAGTGCAGTGCAGGAAGTTGGAAATAAAACACCAGGGAACTTGAAGACATGCAGGAAAAAGCACTATTTTCTGACATTCTGAACTGTACATACCTATATGGACTTTTGTGAAATAAAATGCAGTAAAGACAATTTTCAAGGTAAACAGTAACCGTAACTTATAGAAATTGGTTTCATATGGGACAAAAAGTCAAATTCAAGCCCTTTTACAAGGTTTCAGTTTAAATCTATTATCTAAACGCGTAGTTTACATTTACTGTTTATGGCAATAAAGTAAAAAAGTTAAAAATATAGTTGATCATTGAATGTCTTTGAATTCTCTAAATTGGGGTAGCAGATTTTCCCAAAGCACCGTAAAGTCAAAGGTCCTGGTTTTGCTTGGGCTTAAGTTTCTTTTGGGACGTATAGAGAACACAGACAGAATGCCTGAGCTATTAATACCTTTTCCAGCTTTTCCAAGAGGAAGTACTGGACATTTCAGAATAATCTCTGCGAGTAAAAAAAGTCAACTGTCTTGTGTGCTGGACAACAAAGCAGGTGAAGTATTCAGGCTGTTGGCTCTGAGTCAGGAAGTAATTCATAGAGTTTAATAACAATCCTTCTGTGGGCTTTCAGAGGTGTCGTTGTAGATCAACACAAGTACACAACGATATTCTTAAAAATTGTAGGTAGAAAAGAATTTGAAATACTGGGAATATTTGGTTGCTGAGATCATGCAAAAATTAAAGTGATAGTTCACCCAAAAATGAAAATTCTGTCATCAATTACTTACCATCATTTCATTTCAAACCTGTATGACTTTCTTTCTTCTGCAGAACACAAAAGAAGATATTTTGAAGAATGTTGGTAACTGAACAACGGTGGTACACATTGATATGCATTGGTTTCCATACTATATAAGTCTTCAAAATATTCTTTTGTGTTCTGAAGGTTTGTCAATCTTTTTGCCTTTGTCAAATTCATTTTGCATATTGTTTGGTGTAGTTCATGGTAATATTCATGAATTGATTGTCGTTTCATTTCTACTATGTTTTACTCATACGTCTATTAACACAAGAAAGAAAAAAGCACTCAATAGCACTCAAGATGAATTACCTGAAACATCCAGGTGTTCCAGATTGGGACAGCGCGAGACCACTTCAAACACAGCCTCATTTGACACGTTATAGCACCCGGCAACCTCCAAACGACGAAGTTCCGGACAGCACTGCCCCACCGTGTACAGTCCTCGGTCCGTCAGCCTCCGACAGCCACTGACCACAACCGTCTCCAAAGTGAGACATACATTGGGGGTATCCTGACAGAGTCTGCGGGTGAGAACCCGAAGCGCGCGGTCCACGTGTAGCACGTCTCCCGTCAGACGGACAGTCCTCCACAAGCGGGGGTCCCATGCCAAGTTATACCATCGCCGACACACGCGAGCACACCGACACAGTTGGTTCGTAGGCAGGTGGGTGAAGATCTGGAGAAAAGCGTGATCGGGAAGGATGTCGATGGGCGCCTCTTGATGGTCCCTGGGTTGCCGCAGGCTCCTTTGAGGGTGGGTGAGGGAAGTGGGGGGGGGGTGCACCATGGCAATAGTTTCTGTGCTGAAGGCAGAGGATGATGTGGAAGATCCATTGAGAATGGCTGAAGAAGAACGAGGCGGCAGAATCAAAGCTGGACTTGGCGTACTCACTGTGCGCATACTAAGGTCCGAGTCTAGGGGAGAAAAAATAGAAAAAGGGAATAACACAATAGTGAGAACATAATTATGTAAAATAGACAAGTAGTTGAAATAATATAAACAAATTTCAGTTTTAAATCTTAGTCATTTTCTTTCTGCCTGAGATAGAAAGTGTTTCATAGCTTTAGGAAATGTGATTCCCTGACCAGTGTTGTTGATATCTGGCCTGTGCGCACGGCCTGCAAAAGCAATATTCATAGAATCAAATCTCTCGGGAGTTTTCTCGGATGTAGGCTCTGGCTCTGTTCATGCCTATCAATGATACCCCTGATATAATGTATCAGGCCTTATTTGGTCTCTCTTCTGCCATTAGGAAAGTATTAACTGGACAAGTATCAAGCTTTGATGATTTCATTGGATAAAGCTTAAAGGAATAGTATACCCAAAATTAAAAATTTATTTCCTCACCCATATGTAGTTTCAACACAATTATTTTCCTTTTCTGTGACACAAAGTAGATGCAAAGCAGAATATCCGACTTGCTATTATCTTCTGGTCTGTGTTTGTTGATCGGTCTAGCTGGTGGCTAATAACATAACTATTTATATTTAATTTATATTAATATGACTTAATATTTTTGTATTAAATAAACAATTTGTTGAATTTTATTGTATGTTAATTGTATAAAATTTTAAATTTTTTGCAAATAAGTTTAGCCAAGTAATGGTTCTTCTAGTAACCCCAAATAATACTGACTAGACATACTTTTAACTTGCTAGCTAATGTCATTGCGGATGTGTAACGGAAGTTAAGTTTGGGCCACAAAAGCATGCATGTGCAGTAACGTTTGTTTATGTTGTTGCTTTGAAACTGTCTATACAAGTTTAACATATATTTAGAAGAATATAACTTTCAGAATAGTTTAGTCGTGTTGAGCTTGGCAATACAAGCCACCATCTTAAACATTCTCTCTAACATCTCATTTTGTTTTTATAAGACAATTATAGAGAGATGGAACAATATGAGGGAATTTTCATTTTAAGATGAACTATTCCTTTATGTCAATGACAAATTTGAGCTGTCTAACCACAATACAGTACAACTGTAACTTCCATTTATTTATGGGCACGATGACCCCATTGTTCCCTTTGACGGATGTTTTTGTCTCCTAGGGTTTCGCAGTACACTGCAAGTCATATAATGGGAAACAGCAGAGAGTGATCACATCCCATATATATGGGATATGCTTCCATAAATGAAAATCTGAGAGCCAGCAGGCTGGCACAGAGAAGAATCGGTCTTCAAACATTATTAAGATCACATCTTTATAACATTAAAACTAGTCCACTGGTTGGAGAAGAAACAGGGAGAAACAAGAACATAAGCAAGAACTTAGCTTTTAATAACATAAGAAGTAAATACAGCATGTTCTAAGAAATATAAACCAGGACAAAAAACCCCAAACAACTCAAAGTGCCAGCAGGGAATGAGACTTTTAGCTTTGATTGTACGGCTACAGCTACCACATTCACAAACTTAGTTCTCCAAGTAACCAAAGGACCAAAATGTTATGAGAAGCTACTACGGTTGGCAGAAAAAGCAGAATCCAATTATGTTTTAATGTCACCACTAGAAACAAAGAGTTGGAAGTGGCCATGCAAGCATACTCGCACACTAGATTTTTGCCCTTACCCCCAGCTGGATTACACTGCCAGCCAAACAGAGACCGTTTTTCCATACACAGCCAATACAAAACACAATACAAGTCACTTCTAAGTCAACGAACAGTGGGAGGAACTTTCGATGAAATAAATAACTGTTGAAAAATCCAGCTAGTAGCTTATTTTACATAGTTTCCAGCTGGTCCAAGGAGATCTATACCAGACAGTCGCAACTCACAATGGATAATCCCTCATCTGTGCTATTAATATAACATCCATTCCATTCTGTTTGTAGCAGGTGAGGAAACTCATGGGCAGCTGAACTGAGATGGGACGGCTGGTGTTGGGAAAGGAAGTCAAACACGAGCAGGTGGGACATTTATTTTCAATGAGAGGGCTGCTGTAACATTACTTTTGTCAGTTTTTAAGATTCAGAATGAGTTATACACATGAACACATTGTACACTGACATACACAGATTTGTATGATTGACACCTTTAAAATACATAATGGGATTTGCATGTCTCTCTGAGACACAGGTACTGTAGCGGTCAAGTTTGTGAGTACACTGATTCTCGTGTGTCGGGCTGTTAAGCAGAAGATTAACAGTCCATTAATCCTGCATTAGTGTTCATAAATGTGCACTTGTAAAACCTCAAGCGTCTGCTGCATCCCAATAATCCAGTGACCACAAACCTGCTGCTGGTGCCGCTCCCTTCTTAAAAACATACAGAGGCCCCAAAATGTATTTAGATACTAGATGAATGTCATCATGGTAAACAAAAGTTTGTTTGATATAATATATTTGTATTAAATTAAGCTACAACCCACATTTGAAGCAAATATTAAATATAAAATATTGTTGCTGTCTTTCTGAAACCTTTTTAAATAATTAAATACTGACTGTTGACAGGCATGTTTGACATGAAGGCTGACTAATAATAATGATTTATGGCAACAACAAAAAAAGGAAATATATGACCCTGGATCTCAAGTAGCACTAGAACATTTATAATAACAGCCAAAAATACATAATTATAGATTTTTCTTTTATGCCAAAAATCATTAAGATTTTAAGTAAAGATCATGTTCTATGAAGATATTTTCTACCGTAAATATATCAAAACCTTTGTGAGTGGATGCATCAAAATCGCTAACAAAAAAGACAAGAAACACGTCTACAAACTTCACTCGCTGTTGCCCGCTCTTTGGGAATTACCCACTCACTTACTGGTATCTTTGTAAAGCTTAGAATTTCAGCTTTCAGGTTCATCTATTCTTCACAACGTCATTACAGCATTAAGCCAAAAAGAGCATTAAAACAAACCTGTTTCTACTTAACAGCGGCCTGCTACAGCGCCTCTGATGGACAACTTTAAAGGTGATTTTCTCAATGTTTAGATTTTTTTGCAACCTCAGATTTCAGAGGTTTAAATAGTCCTATCCTAACAAACCATATACCAATAGAAAGCTTATTTATTCAGCTTTCAGATTATGTAAAAATCTCAATTTCGAAAAATTGACCCCTAAAACCCTTAAGATTTACTGAAAACATGTTCAGCTACCTTTGGTTACTCTGCTAAGACACCTGTATAATCATTGAGGAACTGATTCTACACAACCATGAAGAATAACTTTGCTAAAAAAATAATTGCTAAAATGGATGGGTTAGTGGATGCCATTCGACTTTACTTCTTTGTTATCTATACAATGCAAATTACAGTTGTGGTTTACACGTCAAACTACTTTCTTGAAGCCATTATATTGTTTAGCGTCCAAATGTCCATAAAGAACCTGCAAGGTTTTAGACTGGCAGTATCTGCAATCCAAGAAAAAGTTTATTTTGTTTTACTTCCATTTGGTCTCCATGTTTTATTAGCTCCAGTTGTATTCTCCTAAATCCCCCATAACTTCTGGTTAAAGGGGTAACTTCAGCCAAATTTAACCCAAAACCACACAGAATGCCACAGGAGCCATAATTACCTCAAGCCATGAGTTGGATCTCATTATTGCATTTATTTTAAGACCGTTCCATGCCTGTTCTGATTGCAATCTCATGTAAATGAGGTGATAACATGAAACTTGAAGCTAAACTAAACGTTAATGCCAATGTAGACTTCAACTGCTTTTCCCCGCAAATCATCGCTAGTCCAACCTTGACAAATGTGAAATACCTCAGTGCTGTTTGTTTGAATTATTCAGGGGTGGCCTCTCTCTCCTCTTTTCAGCAGAGAGGGAAAGTCAGTCTATGTGGCCATTGGTATTCCAGGCAGGTATACTGAGGACCTCAGACATAAACTACTTTAGGGACAAGATGCCAAATGGCTATTTAATCCACTAACAAAATACCCACTCTGACAAAAGTGGAGTGGAAGTAAATGGATGCAAACAGAAATAAACCCATCAACATTTCAAAGCAGAAAACAAGCTTTTGTGATAGTTTAACAATAAACTCATGTTTGTAACCAAAGTGAGAACATTCACAGCATCTCCTGCATGGTCTACCCTTCTTTAACACAACACACATTTCAGATAAGCACTAATCTGTATATTTCAGAAATAACACTATTGAATAACTAGAAATTATGAATTTATTCCTTTTGAAGGGAAATAATTTTTGTGCATAAAGGAGTGAAGCACTAAGCCACTAAACAGCTAGAAAAGAAAAACACTAAATCCACAATTACAACATCAAATCTTCTTTAATGATTATTAATCCTTCTTATGTCTATTTAAGCCTATAAAGCACAATTTAGAATTTACTGTATTTACTGTGATGGGCCTCAATGTGACTTCACAGCTCTCAAGCACAATCCCAAACTTCATTTATATATGTTTATGTAGTAAAATAAATGTTATATTTTAGCATCTTCAAAGTAGAAACTTTGCCTAGAATTCATAAAATCGTACTCTTGCATATCATCCAGAATTTTTGATATTTTTTAAACCATATTGAAGGAGTTTCCATCTATGCTGCACTCTTATTGGCTGCTTTTTCATCATGGTTTGGTCCACAAAATATGTAATTTATTAAAAAACTGTGGGAGTGTTTCACTCTTTGCCCACAGACTGGCACTGAGAAAAAGTCCAGGTAAACGTCTTTACGTATACGCATTCCCAATAATGACAGACAGGAATGTGAGGAATGCCATTTCATCTTATAGCTCACTTAAGAAAAGTCTCCTGTGCCCTCTCAGACTGTAGATCTATCACTCCAACTCTTCTGCCTCCAGTCAATCATTGGCTTCTGAACCTTGTCAAGCGGGAATGTTTTTTACCGGGTGTTTTCTTGCACACCTCTGTAATCCCAAACAATGCCGCTCTTGTGGCATGTAAACCATTATTAATCACACATCTGTCAGCTCTGGGATTGATTAGATGTTCCTGTTAAAAAAGCTTCCTGCTGTTGAACTCAAAGACCTTCATACTCCTGAATAATCACATTTGATCTCCAGTACATCGAAAATTCTCATAGCACTGAACTCCTTCTGAAAACATGAAGTGGAAAATATGCGCAGAAAGGGGAGTGGTGGGGGATCAGAGTAACAAATTTGATAACAAAAGTCTTGTTTCATCTCAGGAGTGTTCGGAGGGTAATTGCTCTCAAATATGTCTAATGGAGATTGGTGCTTATCTTAAGACAGGACCCTTTAACCACAATCTCGGCCGCTGATCTTCTGCCTTTTGAAGGATGAAAATGAGATGTTTGGAGTTAAGGCCAGCTTCCATGTTTCGAGCAGACTCCAAAGGGTCTGGCGTGAGGGTGATCGGGAGGTCAGACTCACTCACTCGTGTTGTTTATTCGCTGCGCAGATGACTGCAGAGTTCAACACATACAGGCCACTATCAGGGGAACCACTACTAGCCAAAACTAAAGTTCTACTTCAGCTGTCGTTTAAACCTCAGTGTGGATTTCAGCAAACACTACATATATCAAAGTTACAAATATGTTGTTATTTCATCCATTATATTCACTTTGCACTGAAACTTAAAGGAACAATACTTGATTTTTTTATATGATCTATTGAAAGAAATGCAATATAACATACAAAACTGTTTCTTCAGAGGTGTATAAAGATCGTACGTAACGAACAGTTATGTTTTTATTACCTTAGAATAACCCCGTTTTAACTACATAGGCGCGGGCCTATATATGTGGAGTTTTCCATGTTGCGCGGCCATGTTTGGTTACAGCAGCCCTAAACGGACAAACAGCTCACAGAGAGCATTTCGTAGAGGCAGCTTGCGTCATAACTGAGTTGAAGACGCATGAAGAAGTAAGTTAGTCGTATTACGAAGAGAATGAGTAGTCATCGTCATCTAGCTGAAGCATAGATCGTTCTGTTTTTAGAAGTTTTGATACAATGGAGGACCATACGTATTGTGCACAAGAGCCAACAGAGCGCGAATCTCCATCGGCAAAGCGCAAACACGATGCTGCCTGACAAATTATAATAATTAGAGACAAACGACGGCAGAAATCCAGGACAAACATCGGTGTAGCTATTACCAGATGAAGGACAAATGTTTTCAACGCGACGCTGAAGTTGCCTGTTTTCTGCTGGGCTGGTAAGATCATTTAACTTTTGTGAAAGTGAAACCATTTGTTTGGTAACGTTAGCATTTGATACAAATGGGCATATAACCTACGAGAGATGAACGTTTTTCCTTATAAGTGTAGAAATAATGTAACTGCATTGTAATTTCACATGACAGTGTGGCTAGAATCACAGCCGCTGTCTCAGTCAGCGACATGTTTTTTTACTGTTGCGGCCACCGTCGTACTTTCAAAGGGAGGGATGGGCAAATGATTGAGAGATTCGTTGCAAATCTATACTGAAACGCTAATGGCCGCTAAAAATCCAAAACTGCGCCTTTAAGCTCCTTGTTTCTGTCTCTCCTCTACAAAAAAAACTGGTGAAAATGTATTCCAGTGTCTGAGTCATGATATAATAATTTTATGATTCCTTTAGCAGTGTGGCGCGGTCAGATGGGAGACAATAAATGACTTTTAGTTAGGTAACAATATGAGGAGGACAAAAACATCAAACAATCAAAAGTACTTTCACAAAACCAATGCAAGTCAGTGGGTACCGCCGTTGTTCGGCACCGACATTCTTCAAAATATCTTCTTTTGTGTTCTGCAGAAGAAAGGAAAGTCACACAGGTTTGAAATGACAAGGGTGAGTAAATAATGACAGAATTTTCATTTGGGTGAACTATCCCTTTAAGCGGCACAGGTCTGTGAGATCCTTTCAGAACGGCCTATTATGGGCACCGTGGTCCAGTGTTTCTCTCATATTCAAATTCTGACCTATCACATCTCTTATTCGCATTGTTAATGAAATGAACATGAAAGAATCCCCATATAAGGGCATACGCAAGAAATTAGCTGTCTGTCACAAAAATATCAAAGTTTAAGAATTATGGTCATAAGAATATCTGCACAGTTTCATGAGATAAAATATCACACTGCTTTAAAAATTGTTATTCTCCCACTTACCCACTTGTCTACTGAGTGCCAGAACCTCAGGTTTCAAATCACAATATCTATTCATAGTTATGAGAAGCAAAATATGAATTCTTGAGACGAGTCTCCTCCACTCTGACACAGAGCCTGACCCCTATAGCAGACAGTAATCTGAGCTCAAAACACAACACAGGCAACTTGTAACATTTCGGTATCGGGCTTCGGACTCCGTACTTTCTTTAATAGGTGTCAAACCTTATAGGTACATGTGAAAAAGTCAGAAATGTTAAAGTATTAGTACACATTTTCTCTTTCCATGGTTCAGAGGTCGCTGACAGACATGTGCTTGACTCATCTGTCAGTCTAACCACACAGTTCCTGACAGACGCTGGTCCTGTATATGTCTCAGCTGTGCCCCTTCCAGAGGGGCATCTTGTTTTGATTAAAATGCCTTTAGAGCTTCTCATGCAAGATTGTTGTGCTGTGCAGTGGCGTCTGCGCATACGTGTTTAAGAGCAGCTGTGCTCATACCGTACTATCAAGCACATGGACTCATCACTCACAGTTTCCCTGATATAGTTTCTCATAGTCAAACCTTTAACAGTGACTAAAGGTCTGTTGCTTTTTGGAGGCCAGAAGCAACGCTGGCTTAGACAGGAAGAGCCATTTGACTGACATGTGAAGTGAGCAATCAGGTTTTGTTTTGATGTGCCATTTGGGGGCAGGGCTATCTGCATACACGACTGTTGGCAATACATAGAAACTCTACTGTAAGTTAAGTAAAGTACAATAAAAACAGCTGCATTCATGCATTAGATTAGTGCTCAATAAAGTCTTTATAATCTGTGTGCAATGTGTACGGTTAGCAAACAGACTGTGGACGATCCGTTGGCGAGGCTGAGATAACCCTAAAACAGACTGCAATAAATGCATGACCTACTGTATGTTGTCCTAAATACTGAACTGAGTGAACCGCTAGAAAAAAGTGGTCGGGAAATATTAGAGCAAATTTGGGCACTAAATTCAAAGCGGAAAATTTTGCTAAGAATTTGCCCTGCAGATCCAAAAACCTTTAGTTTAGGTTGCTTGGATTCGACCCCGTTCAAAGGTTCTCCATTATAAGCAGTATCAGGTATCAAAGCGATAGGTGCTGCTGAAAAACATGTTCGGTTCTGGCATTTGTTTGTTTATTTTTTCTTTCATTTATTCATAACAGCACGCGGAGAAGTCAAACCGCCACATTTCTTTGATGTTTCCACTCTCTAATTATCATATTAAAAAGAAGTGAAGTAACCGTGTCACCATAAATATTGTTCTTGAAATATTCACCCATCCAAGATTCATCTTATTTAATCAAAAACATCATAAAGGAAATATTCAGACATCTGGTGTTTAAACCACGGCTTGCCACAGTAAAGGAAGCGAAGGAAAAGCATTTCATGTTTCTAACCAGTCTGCCCTGTTTTCATACTGTCCCCTCCCCAGTTTGGAAAGCCTGGCTGGTGATGCATAAAGCAGAGAGGATCTGGAGAAACAGTCTGAAGCCCGATCACCCTCTGTCCTGGCCTGGGCCCCCTTACACAAATTAACCACATGTACAGTCCTCGCTGCACGCACATTTCTGCATTAGAAACTGAGGTCCTGAGAAAATTAAATACAACACGTTGTCTGTACAGCACAAATAGGGGAATTTATCTTCCATAAGATCATAGGGATGACTGGGAACAGGCAAGTTTCTCTGCAAATATGTTCAAATGGAGCTCTTGGCTGAAGATTTGCTTAAAATTAGAGAAACCAAACAGAATCTAGTCCGCTAAGCAACCAAATCACACAGCATATATTCCATGTGCCTGTCAGGTGCCAGGCTGAAATGAATACATACTCCTCATACATAGAAAAACAGCCAAACCATTTCGCCTCAAAGCTCATTATTCACAGATTCTTATTAGAGCTGCGCTGATCTAATCTCCAAAACCACAACTGCTAATCTGCAGACTGGGGAACGCACAGCATGGCTAAATGGAAGCGTGTTATTTAATCCAAAAAAGACCGGAGTACTTCTACAGAGTTCCTGTGCTCTTTGATAGTCTGGATGAAATATTACAAATCTGTCTTTCACCATCTGTACATGCAGATGTATGGAAACTCGTTCCACTTTTTAAAATTCAGTGCTGTTACTGAAACGTCAATTTAAAGTGGTAGTTCACCCAAAAATGACAAACTCTTTCATCATTCGTGCATACTCATGTCATTTCAAACCTGTATGACTTTCTTTCTTATGCAGAACACAAAAAAAAGATATTTTGAAGAATGTGCAACATTGGCTCCAATTGACTTTCAAAACCACTGAGCCAGCAATCCAAAAAAATTTTAAAAAATCATTTCTAAAGAACACAGAATTGAATTCTAATATTATTTCTCATTAATACTAAAGATTAAGCTTTTTATAAAGCGACAAAGTCATGGCCTCTTAAAAGGAAGCAATGACCTCATCAGAGTAGTTGGGGCACAATGGAAATAACTGCCTACTGATTTCCTGTTCACCCTACTGTTCCCCATTACAGGAAACAACTGCGAGAGACAAAGCTCTCTGTGCTCCATGAGGAGTCACTGTATACGTCTGAACGTATTCTGTACCCCATGCATTCCACAAACACACACTTCTCCTCATCACGTCAAATGACAAATGTCGGATTCCCTCACTGCTGTTGTAACTGGAAGCTGACAATTACACAGGCAACTTCACCCCCACAGTCGAGTAATTTGAGAGCGTAGTACGTTGTTAAAAACAACCAGCTTGGATCGGTAATGGCATCCAGCTATTACGACAGGTTAAGCAAGTCTGCAAGGAACAACAGCATTCCAGTCCTGGTTGTTATCAGGGGAGTCGTGCCAGGACACCTAACGTCGCATGTTTGTGTTAAAGTGAACTATGTCAGGTTGGGTATCTGTATAAACACTAAAGAACCACACCATCAACAGGGGTCCTGTTTACTTGTTCTGCACATCCCTCTCCTCTTTAGACTGGCCATGTATAAAAGCATCTCTCTAATCAAAAGTGCATTGCGGTTGCTGTAATCATTCTGTCATTTGGCATGAAAGCTTGAGTCTTTTGAAGCACTTGCAAGAGTTTGGAAAAGTTGGTCTGGAATCTCCCAACATGTTCATAACTGATTTTATGCTCCCTGTGAGTGTACAGGGCTCTAAGCATATTAAAGAATAACACATTTGTATTGTTGTAATGTAAATTAAGTCTGAGCTGACATGGCAGACACTTTACCCTAAAGCATGTACAGTACATTCAGCTTGGGAATCGAACCCATGACTCTACCAGTTGAGCTTCAGGAAATACCACGAGTGTATCTGTCTTCATATATTAATGCATTCCAAATAGTGACTTTAAATAGCACTAGGAGAATAGCTCAAATATTCTGAACCTGTTGCCGTACCATTACCAAACCTCTCGCTGGCTTGCAAAGACATTGTGGAAAGAAAAACAGTGTGATTGAGTATGGGATTCTTTAAATCCAATGTCCTGCCAAATGTCTGAATTGTTCATATGATATTTCCCTCTGAAAGTGTCTTCTTTGGTTGTGAGAACAGACATAAAAAGAAACTATCAATGGTGGAAAGAGTGCTGAAAAATTGCACTTAACAAAAGTATTGTTACTTAAAAAAACCTTCTACTTCTCTTTTCCTTTCCTAATGTTCTCTGTATACTTGCTTATACTATCTTAATGTTGTATCTGAAACTTTGTATTACTAGCACTTGAATATTGCTATACTTGCTGTTTTCCTCAATTGTAAGTCGCTTTGTATAAGTGTCTGCCAAATTAATAAATGTAAATGTTAAGAAATAATTTACTCAAGTTCAAGTAGAAGTACTGAAAAATAATATCAAGTTTGAGTAAATAAGTAGTTTGAACTACTCAAAAGTCAAATTAACTAAGTCAAAAACTACTCAAAGTAAAGCGTTACAAAGTACTTGACTATTGTTTTTTTTATTTTTTGTGAGCATTATGGCGAGGTAAACATGCTCATGTAATAATTCATTCACTGTGTCAGACGTTTAGTGTGTATGAGTTTTTTAGAAAACAACTGAAAACGCAAAGTGTGGACAGAGTGTTTTTGAATTAAAACTTCATTTTCAAGTGAATCTGGATTAGTGTGGACATTAAAAGTCAGGGATGGGTTAAATGAGACCACCTTGCACCTCCATGGGGCCACAGAGGTGGAGTCACCTGAAACATGAAACAGGGGTGCAAATCAAACTCTGTGTTAAGAGGGGGTATGGCACAGGCACCTGCAGGACATTTCCCTTGAAAAACAGAATAATTTCCCTTCTCTGCTGTGCAGCTTTCAACACTGCTGGTGCTTAGACAAAACTACCAAATTGATTTCATACTCTAGAACTGTAGCTCTCGCATTGACAATAACAATTTAGCATAACTACATAAAACTCAGTCAAAGGGATTTTGAATGCAGGGCAATTTGTAAAAATGTGTGTGACAGCTTTGAAATAATCTTGCCTTTAAGAATTTTTGCCTACTCTTTTTGTTTTAAATAATCTAAACACTTTTCCCAGGGTCATAACTCACAATGGATTTAGCAGGATAATGAAGTCACAAAATCTTGAAGAAGTAAAAGCAACTAAGCAACATCCTTCTCAGATCTTGTTTTATCCACACCATTAATCCAGTCCTGGACTCATAAATCTGACTGGCCTTCTCTCGGAAGAGCCGCCGATGAGTTCAAAAGACTCTTTCCCACCACATCTCAAAGCATAGATGAGGATTATTATTCAACACACACTCGTGGAGGCCATCTTCCGGGAAGAACCTCACAAATCCTATCGTGTTGCACTGCATACTTCCTTCCAATGACTGCTCTCCAACGTGCACTCCATGTCATGCCAAAGAAAATTTGTCTGGATCGGGCCTTCCAGAGCTGAGATAATAAAACTTGGACTTCAACTGCGGTATTTGCAAAGAAGAGCAAACCGAACTGCTCTGCTCAATCCAAATCAGGTGCTCGGTACCTCTAGAGCAAAGAAGGGAAATCAAAACCAAATCATGACCTGAACAGTTTGGATCACATGCCACTGACCCAAACAACAGCTGTGTAACTGTTGGCCACAGGCTACCTGAAACATCTGATTATAATTTTTCATGTCTCTAATGAAAGATCTGCTTGATCTCATAGTCACACCCATCTATTGTTCTCAGAATAAAAAACAGCCAGAAGTATTTGAAATAAAAGGGAACACTTTTACAAGGTTGCATTTCTTGACATTAGTTAACTACATTAGACTATAGACGGTTTCGTCGGAAACACGCCTGGCTAGTGGCTAATAGAATAACTATTTTAAATTATTTTATATTAATATTTTATTGTATAAAAGTTGTATTAAATAAACAATTTGTTGAATTTTATTATACATTAATTTGATGAAATAAGTAATATGTTCAATGGGTTGTGTAACTTTGTGGCATTTAAGTTTAACTAAGTAACAGTTCTTTTACATGGTAACCCAAAATAATACTGGCTAGACATACTTTTAACTTGCTAGCTAATGTCATTTACTTGTTATTTCTTTTGCTTGTTATCAGAAATAATCTGCAGGGACTCTTTTCTTTGCGGATGTGTACCGGAGGTTAAGTTTAGATCACTAAAGCGTTCATGTGCAGTAATGTTGTTGCCTTGAAACGGTCTATAATGAACAATACTTCTACTGTAAGTATTCATCGTAGTTCATGTTAATTATAACAATTACTTAAACTAAATCTAAATTTAACTCTGTTAACATTAGTTAATAAACAGCAAACATTAACCAAAGTGAATAAATGCTGTAAAATGTATTATTCATATTAGCTAATGCAATAACTAATGTTAACAAATAAAACCTTACCGTTAATAAAACAGTGTCACCAACAGAAAACATATTTAAAAGATTTTTACTATAATTTAATTTAGAAGATCAATTCCTAAAATGCAACTCTGTTGTTCTATCTACAACATTAATAGAAAGAAGAAAGTGTGGCCATGAATTGCTAAAAGTACCACAGGCATCCTTCATAGATAATGAATGGCCGCTCTTCACAAAATCCATTCTCAGCAGGGTGCAGATTTTGACATAAACCCCATCTAGCAGGGCAATAAAGCTGCCTCGCAAGGAATGCAGAAAGAAAACATGGCAAATCTGTTTTATACCTTGCCTAAACTGCCTTACAATCCGCCACGTGTTCGAAAATAAAGTAATGGTCAAGAAATAAAACATTACGAATTAAAGGATAGCACCTCATTTATTCATATTCAATTCAATTCACTTTTATTTATATAGCGCTTTTTACAGTGTTGCATTGTTTTTACAGTCTTGCAGTGCTGCAAGCAGCTTTACAGGAAGAATATCAATGGCTTTATTTACCATTAGTTCATGTTAACTTCTTTGGGCACTACCACATAATCGTTTTTGTTCCTACAGTTAAGTGCTTCACTGTATTTATAACGTTAACAAAAGAGCAATTGCTCTATGGTCTAACCCCCTAACTATCTATAAGATATTTATGTTTTAATGCGTATTTCATCTATAGCTAAATCACAAGTTTGACCGAAACATATCATGTAAACGTTAAAAAACAAACTCTGTGTCTGTTGTTTATATTAGTGTGGTGTGCATCAGCAGTACTTTATGGAAGAAAAAGATTATCTGGAATATCAGTCATTGTATACATTGACTATAGCCATCAGCAAATAAACAACTGCATTAAGGAGATGGTTAGATATGGATGCGAGTATGGGTGTGTTTGTGTGACCCTGAGCCACCTTTACAGCATGAAAATGTATATCTAGCAATGAACTTCAACTCAACCCTGACTCCTCTCTCTCCAGCACGCTTCAGACCCAGAGATCAGATTTCTGCATGAAAACAAGACTAAGAGGAACCATACTTTGTACACAACATAAACACTTCTATATCAGATCACTGCAATACAATGGACTTTTTTGCCATACAACAGCCAGTCTATACTAATTGCTTTCTTTTTAGAACGTAGTGTGATGGACAAATGTGGCCTATGGATTTCTCAGAGTTGGCTTTTAGCAGTAATGACAACATATCCGAAGGTAGCACAGTATTGCCAGAGTAAAACTAAAAACCATGGATTTGCTGGTGTTGGGGGGTTGCCACAAGCTATGGACCACCCTACCCTGCCCCCCTTTTGGCGCTGGGAATGCTGATATGCATTTAACAGTGCACTGTTAAACCACAGCAGAAAACGTTCCTTCGTTTGTTTATACAAACCGACTGATATATGATTATGAGGCTAATAAAATGTCTACCTCTGTCCATTTCATACATTATATAGAACAATTTTCTAATCTAATAAAGGCAGCTCCTCCTTTGGGGAGTCAGCCTGAACTCCCCTCGAATCCACAGTGAAGCAGAGTGGATTCCACTGCCCTGACGTACGCTTATGCCTTCATACGGGAATTATACTATTTCAAGCTTAGAAAGAGCCTAAGTGTGTTGTCTGGGGAGCGGCGTAAAAGCAAGGGAATTAAAGACCTGGATGACTGTTTCAAACTCTCATTTCAAGGTTCGAACTGCATGAAAGATATCTGATGTGATGTATAACATCTGTCATTGTTAATAAGTTAACAAACTAAAAAAACAAGAGAACTTCACTGTGAAAATGTTGAATGTAAGAGGTCTATGTTCCCTTCAGCTCCTTTAATTAAAAACAGCTGAATATGCCCTGTTCTGGAATAACCTTGACATAGAATTTAAAACAAACTCATTCTGATAAATAAGTGTGGCTGTAGCCAAATCATGAGTATCATCCAAGTGTACTACGAATCAGTCCTGTGAAAAGCTCCTTGGGTTTATCTTGAAGACATGTAGTTTACAGCTTAAGGATTAAAACAGAACATATGTTTCTTAAAGATGAAGCTAGCATGGGGCTAATGATTACTTCCAGCAGGGCTAGCAAAGCCTGCTAGGCTAATTACATCTGATAAAATCAATCCAGCTTTGCTTTGTCCATACTCTCGTCTGGCCTTCTGCTTTTTTTATTAATAGAAACCTTAAAGAGATAGTTCAGCCAAAAATGAAAAAAAATGTGGTAACCAAACAACGACGGTACCCATTGACTGCCATTGGTTTTGTGTCTATACAATAGAAGTCAATGTGCACCGCCATTGTTCGGTTACCAACATTCTTCAAAATATCTTCTTTTGTGTTCTGCAGAAGAAAGAAAGTCATACAGCTTTAAAAAAGACAAGAGAGTGAGTAAATGATGACAAAATTTTCATTTTTCAATTTTCAACTATCTCTTTAATTTATCAATTACAAAGTTGCTTTGGCAGTACAGTACGCTTCCTGATCGGATAAGTTCCAGAAAGAGTAAAGAGGGCTGTCGTTCGTGAACTAAGTTTTCCCTCAGACCATTTCCCCAATAGCGACGTAAGCCGTTCGACAGCAACATCATTTAAGTGCGTCCATCTAACAACGACAAACAACCAACAACAGAAGTTCGGCCTGTTTTAGCGTTTGCTTACGTCACGGATCGTTCCTGTCCTGCTGGTTTAGACCCTGCCTCAGAGAAGGAGCTAAAGTGGTCTACCAAAAAGGTTCTCCGGAGCTAAAGTTCCATCCGGTTCCTGGGGTCCTTTACCTTAACACCGTGTGACAAATGAACACCTAGAAACACAATGTAGGCCATAATATAAATCTTTTGTAGTTCTTTGGGTTCAAATCAGGTAATGTCAGGTACTATATTTGAGTTAAAGAAACTGATCTGCTGTAAAAGTTAAAAATTGTACTGCTCACTGTAAAATATTTAATAACGCTTGGAATGTTGAGAGGCTTTAGCCAAACAACAACTAAAGACGCACTGAAGGGGGTCCCATATGAAAAGCTTGAGAGGACTAGTCTGATAACTGTTTTAAATAGAATTCCCTAAACACCTTTAGAACATTGACAATTTAAATCTGACATGTGCTTCTACTCTGGAATAAAAACACATCACGGGCTAAAGCAACATGGCACAGATTCCTCTCGGGTTATCACTGAGGAAGTGCTGGTAGGAAAAGCCCCTCTCTCAGAACAATGCTATCTGACAGCTCTGAAGTTGTACTGCCCACTTCTCTTCGAACTAGCAATACAGAGCTGGGTTTGATACTGGTTAAGGTGAGTCACCATGGAGCAAATGAGTGTCTGACTTTCCCATCTCAAGATACATGTTTGTCCACACAATGATAGCCGAGTAGAAAGGACGGCCTAGTCTGCATGTGGCAAATGCACAAACAAAGTACTAAGACTACTATGCTAACTAAACTACTGTGCTGCTAGCGTAAACTTCAATGAATGCTTGCAAGGTCAAAACAGTGGCGTAATCTATGGCGTGCAGTGGCTACATGAGCTTAAGAGCACCTCTTCTCCTCTGCAGTGTTAAGGAGGAGCTGGTGTAAATCAAAGCCACAGAGGCAGTCATTCAGAGCACCACTGACATTACTGCGGCCAGGCGGAGGAGAGATGAGATCTGCTCTCTCTGAGGGCTGGATATACTGCAGGCCGCAACCACATACACACACACACACACACACACACACACCACAGGTTGGCTCTGAGACGCCTCACTGCAGAGCAATCCTTCACACTGCACACGCTACCCTTCACGTGTTCCCTATGTTCCCAGCCAAGTCTGCATACAGTCCATGTTACGTCTGAAGAACTTGTACTCGAATTACAGCTGAGAGAAGCAGATGTGTTTCCTTCTCACATTCGTTTGTTTACATTTTGATTGAAGAGTTGGAGTTGGGTTGGAATCTTCGGGGTTAGTGCTCTTCTCTGACAAATGATGCCCAGAAAAGTCCATCTTTTTTTAGTCACTTCGAGGAAGTCCGTCGAGAAAGCAGCAGCCAAATGTTTATAAACCTGAAAAAACAAGGCTTCCTCACAAATTCCCCAGCATTTGTCATATTCCTTCTCCCCACATTCACACAATTCACCCAAACACGAGCATGCACACACTGCTTCTTTCCTCGAGGCACACTCTCAACACCACTGTGGATCTGGACCAAATTCTCTCTTCTGACAGGGGAACAGATTGTGAAAATGAGAAGCAAGGTGAAAAAGAAACTCAGCAGGGTTTCCGGTGATTCATTTATTGGTACGTTTTTACTATCTCAAGAAAAAAACATCCACCAAAATAGTCAAAAGAGGCAAACAAGAATGAAAAGGCTAACTAGTGATGCTTAATGAGGACCATATGCCCTACCTTCACTGGTAGCTGCATTCTTTGGTGCTTTGGTCGATGTCTGATCTGTACTTGAACTCAGGTCGGAGGAAATACTGGAACTGCCTTTCCCTAAAATCACAAAGAACAGTTCAGGAGGACACATCAGGAAAGTGAAACAAAACAAATGTTAGACTTTTAAATAAAGAGATGCATGCACAATGGCTTCTTATCAAATAACAAAGTATTTGAGACTCTTAATCTATTTGAACTGAAACAAGGATTAATATAGACAACTTTTTACATTTACATTAGTTTAAAAAGACTATACTAGAATTCAGAGAATTCACTGAATTTACCAAATCTATAGATAAATGCCACACATTCTTTTTCTGTCCATCACAAACTTGGAATAACAAACCAAGTGCCTCCCACAGATACTCCCCAATGACCAAGACAAGGAAAAACTGAAAACTGAGACTCATCACACATACAAATCACACCGCAGATACACAGAGAAACTCTAAATCAACCCTGCTGAATTTAAAATAAACCATTTATGAAAGCCAACGTGCCATTTAAAGAAAGATGATTGCACAGAAATGCTAAACATTATATATAGACTGCCAGGGTCTTACTGCAATAGTAAAATTGCATCAATTTTTATTTTATTTTATATAAAAAGGCATTAGTTAGTAATTCTAAACGATACTGATGTTCATTAGTGTGAATGTTTTTTAAACACTTCAGTTTTAATGATTTTTTTAGAGCATCGGTTCACATGTGAGACATGTTTACAGGCTCTATGTAAGCGCAAACACAAGAGTTCACATCAGCTTTTATTTTACCATTTATGGTCTGACACAGGGAGTTTTCACATGCTGAGCACAAAATGTGTTTTGCTCTGTAAACAAACCTGTTTTCCACTAAATAGTCTCAGAGTGATATCACAATATATCAGGCCAGGTTTTCTGAAATGACCAGTAAAAACAGTGAGTGGAATTCACACAGACACTGACCTTGAAAGAGACGCCTGATTACATCACAAGCTCAATTGTTTACTGTCTCTGAAGAATGTGCTCCAATGCTGATGTGATTAATTGGTTGAATAAATATTACATTGATTGGATTCTTCGGGACATTTTCCTTATTCCATTGACCAAACTGTTCAATGACAAGTCATTCATCATCATAATAAAGAGAGACAAATGTATGCAGGCCCAAACTACTAACAACATCAATAATGTGAAGTTTAGCAATACTAAAGTGACAAATTCCTCATTTAGTGTCACAATTACATAAAATCCTTAAACCAACACAGGAACTCCTAGATTTATTCATTTTTAAGCATTTTATGTGGGAAAAAACATGGTTTCCCTGTGTTAAAAATGTACATAGTTGCTTAATAAAGGCTCATGGTTTGTTGTTTGAAAAACAAAGAAAGACTGAAAATGTGTCTCACATGTTGTTAAGGCACACACCACTTTATATGGAAAATTGTATTTTTATAATTCTGGCCTCCAAAGTGCATTTTATGTCTATTATTTGATGCATTTAAAGGTGACAAAGAAGACATTGCTTACATTGCTGAGTTTAGAATACAGAATGCATTTAAAGTTCTGAATATATATCTGAAATATGTCTGTCCTTCTAAAGTCATAAATGCAACCTCAGCAGTAGACATAGCTGGTTTAATATGCTATCAGTAAACTAAAAACACCCTGTAATGCCCTCAGTGATCAACAATAGATGATCATATGTCAAATATGCAAATTGGAAAGCTGTCTAGCAGAATGCAGAATGTTTTGAGTGCCAGTTCTGAGGGTAGGCCAAACCCTGACCTTCCAGAAATCTGGTGTTCTTTAAGAGACCACAAGTCTCTAACACAGCCAGAAACTCACTGTGTGAGAGCACAGGGTCTAGCATAAGCACCCATGATCTTTTGAATATGAACAGTCTCTGACCTCTAATCACTGTGTCAAATATGTTGAAAAAATGCAGAAAATTATCCTCAGGCTAAGATGACAGTATGCGTTAGAACCAGATTCACAAATTGTATTAAAATAACACACCCATCATTGACGGTTACTTAAGTAAAACCAGCTAGTTTGCAGTGTTGGCACACAGTGGCTTTTTATTAGTTCCAAACCTCTAAAGTTCTCATAAAGCTGTTTTGAGCTTTTTGTTTTTCTTTCTTATTTTCTAAGTGCAGTAAAATCTTTGTGTCTGTGACAAATAGTAAGCAGAATAGCCTATTAGTCCCTTCACGTTCCAAGCAGACACTGTATGTTAAAATGTATAAAGACAAAAATATATTTTATATATACGGCCCTCTAATGCATGTTATAGGCCTATGCTAAGCAACAATTACATCCTAATATACAATAACACATATCATATACAGATTAACTCTTTGGGCGCCAGTGTATTTTCAGTTCCAACAGTTCAGACAATGTTATTATTCTGTTTTTTTATTCACAAACCTACAAATAAATTTAATGTGCATCATATTTATTACTGGTCATTTTAATGGATACCTTTCAAATGTATGGTAACATCATGCAGTGACAGAAAATGACAAGTGTTCCCCAGTATATTGTTTATCGACAGTTCTTCCAAGAGTTTACTGCTTGGCTACCGTTGTCCACAAAGAATAAACTGGAATAGTGACGTTGACACAACTATGGCTGCTGTACAGAGAGATTTAACAGTGGAAAAGGAGAGTTGTGGCTGGCTCTGAGAGTTTGATTTTGGCACTCACCTTCACTCCCGCTCTGTTTCCCATTGTTCGCACCCATCCTGCGGAATGCATAATCTACCGTCTGCGCTCCCTAAAAGTATCCATATGCGTAAAACACGTACAACTTCAACAAAGATGTGGTGAAAAATCCTTCAAAGACTATTAAAATAAACTTCGATTCTCGACCACCTTTAATGCATAAAGAAAAGTGGGAATAACGGTAAAAAGTTGGAGCAACTATTATAAAACCGGCTAAAATTCAACGCAGTTGTACAAAAAGAAGAAGAAAACTGCATAACTTCGGAAAAGAAATGCTGGGTGCGTGTTTTCTTAATGTTAAAACCTCTTCTTCTCCAGACATCGAGTAGTCATCCAAAAGGAGAGACTGGAAACCAGATAGCCTACTTGTTGCGTCAGGACCACGCATTCGCTAGTGCAGAATCTGAGCGATACCATGCGCACACTTCCACGCGTCTGCGGTAGGATACCCTCCCTCTTTTCTGTGCCGTAATGTGCAAAACATTAAAGCCACTCGGATAAATTGAGATTTGAGAAAGTTATACATGCAACGTGTAGACAGTGTGAATTTAGCAGAGTGTGCGAATACAGACCAGTAAAACGTTATTTTCTAAATAAGCCCGCTTATTGCATATATTTCACATTTAATTCCGAAATATAGCACTATAAAAAGTGTTTACATAAAAATGTGCCACTTGCTGTCAAAGTGAACAATAACTTGCTGTCTACTAAAATTTAACTCGTGTCATTCCTAACCTCCAAGATAGATGGCGATATAACAGCTCACTAATGACATCGCTATATTCTTTTACTCTGTGGTTGTAGTAGCGTCGGCTAAAAGCAGAAGAGCTATCGTTTGAATCTGTAAAATCTGTGAGTATTTCATAGTTTCCTTCATAATGTTGCTTTTCTTTTACTTAAGTAACTTAAGCCGAATATGCGTGTCCTTCATAAATCCTTCAAAATCATAACTTTAACCGAGCTAGCTGGTATGTCCACGTAGTTGTAGGCTGGTGTCTTTAAAAATGAGACATAACAGTTTGTTTATCTCATCAGGATCGTGTTATTATAAAAATATACATTATGATATATGAAAGATATATGCTGAATTTAGGTAGATTGGGACACTTTTTGACATTGAAATGTCTATCAAAAATGGTCTCAATCTACCTGAATTCACCCAATGTTTATGTATGTGTTATGTTATGGTATGGGTTCATTTATTATTAACGTATTATTTTTCTGGTACTTCTGTGTTTCTGATGTAAGAGATTTGACACAAATACTTTAAACGTCTTTGTATGTTGCCATTACCTTTTCAAAAAAGAAGTTAAATGAAAAAGGCTGCTTTCGTTTTGAAAACAAATAGTCTGTATATTTTCCTTTTAATTAATATTCCAGCACAAAGCCATGAGATTTTGGACCATAAACTACAATGTATGTTATGTTATGTAATGTCACAGTTTTTGGTCCCAACTCAACTGTTTCTTTCTCATTCTGTAGAAATAATGTTCAACAGCAATGGCCACTTACTCCACGCTGCAGGACAGGATCAGAGTGGCCAAGGAGCTGCTTAAGCAAGTGGACCAGATTTGTAGTCGACAGGGCCATGAGGTCGAAGGACGTGCCAAATTGTGCAGTAAGCTTCGGGCAGAGCTGAAGTTCCTGCAAAAAGTGGAAGCTGGCAAGGTTGTGATAAAGGAGTCCCACCTACAGAGTACCAACCTTACTCACCTGAAGGCAATTGTTAAATCTGCTGAATCTTTGGAGAATGTGGTGAGTGTGCTTCATGTGTTTGCCTATGAGGGAACTGATGGCCAGAAGCAGACATTGGTGGTCGATGTGGTGGCAAATGGCGGACACACTTGGGTCAAAGCCATTGGACGCAAAGCAGAGGCTCTACACAATATCTGGCAAGGCAGAGGCCAGTATGGAGATAAAAGTGTGATCCGGCAGGCAGAGGATTTTCTTGAGGCCAGTCAACAACAGCCTGTGCAGTACAGCAACCCACACATAATATTTGCATTCTACAATGGTGTGTCCAGCCCTATGGCTGACAAACTTAAGGAGATGGGTATCTCTGTGAGAGGTGACATTGTCGCTGTTAATATGATAATTGGGGGAGAAGAGGAAGAAGAGGAGGAGAAAGAGGAGGAAGAAGAGGATGATAAAAAGGAAGACAAACATGGATGTGTTGAAGCATACCACGAGCAAGAAAATGATGATGTGAATGAGGAAGAAATAGATGATGATGATGATGATGAAGAAGATGACGGTGATGATGCAGGCTTCATGCACACTTGTGTTGATAGAGACACTATCGTGGCCAGCCTTGCCTTTCCTACTGAGGTAAAGGTGGATGTGTGCAACAGGGTCAACCTTGATATCACTAGTCTGATCACCTATGTGTCTTCGCTCAGCCACGGTAAATGTCATTTTACTTTTAAGGAAATGGTGTTGACTGAGCAAGCCGCACAAGAACGGCAAGAGAAGGTCCTGCCCAAACTGGAAGAGTTTATAAAGGGAAAAGAATTGTTTGCTTGTCATTCAGCTGTTAATGACTTCCGCGTCATCCTCGATACATTAGGAGGCCCGGGAGAAAAATCTAGAGCTGGGGAGCTGCTAGCCAGACTCAAGGTGGTTCCAGACCAGCCATCTGAGCGCACCAAACGCCTAGTTACTAGCTCAAAGGTGAACCATAGATCATTGATGATCTTTGGGACAGGAGACACATTGCGGGCTGTCACTATGACGGCAAATAGCGGATTTGTTCGTGCAGCTGCTAACCAGGGTGTGCGATACAGCGTCTTCACCCACCAACCCCGCGCACTCACTGAAGGGAAAGAATGGAGAGCAACTCCAATATGACTGAAATATATAATGTGTAAGCAAGTGCTTACACTACTTGTGAGAGGCACAGATAAATATGTGGAAATAAATTGCACAGCTGGTTGCAGATACAGACACTCAGAAATTTTTGTGAATATGTAAACTCTGTGAGCTCAGTGCCTCAATTGCAGCACTTCAATGCAAAGCAGCACGGATGTCAAAGTAACCAAATGTTTCATGATATAAAAAACAGTGTTTAAAGAAAAAAAGCGTATACTTTACTTTCAAAGACCTGCTTCAGATTAATTTAGTTTGATTTACCAAACCACCAGCCTGGCTGAATTATATATTTTCATTTCATCTTGATTTACAAGATCTATTTTGCGAAAGAGTACAAAATAAAGCATATGAAACTGCAAAAATGTCTATCTTGTTCTGATTGTCTCAAATGTGCTATTTGAGAAGTGTGTAATATCTGGAAATAATTCAGTAATTATAAAAGCCGGTTTCTGTCACAGTCAAACAATTACATAAAGGGAGTGTGCTTCATAATAATGATGACATTAAATCATTACAGGTTAGTAGTATGTTATTTAGAAAAACATAAAATAAACATAATTATGACCTAGTAAGCTTTTTCACAAGGACTTGTAATGATGAGAAAGTTTCTTGTGGTGATTTATCATCACTTTATTATGATACACATTCTGCTTGCATAGTAATACATGGTAGTAACTCTAGTAATCATATCTGAGACTACTTGGGTGATTTACTCAACATGTGATGAGATGAGATAATATATTACATATATTTATTATTTAATATTGATTATTTGAAACACTCACAGTTCACCATGATGACCTACCTCAGGTGCTTACAAACTAGAGTCTGTGGACCCCCAGGGGCCTCCAGAGGAAAAAGACAAAAAGAAAATTCCAGAGGAAAAAGACAAAGCAAAAATGGTACAGTACAATTTAAATTTAAAATGTTTATTTTCAGGGTTATACATCTATCAAGTGTAGCCAATTATTCAAGTTCGTAAACAATATGTTATCTTTATGATATCACATTTATTATTTATCTATCAAAGTTTAAATGTTTCTTAAAAAATATATATGTATTTTAGGAAGGGGGTCCCCCATAAAAGGTTCATTATATTTGATGGTCCTTGCTGGCATCAAAGTTTGAAAACCCCTGTCTTAGCTCATAACATAATGTAAATTTAAATTATTACTGTTTATCTGGCAGTACAAAAGAAATAAAAAAACACATGATAGTCTACGTGATTTAAGTATAATTTAGTAATTTAATCTTAATCTGGAATGTGGAAATTTGAATGAAAATATTATGTGGTAATCACGTGGTCATGCTCAACTTTATCGTTACATCCGATCCGACACTCGTATCGACGAGAGGAACGTATCAAGGATGCAAAAAGAAAAATTAAACAGCACTAAGCGATAAATAGACTGTACAGTAAAGTTAAGTAGCATTGGACACTGCGTACCGGTGTAATATTTTTCCTCGCAGTTTACTGAAGTAACTCGGTAGCACAAGCCCAGGCTGTCAGTGCTGCTGCTCCCTTCTGAGTCATGCACTGCCACTGAGGCAAAACAAATCTTCCCATAGCAGCCAGCAAAGCTAACAAGACGTCGAACACGCGAGTGCCTATTGGGTAAGCTTGATTTGCACAGATTTAAACGACAACTTAGATTGTAACAAAACATGCTTATTTGCCCATTGAATGTGTAACCCATTTTGATATTCAACGCACTTTTACGATAGAGTCACGATTTCCCTGTTAGCTTTGATGCGCTAAACTGCATCATCCCTTGTTCCTGAACACGGAAGAGGGATTTAGCGTCTATCAGTATTTATATATAACAGCAAAACACTGGCGAATTTACTCTGGAACCAACTTCAGAAGCTGCTCGAGACTCGCAATAATCGAGTTAGCCGGTTAGCTCAGCGGCAGTCATTAGCACACTATCAGTCAATGTTACCCGCTTTGAATGATAACGCTCTCGGATCATACAGTAGGAATTATTCTGGTGGTGTGGCTCAAATACTCGGGTTTATATGAGTCTTACTTTGTGTAATGTAAATGACAGTAAAAAATGTGTAACAGGTGTCAAACATCAAGCGCATGCTGTGGTTTAGTAATTGTAAAGGAATGTATTAAAACCCAGCAGTCAGAGCTTGTTTCTTTGTGAATGGAAACGGCGTTCAGTTTACTCTAGCCCGAGGAACAGAGGATGAATATTAAAAGGTAGCATTTGCATGTTTGACTATTAGTAGTTCTCATTATAATTAAATGCTTATAATTGTATATTTGACTGTCATCACAGTAATGTTACATTCACGATTTCACATGCACTCTTCAGGATCAGTTCAGCATGACGGCCTACATCAAATACTAATGTAAATGTTCATTTACCCGTGTAATAGTTAAAAGGTTCAGAAATGTTTACCACTGGCTGTCGTGCCACTCCCTCATCTGTTATTGAAATAGGCCAGGCTACAAACAAAAGACTATTGAAGCACCCATTGAGAAATGAGATGCCCCATTAGTCAACTGATCATTTGAATTTTCCATTACTATTGTCTTTCATTCGGACAACAACCTTATTAATGTGGCGTTTATGTGGAAGAAATCAAGGGAACTGCACATTGTTTACAGTTTAGCTGTAGCCACACCCTCTTTGTATACACCACAAATGACACAGTGCAAATTGAGTAAACCTAATAAAAAAACTGTTAGATTGTATTGACTTGTGAACACCACTAATTCTAGTCACCTATAAATCCTCTAAGATTTCTTGTTTGTCAGTAGTTATAATATAGTCATATTGTAGATATGAATCAAGCATATATAGGCACTATATTGTCATCCTCAGCATATATGTTAGTCAGATCAGAGGTTTTGCAATCCTTTTGAGTGAGTTTCAATTCAATGAGTGATGATGTAAGTGTCAGTTAGGAAGGGAGGCAGGAACAGATGAATTCTACACTATGCTTTATGAAAAGCCCCATTGTTTTAGTCTTTTAAGTCTCAGGAGAAAGAAAACAAAGTATGTTACCGTCATTATAGTCAGAGTAACTGATGAGAATTGGCGAAAGATCATTATTCATAAAGCTTCATGAAACCAAATGCCTGTCTAGACATTTTTAATTTTGGGATATATGTCCCTTTAACTATGCTGTCTTAATTTTCATTAACCATAGACAGACCTTAGATTTTGTCTTGAAATAATTGAGCGTAGTAGTAGTGTGTAGTAATAATTGTGTAGTTATGTTGGCTTGAGTAAGCCAACATATTGACATTGCACTTAAACTTATTATTCTCCTCGATATTTCTGACTGCTGCTACTCCTAGAACTTTCACTCTACAGCCACCAAACTTCACACAGACCTTCAGACTGGTCTCACTTGAGTTGCTATATCTTTTCTAAGGGATCGGACTTACGGTTCTCCTACAATAGCCGATCAAACGTCCCAAAAACTCCCATAGACTTACATTGATAGAATGTTCAGCTGATGATGTTTACTTTCAAACGTCAACTGTTAACGTTCAAACATAAACACACACTCATACACAGTAAGTCTATTACAGTCTAAATTTCTTCAACTCTACACTATCTTTACACTATTTTAAACTTTTAGATCAGACTTTCTCAAGCCAACATTAAGTTTGTTGTCAAACTTTAACCTCATCTAGTTATTGTGTGTTGCTTTATCGTGACAGTAATATCGACCACTTCGCAAGATGTAAACACTGGTCCAGATGAACTTCTGGGTTCATTTTTACATATATAATTAACATTTTCGTTTAACATTACATAATCTTTTGATTATATTCTGTTCTAACGTTTGCGTAGTGTATAAAACTGAAACGGGAAGTTTTTCTGGACCAGTTTTTACATCTTGCGAAGTGGTCTATATTACTGATGAACACAGAGAAAGAAATTTGGAAGAATGCTTGTAACCAAACAGGTCCACCATTGACTACCATAGTAGGAGAAACGACAATGTTAGTCATCCTACGTGAGTAAATAATGACAGTAATTTTTAATTTTTGGGTGAACTGTTCCTTTAAAACAACTATCACAAACATCTGAGCAATTTCAGTGATTTGTTCTATTCTTGTCAGACTCCCTTCTAGGGTTCTCTTAATACCCATCTACCTCTGACTCTGTGGTCTCCATCACTGCACTGCCACCTGTGTCTTATAGCTGGACACTATGGCTGCTAACAGGAATGCTCTGGCCCTTCACAAAGTGATAATGGTGGGCAGTGGCGGCGTGGGCAAGTCAGCACTAACACTGCAGTTTATGTACGATGAGGTAAGACTTCACCACTTTTCACATCAGTTTACAATAACCAAGTGTAATTCTGCCCAAACTTATCTCTGTCAAGTTTGTGGAAGACTATGAGCCCACTAAAGCTGACAGCTACAGAAAAAAGGTGGTTCTGGACGGAGAGGAGGTCCAGATCGACATCCTTGACACAGCCGGGCAGGAGGATTATGCTGCCATTCGAGATAATTATTTCCGCAGTGGAGAGGGATTCCTCTGTGTGTTCTCCATCACAGAATCAGAATCCTTTGCTGCTACTGCTGATTTCAGGTAGAGACACTTTCATGAAATTGGAACATGAGACTGGTGCAAGTGTGCACGTAGCATGCCACCGTTGAAGTTTATATTTTTTAAACTTCAGAGAACAGATCCTTCGTGTGAAGGAGGAAGAAAACGTACCTTTCCTGCTGGTGGGAAATAAGTCAGACTTAGAGGACCGACGACAGGTTGGGATGGAGGAGGCCAAAACCAGAGCAGATCAGTGGGCAGTCAGCTATGTTGAGACTTCTGCCAAAACCCGTGCCAACGTTGATAAGGTAGGCCTTACAAAAGACTGGTTTGACAGCCATTTTATTGCATGGTACTTTATGAACTGAGTACAACTCAAGAGGAGTTTCACCAAGCTACAGATTTCACTGATACATTCATGTAAACGTCATAATTTCTCTAGGTGTTTTTTGATCTCATGCGTGAGATCAGAGCCAGAAAAATGGAAGACGGCAAAGAGAAAAATGGAAAAAAGAAGAGGAAAAGTTTGGCAAAGAGAATTCGGGAAAGATGTTGCATTTTATAATGAGAGTCCATCTGCACTGCTAACTTCTCTCTTCCACTGCTTCCAAAACAAAACCCATCAGGTTTCATTACTCTCCAGCCAAAACAGCTAGAGATCATCTACTACAAACATATCCAAGCTACGTGTGTCTGTTTCTTTATGATTTTTATGGGTACGACAGGGCAGAATATCTGATATGCATTACCAAAATAATGTCCAAATGACAACTTCGAGAGATGATGACCAAATGGTGTCAAAGGTCTGACATATTAAATAAGAACATTTCTTAGCTCAAGCGCACCATAGAGAAGAACTAAAATGCCATTAACTCCAATATTGTGCATTAATCCTCAACCAGCCATGCGGTTTACTTTAGTTTTGAATGTGACAGAACATCAAATGCTAAACACTAACACTTTAGGTATATAAAAAATACTTTTCTGCCCACATACAAAAACATGGCATCATGCAGCGAGAAATTACAGCTATGTCTCGACTAACAATCAAATCTGATTATTATTCTAGAAAATGAATACTTGCTTAATGATGGTTAACTGGGTATAACCCATTAATTGAGCTCGAGTTTATTCTTGATGGTCTGTTGCTACCAAAACATTTTGAATTTGTACACTTTAAAAGTGTCAAGGCCATGCATTTCAGCAATGACGGCTTTAGTTTGTATTTCAAGACCGTCCTTCATTTCATCACTAAATATCCTAAGCCTAACAGTGCATCAACTCATTTGAGCTAAACAGAGTCCAATCTTTCCCTCATATGCACACATAACATAGCTGCATAGTAAAAGGGCTATTTATCATCCCTGTGTATATGTGTGCTGTTGATGTGTTCTGAATGACACATCAATGATCGCTATGTAGAAAAGGACATCATTGTTGTGGGTCTGGTTTACTGTGAAAAACAGGCTGGAATGTTGCTTTATTACACAGACTGAATTGTGTACAATATTATAACTTATATGCAATTTTTTTGAAACTTTTATCCTGTGTAATTATATTTTCTATTGTAAATTAAACATTTCTGAATTTTAGTTCTTTGGAAATATGGTGACGCATAACTAGCTCATACTAAGAAACTCTAAAAGTGGCTGTGTGTTTTAAACACTTGGTCCTAATGGCTACTGTGCAGATGATCCTAGAGAGAAGCCATCCCCCTGTAAAAAATTGCGTGATTCCACCCTAACATTTCATTTGAAAATAAATGTAGATTCTACAATTTTTTTTTTTTACATAATTCTAGTACCTACCAAACATGTTACTTTTATATTACCATATACCACCTGCACCTGAAACTACACAACTTTCCTTCATTGCCAACTGTGTAACTTAAATCTAAATCTGTTTTTGTGCACTGTGGTTTCTTTTTTTGATCGGTTTAGTCATAGTGGGCAATACCCCTCAACAAAGCTCATCATTGATCTGTTTGCGTGGGAAGCATGCCATGGGGTAATGATGCTAACAATATTAACAGCTGATGCCTCAAGAGACCCCAACTCTGACTTTAAGCCCCGAGTTTACAGTACCTTTTGATAAGCCTCTATTGCTTTCTTATAGAGTTTGCTGAAATTGTAATATTCAGGGTGTCTCTTGGCAAATGCTGCACATGCAAATTTGAATGACACAAGAAGAAAACAACAGTTTAAAACAACCGACAACACTGATGTTATGTAATATTACATCAGCTATTGTCTTTAATTTGTGATGTGAATATAAATAAAAAGCAAACATTTATGCATACTGAACTTTAAAATGTTATGTGTACCATTACATTAATAAAATCTATTTTTGTAGACCTCTAATATGAGTCAAATGTATTGAATGGTATAAAAAAAAGTACAGTTTTACACATGATGTAATGATGAGATGGGTGGAGATATCAAGTATCCATAAAAAAAATTGATCATAAAAATAACTTTATGAAGATGCTTTTACATTTTGTAAGTCAAAAAAGTGTAATTGATTTTCCACTTATGATTTTGGTCAAATATGCTGGCATATTGAATTATAATTTTTTTATTGCAGTTAGACTTATTATCCAACAATTGTCTGAAATCAGTCCATGTTTTTCACAAAACAGAAAAGAAATTGTTAAGCTTGATAAAACCAAAGATATCACCAAAAATAAAACAATAACAGTCCTTAGAACATCAAAAAAAGGCGACAACACTACAAAATAAGTGTCCGGACCTGTTTTTCAGCATACAGTCAGGGTTAAGAGGTAGATGTGCTTATCAGACCTCTTCTGTTCGACTGTATTTTAAAGAGGTGTGCCTCTGAATTCAGTGCATCAGCAAACTCCATGGGAGTTGGCCAAAATGACAAACTACGTTGAATAGCTTGCCATTTACTATCGCAACCAAGTTTTTTGATCCTGTGAAACAGATATAAAAGACAGAAAGTGTCTTTGTACAAAAAAAGTACATCGTTTGGAGCACTTCGCAACAACTATTGCTGGTGAGTCCTGAATCAAGTCCCAGTAAGTATATCTGTGTGATTGTTGACTCCATTTAAAAAAAATCATTTGCAGTGTTGCTTTAAATAAAAAAGGGACCGCTTTCTCTTTTTAAGGTAAGCTTGACTACATTTCCTTGAAATGTACTTAGCTTCAATTATAATATCTTCCTGGTCTGCCTGTGTTTGTGGTTTGCTGGGAGTTGCATTTAGACTGAGTTTCTGTGACTGAGATAGGCTTTAGGTCAGCCCAGGGATCTTGGAGCATTGAAGGTTTGTAATACTTTTCCATATCATTTGTCCCTCTCTCCCTGCCATGCGTTGACCCAAACGGTGTGGATGTCCGTGGTGAACCCTTAAGGAGAAAATTATCATGCAGAAAGACATTAAAACGACTACAGTTAAGCCCTAATCGAATATTAAAACAATAAAATAAACGGGCACAATGCGCAGTTTATCACACGGATCAAAACAGCTGAATACTGTAATAGATCAATGAAACGAGAAATTGCAGTAACCACAGGAGCAAGTTAAACACTTTAAAGCACGCATTTATCACAATTTAACTACCTGGTGTCCGGTATGTCGTCCCGGATTGTCATAGGGCGAGCGTCTGTACGGTGCGCCGCGGGGACTCGGGTTCGATCTGCGCGGTGTGTGACCAGGCGACTGGCCGCTAAAATGTTTCCCGCCGCTCCCACCCCTATTACCAAAGAACTCCCTCGGCGATGTATTTGGAGAACATTGTCCAAATCTCGGTCCAAACGGTGGAGGCGGTGTCGAAAATGCCCACGGAGGCGACGGAACCATACTCCCTGTCCTGTCGAAAGCTGGAGACGGACTGCGGAAAACTGGAGCCTTTGGACCAGATCCCGGGCGCGGATGTCGAAAATGTGGCCTTTGCATCGCGTTGAGGTACTTTACTGCTTTACTCTTTAAACGTCGACTGACAATTAACTTTGTAAGCTGACGCGTTTTAAAGCTATTCACGTATGGTCTTGACTAAGCGCAACAAAACAAGTTGACCCGGAACCAGATATAAAGCGACTATAGCGGTGATTTGCATGTGAATACATTGTGAAGGACTCGTTACTGCCGCCTATTCTCGTGGCGTTCAAATCGCCCATAAACGCGTTTAATCGGCTTTACTGTAACGGAAATCTAAGGTTTCGGTGCAGTCTAGACACTCCAAATGTCAATCAATCATTATCTAGGAACAACGTATGTGTTTAGTCTTGTGATTTCTCTTATTTACGTTGTAATTTGTTTTTCATGAACTTACTCAACAGGCCTCAGCTGTGATGTAAAATAAAGTTTTACTTAACTAGTAATAAAATCAGCAACTTTTATGTGAAATTCTCCTGATCCATAAAGTCACTGCGTGTACCAAATACATTAGGCAGTTAAAATGGGGTTAAAAGCAGAATGCATGTAAAATGTCTTATTTCTTAAATGTGCATGCCTTTCAAAGTGCATATGGCAATTGCAAATGTTGACGAATTTAAATCCTATCACTGTATTTTCTCTACATTATCTAATTGGTATTTTGAACATCTTTTGTCCCACATTGCCCCATATGTTTTTTGCACCCTTAGATTTCAGATTTTGAAATAGTTGCATCTCGGCCAAATTTTGTCTTATCCTAACAAATCATACATCAAGTTTATATATTCAGCTTTCACATCTAAACAACTGACCCTTGTGACTGGTTTTGTGGTCCAGGCAATGTCACAATGTTTTTGTGACTGTAGTGTTTTTGCTGAGTAGCCTATTAAAGAGTTGAGCGAGTTAGTTTCTTTTCACAAACTATTCAGATTTTTTACAGTATATTTTCTATAATTTACAGGAAGTTATTTGTGAACTGTACTACCTCACTAAACCTACTTGAAAAAATAAGTTGTTTTTCCTCTTTTCTGTCAATAGAGGTCAGTATAACCATTACAATCTTCGCAGACCCAATTCATGACTGAGGAGGATAAACAAATCTGTGCAAAGAAGTAGTTTGAGCATATGTTATAAAAACAAACTTTCCACTCTCTAGATGAATGGCAGGGTGGGGATGGAATGGGTTGGGGTCCTCCTGTTGTTGTGAATAGTCTTCTGTTGAGGTCACCTCCATGTGTTGTTAACTGTGCTCTTATAAACAGATCATAATTCATAGACAAAGTTTTTTTTTTGCAGAGAGGATGAGAGGTTTACAGTGAGGAGAAATAAAGTTTCCCACAGCGCCAGGGGTCTGATTGAGGATTGCTGATGGATTCAGTTTTCAGGCATGTTTTCTTTTAACACATTCTTTTGTTTAATTCAAAGCTCTTGTGTCACAGTTTCATCAGTGGAATAACGTTTGGTTTTGTCATTATTTCATTTGGAGATCGGCATACCGAGGGATGTGTGGCCTTAAAAGGGAATCTAAAGCTTGAGAAATGAAGTTTGGGAACTTGCACGACGGACTAACGGCTGCAGTGAGAATACAATGGCCCTGTTATTTTCTAATTGTCACCGCTGGGTAATTTGGACTAATGTAAGTCGGTGCAGTCAGTTTCCTTAATTGAGCAAAAGGGACTTTAAACTGACTAAAGCAAAGACACATTAAAACTTAAGAATTCAATTAATTTTTTTCTTTTACTGTTTTTTTTGGTTGCTCTGAGTTCTCAAGTTTTAATTAAGATTTTAATGTAAGGGCACGTAGGGTGACCAGAATAGACTTTTAAAGCACAGGAGATGTCAAACACAATTCTATTTGTGCCCTTTTCCAGGTGGAAACAGGACCTTTGAACATGGTCTCTGCTGGAATTCACAGTGCCCAGGCTCAGTTATTATAGACGGTTTCATCAGACATATGCACCTGGCCCGTTTCTTTATTGGTCTATAAAATATAACAATTTATATTATGTTGAATGTATATGAATATTTTGGTTTATATTAATTGTAATAAAATAATATACACTAAAAAAATTACAATAAAAAAATAGTTATGCTGCAGTTTGCCAGTAACTTGATTTATATTTATCTAATTTATTGGCAACAGTTTGTTCAAAGATAAATAAACATTAAACATTAATAAGTTGTTATCTCTACAGAAAAAGCCTCATGCAAAGCATTCTGGGAACCAAAAATCCTCATCAACCTTGTTTTATTTGATAGTTTTTTCTGTAAAGATAAAGACTTGTTAATGTTTAATGTTCATTTATCTTTGAACAAACTGTTGCCAATAAAATAGATAAATATAAATCTGCAGTAAATTACTAGCAAACTGCTGCCAGTAATACTGTAATTTCTACAGTTTTTTTGACAGTGGACTCTGTTGTTATTGATTCTATGCCGAAGACAGAAGTTAAGTTATCTTAGTGAATTGTTTATAATTTTATTATGTACTTTTGTCATTTATGATTTTTTATTTCAGTTTTAGTTTTAGTTGAGCTTTTATTCATTTTCAGGTAATAATATTAGCAACTTATTTATTTCAGTTTAATGCTGAGGCAACATTTCTAATTTTAAAGTCAAATAATATTTAGGCAGATATTTTATTTGATTTCAATGAACAGCAATTTTTTAATAATTTGTTTTAGTTTTAGTAAACTTAGTTATGACCTGGGTAGGCACCATTCGCATAGTCCTCATGAAATCAAAAATTGTCCTGTTTACCATCTGTGCATATTACTGTATACGTTTGGTGTTGAATTTGCGAACAAACAAGAAAACGCACAAAAAAAACCCTGCAGTTTGGCACTTTTGTCCATACAAAGTATCCAATTTTTTATGGGACAAAACTGTCATTGAAGTCATATACACTCGTCTCTGTTAAACAGTGTGGCACTAGATGAATTGATGTGTGTACTTCTGAAGTCTCTCAGGCAAGTGACCCATTTCCTCACACCCTAGATTTCTCTAGTGCTTCCACTCTCCCAGTTTTTCCCATGTTTCTAGAGTTCCCTGACCAACTTTCTGTTACCTCAAATGCCCCTCCAGCATCTGATCGCTAAAGGCTTGTCACATCTATATTTGACTTGCTTCATTTTTTGCTATTGTAAAAACACCCCTGATGTGTTTAAAACATATGTGTGAAACGCAGCATATTGATTTTAGCTTTAATCTTACATTTTTACGATTCTGCACAGAGAAGATGTGCAGTTTGTTTGTGAGTCTCTAGAGGTCCTCTTTGCTTTAGTTGTGCTTGTGTCTGTGTTACTGGACCAGTGTCTGTGAAAACTTACCACCAGTGCCTTCAGATACATGTTGAGCTGAACCTTCATCTGCAAGAGTTCCAATCCAAGAATCTCATTTTTGCTCTTGACCTTTAGTACATCATTATTTTGAGTAAATGAGACACTTCTGCAAGTTTGTCTCCTATTAAATATAAGGCCTGTCACAGAGCAGCCTCCTAATGTTCTTGTTTTGCTGGCTGTAGCAGTCTGATCATGCTTTTGTTTATAGTAATGGCCCTTTTGAAATCTTTTTTACCTCATCGATCTAGCTTTTGGTCAACTGATTTGGGAACGTGTGTGTGCGTGTTAGAGAGAAGTAGCTATGGACTTCCTTGTTGGGATGTGCCATCGATTTTGCAGTATTTGAGGGCCGATCCATACCCTAGAGGTAGATTATTTATGTAGACATTAGAATCTCTCAACACTTGGGTAAACTCATGCTCTAATAATCAAATCCTGTCATCTGGCTTCATGCTTAGTTGGTCACATGCTATTCGCACACGCCGCTCTCTGGCTGCTTCATTGTGATTCTTTATGGCGCTTCATACTTTGTCTTTTGAACTGTTTGGGACACTAAACAATAGAGGGCTAACTGGCATGGAAATAAACAGCCACATCTTGACAATTTTTCAGTGGAAACATAGTCCTCAATAGAATATTTCAACCTTCGCAAAATTGCGTGAATGTGAAAATGATGCAGCGTGCTTAATATGTAACATGCTCATTTATCTTAGTTTCAGAGGAAACTGGTTAATCGGGATGAATGGTGCTGTTGTTTGTGGTGTCCTAATGGGATTTAGGAGCTCTGGGAATCTGTTACAGGAATCGTAGGTCTACAGAGTTCAGCACAGATCTCAGGTGAGCCGTTGTGTAGTCACAGGTTGCACCTGCGTCATGTAAGTATGAAGCAGGTTGGAACTTTTTTGAGCTAATCCACTTCTAAGCATTGTCGTCACTCTTCTTTTTCATTTTGGCAGCTGCGATGAGCCTTTGTTTTTTTTATTCTACCCAGGAGAACTCTTGCTTTTACAGATGTCACGAATAGTTTGAGATGAATCTTGTTTTTATCAAAACGGTCTCATAAATGTTGGCGTCAATTATCTTGTCGCCTATTCCTTAAACCTTAGCACCTGAATTCTCATTTTGTATTATGAATACCAACATTCTTGTCCTATGGAGATGTATTTGAAGTAGCATAACATCCTTCTGGTGTCAGATAAATGCTGAGCTCTTGAGTGGGACCTTGAGTTCTGGGAAGACGGCAGTGCTGCTCTGATTAAGATAATGATTTGAATATTCCTCCGAGTGGGATCACCGGCTTCCTTTGTCTGATCCCTCACAACATAAAAACCAGATGGTTGTTTTGATGCCAGTCATAGTAGGATAGATCTAAACACACCTGGTCTGAGCTTTAGGGTATTAAAAGGATATCTTTGCTAATTTGTTTCTAAGCAGATTGAGTCACGTATTTGCAGGTGTGTGTGAAAAAAGTTTATAACTTTGCGATGTCCTACATGATGTTTGAAATGAAATCTCCAAATCGTGACTCCGATACGCAACTTCATTTCACCACTTCACATGATCCCCAAAAATATGACAACAAAATGTACCCTTGACATTCTACCCCTTTGATGTCAAATGCTGTTTCATAAACACAGTTGTGAAAAGAAAGAATGTATGTGTTAACAGATAATTGATTGATGACAATACAAGTATTTTTAGACCAATTAGGCCGACAGCCAGAATAGATGCTGGTACATTCTTCTGCCAAGTCTGGACCGGAGGTGAATAGCTGCGGAAAATGTGCTCGGCTTGGAAATGCGTTCGTTGTCCCACGTTTAGCGAATGTGAGACTTTTTCCCATTCAAGAATTTTTCCAAACAAAAGAAAAAGTGGGATAGCATGAGATGGATCAAATAATACTTTAGTAAATATTACATAACAGTATAGTTTGGGTTCTTAATATGGCTGCCAGAGAAATGACCAATTCCGAGTATAATGGTTCTGATGTTATATAAGACTCATTTTTGTCCTGTAACACCACCAACACTTTAATAGTAACAAATACTGTTGCATGTGTTACACACATGAACAATAACAAAGTTATAAAGTATTTTTTATTAGTATACAGTGTGTATTAATACAGCGTTTTGTATTGCCGTTAACTTTTTATGGCCGCCTAAGATATTTTAGTCGCCTATTAATGAGTGTATGCAATGAAATATGAGGAGGTCAATAAAAACACTTAATTGATCCCAGCAGACGTTAATGGAAGTTCAGAGAGACGGCGAGATGTATGTAAAACAAACCTATATAAAGTTTATAGTCTGTTTTGACTGATTATTATCTTCAGAAAGATCTGTTAATATACTTTTATCAGACTAATCGCTAATTAAATTGTTCAATTGAAGTATATTATTTTTTAAATATAAAATGTTAAAATTACAATATACTAGAACAAACTGCAATACCATAACATGCAAAAAGAATGTATATGTTAAAGTTATATATCAATGTGTGAATGAATGAATGAACAAACAAACTAACAGAGTTATTCCCGGTGTCTGCTCCTGAAATTGACTAGTACAGTGTGTTCATCATATTTTGGGTCTTGGTTGACTGTATTATGGTGACTATCTTTCTTTTGATGATGTAGTCAAGGAGCAAGTATCCTGTATTTCAGCATGTACTTTCCCTCTGTTCCAGGCAGAACAATCAAAGGGTGTTGCTGTTAGGTGATAATGTGAGAATTTAGCCATTCCAACCCAACATGCATGCAAAAAACAACACCAACCCACCCCCCTGTGGAAGTTTATGTTCACGCACACCCAATTTACCTTGGACAAGAGTTGTTGCTATTATCTGATAAAGTAGGAATGGGTCCCACCTTTATCCTGTACTGGCTCCTGAGGGCTTATGTGAGTTCAGGATCATGAAGATGCATAAGATCAAGTCCCTGCTTTTTGAAAGAGGAGAGTTGTAATGAACCGAAATAAATGGAAAGGGTCAGCAGTAATGTCAGATGACCTTCATTGTTTAAATTATAAACCGTTCAAAGACAATGATTCATTTTTCTCAGAAACTGGTATTGCATTGATTTGTTTTTACTTCAATTTTCAAACTTTAAGGTAATAGCAATTATAATATTTGCAGCTTTGCAGGTTCCCAAAATTCAGTTGTACAGCGAATTAGCAACGTACCCCTACACAGAGCAAAAATCAGTTTGATCCTTTACTTGCTATGATACAAGTGTCCTTTCTTAGTGTTTTTATTTAAATAATTTATTTAAATAATAAATAATCCTGATATAAGCCACAGACTGTATACACAGTTGATTTCACTGGTTACACCAGCTCTTGAAGATGTTTTATTTTTGCAGATCTGCGAAATACATATTCTGCGAATCAGTTTCGTCTTATCTGCAGTTGTGAGGTTCCTGAAACCAGTAATCATTTAAGTGTTACTTTTCTTGTCGAGGGGACAAGACCACCCAGGTTCCCTTGCACAAAACTACCACTACAACTGTAGGCTATGGGGAATTCTTTTAGTCTTGGTGAAGCTTTGATGCCCCCACTTTACCCCCCAAACAAAGGTGCTTGACACCTCTGATATTTTGCAGTAGTTCGAAAAAACACTATTTAATAGCTGATTTGTAATAACTTTTGTCTGTATTCGTCTATGCTACATTTAAGCGCAGCATTGTTCTAAATGTAAATCCTTGTGAGAGCTAAGTGGATAATGAGTATGTTTTGTATTATTTTCCAACTGACCTAAAAGGACCTGCGCCGCAGGTATAAATAGAGCTGAAGAATGACACCACAGAGACAACAGTTGTTGATGAATGTATCCTTAATCAACATCTGTCACGCAGCACAGATCTAAAAATCGTTTTTGTCCCGCAGAGGCACATTTGGAACGAGTGAGTAATTATGTTCTCCAGACAGCGACAATCCCTTCCATTAACTTTCTTAGTCCATGACTCCAACTTAAAGTGAGTGATATTCCAGAGCTTAATGAGACTGCAGGAAAATTGATGGGTTGACAGGTCAAACAGCAGTTATTATTGAAATGACTACACTTAAAATAAAACGTCCCTGGAAATAAGGTACAGAATTATGTCCATGTACCTCACTTAAGTTTTTTTTATTTTAACAGTATTTATTAGCATATGAGACAAAATAGCATTTTAAGATATAATAAAGACATGGTTTTAACACTGCATTGCATATTTAATGTGTAAAGCACAATTTATTGTGCTTACCAAGTGTCATTTATTGTATATTGTAGAACAAAACTATAAATTATTAAAATATCAGATCATTATCAGTAGCGTGCTCTATAACATGAGAGAGTGTCAGATAAGGGAAACATAAAAAATGTGGATACCCAGAACTAAGAACCATTGTCCTAAATGCTTGAGCTGTTCACCACAAAAATTAATTAATATACAGACCAATCTATAGGCATGGACACAAAAACTGATTCAAGCATTCACATCCTCACACTGGCATCTGAGCCCCTTTGGGGAATTTCCAGGGGCACTAATTAACCAAACTAAAAATGTCCCAATTCTGCCATGGCTGAACTATGTGACCATAGACCTTTAAACCCTTGGGTCAGCACGTGTGGGGCCGTATTTTTTTAACCAGCAGGCACTTTGTGCTATCAATGGAAAACTTTTAACACCAAAATGTTCTCATTATAAAAGAGGCAGCTCGCAATACTCGCGTATGACGCACACAGCGTCCTATTGGGGATGTAAGGTTTTTCTTAGAATTTTTTTCTCCCCTGCTAAAATCGCATCTGTTCAATGCTGTCTAAGCCCCTTGCCTGCACACATTCATTTACCTCACATGGGAAACAAGCCAACAGCAGTAATAGGCCCATGCTAAGTATTGCTCATTTTACTAACTTTATTAAAACATACAGCATTGTTTGCCTTTTGTTTGAGGCCCTGAAAAATGTATATTAAAGGAGTCAAATGACACGATTTCATGTTTTCCTTTGGTGTGTTACAAATTGTTCCTGCATATATTGGACATGTAAAATTGCTCAAATTAAACTCTATAACCAAAAGAGATGTGCTATTTAAAAGCGGAGGCTCTTCCAAACCTGCCTAAAACGCCTCAATAAACACGCCTCCACTTTTCTACATCAGTTCGTGAGAAGCGTTGAAGAACACCACCCAAAAAGTATACACAAAGAAAAAAGGAGTGTTTATTCCCGCTGTAGTGTTGTTGCCGCCATGTCGTACAAACTACTTAGTTAAGTCTTCCAAACGAGGACACAATTAGAAATCAGTGGTTAAGTTTTATTTACGACACTGTTCCAAAACAGCACAACTCCAAAATCTGAGTGTGTGCAGCGCATTAACACCTGGTTGTGGAAAAAGGCTGTTTCTAAAAACTGGGGCAAATCTAACTTTGCAAGGACATGTCTGCCGCTTATCCCTCACAGCCTAACCCTAACCTCAATCACATTTACACACTGCCTACGAAATATTCAAACTGGGTTCGATTTTCTGCATTTTTCGCATCCGTAGGAAGCATATTCAAAGGTGTTTTGGCTATTCAGAGCTGACAAAGTTTTAGGATGACGAATAGGAAATAACGTATAAGAATATTTCGGACTCTATGTGCAATGGCCTTTAGTCTGAGACTCGTTTTAAGCCATATCTGGGAAACCACCCCATAAAGTTTTTTTTAAGAACTATACAGCCTGACACTGAACCTTTTAGGAACCTTTATTTTCACTGGGTTTATCTTCTTACATAGCCTATATAGTATCTTATATCTTTCAGGTCAAATGTCTTTGTAATGGGCATTAATGTAAAGTGTCTCGTACACCGGTGTGTCATTGCAAGCCTCATTCACTGTGATTCAGTATCGTCTGGAAGGGTTCATGCTCATCAGGCTGAGGAAGTGAATCCTTGACTGCAACAGGGAATACAGTGTTCTGTGTTATAGTTGTCCCAGGGCAGGTACGATGTCAAAAACTTTCTATTTGATGCTGCTGATGATATACACAGTTTGGAGGACACACAAGCAAACAGAAAAGCACATTACAAACTCTCTAAAGTGCAATACCTGCAGTCAAAAACTGGAAAACTGGAAGAGAGCCAAAGACAAAAGATTGATGGTTTGGCCCGAGTATGAGGAAGCTGCTTTGTACTTGGCCTTGTCTTTTCTCGGGAAAGGTGCTGTATCTGTGTGAAGGTGTTGTATCACAGTTCATCCATGAAAGCCACGCAGTTCATTCTGGTATTTATTTGCATGTCTTGTTATTTACCTTTTCTGATGGTCTAATCAAAACAAAGAGGGATAGTGAGCGAGGATATCCAGCAATGAATTATGACCAGCTGTGTGCTGTGTTTCAAAGATGTTTTCACACCTAGAATTCTGGCTTTTTTTCTCACATTTTGTCTAAAAATGAAAAGATCTGACGCTGTGAAGTGTTTATGCAGAGATCTGCGGCACAGGAAAAGAGCTTAACCATTTCTGTCAGCTGTTGAAACTTTCTTTTTTTTTACATTCCCTGTGGATTTGAGCGGTTTTCCAGGGCTTTGACATTGGCTGCTTTAATGCTGGAGAAATCCCCTCTCACATACACTCATATCCTCATGTTCCTTGACTTTCCTTCTTCTAACTTTACAGAAAGCAACGCGTCACGCTCTAAACGGTTAGAAAATGCATTCGCGGGAGAAAACATTATGAAACCTTTTGGTAGGAATTGACAACGCTGTTAGAACATTATGCCGTTCTGTTGGAAATTGAGCTTCATAAGGAAACACAATATATGTCAGAAGAAACAAGCACATAGTTTTTAATTTTGTGGAAATTACATAGATAAAATCAATTTGCACTTGTTATAGAAGCCCATGACACCAATTCATACTGCTTACACCTAGCTAAAATAAAATTTGGTACATAAAATGTATAATCTATTCAAATGTGAGTCTGTAAATGATTGAGGTGCAGATGTGTGTGTGAGCAGTAGCTAATTAAGTAAATAAGATTCTGTGTCATGAGCATTCTGTTTTTAGCAGATGTTCTTACTCTCAGATTAGGAATTTCTCACCCCCATTCGAAAAGCAGTGATACTGCATGTTTTACTCTATTTAGCAGAGAGAGAGAGAGAGAGAGAGAGAGAGAGAGAGAGAGAGAGAGAGAGAGAGAGAGATTGTAAAGCAGGATCAGAAAGCTATAAACAAAGTTTTTTATCACACCAAACAATTGAATCTCCCCTTTCTCATCTTTATTCAGAACTATTTGATGAACTTCAGGCCTAATTAGATATTACTCATCATAAATTTTTTCCTGTAAATAAAAAATAACAAATTACCTATTTTGTTTTCCTGTTATTGGCTTGTACTTTCTTACTGAAAAATTACTAAATATAGGCTATATTAAATATTGCTTACATGAAAACATGTATATAATATCAAAACCAACATTTTGTTTGCTACACTGTTACTATTTATTAAATTTAGCCAAATAGGACGTGGATCATTCAACCCAGTGTATTCTTAGCAAAAATACCAATTTAGATTTTCTTTCATTTATGAGAAATATAAGTTTGCAAATAACGACTAATAAATATTTTACATTAACATACCAATTCCCTTATTAGTGATAATTTATTTTTGTTATTTTTGCCATCGTTTTTTATTGTTTCAATTTCAATAAAAAAAAAAGTTCATTTGCAAAAACAGATATATTTTTTAAATCACGTGTTTTTATTGTGCATTCCAATTAATATCAATCAAACTGCAGCTGAGTAAGTAATAATAACTCAAAGAATACCGCTAACTAACAAAATAGAAACACAATAACATCATAAAATTAAAATGGTTAATTACATCGTAATTAAAATGGTTAATTACATTTTTATTAAAGTTCGGAATTTCTGTAAACGAGTCAAAATTAACTTCATGCCCTATTATGCCCTATTATGTAGCCTACCCTATTCATTACAAGTTAAATACTGTAAGTTTACGACACTTGGTTATTTCTTTTAACCACAAGATGGCATTCGCAAAGTCTTCACAGGACTTATCTGATGTACTTTATCGCCCTTCAGCACAAAGGATCTGTCTCTGTCTTGACATTCCACACTGCTTATCTTTGCTAAATAGTAAATATGTGGACGTCACACATCATGATCTAGCGATTCCTCCAACGTCAATAACCCTACAACAGTGTGATAAAAACATTACAATACAAATAAAAATACAAATTGCAACATTTGTTAGCAGTGGGCTATCACAGAGTGATCATAACAGAAATTGATTGTTTGACTGCATGAGGAGGAATGGTGGAAAGATTAGGCTGGGAATGATTTTTCTCACCGCAGGGTAGTGAGGACTTTTAAAGAGTGGACGGTGTGCATACTTTAGACTTGACTGAAACCACATGTCTGAGACTTGATCAAACTGAAATGTTTTCACATCTGCTGCTTGGACAAAGTCTGTGAAAATGAATTAGTATCTAGCTGATTCTCAGTTAATGTAGTAGATGCCTGTAAGAAACTTAAAAATTAAACATTCTTTGCAGTAAAGCGTGTTTTAAATGATTAAATATGTTGCTTCGTCTCCCAAGCACATGCCCAAAATGTGACATTTTAAATGACTTGGAAACCTTTTGAATGAAATATGTTAAACATTGCTTTATCCTGGGCCTAAATGACTAAAATTGAATCAATTTCGTGTGTACTTAGCACTTGCACAAAAGAAAAAACAAAAGTGCTTTACCCCCATCATGACGAACTCAACACCAGGGAGCAGGTGTTTGTGCCCCAGAGGTCACCTTGATCTAGAGGTCAGTAGGAGGCCGGTGGACGTCAACATCCCACCACATGAAAAAGCTTATTGATTGAAGAAGCCACCTCTGATGCCTCTATGACTCATATAGAGGCCATAGGAGCCACAAAAGATAAAGGAGAATACGCACACAAGGTTAAACTCGAGTTTTTGCTCTGTTAATTCTGTTCTATTGTGTGTCGCTTTCACAGTTGTAGCTGAAAGCATTTCTGCGATTCTCATCAAACCGAACGTTATCACATCAAAGCACGATCTAAAACGACCGTCACATGGGATTCACATTGTTTCGCCGATGCAGCCTATTGCTCTGCAACCACTAAGGAAATGAGCTTGTTTATGACTTACATGTACATTGTTTAGTGCATGTGGCCTGCACATTTTCTCCGAGCGTCTGCGTTCGCCGTTTCCGGACATAGTATGCGCGCTTCTTCCGAGGTCAGGCGGTTGCTGTCACGGATGCGTTGACTTGCGGCCCGCAGCATTGCGAGCGTGTAACCTCACACTTCTCTGAAACGGCTTTCCAGTCTCCAGAGGGAGCAGCACAGATTAATACACGCTCTTAGGGTGAAGATCTCCTCACCTCTTTCCCTGTCAGCTGTGGCCATTGCTGCTTTGCTAAGGCACGTTTTATACAGAGGTAATGAAAAGTTTATGGAAAACAGGTGGACATTAAATTCGTTCTGCGGCATTTGTGCCGCGTCTCAGCTGTGTTCCATTGTGTGAGCTGAAACATCCAAGAAATCTAAAAACATGAGCTCCTAGTAAAGATTTCTTCAATGCTTTACGTCAATCACGGTGTCGGTATCCCTTACTTCTAATTTAACACAGCTTTGCTGTTTATTTGTGTACAAGTCACGAAAAGAGTGGGCTGAGTAGATTGTTACTGTTGGCCACATGAATGACTATAACTATGACCATGTTGAATGTGGCTTAACGCTTTGTATACAACTGAATGTCATGACAGCTGGACTTTGAATCAGTTTTAAATTAATATCTATTTCAAGTATTTTCTATTATCTATTTCAATACCTCCTACATTTTTTGATGATAACTGAGGGGAGCTCCAGGACCCCCATAAGAGATAAAAAAATAGACTTGGGCTCCACCAGATATCTTTTAGTAAAGGTAATCATGATAAATCTGATTACATTTACACAGTGAAGATACAGTACATTTTGGGAACGCATTATGTACAATAATTGAAGTCCAGTTTTATATATTTCATATATGTCTCATTAAAAATGTCTAAAGAGCACTGAGAACACTGCCTGCTATATCACAGTTGTGCATGTTATACTCAGATAAATATAAATGGACCTAAAAAAAAATGCTTAATGTCAGAAAAATGTCAAAACTAGCTCGGCCAATGGCGTAGACTTGGGGCGGAGCTATCTGTTTTCAGACTAATAAAAGAGTTGAATTGATATATTATTATTTATATATTTGTAATTTAATTTAGTAATGGCAGTGGCACATATATTATACACTGTAAGGTTCAAAGAATGAATTTTGAGAAAGTTTGTTGATTCATGAAAACTGGATTTTTATCTGTCTCTACGTCATTCTGTGACATCACAGCGCTAAGAAGAGTAACACCTCCCACCGCATACTGACATAGACTGTGTAGACGGAATCCCCTCTTACATCACTTCCTCCGTTCCTCTCTTGTTCTTATCCTCAGATGAATGCTTATTGAGAGATGTGTGGGCAGTTCAGTTAGAGGATGTCTGCTTATGTGGTTGCTTGCGTCCGTTCTGCGTCCACGACGTCCCCCCGCTGGAGCGCGTCTGTGCGTGTGTGCGAATCTCACTTTCATCTGTGGCTAAATGTAAGGGATGAAACATTCATTGACCACACTATGTGGGCACCATCATCATCATTATCATCATCATCATCCCTGAGATATGGAATGGACGGCAGGGTGTAGGTACACACAGTGTGAGGGCCACTAATATGAGAATGACACCTCTCTGCCCACACATGGCCTGTTCCTCACCAATCAGAGTCACTCACAGAGGCATGCAGGGTGGGCGGCCGTATCACGCAGGCTAAGTAATGAAGGTGTTGATGGAGAACACCAGCGTTTTCACACGTCACACCGAGCAGATTGGTCATGTGGTGAAAATAAAATGACCAGTGTCACCGGTACACATACACAGGAATAGATCACATGTAACGCTTCGCTCGGTGCGCTTTTAATTAATCCACGTGCTTTCGGCAAACAGACAAAGTCAGTTTCTGTCATAAAGCCGCTATAATGATTATATCCGGTCCCACATGCCCAATTATCAGGTCTCTTATTAGCTTTAGATTAATGATCCCCAGAGGCTTCTCTTGTGTGAAAGAGCGCAGCCCCACCAACCCACACACTGCTCACACACATGGGCATTTTAATTGGCAGCCAAATCCAACCATAGTAATGCTCTTACAAGTCTGACTCATCCCAGCAGCGCTGCACGCACAACACAATACTATCAACTTTCAAGTGCATTTGTTGTGTTGAGTGTGAGAAACAATACGGCTCAGGCAAATTTTCAAGTAACTAAATACTGAATCATTTCAAAAAGATGTAAAGAGTTTTACACATTGTCACTGTTGCACATAGCTCTTGGCTTGTTTTAACCCTGTCCTGTCGCAATAAATCCAGAGAAACAATGTATGGTTCACACAGGTTGCTCTGTGTTTTTCAACATCAACTTTGTTTCTCCTAAAATGTCTTAAAAAATACACAAAAAATTATGCTGACTACAGTAAGAGGGGAGAGCTAGTTACAACATAAACAAATGATACTGCGCTTTTGTCGCCCAAACAATTTTTTTTAATACAATGATTATACAAAAAATCTTAAAATAAATTAAAACAAATAAAAATAGTTAAATAATTTGCCAGACACAGACCGGAAGTTAACTTCTAAAACCATCTATAGATTTTTGGGTTATTTATGCCATCAGTCTTTAACTTTCGAACACATATTTTCACCTTTTTTATTTTCCACTTGTGTGGAAATCTGAATAGATGACAGTGTATAAGATAGTGTACAAGAAGTGTTCTTTATACTATGCCATCAAAACCAATGCACATGCAAGAAATGCTTTTTTTGAAAACTGTTGTGACCTCTATGAGTGAAAGGGTTAATGTAGATAATGTGTAGCTCACATAATTTGATCTTGGACATTTTTTTTTAGAATTGTTTGATTTCTGCAATTCTGAGATTCTTTGAGATTTGAAACAAGTTGAGGGTTAGTAAAAACATTTTTGGGTGAACTGTCCCTTTAAGCAAAAATCTAAATTTACCCTCCGTTTAATGTCATTAATGTCTTTTACCACTAAAGAGATCTCCTTTGTGTGTGTTTTCTTTCCTATGGGATGGCATGTGAATGAAAAATAAAAGAACACATTTCCAAAATTTGTGATCAAGAAACCATGTGCTGCTGTAGACCTCACCGGAGAACAGGTTTGGAGGATCAAAGAAGGAAAAATTTACCCATTTCCTTCTCTGCATCTGTGAGACAAGCATTCGTACCCTGCCAGGAAGTACAGGATGGAGGATGTCTGGAGGGAATAAAATGATTTGCTTTTTGCTGCGGGGGAACTCGGATAAAACCACACAGCTGACTCAGACACGCATCTAACCACAACATACAAACTGCTGCCATAGACTATTAGCATTTTACCCCTGGGCAAACAACCACGAAAGAGGTACAGTCACACCCTGCCAGCAGTGTCACTGGCCGCAACCACAAACCCACAGACACCTGGAAACTTACTTTCAGTGCATACACGTGTGTGTTTCATAAAGTCATCCAGAGCGCTCCAGGCAAACAGATGATGGTGTAAAGCTTCTGCTGGTGTGTTTTGTGATATCACACAAAAGCACAGTTCAAGAGATCTGACAGAGCCTGAGCATCAGGTGCATCTGACTGTCACACTTGTGATTGTGTTGTATTTTGAAGTGTCAAAATGTATCGGTTTGTGCATCATTTATGTCAAAAATAAAACAATGGCATGTATATACCAACCTGATCTCACGAAAATTTGATGCAATATAAGAAACATAACTATGTCTTTTACACAATGAACTGTTATGTTTTTATTACTTTAGAATGAGCTATTTCTATCTACTTACACCACTTGTCCCATGGAATTTACCATGTTGTTTCTACAGTAGCCCTAAACGGACAAACTGCTCAACAGAGCCCGTTTCGTGAATACGTATCTCCTTCGACAAAGCAGCGAAAACATGGCGACATCTTTGTCTTGTGTCAGCCACCATAGTGCTATGAAAGGGAGGGGTGAGCAGTGGAGTGCACTAGATGCCGCTAAAATCTTCACATTGCTCCTTTGATTCTCTTCATGTATTTGAACTATCGTCTTATTTGTTTCTGTTTTAAGCAATTTTAAACATGTGATACTTAGCTGAAGTTGATAATTAAATAAAACTCGACAGAAGTGACCTCTAAGCAATAATATTTTCCTCTGGGAGCTGACATGACAAAACTCTTATAAACCCTTTCCCTTAAACCAAACTTTTCAGGATCCATTCCATCGTGTGTGGATAAATAAGCGCCACATTTATAATTCTTTTTTCACCATAGGAAATACATCATATAATGGTTTTAAAATTAGTTGGGAACAGGATGACATGTTCACTTTAATTACACTATATAATTTTAAACCGATGCTTTACACCTGCCGATAAGTAACATGGAGCTGTGCTGATTTCTAACAATTTAAGTCTGAGTACAGATGTGCTGTCCCTTCACCGCAGCTATTTTAGGATAAATTGCACATTAAGGCAATGAAATGAAAAAAATGAAAAGCACCTGTTTTAGTTAGAATTCTGCTCAAGCAATTTCCAACAATGCTCATTTATGAGACGCTCCTAGACAGTATAATGCTCAAAATCACACCATAAAACTCAAGGCGGAGGTGGAAGATGTGTGGTCCAGTTTTTGACTCACTCTGAAGAACCTGAGAGTGACTGGCAAAGGACATATGGCTCAGACCCCCTGTAGCTGGGCCACGGCGCTCTCTGATGTGGCTGATTACACATCAACATCCAGAACAAAGAGAGCAAAACAGAGAACACACCATGTGGTCAGGCATGCGTGACAGTCCTTAATTATCAAAGGTTGGAGAGGGATGTTGGATTGTTTATCGCTGCATGGTCATTGAAAGTGGGAAAAACATCCCATATTCCCATATCTGTGAGTGAAGCCTTGTTTAACCGTGGCAGGATGATGGCATACAACATTTGCCCCGGGCACATAATGCTATCAATTGTAGAGGGGAAGCTTTGTGTATCCAAGGGAACTTTGAGTTCCTGGATCCACCACATCTATCGACAGTGTGCCCACAAAGTTTTTTCCTCTTAATTCAGTTTTTGTTTCATAAGTCCAAAGAAGTAAATAAAGTGATAGTCACAGCTTGTCTTCTAAGGGGAGGACACCAACACAGTTTAGTTTATTCCACCCCATTGCTGTCCATATTGTGTCTAGTTCTTTAAATGCACGCTTTGCGCTAGCGTCCAACTGGCACGGGCATCTGCTGAACCAGAGGGATTTGAGATTAAGGTATTCTTAACGTAATGAAACATGAAACTTGCAATTCTGTCTCAAAATGGCCTCGAAGGGTTTTCCTTAATCTCTCTATTACATGAAAAACTTATTTGGGGCACTTTGTCTGTCATGCTCAAGGAAAACACATGTCTGGCAGCCGCTCAGGGTTACTGGTCTGAATATTCAGCAGCAGAACCGTTTAATCTATTGTGCAGTGCATTTACGGATATTTTTCCGGGCAACCCTTCCGTCACTATGGAAACCGAGAAACACTTGTTTTGTGGCACTGAATTTATGACTTATTCTTAACTGTGTATAACCTGAATTAAAATCCCAAACCTGCAACAGATGTTCAGCTCGAGTCGAAAACCTGGACTGTATTTTTATGGTACTTTTTTGTCATTTGGGATATACGTACATTTTTACCGTTATTAAAAGTAAATAAACTAAGGTTTAATGTATAAGATAAGGTTAAAAAAAAGACACTCTTTAGTTATCGGAACACTTCGGAAGACGTAAACAGTGCTGGTCAAACACTGGTCCAGAAGAACTTCCTGTTTCAGTTTTTTAACACTACACAAACATTTGAACAGAATACAAGCAACAGAACATTTATAACCGAATCAAAATGTTAAACAAATAACTAAAAATTAAACCGGAAGTGCCTCTAGGCAGTGTTGACATCTTGCGAAGTGGTCTATACATTATATTAAAATCAGCAAAAATTGATTATGTGATTATTAGAAATATATCTATCTGCCACCAATGTCATGTAAAAATATGCTATAATAATATAATAAAAAATATATCATCAAAATATTTCAAATCTACATATGTAAGAGCGAATTATTGATATTGATGCAGAATTTAAAGTCTAACATCTCTACCGACATCTGCTCAGCAAACCCAACTCAATCTTACGGGAGTTCGTAAACATTTTACAAGGTGGCTAGTTTTGGCTGATTCGTATGAAATCGTACGATTTGTATGTTTTAGTACAATTTGCTTTTGCGGCAGTGATGCTAGTTTTAGGGGTGGGCCTTATATAGTGCTTTTTTCTAATAATCGTACGTTTTTGTATCATTCACATCATACGAATTCATGTGATTTAGCCACCTTAAAAAATAGTTACGAATTCCAGTAAGATCAGGCTCGCAAACCATTTTAAACTGTATAAATTGTGTTGTATATAAGCTAAACTGAACTAAATGCCTTCTACTGGATGGATAAATAGTTCATTTTAGGGATACATAATTGGGTTGAAATTGAATACTGGAATGTGCTCTATACCACATGGTTGAGATGCATGCTTGTATAAAGGTTGATTCAAACCTATTTAGCCAACCATCCCACATTATTCCTGGAATCATGGATGATATAGAGCTGTTCAGTCATGACGTCAATTCAAAGGTCGGCCCAGAAGGCTAATTCGCCATGGGTTCCCTCAGGAATTTCCTATTAGTTTTAGAATAGTGATTAAATTGTAAGCGCACATTAGATTACATTTTGAGTATATTAAGGTCAGTAGCTAACATTACTTGAGCACTCATTTAAAACTCCTCCTCTAACAGTTTAACATAAGACATTTCTATTCTTTCCTTTTTTGTAGCCTCGTTCTCCTACATGGACATCTTTGCATTTGCTTCTGTTTTCATTCTGCACTTTTCATTTAAATACAGCATTGTGTTCATGTTCAGGAATGTATGTTTGTGCTGTAAAACTCACACAATTCAATCAATAATGGATTCAGACTATAGAGGCTCTTTACTTACAATGCATGGGACACATTTGCTGCAAGCGCTCCGCAGCACGTACTGTAAGCGTCTACAGATAATAAACTCAGCTGCGAGTGTGGGAGATGAAATAGGTGTAGGTGAGCTGTAGGGTAACCTTTTGAGGCAGATCTATAATGAAGTTATTATTTTTCTTCTCTCTATGTAGTGAAGTGGGCAGAGCCAGAGAGAGAGAGAGAGAGAGAGAAAGAGAGAGAGAGAGAGAGAGAGAGGCCTGGCTCTAAGTGGGTTGCATTTGAGGGTGGGCATGTTGGGGTCAGGTCGCTACCGCAGGGACGGGGAGGACGAGAAGAAACATGGTGCTGCTTCGTGACAGATGTGTCGTCATCATCACTGCGCCTGCCGCAGCCAATGACAGCCTGTGTTTTAGATGCAGCTATCAATAATCTATAGAATAGGATGCAGAAATGTAGAACTGAGAGAACTTTTAAATAAAACTTCAGTAACATTGTTTCAGAGGAAATATTCTTAAATACACAGACATTAAGGCAATTCATTTCCTATATGTCTGTAATTCAGGGCCTTTAACAGGCTGCAGTGGTGTAGATGAATTATGAATAGCATAAAAGTGCAACAAAAAGGAAAAATGGTCAGAACTAAATGTTAATCACATTAATGTTGATTTGTTTCCTTGTAATAAGATTTACAATTAGAATGAGCTTCAATGCAAAGTGAGCTCACACGCACAAGGAATACATCTTATTTTAAACCAAAAACAAAACATTTTATAACATAAATACATATATTTAAAATGAACAAGCCACAGACCATAACATAACATTTTTACAGATAGGTAGTTGACAAATAAAACATACATGTGTCCTATGTGTGACATTGCAACATTTTTGGAAACAAACTGTTAATAATATATTATTTTGCATTATTAATATTAATATTTATAATATTAAATAGCATAAGTGAGATTTATCCTCATTGTTTAACACAATTTTTGCTTTCACACCATATAGGACACATTTATTGTTTATTTGTCACCTACCCAGATGTATTTTTATACAGTTATGGTACAATTCAAAGTAACATTTATTTATGTGCTGTACTATAATGCAAATATTTGAGTCATTCTGATTTTATTTATTTAATTCAGTTCAGTTCTACTTGGCCACTATAATCCAAATCTCAACATCACACTGACAAAAACCCTGGACGGGTCAATACATCATTTAAAACAAGACAAGCACACGGACAGATGTGTCACCATTTTTGTGCCAGCCGCAGCTATTGACAGGCCTGTCTTTCAGTTGTTAAGGAAGTGGTTAGCCTCTTAGATATACAATAGGATCCAGAAATCTGACAGATCTTTCAAACAAACCTGGAGCAGACGTTTATTCCAGAGGAAGTGTTCGCAAATACTCAGACGTTTAGTGTAATTAAGGCTCGGAACTCACGCATGCTGTTTATTTCAGCCCTTAAAACCAAACGAGCATTTGTCGAGCTTGTAAACTCGGTGAAAGAGAGCGAGGTATTAAACGTACCCCTCTAAATTGGCTCAAACCGGCATGAACACTAAGATCTCCATATAAAGTTCAACACAACATGTTTGGCTTTTTAATTACAGCGTCTTTTTGAAGGCTCGTGATATGTGAGAGATGTTTTAGCAAATATTCCGGTACAGTGTGTGTGTGTGTAATCTGTGGCAATTAGAGAGGTTAGGACCACCCACCGCACACATTGTTTCTTAATAATTGTACAACGTGTTCTCAGGAGCGAAAAACCCAACGGAAGACATATAAACAGTAATATAGCCTCTCTCATAGTCCCTCATCTAACAGCCTACATCTTTCACTAGCCCCCACACAGCGTATGCCATGTCCTTAACCAATGTGTGTTGCTCACCGTAAACACAAAGTGTGGCTTTCAGCTGCGGTTTTGATCTTACGTCGTACACGCACAGAGACGGACCGACAAACCAGCGCCTCACCGCGTGACAACTTCGGTTTGTACGTGTACGGTTGCGAGTATACGAGATTTGTTTGGCGTGACCAGTGGGGCTGTATGTGTTTGTGTGTGTGTGTGTGTGTGTGTGTGTGTGCATGTGCAGTATGTGGAGGTGGCACACATGGCATTACACTTTAATCACCCACTATAGCTGTAGGAGTGAGTCAGCATCTCCAGTCTCATCAGAGGAAGAATCCTGCATCCTGAGCCCAGCTGACACAACTCCATAACCGGCTCACTGCTTCTCCTCTCAGCTCCAGCTAACCGTCAACACGCTGTGCTGCTAATCCCTCTATGAAGTATTCCAGGATTAATTATAGTTATTTTTCGGCACGATCAATGTATGCTTCACAATATTTACACAAACCGTAATCAAATTCTAATCTACAAGGCGGATGTATGTGTGATAAACATTCAGCTGATGAATATGGATTTTCGCTGGCAGCGTTTAGCAACAATTCAACACTCCAAAATTCTTCTCCAGGGAACCTTACTATACACAAAAACACAGACGTACACAAAAAAGGGAGAGGCACCACACAGGGAGAAGCACAAAACTAACGCGTCAGGGTAGAGATGAAGCTCTCTGAAACGGGCCCTATCAACAGCGCTCAACATTTTTGCAAGAAATAATATTTAGACAGTCCCAGAGGGAGCATGAGGTCAGCGCATCGGGAGACAATGGCTGCCTATTTCATCCACGTCACTTCCCTGTGCCTAGAATAACACCAGGACAACACTGGCCCGCAATGAATGAGACGCACATCGGAGGCCGTCCTCAAACCTGGCTGCTGTCCCAACAGGCCAACTCAAGCATGAAGCTTTTAAGAGAGGCAGTGTCCCATTTATTTTCATCTCTCGATAAATACAAAGTCGGAACCATATTTGTTTAGCTTCATATTTTTTGATCAATGAAAAGTTTGTCTTAGAATGTATCATGAATGTATCAGATTTGGCAAAAGGTAAAAATACTGATATCATGGGCACTGATGCCCTTTTTATTGAAAAGAGTGAAAAAGGTGAAATGTTTTCCTTATTAACCTTATTTTGACTCCATACAGTATGACATTGTTCATTGCCCTAAGATATTTACACTTATCTGTTGTGTGATAAAAAAACACTATCTTTTAATATTATTTTACATTACTTTTAATGCAATAATATAGAAAAAGGGTGAAATTACTTACATATAAATTGTTGTGCAAGCTTTGAAGTGTGAGCATACTTAAATTATTGAGCAAAGTTTACATTTGAGTTTGTTTGAACAAATCCTGCCACATGTTTTAGAGGTCAAGGTTGACTCATGTCAGATATTACCGAATTGTATTTTGATGCCTGCATTTTACAGTTCATAACCATATATAAAAAATGACAGTATTTTACAGAAAAGGCAGATGATGAAAAACTTACAGTTAATCAAACATGAGATTTTACTGTAGCATTATTGCATGTACAAACATACCATTGAGTACATTTGATAAAATGGAATGAAATGATTTGAACTTAAGTACAAAACACCATACATTAAAACCACAAATTTCTTATATTATGTATTTCCTTGCAATCGTTTTTACACATACTGTATTGTTTCCATACGGATCTCTAAAAAACATGCCTTCTCAATGTCTCAACTTTGGCAGACAGACTGTGCTTATATGAAATAATACATAATTACATGAGTACATGCTGAATGATGTCAGACAGTCCCATCAGAGACTCGTGGCATTTTGATCGGTAAATATTGCGCCACACGCTGAGGCACTTCAGCCAGAACCCAATCCATCCGAGTGTTTTCGTAAAAAGCGCTGACTAACCTGTCAACAGGGTCGCTGCACTTTGTCTGTTTGCAAAATGTTTTCCTTATTTACCTTATTGTCACTCAATCCATTGGCTCAACACTCCCCCTTTGCACCAGTACATTTGTTCAGCAGAAATTAATGTCGCACACCCACGGACCACTTAAATAAACTTTACCCATTTGTGAAATGGAATAAGAGTTTACTACAGTGCATTTCCATAAACCAAATGTACTGGGAATGCAGTTTCATCAAGCTGACAGTCTCTTTTGCCTGAAGTGACTCCATTGCGTCGTGTGCTTCATGAACATTTGGGAAAATTATAATGTGTCCTAGAGACGAAAGGAGCTCTTAAATTGTCATTAATTTGAAATAGTTTTCCGGTGACCTCAGGAAAGTTTAGAATTGCAAGGTGCGTTCAAAACAAATTTAAAACAAAAAGATATCCAGTAACTAAATAATAAAAAAAACCTTGCATATTCTCTGAGGGAGATGGAAATTATGTTTTTATCCATCTGGTGTTCATTTAATTACCTAAAAACTATTTTATCACTACCAAGTGGCCTTCACTTATTGGGACTTTATGCGTAAACATCTGCGGGGGTATTGATTATGACATTGCTTCTTGCCGAAAGATATCTATTTTTACTTGCTGTGTGACTTGAATTACTTTGATTTTAATGTCTTTTTTAATGCAATAGTATAAAAAGAAAGAATAAGTGTTAAAGTTAGCTTTTTTATTTGTATTGCAAGCTTTGATGTGTGAGCATGTTTATTAAATTATTGAGCAAATCGTTTGCATTTGAACAAATGTTGTTTAAGAGGTATAATCGTATAATAACGGCACTACTACTAATACTCATAAAAATCCACAAGACACCCTAAAACTCGTGTTTTCACATCACAAATGCATTGATGAGATTTTGGGTCACTTTACAAACGCACGGTGCCATGTCGGGCCGTGCTCTCCATTGCCAACCTGAGTCTTATCTGCCCTCTTTCTCTTGTCCTGAATGCACTTTCTGTGCCCTCGGCAGGTATTACTTTACAGCTGTCCATGTTCAAGTTCACATACTACGCACTATAAAGGAGTTTATGTCTCAGCGGAGAGAAGAGGAGTCAGGGGTGGGAAAAAAAAGGAAGAGAAGGTTTACAGTGATAACACAGGAGCCGTGCAGTCTGTAAGCTGCCGATCTAAATTTTCTCGGCAAACAAAGAGACGAGTGTTAGATTTCCCAGTCACTCTCACTTCTATTGTTAAAGTGAGAAAGCTGACCAGACCAGCAGACATGATACGTTGTTCTCAGCCTTGAAAACAACAGACCACCTTGTGTGGACTTCAACTGTAGGCCAAGCCAGCAAGATCTCTTTTTTTTACCTGTTTTCAATCCTCCTGACTTTTTTTATCACGCTGAAAAGAGTGTCAAGATTTGCGCAACCCCTCGGAAGCCTGGCATGAGATTAAGCTCTTGACAACCTTGAGATAACTCTCTCTCTTCACTGGAATATTCCCAGGAGGCAGCCATTGTCAAGGCCCTTTTGAGTCTGGAATGGGAAGCTTGGGCTGTCTGCACATCAAGTATTGGATTAACACCCAGGCCTATACATCATGAGTTTCGAAAACGTTGCAGTTTTAGTGGTTAACTGTTCATAATTCTCATATAATTTTGACAGTTTATTTTTACATTGGCCTATGGGGGGAGATAAACATTGACCAACTTCATCCGTCCGTCTGTTAAGGAACTATTTCGTGACTACAATGCATATTCGCATACGTACGTTCTCATTGAGCAGGGGATAAAATTTTTCACAACTTTCGAACAGGGAACAGATCAATATTGACCTTAACTTAAGCCCGGGGGGTGTTGGCCTGATTCAAGGCCACCGTGTGCCATTCACGGGGCTAAATTGTGTCAGCCTGTCAAAGACATGTATATACGGAGCCCAAGTTGTAAAATACATGTCGAGCATAGCTCCTGTCGTCATTTTGACAGATGAGGTGTTAAATAAACACTTAAGCCCTTCTAATGTATACAAACACCATTCCCAACGCATTTATTCTGGGAGGATTGATAATGCTTTACACCCACACAAATTCTGCACATCCAGCCTTCCTCTGCCTTTATTCAGTTGTTGGGGGTATCTTGAACTCTCCAAGCTCACGTCCTTGAAGGGCAGGAATGCATTTGCTGTTTATACCTCGCAAGGTTGACTGACAATAGTCAATGTCACTCTTGAACGGCAGCTTGGTGGAGCGCTATCAGTGAGTTTGTTCCTAAATGCAAGATTACATTCAGTATTGCTGTGCCATTTGTGTTCAAGAGAAGGCTGTTATCAAAACTAGGAAATAAACTACATGAGCTACACTGTTTGTTTTGGTTCGGCGCTTTTATATTCCTGGTAAAAGTTCTTGGAGGATTTAAAAGACACAACAAACCATGTGCTTGTTATCACATTATAAAGAATTGCAGGTTTGCATGACATGTCCGGCCTTACAGATTCAGTATTGCATTTATCTGTATACTTGAAATTAAAATTAGTATATGCATCAAACAAAATGAATGTTGACCTTGAATGTGTTTACGTTTTTGAAAACTCCATGAGAAATGTAAGTCATACTTGTCACAGTAATTCTAAAGACACCTATAAGATACGGAAAGTAAATGGAAGTGGGTCGATTTTCATATGATCGTTGAACATTTCTTGCATAACAAGCGCATGATGCCGAGAGATTTATTCCAAATCGTGATTAGTAATGAATGAGCCGTGGCAGCGATGTTCTATAGCTGTTCTCTAAATGGCATGAAGGGTTTATGGGGAAGAGATTATGTTCTCCTCTGAGAGAGGCTCTTTTTCACAGGACCTGTGGGGGTTTTATTTGCTGAGTGATGATAGTGGTAATTACCTTTCTACCCCTGGGTCACATCTCTTGTCCTGACACAGCAAGCCCGGGTGCTGACATGATCCCTCTGTAAGTGCACAGATCTCTGATTGAAGGCCTTATGCTTTGACTATGTTAAATAGAAAAGCACGTGTTGCTAATACATACCACTCTTATTAATGCTACGAGCTGTGATTGGATAGTTTTTGTTTCTTTCCTGTACTTTTTTTGGGGTTAAAACAAAAAAGACTGTATAAAACAAGGACGTAGTGTCCGTGACGTCACCCGCAGGTTTCGGAGGAGCTTTAATAAAGCCTATAGTGGGCAGAGAGGGCTGTCGCCATCTTAGCAGAGATAAGCTTGGCTTGATCTGTACGTCTTTCTTTTATCTGCAGAACACAAAAGATGATATTTTGAAGAATGTCGGTAACCGAACAACGGCGGTACGCTTGGACTTGCATTGTTTTTGCATCCATACAATAGAAGTCAATGGGTACCGCAGTTGTTCGGTTACCAACGTTCTTCAAAATATCTTCTTTTGTGTTTGAAATAACAGTAGGGTGAGTAAACTGAATTTTCATTTTTGGATGAACTATACCTTTAATTTGAGAAATGTCAGGCCTCTCTCTCTAAAACAGCAGCTGCTTTGTGGTTTAAAATACCTTGTGAGGTTTTCACTAGTTTGCATATAGCATCTGTGCCTTGACAGTTTGGTCAATCAATTCATGAAACTACAGTGAAACTAATATTAGTTAGATGTAAAACCAAATTTGATTGAATTTAGTGTTATTGTGTTAGTTGACAGCTTAAACACATTGTTAGCATACACCAAATGTTGTAGTTGTACATTTTAGCTTTAATAGTGAAGTAAAGATTATGCTGCAAAATAAATTAGATATAAAACATAACAAGCACATATTTTGATTTGTACAACATAACAACATATCACCATATGTTGTATAACTCTACACAAAACAGAGTGTTTTTTTTTAATCCAAGGTCTTCCTTTAGTGTCTTAAACTTTGTCCCTGACAAAGCAAATCACCACTGCCAGGAGATTTTTCTTTTTTATGTCCAGAATAACGTTTGAAGGCTGAGTTTCAGTTCAGATTCTAAGACCTTTGTTATACATTGGTAGAGACAAACACTGTTGAAACACAGAGCAAAAAGTCTTCATGTTAACATTGTGGCTGTTTCAGGAAAAACAAACAAACAAAACATATCTTATGTGCTATATTGTGTTAATGGTACATTATGTCGGCCATACACGGTTGTCGCTAATTTAAAAAATTTACAGAGCCGAGCATTGCAGCGATATGCTCTGAGAACGGGGTGTGTATGGTCTTTGGTTTGCAAAATTTTAATTTCCAAATGCATATAGTTCTACACTCTCATATGGCAACTGGAATGCAGCCCGTCCTGCTCTGGGGCTCAAAGGAATAGATCACCCAAAAATGAACATTTAGTTATTATTAACTCACCCTCACTCGTGTCAGTTAAACCCCATATGGCTTTCTTAGTTCAGAACCAAACTGGAGATGGTTTTGTTTTTGCTTTTTACAACGGGAATGAATTGTGACTGCCTCTTAGAAATCTCCAAAAACATGCACAAGCTCCAGAAAAGAACTCCATGTGACTCATTCTGTATATCACAAATGTCTCGAAGGCATTTGAACAGGTTTGTTGAAAAACTAAAATCCATCATTTTATGAATGTTTTGAGCTGTGCCATTTATTCTGTGTGCGTTCACGAGTGCAGGAAAACCAGCTGTGTGTTGCACTGCACACATTTATACATATGGCACGAGTTGCATAGAAATATATTTATTTTCTGCTTTTGCATCCTTTGAAGCTTGAGAAGAGGCACTCACCATCCACTCGCATTGTAAAAAGAAAAACCAAAACAATAAAACGCAGTTTAATTAAAATACGCAGTTTAGTTCAGAAGATCAAAGAAAGAGATGAGGGTGAACAAATAATGACCTTTTGGGGTGAACTATCCCTTTAACAAAGTTAGAATGTCGGCTTAGTGCAAATTCATATTATTTTTCATAAACATTCATAATGTATAATAATAATAATAATGTAGTTTGGCTCCAGCAGCTGGTCAAACTAGGTTTTGTTCAAGTATTTCTCAAAAGCGAAATGAAATAAAAACAACTACTTCTTCAATGTACTAAAATATGACTCTTTTTGTGAGAAAAGGGTTTTCAATAAAAACGACATAAAACCAAAAGCTAAGACAAATAAAAAAAGGACATCCAGTAATAATACTTGACATTGCATAGAGTCGCATGGTTCTCGTTCTCAGAATATATAATTCCACACTTCAGCATTATTGTCTCTTTATTGCAGTGCAGAGAATCAGGGCTGACACTTTTACCCCATGCACCCGTTCCCTCAGTCTGTGTGTCCCTTCATTAAAAAAAATATATTATGCTTTATAATCCTCCTTCATTTTGTATATGAAAGTGCCACAAAGACCACTCCAATAACCAGTCCTACTGGAACGGTCCTCTGCCAGTCCTCTGAACACACAATGCCAGTCCTCTGATATCTGCTTTGTACCAACATATACGATAGTCCATGACTGTTTGGTAGGAGTCTTACGAGCAGCCACACTCCTCCACTATCATGTTCTCAATGTCTTTCTTAACAATCATCTGCTCTTCATTGTAGTAAAGCATGGACATGGCCCGGAGGCGCGTGGGCACACAGCAGGACTTGATGTTGTTGAAGGGGCTGTAGCCATGCATTCGATAGTGATTTATCACGGTGGAATGAAAGGACAGGGCCGAGCCCGTGATGCTGGCCACATGGCTGGGACAGTTGCCCTCGCAGTAGTTAGCATGATATCCGGACGGGGCGATGATCCAGTCGTTCCACCCGATGTCCTTGAAATTGACGTAGAACTGCCGTTTGCAGCAGACGCGGATTTTGCCGTCGCACTCTAGGCCGCGCTTGCTACGGCGGTGCTGGTGTTCTTCGGCTGGCTTGAGGACGACCATGAGGAAGGGTCGGTGCGACTGATCTCTCTCCTTGGCCTTGCTGCCCTCCGCCGGAACCAGGATGGGCATGGCACCGGCTTCGCCGCACAGGGGACAGGAGACGCGTAGGCTGAGCGAGCTGCTGTCCCCGTCCAGCAGGGCCTGAACCGTGCGGGGCACGGGTAACGTGTGCCAGCCGCTGCGCCGCGTGTCCACCGCCTTCTCCGAAACCACCACTTCCTGGGGTTCTGTAGTTGAGCTTTGATTTGCTTTTTCATGCTGTAGTAGCTGGATGGACACCTTTCCTTTCCTTTGGTTGCCCTTGGCAACCTTAAGAAACAGCCACACATTGGCCTGCTCCACCACGGATACAGCGCTGCTCTCCTTGGAGACGTCAAATTTCACGATGTCAGGGGCGTCGCCTGTGGAAAAGACATAAAGCAATGAGTTTTTGTTATGGTACAGTGGAATCGCATTAACGCATCGTATTTGGTTTGTTAATGCAGATCAAATGTAAGAAAGGTTGACATTTTGATATGAACAAATACATAACAGAAAGATAATACTATTAAGGGTTTACAAAAGTAAATATTTTGGTGCTTTAGATTTAGGTGCGCATTGAAGAGATAGTTCTCCCAAAAATAAAAACTCTGTCATCAATTCACCCTTATGTTGTTCAAAACCTGTTTATGACTCTTTTCTTTGGTACACAAAAGATGATATTAGGGCTATCACAATATACCGGTATTTTCTATAACCATGATAATTTAAAAAAAACATGATTATTGATACCGCATTAATTTTATATCGCAATATTGTGACTTGTTTTTCCTTAAGTTTTTCCTGAAGAGCCACCATGGTTACAGACTCTCCCTCTGTCTACCTACACTCGGCCATTCATCAAGATTATTGGCCAAAATAGGGAGAAAACACAAAATAAACTAAATTAAAGATGAATTTGACTTATTGCATTATTTATATATTATTTAAAATGAAAAACTGACAGCCCTACAAGATATTTTGAGAAATGTCTCAGTGGTTCTGTGTCCATACAATGAAAGTCAATAGGGGCTAATGTTGTTTAGTTACCAACGTTCTTCAAAATATCTTTTTTTCTGTAAACGAACGTCATACAGGTTTGAAATGACAAGTGGTTGAGGGAATTTAAATTTTTTGGGTGAGCTATCCCTTTAAATCAAATATAACTATATAACCCAAAACTAGACCTACTTATTGGCATCTCTTACTAATAGCATAAACTTAAGTACACTCAGTTCCCTTGTTAGATTTTTATCATTGATTCATGTCAAAAGAACATAGCATTATTGATATGCTTTGTTGGAGCCAATCCAAACGAATGAGAAAGTTCACAGAATCAGTAATATAAGACTAGATGCACTAAATTGTTTATAAAAAATCTCTCTTTTCAGCCGAATCTCTCTTTCTGTGAGAGAAGATATGTACTTTTTGCAGTCATGCTCCACCATCTGCAGTCTTTCGTCAACACCTAGCCTCAGTCCATAAAAACATTTCCTGCTCCTAAAATCCTGGCACTCCGTTTGTGTACATAAAGCCTGTTATGTTATGACAAGGGCCTTCCCCATAACTTGCACATGACTGTCTGCTATAAGCCAGCTCAGCATCAGTAACCGCTGCTGATTTACACATCGACATATCCACTTGGCTCTTAAATTACTCTGCCAAGCCCTCTTCAACAAAACTGCTATTAATTTAACACTTTAGTCAACATGTCCACATTAAATAAATCCTGTTATCTGATATAAGTGATAGCCAACGCAGGCAAGAAAACACCCTCTTTTTTTAAAAACACACTCTTGTTCGGACTTTCCATGTGGAATTCGAGATATCTCAAAGAAATGGAGGTTTGCTTTTATTCAGTCATCTCTCATGACACTATAGCTTACGATGAAATGTAAGAAGGGGTCTTTATTGACAACATCCGTTCAGAACTACTTTACTGGGCAGTGAGAAATATTTAATGAGTCTCGCAACAAAACAAACAAAACAAAACTGCTTTTAAAATAGATGTTAAAAAACATCCTTGTATCATAGCTTAATATGCAGAGACAAGCATATGTAAGCCATTCGTAGGCTGACTTCCCCAAAAATGTAAACACTGTGGCTGTCTGGCACTTTGAAAACATTTCTGTGTTTGTTGGAGCATTCTGAACGGCCCGAAACAGCAACACTGGCTCGACCAATGGTAAGAGTTGGGGTGAGACTAACTGTTTGGTTGACCAATGGCAGACAAGGGACTGTTGTACAGAAATGCCACACTTCACATTAAAGTAAAACTGAAATGTTTCAAGGCAATATTTCCTTACACTGTGGATTAAGTTGTCAAACAGTTTAGTGAGAAATGGAGTGCCACCACACTAATGTGAATTGACTTTCCTCTGAAGTTTCCGTTACGCTCTCATACGACTGATTAATTTATGAGGTTTCTTTTTCACATATATTTCTATTGAAAGGCCCCTTTAGCCACCTGAGCAAAAACTCAACACACAATATATGTGATCATACATTATGAAAGTTGTGATAATCAAAATTACATTCATAAACTACAATAATGATTTTACATTAATATATAAATCAAATTCATCAGGAGATAACATATGCAATTATTATAAATAAGTTTTATCTTAAGGGAATACATATTCTTTGTCTGGCTTTCCAGAAAAAACGGTGCTTAAAATGTTCTTCACCGTGATGCCATAAAAGAACCATTTTTGGTTAAAAAATAAACAGACAAAAAGGTTCTTCGGATGTTAATGAAACCATTTCGACAAAAAAGATTCTTCTATGGCATCGTGAAGCACCTTTATTTTAAGAGTGTAAATGTATTTGTTAAAAATAAATCAAAAATCATTTTCAATATTAATATATTTTAGAACTATCCAAACTACGAACACTGAAGCGCTGACTGGCTTTCTATTTGCAGGTGAATGCTTTCGCTCTCTGTATCATTATCTGACTCCATCTCTTATCAGAATACCTCGTAACTCAAACAAGAGCTGCAGTGTGTGACTATGTAGAAAGAGTCGTGCTTTCTTTTCAAATTAAAGGGAAACTACCTTTTTGGCACTGCTGTGTAGTTTCTGAGTCACTCTTATGCAGAGTTCACCGTAGCTGACTGTTGTCTTTCTTGTAGGTTTAAATGCCACGTGTCTCTTCTGTAAGGTGGACACACCTGAGAAACTCTTAAGTCCTACTGTAGTTTTAAAGACACATAAGTTATTTGTCTTGTTTATCTTTTATATTGTCATCATTTTGTATTTGTTTTATCTGTTGAAAGTTTGCCATAGTTGTGTGTCTTAATAATATCAGGCTTAGCTGCTCGTCTCTTAAATTCAAAATAACTATGAAGACATGTTTCTTAGTTTAGTGTTGTCGTATTTACTGTGTTTTACCATTATCGGTGTTCACAAACTACATTTATTTTGTAAACAGACAAAGTAAATTGCTTTATTCTTGGATTAAAAAAGAGCAACCAAAAACAGATCTTAACCAGAGATTTCTCTGTACTCGTGTATTGTTGTAGCAGGATGTAAATTGATATCAATGTATCTGATCCCAGCAGCATAAAAGATATTACGCACATAATCAAGAATTATCTCGCGGTTACCTATAATATAGTCTTGCACTTCTTTGTCTCTTTTACAATACACAACCCTATCACCATCTGTTCCTTAAAAATATAGCTTTAGGTATGAATCGTCAGGAGGCAAGGTTGACACAGGGGTCAGAAGACAAAACAAATACGAGTTGTGCCAAGAAGGCCAGGGCCCCGGGGCCTCTGTCTGTCAGGAGCCTCCAGTGGTGGCCCGACACCTGGAAATAAACACTGCAGGTGTAACATTGCTACGGATAGAAAAACAGCACTCAAATGTGCCAGCGGCAGAATGTGACATTAATAATTCATCAATAAAATGAACGAGTGTGCTTGGAGGGAATCAAGGAGACATTAAAGGAACTTTAAAGCACCTGCAGTAATTTGTCAGTCAAGTCTTAAGCAGTTTCAGGAAGCTGAGAGGAAACAAGCCAAAAAAGATAAGCAACACTCAGTTCCAGATCAAATGCCCATGTGATTAAAGAGCTGCTATGATTGACCTGATTTCTTCCTCTTTGTCAAGCTCTCTCGCTCTCTCGTACCTCCAGATAGCGTCAATAAAAATCTTTTCAGTTTAGCGGCCCTTGAGAATGTGACAGTACATCCCAACAGCTGTAAATTAAGCATCGCTCGGCTTCAGAACATCCCAGAACTGGCACTGACACGTCATTAATTTAGTTTTTTCTCCATTTTGAACTTTTGATGAGTCTTTCTTCCCCTCTCTTTAACCGACTCATCCCGTCTTTCTGATACTTTCAAAGAAACCCTGACCGTTCCACACACCAACAGAGCAGCCCAGAGTAATTACTGGGCCCCATATTTTGATGAATGGAGCAATTATGGTCAGATAACTGCCCTGTGGGTTTTGTATGGGATCAGCCCCCCCCCCCCCACCCCCAGTGCATCATTAACACCCCTGCAATCTCATAAAGAGGGGCCTTTTTTCAATCTTAAGTTCATTCAAAAGATCTATTTATAGCATCGGGGTATTATGCACGTTTGCGTAAGCGACACTGCCGTCACGTTTTCTGTCTTTCTCCTGCGCTCAGCCATGACTGCATCACCACGCCACGGAAAACATCCCATTAAGCATCTAAGCAGGACTTTTGGTGGTCAATCTGTGTATAAAAACGCACGTGGCCACCAATAAACGGACGATGGTGTTTTAAAGATAGAAAATAATGCCGTGCGATTGGTGCGCGTTCATGCGCCTCCATGGCACACTGTACCCCATTCAGATAAATGCTTTTTTACAGCAGTGTAATGCTGATTTGTGGATCGGTGACATTGTTATAAATAAGTCATGAGGAACCAATTAAAAATGGAATGCACTTGTGGATCTTCCCGTCCAAGACTTAGTCCATTGAACCCACCAGCATGTCATGTTTATTACTGGTGGCTCCAAAGAAGCATTCAACAAGAAACACGGGATGATTTTAGTTTTCTCTGAACCACCAGAGTATTATTTCTAATAGCTCTAGAATTGTAAACACGACATACAAATATGCAGGTTTGTATGAATGTTTAGCATGGTTTGAAGTTTTAATAAACTGCTGAAAGTCTGAATTCGAATTCATTTCGACACGGTCTCCAGATCTGCATTACTCGAACGTGTTTAAGTGGCCACGTTCAATAGCTGTTAATAGGGGCATCATTTCCTCATCTCATCTCAGTAGCGCAGCAGCGCGCAGTCAGAGTGTTAATACTCCACAGCTGCAGAGCATGTGTTGCTCTCCCTCAGACCTCCACTAACACCTACCTGAGTGCTTTTTAAAAGCACTCCTAAGAAACGGCAGTCTGAGCGGAGCCATTTAAGGTGACATCCACTGTACATCATATATACCGCAAGCCTATTTTATGCATATCATAAAAATGGACTGGTAACAGCCTCGAGCTTTATACCTCAAAACTGTACAAAAGTAGTTTTTCAACAAAAATATTGTACCAATGTATAATATGCATTAGAAGCTCATTTACATTAAAGTAAGACTAAGTGTCAATCAAAATGTACCTATTAATGTCAATTTAGTTTCTGCACCTTCTGATCTGTTATTATAATTCAATTGAATGCATTAAAAAAAGGACAAATAAACAGTTTAAGTTCGCATGCACTTCAATTGTCTCACTCAACAGGTGAGAACTCATTACTTAGCACCACAAACAAGCTATTAATGTCAGACTTTTATTGCAGACTTCTCAAGCACAGCCCGCACGGCTACACGCGCATCGAAAGACTCATAAATGATGAACTCACCCGGTTCTGCAAAGGTGATGATCTCAAAAGGCTGTTCCTCAGATTGCTCTCTGTGCTCTCCGAGCCCCATTCCATCGTCCTCCATCTCCACTGTGCCATCTTCACCCACCCGCCCCACGTGCAGCTTCCGGATGGCGTTGAGCAGGGCGGCGCGGGGCACCGGGTGCGTGACGTTGGGCCGGGCGTTCAGATGCAGCATGCTGAGGATGTGCCTCTTGACCGCCTCCACCATGCCGGTCTGCTCCCCCGAGTCTTTCGGCCTCTGGGCTAGAGCGCAAGACGGGCAGAGGGTCACGGGATCGTCCGTCTGCTGCTGCTGGTCCGGACCTTCTACCCCAGGAAGAGCGGTTTCGGCGGGCGTGGGTGAGCAGCCGCCCGACAGGCAGCCGGAGAGCAGCAGCACCCCCGTCACGAGCGTAAACGAGGACATCCTGAGTGACGGCGAACTCACGCCTCTGCTTCACGCGGACAGTCAGACGGACCCGCTCGGCAGTCAACGCTCTGGCTTATTTGTCAAATCGATAGGGGCCAGTCCGAAAATAATCCTTATCTGGAGGGAGCAGTCATGGTGATAAAGTTAAAGATGAACTGTCGCCGGTCCTCTGCAGGTGTACGTATGGATATATATATAAATATGACGGCTCCTGCAGTTTGATCTTCTCTAGGTCCTCGCTCCTGGTCCTTCTTCGGGCTGCGGTGTTCTGTGCAGCAGAGCTTTGGAGAAACCTGACAGTGCAGAGCTCACTGTACCGGATTGAATGGTTTAGTGGAAAGTGGGCAGGGTTAGACAATTCTCTGACTCTTTCTCCTGCACTCTCTCGCTCTCTGTCTTCTGTTTGTCCTCTCTCTCTCTTCCTCTCCTGTAATTATACCTTCCACCTCTTCATCCCTCCCTCTCACTTTATTACTATCTTTCTCACTACTGAGTCACTTTTTTATCTCCCTCCCTCCCTCTCTCTCTCTCTCTCTCGCTCGCTCGCTCACTCTTCAGTGGCTCCTTCAGTAACGTGTAGCGATATTTCTCTGGAGAAATTTAAGTCTCTCTCTTTCAGCAATCATTCATTTCTCCAGCCATCAATCCATCAGCACCTGTTGTGCAGGCTGGTTAACCGTGCTGTGGAATATTCTCATGGGGAGGAAGAGTCGAAGGGTCAATATGATTGTCACGGCTAACTGTGAGCATGACACACACACACACACAGCGACTCACTCATGCAATGTACAAACACGCTCGTCCTGGAAAAAGACAGACTGGGGATATATGTGAGAGAGAGACACTTCCCATCCATCAAATGTAGAGTAGAACAAAAACTGTTGTATTGACTCATCCAGATCGATCAGGTGAGACATTTACAAGAGACTTCATCGGTTTACATTTTCTAAAGCAAGCACCAATACAAAGTCAAAGCAGAGAGAAAAACTAAATTACGTTTTCCAGGAAACCTTGGTGCAACAACATCTAGTAACATTTTCTAGTAACAACCCGCAGAATTAAAGAATTTAAAGGGCTAGGTCATCATTTATACACCGCCATGTTGTTTAAAACCTGTATATGTGGAACACAATAGATGAGGTGCTTTTGTGACCTGAAAATCCTAAAATGGAAGTCAATGAAGAACGATGTTGTTTGGTTACCACCATTCTTTAAAATATCTTCTTTTGCGTTTTGAAGAAGAAAGTCATATGGGTATTGAATGATATGAGGATGAATAAATGATGAAAGAATTTAGATTTCTGGATGAACTATCCCTTTAAGTTATATGGATAAGTTAAAACTTAGGATTTTAGGTTGCTGACTCTTTTAGGTATGCCCAGTAAAAACCATCTAGTGACAGCATAACAACAGTATACCAAAATGCAAAACATTTACATTTTACATGTATTCATTTGTCAGATGCTTTTATCCAA